>CAMRHE010000045.1:7727500-8995653 GCA_947044405.1 Leptodactylus fallax
ATTCTGCAAGAATGGACTGCTATCAGTCAGGATTTGGTCCAGAAGTTGATTGAGAGCATGCCAGGGAGAATTGCAGAGGTCCTGAAGAAGAAGGGGTCAACACTGCAAATATTGACTTGCTGCATTAACTCATTCTAACTGTCTCAATATAAGCTTCTGTTACTCATAATATGAATGCAATTATATTTCTGTATGTGATAAAAACATCTGCACAAACACACATAAAAACCAGAGGGCAGCAGATCATGTGAAAATATAATATTTGTGTCATTCTCAAAACTTTTGGCCATGACTGTATAAAATATATATATATATATAAAATATATATATATAAAATATATATATAATATATATAAATATATATATAATATATATATATATATATATATATATATATATATATATATATATATATATATATATATATATATATATATATATATTATATATATATATATATATATATATATATATATATATATAAATATAAAAATATAAAATATATATATAAAATATATAAATATAAAATATATATATAAATATATATATATAAAATATATAAATATAAAATATATATATAAAATATATAAATATATAAATATATATAATATATATATAAAATATATATATAAAATATAAAGATAAAAAAATATATTATATATATATATATATATATATATAAATATGCCATAACCTGCTGGGGTACCCCCGCCGGGAAAGCCCCCACTACCCCCCCCCCCCCGCCGCCGGGGGCCCCCCCCCCCCCCCCGGGGGGCGCGGGGGGGGAGGGAAGCAGGGGGGGGGGGGGGGGGGGGGGGGGAGATCGATAAGTGAGGACAAATACTACTATTATATAGGTATCCCCGCGCTCCAAAATGCCCGAACTATTAAAATATTTATCCCATACGGTGAACGGTGTAGCGGGGAAAAAAAAATCAAAATGGCCAAATAGCGTTTTTTTTTTCAAACACTTTGCCTCCTATAAAAAAATTGAATAAAAAGTGATCAAACCATCAGATCTTTCCCCAAATGGTATCAATAAAAACGTCATGTTGTCCCGCATAAAAAGACGCCTTACCCAGCTCCATACATGTAAAAATGAAAAAGTTACAGGTGACAATATGGCAACGCAAAATTTTTTTTTCTATTTAGCAAAGTTATTAATTTTTTTAAAAAGGTATCAAAACATTACAAATACTATATAAATTTGCTATCGCCGTGTTCGTACTGACCCACAGAATATAGGTAACATGTCATTTTTACCACACAGTGAATGCTGTAAAAATTAAATCCATATGAATTTGGTGCAAATGCAGTTTTTCTCCAATTGCACCTCATTCTGAATTTTTTTTCCAGCTTCCCAGTACATTGCACAGCATATTGAATAGTGACATTACAAAGTACAATTTGTTTCGCAAACAATAAGCCATCATGTGACTCTGGGAATTGAAAAATGAAAAAAGTTATGGCTCTTGGAATGTGGGGAGGGAAAAACGAAAATGCAAAAACAAAAAAATGGCCCGGTCATTAAGGGGTTAAAAACTGTTTCATAAGTTTGTGTATGTTTATTGTACAATAACAGCGTGTGACACTAACAGCATGTAAACGCAATTTTATATTTTTTTTTGGAAGGGGGGGGGGGGGAAACGTCTTTTGATAGTCCGCCTCAGGCAGCGAAGAGGCTAGGTTCACCACTGGGTCCGTGTGATTTCCGCACAAAACATGCAGAGAGAAAAGTGCTGCTATACAGTCTATAGGGTTCGCGGGTTTTCCAGGTAAACCACTTTTTTTTTTTTTTTTTTTATGCGTATAGGTTTCCATTCGGGGGGGTCCCCAAGCAGACTCCCCGCACAGAAACCCGAACGCAGATGTGAACCGGGCCTTATTGATATGACAGGGTTAATGTCTTACTGATCAGTCTATGTATTTCTTGCTGTCCATCTATAGCCGTGTTGGCGAATCTAGGGCACACGCGCCCTGCCCGCTCAGTAACAGGGAATCCGGTACAGGATTCCCCATTAGTGAGTGATCGCTTCTGTTAGCTATATGCAGGGCCACTCCGGACGCAGATGAGTTACATACAGTGATGAAGCAGGTGCCGTCCGGACACAGCCCCTGCTTCACCATTGTGTGTGAAGCACATCCTTGTGTGCTCCGGTCCCTGGAGCTGCGGGGGCGCGATGTGATTACGTCACTCACATCGCACTTGCAGCTCTATGAACAGTCCGGAAGAAGAGACCTCACATAGCGGCAGCGGAGCGAGGAGGGGTGAGTATCAGTGTTTTATTAGGTTAAACTGGTGGCAGATGAAAGAGGGACATCAAACTGAGAGCAGATAAAGGGGGGCAAGTTGTAAAGGAGCATTAAACTGGGGGGCAACTGGAGGAGGACATTAAGCCGTGGGGGTAGCTGGAGGGGGACATGTCTGCTTCTAGTTGTCCCCAGTTTAATGTCCCCATCCAAGTAACCCCACGGTTTAATGTCCCCCTTTAGTTTCCCCCAGTTTAAACTGGGGCACCAGGAGAGGAGACTTCATACTGTGGGGCAATTGGAGGGGAACATTATAAAATGGATGAGAATGGGCAGAGTCAACATAGAAGTGGGTGGAGCTAAGTTTGCTGCGGCGTGCATAGCCTAATCACAGGGGTATTTTATGTAATACCCATCTGAACATAACATAACCAGGAAGTTATCGGCACTGTGACCCAGACATATACTATCGTTTAGGTTGAAGCGCCAAAAGAGTTTCACCAAACACCTACGCAACACATACCCAAAGTCATCAATAATGTTTACATTTGATCCTGTCCCTGTCCTGTCCATACCTTTATAGAGTAAAATATGCCGACCGCCTCTCTAGCGATATCCATTACACGCTAAAATAATAGCAATAACGATTATTACTAGAGATGAACATATAAAACATTTCTGACAGGCGGAAAAGTTCCATCAGTCAGATAACACATTGTCACCCATTGAATGTCACCATATAAAATCCCAGTTTTTGGCAGCTTTCAGATGGGTATAATAGCAGGTAGTGATGGGGGGGGGGGGGCACTTATGAAACCTCTGCACTGGGCCCACCAATGTGTTAAAACGGCTCTGGGTATATGTGCAAATGCGTACCGCAGCTTACACTGACTGCAGAGTGTAACCTCTGCCCCGACGCAAGTCATCAGCGCCTGTGATCAGAAGGAGGAGTGATGCTCTTCGTGGGGCTGCAGCCATACTGGGTAAGTAGCATAAGCTACTGTCTGGGGGCCCACTGTGGAGCATATAATACTGTGGGGGGGGGGGGGTACCAAAGTGGAGCATATAATACTGAGTGGGGGCCCACTGTGGAGCATATAATACTGTGTGGGGGCCCACTGTGGAGCATATAATACTGTGTGGGGGCCCACTGTGGAGCGTATAATACTGTGCGGGAGCCACTGTGGGCATATAATACTGTATGGATGCCACTCTGGAGCATATAATACTGTCTGGGGGACACTGTGGAGCGCATTGTACTTATTGGGGGCCCTTCACTATTTATATCACACAGTATCTGTTTTATAGCAGACATGTTGTATTACAGGCTGTAATAACATCGCACGGTCACTATAAAACAGATCCTGGTTAATTTAAGGTTAAACTGCTGTGTTGGCAATATGCGATAATTTAGTGGGTTTTAGGTTGCAGTTTGGGCACTCTGTCTCTAAAAGGTTCGCCATCACTGATTTATAGGATAATTTCTGTTACTGTTCACTCTATATTTTTCTATACTATTGTGTTACTGATTACTGTATACTATTCTGTTACTGATCAGTTGCTAAACATTCCTTTGATTTTCTGTACCATAAATGGTCATGTTAGGAGCTGACCACTTAAACATCTAGGAAGCCCCTCTCCCTCAAAAGTACTAGAAAAACTCTATGCGCTATTGTTTTATTTAGCTTCAGCTGGAATCATTAAATAGGTGCCCAGCACCCTCTGGATGTCTACGAATGTTGGGTGGATATCAGTGCATGATACACAATGGGGCTCCACATCCTGTGAACTATTGCATATTTTGTAACTGCAGCTAAGTATTTTCTCTTTTCATTTAGCACTTTATTTTATTATATTCTGGTGTGATTATAGTCAGTCATTCTTTGACCATCTTTGAGTTAACCTGTTTAAAAAAAAAAAAAAAGCCTGTTTGCTTACAACACCCAAGGGAAGGGGCTCCCTCTGCATCTGTCTTTTAAAAGGAGTTTCCCCATCTCCCTGTTTCGCCTGCCGTCTCCTCTTCTCACTTCCTGTATTCTTCATCTAACAGTCGCCTCCCCCCCCCCAGCTTGCTGAACAGTATACTATTTAGTATCACAATACAGACTGTGCCTTTACCATGACATATTATTGTGATTACTAGAAATCTAATATAAATGTGGATCAAAAAACTTGCACAGTAAATGTATATTACATTACACTGGTTTGTATAGAACACTTACCATGCTTCTATAGAGAACGGACTCAGTGTTATCTTTGTGTTTACATATAGAGATAACAGACTTGTCTCCAAAAGCCTTTATTAGCAAACTGCAATTATTTGAACTGATTGTCCTGTGAGTGAGGCAGAGTTCTGTTGTTCCCCGCAGTCTCAGCAACAACTCTAGGTTTAAATGACAATTATTATGCAATGTGTTTGTTTTTTTTTTTGTTTTTTTTAAATCCCAGCATTCCAAAAGCCATAACTATTTTATTATTCAGTTGACATAGCTGTATGTCATTTATTCATTTTTAATTTACTGGGGTGGGAGATGAAAAAAAAAAGCACAGCAATTTCACCCTAGTTTTTTTAGGGTTAACTTTATTCTCTAGGTTGTTACCATTATAGAGGAGATACTTTAATATCATTTTTCTATGGTTTAGAGCTCACCTGCTTGTTTGAGTGAGGGTTTTTGTAACCCAGATAGAGATATATATTAAAGGAAAATTGTTATAGATTGAAAACTATAAAACATACTTTTAACTTAAAGGGTACCTACAGATATAAAACAACTTTTCAAAAATGGTTAAAAAAAAACAAAAACAAAGAAACTTAATATATGTAATATGCAATATAAGAAATGTTTCCGAGTTATTTTCTACACACAAGTCTATGAAGAGAGGAAAGGGAGGATGAGTCTGTTGGAAAAGACACTCAAATAATTGCTGCTGCTACACTCTGCCACTGTGAGTGGGGCAGAGCTCTGTTGATACTGCTATATCTTCCAGATAGGACTTAACTCTATAGAATTAGGCAATAGAACAATTAACCAGCTAGCAGCAACCTCTTCTCTCACCCCCCCTCCATAGAGTTCTGTGTGTGAGCTGAATACTAAGACAAATCTGTATTTAAATAAACAGTCTGGTTGAAGATAAGGTTTACACAGTTACTATACATTTCACCTGTATGGTGATAACTAGTACACCAGTGGTTTTCAGTTTAACCACTTCCAGACAGAGCCTAAAAGTACCTTCATGACCAGGCCTCATTTTTCAAAACTGACATTTGTCACTTTATATGGCAATAGCTTTGAGCGTTTAACTAGTTTTTTCATGACACATTGTACTTCATGTTAGTGGTAAACATTGATCAATATTTTTGCATTTACTTATAAAAAAAATAAATAAATAATAATTTAGGAAATTTTGAAAAAAAAAAAACCGCAATTTTCAAAATGTGAAATGCTCTGCTTTTCAAACAAATAGTCATATCACACAAATACATTAATAAATGTTATCTACCATATCTCTGCTTTATATCGGCATAATCGTTTTATTGTCATTTAATTTATTTTGGACGTTAGAAGACTTACAAGTGTAACAGCGATTTTCCAGATTTACAAGAAAATTTCCCAAACTAATTTCTTTTTTTTTTTTTTTTTTTTAGGGACCACTTCAGTTCTGGAGGGGATTATAAAAGCCTATATGTTAGAAACCCCCATCAATCACCCCTTTTTCAAAACTGCACCCCTCAAATAATTCAAAACAGCATTTGGGAAGTTTGTTAACCCTTTAAGCATTTCACGGAAATTAAAATATGGAGGTGAAAAATTTCATTTTTTTGCAATACATTCATTTAGGCCTAAAATTAAACACATTCTCAAAGGGTTAAAGGGTATTTCTGTGCTCGGGAGAAATTGTATAACAAACTGTGAGATGCATTTTCGCCTTTAACCCTTTGAGAATGTGTTTAATTTTAGGCCTAAATGAATGTATTGCAAAAAAATGAAATTTTTCACCTCCATATTGTTTTAATTTCCGTTTGGGCGAACAGCAGCGCACAGAAGGGAAGTAGTGACACTGGGTGTTTGAAAAGCAGATTTTACTGGAATAGTTTTCGGTGCCATGTCTCATTTGCAGAGCCCCTAAAGTACCAATACAATGGAAACCCCCCCAAATGTGACCCCATTTTGGAAACTACACCCCTGACAGAATTTTTAAAGAGGTATAGAGAGCATTTTGACCCATTAGCCTTTTCACAGATTTTATTAACATTAGGATGTGTAAATGAAAAATTACTAAAATGTCATTTTATCCCCAAAGTTTTAACAATTGCTCATGAACACGGCAATACCCCATATGTGGTCGTAATCTGCTGTATGGGTACTTGGTGGGGCTTGGAATGGAAAGAGCGCTAAATGGCTTTTGGAGATTTTGCTGCATTAGATTTCAGGTGCCATGTCGCATGTGTAAAGCCCATCGAGTACCAATACAATGGAAACCCCCAAAAGTGACCCTGTTATGGAAACTACACCCCTCACAATGTATCAAGGGATATAATGAGCAGTTTGAACCTACAACTGTTTCACAGATTTTAACATTGGGACATGAAAATCAAAAATTATTTTTTTTTTCCATTAAACTGTCAATTTAGTCCAAATTGTTTTATTTTCACAAGAGGATAAAGGAGAAAAAGCTCCCCAAAGTTTGTTAAACAATTTCTCCTGAACACAGCAAGGGCGGATTTTGCTGGAATAGTTTTTAGGTGCCATGTCACATTTGTAGAGCCCCTACAGTAGCAGTACAATGGAAACCCCCAAAAAGTTAACTCATTTTAGAAACTACACCTCTCAAGGAATATCATCATTTGGAGCCCGAGTGCTTCCCAAAAATTAATGTACAAAGTGAAAATTGAAATGTTTACTGTAAAGAAATATGCCATTTCGGTGCCCAATACGTCGCACACAGTTTGTGTCATTGGAGACATGAACTCCTAAAACTATTAAGTAGGCTATCCCAGGTAGAAAGAAGTTGTATATATGGGTGTAAACTGCTGCTAGGGCACACAGCAGGGCTCAGAAGGGAAGGAGCAGTGTGCTTTTTAGCTTTTGGAGTATAGATTTAGAGAGATTTTCTGGACGCCATGTTTATGCGGTGCCCTGGAGGTGCCAGTAAATTGGAATTCCCCAAGTAGTAACTCCATTTTGTAGCGGCAATTTTAGAGTCTCTACAAATGTAAAATTGCATCCAAAATCTAAATCTGTGCTCTAAAAGCACATAGCGCTCCTTGACATCTGCGCCCTCCTGTGTGCCCAAGCAGCAGTTTATGTCCACATGTATGACACTGTTGTACCCAAGCTAACGTACTTAATGTGATATGTGGGTATAAACTGCTGTTTATGAACAGCTGGGCACAGTAGGGAAGGAGCGCTATTTTGGTTTTTGGACATCATGCCACTTTTGCAGAGCCCCTGAATTGTCAGTAAAATAGAACCTGCAAACACATAACCCCACTTTGGGGTTTATCAAGTGGGGTAGCGAACATTTTTAACCCTTGAGCGTTGCATGAATTTAATTTCCAGAAATGAATGTGCAGCTTATAATGAAAAGTGAAATTGCAATTTTTCCCAGAGATACTGTTAAGCAGGTATCCTGGGCACAACAGCTTTTGGAGCATTCGTCTCTGATACAAGCCGGGCACAACATATTACACACTGAAGTGACGTATTCCTGGAGAAATTGTCATTTTCACCTTTCACCATCAGCTGCGTATTCATTTCTGGAAAATTACAAATTTATTATTATCATCAACTTTATTTATATAGTCCAATATATTCCATAGCACTTACAAATCAGAGGACACATGAACAGACACTATGAGACATTACAAATGTGACAAAGAAATAAACATATCAAACAATAGGAGTGAAGGCCCTGCTCGCAAGAGCTTACATTCTATGAGGAGATAGGGGGGACACAAGAGGTCAGAGGGCTTGTTTGCTACCATGGTCCAGCCATCTTTTAATAGAAAAGGTTGGGTAACTGAAGCTGTATGAACCTGTCACCAGCCAGTATCTGTGAATAA
This sequence comes from Leptodactylus fallax, assembly GCA_947044405.1. NCBI lineage: Eukaryota > Metazoa > Chordata > Amphibia > Anura > Leptodactylidae > Leptodactylus > Leptodactylus fallax. The sequence continues at coordinate 7,735,815 of CAMRHE010000045.1, forward strand.
ACAGATACTAAGTGCAAGGAGTGCAATGTAACTTCTAGATCACAGGTGTCAAAACACAAGGCCCGCGGGCCGAATCCGGCCTGCTGCCTTCTGTTATCCGGCCCGGCACTTATCTGGCCCGCAGGGCCGCGGCATTTTTTATTGTCTATTTAATGTAAACCAGCCCAGGACAGGCTGCTTAAAAAAAAAAAAAAACAGCCTATTTACTTACCGATCCCCACTGCTGGTCGTGGCCGCCCCCGCTTCCCCTTCTGCTATGGGACGCGGAAGCGGCTGTGTGCAGGAGCAGGGATGGTAAGTGAGGCCGCGGCCGGCGAAACCCATCAAATACTACTATTATACTCCGGGGACTTTTCAGACCCCGGAGTATAATAATCGGAGACCCAGGGGAGGTGATAAACATAAAAACCTGTGTTACTCACCTCTCCGGCGATCCGATGTTACTCCCAGCAGGCTTCGGCCTTCTTTGGTGACGTCCCAGGCGTCACGTGAGCCAGGCCGACGTCATTATTTCGCGACGCCGGTCTGTGCGACATTGAAGAAGGCCGAACGCAGGGAGCACACCGGGGCCCAGGTAAGTAACACTGGTTTTTAATGTTTGTCACCACCTGGGTCTCTGATCATTATACTCTGGGGTCTGAAAAGACCCCAGAGTATAATAATAGTTCATGGGTGGGGGGTCACTATGGGGCATAATACCAGGTGCAGGGGCCACTATGGAGCATAATACCAATGCAGGGGCCACTATGGAGCATAATACCAATGCAGGGGCCACGAAGGAGCATAATACCGATTGCAGGGGCCACTATGGTGCATAATAACGTGTGCAGGGGCCACTATTGAGAATAATACCGTGTGCAGTGGCCACTATGGAGCATAATACCGTGTGCAGGGGCAACTATTGAGCATAATACCGTGTGCAGGGGCAACTATTGAGCATAATACCGTGTGCAGGGGCCGCTGTGGGGCGTAATACCGTGTGCAGAGGCAACTATAGAGCATAATACCGTTTGTATAGTGCTTAATTTTTGATATATTCAGAAAAGGATGAGAATAGTATGTAACATGCTTTTTAGGTTTTAACAATACATTATGTTCTTCCTGGTTGCCCTCAAAGGGCTGATTGTAACAGTAGTAATGTACAAATGTAACTACTCCTTAATAGCTCGCTTAACTGTTAAGGAGAAGTTACTTTTATACATGTGTAAAATAATCTTGGCCCTTCAAGGTACCCAGTGAGGCTGAAGTGGCCCCCTGAGAAAATGAGTTTGACACCCCTGTTCTAGATGGAGGGGCCAGGATCTGAGGAACAGAGGAGGAAGGATAAAAGATGTTATTGTTCTATACCTCCGCACACTACACTGATCAGGGCACGTGATAAGCCTGACCATATAGATGTGATTTTAGGGCAGTTTTGATATTAAGTACGTTATCTTAGGTACACCAGTGTTATACATGTAGGCATACACTGCAGTTTGGGCACACAGCGGGGCACAGAAGGGAAGGAGCACTATGTGGCTTTTAGAGTGTAGATTTAGATGTTTGATATCTGGACACCATGTCATGTTTGCAGAGCCTCTAAAGGTACCAGAAAAGTGGAATCCCCTAGGGAGTGAACCCATTTTGAAAACTGCACCCTTCAAAGAATTTATCAAGGGGTGTAGTGAGCATTAGTATCCCAGACGTGAATGCACAGCAGATGGTGAACAGTGAATATGTAAGCTGTGCGAAGTACATTGGAACACCAAATTCCCTACTGTATCCCCAGTAGTTCCTATGATTTGAAGGTGAGGGGGGGGGGGGGGTCACTTCTGGTGTCTTTTCCCTTGTAAGCTCTAAAATTGGAGTGTCCCCTGATATACGCTCACACATCTTATACATTCCCTTCCTGCCGCAACCAGTTTTGTTCTCATGATTTGGTGATTTTTGTCTTCACATTGTACAAGCTAAATTTTTCTTTATTTTTTTGGTAATTTAGCCATATGAGGGCTTGTTTTTTTGCAGTATGAGATGCATTTTGTAATAATATTTCTGGGTGCCTATAACTTGACTAAATTTTATTAACTCTTTCTTGGTGGATTAAAAAAAAAAAAAAACATCAATTCTGGTATTGCTTTTTTTTCCTTTAAATTTTTTTTTGCACACAACGTACAGCATAAGTAACATGTTACCTTTATTCTGCAGGTCGGTACAATTAGGGCTATACCTAATTTATACTGTTTTTCTATGTGTTACTAGTTTTGCAGAACAAAGACCCATTTGGGGAAAGAAATCAATTATTTTTGCATCGCCATCTTCTGAGATGTGTAGCAATTTTTTTTTTTCAGTTGACAGTTGGTTGAGGGCTTATTTTTATGTGGGATGATCTGTGGTTTTTATTGGTACTGTTTTGGGGTACATGACTTTTTGATCATTTTTTTAAGGCAAGATTGTGAAAAATAATTATTTCCTTGCTTTATTTACATACACACACTTCACTTTTTTCAACTTACTTTTTTTTTTCTTTACTTTTTTTATATGTCCCACTAGGGGACCTGAACCAGCGATACACTGATCGCTGGTTCAGAACTATAGACTGCAATACATGTGTATTGCAGTCTATAGAGGAAGTCAGCTTATGTGTCTGCATAGGCTGACTTCCAGAGGTCCCAGCAGGATCAACCAGGCACTGGGGGCTCCAGGCAGCCTGGGGTCACTGGCCAGTCCCTGGGCTGTAGAAAATACATATCGGCACCCCCTCATCTCGCTGCGGGGGTGCGGCAACATGGCGGAAACCCTTGGATGCCACAGTTAATTGTTGTTAGCATGCAGATGAGATGCATAGTAACTGTGTGCTACTTGTTGCCACAATTAAAAAGCCAAATGCAGATTTTAAGCAAAAACAAGTGGCAGCCTAATAAGGGCCCATTTAGAAGTCATAAAATGAAGAGGAATTTAAAGCAGATATTCCTCTTAATTTTCCACTGCTCCAGCTTTCTATCACTGATTAGACACATATGTGTCTAGTCAGCAGGGAGTCCTATGCTGCATGCTCTGTGGCTGAATGAGTGGCTCTGCAAAGTGATAAGGGCTAGAGCAGTGTGTTATTTCTGTATGTAAATCTAGAGATAGCTCATCTTGGGAGCTGGCTGCTTACCTGAGCTGTCCACCAAACTAAGTCTGCCCACAAACTTGTCACTTAAACTAGAAAGTAAAGTGAAAAGGAGACAGGAGAGCACATGATATCCTTAGATGGGAAAATATCTTTCAACAAGCACAATAAATAATGCATTAAATTTATAGTAAAGGTTGTTGCAGTTGTAGTTTTTACATAGTAAAACATTGTGAAGGGCAATGTGGCTCCTGGAATTGTTAAGATTACCTGTAGCCACACTGTCCTGGAAAAGCTGATCAGCACAGGTCCTGGCTGTTGGACCTCTGCAGATGTAATATTGATGGCCTATGCTAGGTTCAGGACATCAATATTAGAGAGATGTATAAACCCTTTAAATAGGTTGTCCAAGAATAGAAGCAACCCTGATAGGTGACAACAGGGTGCTGGGACAGGTGAGTGTTTTTAAATGGCCACTTCACTGGTCCTCCCATACTGTATGGGGACCAGTGATGGGACTATTATATTGTGTGGGGGCAGTGATGGGGGCTAATATCCCATGGGAGGCAAATTCTGAAAAGAAAAAATACAACAGGGCACTCCTTCCTCAGACTCCACTGGTATACTATATACCATATTCGGAGTCAATTCCATTTCATCTGGAGGAATTATGGCCACAGCGGTGCCTATGAGGGAGCGCAGGAAAATTGGGTCCAGCCAAGGCCCCACATAGCAAAACGCAGCTAAAAAAACCCTGCAGAAAAACAAAACAAAAGTGAAGACACATTGTTTTCTTCTCCCAGTGTTTTTCATTGCTGCCTTTTTCTTTCCTTATTAAAGCTAAGGCCCATGTTGCAAAAAAAGCTGCTTTTTGTTGCATTTTTTGAGCCAAAGCCAAAAGTGGATTTGGCAGAAGGTAGCAGTACAAGTACAGATTTACCATTCCCTTTTCTAATCTCTTCTGGGTTTGGCTCAAAGAAACCTGCCAAAATCTGCAACCAAAAAATCAGCTTTTTCACAACGTGGGGCCTTAGCCTAATTCTATAGGGAAAACACTTGCATTTCTGCAGATAAAATTGGTACTCTGTTTTTCAAAATGCAGCTTTTCAGTAGCTGTTTTTCCCCACAATGTGTAGATGGGATTAGCCAGCAACTCATTACGTTTGCTGGTACTGTAAAATGCAGAGTTTTTTTCCCACTGCGTTTCTGCAACATGGGGAATGAATTACTAAATGAATTACTATGGCTCTAAAAAGATAATCTCCATGTAACACTATACAAGGTCATCTACATCTCACTTAAATTCTAAAAAAGGAATGCAAATAAAAAAAAAAAAAAAAAAAAAAGCTGTGTCCTAGTGCAATCTACTGGAAGGTAGCAACTGTATAAGTTGACTTGACTTCCCACCTTCAAAACCCCTTAACTTTTTTATTTTTCCGTTCACAGAGCCATATGAAGGCTTAGTGTTTGCAGGACAAATTGTTCTTCATAATGGTACCATTTAATATTCTGTACTGGGAACCTGGAAAAAAAAATTCAGAATGGAGTGGAATTGGAGAAAACATGCATTTGTGAGACTCTTACGGGCTTTCTTGGAAGGCAAAACTGAAAAAAAAAAAGTGGAAGTTAGACAAGTTAGGTGGGGAAAGGCTTTTTAATTTAGGGGGCATTAGCTTGGAGTCTCTCGCTGCTTCACAGCAGCTGCCATCTTTAAAGACCCTGCATCTGCCGTAATAATAAGGCGGATGTCGGGAAGGGGTTAAAGAGGACCTTTTCCCACCTCCACCAATTCAAGTTCTTAACATCTGTTAATAGCTGCCCCTCCACTTATTACAGCGCAATTGGAATTTTTTTCTCTAGTCCTCACCATTTCCGAGCAACAAATGCATATAAATTTAGTGCCTGATGTGCTGTTTAAAGGGGTTTTCCCATCTCCCTCTCTCTCCAGTTTGACTGCTGTCTCTTACTTCCTGTATTCTTCAACAAGCTGGTGGGCAAACTTTGACTGTGGGATGGACAAGACATTATGAAGTACCTCAATAGATTATAGACATTGCCTTTACCATGAGAGATTATCATCATTACTAGAAGTCTAATAATATGCACAGTAAATGTATATTACATTACACAGGTTTGTATAGCACACTTACATAATCCATGTTGACAAAGAACTTGCAGTAGACTCAGTGTTATCTTTGTGTTTATGTACATAGAGAGATAACTGAAACTGCCCAAGCCTTTATCAAACTACAATCAGTTGACCTGATTGCCCAGACAGAAGAGCAGTAAATAATAGCTCCAGGGAGCATGAGCAAGTCATCCAACCTAACATCAGATAACAGGCCAGGTGCCTTGACAAGGATGTGTCAACAATTGGAGGAATAATTTCACATAGCAGGCAAACAAAGCAGTATTGCTAGAGGGGGGAGGGCACTGATCTCTTATTAATGATCTATCCTGAGGATTGATAATCAATTAAAATGAGCTGGAAAGCCCCTTTAATAAAGCCCAAGTGCCACCTTTAAGTTAATCGCCCCCTTATATAAATACAGCCGACCCCCTAATGACTCCTTACATAAATGATGCCCTCTCCTATTCACAATGACCCCTTATATAAATGATCCCTTATGTTCATAATGTCCCCTAGTAAGCCCTTATATAAGTGTTCCTCCCCTTTATAGCCATAATTCCCCATAACTACCCTTTATATTAAAGGGAGTCTATCATTGGGGAAACATGTTTTTAACTGAAGCAGTGTTGGAATAGCCTTTATAAAAGCTATTCTTCTACTTTTACTTTTCTTCTCCTCGCCGCCGTTTGTCCAAAAAAAAAAAAAAATTTTTTATTCTCATATGTAAATTATGCTCAGGGAGCACCGGAAGCGTTCCCCCTGTGCTCTGAACACCCCCTGCGTCATCGCCACAACCCGCCTTCAGCGCTGCTTTTGCACACCCCCTGCATCTTCTTCTGTTCATCTTGCATCTGCTTTCTCTGTCAGCCATTTTTCTGAAGTACATTGGTGTAAGAAACTAGACAAAAAAGGCCGATGGAGCATGCTCAGTCGGCTCTGCCTGAACTCAAAGTGGCTCCAGCAGCCATTTTTGTTAAGTTTCTTACACCAGTGTACTCCAGAAAAATGGCAGACGGAGCAAGAAGCAGATGCAAGATGAACAGAAAATGATACAGGGGGCGTGAAAAAGCAGCGCTGGAGCCAGGTTGCGGCAATGACGTGGTGCTCGGAGCACAGGGGGAACGCCCCTGTTGCTCCCTGAGCTTAATTTACATATGAGAATAAAATGTTTTTTTTTTTGGACAAACAGTGGCGAGGAAAGGAAAGTAAAAGGTAGGAGTAGAATAGCCTTTATAAAGGATATTCCAACACTGCTTCAGTTAAAAACATGTTTCGCCAATGATAGAATCCCTTTAAAGGGGTTCTCCAGAATAATAAACAAAAAACACACTCACCTATCCCCAGTGCTCTGGAATCTCCCAGTGCGGTCCGGTCCTGCTGCTCTAGTGTTTTCTTCTGGCGGAAGTCCGTTAATTATCCAATTATTAATCCTTTATATTAATGACCCCTTTTTATAGCCATAATGTCCCATAATTAACCTTTATATAAGTCACCCCATTATACTATGATACAGCACCCAGGTGCTCTTAAAAATAAGAGTTGTACTCACCTGCCTGAGATGCTTTGAAGGATAGGGATGGAGCAGCCGCCTCCTTCTCCTTGAGCCACTTGTCTATGCGCTGTGATCATGCATAGGACGTCTGCGTCTCACCACAGGAGGCGCTATGTTGTGATAGCAATGCACTCTCCTGTCTATGATCTCAGCATCTTGTAAACCACAAGTCAGAAGTGGCTTTTACTTCACAATACATCACAGCAGGATGCATTTTAACTAGATGGGTATCCTTGAGATGCCGATCTAGTTAAAAGTACAGTAAGTAGTAATAACTGACCTAAGATGGGCTCCCACAGTGTCAGTGGGCCAATGGCCATCGCCCCAGCCTGCTAACTACACATCTGTGGAGACTACAGAAAAAATTCTAACTCTGCCAGAATCAGCGGAGCCGCAGCTATTAGTTGATGTAAAGAGCTGGACTTGTTGGAGGTGGTGAAAGGTCCTCTTTAAGGTTAAGTTTTTTTTTAAATAAAAAATCTGCAACAAAAGTTGCAAAAGTGTGAACCCAGCCTGTGTCTGGAAGACTTACTACGGCTCTATAAATAGAATCTCCACATAAGAGTACACATGCTCAGCTAAGCTTCATTCAGAAAACTTCTAGTTATTTCCCCCTCGCAGCTGACTACCCACACCACCGCAACCCAAGCGTGTAACGCCTCGACCCATTTATAAACACGCCCATACGGAAACCCCGCCCACTTCCCTAACCCTACCCACACTGGTATAAGCCCTATAAGAGTAGGCTCGCCGGTTAGCCACGCCTATCCACGCAGCACACACCCGGCTACCTGCTCTCTTCTTATCGCCTGTCGCCCCCAAGGCCCCGCCCACAAGAGCCAGCACCTATCGGTCGAGACTTCTTTGGCCTGGGCTTGTCGCTCATGCCCGGCGTGCTATCATTGGACAGCTGTGGGAGTTGTTCCCTTTCCTGTTGTCAATGCACGTCACTCCCTGTTATCTCCATAGACAGGCCGGTTACAGCGCCGCCCAGCAGTCTTTTTCGCCGGCACACTTCTTCCTCACGTCTTCTCCCCGCCGTCCTGTTGGTGCTGCTGGGTGAAGCATGGCGGCGGTGGAGCATCGGAGAGTGTGTGAGACGGAGCACTGCACCAGTGAGGCCAAGCTGCAGTGCCCGACCTGCCTCAAGCTGGGCATCCACGGCTCGTACTTCTGCTCGCAGGTACCTGTCATTCACTGGGGCCTAGGCTATGCTGTGTCCTCACACCTCGTGTCCTGCATTAGTTTCTATGTCAAGTCCGTGTGCCGCCGTGTAAGGACAGGGGCAGAGCGCTGCGCATGCCATGTATGAGCCCATATCATGTTCTAGGCAGGAGCACATGTTACACTCACTCACTAACCAGTGCTATAGATGGTAGTGTTCACACACGTCTAGTGGCCCAATGTGAATGCGCCAGTGGTAGTGCTCCTCTGCATAAGGTTTTTGAAACTGTTCTCTGTATGTGAACAGAAAAAGAATCTGCAGATTGTTCTCTCCTTGGCCCAGAAAATAATCAGTATTACTACTCCTATTATTCACAGGTTCCCTCATGGAAAAGCTTGGGTGAAAGGGGTAGTCCTTGTGCAGATGTGTGTCATGGGAATCTGACTATTGGCCTCATAACTTTTATAAATATGTTATTGTGTTGGAGAAGTCAAATCAAAAGGAAACTACAAAAATCCTTGACGCCTCAAAGTGTGGTTGTAGATGTCACACTGGAGTTCCTTGTCATGAAATTATTTTTCATTAAAGGACTGTTAGGTCTCTTTTTTTTTTTTTTTTTTTTTTAAAGCAGTATTCCAGTTACAGCAAAGTCACCTTTTATCCATAGGATCAAAGCAGGCTTTGGATGACTCTGCCCTTCATACTTTCTATAACTTGCATCAGAAATTGGTGAGAGTTATAGTTGAGGTCTGTGCCACTCCCTGGCTGGTGTAGATTTTTTTGTTCTAGTTTATAGGACAGACCAAGATGTGCCAGAATTAAGAGGCTGGGACCTCTTATAGGGTTTGTCACAGACTCCAAGCGTATTGGGTACTGATGACCTATCCACAGGATTGATCATTAGTATCTGATTGATGGATGCCCAACAACCGGATGCCGCACACATCAGCTGTATACAGGGACTATGGGCCAGAAGCAGCTCTGCCCCTACTTAAGCGAATGGTAATAGAGCTGCAGTTTCTTGATACAATGCATCAGTGACACATAAGAACTGCAGCTCTGCAGCTGAACATTGTTTATCAGATACACATGATCCGTATCCATTGCACATGGGGTCTTGGAAGACTCCCTTTTAAAACTATTCTGGTGCATGTTGTTTGTACCTCTGCAGTTAATGGGGTTGGCTTCCTTTACAAAATTGATATCCACTCAAGTCTGTTGGATACTGCTATAGTACCAATAACTGCTGCTACTTAAAGTACAGAGTGAGCAATGCAGCGTACAGCATGTAAGCAGAGCTGGGAGCTTTGTTGTTCATGAAGTGGCTGATCTGTAGGGGCCTGACAGTTGGACCCCGGCAATATAAAATTGATGGCTTTTAATTTTGTTGAGATGGATAACCTCTTTAATGAAATAAAAGGATCACAGTGAAAATCTCTCTTGTCTTCTGCTTTTAATGCATCACAATAGAAGCAGAACAGTAGTTAAAGGGGCTGCCTGGATGGATAAAACTAAATACAAGCAGCATTGAAAGGGTAGAAAATAAAAATCCATTCATTCTTGTGTTACTCCGTTCCTGCGCTGGGTGGACTGTTGTGTTCATATGAGAGGTCAGCCTTAGACACTACAGATGGTGTGAAACTACAACTCCCAGCATGCTCCATTCACTTCTCTGGGAATTCCAAGCAGAGCAGCTTTACATTTTTAGTGTGCCTTAATCACTACAGGACAGTATTTCGCTGATAGGCAGAGACGCCTAGCATCATACATAACTATAAAGCTAAGAGTCTCTCTTGGCATAATTTACAGGAGGCTACAAAAAGCCCGGCACTCACATGAACAGAGTCTCATGTCAAAGACTTGGTAGTGTGCAAACGTAGCAAACCGCAGCTAAAAAAAAAAAAAAACTGTAAATGTGTCACGTTTTTTTTTTTTTTTTTTATCTGCAGAGTTCTTCATTGCATTTTTGCTGTAGTTTTTTTGCCCTTATTAAATCTGTAGGGAAAATGCTGATATCGCAGCAGCTACAATTGACATGCTGCCTTTTTCAAAAACGCATCTTTTCCGCAGCGTTCTTTACCACAATGTGAGGGTGAGATTAAAATCTCATTCACTTTGCTGGTACTGTAAAATGCAGCGTTTCCACAACGTAGGGTTTAAAATAATTTTCAAGGCAGACTAGAAAATTAAAATTAATTTGATTAACAGGGCATTTTATTTGACTGAATTTCCCCATTGTGGGACTATTAAAGGACTATTATTATACTATTATTATTTTACCTCGATTATGGTATGTGGCGTCTTGACACAAAGATGCAAGCGTAACCAAAGTCGCCACACTTCCCATCTTTGCATCATGACGCCATGTGACCACTGGGGCCAGAGCAGCAGGACCGTACCGTGCTGGGAGGGCACCGGGCATAGGTGAGTGTGTTGTGTGTGTTTTTTTTTTTGTTTTTGTTTTGTTTTTTGCCCAGACAACCTCTTTAACGGGAACCTGTAACCAGGAAACTACAGTGCAAAGTCAAGGAGACAGTCCTATCAGTGATGAGGGGCATCTGGTGGACCACTTCTTTGACTTTATAGCAAAGAGAGAACAGAGAATTTAATGAATAAAATATAAATTATGCTGAATCTTTTCCCACAAGTCTATATAACAATCTGCTCATCTCTTCCTGCTGTATAACATGTTTCCTGCATTTTGCTCTGCATTTTCCTGGTAGCAGGTTCCTTTTAATAGTTAGCTATTTGTGCTATATTACTCGCCAGTTTTCACCGCACTACGATAAGTTTTCTTATTCACACAATTCACAAAGGTTAAAAGTAAATTGTATACAGTAGATATAACTTGCCACACACGTTTTCTTCCCTGCGGAATGAGGCTGGAGGAAAGCGTTCCCCCCCACCTTATGATCTCTTTGTTCTTATGATATTTTATAGACACCCAGTATCTAAGATGCTTTTTGACTCATTCATAGCAACTAATAAAATGGGCTTTTAGTTGACACGTATGATTTGTTAAAGCAAACACATACAGTATATTCAGCGTAGTTGGTGTTTATTTGCCACAAAAATGGGATTTTTCGTGCTGTTGTGTATGTGCGTCACGAGGGCAGACGGAAAAAAATAGGTTTCATGTACAGTCATTTTTTTTGCGTTATTAGCTCTTACATTGGCTGTTAACTTGTGATTGTAGGGGGTCTAAGTCCCACCACTGTGACCTCTTTATTTCTCCAGGCAGAGACTCACCCTTATGTGTGGTTTGTGCCCGTTACCGGGGCTCTGGATTGGGTAGAAAAGAACCGACTCAAAGTCCGGCTTAAAAATCGAAATATTTATCTTACGCTTTTATAACCAACTTGTTAAATTTCCATTCTTCATGTGGTTGGCTTCCTTGGTGATCAATTTAACATTTTACTTTTTTGGTCAAAGAAAACATGAAAAAAATAAACTTTTTTTTCATATATTTAAAGCTGACTTCATATGAATGTAGATATGCAACAAGTTATGCATCTACAGTTATCCAGCCTGTATTAAAGTTTAGATATTCCGCGGGTTACTTCCCACATGTCCCCCCCCCCCAGGTGAATAATTATTTTCTGTATTTTAGGCCATTTCATTTTCCTCTGGTTTTCATATTGCGCAGGTGCTGCACCCTTTAACCCTTGGTAATGTAGAAGGGATACTAGTAATAGTAGTATTCAATATAAAATAATTATATAAAAAACATTTTATTTTGGTGTTTGTCATTTTTTTTTTTTTTTTTTGTCAGTCAAAAACTTCAGCCTACACTAGATGCACCATATTGTACCAAAATGTTCCACATTTACACCAGTCATAACCAAAATAGTAAAACCGGGCATCTGTGCACAGTGTATGGCAGCTAGTCTCCTCCCATCAGTTTACAGACTTGAACTACATGTACACAAATAGGCGCATGTAGCCGGGCTGTAAATGAGCACATGGATGACATGGGTGTGCTGCCTGTGCCTCCACAGTCCCATTCACTGCTCTCAGTGAGCCTGGGCTACAAAAAAGGCAGGAATAGGACCTCTCCTTAGTTTTTCCCCAGGCTCACTGTCCCATACATGAGCCTGTGAAAATACACTGCCATGTGTATGGGGCCATAGAAATGAATGCGTCAGTGTGCTTACCGTGAGAAACGCAGCTCGCACACAGACAATACATGAGTGCATGAGGCCAAATTCAAATGCAAAGTACAGAGCCTGCAGAAGGGAAGACTGCTAAAAGTTTTAGAATCTAAGTCATATAGTGGCCAGATGTATTGCTGCTCCTCGTGTACACACACTGTACTAGTGACTTATGCAAAGTTTACCTTGCGTAAACAAAAAAACTCACAGAAATAATGCTGCAGCACTTGCCGATTTAGTAATAAAAGCTTACCCTTTTTACTCCCATCTCTTTAGTAAAATACAGAGGCAGGGAGAAGAGTATGGAAACGGCTGTTTTTCCCTATCACACGATTCATCCCACCATAGACTCCATTACCTCTTGAGTAAATTTGTAAATCTATTAGATTCCTTCCTTAATATTTTGGGTTAAAGGGTCATTCATGAGCTTCCTAGCTGTGCAGTGCAAAATAGTGAAGGGTTTACAGAGCTAATTCTGCACTGCAACCCCTTTGTTCTCTGGATCCATGGGTGGTCACAGAGGTCAGGATTGTAGGGGTTGGACCCCCTACTGATCATAATGGGATGGTATTAATCCATGCATTGCTTTGTAACCTAAGCATTCCTTGTTTCTTCAGCTCAGCGTTGGTGCTAATTCACAGGGTCATATTATGTGTCTTCATTTCATGCCTTTTTGCGGAAGTAGAAGCATTGATATATTGTTGAGCATGAACGGACTATAAAATGCCATGTGCATAACACCTTTTTAAACTTTTCAGCTTTCCAACATAAAGGTGACTTCTTGCATGAGGTTGATTTTCTCCTGCTTCTCATAGACACAGATTACATCAAGAAGAGCATATTAAGTATCATGGGAACAGAGTTCAAAAATAGATAAAAATAGCTTAACAGAATAATAAATATAAAAACGGCCCATGTGCTCAATGTCATTCATCATTTTGTGTTCCCTTCCCTGTATCCTGTTAACTAAGGTCTCTGAACAAAGCCAGTGTAATATTGTGTTAAATTTTGTTTTTGGGTGATTTTTTTTGGTTATCCACTTTCTAATATTGCAGGCCTAGCCTTAGGATAGATCATCAACATTATATTTGATCTGTAAGGATCTGACACCTGGGACAGCGTGTCTTCTGGTAACGTTCACATACTGGGAGCCATGCTGCTCAATCGCCATACAAAGTGTAGTGCTGGTTTTAGGTATTGCATCAATGTCCCATTGAAGTCTAAACTTTGTACGGTGAGTAAGCGGTTGGCTCCCGGCTGTCAGAGGTTCCTGGTGTCGATCTTTGCAGATGTTATGTTGAATACTTAAACTAAACATAGGCTATAGGTATTAGAAAGTGGAAAACCCAATGTAATGCCTCTGCTTCCCTGCATTACACAAGAGCCCGCCCACTGGTACTCCAGCGAGAAGTGGTGTACAGATTTCTGCTTAGGTAAATCGCTTTTCTGTGCGTATAGGTTTCCGTTCGAGTGGGTCCCCAAGTGGACTCCCCGAATGGAAACCGAACGCAGATGTGAACCGGCCCTAACTTCCTCACTGTCTTCCAGATCTCTGCTTGCTGTAATTTATTATACTTACTTCCAGTGGATAAAAATCAGTCCATAGTCATGTAACGTGCACTTGTGTAGTCATCACAAGACACAGCACTGCTTACTCAGCTGTGACTGTATCAACCCATTCACCTGCGTGTCCACAAACAATAACAGCAAGCAGAGACCTAGAAAACTGAGGGGAATTGATACAGAGAGTATATTTGAAAGTTGTACAACTTTTTATTGTACAAACAATAACATTTATTTGCTGAAATTGGACAACTCCTATAAACCACACCCCTTTTTGGGAAAGGTGAAAGTTTTTAAAACGCACAATAAATTTGGTGCAGTGTTTTTTTTTTTTTTTTGCACAAATTATGCTAGAATTCTAGCATGTAGCTTGGTATTTCTGCCCTACCCATGTTTCTCTGAAAATAATACAGGGTCTTATATCTTTTTTTTTTTTTTTTTTTTTTTTATCTTCTCCGAAAAAAGGACAAGGGCTTATTTTCAGGGTAGGTCTTATTTTTTCAGACACGAATCTTGTAAAATGGTTAGAGTTAGTAACCCTAACTTACGTGCACAATTGATAGTGCAGTGGCAGTGGGTCTTAAACAAACTTACTGGACCTCTCTCTATACATTTTGTGTGGCAGTGGCAATGTGCCCTCTCTATCACCTTACTTTATGCTAAGCAGGAGGTGCTGTAATGGAGTGACTACGTCTATGAGAGTGAGCAGGGGTGGCACCTGATGTCTGGTCACATTGGTAGCCAAGCCCACAGCATAGTAGCGGCCGGGAGGTGAGACCCAGGAGGTGGCACTTGGAAGGTGGACTCAGGAGGCAAGGCTCTGGAGTGGGATTCTGGAGCCGGTGAGCGGATTCTGCCCTGCCGTGACGGGAGATAGCGGGACACTTATCCAGGAAGGATGGGAGCTATAGTATGCCTGACTGTAAATAGGGCTTATTTTTGGGGTAGGACTTATTTTTAGAGAAACGCAGTAGTATTGTCATTCTTTTACAGCCATATATTCTCCTTGTTCCTGGTAAAAACAGTTTTGAAGCACTAGATAGAAGCAGCTAGCTGCGTGTTGTATACAGGGATAGTGAAAGCACCCGGTCATCAGCTAGGTTTTATAGTTATGAAAGTTTTTAAAAAAGCTAATATAACCGTACAGCAGTGTATATAGAACATATACATATAGGCTCAATGAACGTAAGTAGTAAAAAAAATAAATAAATAAAAAATAAATAATATTACTAAAAAATGCTGTAAAAATAAATAGTAGTACTAAAGATGCTGTAGAGGTCCATCAGTATATGAGCCTTTGTTCCAGAAGTTAAGTAGAATAAGCCAAAGATGCCCAAGGTGACAGTACACTTATAAACCTTTGTAAACCTCATTGACATGTGTTGTACTGTATTTTATTAAACTTAAATTTGGTTCTTTCTCTTAGGAGTGCTTCAGAGGAAGCTGGCCTATGCACAAGCTGCTACACAAAAAAGCAAGTAAGCAATTATTTTGTTTCACTAAAGTTCCATATATACAGGATATATATCATTTTGCAATTCTTATATTTTAGGCTATAGTCTGAGCTCTCTTAGTTCACAGCAAAAGTTTACTTTAGCAGCAAGTGTGGGTTTGATGTCTGCTGCGTCAGCTGGAATAAGATGCATGCTAGTAGATTCTAAATACTTTTGGCAAGGGCAGCAGATAATACATTGAATGGTACCACCCATTTACCACTGTAATATGGTCAGCAATAATGACTTTTGTCAACTTTGTTTTTTCTTGTTTTTTTTAATTCTTGCAGAAGTGTGTAGAAGCGACTTACCCACAGAATATATTAATTTTTATTTTTTAATATCTTTACGAAAAACAAAAACTTTGAAAGACGCAAAAAAAATGTATTTGTCTTACTCTGATTCCTGTAAATTTGTTTCAGTATACAGAGTTTATGATGTGATTTTGTTTTGTTTTCTTTTTTTTGGCGGCACAAGATTATACCATTTTTGGAAATATCCAACGTTTGGATCACTTTTTATTCAATTTTTTGGGGGGAGAGGGGGGGGGGGCAGTTAAAACAGTGATTCATTGTACTGCATGGGATAAATATTTTTAGGTTGAAACCCCACACTGCGGAAACGCAGCTTTTTTTTGTTGCAGCTTTTGCTGTGGTGTGTTTTTTTTGTTTTGTTTTGTTTTGTTTTTTTTGACCCAAAGCCAAGAATGCCTACAAAGGGAATTGGAAATATGTAAGAAGTTACATATACTTCTCCCTTCTGCTCCAGCTTCCCCTGGCTTTGGCTCAAAAAACAAAGTAAAATCTACAACAAAAAAAAGCTGTGTTTCCGCACTGTGTGGCCACAGCTTTATAGTTCAGTCATTTTCAGACTAAGGCTATAGGTTCACACGTGCAATGGGCTACCACGCCAGGTACAGCGGTTATCCGTGGACCCCATAGATTATAATGGGGTCTGTTGGGTTTCCGCCATTTTTTTATACTGAAACTGGTGGAGAGAAAAGCCCTTATTGCAGGACTTTTCTCTCCGACGATTTTCAGCGGTTTCTGCGGAAGAGTCTCTGATATCTAATGTTTTGTTTTTATATGCATTCTGGGGAAAGGGAGATGATTTGAATTCTTATAGATATGTGTAATATATATATATTTTTAAAACTTTTTTTTTTTTTTTTTTCTCTAAATTTAGCCACCCTAGGTTGTACCATGGACTGTAATACTATTGCATTCTGTGGTAAAATCCCTATATGATTATTGCAGCCACAAAAGAGTTAATGCCCGCAATATAAAACAAAGTAGTCCCAGTGGTCATGGCACCCACTTAACTTCTGAGCGAATTTAAATAAGCAGAAGAAGCAAAAAAAAAAAAAAAAAAAGCTGTGAGCGGTTTCCACATGGAAACCGCTCACAGCTTTTTTTTTTTTTTTTATCCCCCACATGTGGATGAAATGAAATCTCATTCACTTTGTTGGTACTGTAGAGCGCTGCTTTTCAGCAACGTGGTTCCTTAGCCTAAAACAATTTAGTAAATGTGGTGCACAGTGTAGTCAGATGTAGTAGAGTTAACCCAAAATTTTGCAATGGGTTAAACTGCTGCAGTGTGATATCTTACAACAAAACCAAAGAAAAAGTCATAGGAAAAACATTTTTAATGACTTTGCACTGGTTTTTGTTGTATTCTGTGATAGGATATTGTGCTGCAGCAATTTAACCAGTTGCAGAAGTTTGGGTTAACCCTGCTACATCTGTATGTCAGTTTTATTTATTTATTATTAATAAAGCAATTTATGCCAGAATTGTGTGGCATTTTCATGAGTAAATCCGCAATACGTAATATGTTTGTGCCTTCTGTTGGAGGTATAAATCAGGAGCATTTTCCAGTGTGTACCTGTATGCGTACAGTGTCCTTATGTCACTTATAGACTTTCACGTAAAGAAATATTGCGTGGTAAACTTGTGAACATAGCCTTGGGCTCATTTTACATTAGTGTTAGTTTCAGTTCTACTAGCATATTAGAAGCAGAACAGTGGAAGTGACGGATCTTTACAATGATGTATGCCAATAGAGCTCTAAAGATCCCGTTGTCTATAGTTTGATCTGTTGGGCTTCTGTTCCAGCATCAGTCATTTTGTTGCACAAAAACTAGTGCACGCAGGAATTTTTTTGTGACAAATGTTCCTAACGGAGCATCTGACACAGATGTCAACATAGCCTTACATGTGCAATTTGCTTAAGACCATAAAGATATAGGGCAGGTAATCTGAAATCATTTAATAAAGTTAAATATTCTAGAATGTCTTAATAGTTTTGGCAGTGCTTACTTTAATTCAAGGCTTTTTGCTTCTAAAAGATGAGAAAGGCAAAAGTGAAGTATCACCATGGACAATGGAAGGAGAAATCAACACAGATCCTTGGCTGGGCTATCGATATACTGGTAAACTCAGGCCACACTACCCACTGGTAAGTTTGTATGTAGTCTGTGGTTCCTCAGCTATGCAAAATAAGACCAGGGCTACATTGTTACTTTTTGTATTGCTACTGATTGATTTTACCTATTTATTGGCAGCTTAAAGGGAGACGGTCCACACCAAAAGAGTTATGAAACCAGCCCCAGTACCTTCTAGTCCTCAGAGCTGTGAGCACCGTGCTGTAATTTGTTTGTAGAATGGCTGCTTTTATTTCTATGCACATGAGATAAGTGGGGTGTTCTGTGGCTCAGGAGGAGGAGCAAGAAAGCTCCAGGTTAAGTCATCCTTTTCGGGGAAGTGGTGAAGGTAGAACAGAAGTTAGCATGAACAGAAGCATGCCCCCTTTTTTTGGCTCCCACGGATGCTTATGTATCAAGGATGCATCACACCAATGAAGGTCTATGGTTCCTTGAAACAAAAAAAAACAAACATATGACATCCGTATGGTGTCTGTTTTTATGGACCACGGATGTGGACATGTGAGTCCTAACTGTGTGTCACTACCCTTCATCTTGGTGGTTCTTAGCTAGTCACTTGTAGACTTTTTCAGATTTATGTTCTTTTGCTTTACCCAGTAAGGGTGGTAACACATGATGTACTGGATGCGGCTATAGCTGTATCCAGTCTTAGGGCTTTCCCTTCTGTGAGGCTGAGTTTACATGGCTCCTTTCTACTGAGCAACTGCATGCAGTTTATAAATGAAGTCATGAGTAGGATATGTTACCTACTTTACATTTCACCAGTATACAAACAGCCAGTAAACCAGAGGTTTTCAATGTAATGGATGTTGGCATATAGTTGACATGCATAGCAACATAGCAAGAAGCCTAAGATCTCAGATTTTGATCAGTTGACTGGACAGCTTTTTTAAAGGGAACTTGTCAGCAGTATTTTTACCACTAAACCCACAGAACTGTCAGGGTATGAAATATCATTTTTAGCCTTTTCCTTAGCTTTTTCTTACAGGCACACACTGACCTGTTTTCTGAGGAGACTAGTTATGCTAAGATACTGAAGGGTGGTGATCAAGGCCATGCTTCTATATGCTCTTAGCTATTTACTGACTTAACATAACATGCCATATATGACAGTGCTATAGGTTTAGTGATGCAAATCCTGTTGACATTTTCTTTAAAGCTGTTCTTCAGGAATTGCCCAAGAAAATAAAAACTAAAAAAAAAAAAATGAGGATCCTGCACCTTCTTGGTAAGGAGCTTATTTTACCTCTAGAGAGTTAATTATTTTTATTTTTTTTTTGCCATTCCCATTTTGTCATAACCATTACATTGTCTCATGTCTTCTCAATTTGTAAATAATGTACTAGCCATGAATTGGTTGACTGTTTAGTTTGATTATGTAGCTGATGGCTGAAGCTTATTTCACCTAAACACATGGACCAATAAGGAGAAGGAAGTAACCCTCTGGCAGAAACTTTTGTATATTGTAAAATTTTCACCCTCTTCCGATGCACATTAGATGAGCATTTGGTCTCTGCTGGTTGGCCGACTTTCCGCTAATAGGTGCATTAAAGCAGGTCATCGATTTGAGTTGCTTATATGCAGATCTTTGGCAGATAAAGCTTAATTTAGTAGTGCCATTGTAGCCATTCTTGGCTTTGGGTCAAAAAAAAGTCTGTAGTTAATCATTTGTATGACCACCAAAGACAAAGAAGTTGTGTTACTCCACATGTACTTGCACATGGCAGCATATCCTAAAAAGTCATATTAAATGTTAGAACTCACTGCCGCCACTCAAAAAATACCAAGTCAAGGCTTGTCACCAACCATATGTATATTGTCTGTGGATTTCTCTTACAGATGCCAATGAGACCAGTATCAAGCTACATACAAAGGCCAGACTATGCAGATCACCCTTTAGGTAATATGAAGCATTTAAGATATCTGTAAAATGTAACTTTCCATATTAAGATGTATTTACACTTTTTATTTGAGCCATCAGCCAAATGAGTAGAAACTATCCAAATAGTTATTTGTCTTTTAGGAATGTCACAGTCTGAACAAGCCTTGAAAGGAACCTCTCAAATTAAAGTGCTTTCTTCAGAGGAAATTGAGGGAATGCGGGTTGTATGTAAGGTGAGACTTCATGCAGTGGTCATGCCTAGTTTATGAGGTTGCTTTGTCATTGCAGTTATTCTTTTCCTGTGAAGTTGCAGATTGTTCAAGATTAAACTTCTTTCCCCTGGTGAAGTGTTCCGTATCAGTGCTGTGCTCCAGCTGATACAGAACATCACAGTACTGCTGCACATCCTTTATAATAAGATGAGGGAGTTTCACATTTGTTAGTTAATAAATGGTAGTAAGGAAGCTTCCCTTTTCTATTATAAAAGAGGATCTAAATAAGTAATTGTATATTATGAGCAATGTTGTACTCCTACTGGACAATTAATCGAAAAATAACCAAAACCGTTTGACAATCTGGATAACCAACGTGATTTTGTGCACGACTGTTATTTCACTTCGATTATTGCAGTATTTGCTAGCCTTTACCTGCAGTTTTGTTCAGACCTAAAAACGTCCGAATTGTAACCACTATTATACTCTGGGGTCTCTTAAGATCTCAAAGTATAATTAGCGGAGGGCCATGGGAGGTGAGGTAACATTAAAGAGGACCTTTCACGTCCTCATGTATATGCTGTTTTACATACCGCTAGAAAGCCGACAGCGCGCTGAATTCAGTGCACTGCCAACTTTCCCGGTATGTGTCCCGGGACTGGAGATATCGGTGGACTTAGTTTCATGGTTTACCGTCAGAAGGGCGTTCCTGACAGTCTAGCTGGGCTGTGAGGAACGTCCTCCCTGACAGTATTCCTCCATAGCCCTGTACTGAGGAGGCGTTGCTCACAGCTCAGCATCATCGCCGTGCTGTAAGAAATGCCCCCTCTCTCTACTCGTCCCATAGCGCTGTACTGTCAGAGGGGCTGTTCCTTACTGCCCGGCGATGATGCTGAGCTGTGAGGAACGCCCCCCAGTACAAGTCTGTGGTGGCATGCCAGAGTTGCAATGCCAGACACAGCCCCTAGACTAGAAGGGCGCTATTTCTGGAAGAAAGCAGTCATGTTTTAATCTTATACTCGTTGTTATTTTTTTATAATAGCCAAGGCTAAACCACACCAAAGCTACTTTATGCTGAGACAACACCTTGAGGAAAAGCTGTGCTATTATGTCTCAGGTTTTGCTGCATTTTTTTGAGCAAACCAATGCTTGAGGCAGATTTAGCCGAAGGGAGAAGTCTAAAGTGCTACCTTTTAGATTTCCCATTCCTTGTCTCATAAACAGCATCAAAATTTGCAACAATGTGTGGACAACTCCTTCTCGGTCCCTGTCGCTAGCAGAGCAGGAATTTAGTGAGCAATGGCTCTGCGTACCATTGCAACATTTTCTGGCAGCACTACTAGGGCTCAGGTTTAATACCTCCCTGCCTATGACTGTGTCCCTAGAGGA
The DNA here is from genome assembly GCA_947044405.1 of Leptodactylus fallax. NCBI lineage: Eukaryota > Metazoa > Chordata > Amphibia > Anura > Leptodactylidae > Leptodactylus > Leptodactylus fallax. Next base: position 7,756,887 of record CAMRHE010000045.1, read on the forward strand.
GGGTACAAATTGTACAGTCCGCTGTATTTTCATACTTAAAAGACTACTTCAACCAACCACTCTAACACACGTGTTATTTGTGGTAGTTATGTGGAGGTGTTCATGAATTTTCTCCTTTTTGACACGAAGTATCACAAATTTTAATGAAGTTTTACAATAGGTAAAAACTGAAAAATGACAATTTTATGTAATCTGCATATAGGTAATGTTGTTGACAGTTTCCATGTAATAAAGGTACAGTTGCATTTCACACGCGAAATCATGCTCTTTACTACTTTAATTTTGTAGTTGGCAAGAGAAGTACTGGATGTGGCTGCTATGATGGTGCGGGCAGGAGTAACTACTGAGGAGATAGACCATGCTGTACATTTGGTGAGCAAATATTTTGTGTAATGTAGTTTTTACCACACTTGTTTTCTCTAAATATCTTTATTATTCTGTTGTTTTTTTTTTTTTTTCCCAAGATGGCGCCGCTGAAGTGGCTGCCTGTTAGGCAGCTCTCAGACTCTCTCTTATTTTCCTTTCTCTGTCTGTTTTTTTTATCTCTCTACTTAATGGACTTTACACTATGAAGAAATGAAGAAACAAAGACTTGGAATTGGACCTTTGTGATACTTTTTTTTTGTTTTTATCTGTCTTTTTGTCCTGCTGAAATGGGAACTCTTGTGTCTGCAGGCATTTCTTTTGTCTACACAAGAGAGAAACTACTGCAGCTTAGAGTCACAACAGGGCTGCATACCATTTGCCCACCCATCCCCCAAGAACTCTGGAGAAAGAAAAAGCGGGGGAGGGGCTGCAGAGCAGGAACTCTTCAGAGGATTAAAAAGAGGCGTTACCGACCAACTGTTCCCTCCATCATTATGGGCAATGTGAGATCTCTTGCAAACAAGATGGATGAACTAACAGCGCTCACCAGGCATCTTCAGGAGTTTCGGGTGTGCAGCATGATGCTACTTACAGAGACTTGGCTCACTGAAGTTACTCCTGACTCTCTGGTCTCCTTGGATGGTTTTAAACTCCTTCGGGCAGACAGGACAAGGGAGAGCGGTAAGAGGAAAGGAGGGGGGCTGGCAATGTTTGTGAATAATAGATGGTGCAATCCTAGGCACATTGTGATTAAGGAGCAAACTTGCTGTAAGGACATTGAACTATTAGCTGTGAGCATGAGACCTTTCTATCTACCAAGGGAACTATCACATGTCATCGTGATAGCTGCATATGTCCCCCCCCTCTGCGAAAGCTGACGCTGCCTGCGAGGTCCTACAAGCCACGCTGAGCCAGTTACAGTCTCAGCACCCCCAGGCCCTCCTTCTTGTGTCTGGCGATTTCAACCACGCCTCTCCATCATCCACACTTCCCAGTTTCACACAGTATGTAACCTGCCACACATGAGACAACAAAACACTGGACTTGTTCTTTGCCAACGTGAGGGAGGCATATAACTCATCAGACCTACCGCCCCTGGGAAGATCGGATCACAACCTAGTACATCTCCGACCTGTGTACAAGCCACTTGTACGTAGAGAACCAGCTGTCACCCGCACAGTGAGGATATGGTCCGAGGAGAGTGATGAGGCTCTGAGGGATTGTTTTGACACAACCGCATGGGAAGTTTTGCAGGATTCGTATGGAGAAGATATAGAAGGACTCACACACTGCATAACGGACTACATTAATTTTTGTGTGGACAACACAGTACCCACAAAAGTGGTGAGGTGCTTCTCCAACAACAAACCATGGATTAACTCTGATATAAAAACACTACTTAAGGAGAAAAAGATGGCATTCAGGACAAGAGATAAGGAGGGGTTGAGGGAAGTACAAAAGGAGCTGAGGCATCTAATCAGGCAAGGAAAAGCCAGTTATAAGGAAAAAATGGAAAAGCAAATGGAAAGAAAAGACATAAGGGGGTCTGGGAGGGGCTTAAGTCAATTTCGGGTCATAAACTGTCTGCCAGATTGAGGCAGATGTTAATTGGCTTAATGAACTAAACCTATTCTTCAACAGATTTGATCACACACCAGCTCCTCCCACCCCAGCATGTCCTTCAGCTCCCCTCACCACAATGACTTCACCCCATTCACCCCATGTGGCTACTTCCCAACAGACCAGTAAATCCAGAAATCTGTCTTTATCTGACCACAGTCTGACCTTCACACGGGCCCAGGTGAGGAAGGAGATGAAAAAGATCAATGCGAGGAAAGCCGCAGGGCCAGATGACATCAGTGCAAGGCTAATTAAGACTTGTGGGGACCAGCTGTGTGGTATAATTACATATATGTATAATATGAGCCTGAGGCAGGAAATAGTCCCTGAATTATGGAAATCTTCTTGTGTGGTACCAGTTCCAAAGAAACCTCACCCTATGGACCTCAATGACTACAGACCTGTAGCACTGACATCCCACTTGATGAAGATCTTAGAGAGATTGGTTCTCACACATCTTCGCCCTCTAGTGAGCCCCGCTATGGACCCTCTCCAGTTTGCTTATCGACCGGGCATTGGGGTAGATGATGCCATCATCCACCTTCTGCACAGGGCTCTGTCTCACCTGGAAAAACCAGGGAACACGGTGAGAATAATGTTCTTTGATTTCTCCAGTGCTTTTAACACCATACAGCCCAGGTTACTGAGAGACAAGCTGGGCCTTGCTGGAGTGGACCACCACCTCTCCAACTGGATCCTAGACTACCTCACAAATCGACCTCAATACGTGAGAGCCCAAGACTGTGTGTCAGGTACCGTTATCTGTAATACGGGGGCACCTCAGGGTACGGTTCTCGCCCCTTTCCTCTTCACACTGTACACTGCTGATTTTAGGTGCAACTCATCCAGCTGCTACCTACAGAAGTATTCTGACGACTCTGCAATAGTAGGCCTCATCACAGACGATGATGACAGGGAGTACAGAGAACTGAACCGGTTTTTTGTGGACTGGTGCCACCAGAACCACCTGAAGATTAACGCAGGGAAGACCAAGGAGATGGTGGTGGACTTCCGTAAAGGCAGATGCCCTCCAAAACCAGTGGACATCCTGGGGACGGGCATCGAGATTGTGAACACCTATAAGTACCTGGGTTTGCTCCTTAATAATAAGCTGGACTGGGCAGATCATATGGAGGCCCTGTACAGGAAGGGCCACTGCAGGCTCTACCTGCTTAGGAAGCTGAGAGCCTTTGGAATCCGGGGGGCACTTCTTAGGACTTTCTTCAACTCGGTAGTGGCATCAACCATCTTCTTTGGAGTGGCCTGCTGGGGGAGCAGTATATCAACCAGGGACACAAAGAAACTTGACAAGCTGATTAGAAGGGCCAGCTCTGTCCTGGGGAGCCCACTGGACCCAGTGCAGGTGGTGGGTGACAGAAGGATACTGTCCGTGGTGAGCTCCATGCGGGAGAATAACTCCCATCCCATGCATGAGACTGTGATTGCGCTGGGCAGTACTGTCAGTGACCGACTGCTCCACCCTAGGTGTGAGAAGGAGCGCTATCGGAAGTCTTTCCTCCCCCACCGCGGTTAGGCTGTACAACCAACACCGACCTAAGTGGAGATCATTACATACAGAGAACTGAAATATCTCTCTGCCTGTTAAATCCCCCCCCCCCCCCCTGCTACGTCCTATCTGTCTGTCTGCTATTAATGTAATGCCTCTCACCTTGGAACATCCCTGTACATGTTGTATTTGTATTTGTATCTGCTTATCTTATCTTATCTTTGCTGCTGTAACACACTGAATTTCCCCATTGTGGGACTATTAAAGGACTATTATTATTATTATTACCAATGCCCTTTATTATTTTTGCTGGTCAATATATGTGTAGTTAATTTACAGTTGTAATGTACATAAATCTAATATTCTGCACTCCAATTATTGAGTTGTACATCCACCAACTTATGTGTCTGATATATATTTTATTATTTCCTAATGACTGTAAAACGTATTTCATCACATACTTCACCACTTCCACGAACTCTAGCTGTTATATTGGATCTAAAACGAACTGCACTGATTGCTCAAATGGTGGCGGTTAAAGAAAAATAAAACTGCATCAGGATCAGTTTGTTTACTCTTTAATGACCAAGCCAGCTTTTTTTTTTTTTTTTTTTTTCTGTAGTCACATGCCAAGAGCAATAACTTGTGAATGTAGCCTAGCTATTATGCCACATTAGAAAATCATCCCACTGGAGTTGTCCTTGCGTAATCACTGTCACACTATGCATTGAGAACCCCTGAAGTGTATCCATAAAGTTTTAGTTCTTGGAAAATTTAAAAGTGAACTGTTGTATTTTCCCCATTTGAGAAACTGGTTTGCCGTTTGCTTGCCTTTAGAATTTGATAACAAATAAATGTTTCCACTTTTTGGACCTGTGGCTGCATAGATAAGGCAGGATCATAGCACTGTAGACAGAAATAGGGCTATGTATGCCTATCTCCCTCATTGGTGGGGGGGGATGTACTAAGTCACCACCTGACTTGGTTGTTATCACACACCCTTCTGTACTGTACAATACAGAACAGATGTATCACCAATATGGATGCCTTCAGGGAATCTTTTAAAATTTAGGAAAAAAAAACAGCATTAGTCTTGAATTGGCAGCTTGAATTAGTCTGGATTTAGATTTCTATATGTTCTTGCTGAATTTCTCTTATGAAATATCTTTACAAAAATTTTGTGTTACAGGCATGTATTTCAAGAAATTGCTACCCTTCTCCACTGAATTATTACAACTTCCCAAAGTCATGCTGTACTTCTGTGAATGAAGTGATCTGCCATGGGATTCCGGACCGAAGACCACTGCAGGATGGCGATATTGTAAATGGTGGGCTAAATTTAGTACTTCAAATTTAAAAGGGTTTCCTTACAACAAGCATTTATCGATGCCAGAATAGGTGATAAATGTATAATCACTGACAGATGCTTGGAACCCCACTAATCCCAAGAACAGGGTCCCTGTGTGAATGGAGTGTAGTATACATGCGTTACCTTCGCTCTATTCACTATCTGTGGTACTGATAGTCACTTAAAAGTGAATGGAGCAGTAGCCATGGATATCCACTACCACTCCATTCAAAAAGGGGTCTCTGGTACTCTCAGCTCTCATGATTGGCAGGGATCCTAGCAGTCTGACAATAAGCAGTGACATATATTTATTGCGTATCCTATGGGTAGGTGACTAGAGTGGTTTTCCAATATCAAACATTTAACTCTTATTGGGGAAGTAATGCTGAAGGAATTAAAAAAAAAAATTGTTCGTCTTTGGACCCTAAAGTGAGAGATAACTATTTGTAACTTACCCAAGATACGTGTGTGTGTGTAGCTTACTCCAGATATGTATGTGTGTGTGTGTGTGTGTTTAATATATGGCATTTTACATATAATATACACAAACAAAAAAGCACTTAAAATATATTTTATTCTTCGTTTGGCTTTTTAGTTGACATCACAGTTTATCACAATGGTTACCATGGAGATCTGAATGAAACCTTTTATGTTGGAGATGTTGATGAGGGCGCTAAACGACTTGTTCAGACAACCTATGAGTGCCTAATGCAAGCAATTGATGAAGGTAAAGTACTGAATGCATGACAATGGAGCAGACTGTTGTCCAACCTTACACCACTTAACCCCTTTCCGACATCCGTATGTCAGGTATTTAAATATGGCAGCTGCTCAGGGAGCGGCCACCAGGTCTCTGCTGTATTATACAGCAGGGACCCGGTGCTAATGCCCGTGATCAGTGCCCACATTGATCACGGGCATTAAGGCCCGAAGTGTCTCGGGAAAAGCTGAATGAGGTGCAATTTTGCCGAGGATCGCTGGCACCCAGAACAAGATCCAGGGCCGGCGATCCATTGCTATGACAGCCGGGAGCCTATTAAAGGCTCCCAGGCTTGTCTGGCATTCATTTGTATGGCAGGCTTATTTATGCAGCCTGTCACACAAATGATGGTATTTTGCAATGCATTGCATTAATGATCAGACCCCCTGGGGTTCAAGACCCCTAGGGGCTCTAATAAATAAAGTATCATTTAAAAAAAAAAAAAAATTCAAATCACCCCTCTTTCCCAAGAATAGATATAAAAGTAGAAAATTACTGTGAAACACATACATATTAGGTTTATATTTTTCATGGACCGTGAACGGAATTCAGTGGGCTCTTTAGAAGGAGCCATCCTTCCTCAATTGTCTGTAAATGCAGAATACATGGTTAGGTGCAGGATTTTATGCATCTATGGGAATGGGACTGAATTCTGTCATTCAGGTGTATCCTAATACTTTACTCCATATAGTGTATGTGTAAATGCAAAAAATGTTTTATTCTAAGCTGGATTTGAACAGGGATTTTTATATTGATGACGTTTCCGTAGGATAGGTCATCAATATCAAATCAATGGGGACCATAACCCGGTACCCCAACTGATCATCGTATTGAAGGGGGTCATGATGCTTAAGTGAGTGCTGAGTCCTTTTATCGGTACAAGCAGATAGAGGCACATCCTCTGTGCTCAGTCCCATTCACGTAAATGGAACTGAGCTGCAGAAGTATTATATGACTGTGACAGGTCACCGCCATCGATCAGAGATTGATGACCTATCCGAAGGATAGCCCATCAATATAAAAATTTCCTTTTATAGTTACACAATATTCTTTGAGGGTTAGCAGTCTCAATAAAGACTCATGTTACTTTCTTTTAACTTCTGGTTCATTTTTATTGTTTATTTTTTCATATTGAAGTTTTATAAATGACCTCTATTAAAACACATGTGATATACCAATACTAGCAAATTGGATTAGTACCAGGTATTGTGCATTCAATATTTTATTCACTTTGTGTTTGTAACCATTTTTTCAGTTTGCTCCTAAAGGCCCTAGTACATGAGTCATTGTAATGTCCACAATATAAAGTGCTTCCTTTTTAGCAGGAGTCATCGACTTCTTTAATAAGAACGGAGGCCTAGAAATTAACTCTTCTTTCACTGGCCTGATCCTGCTCCGACAGCCCTGTCTTTACTGGAAGTGGTGATGTTTCATTTGTGCAGTGTACTCAAAGAACTATGTCATAAAGTCTGGAACCAGATTCCTCTAACACATTAAACTGATCACATGGCCATGAAATCACCTTTTAACCCAGTACGATCTAGAATCTGCAGATGGAAGCGTGGCTTTGACTTTCAGAGCAATATGTGCATATTTAGTCTGTGGCAGTCATTTTGTGGACATACAGATGGGTCTCCAGTATGGAGAAACGGCAGCATCAGCTTTCAGATGGAGGGCACCAGATATATTTACTGTACAGTAGCTGTGAATGGTCGCATTATTATTTCAGAATGGAGGGTCACTTTAGTTTTTAGCAAGAGTCAACCCCTTAATGTGTAATTATCATGCAGTTAACTATTGTGTTGTGTTCTCTCTAAAAATGAAGCTTTGTTTTGTTTCTTCTTCCTTTCTTCAGTGAAGCCTGGTGTCCGGTACAGAGAACTGGGAAACGTTATTCAGAAACATGCTCAGGCTAATGGCTTTTCTGTTGTTCGAAGCTACTGTGGACATGGCATCCACAAACTATTCCATACTGCTCCCAATGTGCCACACTATGCCAGTAAGTTTCCAGTGGATTAGAATCCTTAGATATCACAAGGCATTATGGGAAAGGAGCTGGGAGCTCATGCGCCCTCTGTTGGATGTAATAGATCCTCAATTTGCTTTTGACTCACCGAGTCTTGAGACAGCAAAAGGGATTTTAGCCAAGCCAGTTTCACTTATCTGCATACAGCGCCGTTTCGGGATTTTTGTCCCTCATCAGTGCAGAGCAAAGTGAACTGGCTGGCTTTGTGGGAGGCAATGAGTGGGTTATGGACAGGGACATCTCTCCTTGAGGAGAGCACCAGTTAAGGTGTGTAGAGTTTTGAGTTGTCTTTCGCCCTCTACTAAACATCTACATATCACAAGGCATTATTGAGGCTATACTTTATCAGCAAGTTTTTTGTATTTTCAACTAAATGTCATAAAGATTGGTTTGGTCCACTACTTATTCTTCCCAAATCCTAGAGAAGTATCGCTGTATAAACTATATTACAACATTGATCATGAGACTTAGAAAAAACATTGACAAATGCTCTTTAGGCTACATTCACAAGACTGTAATATGGTCATATTTCAGTGTGTGTATTGTGGCCACAATACCTAAATATCCCACACTCTCACTATACTGCACTTTGGTAAGATCCCTGTAGAACATTAGGGAGGTTCCAAGTATTGGATAGTTTTGACACTAAAGTATAGCCATGTGAAAGCAACCTAATTGTGATTTTTATTTCTGACCTCTTACATGTATATATCTCTAATCCACAGGATAAATGTCTGATTGCTGGGTCCCCCACAGTCACTAGAATGAGCTTTTTGAGAACCCCGTTCAACCTCGCTGTGTAACCAGAGTATTTTGAAAGGAGTGGTGCTTTGCTGCTTCATTCCAATGTCTATGGGGCTTATGGAGAAAGATGAGCTGTGTACTTCGCTGTCTCCATCAGTCCTCTAGATTCCAAATGGAGTGGCAGGTTCAAACCTTTCCATGTGGCGCTCATGCGTGGAGGAGGAATGGGGGCCTTCGGAACCCCCTGTATTAGTCATCGGAGGAGCAATCCAGCAATCAGACATTTGGTTAGATTATAAATGTCCTTTTGTGGGACAAACCAAATAATTATATCTCAAAATATGTTTACATACTATGGATCAACCAAATTTGCTCAAAAGTGCTGAAGAATTATTTTTGTTTTCAAGAAAACAAGGCTGTCGGTGTGATGAAACCAGGGCATGTGTTCACAATCGAACCAATGATCTGTGAAGGTAAGTATGACAGCTTGTCCATTTTGCCTTTGCCTGGTTAGGTTTATCATCTCAGCTGCTGTGTTGTTTATTTTGATCGTTTTCACCCAGAGAATGTCAAGCAGAGTGAAATGTACAGAATACGTAAAACATGCCTAGTTGGAGAGGCTTTCTTAATTTTCATAAAAATTGGATTAGCAGTTTAACTGTATGCATACCTTTCATTATTTAAATGAGTCGTTTTGTTTTTGATGCTTTTTTTTTGCCACTTATCTATGATTAGAGATTGTCAAACACACACAGGGAAAATCAATTTTTTATGTTTGTGCTGGAGTGCTTGGGCTATGTACCCTGGTTTGAGTTTTCATTATACTGTATCATAAAGTGTGTAACCATATCCCCCCCCCCCCCTCTTAAAATATGTATGTATATAGTTATTTTTAGTCTGGTTTTCAGTGCTGCAAAATAAAACCAGTGAAAGTACCCAGTTCTCCCTCAGAAATTGTGAAAGGGCCATGTGCAGGCCAGTCATCTGGTTGATCCAAACTGATCCATTTTCTACTGACTAGTTTTATAAGTACAAATTGTTTAAAAGCATACAGAAATGCCCAGTTATCCCCCTGCTGGACACAGTCCACCGACTGTCTGTATACATTTATTTTTTTTGTTGCAAAGAGTACAGTTTAAACCTCAGACTTCCTCAATATGCCCAGAAAGCAATAGTCATGGATGATCAAGTAAAATCTTGATTTTATCCTTCTTTGTACATATTGGAGCTGTGTTTCACGGAGGCGAGTCTTTCTTCCTCTAGGATTTAATTTTTCTCTTATTCTGTTGAAAACATTGGGATAAATTTACTATTTTACAAAATAGAAGGTCTTAAACGGTGTCAGATTTATCAAGACGTCTGCTGAGTGATAAATCTTTTCTTCCTTTCCTTCCTAGACTTGTCTAGTCTTACTTTACACCACCTATTAGTTGGCTTAGTTTTTACAGCAGAAAGTGTGCCAAAATTTTGACACAGCTGTTGCAACATAGGCCATGTCCACTTACCGCAAAGTCACACCCTATTGTGAATAAGTCATGAAACACTTGAAAAAAAATGGCACATTTTGGACGGCATGTGGGTGCAAATTGCACCAGAATTGTTGTGTATTGGTTGATAAATCTCCCCCATATTATAATGTGTGTGTATATATATATATATATGTCCCTTTCCAATTACGCCAAGCACGTTCTGACCCCAAGGGCCGATATTTGTTCCTTAAGGGTACCATTGATCACATACTCTTTACATTTGTAAACATATACGACCCAAACTCTAGGCAGGTGTCTTGGCTCCTCCATGTGCTGGAGGAAGTGACGAATTTTACTGAAGGCAATCTAATACTTGGCGGTGACCTGAATGTTGCCCTCGACCCCTTTATTGACTCCACTTCTGGACGGTCAGCCTCCTCCTCTGCTTCACTCAGGAGGCTGCGCCGTGACCTCTCTGAATTGCACCTTTTTGACACCTGGAGGACCCTCCACCCTGCCTTGAAGGACTTTACTTTTTTTCTCACATAGTCACCACTCATACTCTAGACTTGATTATGTTTTTATCCTTGACCGTCTATTCCCTACCTTGTCTGCCGCGGACATCGGTAACATCACGGTGTCCGATCACACTCCAACCTCTGCCTCGTTACGGTTAAGTTCCCTCCCTCACAGACCCTATAAGTGGACATTGAACGAAATGGTTCTAAGTAACCCCACCACTCTGAATGACATCAAGACTTCACTATTAGACTTTTTTGCCAACAATGATACTCCCAATATCTCCTTGCCTATTCTGTGGGAATCTCAGAAAGCGGTCATGAGGGGTACACTGATTAGCCTTTGTTCCAGACTTAAAAAGCAACGTGAAGCTCGTATATCCCATCTTCTGTCTAGTATTAATACCCTTGAGACCTCAGCCAAACTTGCCTCCTCTCAGTCTAAGCAGGAGGAATTTTCCGCTCTTAGAGAACTTCTTAACACTAAAGCTGCTAAGGCCCTCCAATCCTGCCACCGTAAACATTACATTCATGGTAACAAAGGCTCTAAGCTCATGACGCTCCTGCTTAGACAGCAGAAAGATAGAGCATTTATTCCCTCTATTCTAGCTCCCGATGGCTCTAGGTCTTGTACTACCGAAACAATTGCTACGCAATTCCAGAACTATTACCAATCCTTATATAATTTAGACTCTCCCTCCACTGGTTTAGATGGTCCCACCTTGATCCATGACTTCTTGGACTCTCTTCAACTCCCGCGACTTTCTGACACTCAGTTACCGGCCTTAACCGCCCCCTTCACAGAGCAGGAATTAAGAGAGGTCCTTTCCTCTATTCCCTCTGGCAAGATCCCTGGTCCTGATGGGTTCCCTATCTCCTACTACAAGAAATTTCAAGATGTTCTACTTCCTAGATTCCTTGACTTGTGTAACTCTCTTCTGTTGGGGGTATCTTGGCCTACTCAATCCCTCGAGGCGTATGTCTCGATCATTCCCAAGGAGGGTAAGAACCTGGATTTGTGCTCCAGTTATCGCCCCATATCCTTGCTGAACTGTGATCTAAAATGGTGGGCCAAGCTGCTTGCCAAAAGGGTTTCCAAGCTCCTTCAGGCCTTAATAGAACCTGAGCAGATGGGGTTTGTGCCTGGGAGGGAGGGGAAATTCACTACCTCTCGGCTAATTCACCTAGTTTATGCGGCAAAACGTAGAAACATCCCTCTTGTGCTTCTGGGCACTGACGCCGAGAAGGCATTTGACGGGGTCGGTTGGGCATTTATGAAAGCAGTGTTGGAGAAGTTTGGCTTTTCCCCTGCATTTATTACGGCGATTTTTTTCGCTCTGTACATGCCCCACTGCCCGTGTCAAGGTAAACTGTTCTCTCTCGGAGCCCTTTAGTATTAACAATGGTGCCCGTCAGGGTTGCCCCTTGTCCCCGACCCTCTTTGTATTAGTTATGGAAACCCTTATTCAAAAATTAAGACAGAACACCTCTATCCAAGGGGTCTCGATTGGAGGGTTCTGCCATGTTGCGGCTGCCTTCGCTGATGATTTAGTACTCACCATCTCTAATCCCTCTGTTGCTATCCCAGAAGTACTCCGAGTATTCGCCCTTTTCGGACAGGTATCTAACTTTAAGATTAATTTCGATAAGTCTGAAATCCTTAACGTCAACGCCCTGCCCAGTTCCCTCCAACATCTGAAAACCTCCACTCCTTTCCTTTGGTCCTCCCATGCTATTAAAGTTTTGGGCATCAAGATTCCTGCTGACCCGACCCGGCTTTACTCCCTTAACTTTGCCCCTCTCTTGGCTGACATCAAACAGAAGCTTTCTAAAAAGCGCATTCCCTTTGTCTCCTGGTTGGGCAGGAAAAACATTCTCAAGACGTATATCTCCTCCCTAAGATACTTTACGTCTTGCAAACGGCACCCATCCTCCTCCCTAACTCTTTCTTCAAGAATCTCCGTAGCCTCTTCATCTCATTTCTCTGGAGGATCTCCCGCCTGCGTTTAGCATATTCCCTCCTAACCCGGCACAAATTGCAAGGTGGCTTTGCACTCCCTGACATTCAATCCTACTATAAGGCTGTCCACCTTGCGAGATGGCTTGAATAAGTTTCCACTGACACTTCCCTCATTCATACTTCCCTGGAACGTTCCCTGGAACGTAACTTATTACCCTCTCCCTACCAGTGGTTCCTCTGGTCCTCTCGTTATACTCCCAATACTTCCACAGTTCTTAGCGATCTTACCAGGGGCACCATTCGTGTATGGCAAGCCTTCTCTACTACACTTTCTCCAGGCACTTCCCCTTCCCTCAGAATGCCTTTGGGCCTCTTCCCTAGTTGGGATTCCTCTACTCCTCCAGACCTCTGTTTTCCTTGGACTCACCTCCTCCATGTCCCTATCTGTTCCTCACTGACCGACAGGGGCCCTCCTCCTCTAACATCCCTCTTGTCCGAGGGAGATCATCATAGAGTGACCTTCCTTCACTCCTTGTCCTTCCGACTCTCCTACAGGTCCTTTTCTCGCGCTCTCGCTCTCTTCCACTTAGAGATCTCAATTGGTTTGAGAAAATACTTGACTCTACCAATCTCCAGCATAAAACGATTTCCTATATATATGGCTGTTTAATCTCATCCCCCCTTCCCCCCATACCATACTTTGTTAGGGAGTGGGAAAGGGAGTTGGGACTGGTATTCTCACCCTCTGAGGTCAAACATTTCCTGTTTGGGCTCCCATGGTTTCTCTAGGTGTGTTAGGATTCAGGAGAACTCGTTTAAATTGCTCACTAGGTGGTATAGAACCCCAGTGTTCCTCCACAAAATTAACTCCTCTATTTCTGATCAATGAGGTCACGTGCCCCAGGATTAGACCCTTCTGGGAGGCGATTGAGGGGGAGATTGTCTATTTGCCATGTTGAATTGAAGCTGCGACCACAAACCATTCTCCTTTGGGCGTCCTCTCCCGATTTCTCTCCCAAATGGTCATGCCTTATCACCTGGCTTATCCAAGCTGTTGATCCCACTTCAAAGGCGTGATACCGACCCTCCTTCCATCTCCCAGTGGAGGGAAAAGGTTAACCAACTTTATAGGTTCGAAGAGCTCTGCAGCTGGGGACTACCGGTTCGTTCTGGTTTCCTGTCCACCTGGGGACCTTGGTACCAATTTACTCGTAGAGACACCTAGCCCCCCCCCCCCCTTCCCTCCCTCCAGATAATATTTGGCTTCCTTAGGCCTATCGCCCACACCCTCCTCTCTGGTACCACAACTACATTTGCCTGCGCCAAGCCCTTATGGACTTACCTGGGTTCATTCGAGCATACCAATTGTCTCACCACCCCCCTCCCCCCCCCCTTCTTTTTCTCCCTCCATCTTCTGATGTTTGTTGATCTGTTAATATTGTGTTCATGTAACTGCTTGATGTGGTATTTGCTTTCATTACAGTGCCTTTATGTATCTCTGCTGTGCCACTTTGTAATTTTTGTCTGTTTCTTTTATTGGAAAAAAAATAAAATCAATAAATAAAGATTGAAAAGAAAAAAAAATATATATAATATTTATTATTATTATTATTATTATTATTATTATTATTATTATTATTATATATTTATTTATTTATTTTTAACTGAAATCCTCCATTTTTCTGGTTTTTGCAATTTATACTGTTAATTTTTTTGATTGACAGGAGGATGGCAAGATGAGACCTGGCCAGATGGCTGGACTGCAGTGACAAGAGATGGAAAACGTTCAGCTCAGTTTGAGCATACTCTTTTAGTCACAGAGACTGGATGTGAGATATTAACAAGGAGATTGGAACACAATGGACGTCCACATTTTATGTTTTAGCATCCCTCTTGTCGTCTTAATTAATAGAAATGGTGTGTCGACTACATTACACCATCCGTTTTTACATGACAAGTACCTGATGGAAATGTGGGGTTTTATCACAACTTTACATATCTGTGATAGAGGAAAGCGCAGTGCGGCTTGAAATAGTGTGTTAAGCAACTCTTGAAACCAGGAGAAAACAGGTCTTTATATATTTTTTTTTTTTCTATTAATTTTTTTTTTCCTGCCTTTTTTTTTTTTTTATTGCCATCTCTTTGTTTTAAGAACCCCTTTACCCTTAACACATGTTGCCTCCTCAGTGACTCTTTATACTGATTTTGGTTATGTTTTACAGACTTGATTTTGGGGTACTGACATGTTTTGGGTTTTTTTTTCTTCTCTTCAATATATTCTAGCTATGCATTTGTGTTGAAATGTGAGACAATGGGCTGCTTCTCAATTCTGGCTGTATTTATGCTGCTGCAGACATGTAATAAGGGCAGATAAATGTTTGGACTCATGGAGTTGAATGTGTAAATTCTGCAACTTTTTGTTCTGGTGGTCTTTATTGCTCTATAATTTATGGTGCTGAGAGACCTTATTATTTTAATGGGATTTGTTAGGCTTGTTTTGGCATCCTAGCCCATAGTGGATCAGTTGCTGGAAATTCCAGGCAGGGAAGTAAGTTTTGCTGATAGTGCTCATCTCTTGGTAATCTTGGTGCCTTTTAAACTGTACTTTGTTGTTTCAGGTGACTCTTCAGAATAACTTGGGGTGTGTGCGCACAAAGAGAACCATTGTATCTGACCATTATATGACTTACATCCTGCGTTTTTCATCAGTTTCCAATCCACAGGCTTTCTCTAATTGTCAGTTTTTCCCTGACCTAGTGGTTGGATACCACTTGATATGATGTATTCTATACACTGCACACAAAAAAGAGGAGTTCCTATAATTCTCTCATATACACACAGAGAAGCAAAGGAATGGAAGATATTTATAGAGAACTGCTGACCAGTGTAGCTGTGAATCCAGCATTGTGGTGAGGTACAACACTCAGTAGAACCTGCAGTCATTTTCTGTGTGTCTCCCGCCTGTCTCCCTCAATGAGATTTTTGCTCCTTTCCTTCCCTAAAAGGCTACAAGCAGCATGTAACATGATCCCTCAGTGAGCTGAAAGATCCTCTCCTATTTCAAGACAAATCTAGAAGTAAATTCAGAATGTGTGAACAGTTTAGAGAGTGGGAAGGAGGCCTTATTCACTTGTACTATTTAATTTTATGCAAAGTTTGTACAGTGCCTACTTAAGCTTGGAAAGCTAACTTGTTCTTAACTAGTACTTTGTAGTATGAGCCTGTGAGGGTAAATCTCTGTTTTGTTTTGTTCCCATATTCGGGCTAATAAGACATCCTACATCATGCTCAGATAATATCGATACTTATGAGACTTTCAGGGGGCTGTGCATGTATGTATTCTTACATGATAAAATATTTTACATTATGACAAGTTTGTTTTTTTTACATTTAATACAGTGTTTTGCCAAATCATGTAAAATATAATTTAGGTTTTTCATCATTTCCCTTTAAGTACATTTGCTCTACACTGTATTCTTGGTACCTCTTCCCAAAAGAGTCACATGGAGCATAATATTCTTTGCGTGTACATGCAAGTGCCCAGTCCTAGTCCTTGATGACATTTTATTTGAAAATAAACCTAAAAAAAAAAAAATTCAATTAGCATATAAAATTATCATTTATTTGTTTAACCCATGAGTAATTTCATAAAGACCTGTCTGCCCAAAGTTTTGATATGCTTTTCAACCAAATATTCTTGTTAAATTAAAATGTTGACAAAGTTGAAGAATCTGTTTTATTTGTATTGTTTTTTTTAATTGCTTTGTATGACTTACTGTAGAGAAGCTTTGAATTTATCATGGATGTCCTGCTGACTACATTGTATGCGCTCACACATGGGATGGATTCATCTGGCCATAAGTCTGTATTATACGGACTGTGTTACAGCCCTAAATATGATTCAGGCAGTCTGTACAATATAGACAGATTACGTGAATCTGGCCGCCTGCATAATGCTTACGTCGCTAACAATCTATTAAAAAAAAAAAAAAAAAAAAAAAATTCCTATTTGACACCATAGGAACCAAACAAACTTTTGCATATATGAAGACCTCTAGATGCTAACACTGGTATGTGGCAGCTGTCTTCTGGTAGTTCATGCTATTATTCACCTCTGGCTCTCCGGAAGACTAATGTTGCTTGGTTCTATATCATAGTGAGTGTGAATCTACTATTTGACTGCAGCCCAGAGTCTAGTTTTTTTAAAAGGCTAAACTCCCACGCTTCAGTGCTTTGTGATCACTCATAACCAAAAATGCCTTATTTTTGTGCCTTTTGCATGCTGCTGTAATGCTGAAGAATGCTTCTGCGCATGTCCATCTACTGAATTTCTTGAGCCCTTTAGGCGAAGACCCCATGTGACACTTGAATCCTTAGCCTTAAAAATATTGGATTTGCTTGTGGCTTTCAGCAATGATACCCAGGCGCCTGGCTTTTAATCTTTGCATTGTAAAGGCTGAAAACCACAGAAGAACATGCAGCAATAATATGCTGCGTTTCGAAAGCAGACGCTTATTGATGACCTGTCCTAAGAATAGAACTTCAATGTGTAACACCTGGAAAACCCCTTTTAAAGGGGATATGTCACCAGAAAATGATCTTTGTTCAGTTCAAATTTATTTTATTTTATTTTATTTTTTTAATTTTACATGTTATATAAAAATAAATTCTTAACATCTGATCATTTATACTCCCCTGTCCTATAGGTGATTTCTTTTTGCAACAGCCACTTCGCTTATCATTATAGCTATCATGTTTATGAAGATGAGACACAAAATCAATTAGTCACAATAGTGTAAGGTATGAAATCATCTACTTCTCTGTACAGGTAACAAAGCCTTCCTTGAAAACTGTTTCATAGAAGGGAATAGGGTCTATTGCCCATTATCCATCTCCAGGATACAGGAAATGACGCACTATTTTAGGGTTGGTATTTTGCATTGTATTAGTGGTCAGACATTCTGGGGTCAAAGACCCCTTGTGGGTCTATTAAATGTTCTATATAAAAATAAATATTCAAATTTTCCCCCCTTTCGCTAGAACATTTATAAAATACTGTAAAACAAATACACATTAGTTATCCCTGTCTCTGAAAACGCGCAGTCTACAAACTTCAAAAGAGCTGAACTGCTATTTTTTCACACTTTCACCAAAAATTTTAATAAGTGATCAAAGCAAAAGACATTCTTCAAAACTGTATAACTAAAAACATCTGAAAAAAAAAACGCATTAAGTTATGGTTGTCAGAATATGGTGATTCTAAGAAGAAAAAAAAAATTTATACAGTGGGGAAAAAAAGTATTTAGTCAGCCACCAATTGTGCAAGTTCTCCCACTTAAAAAGATGAGAGAGGCCTGTAATTGTCATCATAGGTAGACCTCAACTATGAGAGACAAAATGAGAAAACATATCTAGAAAATCACATTGCTTGATTTTTAAAGAATTTATTTGCAAATTATGGTGGAAAATAAGTATTTGGTCACCTACAAACAAGCAAGATTTCTGGCTCTCACAGACCTGTAACTTCTCCTTTAAGAGGCTCCTCTGTCCTCCACTCATTACCTGTAGTAATGGCACCTGTTTGACATTTATCAGTATAAAAGACACCTGTCCACAACCTCAAACAGTCACACTCCAAACTCCAGTATGGTGAAGACCGAAGAGCTGGTTCTGTGAACAGAAAAATAAAAAAAAGTTATGGGGTGTGGAAGGCAGGGAGTCAAACGAAAAATGCTTGCAGCAGGTTGAAGATTTAAATAAATAAAATAAAGGCATAAAGTTAAATATTAAAACACACTTTTCAATATTTTAAGCAATATCAGTGTATTATTTTGGTTTTGTACAATTTTAGAGTGAAAAAAGCTAAAGGAGTACCTTAGTATGAGAAACCAAGGAGATTTGAGCGCTCATAACTTTGACCTAGGCTTAATTAGCCTGTTTAGGTTTATGACTCACAATGATAGGTAGGAAAGGCTTTATAATTAGACTCCTCTAACCTTGTGGGTGGATCTAAGCAGCTGCCTAACGCTCTGAAAATAAAAATGGTTGAGAGCCCACAAAGCAGAAGAAGGCTATAAGAATATAGCAAAGCATTTCAGTTTAAAATGTAATCCTGCTCATAGAATTGCTAGAAAGAAAAATCAGAATCCCCGCTTGACTGATAAAGACCTTTAGGAAGATTTGGCAAACTGGAGCAATGGTACATTGTTCTAGTGTTAATATAGTGTTAAATATGGCGCTCATAGAAGAGTCATCAGAAGAAAACTCCAGTGTTCTGACCACAAACTTCAGCATCAGAAGTTTTCAAAAGAACATCTAAACAAGCCTGATGTATTTTTTGAAACAAGTCTTGTGGACTGACGGGGTTACTTTGGCCGCAATGATCAAAGGTATGTGTGAAGGGAAAAAAAGGCGCACCTCTCAACCATGAAGCATGTGGGTCGATGAATAATGTTTTGAAGTTGTGTTGCAGGAATGGCATGGCAAACATTTCACAGATAGAGGGAAGAATGTATTCAATGAATTTCCAGTAAATTCTAGAGTCAAACACCACCTGTTTTATAAAAAAAAAAAAAAGTTGAAAAGGGGTTGGTTTCTGAACATCAGTAAAATCAGGGGATAGACCTCAGAAGAGCAGTACATGCAAGATGACCCACAAATGTACCAGAACTGGAAGACACTTGCAAGGAAGAATGGATGAAAATCCCTTAACCCCTAGACTTGGCTAATCTGGCTATTTACCTCGCTTTATCTGATGCCCGGTGCTGCAGTCACGTTAATTAAAGTCAAACACCTGTGATTTACAACTGCTACTGTAGAAGTGATAAGTGCTGGTTGCTTCATGCTGAGTGTAGAGTCCAGGAGTTGCACTGTGATAAGGGAACACCGTAAATACAAAACTGGTAAGAAAAACTCAGTTTTTTTTCTAGTTCCACCCCATTCTGAATTTTTTCCAGCTTCCCAGTACATTATACGGAATATTAAAGGGGAGCGAAGTACAATTTGTACCGAAAACATTAAGCCCCCCCCCTACGGCTGTGTGAACAGAAAAATAAAAAGGTTACGGGGTTTGGAACATGGGGAGTCAAAAATGAAAATTGAAAAATGCCAGCGGCAGAAAGGGGTTAAAGTACAAAGGGAATGTGTATTTTAGAGATCATTTCATCCTCAACTTGTTTAACTGTTTACAGTAACAGTAATTTTGACTAGGAATGCCCAAACTTTTGTCTGCCACTGTGTCTTTTGTTATTTGATGTTAAATTTGTCTAAACAGCCAGAAGAGCAAAGATGGTATCTGATCCTGCAACCACGTGATGACAGCCCTTAACATGATTTTATTTTAAAAGAAAAGGTTGAACAACCCATAACAGAATTGAACTTTGATAGAGGCAAATAGTGAAGAAATGAGGAGTTGGGGATGAGAGAAAATGGAAACGGAAGCAGTAGAGCTGAGCAAATTAAAAAAAAAAAAAAAGGGGGAAGCCACTTAGAATGGGTAAGCTAGTAAGAGTACGTTTTAGATAAGGGTGTCCACTGGTCCCTGGAGCCCTGATAGTGCCTTACATATATTCAGACTTTAAGAAATGTTTTAGACAAGTCTTTAATGTAGTGTGTCTTCAATGTGCAAGATGTAATTTACCCTAGAGAGCCAAGGGCCCCAGGCTGAGGACTAAAGTTCAGCCTCTAGCAGTATATATTAGATTATGTATATTAGACTTTGTTTTTCTGTAAGATCGTGTCACTTCAGGGCCAGATTTTGAAGAAGCCTTGTGATATGACTGTGCATGGAGCCAAACCAGAAAATATCTTCTGAAAAGAGAATACACCCATCCACAAATGGGTATTTCAAGCAAACAGTGGAGTGTGACACAGTAACAGGAATTTATCAAGCGTACGAAGTAGCACAGTCCCTACGCCATACATTACATTATGCACCACACTATTCCTGTGGTGATGTATTTTACACCACTGTGCAGTTAGCGATCAAGATTTACTATGCCTTGTACCTCAGTTTTCTGACATTTTGTACAAAACCACATAAAAATTGTGACCCCTCTGCTGGCTCCAGGGCTATAAAGAGTGCCATGAATAACACCAGTCGTAATAAATCTGCTTCATTGAGTTAACAGAGCGCAGTTGATTTTATATCACTCTGCCCCACTTAATGTGGTCTGCCACTTCATGGCTAAATTGCTGTGGTTCCTAAATGCTTCCATTTTTCTATAATATCATTCACAGTTGTTGGTGGCAGGCCATTTGAATATATTAGCGGGCCCTGTTCAAACTTTTTGTAAGTGAGCCCCCCCCCCCCCCACATAATTTAATTTCTCCATAACTAGCTACCTCATAAGGCCCCCTGCCCCCTCAACGACCACACACACACAAAAACCTAACCACATTCCCACGGAACCTGCAGGCTACGGCTGTAATGATGTCTGGGAATGGCGCTCTTTGCGCTTCCCTGCCGCAGAGTCAGCTGATGACTCTGTGCTCCATTATTGTATTAAGCCGCTATCTATGTCCTAAGGCCACAAGATAGCGTTGAAATCACTGTCTTCTGCCCAGAACAATGGGACAGCACCTGAAATGTGGGACTGTCCCGCTTGATCTGGGGTGGCTAAGGGGGCCCCAGCAACCATTGGGCCCGCTGTGGATGCCCTGTTGGCCCTATCGTTAAAGCTTCCCTGGTTGGTGGAATATCTAGGAGGGAATAAATTTCATGAACTAACTTGCTACAATAGTGGCATCCTTTAATAGTACCATGCTGGAATTCAGTGAGCTCTTTAGAATGATCCACTTACTTGCAAATGTTTGTAAAGTCAAACTGCATGGATAGGTTTTTATACACCTGTGACATCTGAACTGAATTAAACACCTAAATCCACTGATTTAAGAGCCATTTCTAAAAACTTCTGTCCTCATAGCTCATGTGCTTGCAGCAGAGCAATGGATTTCCCACATAATTTTAAAGAATCTGTCTTTTTATCCGTACGTACTGAGGCTTCCACCTACTCCATGCATCAGAAATTATATTATGTCTATGAAAACGTGCAGGCTTTGTTCTTTGGGTGACACAGAAAATTGTGAGGTGTAGCTGCTGCCATTAGCAGACAGACACTAAGCCATGTTAGACCCTCAAATTGTACAAAAGAATTAATAACCACCAAGAAAAGGCAACTATAAAATAATTAAACATTAACTTGAAAAATAACCCTGATAGTTTGAAACCTAGAAGTACTTGTCCAGAGAGGAGAACGGAGCTGTGCTATTCAGTGAACTCTGCAAGAAAGGGATTTAATAGGTAACACAAAAAAAAAAATCCACTTCTCTCGCTCTTGTCATTGGGGATACACAAGATGGCAGGACTTCCAAATGCAACCCACAGGAGCAGAAAGAAAGAGAGATCCCACCACCAGTCGCCTAGCGCATTGCTGCCTGCAGTACCTTGTGACCTAGATAGGCATCCAAGGATACAGAGGTGTATACCATAGCGTTTGGTAAAGGTGTGGAGCAAGGACTAGGTAGCTGCCTTGCACAGTTGAAGAACAGAAGTATGATGTTTCACTTCCCAGGAAACCCCAACCCTTCTGGTAACAATGACCTGGCAGTAGATATCTTGCCTCTGGCACTGTATGCATCAATGGTCATTCTGATCTGTAAAGGAATAGTGGCCTTGAAAGGATGCCAGTCCTTTGAGAATTACTCTAAATGACATATAGAGAGGTTAGGTACAAATACGAGGGGTGTTCAATAAGTTAATAACCTACCTCAGTATGTTTTGTCAGCGTGAGTATGAGCTTGACTGTGCAGGTTGAGATGTTTAGACATGCAACATACACAGTAGCAGTTCAATCTAATGAAATGGCTGAAAGTGACAGGATGGCAAGTGCAGTACAGTGCGAGTCTACAAAGAAATTAAGGGATTTAAAGTGTTGTTCTGTGATTATTCTCTTCTTCCTTTGTAAGGAATTTAAACAAACCACATATAATACTAAAATATTTAAAGGAACATAAGACTTGAAAATAAAATGGAAAAATATCCATAAAGTTTCCTTATCATAACAAAACAAAGTACCCCAAATATAATACATAGTTGGCTACATATAGAAAGCGATTGCAAAACTGAAACAAGAAAAAATGTATGCTAAAACTAAAAAAAAAAGTACTACACTATCTGTAGTAAAAATATAGCAAATGTTTATTAATAAAAAAAAATCACATATAACATACATAGACAAAGACCAGCAGTGTAGAAAGAGGTTGTCTGGCTGTCCACAACAATGAAATTCATAATACATAGCATAAATGAAATGAGGTCATAAAAAGCACAAGATATATATTATATATAAGCACAGCAATGTGTCTGTAACCTCAGGGTATGTATAGCATAGGAAAAGTGATAATGCTGCATCTATATAGTCAGGCTAGGTTCACATCTGCCAAAAGCGGGCCATCGAACGGAAACTTAATCCGCATAAAAAAAAGCGGTTACCGTAGGAAACCCGCAGACCCCATAGACTATAAAGGGGTCCGCGTGGTTTCTGCTCGGTTTCCACCCGAAAAGGGTGGAAAAATGCAGAGAAAAGTCCTGCTTGCAGCGTTTTTCTCTCTGTGCCATGTCGCAATTGCAGAGCCCCTAAAGTATCAATACAATGGGAACCCCCAAAAAGTGACCCCATTTGAGAAACTACACCTCTCAAGTAATTTATCAAGGGGTATTATCATTTTGAGCCCAAGAGTGCTTCCTGAAAATAATGTACAAAGTGAAAATTAAAATTTTTAAAGAAATATGCTATTTCGGTGCCCAATATGTTGCGCCCAGATTGTGTCATCAGAGACATACACTCCTAAAACTATTAAGTGGGCTATCCCAGAAAGAAAGAAGTTGTATATGTTGGTGTAAACTGCTGCTTGGGCACACATCAGAAGGGTAGGAAGGGAAGCAGCAGTGTGCTTTTTAGCTTTCGAAGTACAGATTTAGAGGGATTTTCTGGACACCATTTTGTTTTTGCGGTGCCCTGGAGGTGCCAATAAATTGGAATTCCCCAAGAAATTACCCCATTTTGTAGGGACAGTTTTAGAGTCCCTGCAAATGTGACATGGCGTCGAAAAACCAGCAATCAAAATCTGCGCTCCAAAACACATAGCGCTCCTTCACATCTGCTCCCTCTTTTGTGTCCAAACGGCAGTTTATGCCCACATATATGATCGTGTTGTACCCAGGATAACGTACTTAATAACGCCATATGTGGGTATAAACTGCTGTTTGGGAACAGCCGGGCACAGAAGGAAAAGAGCGCTATTTTGGTTTTTGGAGCACAGTTTGGTTAGTGGACGTCATGCCACTTTTGCAGAGCCCCCGAATTGGAAGTAAAGTGAAACCTGCAGACACATAACCCCACTTTGGAAAGTACACCCCTCAAGGGATTTATCAAGCGGGGTAGCGAGCATTTTTAACCCTTGAGTGTTGCATTAATTTAATTTCCAGAAAGGAATGCGCAACTGATAATGAAAAGAGAAAATTGCAATTTTTCCATAGATACGCCATTTCAGTGCCCAATATGTTGTGCCCAACTTGTGTCAGCAGAGACACACAGTCCAAAAACTGTTAAGCGGGTATCCCGGGCACAACTGCCTTTGGAGCATTTGTCTTTGATACAAGCCGGGCACAACATATTACGCACTGAAATGATGTATTTCTGAAAAAATTGTCATTTTCACCTTTCACCAACAGCTGCGTATTCATTTCTGGAAAATTAATGAATTAATTAACATCTGGGGGTTAAACATGTTCACTGTACCCCTGTATAAATTCCTTCAGGGGTGTAGTTTCCAAAATGGGGTCACCTGTCATAGGATTCCACTTTACTGTCCGTTACAGCTAACACCCGTTCCTGATGCTGCCCGCAGCATTCGCTGTCACAGGGAAACAACTAAGATGCCGCGGTCGCTATTGACCGCAGCATCTTAAGGGTTAAACGGGAGGGGATCGGTGTTATCACCGACCCCACTGTTGTAGCGGAAGCCTGGCTGTCAGATACAGCTGGGCTCCCACAGTGATCGCACGGGCTCTGCTTCTGAGCCCGCACAATCACCGTCACGTACCTGTATGTGGGGATGAGGTAACTAACCACATTCCATGATGTACATGTACGTGAAATAGAGTTAAGGGGTTAAACAAGAGAATTTAGACATGCTAAGAGAAAATCGAGGATACTTCTATTCTTCGTTTGTTATGGGTGATGAAACATGGGTCCACTACCATGATCCTGAGACCAAACAAGAGTCCATGTAATGGAAGCAGAAGGGGTCAACAACTCCACAGAAATTTTGTGTACATCAGTCAGCTGGTAAGGTCATGACAGATTTTGGGATACAGAAGGTGTTTTATTACTAGAACTCATGCCACACAAGAGAACAGTTACTGGAGACACTTATGCTTCAATGAAGGCATAACATGAGGCAATCAAAGAGAAATACCATGGGAAGTTGTTGGCAGGTGTGTTGCTGCTTCACGACAATGCGTCAACTTACAAGTATCAAATCACAAGCTACTATCAGGCAATGCGGCTGTCAGGAGTGTCAGTTCTGCTGCTGCATCTTTGGAGTTGTCATGTCAACCTGGGGAAGCTTCTGTAGCTCAGAGGTGGCTGAGGAGGCCTATATAAAACCTCTCCTTCTTTACTCAGGTTGCAGACTAATTGTTGTTCTACTCCTGGTTTTGGTTTGTTTCCTGTTGTGTCTATTAGCTTCATACTGACCCTAGGCCTGTTTATGGATTTCGCGTTTGTCTTCTGATTCGGTCTCTGATTTCCTCTCCTGATTCTGACCCGGGCCTATATGACTTGTCGTCTGCCTTCACTCTGTTGTGTAAGTTATAGTCGTTGATTATATTGTTAATCTGTTTTCCCTTAGTCCTAACAGCAGCACAATATGGGGTATTTCTCCCCCTGTGTGTTGTCTAGGACAGGTGGAACTTTTAATTAGCACAAAAATGTGCTTACTAACCTGCAATATAAGAGGGCACGAGAGACCTCCCTCACGTGTGTAAATTATAAAGTAAAAGAAACAAGATTTTAGGGAGGGAAACCTTGTGCTGCTGTTAGGACTAAGGGAAAACAGATTAAAAATATAATCAACAATTCCCTTACGTCCTACAGCAGCACAATATGGGGATATAGCAAGTAATTCCCCTAGGGAGGGTTTCCTCGCCTTACAACCTCAAGAACTGTCTGGCCAAAGGCAGTCGCCTCGGAACTGCGGACATCCAAACAATAGTGTTTGACGAAAGTCAGCTGGGATGACCAAGAAGCAGCCGCACAAATTTGATCCAGTGGAAGCAAGTGATTCTCAGCCCAAGAAGTCGACACAGCCCTGGTCGAATGGGCTGTACAAAAAACTGGAGGAAGCAACCTTGAGCAAGGAAAGAAATTTTGATTGCCTCCTTAATCTATCTGGACAAGGAGGGTCTGGAAGCTTTAAGACCTCTGTCTTTACCATACATATTGATTAGGAGATTTTCAGCACTCCTGAAAGATTGTGTCCGCGATAAGTAAATTCGCAGACACCTCACCACATCCAAAGTATGAAGTTTTAACTCCTCTTCTGAAGATGGATCCGGAAGGAAAACAGGCAAAGAAATCAGTTGATTATAGTTATTACGTGAAGGAACCTTAGGGATAAAGCCAGGCAAAAACCTAAGGTGGACCCTATCTGAAAAAAATACAATATAAGGTTCTTTGGAGGAGAGCGCAAGTAGCTCTCCTACCCTTTTGGCAGATGTGATGGCTAACAAAAAAGTAGTTTTAAAAGCTAAAAATTTTAGCTCCGTAGCTTCCAGAGGTTCAAAAGGAGGACCACAAAGGCCTGAAAGGACCGTCGCAAGGTCCCATTGGGGAATAGGAGAAGATACCGCAGGTTTCAGCCTCGCCGCTCCTTTAAGGAATCTTGCAACCAGGGAATCCTGGGACAACCATCTGTTTAAGTGGGCGGGTAAAGCCGATACCTGTACCTTTAAAGTAGCAGGGGCAAGGCCCCTGTCCAAGCCATCCTGAAGAAAATCCAAAACATCAGAAGTCAAAGGATTAGAAATATCAATGCCTCTTTTGGAGCACTACTCCAAAAAAATCTTAGCCGTCCTCTGGTAATTCCTTTTGGTGGATTCAGCTCTAGCACAGGAAAGCGTCTTCAGGACGGCTTCTGACAGTCCTCTATACATTCGTAGGGACTGGTCAACCTCCAGGCTGTCAGGTTGAATCTCCTCAGATCCTGGCACTTCAGTGATCCTTGGGAAACCAGGTTCTGGGTGGGGGGAAGCCTCCAATATATCCCTCGACTCATCACCATGAGCTGGGAAAACCAAGCTCTTTTTGGCCAGAATGGAATGATGGCTATTACAGAGGCTTGGTCCTGTCTTATTTTCATCAATACTCTCGGTATCTTAGGAATTGGACGGAAAATGTATGACAGCCTGGACCTCCAAGGGATGGACAAGGCATCCACTGCCAAGGGATTGTCCTCCTGGTACAGGGAACAGAACGTCTCCACCTTGGCATTGAGTCGGATTGGCGTGAGGTCTATCTCCGGTAGACTGTATTTCAGGGTAATCTGATGAAACACTTCTGGATTGAGTGACCATTCTCCTGATACGGCACGACCCCGACTCAACCGATCCACTACTGAGTTCAGGGAGCCCTTGATGTGAACCGCGGATAGATGGGTCAGATTTTTCTCTGCCCAGGAAAAAATCAGATCTGCCTCCCTGAGGAGGGATGATGATCTGGTGCCTCCCTGTCTGTTCACATATAATACCGTCATCATGATGTCCGAGCGAATCTTGACTGCTCTTCCCTTGAGAAGAGGAGAGAAATGGAGTAAGGCATGGTACACAGCTCTGAGCTCCTTCCAGTTGGACGACGTCCTTCCTTCTGGAGCGCTCCAGACTCCCTTTATGGAGTTTCAGTCCAGATGGGCTTCCCATCCCGTAAGGGATGCATCTGTAGTCAACAGGGTCCAACGAGGTTGGACCGTGGACCTTCCGTCCTTGAGGTGCAACCACCATCTTAGAGAAAGACGGGTCCTGGGGGAGAGTCAAATCCTCCTGTTGAGACCCGGCAGAGAGCGATCCCAAATTCCTAGGATTTCCATCTGAAGAGGACGTAGATGCCATAAGGCCCAAGGAACCGCCATGATGGAAGATGACATCAGACCTAGGATTTTCATCAAAGTTCTGATGGACGCTCTCGGCCTCCTGAAAAGTTGCCGAACCACTGTAATTAATTTCTCTTTCCTTGCAGTCGCCAAGGAGATTTCCAGCCGGTCTGAATCTAGGAAGTAACCAAGAAACTTCCTTTTAGTTGAGGGGACGAGTTCTGACTTCTCCCAATTTATGAGCCATCCCAGGCTTTGAAGCAGGGATATGGCAATCTGTAAATGCTGGAGCAGAACAGACACTGACTGGGCTTTTATCAGCCAGTCGTCTAGATAAGGGACCACAAAGAGTCCATGAAGCCTGAGGGCGGCTACTATGGGAGCTACCACCTTGGTAAAGGTGTGGGGAGCTGAGGAGATCCCGAAAGGGAGGGCCGAGAACTGATAATGCTTCCTGTGGCCGGAAACTATAACCGCAATCTTTAGGAACTTCCTGTGCGGAGGGTAAATTGGCACGTGCAAATAAGCATCCTTCAGATCTAGGGTGACAAAAACGTTGCCCTGGAGAAGAAAAGAAGAAACTGAGCTTATGTTTTCCATGCGGAACTGTTTTTTTCTGATGAAACGGTTTAGATACCTCAGATCTATAATCATCCTCCATCTGCCTGCTGGCTTTGGTACTAGAAAAACGGGGGAATAAACCCCCAAACCTTCTTCAAGAGAAGGAACTTCTTCTAGAGCTCCTTTGCGGATATACTCTTGAATGGAGCATTCCAAAATACCTTGCTGAGACGAGGGAAGACGGCGAGTTAAGACTAACCGATCTCGGGGAGGACAGAGAAATTCGATTGCATAACCTCGCTGAATTAACTGTAAGACCCAAGGGTCCTGAATTTTTTCCTGCCAAGCGCTGAGAAAAAGGGAGAGACGACCCCCAACAGGAATTTCGGCCACAGAAAGACAGCTTCTCATGTCAGAAACTGGGCTTCCTTCTATCTTCGGTTTTGGGAAATCTCCGTCCAGAGCCTCTAGAATAATACCTAGAGCCCCTCCTGGACTGCTGACCACGTCGAGGTGAAAAACCTCTGCCGCGGCCAGGGCCAAATCTGCCCCTAAAAGACTGAAGCAGAGTCTTGCCTTTTTTATCAGCCAAGCCTTCTAAAATTTCATCCAGGCTACTGCCAAAGACTCTTCCTGGCTCAAATGGTAAGGCACAAAGGTTATACTTGGAGATAAAATCAGCTCTCCAAGGTTTTAACCATAAGGGTCTCCTCGCCGCCGTGGAAAGCGCCAAGGACTTTGACGCCAGCCTTAATTGATAATGGGAGGCCTCAGCTAGGAATTCTGCCGCCAAAGAAGTCGAAGTTAAGAAGGAAAGTAACTCGTCTCTGGAGACACCAGAATCGATGTCCCTCTCAAGCTGGAGCAAATCAGCCCGTAGTTTGGCTGAAACTTCACATGACGCAACAGAGACAGAGGTCTGAGAAGAGGCCGCTGAGTAGGCCTTCTTGAGAGTACTGTCCATGCGTCTGTCCATAGGATCCTGCAGATTTGCTCCATCCTCAGATGGTACTAGAGTGCGGCGAGATAGCTTGGCTACCGCTATATCCACCTTAGGGGGAGGACCCCACTGATCCAGTTGAGACTCTGCGATGGGGAACAAGGCCTTAAACCTACCAGTAGTTATAAAGGGTTTCTCCGGAAATTTCCACTCTGAAGACGTTAACTTTTTTAATGTCTCATCCACTTGGAAGACCCTGGGCCCTCTATAGGTGGACATGGAGGTTTCCCAATCAACATCACGGTCTTTAGACCGGATGGACTTCAGCAGCCTATTGACTTTTTCGAGTGGGAAGAGAGGTCTGCTGGTATCTTCAGCGGAGTCATCAGAAGACAAAGTTTCATACACAACCTGAAAATCTTCGTCCGAGACCCGCAAGAGAGAATGTTTTTCAAGACATGGTCTCTTGGCGATCTGGGAGATAGAATTCCGGATCTCCTTGAGAGAGTCCTCCATGTATTCTTTCACCCATGTCACAACCTCACGTATGGATGGTTCCTCAGAAGGGGGGCCACGACACTGGCGACAGCGGGTGAATTCGTAGCCGTCAGGCAAGGGAGTCTTACAATCTAAACAGGTTAAATGTTTACACTTGGAGGATTTCTTCCTCCTAAAATCTCCATCACCAGAGCCGGAAGCAGAAGAAGACATCTAAAAAGACCACAAAAAGTCACAGACAATAACAATACCAATATTACAAACCGCAACCAGAACCAGAAAAAGAGGGGTACCTTAAGGAGGTCGGTCGTCGCAAAAAATGTAGCAACAGCACACGCAATAGTCAAATAGGGTAATCTCTGAATCACAGAGGAGAATTTCTACTCCTTAGCAATAGGAGAGCCAGAAAATCACAGCCCAACCCAAATGGACTATGGGACATTTTAAAGGCAACCATAAGTGGAGGCGGAGCCAAACACAAAACTAATCCACAATGAAAAAATACATAGGAATTCATGCAGAGCAAGGCCAGCGATATGAATCGACAATTCATAGAATATATATGAACAAGAATGAATAAATATTACTTACCCTCCTGAGATTTATAGCACCAAAACGGGTCAAATGCCATAATGAAATATAGAGGCGCAAAAGCCTAAGTCAGAGGCTCAAACAACAAGCAGCAAAAATCAATTCTATATTTTGCCTTTAAATTTAAAATTTCCAAACTTACCGCACTTTTTCTGAGAACCGGAAGTAGGCGCGAAGGAGTCCGGCAAAAACCGCCCGCACGGGAACCCGGACACAGAGAAGAGTTCCGGCCGTCGCAAAGTCCGACGTCACCTCCGGGTAGGCCGAAGCCTACCGCCGGCCGAAGAATTACCGACAGAAGCGCTGAGAAGAGCGAACGCAGGCCGGCAACAGAAGGAAACGACCACCTCAAGGTAAGAAAAAACCCCTTAACTCTAGAGAGGTCACAAGAGACCTCCTCCACCTGTCTCACACAGGACAGAAAAAAACACAGGTGAGGGAGGTCTCTCGTGCCCTCTTATAGGGCAGGTTAGTAAGCACATTTTTGTGCTAATTAAAAGTTCCACCTGTCCTAGACAACACACAGGGGGAGAAATACCCCATATTGTGTTGCTGTAGGACGTAAGGGAATAGGTTTTACTTTGGTTCCAGCCAGCAGTGCGTTTAATATTGGTACATCCTTCTGTTTGGTGACAATTCAGACTCCCAGATTCAGCGAAAGTCCATCCAGCCTCACGGCAGGCTCTGGTGAAGGTGTCTGGTGTCTGTTTTGGCTCGCAGAACTGTGCTAGTTTTAAATAGCTGTCTCTACTGCTCACAGTTATCAGCCAAGGTCCTGCTATTTCTTTTGTGAGGCCTTGCATCAAAACCATAACAGCAGCTTCCTGGAACTTAACCATCCACCCTACAGTCCAGACCTGGCTCCAAGTGATTATTTTTCTTTTGTAACCTGAAGAAATTTCTACATGGGCAACAATTTTCTGATGATGATACAATCTAGTTAGGTCCATAAATATTTGGACAGAGACAACATTTTTCTCATTTTGGTTCTGTACATTACCACAATGTTGAAGTTTAGACTTTCAGCTTTAATTCAGTGGGCTGAAAAAAATGATTGCATAAAAATGTGAGAAACTAAAGCATTTATTACACACAATCCCTTCATTTCAGAGGCTCAAAAGTAATTGGACAAATGAAATAATAAAATGTTAATTTCTAATACTTGGTTGAAAACCCTTTGTTGGAAGTGACTGCCTGAAGTCTTGAACATCACCAGACGCCGCTGTGTTTCCTCCTTTTTAATGCTCTGCCAGGCCTTTACTGCAGCAGTTTTCAGTTGCTGTTTGTTTGTGGCCTTTCTGTCTGAAGTTTAGTCTTTAACAAG
Source organism: Leptodactylus fallax (assembly GCA_947044405.1). NCBI lineage: Eukaryota > Metazoa > Chordata > Amphibia > Anura > Leptodactylidae > Leptodactylus > Leptodactylus fallax. The sequence goes on from CAMRHE010000045.1 coordinate 7,788,269, forward strand.
TGAAATGCAGGCTCAATTAGGTTGAGATCAAGTGACAGACTTGGCCATTCAAGAATATTCCACTTCTTTGCTTTAATAAACTCCTGGGTTGCTTTGGCTTTATGTTTTGGGTCATTGTCCATCTGTATTATGAAACGCCAACCAATCAGTTTGACTACATTTGGCTGGATTTGAGCACACAGTATGTCTCTGAATACCTCAGAATTCATCTGGCTGCTTCTGTCCTGTGTCACATCATCAATAAACACTAGTGACCCAGTGCCACTGGCAGCCATGCATGCCTAAGCCATCACATTGCCTCCGCCGTGTTTTACAGATGATTTGGTATGCTTTGGATCATGAGCTGTACCACACCTTGGCCATACTTTTTCTTTCCATCATTCTGATAGAGGCTGATCTTTGTTTCATCTGTCCAAAGAATGTTCTTCCAGAACTGTGCTGGCTTTTTTTTTAGATGTTTTTTAGCAAAGTCCAATCTAGCCTTCCTATTTTTGAGGCTTATGAGTGGCTTGCACCGTGCAGTGAACCCTCTGTATTTACTTTCATGCAGTCTTCTCTTTATGGTAGGTTTGGATATTGATACGCCTACATCCTGGAGAGTGTTGTTCACTTAGTTGGCTGTTGTGAAGGGGTTTCTCTTCACCATGGAAATTATTCTGCGATTGTCCACCACTGTTGTCTTCTGTGGGCGTCCAGGTCTTTTTGCATTAGATATAATTGACATGCTGTGATTTACAAAAACGCAATGGTTTTTGAAATCGCAGCATGTCCGCTGCAGATATTTCTCTGTAATGTGTGGATGGGATTAGCCAGAATCCCATCCACTTCGCAGGAACTATAAAATGCTGCTTTTTTTGTGGCGTTTACGTTAAGTGGGGCCCCAGCCTAAAACAAAAACTTTCCAAATAAAGTTACATATTGATATGATCCCTTCTATGAGACTTTTTCAACTCTTTTAGGGTACATTCAGACTACTGTTATTTAATGTCCATTGCTCTCATCCTTCACTGTCTGCATTTGCCCAATGTAAAAAAAAAAAAAAATTGAAGCTTTCAACTGTTCTGAATAACTTATAGAGCAATCCACCCTACGAATGTTAGAATATTGCAGGATTGAAAAAACATGGAGAACACATTCAAGCTGCTACTAAAATGCTAATTACTGCGTTTCTCCTAAAATAAGACCTACCCTGAAAATAAGCCCTAGCTAGGTTTTCCAGGTTTTTTGGAGTAGGCTTGAAATATAAGTCCTACTCCAAAAATAAGCCCTAGTTAGTTTAACCCCTTCCCGACATCTGCCATGCGATTACGGCAGATGCCCTTAAAGATGGCGGCCGCTCTGCTACAGAGCGGCCGCCATAGCTACTGTACCGGGTCTCCGCTGTAATGTACTGCAGAGTCCCAGAGTTAATGCCCACGATCAGTTTCTACTCTGATCGCAGGTATTGTTGAATGTGACACCCCCCCCAAAGTATTACAACTGCCCCGGGCCAGTCCGAGACCCCCCCCCAAACCCACCCCCCAAAGCAGAAGAACTATCCCCAGGGCCGGTCCCACCCAGCCCTGTACCTTTCTAGTTGCAAGCCAGCTCCCAGGCCTGTCATAGGAATATTTACTATGATCAGCCTCAATAGTTATGTGGAGATTGCAGGTTCAAGCCCCCCAAAGTAGCACAACTGCCTCTGGGCCACCTCCCCCACCTCCGCTGTAATGTACAGCAGAGACTCGGAGTTAATGCCCACGATCAGAGACTACTTTGAGTGTGAGTATTGTTGAATGTGACACCCCCCCCTCCCCAAAGTATTACAACTGCCCCAGGCCAGTCCGTGATTTTTTCGCTGTTTCACATCTGCTAAAAATTGAAATAAAAAGTGATCAAATGTGTGACTGTTGTTCATGGAAAAATTAAGACCTATCCCGAAAATAAGCCATAGCTCTTTTTTCAGAGAAAAAAATTATATAAGACCCTCTCTTATTTTCGGAGAAACATGGTATGCCTTACACCAAAGTTACGCTTCAGTATCATCGCTCTACACGAGTTTACTGGCATAGTGAGAATGATAAATTTCCCCCAGTGTGTTTCCGCTCCATATTCTGAGGAAATGCAGACCAAGGTTAACCATTGTCATTTCAACAAGAAATCACGTGATTTTCAATTTTGGTCAATAGAAAGGCAAACAGCCCTTTCGACTTTTGCTCTTTAAGCTTATTTGTATCCGTGGGGAATTCATATAAAAGCAAGAATTCTACAACAGTAGCAAATGAACAAAATGCTTCATACAAGCATGGATCAATATTTGCTAGTGTCTGTTTTGCTGATAGTCCAGCTGTGTATTGAACTATCTACAGCCAAACCATTGTGAGTATTTTAAAGCATTATTCAACATGTTACACAATAGTATATTTTAATATACTATTTTAATATACCCATAACTGCATAAATTACATTATTATATTGGATGCTAACATTCTATTTAACTAAAAAGAAACTGGTAGCATGCATTGAAATATAGTAAAATGCTCTGAATTTACAGTAATCCAAAGAGATGTGTACTTTCATTGCTATAAGAAATGGGGTCAGTCCTTAAGGGTATGTTCACAAATGGCAGATTTATTGCCATATGAGAGAGTAATAAATTCCATACAAGTAAAATTTCTGCAGCATGTGCATGGATTTCTGCAACCTTGGGTCAGCCAAAAACTAGATTGCCAAAAATTTCCTACTATTTGTTTCTACATCTTTGATCCACCAGTCAACCTCTAACTGTTCCCTTTTATTGCTGTTCTACTAAATGTATATTAGCACACAGTAGGGAAAAAATGGTGCAAAGTATGACCCTGTGGTCATACATTGCTCCACCTTTCCCCTACCTTATGCTAATATACATGTACTAGAATAGCAATAAAAGGGAACAGATAGAAGTTCACTGTTGGATCAAATATGTAGAAACAGTAAATTTTTAATCAAGGCATATTACAGATCAGACTGGATAGAATTTGTTTGCTGTCTTCTTTCATGGAGACAAGGAAGTCTGCATAGGAGCTGTACAAAGATTATAGGTAAATTTTTAATCAGGATCAAATGAAATGTATTTTGGCAAATATTGGTTGCAAAAGTGGACAATGAAAATGAATGTTGTATCATTGAAGCCTTGTCTATGGCCATCACATTCAGCATGTTATTGCATATACATGTAGTAGCCAGTTTAGGGTATGTTCACATCTGCGCTCGGGGTTTCCGTTCCCCATTCCACTTTAAAAATGCGGAGAGACAAGTCCAGGAAGCAGGACTTGTCTCTTCGCATTTTTCTGCATTTTTTCGGTGGAAAGCCAGCAGACCCCATTATAGTCTATGGGGTCTGCGGGTTCCTGCAGGTAACTGCTTTTTAAGCGGATTATATTACCATTTCTTGGTTCCCTAAGGGGGAGCCGAAAGTCAAACGCAGGTGTGAACCTAGTGTAACTATGACCTCTACATGTAGGCATTTGCTTGGATTTAAAAAAACAAACAAAAAACAAACAAACAAAAACCTGTCTATGGGATAATGTGACAAAAAGCCAACAAGCTGCTAAAGTAAGTTCTACAACAGTGACATGACCTATATATTAATATGATCTATGTGACCACCAACTGGCTGCAGTGGTATTGTATGGTCATGTTGCCTATTATTTACCTTAATGTAAACACAGAACATTGGGGATTGCTAGAGTAGCAGGGGGATAACAAGTTGAATAATAATTTGTGAATGTGATTTGTTGCTTTGTTATCCCATAAGAAGCTGCTAGTTTTTGTAAAATGTAATACTTTGTCAGTCCCCATAAATTGCAATGCTTACCATTAATTACCACTGATCTTATCCCTGACTCATCTCTCGAAGTCCAACAACCCTGAGTCCTAGTATCCTGCAACCATTTTCCAGAACAAATATTCCGTCAAACGTTCAGTCATACATTATCTTAGGCTGTGTTTCTATCTGTGTTGCAACACAAATTCTATTGGATTGCAGGGACAGAATAGTGTGCAATTTTTCCCATCATGAGGCATTGTAAGTGAATGGGGCACCTGGTATCCATCTCACAACAGATGCTGCTCTACATTGTGGCTTTCTTTATGAACAGGCCATGGTGCAAGCCATAGTCTAATTATAGATGTAAATAAATGGTTCTGTGACGTGTTTCATGGTAAGTTAAGACTATGTTCACATTACATTCAGCCTATATCCTAAAAATGCTCTCAATGTATATATTAGACGTATTAAAGACTAATATGGACCTGTCCAGTGCCAAAGAAATGGCCTTTGTAGCAAATGTCTGGGTAGTATATTTTGACATAGCTTTTTATTTCACCATATTGGAATGCATAGTTGAGTACCCTTTGTACTAATACTATATAACTATATAACTATATATATATATATATATATATATATATATATATATATAGTGATAATTTGGGGGAATTAAACTCAAAATGGCGGCTTTTCCTGGTCCGGACAGCAGTGGTTCATGGTACTGGGCGCCGGAAAGATAGCTTTCAGACGGTCCAAGTGTAAAACAAAAGTGGCTTTATTCAGCTTGACTGCAACACAGCAAAACAACAAAAAACCTATGCCACAGTTAGGGCCTAACTCACTCCTTGAGCCCCTAACTGTCCTGACTGTTACTCAGCTCTAGCAACAGTCCTCTGTGGACGCCAGCCCTGTGGGACAGAGCCTATCTCTCCATCCTCGCTGGTCCACTCCTGTGGATACCAGCCCTCTGGGACAGAGCCTCTCTCTCCGTCCTCGCTGGTCCACTACTTCCTGCTTCCTGCAGGATGCTCCAGCCCCTCTGGAGTTGCGTGCCACCTCCCAAAGGTGTGGCTGAGGGCCTTTTCTGGCCTGGCCTGGGTCGCTCAACAGCGCCCCCTGGCTCACATACTTACATACCCTCCCCCTCAGCTCACTACCCATGGGGTGAGCTACAATGGGACGAGACATCCTATGATGAAGTCCCTCTTCAACCAAGTAGGCCTGTCCAGTGTCTCTCCAGAATTCCCAATCTGGGGGTCTCTTCTTCCAGATTCCAGTTACTCGACATTTCTGGTTTCTCCGCCCTTCAAACACTACGCGAAGATCCTGGCCATTCTGTGCAAAGGCAAGTTTTACCTCATCACCTTCACAATTCGCCATACAGTGGATCACATCATTTTCATCACATTTCTCGCCATAGTCTTCAGCTATCCCATTGCATGACTTTGATCCCTTTAGTGAATAGCTGTAAAAATCTTCATCTTCACCTATCATGAATTCACAGGAGCTCAGAGACCAACTAACACGTACTTCATGCACATCAATGTCTTTAGAGTATAACTGTATCACGGGAACTTTTTCCGTAACCTTCATCTCAAAGCAAATTTTGCCATCACCATCAAGGCTTAGAAGTTTAGGAGACATAGGCTGCTTGCTCTCCTCTTTGTTTGAGATACGCAATCTCTGTACTGCAATATCTTCTCCTTCTACATGAGGGCCATACCGTACACCCTCACAAAATAGCTCACGCTGAACTACATTTTCTGGCATGTCTTTAACAACTGTCACATCATTGGTGACATGTAACCATCTCTTACTTCCTGACTCCCCCTTCACAGACAACATGGAGTCATTCACCGTTTGTCCACCAGACATTTGGCTAGAGACAGGCACAGCAACACCTTTATCCACAATGGCTTCAGACACTTTAGCTGTTGGGACAACATATGCGTGGTCAGTCTTCTCACGGACTCTTGTTCCACACTTTTGGTGACCCTTCACCTTATTTACCATCTCACAGCCCTGTAGGCTTTGGACCTCATTGGTTTGAGGCTGGACCCACTCTGTCACAGGCAGTGTGTGACCAATCACAGTTTCTTCTTCTGTTGGACCTTCTTTGGCCTCCTCACATTTTGCAGGATCACTCATGTCTGTCTGACTTAACGATTCTCCTTTCTCTGCCTCTATGCTGGCAGCTTTTTCCAATTCTAACGCCTTCTGTAGCGCACAAATCTCTGATTACAGCTCCAGAACTTTCTTCACTGCGACATTTTTCTGTGCCGCTTCCATCTCAGTCTTTACTAGTGCACCTTGCAGCTTTATTTCTGACTCGCGCTTCACTTGATCCATCTGCAACTCCAGCTGTTCCTTGATGCGTGCAATTTCCTCCTGATGGTTCACTTGCACCTTTAGTTTAGCAACAAGCATTTTTAGATCTACAATCTCAGCATACAAATTAGACAGGTTTCCCTCAAACTGAATCTTCATGTCTTCTATCTGGAGGTCCAATTCTCTCTTGGCCTTTTCCAGCTTGTCATAAGCATTAGTTTTGTTCTCATACAATATCTGCACAGATTCCAGGTTTTTCTTAACTTCATCCTTGGAGCTAACCAAATTCTCCATTTCAGTGCACAGTTGCTTGTTGAGCCTCTCTAACTCGGCCTTCAATTCAAGGGCCTCTACTTCAGCACGGTCACGTTCTTCTGCATATCTAGCAGAAAGAGTCTTCTCTTCACCAAGCAGCTGATCAAACTTTTTCTGCTTCCTTTCCAAATTTGACACCATCCGACGTTGATGATCAAGGTCTACACCTACATCTTCTAGTTCCTGCTGCAGTCTAATTTTCGTCTTCTCAAGTTTGTCATAAGCAGCAACCTTTTCCTCAAACCGTTGATTTGTAGCTTCTAGCTCCTTTTTCAACCTTTCCTTTAGTTCTTCAACAGAGTCCAAGGACCCAATACTATCTTCCATTTTTTCCTTCATATCAGTCGCCTGAGCCTGTAGTGTTGAAATCTGCTTTGTCAAATCTCTTTTTGCTATCTCCTCTTCCTCTAGTTGCTCAAGGAAACCATTTTTCTCATCTTCCATTTGTTTTAGTTTTGTACTAAGGTCAAGCTTCTGACAAGTTTCTTCTTGCAAAAGTTCCTGAGTATCCTGAAGCTGAAATTCTAGTGTAGAAAAATCTTTGGAAAGTTTGATAAACTTGCGGTCTGCTTGAGAAAGAAGCCTTGTGACATTATCCAATTCCACCTGTGGTCTATTTGCCTTGCCTAGCAGTTCTGCTTGAAATCTGTCCCCTTCTGTGACTTTTAGTTGCATCACTTGAAGTTGAGTCTCTACTTTTTTATGACTCTCCTGTAAGGCTTGCACTTTCTGAGCATGGACAGACGACATCTCCATCAAATCTTTGTCTTTATTTTGCACCAAAACAGACAACTTCTCATTATCTTCAAAAGATCCTGACAGCGCCCTCTCCAGGCTACATATTCTAGCTTTGAGTTCACTTTCTCTTTGTTCCAGAACTCCAGCTCTGCTTCGCCATTCGTGGATTTCACCATTTAGGCGAACCTGATGCAAGTTTTGCTCTGACTGCAATGTCTGCACCACAGATTCTAAATCACTCTCTCGGTCAGACACATACTTCCTCAGCTCAGCAATTTTATTTTCTTTGTCAGTCAAGGCAACCGAAAGTCTTTCACACATCCTGACTTTGTCATCCAGACATTCTGACTGACACTGCAAAAATTCACTTCTCTCACGTTTAGCAGTTTCAAGGTCATCTCTTAATTTTTCAATGACACTCTCTTTGGCAATGGAGTCTTGAACTTGCTGCTCCTTTAAATCCTGCAATTGCTTCTCAAGCACTTGCTTTTGCTCTACACTCTGTATAACTTCCTTAGACAGAGCACATTTCATTTCTGCAAACTCCTTCTTAGTGACACAGTCCATTCCAGGCAAACCCAGTACCACATTTTCACAATGACTAGGATATAACCTCTTCATAGAGTCAAGCTCATTCTTCAACTTAAGGTTCTCTCTTTCTGACACCAAAAGTTGCCATTTCCAATCAGATATTTCATTCTCATACATGAACCTGATGGTTTTATTCTCATCTTGAAACTGCTGCACCATAACATTTTCATCTTTGGCGCTTTGCACTCCATTATGAGACACACACTCAGCAGGGACATATTCCATCATAGAACAGAGGTGCTTTAGAAAAATTGAGTCACCATCATGCAACCCTTTATCTTTACTTGCATCCAACATGATCTGTTCCAGGTTTTGTATCTCTCTGCATTCAGACTCCTGCACTAATAAACCTGTGCATAACTTCTCTGCTTTTTTACAAGCTGAAATTCTCTTTTTCTTGCCCATGGTTAACTAACAATATTACACAATATTCCACAACAATCTTGGGTTCAGCCGGCAGCAACTTCTTGCTATCTTCTGCAGTCACCTGTATTCACACCGTTAACTTATGTGGCACTACAACCACCAGCATTTTCCTGTCTTCCACAGAAAACACCAACATGGCACCATAGCCTTTCACATACACTTGTTTATGTGGCACTACAACAACCAGCATTTTCTTCTGTCTTCCACAGAAAACATCAACATGGCACCATAGCCTTTCACATAGACTGTTTGCAATATCCATCTCCTATACATATTCTTGCCTATACACTTTCTTGCCATCAGCAAACATTTCACAGACTTCTGTACCACAGTATACACAAAGTCCATTCCCTGGATTCCTCATCCAGAGTTTTACTTTCACCAGGTTTTTTTTTTGCACACACTTTTGCTATGTTGCAATTCACTCACCCCATTCTGGGCTTCTCAGATGAAATCACCAATTTCTTCCAGCTGTAGGCCACAATGCACACTTAGCAGTACTGCAGTCACCAATCACTTGTCTTCCAGGACTTGCGTGGATCTCTTTATGCGCGCGGTCTCCACCATATGCCCGCATTCTCCACCATATGTGATAATTTGGGGGAATTAAACTCAAAATGGCGGCTTTTCCTGGTCCGGACAGCGGTGGTTCATGGTACTGGGCGCCGGAAAGATAGCTTTCAGACGGTCCAAGTGTAAAACAAAAGTGGCTTTATTCAGCTTGACTGCAACACAGCAAAACAACAAAAAACCTATGCCACAGTTAGGGCCTAACTCACCCCTTGAGCTCCTAACTGTCCTGACTGTTACTCATCTCTAGCAACAGTCCTCTGTGGACGCCAGCCCTGTGGGACAGAGCCTATCTCTCCGTCCTCGCTGGTCCACTCCTGTGGATACCAGCCCTCTGGGACAGAGCCTCTCTCTCCGTCCTCGCTGGTCCACTACTTCCTGCTTCCTGCCCCTCTGGAGTTGCGTGCCACCTCCCAAAGGCGTGGCTGAGGGCCTTTTCTGGCCTGGCCTGGGTCGCTCAATAGCGCCCTCTGGCTCACATACTTACAATATATATAGTGGGGAAAAAAAGTATTTAGTCAGCCACCAATTGTGCAAGTTCTCCCACTTAAAAAGATGAGGCCGGCCTGTAATTGTCATCATAGGTAGACCTCAACTATGAGAGACAAAATGAGAAAATAAATCCAGAAAATCACATTGTCTGATTTTTTAAGAATTTATTTGCAAATTATGGTGGAAAATAATTATTTGGTCACCTACAAACAAGCAAGATTTCTGGCTGTCACAGACCTGTAACTTCTTCTTTAAGAGGCTTCTCTGTCCTCCACTCATTACCTGTAGTAATGGATCCTGTTTGACATTGTTATCAGTATAAAAGACACCTGTCCACAACCTCAAACAGTCACACTCCAAACTCCACTATGGTGAAGACCAAAGAGCTGTGGAAGGACACCAGAAACAAAATTGTAGACCTGCACCAGGCTGGGAAGACTGAATCTGCAATAGGCAAGCAGCTTGGTGTGAAGAAATCAACTGTGGGAGTAATAATTAGAAAATGGAAGACATAGAAGATCACTGATAATCTCCGTCGATCAGGGACTACACGTAAAATCTCACCCCGTGGGGTGAAAATGATCACAAGAATGGTGAGCAAAAATCCCAGAACCACACGGGGGGACCTAGTGAATGACCTGCAGAAAGCTGGGACTAACGTAACAAAGGCTACCGTCAGTAACACACTACGCCGCCAGGGACTCAGATCCTGCAGTGCCAGACGTGTCCCCCTGCTTAAGCCAGTACATATCCAGGCCCGTCTGAAGTTTGCTAGAGAGCATTTGGATGTTCCAGAAGAGTATTGGGAGAATGTCATATGGTCAGATGAAACCAAAGTAGAACTGTTTGGTAGAAACACAACTCGTCGTGTTTGGAGGAGAGTGAATGCTGAGTTGCATCCAAAGAACACCATACCTACTTTGAAGCATGGGGGTGGTAACATCATGCTTTGGGGCTGTTTCTCTGCAAAGGGACCAGAACGACTGATCTGTGTACATGAAAGAATGAATGGGGCCATGTATCATGAGATTTTGAGTGCAAACCTCCTTCCATCAGCAAGGTCATTGAAGATGAAACGTGGCTGGGTCTTTCAGCATGACAATGATCCCAAGCACACCGCCAGGGCAACGAAGGAATGGCTTCGTAAGAAGCATTTCAAGGTCCTGGAGTGGCCTAGCCACTCTCCAGATCTCAACCCCATAGAAAACCTTTGGAGGGAGTTGAAAGTCCATGTTGCCCAGTGACAGCCCCAAGACATCACTGCTCTAGAGGAGATCTGCATGGAGGAATGGGCGAACATAACAGCAACAGTGTGTACCAACCTTGTGAAGACTTACAGAAAACCTTTGACCTCTGTCATTGCCAACAAAGAATATATAACATAGTATTAAGATGAACTTTTGCTATTGACCAAATACTTATTTTCCACCATAATTTGCAAAGAAATTCTTTAAAAATCAGACAATGTGATTTTCTGGATTTGTTTTCTCATTTTGTCTCTCTTAGTTGAGGTCTACCTATGATGACAATTACAGGCCGGCCTCATCTTTTTTAGTGGGAGAACTTGCACAATTGGTGGCTGACTAAATACTTTTTTTTCCCCACTGTTATATATATATATATATATATATATATATATATATACAGTACAGACCAAAAGTTTGGACACACCTTCTCATTCCAAGAGTTTTCTGTATTTTCATAACTATAAAAATTGTAGATTCACCCTGAAGGCATCAAAACTATGAATTAACACATGTGGAATTATATACTTAACAAAAAAGTGTGAAACAACTGAAAATATGTCTTATATTCTAGGTTCTTCAAAGTAGCCACCTTTTGCTGTGATTACTGCTTTGCATACTCTTGGCATTCTCTTGATGAGCTTCAAGAGGTAGTCACCTGAAATGGTTTTCACTTCACAGGTGTGCCCTGTCAGGTTTAATAAGTGGGATTTCTTGCCTTATAAATGGGGTTGGGACCATCAGTTGTGTTGTTCAGAAGTCAGGTGGATACATAGCTGATAGTCCTACTGAATGGAGTGATAGAATTTGTATTATGGCAAGAAAAAAGCAGCTAAGTAAAGAAAAACGAGTGGCCATCATTACTTTAAGAAATGAAGGTCAGTCAGTCCGAAAAATTGGGAAAACTTTGAAAGTGTCCCCAAGTCCAGTGGCCAAATCCATCAAGCACTACAAAGAAACTGGCTCACATGAGGACTGCCCCAGGAAAGGAAGACAAAGAGTCACCTCTGCTGTGGAGGATAAGTTCATCCGAGTCACCAGCCTCAGAAATCGCAAGTTAACAGCAGCTCAGATTAGAGACCAGGTCAATGCCACACAGAGTTCTAGCAGCAGACACATCTCTACAACAACTGTTAAGAGGAGACTGTGTGCAGCAGGCCTTCATGGTAAAATAGCTGCTAGGAAACAACTGCTAAGGACAGGCAACAAGCAGAAGAGACTTGTTTGGGCTCAAGAACACAAGGAATGGACATTAGACCTGAGGAAATCTGTGCTTTGGTCTGATGAGTCCAAATTTGAGATCTTTGGTTCCAACCACCGTGTCTTTGTGCGATGCAGAAAAGGTAAACGAATGGACTCTACATGCCTGGTTCCCACTGTGAAGCATGGAGGAGGAGGAGGTGTGATGGTGTGGGGGTGCTTTGCTGGTGACACTGTTGGGGATTTATTCAAAATTGAAGGAATACTGAACCAGCATGGTTACCACAGCATCTTGCAGCGGCATGCTATTCCATCCGGTTTGCGTTTAGTTGGACCATCATTAATTTTTCAACAGGACAATGACCCCAAACACACCTCCAGACTGTGTAAGGGCTATTTGACCAAGAAGGAGAGTGATGGGGTGCTACGCCAGATGACCTGGCCTCCACAGTCACCAGACCTGAACTCAATCGAGATGGTTTGGGGTGAGCTGGACCGCAGAGTGAAGGCAAAAGGGCCAACAAGTGCTAAGCACCTCTGGGAACTCCTTCAAGACTGTTGGAAGACCATTTCAGGTGACTACCTCTTGAAGCTCATCAAGAGAATGCTAAGAGTGTGCAAAGCAGTAATCAAAGCAAAAGGTGGCTACTTTGAAGAACCTAGAATATAAGACATATTTTCAGTTGTTTCACACTTTTTTGTTAAGTATATAATTCCACATGTGTTAATTCATAGTTTTGATGCCTTCAGTGTGAATCTACAATTTTTATAGTCATGAAAATACAGAAAACTCTTGGAATGAGAAGGTGTGTCCAAACTTTTGGTCTGTACTGTATATTACACTGGATGGCCACTTTGAGAGACACCTGGTAGCTTTCCTGTATGGACATTAATGTGTTTCAATTTTCAGTCAGACAGTTTAATTGTGAATGGAATGGAAAAATTGACGTATCAGAATGACTTTGAACTAGGCAATGTCATGCTAGACTAGTTGGTCAAGGATTTCAAAAACAGGCAACCTTGCGGTCTTTTCTACTGCGATGGTGTTGAGTTTACCAAGATAAGTATCATCTAGGAAAACTATCCAGCAAAAGGGGATCCTGTGGACAAAACCACTCATCAACAAAAGGGGTCAGAGAAGGGTGTCAAGAATGATTCTGATGAGCAGGTGACACGTGATCAGTCAAATTGCATCCCAAATACAATGCTTGTGCTCCAATTAATGTGCCTAAATGTGCACAGCTCATCATTCCTTAGTGCACCAGGCAACTAGTTTCAGTACCATTGATGTCTAAGAAAAACAGAAAGGAAAGACTCCAGTAGGCAAAATGGGGTCCCCCGCATTTCCGCGAGGATTCCGCCCGAAATTGGTGGAGAGAAAAGTTATGCATGCATATTTTAAGTGGAATGGGGAACGGAATCCCTGAATGCTAGTGTGAACCTAGTGAAACAAGGGTCAAAGAAAGTTGAAGGAAACTCAAAATAAATATCGAGTAAATTAACGAGTCAAAATTATGTAAATTACTTTGTATAATGTAGTGATAAATAATTAAAATTCATAAACCGAGAAAAACATAACATATCAATTGATAACTTGATGCCCAGATAGGAACAAAAGTAGATTACCACCAAATATCATGGCTAATATAGTTCATAAATCCAAGTCCAGACACACCAAATAAACACTGATCATAACAGATCCTCCAAAGTCAAAGGGAAAAGCTAGGTTTATAAACTCACAACTTCCAAGGTTCAAGCAGAGTAACAGCACCCAGTACCCTAGTGGAACTACAGACTGGCCGATCATTGTGGAAGTCCTCATCAGTATATGTGCTTCCTCGATCTCCTCATTAATGCAGTGGCTCCAGGGCTAATACCAAAGATGGTGCGACATGCATGCATATTAAGCAGTCACATGGAGGAAAGTGTTTACATCATAGACTACATGTTTCATCCATTACATACTTCATAAGAGAGCCATATGCATGTAGTATACAACCAATGAGTAACAATGGCATCCAGTGACCTAGCAAATGTCAAAGGCTTTAAGGTTTGCCATAGGTATGTATCTAAGAGACCAGGGCAAACATATAACCCTATAGATTACATGCCAATGTATCAGGACTGTCAATAACCATTCCTTCAACCTTTATTTTTCAGCTTTGTATTGATGGCCCCTAATGTCCTACATACTGGAAATGAGGAGAAAATTATTGTCCAGTGTCATGAATGTGCATATGATAAGGATTTGCCAGTGGACATCACAGTGAACAGTTTTCCTAAAGATGATCAAAGACTTCACAAAACAGATACTCGTCTCAGTGCTTCTAACAATTATCTGGCTACAGCAAACATCAAAGTATGGCAAATATTTCAGAAAACTTTCATCCTCTCTATAGTGTGCTTTCTCCTCTCTTAGTCTTGTATACCTGCAACACAAAACAGTAAATGGTCAGATTAATATAATGGAAAATCTCGAGGCAGAGTTGTGCTGGTCACAAGAAGTGCTCACTTCTGATTTACTATCAGTACTATTGTGGTCACAGAGGGTGTGACTAGGCCCAGAGTGGTAAGGGGACCACAGCATCATGACAGCGGTCAGGGAAAGCCTGGTTCCCCGACTGCTGTCCCTATGTAAAGCTAATCGTCACTCATCTCTGCTTCCTGTTGAGGTTACTGTACTGAACTCTCCAGTCAGCAAAATGAATGCCGCTCTCTGCTGCCAGAGGTGCATTAGCATTACATAGGAGACAGTGGTCGGGGTATCAGGCTTTCCTCAGGATAGGTCATCAATAAGAGATCAGTGTGGGAATCCAACAACTGGGACCCATGCTGTTGAGCTGCTTGTGCGAGTGCCATGACCCCTTCACTATCTACATTGCACACTGTTTTATAGCGGCCATGCAGAGTTATTACAGGCTGTTATTACAGTTGCTATGAAACAGATGGTGTGCAATGTAAATAGTCAAAGGATCGCAATGTTCGCATAAGTGCTACTGTCCTTTCAAACAGCTGATCAGCATGGGTCCCAGTTTTTGAACTCCACACTAATCTCTTATTGAAGCCCCACACATCAGCTGCTTTCCAGAGCATGCAGTTTCCAGCATTGCTTACATTTTGGGCACTGCTCATTCATCATATTCTTGATAACAGTAGTTTTGAGTACAAATAGCTATATCCCTTTCAAGTCTCTGGGATACCACTGCATCACCCATAACTGCTGTAGGGTGCTGCCGTGGTATCCAGATTTTAGTTATGGCACTGATTACTATTATGTTTATTTCCTTATTTTGGGAATAAGTCCTAGTCAATCTGCCATGATACTATGCTGCCCTGTTTAATTCAGGCATGTGAATGACCTGAAAGAGTTAAACGGAGTGCCACTCTTAATGAGAGTCTGTCACCAGGGTGAAGCATACTAAGCCAGCAACACAGATATATCATTATCTGAAGTACTGAGGCAACTCTTGCTCCAAACTACCATGCCTGATGCTGCTGTGAGCACTAAATATATGGAGGGGGGAAAGATGGAGTATTAGAGGAGTGTGGGGTGCAGCAGTTTGGAGCAGCAGAGCTGCCCTCAGTACTCCAGATTGCTCATTTGCATATTGTGAAATAACTGATTATCTTGGCAATAGAGGCATGAATTTTCATGGGGAAAAAAAGCATTAAATTCCAGTGAGCGTGACCTATCTAACTGTGTTTCTGGTTTAATGTGCTTCACCCTTTTGACTAACTTTTGTCAGTGCTGTAATATAACATAAATGAGTACATCCATCTGAGACCTAGATACATGAATGTCTATAGGTTAAGGGGGGTATTCCCATCTCCAGGATCCTATTTAAAGTTGTGGAAACACACAACACAACAGCTTATCCTGAAAAGTCAAATGAAATGACAGGTACGCTTTAAAAGGGTATTCCCATACCAAGAATCCTATCTATACTGCTAGCTTATGTAAATTCAAGAGTTTTCCTAAATATGTTGCTTTAGAAATGCTGCTTCATTTGTCTGCTATATGAAATCATTCCTCTCATTGTTTACACATTGTTGTCAAGGCACCTGGCCTGTTATATGATATCGGGTCGGATGACGTGACTAACTCACTTCTCCCTGGAGGGGGGGGGGTTTAGCTGAGTTCTCTGTATTATGTTCAGAGCTGTTATCTACTGCTGTACATCAGGACAATCAGTTCAGCTAAGTGCAGTTTCCTGATAAAGGCTCGAAAAGTGTCTATCCCTCTACTGTGCATATTATTTGATCTGCATTTTTGTTAGATTCCTAGTAATCATAATAAATAATCTCTCATGGTAAAGGAAATGTCTATATATCGATTGAGGTACTTCATAGTGTCCTGTCCATCAAACAGTTAAGGTCTGCTCACCAGCTTGTTGAAGAATACAGGAAATGAGAAGAAAGAGACAGCAGGCAAAGCTGCTGAGAGAGGGATATGGGAAAACATCTTTAAGATTCCCACCTATTGGAAAGATAGTGAAGTTCCCCTGTTCAGTACTCTAAAGAAGGGTTGATTATAGTAAGAGTGAAATGTGTTGTCGCCAGGGGCTTGAGGCTGCAAAGAGGCCCAGGGCAAGTAAATGACCATTTGTCCTATTATAATCTGACCTTGTAATTAACTATATCGGCATCTGCCAATAAAGTTGATTACTATGGCAGGACACGGGAGTCTACTGGAGGTAAAGTAATTGTTGGACGAACCTCACAACATTACGAATATTCACTCGGTTTGCCCCACAGTCTCATTCGGACCTAACACAACCGAACCAGAAATGCTATTATTATACTCTGGAGTATCTTCAGACTCCAGAGTAAAATTAGTGGAGGCCCATGGGAGGTGAGTAAACATAACAAACAGTGTTAATCACCTCCCCTGAGCTCCAGTGCAGGTCCCTATTCTCTTTGGGCCTCCTGATTGACGTCCAATCACAGGCCTTGGTGGTCATGCCAACATTATGAGGCATAGACACCGACTAAAGTAACAAAGTAAATTAACAAACATCTAAATATCTTGTGTATCATTATATATGTAGCCCAGAGACAGCCAAACTTAAATGGAAAATTACTTATTGTTTAAATCACGTATTTATAATAAACATATTTTAAATAATTTTTGGTGAAATTTTTTTTTTTAATTTTTGCTTTTAGGAATTCTAACTCTTTCCACTAAGCCTAAAATAGTTTCTGACTTCCTGCCTCCTGGAGATAGACCATGGGACATAGACACAATGGTGTAGAGCAGGCCCTATTGAGAGCTTTCTAGGTAAAGTCTGTGACCTCTGCAGAGGTCATTTCACAGAGGGGAAAGTAGATAAGCAATGAAATCACCAATTGTGACTGGTGGATTTTGTGGTGACACATTACCTTTAATGAATTTTGATAAGAATTAAGGATATATTTTGTATTAGTAGACTCACACCATCTTTCCCAGACACTGAACAACTTTCATGTATTTGGACATCCTCTGTTCTTGTATACGATCTCTTTAAATGGAATAGTAGCATTTACTATGTTTTGTCATTGAGATATAGTGGGGGAATGCTTCAAGACATCTCCTGTATGGAGAAACTAGTCACGTGTATTGCTCAGGTGTGATTTTGGCCCATTCTTCCATACAAACACTCTTCAAATCTTGAAGGTTCTATGAAATCTGAGCTTTAGTTCCTTCCATAGATTTCTATTGTATTCAGGTCAGATGTTTGGCTGGGCCATTCTAGCAGCTTTATTTTTTTTCTCTGAAACCAATTGAGAGTTTCCTTGGCTTTATGTGGGATCATTGTCTTTCTAAAATGTCCACCCTCATTTTATCTTTATCATCTTGGTTGTTGGCAGCAGAATTTTATCAAGAATGTCTCGGTATATTTGTCCATTCATCCTTCCTCCAATTATTTGAAGTTTGCCAGTGCCATATGCCAAAAAACAGCCCCACACCATGAAGTTTACACCTCCAAACTTCACTGTTAGCATGGTGTTTTGGGGGTGATATGCAGTGCCTTTTGGCCTCCAAACAAGGTGTGTATCATGGCAACCAAAGACTTCAACTTTGGTCTCATTTGACCAGACTATCTTCTCCCAGTATTTCACAGGCTTGTCTAGATAATAGTAACTTTATTTATATAGTGCCAACATATTCCGTAGCACTTTACAAATCAGACGACACATGAGACATTACGATGTGACAAAGATATAAACATATCAAACAATAGGAGTGAGGGCCCTGCTCGCAAGAGCTTACATTCTATGAGGAGATAGGGGGGACACAAGAGGTCACAGGGCTTGTTTGCTACCATGGTCCAGCCATCTTTTAATAGAAAAGATTGGGTAACTGAAGCTGTATGAACCCGTCACCAGCCAGTATCTGTGAATAAACAGATATTAAGTGCAAGGAGTGCAGTGTAAGTTCTAGATGGAGATGAAAGGATCTGAGGATCAGAGGAGGAAGGATAAAAGGTGTTATTGTTCTGCACATTCGCACACTACACTGTGATCAGGTCACGTGATAAGCCTGACCAAACAGATGTGAATTTAGGGCAGTTTTGAAGATGCTGTAGTTGGGGATTAATCGGATTGTCTGGGGTAAAGCATTCCCGAGCACCGGTGCAGCTCGAGAAAAGTCTTGGAGACATGAGTGGGATGATCGCATAACAGAGGATACAAGTCTAAGGTCATTGGCAGAACGGAGAGGACGATTAGGGCGGTAGACAGTGACGAGAGAGGAGATATAGGGGGGCGCAGCGCTATGGATGGATTTGTGGTTCAGTGTGATAATTTTTATATTGTATTCTGTGATGGATGGGCAACCAATACAGCGACTGACACAAGGTAGATGCGTCTGTGAACCGGTTTGACAGAAAGATGAGTCTGGCGGCTGCATTCAGGACAGATTGGGGAGGCACGAGTGCTGGGGTTGGCACAATGCAATTCAATCCTTGTGATTCAATCACAAGTGTGTAGAAGCTGCAGTTAAACATGGCAGTTAGACAGGGCAGAAGACAGATCAGCTGAATTATCACTCCAAAAACTTGTAAGTTTTAAATACAATTGTCCCACCATGTTCACTGCATGTTTTTTGTCTCTATTTGCTGCTTTTTTACAAACTTACCGCCCACTCCCACCTCCTGTTACTTCTATCCACATCAGTCCCTCTCTCCTTCTCTATCCTTTGTTCAGCTCCCACTCTTTCTTCACCTTCCTCAACCACCTTAACCCACCTTGTGCTTCTGTGCAACAAATTAGATGATCTCACAAGTCATTTAACCATCTGCTGTCTCTCACCATTCTCCTGCTACTAGCTGCTGGGGACATCTCTCCAAACCCTGGTCCTCCTTCTGGTTACCTCAACTCTGTACCAGTCTCACCAAGAAACCCTTCTAACTTTATTAATATTCGTTGTCTGCTAACTCTGTCTCCTCCACCAGTCTCTTTCTCTTGTGCTCTCTGGAACACCCGCTCACTCTGCAACAAACTTGACATTACTCAAGATATCAAAGTCTTTTAATCTGCTGGCTGTCACTGAAACCTGGATTAA
This sequence comes from Leptodactylus fallax, assembly GCA_947044405.1. Taxonomy (NCBI): domain Eukaryota; kingdom Metazoa; phylum Chordata; class Amphibia; order Anura; family Leptodactylidae; genus Leptodactylus; species Leptodactylus fallax. The sequence goes on from CAMRHE010000045.1 coordinate 7,807,506, forward strand.
ACAGTCTGACACCACATCCCCTGCTGCTCTCTGTTATGATGGCCTCCAATTTTCACACACCCCTAGACCTGAGAATAGGCAAGGTGGAAGGGCTGGTGTCCTTCTATCACCACAATGCATTTTTCAGGTCATTCCGTCAGTACCATCGCTCTCCTTCCCCTTACACTATCAGACTCTTCTGCCCTTTCTCCCTGCGAGTAGCTGTCATATACCATCCCCCTGGCTCACCCTACAAGTTTTTAGATCACTTTAATTCATGGCTTCCAAACTTCGTATCCTGTGAAATTCCTACCCTCATTATGGGTGACTTTAACATTCCCATTAACACCCCTGTCTCTCCATCTGCCTCTCGCCTTCTATTACTAACCACCTCTCTTGGTCTCTCTCAGCTTCCTTCTTCTCCCACACACAAAGATGGTAATATCCTTGATCTGGTCTTCTTACGGCTCTGTTCTAGATGTTGTTGAGCAAACTTTAAATGCGCTTGAACATGCTTTTTGTTCAACAATGGAGTCTTGCATGGTTAGCGTGCATACAGGCCATGGAGGTTGAGTGTATTACTTACTTTGAAACAATTGTACCTGTTCATTCCAGGTCTTTCTGTAGCTCTTTTGATACTTTTTTTTCAATCCTTTGTCTGAAATATTCCACGGAGCACCTTGAGACAGCTCACTGGTTTTACCCACCATGAGATGTTTCTTGTGTGGCACCTTCTGATAGATTTCAACTGGTGTCAGGACTTTCCATGGATTTTTACACCTATCTGTTTTCATGTTTTCAATACCTTTTTCGCCGTGTCATTTCTCATTATTATACATAATTTATTGACATCTATGGTTTGATTTCTTTGACTGTGTGAATTGGATGGGTTGTTACCAACATCTGGTGAGAATTTCATGTCAATAGCACCTTTAGAAATATATTTGCTTACAAATTTCGTTACATATTCAATAAATATTTCACCCGCTGTGTGTTGGTGTGTGTATATATTTATTTTTATTTGAGTGTATATATATAATATATGTATTAGGAAAAGTCACACCTCGTTGAATCGTGTAGCTTTATTTGCTTTAAATCTTTATATTTTTTATCTATTTTTCAGATACCTTACAGTTACCTTTCTACTGACAGCAATGAAAAACAGTATGTCATTGTTCGAGCCAGTTCAGCCCATTCAGTCAAGTCGTCATCACAGTTTGAAATAGAAAAAGTTATTCTTGTTTCACCCCACACAGGATATATCTTCATCCAAACAGACAAAACAATATATACGCCAAACCAAAATGGTAATGCAATAATTTATGATAATAATGGAGTCATTTTGGATCACATATATTATACAAAATTATATTATATACAATATCTAAGCATTTGTAAAACAAAAGGGTTCATATCAGAAGGTGTTGTGACTATTTTGACTGATCTGATATAAAAGTGTCCTAACATATCCCAACTGATTCCATTGATTTATAATGGGGTATGTCACATTTTCCCTTTTTTTTTAGAGTTATGTAAATGGAGTCTAGCAATCAAGTTCTTAAAAGAGAGTCTGTTATTAAACCAGCCTCTGTACCTTATAGTTCTCAGAACCATGAGCACAGTGCTATAATTTGTTTGTAAAATTGCTGCATGATTTTGGCAAAAAACTGGCTTTAAAAGTAGACTCCCTTCTAAAGAGTTTATCAAAGAATTTAATAATTTATCCTTAGCATAAACCAAAAATATCTGTTCAGTGCAGGGATGACAACCAGCATGTTCAGGGCATGTTCGGTCGCTGCACTAAACACAGCACAGAGTTAGAAGCAGTTGGCTCCATGCCCTATATAGTGGCCGGGTGTCAGTACTGCACCTCTGCTCCCATTGACTTAAGTTTCCAATGATTTGTGGGTCCCCTCAATCAGATATTTATGAGCTATCCTAAGGGTAGACCATAAATAAATATTGTTGGCCAACCCCTTTAAAGGCTTTGGCCTCTTTCAGACCGATATTGAAATATTAAGAAAATAATGTTATTGTTTGTATAATAAAAAGTTGTACAGTTTTCCAATATACTTTCTGTATCAATTCCTCACAGTTTTCTAGATCTCTGCTTGCTGTCATTCATTCTGCTTACTTCTAGTGGATGAGATTCTGACCATGGTCATGTGATGTACACACAGGTGCACAGCTCGTTACCAGGCAGATGTCTGATTGCTGTGACTATAATGAGTGGCACCTGTGTGTACATCACATGACCATGGTCAGATTTTCATCCACTAGAAGTAAGCAGAATGAATGACAGCAAGCAGAGATCTAGAAAACTGGGAGGAACTGATACAGAAAGCATAGTGGAAAATTCTACAACTTTTTATTTTACAGATAATATTGCACGCAATATTGATCTGAAAGTGGCCAACCCGTTAAAGGTGTTACCCAGCCCATGAAAAAAACTGGCAATTGCTGTAGCATGCTGTAAAATAACAAAATTATGCTCACCATCCAGGTTCTCACTGCTCCCATGCTATAGCTTCCCAAGTCCTCTGCCAGTCCCTCTGGCCATTAAGCAGGGCAAAAGAACGAGTGCAACTTACTTCCATTTTTTACAGCATACCAAACTTTTTGGCAAACAATTTTTGTGTTCTTGTCAACACCTTTAGGCTAAGGCCCACGTTGAGGAAAAGGTAGCATTTAATGTTGCAGATTTTGCTGCATTTTTTTGAGCCAACGTCAGGAGTGGCTTGAAAAGGAATGGAAAATATAAAGGAAGCTCTGAGACGTCTCCCTTCTGTTTAATCCACATCTGGCTTTGGCTCAAAAAAACGCAGCAAAATCTGCAACAAAAAATGCTGCGTTTCCACAACATGGGGCGCTAGCCTTTAAACTCTGTTCACATCTCATTTTGCCTTCAAATTACGCACCTGGGGAAATCATTTAAAAAAAAAAAAGAAAATAAAAATTTGTTTTTTCCCCCTTTTTTCCAAGAGGGGGGGTTTTTTTTTTTTTTTTTGGCCCCCCTTTTTAAAAAAAAAAAAATTTTTTGTGTTGTGTATTTTTTTTTTTTTTTTTTATTTTTTATATGTGTTGGGGGGGTGGTTTTTTTTTTTTTTTTTTTATAAAAAAAAGGTATGTTTTTTGTTTGTTTTTTTTTTTTTTTTGTTATGGGGTGTTTTTTTTTTTTTTTTTAAAATAAAATTATTTTTTTTTTTGTTTGTGTGGGAGGTTATATTTTTTTTTTTTTTTTTTTTTTTTTTATTTTATTTTTTTTTTTTTTTTTTTTTTTTTTTTTTTTTATTTTTTTTTTTTTTTTTTTTTATTTTTTTTTTTTTTTAGGGTGAAATTATTTTTTTTTTTTTTTTTTTTTAAAAAAAAAAATTTTAAATTTTATTTTTTTTTTTTTTTGTTTTTTTTTTTTTTTAAAATTGTTGGTATATACTATATACATATATATGCAACAGATAGACTTATTTGTTTGCAGGAGGAGTTTACATCTATCTGACAGTAGATGGCGATGTTATTAGTGTTATATGCTGAATAGAGTGTAATGGTATGCTATGTGAGACTTGTTGTACCTTGCTTTTTATCTCTCTATTGTAAAAGGTCTTTTTTACTTTCAAGTTTTGCTGTGTTAACGTTTTGATGCTGTTTACCTCATGTTCTAAGAAGTAAATGCTGATTATCCCATATAATCTACTCTCAAGCTTCTTCTGTGACACAACTATGCAACAGGTTATGGGCCCAGGCATAGAAGACAAAAAGACCCAGTGAATGCAAAAGGATTCTTCAGAACAATTCTCTCCAAACAAGTAAGACAAGTTAAAATGACCAGCAATTCAGAACTCAGACTTACAGTAGCTAAGCTGAACAATGAGAACTATCAGTTATGGAAGTTCAAAGTGCAGATGTTATTGTCTAAAGATGATTTATGGGATGTAATCACTACAGATAGACCCAATGATAATAATGAGACATGGGATAAGAAAAACAGACAAGCAAGAGCTACTATCAGCTTATTAGTGGAGGATGATCAGTTAATCCACATAAGGAATGAGAATACAGCAAAGGGAATGTGGGAAGCATTGAGAAAGTTACATGAAAGATCCAGCTTAAATCACAAATTGTTTCTGCTAAGGAAACTTTACAAGATGAGATTAAGTGCACAGGAAGACATGCAGGAGCACATAAACTCCATGATGGAAGTGATAACACAGCTGAGATCAGTTGGTGAAGATATTAAAGAAAGTCATGTAGCAGCAATAGTATTGTGTAGCTTGCCGGATTCATACACTGCTTTGATAAATGCACTAGAAACAAGACCTGAAGCAGACATTACACTAGAGTTTGTAAAAACACGACTCATAGATGAATACCAGAGAAGGAAAGAACAAACAAATGATTCCACAGAAAAGGACAGTGTAAATGCTCTTAAAATTACAGATAAGAGGACCTATAAAACAGAAACAAGAGAATGTTTCAGATGCAAGAAAAAGGGACATTTAAAGAAAGACTGTACTATATGGAAAGCAGAACAGAAGTTATACCATAAAGAAAGTAAACAGAAGGTGAAAAGCACAATATCTAACCCACATGCAGATCACTGGAATGGTACATTTAAAGTAACCGATAAAAGGTTATCAATGAGTTGGTATATTGACTCAGGAGCAACAAGTCACATGACAAGTAATAAGAGCTTCTTTACTGAACTTGATCTAAATAAGAAGGAAGCTATTTACCTTGCAGATGGGAGCAAAATAACCGCGGAAGGTACTGGACAAGAAATGCTAATCTATTCTGATAAATTTGGGCATAATTCAAAGATACTAGTAAAGGATGTGTTATATGTTCCAGGACTAGATGGAGGACTATTATCTGTAAAACGTCTAACAGCTAAAGGACTTACTGTAAAATTCAAAGATGATGAATGTACAATCCTAGCAGGAGACAAGATAATAATAAATGTAAAAGCAGGTGAACAATTATATCATCTAGACACATTAAAGGAACAGATGAAGTTATGTACACATGATCACAAGAATTGTATTCACATGTGGCATAGACGCTTAGGACACAGACATCCTGAGAGTATCATGGCATTACAGAACAAAAATTTGACAAAAGATCTGTTGATATCTGATTGCTCAATTATTGTAAGATGTGAATGTTGTATAAAATCTAAAGCTACAAGAGTGTCTATACCTAAAGAGAGTGAAACAAAAGGCACAAAACCACTTGACTTGGTGCATACTGATGTATGTGGACCCATGAAAGTAACCACATCAGGAGGTAATAGATATATGGTGACTTTTATAGATGACTACTCAAGATACACAGTCACGTACTTAATAAAGAACAAAAGTGAAGTTTTCAGTAAATTAGAAGAATACGTGTCAAAGTCGTATAATAAGTTTCAGAGGAAGCCAATCATCATTAGAAGTGATAATGGAGGTGAATTCACAGGACACCAAATAGAGAACTATTTAAGACAGAATGGAATAGAGCATCACAAAACTGTTCCATACACACCTGAACAAAATGGCGTAGCAGAAAGGAAAAACAGAACTCTGACTGAAATGATAAGATGCATGCTAACAGATTCCAAACTACCAGAGAAATACTGGGGTGAAGCAGCAATGACAGCTACGTATCTGCAAAATAGACTTTTTTCAAGAAAACTGGAAAAAACCCCATATGAACTGTGGCATGGTAAGAAACCAAGTGTGAATCATTTAAGAGTTTTTTGGTTGCAAAGCTTTTGTTTTTGTTCCAGAAGAGAAATGCTCCAAACTTCAAAACAGAGCCATAGAAGGAATATTTGTTGGATATAGTGACAACTGCAAAGGATACAGAATCCTAGATCCTAAAAAAGACAGAGTTACGGTGAGTAACAGTGTAACATTCATTGAAGATCTAAATGATAACATTATGACCTCACTGGAAATGAGAAATGAGAGAGACAACAGTGATATAAGTCCAGGAACATCTGATGAAAAAGAAGTTGAAATTGATAAAGTTCAAAATACTGAAAGTGAAGAGATAGAACTACAGACAGACACAGAACCAAGACGTTCAATGAGAGAAAACAAAGGAAAACCACCTGTACGTCTTTCATACAAGGCAAGTACAAATAAAGTATATGAACCTACATCTTGGGAGGATATATCTCAACTCTCAGAAGAAGAGGCCAATAAGTGGATAAAGGCTACAGAAACAGAAATGAAATCCATGCATGATTCAAAGACATGGACACTGACAGAATTACCAAAAGGGAGAAAAGCTATAGGATGTAAATGGGTTTTTAAAGTTAAATACCAAACAGATGGCACCGCTGAACAATACCGAGCAAGACTCGTAGCTAAAGGTTATTCTCAAAAATACGGAGAAGACTATGATGAAACATTTGCTCCGGTTGTCAAGCATACTACAATCAGAACTTTGCTTGCGGTTGCAGCTACTAAAGGAATGGAATTGAAACATCTGGATGTAAAGACAGCATTTCTGAATGGAGATTTAACAGAAGAAATTTACATGGAACAACCTCCAGGATTCAAAGATAAAGAGAAACCAAACATGGTTTGTAAGCTACAGAAAAGTATATACGGTTTAAAACAAGCCGCTAAAGCGTGGAATGATAAAATCACTGAAGTGCTCATAAATGAACATTTTCTAAGAAGCAAAGCGGATCCCTGTCTATACACAAAGAAACTAGATGACAGATGGATCTATGTACTGATATATGTTGATGATATTTTAGTTTGTTTTGAAAGAGAAAGGGATGAAGCTGAAATACGGAAAATTTTGGATCAACACTTTGAGATCAAAGATCTGGGAAATGTGAAGTTTCATTTCTTACGGGATCATCAGGAACAAGGAATTCTGAATTTAGAATACTGCCCAACTGAAGATATGACAGCAGATATTTTCACAAAGGCGTTGAGTGCTGAAAGACACCAGAGACTGATGAAGAGATTATATTTAACTGAATAAGTTCTTACTGTTGAGAAAGGGTGTTGGTATATACTATATACATATATATGCAACAGATAGACTTATTTGTTTGCAGGAGAAGTTTACATCTATCTGACAGTAGATGGCGATGTTATTAGTGTTATATGCTGAATAGAGTGTAATGGTATGCTATGTGAGACTTGCTGTACCTTGCTTTTTATCTCTCTATTGTAAAAGGTCTTTTTTACTTTCAAGTTTTGCTGTGTTAACGTTTTGATGCTGTTTACCTCATGTTCTAAGAAGTAAATGCTGATTATCCCATATAATCTACTCTCAAGCTTCTTCTGTGACAAATAGCAACAAAAACCACTCACGACCCAACAAAACGCCCCCCCCCCCGCCCCCCCCGGCAGCAAACCCCCCCGGGGGGGCCCCCCCCCAAAACCCTCGGGCCGCGGGGGGGGAAAAAAGAGGAAGGGGGGAGAAAAAAAAAAAAAAAAAAAAAAAAAGGGGCCCCCCCCCCCAACATTCTGCACAAAAAACCACCCCAGAAGCCCCCGCGCCCCGCCCCCGGGCCACCCGGGGCGGGAGAAGGGGGGCCGGCCCCCCCCCCCCCCCCCCCAAAAAGAAAAGCCAAAAAAACCCAAAACCAAACAAACGAACAAAAAGGAAAAGACAACAATTAGATAACCAAAAAAAAAAAAAAAAGGAAATAAAAACAAAACCCCAAAAAAAAAAAAAAAAAAAAAGGGAGGAAAAAAAAAAAAAAAACCTACAAAAATAAATGGGGAAAAAAAGGGGAAGAAAAAAGGAAGAAGAAAAGGGGCGGGTTGGGGGGGGGGGGGGAGAAAAAAAAAAAAAAGGGGGGGCAAAAAAAAAAAAAAAAAAAAAAAAAAAAAAGGGGGATTTAAAAGGGGGGTGGGGTTGGGGTGTTGTAAAAAAAAAATAGAAAAGAGGGAGGAAAAAAAAAAAATAATATATCAAGAACAAGAGAATCATCTGCCATGCTATGCAGCAGGTGCACAATATCCAAAATATAGGGCAATTGTGAACACAAAATACAAAAACAGTATGCAGGCAATACAGTATGTCAAATTGTGCAACCAGAAAATGAAAAGTTTTGTAGATACAAACCACTAGGAGTACGACTGGAAGAAGTTTCAGCAATGCCCGTGGTGAAACAACCCCATGCGTATCGCCACCGCAACTAGCAGCTTCTTCAGGAGTATCTTCTGGCCCACACACAGCATAATGCCCCCTTTAATGGCTCCCACACAATACAATGCCCCTTTTATTGCCCCACAGACAGTGACAATAGGTCACAAGAAGGTGCATTATAGTGTGTGATTTTGTACCACAAAAAGGGGACATTGTAATGTATGTGGATCACAAGGAGGGGAACATTATACTGTGTGGGAGCCACAAGGGGACATGTGTGACTTATCATATCATATTTGCTTCAGTGCCATAAACCCGTTTTTACCCGGAAATCTCCTGTGGTCACCCACTTCATTGGTATTCACTTCACTGTAAGGTCAGTGCACTAAGCTTATTTTGCCCAGGAGTCTATAGGCCCCCTCACCCAGTCACCCACTTTATTAGTATACACTGCACAATAATGTCAGCTTGGTACAGTGAATTGCTGGGGGATCCTCCTTCTATTTAACCCCTTCCTGACATCCGCGGTAATAGTACAACAGATGTTGGGTCTTTAAAGACGGCGGCCGCTCTGCTGCAGCACTGCCACCTTAGCTACTGGGTTTATGCTGTAATGTACTGCAGGCCAGGACAACCCCCTCCCCCAAAGTACAAAAATGGCTTTCCAGTTGCAGGCTGGCTTCCACATGGCGAGATCACGGGAGCCGTCCTGTTGCTTCGGCAGCCGGAAGCCTTATGAAGACTTCCAGGCCTGCAATAGTTACTACTGAAATAGTAAAATAGCGAAACTACCATAGACTGCAATACAGTTGCAATGCAGTCTGTGGGACCTGAAATCAAAAGATTGCAGGTTCAATCTCCCCTGGGGGGGGGGCTAATAAAATAGTAAAAATATATATATACAGTGGGGCAAAAAGTATTTAGTCAGCTACCAATTGTGCAAGTTCTCCCACTTAAAAAGATGAGGCCGGCCTGTAACTGACATCATAGGTAGACCCCAACTATGAGAGACAAAATGAGAAAACAAATCCAGAAAATGGCCCATTCCTCCATGCAGATCTCCTCTAGAGCAGTGATGTTTTGGGGCTGTCGCTGGGCAACACGGACTTTCAACTCCCTCCAAAGGTTTTCTATGGGGTTGAGATCTGGAGACTGGCTAGGCCTCTCCAGGACTATGAAATGCTTCTTACGAAGCCACTTCTTCGTTGCCCTGGTGGTGTGCTTGGGATCATTGTCATGCTGAAAGACCCAGCCACGTTTCATCTTCAATGCCCTTGCTGATGGAAGGAGGTTTGCGCTCAAAATCTCACGAAACATGACCCCATTCATTCTTTCATGTACACGGATCAGTCATCCTGGTCCCTTTGCAGAGAAACAGCCCCAAAGCATGATGTTGCCACCCCCATGCTTCACAGTAGGTATGGTGTTCTTTGGATGCAACTCAGCATTCACTCTCCTCCAAACACGACGAGTTGTGTTTCTACCAAACAGTTCTACTTAGGTTTCATCTGACCATATGACATTCTCCCAATACTCTTCTGGAACATCCAAATGCTCTCTAGCAAACTTCAGACGGGCCCGGATATGTACTGGCTTAAGCAGGGGGACACGTCTGGCACTGCAGGATCTAAGTCCCTGGCGGCGTAGTGTGTTACTGACGGTAGCCTTTGTTACGTTAGTCCAAGCTTTCTGCGGGTCATTCACCAGGTCCCCCCATGTGGTTCTGGGATATTTGCTCACCATTCTTGTGATCATTTTGACCCCACGGGGTGAGATCTTACGTGGAGCCCCTGATCGAGGGAGATTATCAGTGATCTTGTATGTCTTCCATTTTCTAATTATTGCTCCCACAGTTGATTTTTTTCACACCAAGCTGCTTGCCTATTGCAAATTCAGTCTTCCCAGCCCGGTGCAGGTCTACAATTTTGTTTCTGTTGTCCTTCCACAGCTCTTTGGTCTTCACTATAGTGGAGTTTGGAGTGTGACTGTTTGAGGTTGTGGACAGGTGTCTTTTATACTGATAACAATGTCAAACAGGTGCCATTACTACAGGTAATCAGGGGCGCACCGCTAATGAGGCGAATTAAGGCGGCCGCCTCAGGCGGCACTGTCCGGGGGGCGGCATTTTTACTATTTAATGTAAACCAGCCCAGGACAGCCCGCTTTAAAAAAAAACAAAAAACAGAGCTGAGCGGGGCCTGTCCTGGGCTGGTTTACAAGACATCGCATCTCAGCGCAGGCGGCAATACAATGACGTCATCACGCTGCCTACGCTGAGACACAGACGTCGCGGACAAGAAGAGGAGGCGGCGGCTGCATCAAGGCATCGCAGAAGGCGAAGTGGATGCCGCTGTGAGCGGCCGCGGGGATCGGTAAGTTAGGCCGCAAATACTACTATTATTATACTCCGGGGCCTATTCAGACCCCGGAGTATAATAATCGGAGGCCTAGGGTTGGTGAGGGAACATAAAAACCAATGTTACTCACCTCCTGCGATCCGATGTAACTCCGAGCAGGCTTGAGGCCTCTGGTGACGTCATCATGTCGCATCGCCGGCCTGATCACGTGACGTGTGTGCGCAATTAAACAGGGCTGAAAGCTGCAAGGAGTGCACCTGTGTCCAGGATAGGTAAGTAACTCTGGTTTTTATGTTTGTATTCTCCCCTGGGTCTCCAATCATTATACTCTGGGGTCTGAAAAGACCCCAGAGTATAATAATAGTTCATGGGTGGTCCACTATGGGGCATAATACCCTGTGCAGGGACCACTGTAGAGCATAATACCCTGTGCAGGGGCCACTCTGGAGCATAATACAAGTGCAGGGGCCACTATAGAGCATAATACCGAGTGCAGGGGTCACTATAGAGCATAATACCGGGTGCAGGGGTCACTATGGAGCATAATACAAGTGCAGGGGCCACTATGGAGCATAATACCGGGTGCAGGGGTCACTATGGAGCATAATACAAGTGCAGGGGCCACTATGGAGCATAATACCAGTGCAAGAGCCACTATGGAGGATAATACCAGTGCAGGGGCCACTATGGAGCATAATACCAGTGCAGGGGCCACTATGGAGCATAATACCGTGTGCTGGGGCCACTATGGAGCATAATACCGTGTGCAGGGGCCAATATGGAGCATAATACCGTGTGCAGGGGTCAATATGGGGCATAAAACTGTGTGCAGGAGTTGCTGTGGAACATAATACCGTGTGCAGTGGCCAATGCGGGGCATAATACCATGAGCAGGGGCCACTATGGAGCATAATACCGTGTGCAGGGGCCGCTGAGAGGCATAATACAGTGTGCAGGGGCCGCTGCAGGCCATAACACTGTGTAATACTGTGTGCAGGGGCTGCTGTGGAACATTATAGTGTGTGTAAATGGGGCGCTATAAACATGGGCTATGGCACCTGTTTATATCATACGCTGTCTGTTTATAGTGACCGTGTGATGTAATTGTAGCCTTGTCACATACTGTAGACATGTACAGGACGAGGCTGTAGTTACATTACATGGCCGCTATGAGATGAATTACACTATGTAAACAGAGAAGCGGTCATGGCGCTTACACAGGTACCACGGTTCATTCAAACAGCTGATCAGTGGGGGTCCTGGGTTTTTGAACCCCACTGATTAGTTTATTAATGACCTGGAAAACCTTTTAATTAGTTAACACCTGGGGCATTATTAATAAGGGGCACTATTTATACAGGGTACACACGGACATTATTAATATAAAGATGCACTTGGGAGTATTATTCATTATGGGGGGTTATATCATATCTTGTATAATTGGGGGTAGCAGCAGGATGGGTGTGCAGGTGAGGACAATGTGGGTTGGATGCCTGGAAAAGTGAGGAGCCAAATATGTCTGTGTTGCAAACTTTACAGAGACAAGTCACAGCTGGAAGAAGTGGTCATGGCGGTCCAGAGGGAAGAGAAGGGAAATGTGAAGGATTAGTCAGAGACGTCACCTGTAAGTCACAGAATGTTACTGCCCTGTATTCACCTAAATGACAGAGGATAGATACCTGAGTGATGGGGTCTGTCTGCTGAGACCCCCACTGAGCCTGAGAATTGGTTTTTTTACCCCCACTGGGTGGGAATTCAGCCTGACAGCAGCCATATATATAGGTGTGTCACTTGGTGGATGGACGAACCCGCGTGGCTCTCATTCACTTCGATGGGAGTGCCAAAGATACCCAAAGTCCAGTACTCAGCTATCTGCGGGGCTCCTACTATAGAGAATGGGGGCCACGTGGCCTCGTCCATCCACCAAGCAGAAGATGTGTGAAGTTACTTTCATTGTTAATGCCGTGTTGTTGATCTGATACTGAAGTAATACAGGAAGAAGAATTCTTAAAAACTGTTTTATAACTTTGTGTATTGTGTATATTGTGCGACGATCACAGTGTGTTAAACTAGTAGCATGGAAACTCAGGTTTTTTTTTTTTTGGGTTTTTTTTTTTTTGGGGGTGGGGGCGTCTTTCTATAGTCCGCCTCAGGCAGCAAAGAAGCTAGGTTCACCACTGCAGGTAATGAGTGGAGGACAGAGGAGCCTGTTAAAGAAAAAGTTACAGGTCTGTGAGAGCCAGAAATCTTGCTTGTTTGTAGGTGACCAAATACTTATTTTCCACCATAATTTGCAAATAAATTCTTAAAAAATCAGACAATGTGATTTTCTAGATATGTTTTCTCATTATGTCTCTCATAGTTGAGGTCTACCTATGATGACAATTACAGGCCTCTCTCATCTTTTTAAGTGGGAGAACTTGCACAATTGGTGGCTGACTAAATACTTTTTTTCCCCACTGTTATATATATATATATATATATATATATATATATGCAAAAAAGGAGGGAAAATGTCTCTTTTTCACATTTTTCAAAGTTCTACTAAAATTTTTAAATAGTTTCCCCTCTCCATTACGGTAATTTTTATGTAGTGTTGTGTTGCCAGGGCTGGGGCTAGAACATGTGACGTGGGTGTGGTTTTAACTTTTTACATTCTGACCTCCATAAGGTCATAATACTGTAGACCTTTGGGGTGCATCTTAGCATTATTTTTTTTTTGTTGGCTGATTTCTCCTGGACTGATACATTTGCATACCTTCCAACCATACCGGATTCAGCAGGGCAGTCCTGGATTCAGGGTCCTGTCCCGCTGTCCTGGTCGGCGGGAGGTATGTCCCGGTAACAACTCATCTGCGTCCGGAAACAGACAGCTCCTGCCTCACCACTTTGTGTGAAGCACATCCCGGAGTGTTCCGGCCCTGGGAGCTGTAGGCGTGATGTGATGATGTCACTCACTTCACAGCTCCCTGAACACTCCGGGAGAACAGACTTCTACAGAGCAGCAGGGGAGCAAGGAGAGGTGAGTATCAGTGTTTTTTATGTTAAACTTTGGGGGCAAATGGAGAAGGAACATTAAACTGGTGACAGATGAAGGGGGGCATTAAACTGGTGGCAGATGGAGGGGGAACATTAAACTGCTGGAAGATGAAGGGGGATATTAAACTGGGGACAGATGGAGGGGGGACATTAAGCTGGGGGGAGTTGAAGAGGAACATTAAACTGGGGGCAGCTGGAGGGAGACATTAAACAGTGGGGGTTGCTGGATGGGGACATTAAACTGGGGGAAACTGGAGGAGTATATTAAACCGCGGGGGTAGCTGGAGGGGGACATGTCTGCCTCTAGTTGACCTCAGTTTAATGTCCCTCTCCAGCTACTCCCACGGTTTAATGTCCCCCTCCATCTGCCCCAATTTAATGTCCCCCTGTAGTTTAAACTGGGACACCAGGAGAGGAACTTCATACTGTGGGGCAATTGGAGAGGAACATATAATGTTAGGAGCATTATACTGTGTGATGGCACATAGAAAAATGGATGAGAATGGGCGGAGTCAACCTAGAAGAGGGTGGAGCTAAATTTGCAGCTGTGCACCACACATACTGTCCCTCTTTCCTATCCTTAGAAAGTTGGGAGGTATGCATTTGCCCCAGTTACAGAAGGAATACAACCTCCTGATCATAACTGCAGAGCTAATCTGGGTCCTCTAGGACCCAACAGCTCTTACAGTCACTGGTTCCCGGCAGATGACGTCACTGCCAGGTCAGAAGGGAGCCGTATCATAGCGGCTCCCATAGCTGTGTATATGGCGCTCATTGAGTGCTGTGTCCACAGTGATCGGGAAGGCAGGGATGATATGAAACTGTCCCTGCCTTCTCTAGAGGAGTACCGCCTACAGTAACAGCCGGTTCCCCAGTTCTGTATGATTTAATGCAGCTTCTTAACACTGCCAGGATGAATGGGTACGTCCTTGCAGAGTTAAGAGGGACCCCCCGGGTTTTTAATGGTTTGGGGGGGGGGGGGACCGGGTAAAGAAAAAAAAGTACTTGTGGAAAAAAAAATATCTCTTTATACAACAGGACATTAAACAAATCAAAAAAAAAATTATAAATTTTGGTTTGAGAATTCCTTTTTTTTTAAAAAGTTTAATTTTTATTCTTTTTTTTTGGGGGTGTGTTTTATGGGGGGGAGGAAGGGGAGTGATTTTTTTTTTTTTTTTTCTCTTGTTCCGGGGGTGGGGGTAAAAAAAAAAAAAAAAAAATAAAAAAAAAAATAAAAAAAAAATTTTTTTTTTTTTTTATGGTGGGTAAAAATATTTTCCCCCTTTTTTTTTTTTTTTTTTTTTTTTTTTTTTTTTTTTTTTTTTTAAAAAAAAAAAATTTTTTTTTTTTTTTTTTTTTTTTTTCTTTTCCCCCCTTTTTTAAGAAAAAAAAATTTGTTGGTTGTGTTTTGGTGGTTGTGTGTTGTTTTGGGGGGGGGGGGGGGGGGAGGCGTGCCCGGTTGTGATTCTTTCCTTTGGGTTTTTCTTATATTGTCTGAACACTGTCCTATTCCCTCACCTCCTTAATTGATTTTCCACAACGCCCTTCTCCTTCACCTTGCTCTCCCCCTGCTCCACTAAGAGTTAACTTTAGTCCTGCCTTTGTGATTGACAGCCTGTCCTCCTATCAAGTCTGGGGCGGGTTCTTTCTCCCTATTTATTGTTTGTTCACTTTCCCATTGGCGCCTGCTATTGCATTTCGCTTACTGGCTGTACTCCTTGTTACCTGCTCTTCTGATTTTCTGACCACTGGCTTACCTTTGACTATTCTCTTGGATTTTGATTCTGTACTGCATTGCTCGATTGTTACCGATCCCTTGGCTAGCTGACCTCCCTTTGTTGTTGTGCGTCTTGTCTGCGTTCTGTGTTATCACTTATTATAAGGAGGGACTGTCGACTAGTTGCTGGCTGTCACCTAGGACAGATCGGGCAAGTTAGCCAGGGACAGTGGGGGGATTCAGCTTAGGGTCCACTGTCCTGTTGTGCCCTTCCCCCCTAAGTTCTCCAGCAGCTACTGGGAATCGCTCCTCTAGTGATTCCCTTACAGAATAGCGGGCCTTAAAAAAAAACAAAAAAAAACTTTAACCCTTCTACTCATTACTGGCATGGCTTCTATTCAGGACCTTGTGACTCGAATGGAGGGTTTGGCAGGTTTGGTGTCTGAGCTGGCCAACCAGGTACACACTCTCACTCAGAATCAAGCTGAGGCCGCTGCTACACCACCTGCTGTCATTTCCCTCCCCAGGGTTAAAATGTTACTCCCGGATAGGTTTTCAGGGGACCGAGGTAAATTTGAGACGTTCAGGGAATCATGTCTATTGTATTTTCGGGTCAACCCTCATGCGTTGCAGTCTCAGATGGTGGGGGTGGTCATTTCCCTCTTACAGGGGGATCCACAGACTTGGACCCTTAAACTTCCCCCTGAGGCAGAGGAGTGGACAGATCTAGAAAAATTTTTTAAGTCTTTGGGGGCCATTTATGCTGAGCCTTATCAAATTGGACTCGCCAAGTCCCAACTTCTTACCCTCCGGCAAGGTAAACTATCCGCTGAAACTTACTGCTCTGAGTTTCAGAAGTTGAGTATAACAGCAGGTTGGTGTGACTCCGCTTGGAAAGCTCTTTTTAAACAGGGCCTGAATGATTCAGTGAAGCATGTCTGGGTAGGTCACCCTGATCCCCCTACCTTAGAAAAGGCCATGACATTAGCCGTCCGCATTGACAGGAAACTCCAGGACAGACGTAAAGAGAGGGTGGGGATTGGTCCCACTAAGTCTTCTGTCTATCCCTCTCTTTCTGTTAAAAAATCTGTTTCTCCTTCTGTTACCCCTGGAGATGAGCCTATGCAGTTGGGAGCACTGGATACCAAGGCTAGACAAGAATATCGTCTCCGGAATCATCTCTGCCTGTATTGCGGCAAACCGGGTCATCTCATCCGAGACTGTTCCATCAAACCACGTACACCAGCGGAAAACTTCAGTGCCTGAGTGGTATTCAGAAGAACCACTCAGGCAGTCAGGTATCTTCTGAAAAATCTCACAAATTGATGTTACCTGTGTCTCTGTCCTTTGGAGGCAGATCTGTTTCTGGGCAGGCCCTAGTAGATTCTGGGGCTGCCACTAACTTTGTTAAATTTTCATTTGTTTCTGCTTTACGTATTGAACTTGTATCATTAGATACTCCTCTGTTGGTTACTGGGGCGGATTTTACTCCACTGGCCAGGGGTAAAATCCGTTTTAAAACCCCCTTACTCTCTTTGCAAGTGGGCTCAATACATACGGAACTCATGTGTTTTTTTGTTATGGAGGATCTCTCGTCTGATATTATTTTAGGGCTTCCCTGGCTAGACCTCCATAACCCTACTTTTGATTGGCCCAAAAAAGAGTTAGTGAAATGGGGGAATCAGTGCTCCTCCCATTGTATTGCTTTGCATACCTCCGATTGTCTCAGTGAGGAGACGCTTCTTCCTGAATTTCTGTCTGATTTTTATGATGTTTTTGATGCTAAAGCTGCTGAAGTTTTACCGCCGCATAGACCTTACGATTGTGCGATTGAACTCCTTCCCGACTCCAAATACCCTAAGGGAAGGATCTTCAATCTTTCTGCTCCAGAACGTGAGGCTATGCGAGATTACACTCAGGATAGTCTTCTTAAAGGTCACATCCGTCCGGGTTCTTTTTTGTTAAAAAGAAAGATGGCGGACTGCGACCATGCATTGACTACCGAGAATTAAATAAAATTACGGTTAAAATCAGTACCCTCTTCCCCCTGATCCCTGATCTTTTCAATCAGATTGTGGGTGCCCGCTGGTTTTCTAAAATTGACCTCCGTGGGGCATACAATCTGATCCGGATTAGGGAAGGAGATGAATGGAAAACTGCGTTCAACACCCCGGAAGGTCACTTTGAATATTTGGTAATGCCTTTCGGGTTATGTAATGCACCCGCAGTATTTCAACACTTTGTTAACGATATCTTTAGAGACTTGCTCGGTCGTTATGTGGTTGTCTACCTGGATGATATTCTAGTGTTCTCTCCTGATTGGGCCACACATATTGAGCATGTTAGGAGTGTTTTGCTACTGTTGCGTCAAAACTCTCTCTTTGCCAAACTGTCCAAATGCCTGTTCGGAGTCCAAAGGGTCACCTTCCTCGGTTACGTTATTACTCCCGATTCTTTTTGTATGGATCCACTAAAAGTCACGGCTATTAATAACTGGGAACAACCCTCCAACCTTAAAGCCCTACAACGTTTCTTGGGTTTCTCCAACTATTATCGAAAATTTATAAAGAATTTCTCTTCTATAGTGAAGCCATTAACGGATCTCACAAAGAAAGGTGCCGATG
Source organism: Leptodactylus fallax (assembly GCA_947044405.1). Taxonomy (NCBI): domain Eukaryota; kingdom Metazoa; phylum Chordata; class Amphibia; order Anura; family Leptodactylidae; genus Leptodactylus; species Leptodactylus fallax. The sequence continues at coordinate 7,825,322 of CAMRHE010000045.1, forward strand.
TGACCAAATGGACTCCGGAAGCGGAACAGGCTTTTGTACATCTCAAGAAATGTTTTGTTGAGGCTCCTGTATTAGTACCACCAGACTATGATCGCCCATTTATTATTGAGGTTGATGCCTCTGAAGTGGGGGTTGGTGCCGTGTTGTCTCAGGGCTCTGAAAATTTTACATGTTTGCAACCTGTAGCCTTCTTCTCGAGGAAATTCTCTCCTACGCAGCGCAACTATGACGTTGGTAATCGAGAACTCCTAGCCATTAAATGGGCATTCGAGGAGTGGAGACATTTCCTCGAGGGGGCCAAACACCAGATCACAGTATTCACCGATCATAAGAACCTACTATATCTGGATAACGCTAAGCGACTGTCTCCTAAGCAGGCCCGCTGGGCGCTATTCTTCACACGTTTTAATTTTGTGGTGACTTATCGTCCAGGCTCTAAAAATGTACGGGCTGATGCCCTATCTCGCAGTTTTGGTCCCAGCGGTGCCCCTAAGGATGTCCCAGATAAAATCTTGTCTCCCGGAGTGGTTCTCGCCATTATTACTCCTGATCTTGCTACTTTAGTGGTTAATTCACAAGATCTTGCTCCCAGTAATACTCCCACTGGGAAACTATTTGTACCGCCAAATCTTCATCTTCGTGTTTTGGAGGAAATTCATTGTCCTACCTTAACGGGACATCCCGGCTTCGCTGGGACTAAATACCTTCTCTCCCGCTCTTACTGGTGGCCGTCCTGGTCTCGAGACGTATGTGAATTTGTTGCTGCCTGTGAGACATGTGCTAAGATGAAGACTCCTAGGAGATTACCCGAGGGCCTTCTTCATCCCCTTCCTATACCTAAGAGACCATGGTCCCATTTGTCAATGGAGTTTATTACTGATTTTCCTTGTTCCCAAGGGAAGACTGTGATTTGGGTTGTTGTGGATAGATTCTCCAAAATGTGTCATTTTGTACCCCTAAAGAAAATTCCTAGTGCTCCATGTCCAGCCTCGTTCTTTATTAACCACATACTCCGCTTGCATGGTGTACCGGAAAATATTGTATCTGATTGGGGTGTACAATTTGTCTCTAGATTCTGGAAGGAATCTTGTGGTCGTCTGGGGGTTTCTCTGTCTTTCTCTTCCGCGTTCCACCCGGAGACCAATGGCCAGACAGAGAGATTCAACCAAACTTTGGAACAATACTTAAGGTGTTTTGTGTCTGATGCTCAAGAAAAATGGAGAACCTTTCTTCCTCTAGCAGAGTTTGCAATAAACAACAGGGTTAACGTCACCACTAAAATGTCTCCGTTTTATTGCAACTATGGTTTTAACCCCAGGTACTCCTCTCTCCGTAGCACCGAGTCTGTTAATCCCACCGCCGAACATACTTATCAGCGACTGTGCACAGTCTGGGCCCAGGCTCGTCTGAGCCTGGTTTAAGCCCAAGAATATCAAAAATGGCAGGCAAATAAAAGACGCTTACCTGGCCCTGAATACAGAGTGGGAGATCGAGTCTGGCTGTCCACTAGGAATCTGCATCTTAGAGTTCCTTCGGGGAAATTTGCACCAGGTTACATTGGGCCCTATGTCATTTCTGAACTCATAAACCCAATATCTTTTAAATTACAACTTCCAAGTTCTTTTCGTATCCACAACGTCTTCCACAAGTCGCTTTTGAAGAAGTATATCTCCCCTGTCCTTACTTCTTCCAGTCCACCTGTGTCGGTGGTGGTCCAAGGGGAACTAGAATATGAAGTAGAAAAAATTCTGGATTCCCGTTGGGTGCAGAATGCTGTTCAGTACCTCGTGCACTGGAAGGGTTATGGCCCGGAAGAGCGAACGTGGGTTTCTGGTAGGGACCTACATGCGCCACGTTTAATTAATCTCTTTCATCGCCAGAACCCTTCGAAACCTGGTCCATCTGGCGAGGATCCAGAGGCCCCTCGTAAAAGGGGTGGTACTGTAACGTCCTTGCCTGTCCGGGCTTTGGCGCCGTCCTCCAGGCGCACGCTGCGGCGCAGGAGGCGTGCCCGGTTGTGATTCTTTCCTTTGGGTTTTTCTTGTATTGTCTGAACACTGTCCTATTCCCTCACCTCCTTAATTGATTTTCCACCACACCCTTCTGCTTCACCTTGCTCTCCCCCTGCTCCACTAAGAGTTAACTTTAGTCCTGCCTTTGTGATTGACAGCCTGTCCTCCTATCAAGTCTGGGGCGGGTTCTTTCTCCCTATTTATTGTTTGCTCACTTTCCCATTGGTGCCTGCTATTGCATTTCACTTACTGGCTATACTCCTTGTTCCTTGTTACCTGCTCTTCTGATTTTCTGACCACTGGCTTACCTTTGACTATTCTCTTGGATTTTGATTCTGTACTGCATTGCTCGATTGTTACTGATCCCTTGGCTAGCTGACCTCCCTTTATTGTTGTGCGTCTTGTCTGCGTTCTGTGTTATCACTTATTATAAGGAGGGACTGTCGACTAGTTGCTGGCTGTCACCTAGGACAGATCGGGCAAGTTAGCCAGGGACAGTGGGGGGATTCAGCTTAGGGTCCACTGTCTTGTTGTGCCCCTCCCCCCTAAGTTCTCCAGCAGCTACTGGGAATCGCTCCTCTAGTGATTCCCTTACGAAATGGAGAAATTTTTGTAAATTTATTAAAAAAAAAAAAAAAAAAAAAGGGTGATAAGAATTCAGCCCCTTGGTGGGGTCACTATTATATACTTATTTGGTGTTCTTTTTTTTTTTTTCCTCCTTTTGGGGGTTTTTCCTCTTTTTTGGTGGTGTGGTGTTTTTTAAAAAAAATTGGTGATGAGTAGAGGAGAAGGGCACCCCTTTTTTTTTTTGGGGGCCTCTTTTTTGTTTTTTTTTTTTGAGTGAGAGAGGTGAGGTGAATTGAATTGGGGGGGGGGGGGGGGGAGGGGGGCAGAATTGTGCAAGGCACAGATCTGGCCAAGGTTACAAAAGAATTTCTGAAGCACTCAAGGTTCCTAAGAGCACAGTGGCCTCCATAATCCTTAAATGGAAGAAATTTGGGACGACCAGAACTCTTCCTAGACCTTGCTGTCCTGCCAAACTGAGCAATTGTGGGAGAAGAGCCTTGATGAGAGAGGTAAACAAGAACCCAAAGATCACTGTGGCTGAGCTCCAGAGATGCAGTAGGGAGATGGGAGAAAGTTCCACAAAGTCAACTATCACTGCAGCCCTCCACCAGTCGGGGCTTTATGGCAGAGTGGCCTGAAGGAAGCCTCTCCTCAGTGCAAGACATATGAAAGCCCGCATAGAGTTTGCCAAAAAACACATGAAGGACTCCCAGACTATGAGAAATAAGATTCTCTGGTCTGATGAGACGAAGATTGAACTTTTTGGCGTTAATTCTAAGTGGTATGTTTGGAGAAAACCAGGCACTGCTCATCACCTGCCCAATACAATCCCAACAGTGAAACATGGTGGTGGCAGCATCATGCTATGGGGGTGTTTTTCAGCTGCAGGGAGAGGAAGACTGGTTGCAATTGAAGCGAAGATGAATGCGGCCAAGTACAGAGATATCCTGGAAGAAAACCTCTTCCAGAGTGCTCTGGACCTCAGACTGGACCGAAGGTTCACCTTCCAACAAGACAATGACCCTAAGCACAAAGCTAAAATAACAAAGGAGTGGCTTCAGAACAATTTTGTGACCATTCTTGACTGGCCCAGCCAGAGCCCTGACTCAAACCCAATTGAGCATCTCTGGAGAGACCTGAAAATGGCTGTCCACCAACGTTCACCATCCAACCTGACGGAACTGGCGAGGATCTGCAAGGAAGAATGGCAGAGGATCCCCAAATCCAGATGTAAAAAACTTGTTGCATCATTCCCAAGAAGACTCATGGCTGTACTAGCTCAAAAGGGTGCTTCTACTCAATACTGAGCAATACTCAATACTCAATACTGAACCTTATGACCATGTGATATTTCAGCTTTTCTTTTTTAATAAATTTGCAAAAATATCTACATTTCTGTTTTTTTTTTTCTGTCAAGATGGGGTGCTGAGTGTACATTAATGAGAAATAAAATGAACTTTTTTGCTTTTAGCAAAAGGCTGCAATGAAACAAAGAGTGAAAAATTTAAATTGGTCTGAATACTTTCCGTACCCACTGTATATATATTAAAATTAGTAAACGTTTAACATAGGAAAGTAAATTAAAATAAATCTGTTTGAGAGTATACTGCTTTTACTGTTATGCTTGTGAACAATCTTGAAGTATTTGCTAATGTTGTTTGGGTCCATGAGTCCAGTATCACGCTTGCTATACTCAGTTATGCCCAGTGGTCTACTGTATCTTTTGTTTAAACTTTTACTATGTACAGATTATATGTATTTTTTGTGTCTTATTTTTAGAACCCAAATGGAATAATTGTTCATAGGGAAGAGAAGAAGATTTTGAAAGGATTAACAGGACTGAACCTGAAGATTCCAGAGCCGATCACGTAGGTTTTTTTTGTTATGTTAAAGACGTTTAGTACCATTGGAAATTTATTATAAAGTGTCAGAACATCAAGTGCTAACATTTTGTATTACAATTCTGCCTCTAAGCAACTATGAAATGTATTGGAGTACACAGAGCTTTCAGAGAGACTACATTTTTTCCTTGTGAGCTGCCACATGGACAAGTCTAGTTCCACTGCATTCGGTTAAAATCCGTTCATCCATGGAGAAGCTCACAATGATGTTATGATGCAGAGGTGTAACATGAAACTCCTGGGCCCCAATGAAAAATATGTAATGGGGCCTCCATTTTTCATGTGCTATCTATATTACTGGTGCCTTCTTATGTTGTAGAGGGGCCTTTTGGCTCTTTGGGGCTCCAGGGCCTGGTAGTGATTGCTATCTCTGCATCCCCTATAGCTACTCCCCTGTTTTGATGACTCCCTTATACATTGCATTGTGCTTTCAGAGCTTACAGAATGTCCTAGTGTCCCAAGTATACAGTAGTTGTCTGGGATTAAATTTGTCATTCTATGAAGATAATTGTTCAGATTCAGAGCTGCACATACTGGAGTTGCAAGCCATTTCTTAACCAGTCTTTTTAATGTGGAAATATGAACACTAAAATACAAAGATAAAGTTTGGATTGACAATAATACATTAATAGTGGTGCTATACAACACACATACTGTAAGTATTACTGATATAACACCCACATACCTACTACTGCTATATGATACAAATACACATAGTGCCACTATACTGCACACATTGCTTACACAAACACATACAGTGGGGAAAAAAAAGTATTTAGTCAGCCACTAATTGTGCAAGTTCTCCCACTTAAAAAGATTAGAGAGGCCTGTAATTGACATCATAGGTAGACCTCAACTATGAGAGACAAAATGAGAAAACATATCTAGAAAATCACATTGTCTGATTTTGAATCAGACTGAATCTGCAATAGGCAAGCAGCTTGGTGTTAAAAAATCAACTGTGAGAGCAATAATTAGAAAATGGAAGACATACAAGACCACTGATAATCCCCCACGATCAGGGGCTCCACGCAAGATCTCACTCCGTGTGGTCAAAATAATCACAAGAACGGTGAGCAAAAATCCCAGAACCACATGGGGGGACCTAGTGAATGACCTGCAGAAAGCTGGGACTAACGTAACAAAGGCTACTGTCAGTAACACACTACACCGCCAGGGACTCAGATCGTGCAGTGCCAGACGTGTCCCCCTGCTTAAGCTAGTACATATCCGGGCCCTTCTGAAGTTTGCTAGGGAGCATTGTCATATGGTCAGATGAAACCAAAGTAGAACTGTTTGGTAGAAACACAACTCGTCATGTTTGGAGGAGAGTGAATGCTGAGTTGCATCCAAAGAACACCATACCTACTGTGAAGCATGGGGGTGGCAACATCATGCTTTGGGGCTGTTTCTCTGCAAAGGGACCAGGATGACTGATCCGTGTACATCAGGGGTCTCAAACTCGCGGCCCGCGGGCCAACTGCGGCCCTCGGGACAATAGTTTGCGGCCCCCACCTCAATATCAAAGTTCAATGTTAGTGCGGCCCGAGTTTGATACGAATGATCTAATGTAAACCAGCCCAGGACAGGCCACTTTAAAAAAAACGCTGAGCGGGGCCTGTCCTGGGCTGGCTTATGAGACGTCCGCATCACAGCGCAGGCAGCGATATAATGACGTCATCGCGCCTCCTACGCTGAGACATAGACGTCTCGGACAAGAGGAGGAGGCGGCAGCTGCATCAAGGCATCGCAGGTGAGTATAACTTTTTTAATATAAATAGGCCGTAACCTGCTGGAGTATCCCCGGCAGGTCACGGCCTATTTATTTCCCTACTCGGCGTCTGCTCGTGGCCGCCCCCGCTTCCCCTTCTGCTATGGGACGCAGAAGAGGAAGTGGATGCTGCTGTGAGCAGCCGCGGGCATCGGTAAGTGAGGCCGCGGGCCTCAAATACTACTATTATTATACTCCGGAGTATAATAATCGGAGACCCAGGGGAGGTGAAGGAACATAAAAACCATTGCTACTCACCTCTCCTGCGATCCGCTGTCACTCCGAGCAGGCTTGGGCGCTCTGGTGACGTCATCAGGTCGTGTCGCCGGTCTCATCACGTGACTTAATTAGATAGGAGCGAAAGCTGCTGGGAGTGCTCCGGTTTCCAGTATAGGTAGGTAACACTGGTTTTTATGTTTGTCACCTCCCCTGGGTCTCCGATCATTATACTCTGGGTTCTGAAAAGAACCCAGAGTATAATAATAGTTCTTGGGTGGGCAACTATGGGGCACAATACCGTGTGCAGGGGCCACTATGGAGCCTAATACCAGTGTAGGGACCACTATGGAGCATAATACCGTCTGCAGGGGCCAATATGGAGCATATTACCGGTGTGGATAACCTGATGCGGCCCAGCCTCACCCAGACTCTACCTCCAGCGGCCCCCGGGTAAATTGAGTTTGAGACCCCTGTTGTACATGAAAGAATGAATAGGGCCATGTATCGTGAGATTTTGAGTGCAAACCTCCTTCCATCAGCAAGGGCATTGAAGATGAAACGTGGCTGACAATGATCCCAAGCACACCGCCAGGGCAACAAAGGAGTGGCTTCGTAAGAAGCATTTCAAGGTCCTGGAGAAGCCTAGCCAGTCTCCAGATCTCAACCCCATAGAAAACCTTTGGAGGGAGTTGAAAATCCATGTTGCCCAGCAACAGCCCCAAAACATCACTGCTCTAGAGGAGATCTGCATGGAGGAATGGACCAACATACCAGCAACAGTGTGTGCCAACCTTGTGAAGACTTACAGAAAACGTTTGACCTTTGTCATTGCCAACAAAGGAAATATAACAAAGTATTGAGATGAACTTTTGTTATTGACCAAATACTTATTTTCCACCATAATTTGCAAATAAATTCTTAAAAAATCAGACAATGTGATTTTCTGGATTTGTTTTCTCATTTTGTCTCTCATAGTTGAGGTCTACCTATGATGTCAATTACAGGCCTCTCTCATCTTTTTAAGTGGGAGAACTTGCACAATTGGTGGCTGACTAAATACTTTTTTTCCCCAGTGTACATATATAAACACATTTTTTACTTACATGTATACGTAGATATTTTGCATAACATACATATTCATACAAATTGCACAGAAAAATTAAACACCTATATATATATATATATGCATTATTGTAAACTCTTGCGAGCAGCGCTCTCAGTCCCATCGTGTGAATTGACTATTTCTCTGTAATGTATCTTTTTGTTTGTACTTGAACCATACAATTTGTAAAGTGCTGCAGAATATGCTGGTGCTATATAAATAAAATGTATTATTACTATTATACACATCTACAGTGCAGACCAAAAGTTTGGACACACCTTCTCATTGCAAGAGTTTTCTGTATTTACATGACTATAAAAATTGTAGATTCACACTGAAGGCATCAAAACTATGAATTAACACATGTGGAATTATATACTTAACAAAAAAGTGTGAAACAACTGAAAATATGTCTTATATTCTAGGTTCTTCAAAGTAGCCACCTTTTGCTTTGATTACTGCTTTGCACACTCTTGGCATTCACTTGATGAGCTTCAAGAGGTAGTCACCTGAAATGGATTTCACTTCACAAGTGTGCCCTGTCAGGTTTAATAAGTGGGATTTCTTGCCTTATAAATGGGGTTGGGACCATCAGTTGTGTTGTTCAGAAGTCAGGTGGATACACAGCTGATAGTCCTACTGAATGGAGTGTTAGAATTTGTATTATGGCAAGAAAAAAGCAGCTAAGTAAAGAAAAACGAGTGGCCATCATTACTTTAAGAAATGAAGGTCAGTCAGTCCGAAAAATTGGGAAAACTTTGAAAGTGTCCCCAAGTGCAGTGGCCAAAACCATCAAGCGCTACAAAGAAACTGGCTCACATGAGGACCGCCCCAGGAAAGGAAGACCAAGAGTCACCTCTGCTGCGGAGAATAAGTTCATCCGAGTTACCAGCCTCAGAAATCGCAGGTCAACAGCAGCTCAGATTAGAGACCAGGTCAATGCCACACAGAGTTCTAGCAGCAGACACATCTCTACAACAACTGTTAAGAGGAGACGGTGTGCAGCAGGCCTTCATGGTAAAATAGCTGCTAGGAAACCACTGCTAAGGACAGGCAACAAGCAGAAGAGACTTGTTTGGGCTAAAGAACACAAGGAATGGACATCAGACCTGTGGAAATCTGTGCTTTGGTCTGATGAGTCCAAATTTGAGATCTTTGGTTCCAACCACCATGTCTTTGTGCGACGCAGAAAAGGTGAACGAATGGACGCTAAATGCCTGGTTCCCACCGTGAAGGATAGAAGAGGAGGTGTGATGGTATGGGGGTGCTTTGCTGGTGACACTGTTGGGGATTTATTCAAAATTGAAGGAATACTGAACCAGCATGGTTACCACAGCATCTTGCAGCGGCATGCTATTCCTCCAGTTTGCGTTTAGTTGGACCATCATTTATTTTTCTACAGGACAATGACCTCAAACGCACCTCCAGACTGTTCAAGGGCTATTTGACCAAGAAGGAGAGTGATGGGGTGCTATGCCAGATGACCTGGCCTCCACAGTCACCAGACCTGAACCCAATCGAGATGGTTTGGGGTGAGCTGGACCGCAGAGTGAAGGCAAAAGGGCCAACAAGTGCTAAGCATCTCTGGGAACTCCTTCAAGACTGTTGGAAGACCATTTCAGGTGACTACCTCTTGAAGCTCATCAAGAGAATGCCAAGAGTGTGCAAAGCAGTAATCAAAGCAAAAGGTGGCTACTTTGAAGAACCTAGAATATAAGACATATTTTCAGTTGTTTCACACTTTTTTGTTAAGTATATAATTCCACGTGTTAATTCATAGTTTTGATGCCTTCAGTGTGAATCTACAATTTTTATAGTCATGAAAATACAGAAAACTCTTGGAATGAGAAGGTGTGTCCAAACTTTTGGTCTGTACTGTACATACATATTACACACAGATGCATACATATTATTCACCCACATGGCCAGGGGCATAGTGAGTGGGAAAACAAGGTGCAGTCAAGTAGAAATGTTGGTGGGGCATTGGACATGAGTTTTCCTTTAAGTTACAGCAGCTATAACCTCTTACCTTACCAGCTGTTGTAACCTAATCCAGGAAGCAGCTTGTCACGCCACAAAGAAAAGAGAGAAAAGGAGTCTGTAGAGAGCAGCTTAGGTGGAAAGAAGGCTCTATTCACCACAACCCTCAACACCACTGAGATATGATAGCTCTGTAAGAGCATTTAGTATGTGCAATATGTTTAACTATATGTGTGTGATTTGTATGTAATATGTACAATATATTTGTAATGTTTTCAGTTTCAGTACACACAGTGTACCACAATTTTTGTCTCACAGCTGTAAAAGCCAAAATTATCTTTCACAAAATTCTTAACATTTACTGTGTATCAGGTGAAAAGATCTTTTTCTCTTACTCTCAAGTTCACCCTTCAGTCCTGACCTCTAGTCCTATTTTCCACATGTGCAATGTATGGGAGATATCCTAGCAGCTACTCTATGTTCACTAGCTCGGGGACAACTGAATTTGAATCTGCAGAGGGAAAAACTACTAAAAAGTGCAGGACACAAGTCATACAATGGTCAGGGATAGTGTTACTCCTCATGTATCAGCTTATCCTTATATCCAAAGCAAACACTTTTAACTATTTTATTACCTAACTCTACAAATACATGTAGCGGTAACAAAAAGCTGCAACTTGCGTATTTAATGTGATTGTAAATTTACATGCAATTTTGCTGGTTGAAAACCATGCTGAGTTCTGGTAAAACCAAATGGTGGTGCAGTTTTTAGCCACTCTGGTTGTTACATATGTCCATTCCCTGATTACAAACTATTATTGAATGGCAAATGCATTTATATGCCAAGTATTTTATTTGCCAAGTTTTTCTTTGTTTGGTTAGGCCTGTTACCGTTAAACCGTTTAACCGATTGTGGACAGCCCGTTGACTTTACACATCTGGGCAGTTCACTCTTAACTCTGCAAGGACATACCTGTACAGCCTTCCAGTGTTAGGTAGCTGCGTGAAATCGTGCAGCTGCAGAAGCAGAGAGCTGGCTATTACAACAGCTGAACCTCCCATAGAGAAGTCAGGGACAGTTTATTACCATCCGTGCCTTCCAAATCGCTGTCTACACATTGCTTAATGAGTTAGGGGAGCTGCCATGATGTGACACCCAGAGAATGTGAGCTGTATGAGCTACTGGGTCCTAACACTGGACACTGGGGAGCATATAATACTGAGTTGGGGCCACTGTGGAGCATATTATACTGTGTATGGTCACTGTGGAGCATATTATACTGTATGGACTCAACTGTGGAGCATATTATACTGTGAGGGACCCCTTCACTATTCACATCACATGCCATCTGTTTTATAGCAGCCGTGCACTATTATTACAGGCTGTAATAACATCGCATGGTGATTATAAAACAGATACTGTGCAAATAAATAGCGAAGGACTCATGGCACTCGCAAAAAGCACCACTGTATCTTCAAACAGTTGATCAGCAGGGGCCCCAGGAGTTGGACCCCAACTGATTTCTTATATCTCTTAGACTGTTAGCACCCTGCAGATTAGCTGTTTCCCATAGCATGCAGCTCCCAGTATTGTTTACATGCCGAGCGCTATGCTGCTCACTCACCATATTCTTGATAACTGCAGTTGTGGGTACTAAAGCTGTATCCCTTTCAAGTATCTGAGATCCCGCTGTAGAACCCATAACCGTCACTATTAAGAATACGCTGTAGGGAGGGGGTTGGGGGCCCCAGACAAAAGTTTGCACCGGGGCCTACAAAACTAGTTGCACCAATGGGAATGACATTAAGTCTAAGGCTCTATGAGGACCTCTGACGTCCTCATGTATATGCGGTTTTACATACCTCTAGAAAGCCGACAGCGCGCTGAATTCAGCACACTGTCGGCTCTCCCGTTATATGCTCGGGGCTGGAGATATCGGGGGTCTAAATTTCACCGTTCACTGTCAGAAGGGCATTCCTGACAGTCTAGCTTGGCTGTGAGGAATGCCCTCCCTGACTGTGCTCGTCCATAGCACTGTACTGGGGGGGGCGTTCCTTACAGCTCAGCGTCATCACTGGGCGGTAAGGAACTCCCCCTCTCTCTGAGCCTAGTACTATCAGAGGGGGCGTTCCTTACAGCCCAGAGATGACGCTGAACTTTAAGGAACACCCCCCCCCAGTACAAGTCTATGGATGGGTACTGTCAGGGAGGGCGTTCCTCACAGCCAAGCTAGACTGTCAGAAATGCCCTTCTGACAGTGAACAGTGAATTTAGACCCCCGATATCTCCAGCCCCGGGGCCTATAACGGGAAAGCCGGCAGTGCGCTCAATTCACCACACTGTCGGCTTTCTAGTGGTATGTAAAACCGCATATACATGAGGACGTGAAAGGTCCTTCTTTAAGTGTTTTGCTTGTGTGAAGAAAGCCTAGTTTCAACTCTGTATATTGTTACATTCATTATACAAAGTTTGTCCTGAACTGCAGCTCACTTCCACATCTTAATATGGTGAGCAAAGGACAGGACCTGCTATTCTTTGCACTCCTTTCATTTCCCTCTCTGTGTCTCCTAAGAGAGCTAGTACCTTGATCAAATTATAACAGCCAGGGAGAAGCTCCACCACAGGCAGGAGAGGGAAGAGCGGCCCTGCAGATACCCTCACCCTAGCTGCACCCTAGCTTAATCAAATAGTATTTTTAGTCTTTTCTTATGATTGGTAAGGTTTCTTTTCTTTTTTTTTTTCTTTTTAATATATGCATACACAAAAGGGAAGGCACCACCTATCAAAGACAAAAGCACAGACACAAAAAGGAAGGAAAATAAATAAAGAAGCATCTCAGTTTGCAGCAATCCAATGACGTACAATTTGCACCCATAGTTGCCAATTCCTCTGCTTCTGATGATACACTTTATGATCCCATGCAAATGAAATTTCCTGAAACATATTCTGATTCATAATGTTTATGACACCCTGTATGTAAGGCTCCACGGTTGATTTACCTAACTTATCTATACATAGCTGGGCAGCAAAAAAACTATTCAAAATGATATGTCTGTACTTAGGTGTAATTAAATGAGCTTGTATATTCAATAATACTAGTTCTTGTAGTCTACAAATTTGAAATTCCTGTAATCTAGGAAATGTTAATCCTGTTACCTTATTAAAAAAACTGAATTCCAAAAAGTCTATAATTGTGGGCACTACCCCCACATATGGAATAAAGTTCCTTCAACTCCACAACCTCTCCAACATAATTTAGGGTAGGAGGGGAAAGCACGACCGGACAAAGATACAATTTCAATAGCAAAAAAGTTCCACGTAATTAATTTTAAGTAATTTGACTACTTAATCGCTTTATTCCATTCCTCCACAGGGACAGATCTCTTTACAGTGCCTTGCAAAAGTATTCATACCCCTTGAACTTTTTCACATTTTGTCACCTTACAACCACAAACTTAAATGTATTTTCTTGAGATTTTAAGTGATAGACCAACACAAAGTAGCAGATAATTGTGAAGTGGAACAAAAATGATACATGATTTTCAAAATTTTAATCAAACAAAAATCTGAAAAGTTTGATGTGCAAAAGTATTCAGCCCCCTGTACTCTGATACCCCTAAATAAAATCTAGCGCAATCAATTGCCTTCAGAAGTCACTTAATTAATCAACAGAGTCCAGCTGTGTGTAATTTAGTCCCAGTATAAATACACCTGTTCTGTGACGGCCTCAGTGGTTTGTTAGAGAACACTAGTGAACAAACAGCATCATGAAGACCAGGGAACCCACCAGAAAGGTCAGAGATAAAGTTGTGGAGAAGTTTAAAGCAGGGTTAGATTATAAAAACATATCCCAAGCTTGGAGCATCCCAAGAAGTACTGTTTAATCCATCAGCAAAAATGGAAAAAGTATTATACAACTGCAAACCTACCAAGATATGACCGTCCATCTAAACTGACAGATCAAGCAAGGAGAACACTGGTCAGAGAAGCAGCAAAGAGGCCCATGGTCACTCTGGAGGAGCTGCAGAAATATACAGCTCAGGTGGGAGAATCTGTCCACAGGACAACTATAAGTCGTGCACTCTACAAATCTGGCCTTTATGAAAGAGTGGTAAGAAGAAAACCATTGTTGAAAGAAAGACATAAGAAGTGCCGTTTGCAGTTTGCCACAAGCCATATAGGGGACACAGCAAACATGTGGAAGAAGGTGCTCTGGTCAGATGAGTCCAAAGTTGAACTTTTTGGCCTAAATGCAAAGGGCTATGTGTGGCAGAAAAGTAACACTGCTCATCACTCTGAAAACACCATCCCCACTGTGAAACATGGTGGTGGCAGCATCATGCTGTGAGGATGCTTTTCTTCAGTAGGGACAGGGAAGCTGCTCAGAGTTGATGGGAAGATGGATGGAGCTAAATACAGGGCAATCCTGGAAGAAAACCTGTTGGAGGCTGAAAAAGACTTGAGACTGGGAAGGCGATTCACCTTCCAGCAAGACAATGATCCTAAACATACAGCCAGAGCTACAGTGGAATGGTTTAGATCAAAGAATATTCATGTGTTAGAATGACCCAGTCAAAGTCCAGACCTAAATCCAATTGAGCATCTGTGGCAAGACGTGAAAATTGCTGTTCACAGACGCTCTCCATCCAATCTGGCTGAGCTTGAGCTATTTTAAAATGAAGAATGGGCAAAAATCTCAGTCTCTAGATGCGCAAAGCTGGTGGAGACATACCCCAAAAGACTTGCAGCTGTAATTGCAGCAAAAGGTGGCTCTACAAAGTATTGATAAAGGGGGGCTGAATACTTTTGCACGTTACACTTTTCAGGTTTTTATTTGATTAAAATTTTGAAAACCATGTATCATTTTTCTTCCACTTCACAATTATCTGCTACTTTTTGTTGGTCTACCATTTAAAATCTCAAGAAAATACATTTAAGTTTGTGGTTGTAAGGTGAAAAAGTTCAAGGGGTATGAATATTTTTGCAAGACATTGTAACTCCTTCTCCCACTTCACCATCCCTGTGTTTTTCCATGATAAAAGAAATTAACAAATGAATAGTCTATAGATAACAGAGATGCCCCTAAATTTCCCTTCCCTTTGTAAATATACTTTTTAGATTTTTTTTGCTTTATCACCGCTGCCCATTCCACAGTTCTTTTTTTAGAAATTGGTCATCTGCATTAGTATTTATTTACTAATGCGTCAAATGTTAGTAACTGCTTGCACTCAATATCGCCTGTTTGCGACATAGATGCTGGAAAGTCCTCTATTTCTAATGTGATGATAGTTAAACTTACAGTATATCAGATTTATCCAACTTTAACCAGTCTTTTCTAACTTCATTCCAAGTTTTTAGAGCTGCTTTGATTATTGGAGAGCTGGTCGTATGCACTGGTTTCTAATTCACAATATTGAGTGCATTTTTATGACTGCAGATATTTCTATATATTTTTCCATACAGAACCCCTTTGGACCAGTGTTTTGCCATGCTGCCTGTACTGTATGTTGGGATCCTTTATAGTGTTATGTGGCAAGTTCCATGGTTTGCTAGAGTGAATTATCTCAGAAAGAAGACTACATGTATTTTTTTGGGTAATGTTTACTATTTTATGTTTTCTCTTTCAGCTTTGGCACATGGAAAATAATAGCAAAATTTAGTCATGCACAGCAGAAAGAATATATCACACAATTTGAAGTGCAAGAATATGGTAAGCAACTATGGACTGGTTGGAAATATGACTTGGCCCATCTGACATGAATATTGTTTGCTTTGTCATCAGTTTTTAGTCAATATGCTATGATATGTCTATGATTACTCCTACAGAGCACAGTTGTCATACATGAATTGAATCTTGTACACACATGGGTACAAGCAGGTCCGCATCTGCCTCAGCTGGCAGATTGCGTACGTCCATGAGGGAGTAGCACTGAGAGTATCTGTAGGGACCAAACACGCCGGCATCATTAAGTGTCATGACGCCGTCCCAGGGGAGGTGAGTACCACTTTTTGATATGTTTGCTCACCTCCCATGGGCCTCCGCTCATTATACTCTGGGGTCTGAAGAGACCCCAGACTATAATAATGATTTGTGATTGGTGAACACCAAAAATTTTATCCAAACCCGAAATTTTTGAAAAATTTGTAACGAAAACCATAGTGGCCACTATCAGAAATTATACTTTATGGAGGCCACTATGGGACATTATACAGTACGTGAAGGAGCCACTGTGGGACATTATACTGTGTGCACTATGGGACATTATTCTTAAAAGGATTATTCAGAAATTTGACAAATGAATGGGTGACGGTGGAGTACCGGGGCAAATGCGCAGTGGTAGTGAAGCCTAGTGTAAGGGGATCGCTAGAGGAGCAATTCCCCAGTGATGCTGCAGAACCCTGGGGGGAGGGGCACAACAAGACAGTGAGCCCTAAGCTGAACCCCCTCACTGTCCCTGGCTAACTTGCCTATCTGTCCTAGGCAACAGCAGCAACTGGTCGACAGGCCCTACCTAAAATAGGTGACAACACAGAACGCAGACAGGATGAACAACAAAAAGGGAGGTCAGCAAGCCAAGGGGTCAGTAACAGATGAGCAATGCAGTACAGAATCAAAGTCCAAGAGAATAGTCAAAAGTCAAGGCCAGAGGTCAGGAATAGGAATACAGGTAACAAAAACAGCAAGGAGTAATAGCCAGAACACACGAAGCAATAACCAGCGACCATGTGAGGGCTGACAACCTGTTTATAGAAAGTCTGGACCAGCCCCAGACTGGATTGGAAGACAGGCTGTCAATCACACAGGCAGGGCCGAGATTAACTATTAGTGGAGCAGAGGAAAACCAAGGTGAAGGAGACGGGTGTGGCAGAAAATCAATTACATAGTCTAGTACAGTGTTCAGACTGAGCAAGAAGAAACCTACGCAAGGAATCAAACTGAACACGCCTCCTGCGCCGCAGCGTGTGAGCAGAGGGTGGCGCAGAGACCCAAACAGGCAGAGACGTTACACCTAGTTCTAATTTTCTAATTTGGGAAGGGGAAAAGGGGAGAGGAGGGACGGGGTACAAGATCTACTTGTATCTCTACTCTTGTACTATACATATTAAGTACATTTTTCTCTGATCTTAATTTTGGCTGGTAATATAATGTTGTTCCTCCAGGAGTTCATCACTGCCAGATCTATCTGGAAGCATTTTATACCTATGGAAATAAACATGCATACTTGGCCATCAAATTACGCATGTACATGGGTTCGGAGCTAGAGAATCACATATAAACATTGATTTGTTATGTCTTCACTGGATATTTTTACCATATTAGCAAATTTTATTGTTAATTTATTGTTAATTTAATACATTTTTTTGCTACAGTGCTTCCAACTTTCAATGTTGAGCTGGGAACAGAAAAGAAGTTTTTTTACTATAAGGATGAACAACTGGTTGTAAATATTAAAGCCACGTAAGAAAATGTCAATAAATTACTATTATTAAATTATTATAGACTAGTTAGCAATTATTGGGTATATGTGTTTTGTAAATATACTCTTTTTCTTAATCTTAATTTAGGTACCTGTTTGGTCAGAATGTAAATGGTTATGCTGTTGTCATATTTGTATTGTACAAAGATACTCTGAAGACTTTACATGGATCTATGAAAAGAGTGGAGGTACCTACTTAGCAAATATACAAAGTGTCTAATTTATAGGAAATAGTTTCAAGGTAAAATGGGGACCATTCAGATTGCTGATTTCACTTGTAAAACTCTCCAGAGTGTCAGTTGGATTTGAGCTGGGTGCTAATCCCTGTATTGTCTTTAAGGCCAGGGCCCCATATAGCGCAAACGCCACGATTTTGCCACACAGAAATGGCGCGTCTAAAACTGCAGTGTTTTACAGTCCCTGCAAAGTGGGTGGGATTCTGGCAAATCCCATCTACACATTGCAGAAAATAATCCGCCGTGGAAGTGCTGCAATTTGAAAAACACTTACGTTTTTGCAAATCGCAGCATGTCAATTATACTTACGGAAACGTTGTCGGTTTCCATATAGGTATAATGTAAGTAGAAAGTCCACAGAGGAAATCATGTGATGTGTTTCCGCCGCAGTTTTTCCTGCAGCACTTTTTGGCTGCAGCCTACTATATGGGGTCTTAGCCTAAAGGGGTTTTCTCACAAAAGCAAGTTATCCCCCATCCATAGTAACAAAACAAAAACATAAAACTCAGACCCCCACTGATCAGGAGAACAGGAGACATTCGTCCCCCATTCTGAAAGAAGCGATGGTTGAATAGCGAGCACACTGCTCTATTAATTTCAATGGGAGCGCCAGAGGTAGGTGACCACTGTATTTCAGGAAAACCCCTTTACCATGTGATATTTTGCTTTATTGTCCTATTGTGTTGTCCTGTTTGCATTGAACATTTCACCTATCTTCACACAATTTATAGGAGAAATGTTCTACTTATGTGAAAAATGTTCTGTCTTGGCCCTGTTTTCTTTAACTTGTAATTTCAAACCTGCCTTGAACTAGTAAATGGTTCAGACAAATGTTGTTACATAATCTTTGCACTATTTTGTATTGTCACATTTGTGGTACAAGGGTCTCAATACATGTTCTGTAAATAAGCAGGACTACATACAGTATACATTCATTAGTTGTTTGAGGCTAGGTTCACATTTGCTAAAACAGCGGTTACCCACAAACACCGGCGGATCACATTGACTATAATAGTGTCTTCTGGCTGTCCGCTGAGAGAAAAGTCCTCTGCGCAGGACTTTTCTCTTTGTTGATTTCTGGCAGTGTCTGTAGCGGAGTCTCCAACAGAGACTCTGGCGCAGATGTGAACTTAGCCTTAGTTGTTTATCTTAAGCGTTTACCTCAGTTTACAGGTGTCAATTGTCTTGTTGGTCAGTTGTGCTTCACAAAGTTTGGATCTCAAAAATACATCATAAACAGAATTACAGTGTGGTACAGAACGAGATAGGGCCCTGCCTGAACAGACTGGAGAGTCCCTTTAAGTCCTGAGCTCAAATATTATTTTTAACCACTTCATGACCTGGGCCATTTTCAGGTTTTTAGTTTAGTTTAGTGCTTTTGAAAGCTGTAACATTTTTTCATTGGGGTTATTCAAATAATTTTCATGTCATTTTTCAGTGATACATAGGGCTTTATTTTTATTGTTGCATGTATGTTTTTTTTTAATATTCAGGGAACATTTTCCATTTTTTTATAGCAAAAAGTGCCACTAAAATATTTTTTTGAATTGGTTTTCCCTCTCCATTATGGTAATTTTCATGTAGGTAGAGGAGGTTAGTTAAATACAGAGAGAAGAGAGGACTCAGTGCAGACTCTGCAGGGAAGGGGAAATATCACATCATTCCTCAGCATCAGTGTCTGTCACCAAAAGAGAATAAGGATTCCTCTGGGCTTCAAGAAGAGGAAATCAGTACATAAATCAATATTTGCCCTGTACATGAGAGCTAGTGAAAACAACAATATCCTTGAAACACAGATCTCACCTTCAATATTAACTATTGGGAGAAACATGGCCACACAGGAAAGTCTAAATCTAGTTGCAGACTGCAAGCTTTATATCAGGAGTCTGAAAATTATTAACAAGTCAAGATTGCAGCCAGAAACATAGGGCAATTTTTTAAACTCAAGGTATCCATTAATATATGTAAACATTACTTTGTCCATGTAATAATACATAGATTTTAATAGCTGTTTTCCAAATGCTATTCTTCCCAACTAAACCATACAAATGTAACTGAAAGCTATTCTTGCCCCACCCCATACACATACATGCTTTCTAGTCCAAGAGTAAACACCCCCATGCACTCCCATTACTCATGTGATTCCACTGAGCTATCTAGTATAAGCTTTTTTATTGCAAGTGGTATACTCTAGCACAGGGGTCGGCAACCTCTGGCACGCGTGCCACTCTTGGCAAGCGAGGCATATTTCCCTGGCACGGCAGCGGACTCCTCACCCAGCAGTTTCGATCGGACCAAACATGTCCGAAACGAAACTGCTATTATTATACTGTGGGGTCTCTTCAGACCCCCGAGTATAATAAGCGGAGCCCCCGGGGAAGTGATGAAACATAAAAAACAACGTTACTCACTTTTCCACGCTCCGCAGCCGCTGTGTACTCTTCAGGCGCTTCTTCCTGAAGTCAGCTGACAGGGCCTCAGGTGTCACGTCTGCGTCTGACGTCATTACGCATAATGACGCGACGCGACCCCTGAGACTCAATGAGCGGTCGCTGACTACAGGCAGAAGCGCCCGAAGATACAGAGCGGCTGCGGAGCGTGGAATGGTGAGTACATTGTTTTTTATGTTTGTCACCTCTCTTTGTCCTCCACTTATTATACCCGGGGGGTCTGAAGAGACCCCACAGTATAATAATAGCTAGTGATTGGCACAAATTGTAATATTATAAAAGTTAGAATATTATACCGTGTGCAGGGGCTACTATGGAGGATAACACAGTGTGCTGGGGCCACTATGGGACATATACCGTGTGCAGGGGCCGCTATGGGACATATACCATGTACAGGGGCCGCTATGGGACATATACCGTGTGCAGGGGCCGCTATGGGACATAATACTGTGTGCAGGGGTCGCTACGGGACATAATACCGTGTGCAGGGACCGCTATGGGACAAATACTGTGTACAGAGGCCGCTATGAGACATATTGCTGTGTGCAGGGGTCGCTATGGGACAAATACTGTGTACAGGGGCTGCTATGGGACATAATACCGTGTGCAGGGGCCGCTATGGGACATATACCGTGTGCAGGGGCCGCTATGGGACATAATACTGTGTACAAGGTTGGCTATGGGACATAATACCGTGGTGTGCAGGGACCGCTATGGGACAAATACTGTGTACAGAGGCCGCTATGAGACATATTGCTGTGTGCAGGGGTCGCTATGGGACAAATACTGTGTACAGGGGCTGCTATGGGACATAATACCGTGTGCAGGGACCGCTATGGGACAAATACCGTGTACAGAGGCCGCTATGGGACATAATACCGTGTGCAGAGGCCGCTATGGGACATAATACCGTGTGCAGAGGCCGCTATGGGACATATACCATGGTGCAGGCGCCGCTATGGGACATAATACCGTGTGCAGGGATTGCTATGGCTGTGGGACATAATACCAGTGCAGGGACCACTATGGGACATTATTCTGTATAACGGTGTGTTTTCTATATTAAGGATGTGTTTTTGCACAGAAAACTCAAGCTTTGTTTTTTTTTTTTGTGAAAAAATGCACCAGTTTTACATCGAATGAAAAAGTTCCAGTGGCCTAAGAATATAGCTGCATCCAGATACATAGTGTGTTTTCACCATAAGGATGCCGCCATACGGTGCTCCTGGACACATTTACCACTAATTGGCGGCTATATATGTACTTTCATTGCTTCTAATCAGAAAGTACAGGAGCGTCCCAGGAAATAGCAGTAAGTGCATGTGTCCTAAAACATCTGGTGGCAGCACTTCTGTGTTATGGTTTGTGGTATATGACTTTAGTTTAGAGGTCGTCAGACTTACAATTATTGACCGGCACTCCGAGTACCTCATCTTTGATTTTTTTATTAAAATCGGCACGCCGAACAGAAAAGGTTGCCTACCCCTGCTCTAGCAGATACCTGCACATTTTATGCAAAGGATGTAATGCAATGTTATATAAACAAAGTACTTACATTGCAGTTCAAATAAAAAAAAAATGTTTAGATTTCCCCTAATATAAATTTAATAAAATATTAAACAATAATAAGTTTTAGGATTTAAAGAAAATCTATCAGGTGGTTTTTCCACCCTAAACCGATCAAGTGATGACCTTTCCTATGGTGCCACTTTCTAAGCCTTCTGTTGCTGAAAACTTATGTTATAAGATATAAAAAAAAACTTAGATCAGCATATGCAAATTTACCTTAACTAGTCACAGGGGTTAGGAGCAGTTTCATCTAGTCATGCAGTCATTGCAGTAAATTATACCCTATGTGGGTGATAGACATGTCCCTCACTGTAAAACGTCAGCCTGATATCCTGCCTAACTTCTGGCCTCACTGGGTGTTACAGTTGAAACCAGAAATTTACATACACTATATAAAAAGACACATATGCATGTTTTTCTCACTATCTGACATGAAATCAGAATAAACCTTTCGTTTTAGGTCAATTAGGATTACCAAAATTATTTATATTTGCCAGATGACAGAATAATGAGAGAGAGAGAATTTTTAAGGCATTTTTATTACTTTCTGCAAAGTCAAAAGTTTACATACATTTCATTAGTATTTGGTACCATTGCCCTTAACACAACCCCACAACATGATTCTGCCACCCTTGTGTTTCACAGTTGGGATGGTGTTCTCAGGCTTGGCCATAATGACCATTGTTAGGAGGAAAAAGGAAGAAGCAGGCCTGAGAACACCATCCCAACTGTGAGACACGAGGGTGGCAGCATCATGTTGTGGGGTTGTTTTTCTGCAGGTACACTTCACAAAATAGATGTCATCATGAGGAAAGAACATTATATGGCAATACTGAAGCAACATCTCAAGACATCAGCCAGGAAGTTAAAGCTTGGACGCAAATGGATCTTCCAAATGGAAAATGACCCGAAGCATACTGCCAAACTGATTACAAAGTGGCTTAAGGATAAGTCAATGTTTTGGAGTGGCCATCACAAAGCCCTGATCTCAATCCTATTGAAAATTTATGGGCAAAGCTGAAAAGGCAGGTTCGAGCAAAGCGTCCTACAAACATGGCTTTCCTAACGTCCAACCAGCAGCACAATATTGGGGTATTTCTGCCCCTGTGTGCTGGTAGGACAGAATGGAATTTTTTATGAACAACAAATAGTTAACCGTAATCCTTCCCCCTTCTCAATATAAGTAAGGAAGTACCACAACCCCCAGTGTGTTTTTTTCTGTCCTGTGTTGGTGGGACAGTTGGAGGGAAGGTTATACCTTCCCTATAGTGAGGTTATTCAGATTTCTGAATGAATTTCCCCTCCTCTCTCCTGTTTGAGTTGGTTTTGTCTATCCTCCTGTGAGGACTTTTTTCTGCCTTTGGTTCCTCCTGGAACAAAATTCAAAGGTTAAAACTCCTTGTCTGTCTTTCCTGCCTCTGCTGCTTAGTCTGCTTAACTGCAGGGAAAGGCCCTTTTTCAGCTGTTGCTTATAATGGGTGAGTGTCCACTCTGAACCCTTTGTGGCTATGTAAGCCTTGCATTCCTTGTTTTATTGCGATGCAGGGTGTTTCCTGCTACTTCTCTCCAGCTCCCGTGTGTGGAGGCACTGGAGTCCAGAGTACGTTGGCTTGCGTGCATGATGACATCTTTGAACCTCCTTCAGGTGAGCTACTAGGTAATGTTTTTTTATCTTAACTTCCGCCATTTATTTTATAAAATTTGTGTGGGGTAGCTTGTTTTTTCTTCCAAAAAAAAAAACTGAAGAGAAATAAAGAACTTTTATTTTCTGTGTAACATGTCTCAGGTATTGGGAGAGTCTTTGCTCTCCATTTCTTCTATATAAGTCTGCTGCTTCTTTTCCTCTGCCTTTTTGTTGTTTGGCAGAGAGTTTGCATGCTGGGCATTCTAGTTCAACAGACTTGTACTGTTTCGTTTTTTTTTCTGGCTTTCTTGCTATTTACTCTTACACTTGTGGTAAGATATCTTCCTCTGGGTCTGGTGGTGATGAATCCTCCAGGTAAGTCTGTGTTTAGGCACAAACATCTAATCTGTCGCTCCTGTAAAATTCCCTTGCCTGATGGTTGCAATTTCAATACATGCCACCAGTGCTGCTTGGGCAGCCCAGTGGCTCAGTGGTTGACACTGCAGCCTCACAGCACTGGAGTCCTGGGTTTGAATCCTGCCAGGGGCAACATCTGCGGGGAGTTTGTGGTTCTCCCTATGTTTGCGTGGGTGTACTCCAGTTTTCCTCCCACACTCAAAGGCTTGCTGGTGGGGGGTATGGATTGTGAACCCAATATGAGACAGTGACTGTCTGTGTCTGTGGAGCGCTGTGGAATATGATGGCGCTTCTGTCATACGATCTGATGAGGTATTCAGGATCATAGAGGAAGCTAATTCTTCATCTGAGGATTCAGATACAAATATAGAAAAAACGCTTTTTCCTCTGGAGAAAATTCAGAAATTACGGAAGTCCATCGGGTCAAGGGACCATGATGTTGACCTTGGGGAAGACTCTAGTTCCACCTCTAGGGGGCCTAGGGCCTTCAATGTGGACGACATGCTTTAAAGAGCTATGTCCACCGAGTGAAAACACCCAGAGAAGACCTGCGTGTTAACCAAGAGGTTTAAGACACTCTTCCCAATAGCTGAGGACCAGTTGGGTCTACCATCTAAGCTTGTCATGGCAGTCGCCAAATTGTCCAGGCGAACACTTGTACCCTCTGAGGACAGGTCTAGCCTTCAGGACCCCATGGATCACAGGGCAGAGTGCTCCCTAAGGAAAGCGTATACGGCTTTCTCTGCACAGTGTTTGATTGGTATCGCTACTAGTGAGGTAGCTAAAAAGCTGTGCTCCGGCCTCTCTTCATTAAAAAGAGATATTGATTTGGGGGTCTCCAGGGATGAGTTGTTGTCCTCTTTGAAGGGTATAGCCCTTGAGGTGGATTACCTCAATGAAACCTCTTCTCCAGGTGAAGTTAGCTGCCAAGTCTAGGGCCTTGACTTTTGCTGCCCATCGCCCCCTATGGTTAAAACCTTGGAGGGCGGATTATACCTCAAAATTTAATATTTGCAGGCAGAACATGATACAAGGACTAGTGGGAAAGGAAGGAAAGTCCTTCCACAGTCCTTCTGTGGACAGGGCAGACAGTGTCGTAGAGGACAGTCTCCTCAAAGACCTCCACCTGCAAGAGGTCACGTGTGGACGTTCTAGGTACCTGAGAGGGAACTCCAACCATCTTTTTTTCCGTGATGACAGGAAAATCAGAAAGCCAAATTTCTGACTATTACCTTCTCCCTCCCTCCAAGACATAAGTTCCTGTGGGGATAACAGATCATGGGTCTTAGAGATAATCAGGTCCGGTTTCGGCATAGTTTTTTCTGTGCCTCCCCAGGACAGTATTATACAGACGTCTTGCCTCCCTGTTTTCCATCACAACATCAAGGGTCTGGAATTTATTCCTCAGTGTTTCTGGTTCCAAAACCTTCACAAGACTGGTTGATGATAATAGACCCACAATACCTCAGCAGAGCTATCTCAGGAAAAATTTCCGTATGGAAACGCCTGTGATATCTATTCTCCAGCAAGGAGATTTCATGGCCACTCTGAACCTAAAGGACGTGCACCTCCACATCCCTATTCTTCCTGCTCACAGGAAATACCTAAGAATTGCAGTGGTTGTAGAGGGTCGGCTGAAGACACCTCCAATTCACCGCACATCCAGTCGAGATAACGTCAGCACCCTACGTATTCACCAAGGTGGTATCCACGGAAGCTGAGTCACTGAGAATCCAGAGGTTCAATCCAGTGTGTTCCTTATCTGGAAGACTGGCTGTTAAATGTCTCTCAAGAGAAGGCCTACTACAGCATCTATTCACCACGATGAATTCCTCCAACAATTGGGGTGGATTATAAATTGGGTAAAGTCCCGAATATTACCAGCAACCCAAAAAACATTTCTAGGGTTCATACTTGATTCAGGCCTAATGAAAATATCTCTTCCTCCCTCCAGAAGGGAAAGCATCATCAAGGCCACATATTTCCTGCTGGCTTCTCGGCCAATCACCATCAGGACAAGCATAAAGTTTTGGGATTGATGTCATTAGCTGCAGAAGCAGTCCCTTGGGAAGTCCTGTCGGCCTGGAATCGCAAAACCAGCGGTCTACACAGTTTTTTCCTGCCTCAGGAAGCCCACTCGTCCCTCAAGTGGTGGATTCGGCTAAAAAACAGAATGTCCACGGTCCAGCCTTGCTGGACCCTGTTGACTACAGATGCATCACTCACAGGTTGGGGAGCCCACCTGAACGACTATCCGGCCCAAGGGCATTGGAATTCCCTTGAGAAGATGATGTCATCCAATTGGAGAGAACTCTGAGCAGTACGACTGGCACTGCTTCACTTTGCCGACCAGTTGAAGGACAAGGCAGTCCGTGTAAGATCGGACAATATGACGACCGTCCTTTATTTAAACAAACAGGGAGGAACTCGGTCACAACCTCTTCTAAGCGAAGTGGGGAAGATCTTGAGTTGGGAAGAGAAGAACTTAACCCATCTTTCTGCCGTACATATCCGAGGGTCACTCAGTGTAGTGGCGGATCAATTGAGTCGTGGCATCACTGTTCCAGGGAATGGTCTCTCCATCCAGAAGTCTTTCAAGCAATCACCCTGAAATGGGGTCATCCAGAGATAGACCTGATGGCAAGCAGACTCAATGCCAAGGTAGAGAAGTTCTGCTCTATACAAGGAGGACAATCCCTTGGCTGTGGATGCCCTGTCCATCCCTTGGAGGTTCAGGCTGGTATACATATTTCCCTCCAATCTCCATGATATCAAGGGGTATTCATGAGAATCAGACAGGACCAAGTCTCTGCAATTGCCATCATTCCAGTCTGGCCAAAGAGAGCTTGGTTTTTCCCTTCTCATTAAAATGAGTCACGGGATATATCAGAGGCTTCCCCCGATTCAGAACCTGGTGTGTCAAGGGCCCAGGCTCTGCCAGGATCTGAAATCCTTCAATCTGACAGCCTGAGGATTGACCTGTCCCTAGGGACTCTCAGGAGCTGTCTTAAGCACTCTCTCTCTTGCTAGAGCAGAGTCTACAAATAAAAATTACGCCTGTATCCAAATCATCTTCATCTCCTGGGCAACAGGTAGAGGAATTGAGAGCTTGGATCCTTCCATTCCAAAGATGCTGGAATTCCTTCAGGACGGTTTGGACAAGGGCCTTAGCCCTTTCACTTGAAAGCTTAGGCTACTGCCCTGTCAGCCTGCTTAGATAAGCAGCTATCTGCAGACCCGCTGGTTAAAAGATATTTTAAGGGTGCATTCATGCTTAGTCCACCTGTTACCCACCCAATCCCTCAATGGGATTTATCTACTGTTTTTAAGGGGTTATGTGATTCCCCCCTTGGAGCCTCTAGAAGAGGTTGAGATTAAATTTCTCACACTAAAGACAGTGTTACTTTTGGCCATAACCTCAGCTCAGAGAGTTGGTGAGTACAACTAAGATTTATGCCAGGGTTCCTCCCTAAGGTACCCTCATATTCTAACCTAAACCAGGTTATTTCATTACCAGTCTTCTATCCCAGTACGTCATCTACAGTGGAAGTTAAACTTCACTCCCTGGATGTGGCCAGATGCCTCGGAATTTATATTCAGAGATCTCGGACTTTTAGACGGTCAGAGAATTTTTTTTCTATCATTTGCTGGGAAAAATAATGGGCTCAAGGCCTCTAAAGTCTCCTTGGCACAATGAAGCCATAAAATTGGCTTTCACTTCACAGGGGTTAGACCCCCCTGAGTTTGTTCGAGCTCATTCTACAAGAGCCATTTCTACTTTTTGGGTGGAAAGAAGCTCTGTTCCTTGGGAACAAATTTGTTTGTCAGCTTCTTGGAGCTCTCTCCATACCTTTGTTAATCATTACAGATTTAACACCCAGGGTATGGAGGCCACTTCTCTTGGCCATTCCGTATTAAACTCTATTCTTCAAGAGGGCCCTCCCAAGGGTTCTGCTTGCTAGATCCCCAATATTGTGCTGCTGGTGGGACGTTAGGGAAGTATAGGTTATGATGTTAATCTATTTTCCCTTAGTCCCAACAGCAGCACAAGGCTCCCTCCCTATGTGTTATGTATTTGTCTTTATAATTACATGCTGGGGGGTTGGTATTTCCTTCCTTATATTGAGAAGGGGGAAGGGTTACGGTTAACTATTTGTTGTTCATTAAAAATTCCATTATGTCCTACCATCACACAGGGGCAGAAATACCCCAATATTGTGCTGTTGTTGGGATTAAGGGAAAACAGATTAACATCATAAGCTATATGTTATGTCTCTGCCTGTTCGGGTCTCTGCGCCACCCCCTGCTCGCACACTGCAGCGTAGGAGGCGTCCTCAGTTTGATTCTTTGCTTAGGATTCTGGATGCTTAGTCTGAACACGGTCCTAGTTCCCTTGCTGTGTAATGGATTTCCAGCCACACCCGTGTTCTGAGCATTGTTTCTCTCTGGACCGCATAGAGTTAATCTTTTCCTTGCCTGTGTGATTGACAGCCTGTGTGCCTATCAGGTCTGGGGCTGGGCCCAGACTTTCTATATACGGGATGTCACTTTCACAGCAAGTTGCCGGTTATTGCACTGACTTTGCCTGCTTTCTTTGTACCTTTGATTTTGACCTTGCTATTATCTCTGACCTTTGGCTTGCCTTGTGACTACTCTCTTGGATTTCTATTTGGTACCACTATTGCTTCTCTGGTTGTGACCCGTGCCTTGTTTACCATTCTTCCCTTGTTTGTTGTTTGTCTTGTTCTGTGTGTCACTTTACTCAGTATAGGGCTCGTCTTCAAGTTGTCCTTTTACCGTTTAGGGTAAACTGAGGCAATAGGAAGGGACAGTGGCTGGGGTGAGATTAGGGCTCACTTGTCTCTGTCCTTCCTCCCAGACCCCTGCAGTAGTGTGAGGGTATTGCTACGTCTGGCAAGACCCTAACACTATACTTAGTTATACCAATTCTGTCAGGAGGAATGGGCCCAAATTCCTACCAACTATTGTGAGAAGCTTGAGGAAGGATATCCAAAACGTTTCACCCAAGACCCATACAGTTTAAGGGCAATGGTACCAAATACTAATGAAATGTATGTAAATTTTTGACTTTGCAGAAAGTAATAAAAATAATTTTGATAATCCTAATTGACCTAAAATGGGAAAGGTTTATTCTGATTTCATGTCAGATAGTGAGAAAAACATGCATATGTGTCTTTTTATATAGTGTATGTAAACTTCTGGTTTCAACGGTATATAGTGCAATGAATGCATGACTAGATGAAGCTACTCACTGTCACCCCCATGACTAGTTAATATGGGCCAAATAACAGGATGCATCAATACAAAACACTTCCTAATATATATCCTGTTTAAATTCAGAACCATTTATCTACTTTATTTTCCGGTCATTGACCACAGCTGTGAGGTTTTGTTTACAAGCTCATTACCCCTCCCTATAAGTAGATCAGCAAACAAAAGGACACAGCAGCAGGTGACTTCCTTGCTGTTTGAAGCCACTCAAACTAACCTTGGATGTGGGAGTGATTTCTTACCTGGTCAGATATGCGGAGGAGAGCGGTGCTGCTACAGGCAGTGTGTGTGTGTGTCCTGTGATTTCAATCCAGGGGAGAGTGGTGAAAGGATGGGTACACAGAGAGTGAGAGAAGGAAGATGAATCATGGGAAATGTAGTTTTTCACTGCATGTTAATAGCAGTGATACAGGGATCAACAAGGAAAATAAGGGCAAGCAGGGGGTGCACAAAGGAAACAACAAGTATTTAGTACTGCTGTGGATGTATTTGCAGATAATTTTTGAAAGCTGGGTGAAATTGCTTATACTGAGGTTATAAGGTTCTAAAAGCTTATAACTTGACTATTCAGCTACATAAAGTTTAGTGAGGAGCACCATAGGATAGGTCATTACTAGGTGTTACACCTGTTACACATTACTGGGGCCAGTTTAGGGTGAAAAAAAAACACAGGTTCCCTGTAATAAAATAGCAGTGCAAAATAAAAAATAATATTTTCATGCAGTCTGTTTTAAAGATTTAATATAAATTAACATTTGTCATATGTATTTTCAAATAACTTAAAAAATCTACAACTCATCCCACAAAAAACAAGGTCCTAAACAGCTATTTAAAAATGCAAAGTTACAACTGAGGTTGTGTTCCTAGAACTGAAGGCCTGCCCCCAGTGCACCACTTGCCTTATTTGCATAAGATATCAAAGATGTTTATCTCCAAATCTACAAAAGTTACATACATAACAAAGGTATGTCGTTTATCACTGGAATGTGTGCAGTAATGCAGTGGTAGTAGTTCAATATGCTTGGGGAAGTTGGTAGATTCTGTACATGTACATCATGCTGATCACATCTGCTCACTAACCCTCAAAGAGCTACATTAATCTAAAAATATGTGTATTCAAATGCAATGATAAAAAAAATCATTAAAAAATTCTAGGTCAGTCCTAAATTCAGACTCTAGACTATGCCACATAATTATTTCAGACCCCAAACCTGCCCTTATAAATATTTTGTACTAGACCCCCTCCCCTAAATTATATTAGACCCTAGACTGGACCCCAATATAAATACAAATTCTAGATCAGAAAAAAAAAATTAACTTACCACTTCCTTCTCTGGGGGCTGCCACACACAAAGTACTGTGCTGTATCCGGACCCATTTCAGGGACACAACAGCTCAACAGTCTCACTATCAGCCCACCAAGGCTGGCCTGTTTTGGTGAAACCACTGCTTCCTTTTCTAAGTTGCAACATTATTTCTTACTTTATTTGCAGATAAATGATGGAGAAGGAAGTGTAGCGCTTAAAAGAGAACAACTCTTAGAAGCTGTCAGTAATGGAAATGAGCTTATTGGACATTACATTTATGCAAATGTGACAGTCTTTTCAACAGGTATATATTTTGAAGACTGAATACTCAGTAACACTAAGTATGTCTATTGTTGAAATAAGCTATTGATGTGAATGTAATTATTTGTATTTTCCGTGCAGATAGGGGTGCATGCATAATGTCAAAAGTCAGAACCCCTATATACACACGTGGACAAAATTGTTGGTGCCCCTCGTTTAATGAAAGAAAAGCCCACAATGGTCACAGAAATAATTGGAATCTGACAAAGTAATAATATATAAAAATTCTATGTAAATGAACAAATGAAAGTCAGACATTGCTTTTCAACCATGCTTCAACTTTAGAAAAAAAGAAAACTCCTGAAACAGGCATGGACAGAAATGATGGCACCCCTGAAAATAATGTGACCAAAGGGACATGTTAAATCAAGGTGTGTCCACTAATTAGCATCACAGGTGTCTACAATCTTGTAATCAGTCAGTGGGCCTGTATATAGGGCTACAGATACTCACTGTGCTGTTTGGTGACATGGTGAGTACCACACTCAACATGGACCAGAGGAAGCGAAGGAAATAGTTGTCTCAGGAGCTTAGAAAGAAAATTATAGACAAGTATGTTAAAGGTAAAGGTTATAATTAGAGATGAGCGAATCGATTCTGCAGTAGTGGAATTCATTCCGAATTTCAGGAAATCTTCGATTCTCCACGATTCCGGATTTCCTTATACTTCATGGTAACGAATATTTAGTAAGGACCTTTGTGACATCAGACGGTCACAAGGTATTCTCTAGTGATGTGATTGGGTAGGAGTGTCTTTGCTTGTTAGCAGATCCTTCCACATGAATAAAAGTTGTCTGTGCTGAAGAGAGAGAGAGGGAGAGAAACATGACTGTGGCATACAAGGGCTTCTGGCATTTTGCCGCCCACACACCCACCCCAGCTCTCTGTAACCCGGAAATAGCTGTTTATTCGCCGCAAAGTAATTCGGATCGAAGCAAATTTTTTTGGAACTTTGAATCGAACTGCCGAATTGAACTTTTGAGAAATTCGCTCATCTCTAGTTATAATACTGCTAGAAAATCAAAAGTTGTCCGAAAGTTTAGTTACACTTTAAAATTTGCATTGCTTATTTACAGTAACCTGTAAATAATACAATAATATTTTAATACATATTGTATGTTGCCTCTTTTTCAACTTCAGATTCCTTTCCTCCTCCCCTTTCCCTCCTAAAGTACACAGTCACCCTGGCAGACATTGTAGCAGGCAGTCTTTACCCACTGTTACAGAAAAACCCAACAATTAGAGATCAAGCCTCTAGAGCAGGGGTAGGCAACCTTCGACACTTGCTCTGCTGTTCTTGGAACTCCCATGGAAGTGAATGGAGCATGTTGGGCGTTGTAGTTTCACAGCAGCTGGAGTGCCGAAGGTTGCTGACCCCTGCTCTAGAGAGAAAAAATGCTAAATATGCAAGATATACTGTCATATAATATCAGAATTAGTTTTATTTCTCACATACAACCAAGTCAACTTATTTTGAAAGTCACTGCCGATTAGATTGAAGAGCACCACGACATGAAGTTCCTGGTATACATGAAGAAGCAACAACCCTTGTGCAAGCTCATTGACTATTTCATTCAGATAATCATGGGGGTTTTAGAAGTTGGGCCCCACTGATCCGCTATTGAGCTATCCTAAGGATAGGTCAACAATAGTAAAATCACAGAAAACCTGTTTAAGAATTTCCAATCTGTCAATGTCAACTGAACTACCTGAGTTTTCTAATTTAATAAATTAAAAAAAAATTTTTTTTTTCTTATTCCAGATGGTGACTATGTCACAGCACATAAAACCAACATCAAGATTGTGTCTTCACCATATAATATTGCAATTACAAGGACTCCACCTTATTTCATACCTGGCCTTCCATTTAAATTAACAGTAAGAATTCTAAATGTAGGAAATAATTATACACGAATGTTGCTCCCTACTCTGTGTGTGTGTGTGTGTGTGTGTGTGGGGGGGGGGTAGTTTGGGGGGGAGCTTTGGGGGAAATTAAAGCTTTAGTGACAAGAAGAAAAATAAGCTGTAGAAAGTCCAGAGGAGATCTGAAATCTAAAGAGCATGTAAATATGATTTTAGTTAACATCATTTAGAGATGGCTATACCTCTGAAGATACATTTTGTTTCAGGTTTGGGTGGTTCAGTCCAAAGATTTGTTTTGGGTTGAATAAGTTTGTCACTAACCAGAGTTTAAATTGGCTTAAAATATAGTGCATGACACTTTCAGGACTCTATCTAGCCCCAAGTTTTGTCAATGTGACAGTTACATGTACAGAGGTAGCATAGTTAACCTGAACCTCTGCAACTAGTTAAACTGCTGCAACATGATATCTGATCACAGAAGACAACAAAAAACAATGAAAAGTCGTTGGAAAAACATTTTTCAATGACTTTTCATTGGTTTTGATTGTCTTTTGTGATAAGATATCATGCTGCAGCAATTTAACCATTTGCAGAAGTTTGGGTTAAGTCTGCTACATCTGTATGTCTATGGAAAAATGGATGGTAAGCAGTGCATAGAAACTGCTAACCACATATTGCTCTGCCACTTTCTTTTATGCATTTTAACATTTATAATGCTCCAAAAATTAGCCTGTTTTGGGGGAAGGTGCTTACCTGTGTTTTTTTATATGGTGGTTATATTGGAAAAATGAATCCAGTTTGGGGACTTGTAAGTGAAACAGACTTGTTATTTTGGAGAAAAATTTGTGGCAGTGTGACTCTTTGAATAGTGATAAGGTGGTTTTCCCAAAAATATGTGACAGTATGGCATTAGGATTGGAGGAAGCAATGGCACAGGATTTTTTTGATGTGTGGACCTTTTTTTTTTTTTTTTTTTTAACATAATTTAGTTTTTTTATGCCAATAGTGTGTAATAGTATAATTTGATGGACCAGGCCGCAGGACGTATCTGGCTGAATGGGGCAGTGGAAGTAGCTGTGGCAACATGAGTTCAGTAAAGTATGGAATTATTGTCACCTTGAAACAAATAAGGGTGAGCCTCCTCCCCCTGCTCTGCTATATCAAGGTCTCCATCTGCATCCCAAGGAGAATCTCCCTTCTCCTCGCCCTCTTCCAGTCTAGGAGTCCCAAGTCCACCACCACCATGACTCTGACCCAATTCTTCATCCTCCTCCAGTTCCTCCAGATCTCAAAATGGGACATTTGTCCCTGTGGTCAGTTGCATGCAGTAATCATTCACCACCTCATGCTGCTCACATAGATGCTCCAGCATGTGCAATGTGGAATTCCAGCAAGTTGGAATATTGCATATGAGACACTATATATGTTAATAAAGCCTTGCACCACCAAATTTAGCACATGGGCCATACAGGGACAATGTGTTGTTCTACCCAAATTCAGTGCAGCCACAATATTTGTTCCATTGTCACTGGCAACACTGCCCAGCTCCCAGCTGTAGATGGGAGGGAGCCATCCAACCGGGATATTTGCTCCATGATCCACTGGAGCAGCTCCTCTGCTGTCTGGCTTCTCTGATCCAGGCTTATTAACTGTAAAATGGGATGGGCCATGCCTGTTGTTGGAGTTGGGTCTGCACAAACAGGGTAGTACTAGCACCTGAGGTTTCTAGACAGTGGCTGCTGTTGCTCCAAATACTGACACAGTGACCATGAAAGCCATGCATTGTCCTTGTCCATAATAGCTGCTCCATGTCTAGGCGATGGCATGCACATTTCCCCACCCTGACATATCCAAGGAAAGGCCCACATTCTCTGACACATGGCAATATAAAGCAGGGATAGCTTTCCTTGAGAAATAATGGCAGCTAGGTATCCTCCATCGAGGTTGAGTGCACGCCATCATTTGGCAAAACACAGTTGAATACACAAAGTGGTACGGTAGTGTTTGCACTGCCAACAACGTGGCCAGGTGTGAGTCAATTTGCAGAACTCCAAATGACTGGGCTCATATCGCTGTTAAGATATGCTGTGACGATAATGGTGACTACGTACTAAGTGTTAAGTGTGGATGTAGCCTCTCTACAAGGAAGATAAGAGGGAGGAGTAAGGTAGTCTTGCTCACTTCCTCTGTCAGTGCCACTGCCAATTATATTTTGCCAAATGAGCTGGTGATGCCTTTTCATGTGAGTACAGAGAGACACAGTTCCTATATTTGTTCCTGCACAGCCACGGCTAATTTTCTGATTGCAGATCTTGTACATTAACATGGATTTGTTGTTTGGCGAAGTACAAAAAAATTTCCACAGGGGAGATGGCTGCATGCAGTTGCCAATAGCAGCAGCACTGGAAATGTGTCTACCAGTGCCATTCTCAAGCCTTCCCTTTGTCTGCCCAGGGCAGGCTTTTTGAATGTTGGTGCTGCGCATTGGCTGGAATTGTTACTTTCACCACTGCCACCACCCTCTGATGTCACCTTGTCACCCTCAACCGTTA
This sequence comes from Leptodactylus fallax, assembly GCA_947044405.1. Taxonomy (NCBI): domain Eukaryota; kingdom Metazoa; phylum Chordata; class Amphibia; order Anura; family Leptodactylidae; genus Leptodactylus; species Leptodactylus fallax. The sequence continues at coordinate 7,859,984 of CAMRHE010000045.1, forward strand.
CCAAGTCCTAGCTGCGAAAAAATAATCATCGGCAATCTTCCCCACTTTTTTCATACTCTTCATAGCCATTGTATTTTTGCACACCCTCATAATTTCCACCTCGAGATTTCCCTCAAATGCCCCTTTTAGCTCAACTATCCTTTTCCAGTACCACACCTTTTGCAGCTACTACTTCCACTAGCAACTGTCATGTACGGGCCTTCTTAGCACGTGACGTAGGTGTGGCTGTCAGGGGTCAACTCAACTCCGCTCACTCAATCTTGCACTCACCCTTCACTCAGGCTGCAAACTGAGCATAAGTCGCACCCCAACACAGTCCACTCACCCCAAATACACGCCACCGCCACCACTGCTGATTCAGGTACGGCAGAAAACTTGCACACATGTACACTTCAAAAAGATCATGGGTTCATAGAGCATACACAAAGTGACCTTAAAGTTAACACTTTAATACCAAGATGGTTCAGTGCTACATATATAGAGAGATAACAAATGACACACAACACAAACAGCTATAAAATAAAAAGGAATAAAGCAGAATAATACTTAAAAGAAGCTTTGGTTCCAGGAGCTTGGAGATCTTCTGTAGTGAAAATGGACACACCTAGCTCTCTTAGCTGACTCCATAGATATGACCAACAATCTAGGTCTCAGACTCAGTTAAGACCAGTGTCCAGCCACACCTCCATTCCAGGTAGCCCCCCTCCTCTTACCCCCACTGCAGGATCCTGAGAAAGAAGGATGTTTTCCTGGCTGCTAGAAAGCTGTGTCTGGGATTGGGCTCAGGGTCATTAGCCCTCCCTCCCTCCTTTGACATCTGTTTGTTCAGGGGTAATAAAACTGTTTGGCTGGAGCCAGAAAGGGCAATCTCCCTTTGTATACACATAAAACCACTGAAGTGAATTGACCAGCAATGTAAACACAACATAGGACTAGGATTAGGGATTTTGTATGTAGAACAACACATATCAAAGAAAAATACATAACTGTGGGTTCTCTCATCATCACAGCAACCATCATGTGTTCCTCTTCCACCTCTGCCTCATCTACTTCCAAAAAATGTTGACAGTTCTCATCCAACTCCTCCAACGGAGCCATATAGCCACAAGTACATTTGTAGAGTGGAGCCAAATAACACTTCATAGATATCACACAGCGATCTGTCTGCAAAGGCCAGTCAGGTCTATCCACCATTTCAGTTTGATTGCTCTGTAGTAACTGAAAAAGTTTGGGAGGTTTATACCTCCTGCAGATTTCCATCTCAGTAGTAGGGAGAGAGGTAGGGGAGATCTTTTACCTCTCCAGAGGAAGGTGGAGAAGGCACTGCGGAGAGACTTGAAGAATGAGGGGGGAAGGTGGATGAGGATTATGTGTAATCGGTATAACACCTTAGGCAGGATGATGGTCTGGAGCAGATTCTTCCTCTCAAAACAAGAGAGCGGTAGGGTATTGTAGGAGGAGAGCATAGTAAGTATCACCGTTAACAATGCATGGAACTTCTCTATGTAGAGATCAGTTGGGTTCGCAGTTAGGAAGATACCTAGATATTTGATATAGATTGACTTTGATCTCCAAAGGTAGGGGGTGATGGACTCTGCTTCCGCCAATGTTAGGGTAATGTTAAGAACCTCCGATTTGGATAAGTTCGCCTTGTAACCCGACAGGGAACCGTAATGGGTGAGCAATTGGACCACCGCAGGAAGACCAACAGAGGGGTTTGTGATGAGAAACAAAGATGTCATCCGTGAAAGCAGAAATGTGGAGAGTTTGTTTTCTGATTCGGAGGCCTTCGATGTCCAGATGCAAGCCAGTGGCCTGTAACAGTGTTTTGAAGACCAGGATAAATAGTGACGGGGACAGGGCGCATCCCTATCGCATTCCATTTTTTATTTCAAAATTGGGGGGAGAGGATGCTATTGTTTTTAAGACGTGCATGTGGTTGGGAATATAAAGTGAAAATAGCTTCTATGAGCTGTGCAAGAAGGTTGAATTTATTGAGAGCGGCTCTCATGAACTGCCAATCCACTCTATTGAATGCTTTTTCAGCGTCTTCATCCAGGAAGACTAATTTTGACTTAGTTTTTTGTGTATAGCTGACAGCATGGAGTAGTTTGAGGGAGTTGTCTTTCCCCTCTCTTCCAGTTACGAAGCCAGTCTGTTCTGCCTATACGAGACTCGGTAGCAAGGTTTTTAGTCGGTTCGCTAAAATTTTTGCCCATATTTTTAGATCATTGTTAAGTAGAGATATTGGGCGATTACTGCCACACGACGAGGGATCCTTCCCTTCTTTGGGTATCAGGTTGACATGCGCCTCTTGCTTTTGTTTGAGGAGGTTCTTGCCAATAAGTAGAGTGTTGGGAGAGGTGTACTGTATGTACTGGGAAGGCAACAGGGCTTGGGCTCTTCCCTGTTGGGAAGTTGTTCATGACCGCTTGATTTCTTCAAGGGAGATCAGAGCTATGAGTGCTGATGCATCATCAGCAGAAAGAGAGGGAAAATGAAGGGAATCAAAAAATTCTGTGATGTGATCTGATTTCTAGACCAGAGTGGTGGGTGGGGTGGAAGAGTTCAAGTTGTATAGGACTGAGTAGAATGACAGAAAGGCAGATGTGATGCCTTGGCTAGACTGCCTTGTTTTGCCTGTTTTCTCTTTGACAGATGTGATGAAGCATTTTGATTTCGCTTTGTGAAGCATCGCCGTCATGAGCTTACCACCTTTGTCAACATGGGCGAACATCTTGTGCTGGAAGTGTAGAAATTACTTGGCTGAGCGTTGTGGGGAAGGTAGCTCGGTATCAGCAATGGTGCGGACCAAACCAGTCAGAAACGGGGACACAAAATCTGGTGCAAAGAGGTTTATTTAGAAAAAAAAACAGCAAAATAAATAAACCTTTACATCAGGTACAAAAAAAATAAGCAAAATAAAATACAGCCTTAACTTCAGGCAAAAGGCAAAACAAAACTCCTGCTCGTCCGAGCTCTAACTAGTACAAAATGAGGCTAATTATACGTGTGACTTACTTCCGGCCACATGGACAAACGAAACAGCACAGTTAGGTCTCACCAGACTCAGTATAGCAGGACAGATCCAGGCACCTCCTCTCACTCCCAGGATCTGCCCTAAAGTACAGTTTCTGCAGCCTTTTATGGCCCAGTAATGAGCCCAGGACCCACATCTGGGCTGAGGCATACTCAAGACCCGCCCTGGACCAGACATATGTCAGAAACCTGGGGGAGATATACCGTGATTCAAGCACTTTACCTGTCACCTTCTTACAGCATGTATTAATTATGCTCTTTAGCTTGTCTCTTAGTTTGCGGAGGTTGTCCTGAGAGGACAGGATCTTACTGCTTTTCCAATGGCATTCAGTAGCGGCAATGTCAGCAAGAAGGCGATCCAAGTCAGCTTGGGAATCTTTTTTTTTTACTTTGGTGGCTAGGGATATGAGGATTTCCCTGATGAAGGACTTGTGGGCCTCCCACACCACAGTTGGACAAGTGTCAGGAGATACATTGAGGGTGAAGTAGGAGTGGAGGTGATTGTTGAGGGTGTCAGAGATTCGTCTAGTTTCCAACACCTGTCTGTCGAATGCAGCTGTTGAAGTGTGATGGTGGATCAAACTAGGGCATGGTCAGAGATCGTGATGGGTTAGATAAGAGTCTCGGAGCCACCTGATTTTTATTGTTATTACTTCCAGTTATGGATGGTGTGATGGTAGCACAAGTGTTTCCTCTTCCCCCTCCTTTAGTCTGTCCCTTGTCCTGTTTTTTTTTTTTTTTTCAGTCATTTTACTGCACTGCTTTATATAAATGTGATCATCAACGATTCTGACACCGTGTTTAGTTATTTTTATTTTTACAAAACAAATTCTATTTCAAGAAAATTAGCAAAGAAGTCAGATTTGGCACTAAAAAGTTGGCCTGGTAAATGAGTATTAAAACTAGAAAACACTATGAGTCAGCTTTGATTTTTGCTGTGATAATGTCAGTTTTTCTGTATTGTTTAACCAAAACACTATAAAAGAACTAACAAAATGAGATTTTGCATTGAAAGGACTGAGTTTGTCAGTAAAAACATGGCAGAAAACTACACTAATAATGGAAAATGTGATGCTGTATAAACAAATTTGCTCAATTGCAAAAAGGACTTAACAAAACAAGATTATTGGCAATGAAAGGGTGACCTGGCCATTGTATATACAGTGGGTACGGAAAATATTCAGACCCCTTTCCGCTGGTGACATTTTTCCCCCTTCCAAACCTAATAACTTTTTTATTTTTCCGTTCTCAGAGCCATATGAGGTCTTAATGTTTGCAGGACAAATTTTTTTTTCATGATGCTACCATTTATTATTCTGTACAATGTACTGGGAAGCTGGAAAAAAATTCAGAATGGGGTGGATTTGAAGAAAAAGTGCATTTGTGCAACTTTCTTACGGGCTTCATTTTTACAGCGTTCACTCTACAGCCAAAATGATATGTCATCTGTATTCTATGTTTCGGTACGATTCCGTGGATACCAAATTTATATGGTTTTATTTACATTTTAACCCCTTAACAAAAATCCAAAACTGTGCAAAAATATATATATTTTTTTAAAAGTCGCCATATTCTGACACCCGTAACTTTTTTATACTTCTGTGTACGGGGATGCATAGGGCGTCTTTTTTTTGCGGGACCAGGTGTACTTTTTAGTTATTCCATTTTGGGGAATTATTATTGCTTTGATCACCGGGCATTAGCGCCAGGTGTCTGCTGTATAATACAGCAGAAACCCGGCAGCTATGGCGGCTGCTCGGGTCCCAAGCGGCCACCATATTTAAGAACCCGACATCCTCTGTACTATTATAGTGGATGTCGGGAAAGGGTTAAATTTTTCATTCTTTGTTTCATTGCAGCCATTTGCTAAAAGCAAAAAAGTTCATTTTATTTCTCATTAATGTACACTCAAACACCCCATCTTGACAGAAAAAAAAAACAGAAATGTCGATATTTTTGCAAATTTACTAAAAAAGAAAAACTGAAATATCACATGGTCATAAGTATTCAGACCCTTTGCTATGACACTCATATTTAACTCACATGCTGTCCATTTCCTTCTGATCCTCCTTGGGATGGTTCTACTCCTTCATTGGAGTCCAGCTGTGTTTAATTAAACTGACTGGACATGATTAGGAAAGGCACACACCTTCCTATATAAGACCTCACAGCTAACAGTGCATGTCAGAGCAAAGTAGAATCATGAGGTCAAAGGAACTACCCAAGGAGCTCAAAGACAGAATTGTGGCAAGGCATAGATCTGGCCAAGGTTACAAAAGAATTTCTGCAGCACTCAAGGTTCCTAAGAGCACAGTGGCCTCCATAATCCTTAAATAGAAGAAGTATGGGACGACCAGAACTCTTCCTAGACCTGGCCATCCAGCCAAACCGAGCAATCGTAGGAGAAGAGCCTTGGTGAGAGAGGTAAAGAAGAACCCAAAGATCACAGAGGCTGAGCTCCAGAGATGCAGTAGGGAGATGGGAGAAAGTTCCACTATCACTGCAGCCCTCCACCAGTTGAGGCTTTATGGCAGAGTGGCCCATAGGAAACCTCTCTTCAGTGCAAGACATATGAAAGTCCACATAGAGTTTGCCAAAAAACACATGAAGGACTCCCAGACTATGAGAAATAAGATTCTCTGGTCTGATGAGACGAAGACTGAACTTTTTGGCATTAATTCTAAGCGGTATATGTGGAGAAAACCAGGCACTGCTCATCACCTGCCCAATACAATCCCCAACAGTGAAACATGGTGGTGGCAGCATAATGCTATGGGGGTGTTTTTTTAGCTGCAGGGACAGGACGACTGGTTGCAATTGAAGGAAAGATGGATGTGGCCAAGTACATAGATATCCTGGAAGAAAACCTCTTCCAGAGTGCTCTGGACCTCAGACTGGGCCGAAGGTTTACCTTCCAACAAGACAATGACCCTAAGCACACAGCTAAAATAACAAAGGAGTGGCTTCGGAACAACTCTGTGACCATTCTTGACTGGCACAGTCAGAGCCCTGACCTCAACCCAATTGAGTATCTCTGGAGAGACCTGAAAATGGCTGTCCACCAACGTTCACCATCCAACCTGACGGAACTGGAGAGGATCTGCAAGGAAGAATGGCAGAGGATCCCCAAATCCAGATGTGAAAAACTTGTTGCATAATTCCCAAGAAGACTCATGGCTGTACTAGCTCAAAAGGGTGCTTCTACTCAATACTGAGCAAAGGGTCTGAATACTTATGACCATGTGATATTTCAGTTTTTCTTCTTTAATAAATTTGCAAAAATATCTACATTTCTGTTGTTTTTCTGTCAAGATGGGGTGCTGAGAAATAAAATGAACTTTTTTGCTTTTAGCAAATGGCTGCAATGAAACAAAGAGTGAAAAATTTAAAGGGGTCTGAATACTTTCCATCCCACTGCATAACATGGTGATCACTGCAGTCACATATCACAGTGCAGATCTTTTCCCCTCAGTGCCATGATTTTTCTGCCTGTTTGACTAAAACTGATTAAATCTAACTAAATAATTCTCCAGATTAGCCCTCCTCTCCTATAATCCTGTAGTTCTATTGCAAAGCTGTTGTTGTTTTTCCACTAGCAAAGTAGCAGCAACTGCTTCGGATCATGTGGTAAATGATAGCCTAGGAAAGAAACATGTTATATATCACAGGATGTCCATTCTTCTTCCTACCCAGTATCCTATGTCCAGACTATAACATCAGCACTGTAAACTCTCAACCTACCACTCATGATTGACGGAGAGGCTGTCAGGTGAAACCTGCCTAGGTCAAAGAGACCATGTGATCCTCCTACTCCTCTGCTTTTCCTCCATGTGGCCATTCTAGTTTGCCCAAGACGAATCGCAAAAGTTTCGGTTTTGTCAAAAAACAAAGCTTTTGGAATATTCTGCTGAAAATCAGTTTACTTGCATTATATAATTAAGTTTGTTATATTCATGACTGCCTGGAAATTATTCCCACTTTCCTCCTCCCCTCCTTTCCCTCCTTTCTTTGTTTCCTTGGAAATTCAAGTAAGAACATTGGATTCTAATATCTTTAAAATCAAAAACTGCATCAAATACTACATCAGAACTGTATGCAGTTTTGATGCAGTTTTAACTGCACCATGTGAATACACTGTAAGGCTAAGGCCCCACGTTGAGGAAACGCAGCTTTTTTTGTTGCAGATTTTGTTGCGGTTTTTTGAGTTAAAGCCAAGAATGTCTACAAAAAGAATGGAAAATATATAGGAAGCTCTTATACTTCTAAGAGCTTAATCCTCCTCAAAAAAACGCAACAAAATCTGCAACAAAAAAATCTGCGTTTCCGCAACGTGGGGCTTTAGCCTAAGGTTGGAATCACAAATGCTGTTTCTGTGGGAGGTTTTGATCCAAACACAGGGGTGGATACAAAATGATGAGACTTAAAATGGCCATACCCTTTATATAGCCATAACTTGAATACTTGTTCATCTAACAATTGTCTTGCTCATCTACCCCATACACATGCATGCTTGACTCGTTTAATGTGTATGACCAGCATTAGTCTCTCTAAGTCCCCACTTAACGAGCCGCAGCCAAAAAGCTCTGTGGGAAAAACTGCAGCAGAAATGCATTGCAATTTTTCCTGCAGCACTTTTCACAGAAAATCCACAGAGTTTCTGCTTCAATTATACCTATACAGAAAACTCCAGCGTTTCCGTAGGTATAATTGACATGCTGGGATTTACAAAAACGCGATGGTTTTTAGAAATCGCAGCATGTCCGCTGCGGATATTTTTCTGGAATGTGTAGACGGAATTACCAGAATCCCATCCACTTTTCAGGTCATGTAAAACGCCGTAGTTTTTGCCACAGTGTTTCCACAGCGGCATTTACGCTACATGGGGCCCTGGCCTGAGGCTTCTAATACACTTAGTTTTTACCCTGACTTGTTTTAAGAAAAATGGGGGGGGGGGGGGAAAGACTCCAGTATTGCTTATGTTTTTCCAGCATTTTTGGATTTATTTATTTTTTTTGCTTTGGCATTATGTGCGCACATAGTTTTCCAAACATTTTTTTGCTGTTATTTTCACCATAAAGTAATCTGTAGGAAAACTCTTGAAAAAAAAAGCTAGACTTGGAGCTTGCTGCATTTTGATAACAGTGGATGTAGGGTGTTTTCATAAATTAGAATTGACTAATCTATGACATCTGGACATAATGTTTTTCAACAAAAAATGCTAATAAAACACTGTGACAAATGGAGCAAAAAGGACCCAAAAAATAACCGACCTTATACTTTTTATAATTTCGGAACCACTCATGGGTTTGTCTAAAAATAAAAGTGCTACAAAAACGTGTGAATTCAGCCTGAAGCTGGTTGCAGACAACCGTGTGCTAACCGGCTGCCGTGAATTAATTGCACAGGTGGCGCACGGGGGACACGTGGATGTCACCTGTGTGCCACCCATGCACCGGCCATGCTTCCGCAGCCCCTTTCATTAAATGAATAGGAGCCACTGAAGCAGGGCCACAAAATCGGACAGGAATAGGACCTGTTCCATATTTTGTGGCCTGGACTGTCGACCCGCACAGGTGACTGTGTCATTCACAGTCATGTGTATGGGCCCATAGACACCCTAATTAAAACAAAAATAGAAATATTTCTATATCTGTCATTTGTATATATGTATAACATACAAATAAATGTCTGGGCTGTGAAATTGATTATAAATTTATCTGATAGGTTTCTGTTAAAAATCCTGACATGACTCCTGCAGCAGGTGTTACCGTGGTTTATGGAGAAATAAGAGGAAGAACAACAGAAGAAGGACTGGCATATCTGCCTATTAATACACAAAGAAGTCAAAAAGAGCTAACCTTAACAGTAAGTTATAGTCTTTATAAATAAATATATATAAATTATAAATCGTATCAAAAATATTTTTTTAACTTCAAAGATACCATCATTATAGTTGCACATTAGTCTTAGCTGGTCTTATGGAAACATCCATATATCTACTGTGCAGGTAGTTTTTTTAGGCATATTACAAGATGTAATTGTAGCCAGTTGGATATTGTGGTCTTTTCATGTTTATCACACCTATCCACTGGATAGGTGATAACTACTATCTAGTGATTGGGTGCCTACCGAATTCAAAAAATGGGTCCTATGCTCCCCTTCCCACCTATCAGCAAGAGCATGGTCAGGAGAAGGTAAATAGAGCAGTGTTTTAACATGTGCTCTTGTGACTCCATTCAACTCTATGGAACTGCTGAAGAAACACAGACTGGTGCTCTCCTCAAGGAGAGATGTCCCTGTCCATAACCCACTCATTGCCTCCCACAAAGCCAGCCAGTTCACTTTGCTCTGCACTGATGAGGGACATAAATCCCGAAACGGCGCTGTATGCAGATAAGTGAAACTGGCTTGGCTAAAGTCCCTTTTGCTGTCTCAAGACTCGGTGAGTCAAAAGCAAACTGAGGATCTGTTACATCCAACAGAGGGCGCATGAGCTCCCAGCTCCTTTCCCATAATGCCTTGTGATATGAAGAAACACAGAAACATAGTAGGTTGAGGGCAGAAAAAAAACACATGGTCCATCTAGTCTACCCTTACTTTATATCCTTTTTATCTTATGATAGATATGCATTTATCCTAGGCATGTTTAACTACTTAATGACCGGACCACTTCCCCTGGTTTATGACCGGACACATTTTCAGGTTTTTTGGTACATGTGGTTTTGACGACTTTAACATTTTCTTGGTTTAGGTTATTCCAATAGTTTTTACTTTTTTTCAGTGATACATAGAGCTTTGATTTGATGTAATTTTTATTTTTGCATTTTTTTTAACCTCTTCCCAACTGATCACTGTATATACAGGTGCTTCTCAATAATTAGAATATTTTTGAAACGTTCATTCATTTCAATAATTCAGTAATACAATTCATAATCAGCGTCTTCCATGATTGTGTGTCCTACTGAACCAGACTGAGGGACCATTTAAAGGCTTAGGAAACCTTTTGCAGGTGACAAACTGAATTTACAATACTGAACTTTTTTACAATATTCTAATTTTCTTAGATATGGGTTTTCATTACCTGTAATCCATAATCAACATTTACAGAAATAAAACACTTGAAATAGAACACTCTGTGTGTAAAGAATCTAGAAAATATAGGAGGTCACTTTTTTAATTCAATTACTGAAAGAAATAAACGTTTCAAAGATATTCTAATTTATTGAGATGCACCTGTATATTTTGGCGCCTATCAGACTTTGTGCTGCACCGAAAGTATATATACTGATTGTGCAAAATGAGGATCAGGACCCCCGAATTGCTGGCAACTCTATGATACAGCGCTAATAGCTGCTGCTGGTCACAAAATCAAAACCTCATTGGTTCAGATTGTTGTAGCATCAAACTTTCCCAGGGTTCGCTGCATATATAAGGGTGGGTTCACACCTGCGCTTGCTATCCGTCCGTTGTCAATCCAGTGAAAATCTCGGCGAACTGGATTGGCATCGGATACAGACCGGTCAGCGACGCATTGGTTAAAAACCCATTCATTTGAATGGGTTTTTAAAGCAATGTGCGGGTGTGCGCTTACACCCTCTGCGCTGTGAATCCTTTTTTTTCGTCGGAAACAAAGTCGGACACGCAGGACTTCGTGTCCGACGAAAAAAAAAAGGATTCGCAGCGCAGAGAGTGTAAGCGCACACCCGCACATTGCTTTAAAAACCCATTTAAATGAATGGGTTTTTAACCAATGCGTCGCTGACCGGTCTGTATCTGATGCCAATCCAGTTCGCCGAGATTTTCACTGGATTGGCAACGGACGGATAGCAAGCGCAGGTGTGAACCCACCCTAACAATGTGAGAAACAGTGTGATATTGTTACATTGTTGCAACAATTCATATAATATTTTTCTCTGCTAAGGTTGCATTTAGGGATTAGGTAAATATTAGGGTGGAGGTTAGGGTGATTAACCATTTCCATACCAGATGCTTTACCCCCCTTCCAGACCAGACACATTTTTGGGTTTTTTTGTATGTGTGGTTTTGAGGGCTGTAACATTTTTATTATTTGCGTTATTCAACTAATTTCTGCGTCTTTTTTCGGTGACACATAGGGCTTTATTTTTATGTTGTTTTTATTTTTGCATGTGTTTTAATTTTTTTTTATATCCAGGGAAATATAAACAAAAGAGGAGGGAAAACGTGTCTGTTTTTCACTTTTCATTTTTTTTTTATTTTATTTTAAATGCTACTAAAAAAACTTTTTTTTTACTCTCTGTTACGGTAATTTTTATTTTGTATGCTGTCGTCGGGGGTGGGGCTATAACCTTTAATAAGGGAGTTTTATTTGCGTATTATTTTATTTTATTGTTTTAATTATTTTATTTACATTTTTTTTTTTTACTTTTTTATTCATTTTTTTAAATTCTTTTTTCACATTGTGTCTCCATCAGGTCATAATAGACCTTTGGAGACATCTGATCACTGTTTTTTTTTTTTTGTTGGGGAGGCTGATTTCCCCTGTAACTGGGGCTGATACATTTAGCCCCAGCTGCAGGAGGAATACAGCCTCCTGCACGTTACTATAGAGCTGATCTGAGTCCTGCAGGATCCAGCAGCTCTAACACTCTGATCCCGGCGGATCACGTGATCACCGGGTCAGAGGGGAGCCGCAAGATGGCGGCGCCCATAGCACTGTATAGCGCTGTATACACAGCGATCGTGAAGGCAGGTACGGTAATAAACCTTCCCTGCCTTCTCTCTGGGAGCTCCATTTGTAGTTACAGCCGGCTCCCCATTTCAGCAGCTGCACGATTTCGTTCAGCTGCTGAGTTCTGCTTGGACGTACCGGTACGTAGTTGCAGAACTAGACAACCACCTTCCGGACATAAAAACTCAATGGGCAATCCGGGGAGTGGTTAATAGACAGTGCTGTACAAATTTAGGGTTAGTGTAAGTGTAAAATTAATGTAATTTATATAATTTAATTATTTGAATTCATATTATATCTCTATTTTTTAACTCATCAATTCATAATTTATCTGTTTATAGTTATACATATATGTACTTAGTTGAATTATATAATTACATAAGGGAGGTTAGGGTGATAGGTATACAGTGCAGCATAAACTTAGTATTAGCCTAAGTGTACAATCACTCAATCAATTCATTTGTTTTAATTATTTTATATAATGGTGCTCCTTGCCTATTGTGCCCAGTTAGTTCAGTATTCAGTTCTCCTTTAACTCCTTGTGGAAAAGGGGATGAAGCAATGTTTCCAATTTTTCCTTTCCATGTACCAAGGTTAATAAAATCGGGTCAAAATGCTCACTATGTTCCTGATAAATTCCATGAGGGATCTAGTTTCCAAAAAGTTTCACTTTTTGAGGTTTATCACTGGACTCATACTTTAGGCACTAGTGAAACATGGCAGCTGAAAGCTATTTCTGCAAAATCTACTCTCCAGGGGGGCGTGGCTTGAAGCTAAAGAGGCCCGGACGCTTTTCTTGTGAGCTCCTGCTTCCATTCTGGGCCTCCAAGTTTCTGGGGGTTCGCAATCAGGTCCCCACACTATCCATTGCTCCCAGCCCCTCTCCTGCATACCCTAGCACACTTTGGTGGGGTCTGCGGGTCCCCCAGTACCTGGACTAGGGTGACAACAGCCCCTGTTGTGGTTTCTACACATCCCGTGGCCTGGACGACTACTTCATCGGTTGCGCTTAAGACCTACCACCAACCCAGAACAATGGGTCACACTGGAATCGACACTAATAGCCCTGTCCTCTCTGAAAGCCCTACTTAGAACCCCAAAATCAGCTTCCTACACGATTCCGGCAGAGGCTAAGGTGACTGATTATATGCTGCAACTATAACGGAGAGTCCGTATTAACTATTGGCTGCAAAGTCCGATTCCACCGTTAATACACCTGTTTCTTAATCCCCTCTGCCCTCCAGGCATATCTTCTGTTGCTTATTTTAGTGGAACACATGAGTGAGTGAGGAGGATCTGTGTGCAAATGTGGCATCCCAGAGCTGGCTATGGCTGGGCTGAGGGTGATCTCTGTGCATTGCATTATTTCCTGTTGCTTTATAGCCTGTGTGACATAGCAGGGGTCCTGAGTCTCACACAACACAGCGCCACCTAGTGAGTCTCACACATGCATTACACCTCCCATAGGATGGAATAGTTACCAAATGTCCAATGGGAGGACATCACCTGGGTAAAGGGGAGGAGTCAGCTGATCACTGGGTCCCCATGGTAACACCCCTTCAGTAAGGTCCTGTGTGAGAAGTTAGAAGCGTGGAGTGTTAGAAGGATGAGGGGAGGAGAGAAGTGTGGTGTCCTGTGAAGAAAATTGTGAGCTTAGTGCAGGTTTCTCAAGTTCTAGATAGGCCCAGGAATGTTGGAGAGCTGACATACTCCAGCTATTCAGAAAATCCTATCCTCTGTCTGCCTAGCCATCGCCCTGAAGGAAGTCAAGCATCATCATCTTGTCAGCATGAGACTGTGGAGAGAACATTCTGGAACACGTGCTCTATAGCAAGTATCACAGGATTCAGGGGCCAAGGCCAGACCTGTGGAACATCCCGCCACCCTGACTATTGCACCCCGAAACTCTGAGCTATCAGGACCACATAACGTGAGTTGGGAATATTGTGTGCTAGTATGGTGGTGGGCATCCTCCTATGAGCCAAATAGGAACCCAGACGCACCTCAAGGCTGTAACACTGAAGTATAAAGGGCTAGGAACACCTTTCATTAAGTCTACCCTGCTCCCCAGGACTTTGCTGTGTCACCAGGCGCACCCCGTTATTTTGTATTGAAGAAACTGTTTAAGTATTTGTGTCTCCACATCCATGGAAGTAAAATTTCAACTTTTACAATTGTTTCTGTGTCTAACTCTGCACCAACAACATTAGGGCGCCCAAAACACCACCAGTCGGCACAGTATAGGGGAAGCGCCCCCGGGGAACAGTCACCACCAACATTTGTGCAGCCCCCTCATCACCGGTACCAGTGGTGGTAATGTGTCCTCGTGCCCAGAGACCATGACAAGTCTGCGCTGTTTGCACCCTGCAGTCCCAACTGCAGCGTTACCCCCCCCCCCCAATCTGGTCACCACCCATCAATAGCCACCATTGCAGTTGACTGTCCGGACCACTCTGACTGTGCTCCCATTGCCCAGTTCCTTCCTTCTTGGCCCAGTCTTCTAGGTTCAGGAGGATGGGTGGAGAACCCTATCTGTGGATAAAAAGCTGATCAATTCTGCACATGTCACAGACAAAGTTGTGGCCGAGGTTTCTACCAGAGCTCATCCATGCCCAGCAAACAGCAGTGTGCAGGGAAGAGGTAGAAGGAGAGGAGCACCTACCACATTATAATGAGCCATATTTTTTAATAATTTCAAAGAATACAGCTTAAAGTCGCCATACCTGTGGCAGAACACCTAACCATTAACTCATAACAAGAGCATTTGGCAATTTATTTCTTTTGTTTTCTTTCTGTGGGCTACTAGACCCATCCTTATATGATCTGACAAGTTCTAACTAAGACCCACAGCTACCCTATAGTCTACAATTGAAAGGAAAGAAGGGAAAAGAAAGGAGAAAAAGGAAAGAGAAAAAGACTGGCCCTAACAAATATAAAATTGCCATCCTGACGAATAATTTTTTTCTGATACGTTTTATGTCCATATGTTGCCACTCTGAACATTAATGCCTAGCCTTTTTTTTTGATGTGTACACAAAACTAAGAAGGATAAAAAAGGGTTTTTAAGCAATCTCAACTTCAATACTGGCCTCTCAGCTTAGTCATAACCAATAATTACTCCTCTGGCTATATATGAAGACTAGAGGCAGAAGAAATAAGGAACCTTCTAAAAGACTAACCAACTTTTTCATTGATAACGGCAAAAGATATTACAAATCCCGCTAAAAATCAAAATTAAAAATAATCTCAATCATATTCCTCCACTGCCACCTCGCCTCAAAGTCTAAATAATGAAGCTGATTCAATGCTACACACCTCGCAATCCGCCATAATGAGAGACACAATTCTAGACTCATCTAAAAACTATCCAAAAAGCCCACATACATAATCTAAAGACTCATCTTTGGATTCACCAACAATAAGAAGTCCAGTTAGACAGAAACAAAGGCTAAATTCCCTTGAAGAACATGATTATCTAAACAATGCTGCAGAAGATATCCAACTCACCCATGCATCTCAAAAAAATAATATAATAAAACTTAGCATTTATTACAATCTAATAAAAGTGGACAAGCCACTATTTATGTGAGTGTCTAAAAATATATATGGTATTGTGATGACGATCACTGGAAACTCATAAACAGAACAAATCTGATTCCAGCCCAATACTCGCATCCCATATTAATTACCCAAAGCTATAATTAATACATCAGCTGAATGCCTGGTGTCAGAGTAGTATGTGCAACTCCAAGATCACCTAGGCTGCTATACAAACAGCAGCGCTGAGATTCATTTATCAAAGTACCACTTTATAAGCTAATGCCTAGTGTCAGAGCAGAGCGGCTCCAAGATCACCTAAGATGCTATACAAACAAAGCGCTGAGAATAGTTAATCCCAGCACCAATTTGTAAACTCTAAACTGCTATACAGATAACAGCACTGAGAACAATCAATCCCAGTGCCAATTTAAAAGCTCAACGCATTTCCCCCATTAGATTATTGAAATGAGTTCATCAGGAGCAAATGGAAGTGATTGTATATACCACATAGAAGGACCTATAATATCTCAGAATTCCACTCCAATTCTGTGACCTATATGCCTGTAGGGGAATGGATATACACCCTCTGTGATTTTGTTTCACCCCTGCATCTACAGTATTTTCTCGACAGGTAGTGCATCTGTTAGCCTCATGAAAGATATGCTAACTACCCTCGAAAGCTTCATTAAATTACACATGACAAAAATGGCTCTAAAAATATCCTCACACATAGATGATCTGGGAGATAGAGTCAATCATATAGAAGATAAAATGGGTAAATATGAAATGGCTCACAACTCACTAGTCGATGCACATAACTTAGAAGGCGAAGTTAATTCACTTCGACTTAAAATTACAGAAATTGAAAACAGATCACGATGCAACAATGTGAAATTTAGTGGAACAGCGGAAGATATTTCTCAAAACAATATCATCCCATGTCTTCAATAGGTTATCCTATCACTGCTCTCTGATTCTACGCCAGAAGACCTGATAATAGACAGAGCACACAGGCTACCGAAACCAAATGGTCTAGCTGAAAAAATACCCAGGGACATAATGGTGAGGAATCATTTCAACCACATGAAAGAAAAACTTCTAGCTGCATCTAGAAAATCTCCCCAGTCTCCTGAACCGTTTCACAAGATATCACTTTTAGAGATGAGTGAATTGATTCTGCAGAAGTGGAATTCGATCCGAATTTCAGGAAATCTTCGATTCGCCATGATTCCGGATTTCCTCACGCTTTGATGCATCGAATCACATTTTTAAAAATTTTTTTTTAAAATGGCCGCCGCACATGTTAGGACAAGGGGGAAGGGACTCTGGGAGCGTGGGATCACCCACAATGTCAAGTGTGCAGCTAATCAGCAGCCAGCAGGACCTGTGATGTCACAGCCCTATAAAAACCCTCGGCCATTTTAGGTACAGTCATTCCACATTGCTCTTACTGTAGGGACAGACGTCGGCAGGAGCTAGGGAAAGAATTAGAAAACATATAGAAGTTCAGGGAAAGAGGCTGAGCCTTAGAACTGTAGGGAAAGCATAGGGAGGAATTGAGAGAAGAATTTGGGGTGGTTGCAGGGTCATTAACAGCAAGAATTTGCAGCATAATTCACATTGCCATTATAGTGCTGCTCATTACTCATATCTGTGTTATCAAGGTGGAACACAACAAGCCATTTGCAGTGCAGTACAGCAAAAAAAAAAAAAAGTGAAATATCATACACTAATATCTTCACGCATCTGTAAAAGAAGCCTTTTTAAAGGCCTTTATTATAAGGGGCTTATTCACTGTTCTTACAAGGCATAACATTTTTCAGTACTATTGTGCCAAAGCCATATCTACACGTATCTGTACAAAAAAAGCCAACTTACTACATAGGATATCTCTATAGTAGTTCAGTTTGTCCTCCCTCTCAGCGGGTGTAAAAAAAGGCCCCCATTTTTCCCCGGTAGCGAGGGTCTAACATGGTGGAGAGCCAGTAGTCATCCCTCTGCTGAATAGTGACAATTTGGCTGTCACTGCGCAAGGAAGTCAGCATGCTTCAGGCCATTTGCGCAAGTGACTCTGAGGGACACCCTGCATTCATCTCCACTGCATACTGCCAACGGTGTGTCTGGGTCATCTGCCTCATTGTTTGTGCTCCAATGTCCTCCTCATCCTCCTCCTCCAGTTCAGCCCCCACAGGGCTCATGTGGCCTTGAGATGTAGACGCCACATCTCCAGTCCCCTGACCAGCCAGATTGAAAAACATCTTTTCCAGGATGTGAATCGGTGGAATGACGTTTTTCATCCCGTTGTCCTGGCGACTGACTAACAAAGTGTCCTCCTCAAAGGGAATGAGCAAACGGCAGGTGTCGCACATCAGCTGCCACTGGCTAATGTTAAAGTTACAGTTATGCTAAAGGTACAGGAAACTTGGTCAAAGTTGAAGGAAAGATGAATGCAGCACGTTATCACCAAATACTGGAGGCAAGTTTGCACTTATCAGCCAGGAAGCTGCACATGGGACGTACTTGGACGTTCCAACTTGACAACGATCCAAAACACAAGGCCAAGTCGACCTGTCATTGGCTACAGCAGAAGAAAGTGAAGGTTCTGGAGTGGCCATCTCAGTCTCCTGACCTCAATATCATTCAGCCACTCTGGTGAGATCTCAAGTGCGCAGTACATGCAAGACAGCCCAGGAATTTACAGGAACTGGAGACTTTTTGCCAAGAAGAATGGGCAGTTTTACCATCTGAGAAAATAAAGAGCCTCATCCGCAACTACCACAAAAGACTTCAAGCTGTCATTGATGTTAGAGGGGGCAATACACGGTATTAAGAACTTGGGTATGTGAACTTTTGAACAGGGTCATTTTGATGTTTTGGTTGTCATCATTATGATTTAAAATGACAAAAGGCCAAAATAACAAAAAGTCTGCCGGGGTATGTAAACTTTTTAGCTCAACTGTACACAGGGGAGTACTTCTGTCTGCTTGGATCATAAAGAAATCGTTTATGGCTTTTCTCTGTTCATATAGTCGATACAACATATGGAGGGTGGAATTCCAACAGGTGGAAACATCGCATATCAGCCTATATTGTGGGAGGCCTTTCTGCCGCTGCAGCTCAAGGAGGGTGTGCTTGGTGGTGTACGAGTGGCTTAAGTGCATGCAAAGTTTCCTTGACATTTTTAGGATGTCTTGCAGATGGGTGAAACACTTAAGGAAACGCTTGACAACCAGATTGAACATGTGTGCCATGCAGGGCTCATGGCTCAGCCCTCCTTGACGAAGCTGTAAGAGACAGCCAATGTTGTCCTAAGCTTCATTTGTCTGTATAAACTGTTAATGTTGAATGTATTTCTGTGATTCTGTTCCTTTGAGACAGCAGCCATTGTAATTGTGACATGATGCTGGAGTGACTCCCCCCTTTTATGTCAGCTTGCCTGTTCTGCAGACAGAATGTGAGCAGAGAAGCAGGAAGTGACGAGACAGAGAGCAGCAGCCATCTTAGCAAGTGTTGTATTGAACTGGTGTGGAGATTTTTCTGTACAGCTAAGCTATATCTTGGTCCAGAGACAAACAGAGTGTAAAGAGACAACAGGACTAGTGAGTCCACGTGAAAGGAACTGTGCTCAGTGGCTGATCAGTGAGACTGACATTGTGACTGTGTATATGAATACCACAGATAGAGACTCGCAGTGCTGTTGATGTACTGGACAGCACCTGCTAAACCCCGGCTTACATCCCAGCTCAGTGTATGGATTCGGCAGGACTGTCAGTGTGCTGAGTGGAATCTGCTGTTGGATTACATTGCATTCATTGGGTTTCCCTGTTAAAGAGGACTTCATTTCTCCCAAGATCCTGATAACCGTGAGGAGAGGACGTTTCGCTATAAAAGAAAGGAACGACTTTGGGCCCCACCGCGCGCTTCTGCAGACTGTAAGCGGTCCACCTGGACCACTGGGGAAAAGGGGGTGCACCCAAATGTGAAGTCAGGGTCAGTTAGGGATAGTTTTGAGTATATTGTTCATTCAGTGTCCATACTGCAGAAGTGGACAGAGTAAAAGTAGAAACCATTGCAGAATTTGCCTTGAAATTGTTCATGCTATATTGTATATTTTGCTTGTCTTTAGCCCTGTCATTTTACCTTTAACTAGCCTTTATTAACTTATAGTAAATATATATTTTTTTCTTGAACTACCGCGTGTGCGTTCATTTCTGGTTGCGGAGTCCAAACCACCTGCCTTGCTCTCGGTTCACAAAGCGTTGACACCATGTTCTTCCCATTGTCGGTCACCATGGTTCCGATTTTGAGGTGTCGCGGAGAAAGCCAGGATTCGATTTCTTGAGGAAGGACACAGAGCAGTTCCTCCCCTGTGTGACTTCGTTCGCCCAGGCAAACGAGGTGTATAACAACGTGACACTGTTGTGCCCTGCACATGTGGTATGCTGTAGGAGCACTGTGAATTGTCCCCTGCAGTGGAGGCTGAGTAGACAGTGGAGCATGAGGCGGACATTGTTGCAGGACCAACGGCGTGAGAACGTGGAGGCAGAAGCTGTGTCACCTGTCCAAGTTGCTGGTGTGTCTGGGCAGGCACATTAACCCAGTGGCCCGTAAATGACATATATTGTCCTTGACTGTAGTTACAGCTCCACACGTCGACGCTGCCGTGCACTTTGGAAGACACCGACAGGCTCAAGGACTGGTCCACCTTCTCTTCTACATATTTGTGCAGGGCTGGTACTGCCTTCTTGGCAAAAAAATGATGGCCTGGGACTCTTCACCTCGGCTCGGTGCAAGCCATCAGTTCTCTGAAAGGTGCAGAGTCCACCAAGGGGAAAGGGAGTAACTGCAGCACCAGCAACTTGGACAGGAGCATGTTCAGCTTCTGCACTGTTGGATGATTGCACGCATACTGTTGTCTCTTAGATATAGATTCTGTGATCGATTGCTGACGCAATGACTGACTAGGAGGAGGAGGAGCAGGAGCAGGAGTATCACGACCACCAGATGATGGGAAGGACACACAGCTTCCTTTGACTGAGGTGGTGGAGCCTTGTCTGCCTGAAATGGTGTGCGTGCCTCTGGGTGCTGCAGCAGTTGCTGCGGCAGCCTGGACCACCACATTGGAGCCACAGCTCTCCCAGGACACTTTATGGTGACGCTGCATATGTTGACGCAGGGCTGTGGTGCCAACATTGGCCCCCTGGCCACGCTTCACCTTCTGCCCATAGATTGAACATATGGCCATGTTCACCTTCCCCGGCGGCTTTACAAAAAACTGCCACACTGCCGAGTAGGTGATTTTACTCCCAACACTCCGCAGTAACTGACTGCTACCACCACACAAACAAATCTGGTTTTAACCCTGATATACGCTCGCCCAGCTTATACATTCTCTTCCTAACGCAGCCAGTTATGTTCTAATGATTTGGCGATTTTTGGGGTTTTTGTCTTCACATTGTACAAGGTATTTTTTTTTTTATTTTTCTGGTGATGTAACCATATGAGGGCTGACTTTTTGCGGGATGAGATTCATTTTGTAATGACACAATTTTTGGGTGGCTATAACTTATTGAATAAATTTTATTAACTCTTTTTTTGGTGGATTAAAAAAAAAAAAAAAACCCCATCAATTCTGGCAATTTGTTTTATCTTTTAAATTTTTTGCCAGCGTACAGCATAAGTAACATGTTACCTTTATTCTGCGGGTCGGTACGATTACGGCGATACCTCATTTCTGAGATGCGTAACATTTTTATTTTTCAGCTTACAGAGTTGGTTTAGGGCTTATTTTTTGAGGGACGATCTGTGCTTTTTATTGGTACTGTTTTGGGATACATATGACTTTTTCATCACTTTTTATAGCATATTTGCTAAGGTGAGATGGCAAAAAATCATTACTTCTGGCCTTTTTTTTACAGTTTTTTTTTTTTCTGACGTTCACCATGTAGGTTAAATAATGTTTCAGTTTTATTGTACAGGTTGTTATGGATGCGGCAATACCAAATATGTATTGTTTTTATTAATTTTTAGGTTTTTTTTATATAATTCATTTTATATAGGAAAAAGGAATTTAAGGGGCTTTAATCATTTATTAACGTTTTTTACTTTTTGTTTTATATGTCCCACTAGGACACCTAAACCAGCGATGCACTGATCGCTGGTTCAGTACTATAGATTGCAATATACACGTGTATTGCAGTCTTTAGAGGAAGTCAGCCTATGCAGACGCATAGGCTGACTTCTTGCATCAGAGGCAGGTTCAACCAGGTACTGGTGGCTCCTAGTAGCCCAGGGTCACTGGCCAGACCCCGGTCTGCTGAAAATACATAACGGCACCCCCCGATCTCACTGCGGGTGGTGCCAATGGGGTATTATTATTTCGCAACCCCTTGGATGCCTCGGTTATGTTTGACCATGGCATCCAAGGGCTTAAAACCCTAGATCGGAGCCAGGGGTTTAATGCAGCAGGTGTTAGCTGTCAGTTATAGCTAACACATTTGAGCGGGCGGCCATCACAGGACATACTATTACGTCCATTTGCGCCAAATACCAGGCGCACAGGACGTAATAGTATGTCATGTGTTGCTAAGTGGTTAATGACCTATATGGCGATGGCCAGGGGCCAAGCATTACATGATGTCTGTACATGCTGCCAGGCCCCTTTCCAGTAGAAGCCTGCCCAGGAAGGTTATACACTTATACTCACCTCTCTTTTGCTTCTGATGCTTCCCAGCATCCTCTTCGGAGCTCTTAGGTCATGCGTAATGACGTCAGTGTGCCCCATGTGACCACTGAGGCCCAATCAGAGGCCCCAGCACAGACCACTGAGGAGTCCCCAGAGGATAATAATAGAACTGAAATGAACCAGATGGCTGAACCTCACAAATATTCGCCAAAATGAATTTCGCTGGGTTTGTCTGAAGCGACTCGAGGGGAGCTCTTGGAAGGATTTTATACTGTGTGGGGCAATTGTGGAGCATATTATACTTTGTAGGGGCCATGGTGGAATAGCTTTTACTATGGGGGGCCACTGTAGAACCTAGTGTACTATGTGGGGGCCATTATGGAGAATATTTTACTGTGTATGGGCCACTGTGGAGCATATTATACTGTGTGGGGACCACTGTGGAGCATATTATACTGTATGGAGGCCACTGTGGAGCATATTATACTGTATGGGGGCCACTGTGGAGCATATTATACTGTGTGGGGGCCACTGTAGAGCATATTATACTGTGTGGAGGGCCACTGTGGAGCATATTATACTGTGTGGGGGCCACTGTGGAGCATATTATACCTTTTACTGGGCACTTACTCTTGAATTACCTTTTGAATCCCAAACACATATCTTAAAATGGCACAAAGACCTAAACATAGAATTTGAAGAAGAAACATGGCTGACAGTCTATAAAATAATACTGAAGGTGACATCTTGTGTAAACCACCACAAACTTTACTACAAAGTTCTATATAGATGGTATTATACTCTATACATTCTATTCAAAATCTACCCTGCCTCATACTCCTACTGCTGGAGAGGATGTGGACAAATAGGCACCATTCTATTATTCTATCACCATTACTACAACCATTATGGTGTTCAATAAACTCTTTAGTATCTAAACTAAAAATACTTACCACCCTCTCCTCCCCCCACCCCGAATTAGGCCTATTAGGCCTAGGCCTAAATAAAATTTCCTAACCCCACAGAACTATACTATGCCATACACTTTTATGAACCTTATCAGTTATAACTAGAAATCAAATTTTATCCCTTCTCTAGCCAATATTATCGAAAAAAATCAATGCACATTATCACTATGAATACATTCCCACTTGAAAAAAATATAAACTTCAAAAATTTCTGGAAAATTGGCGTTGCTGGGAAATATTCAATTTTGCCTCCCAACTGTCATTTTAGATCACTTTCATATTATAATCTAATACATTTGCAAGTTCTTCTCTAGACTCTGCTGATCCCCCCCCCCCTTGTTGTTTTAATTGAGTTTTCTTTTTTTATATAACTGTAATTTTATTAAAAAATTTTTCATTAACAAAGAATAAAGAAAAAACAAAAAAACAATAATAATCAAACAAACAGGAAGCATTGAGGTAAATAGAGGCTATCCGCCTCCTCCCCCTTAAGCAATATGCATTTAAATTAAGCAGTGAACAAGGGATGGGGAATGGAGGGGTTAAGAAGACAAGGGTAGGACCAAAGGGGGAGGGGGGGGGAGGGAAGGAGAGGACTAGAGATCAGAGACCCTGTGATGTACAATACATGTCCCAGGGTGCCCAAATAGCCCCAAAGGCTTCCCGTGAATTATGTAGGCCAGCAGTCAGGTATTCAAGACTCCTCACATTCTTCATTCTAGCCACAAGCTCAAGACTAGATGGGGGACTCACCTTCTTCCAGTTTCTAGCTATGAGAGTTTTAGCTGCAGTACAAAGATGCAAGAAAAGCCTGGATGACTTATTGCTCAGGTGCCTGGGGGGAAGGTTCAGGAGATAGACCAGAGGGTCAAGAGGAACCTCTTGCAAAAAGAGAGCAGTCGTCAGAGTCCTGACCTCCCTCCAAAAACCGAGGATGAGAGGGCACGTCCAAAAGATATGGTGCAGGGTACCCACCGCAGCTCCACAGCGCCAGCACCATGGGGGAACTAATGGGTTTAAAGTATGAAGGAGAGCCGGAGTATGATACCAATGCATCAACAACTTATACTGCGCTTCCCTAAACGTAATGCACTGAGATGATTTCTGGGCCCGAGACCATACAATCCGCCACTGCTCCTGGGAGATGGGTTTACCCACCGCCTCCTCCCATTTAAGCATATAGTGATGATTAACAGGAGAGCCTGTAGTTTGTGAGTTAAGAAGTTGGTAAATAGAGGATATAAAGCCCCTAGTGGACGTGCCTGCACGGCAAATCTTTACAAAAGCGGTGGGGAGTGACACCTTAAGAGACCCATGGAGGGAGCGGACAAAGTGAACCACCTGCAAGTAATGGAACCATTCAGTACCTGGCAGGTTTTGATTAGCTGTAAGATGAGCAAAGGACCTGAGTTCCAAGGTTCCAGGGTCAACCATATCAGCAATCCAGTAAAGGCCAGCTTCAGACCACACTTTAGTCATGGCAGAAGTCAGGCTCTCCGGGAGAAGGGGGCTGTATAGTATGGAGACCATAGATGAGCGCGGGGACATCAGGGAGAATCTAGCACAACAGGTAGACCAGATAGATCTAGTAAACCGAATGGGGCCCAACAGGTACGAGGCAGGGGGGGTGGGGGGAGCTGACCCACAGAAGCGCGTTAGGATGCATGGGTGCCAGCCATAGCTTCTCTATCTGCACCCATCTGGTGTATGCTGGCATAGCCGCCCAGAATGGGATATGGCGTAAGTGGGCCGCCCAGTAATAATGTAACAAATGTGGGACATCCATACCCCCAGACCCCCTATCCGCCAGCATAACAGATCTAGGTATTCGGTGTCTTGCTTTCCAGATAAACTGGAAGATAGCTTTCTGTAGGTTCCGTAATTCTCCCCAAGGTATCGCGACCGGGAGCATCTCGAAAAAATACAGTAGCTTCGGGAGGAGAGTCATCTTGACCGCAGCAATTCTCCCTAAAAGGGAGATAGGCAAGGGTTGCCATTTGTCCAATAGGGCTCTTAGCTCACAAAACAACCGCGGGTAGTTTGCCGAGTAGAGGGTCGCATAGGAGGTGGATATATGGACTCCCAGGTAGCGGATAGAGGACTCCCGCCACTGGAAATCGTAATTACTGCGGAGGAGAAGGAGAAGGTCCCGTGGGATGTTAAGTGGGAGTGCCTCAGTCTTCGCGGGGTTCACCTTATACCCTGAGAGATCACCATAGGTCTCCAGCGAGCGCAGCAAGTTTGGAAGGGTAGTATGAGGGGGAAGTGAGAGTGAGGAGTACATCGTCCGCGAAGAGAGATACCTTAAATTCCTTATCTTGGACCATGATCCCCTTGATATTAGGGTCTCGCCTAATCTTGGCCGCTAGCGGTTCAATGCAGAGGGCAAATATGATGGGTGACAGGGGGCAACCCTGCCTAGTGCCATTTCGAATAGGGAAGGAGGGCGAAGATGCATGGGGAAGCGTAATTGCTGCTGAGGGTAAGGAGTAAAGGGCCTGGATAGCTGTGAGAAACGGTCCCGTAAGCCCGAATGCCTTAAGCGTAGTATGCATAAACGACCAATTTATGCGGTCAAAAGCCTTTTCGGCGTCCAGGCTCAAGAGAAGGGCCGGGGTAGAATAATGATTGGCCACCTCCACCAAATCCACAGTCCTCCTGGTGTTGTCACCACCCTGACGACAGGGGATGAATCCCACCTGGTCCTTATGGACAAGCAGAGGGAGCCAAGCATTCAGTCTATTGGCTAAGAGTTTGGTGAAAAGTTTCAGGTCCGTGTTCAGCAAAGCAATCGGTCGGTAGTTAGCACAATCCTGCAAGTCCTTACCCGGTGACCAATGTGAGTAGTGAAGAGAGCATAGTCGGGGGTATAGGGGAACCTGAAAGGAAGGAATTGAAGAGGGACAATAGATGAGCAGAGAGTTCACCCTGGAAAACCTTATAATAATTCTAAGTGAACCCATCTGGGCCTGGGGCTTTCCCATTTGGGAGGTCCCTCAGGACCCCTTCTAGTTCCTCCCTGGTGATGGGGGTGTTCAGGGAGGTTAAGGCCTCAGGAGGAAGGCGTGGGAGACAACAATCCTTTAAATAGTCTTCCAGTAGTGTTGAGTCCTCCCCAGGGAGTAGTGCTCGTGGGGGGGGGTAAGTCATACAGCTTAGAGTAGTAAGAGTGGAACGCCAGCGCCACAGCATCAGGGTGATGTTGAAGAGTACCCGCGGGGTCACGGACAGAGTGTGGTGTGGAAGAGGCCCGATGATCCCTGAGGGTTCCTGCCAGGAGGGTATGAGATTTATTACCTCGTTCAAAAAACCTCTGACGGGTATAAAGGAGAAGTCGTTCCACATGGTGGGTCTCCAAATTACGGAGGTCCGCCCGGGCCAGGACCAAACGGCGAAGAACCCCCAGGGATGGATGCGCTGCCAAAGTCGTCGTAAGGGACCGAATACGGGCTTGGAGGAGCTGTTCCTGGGCCTGTCTGTCCCTTTTAAGCCTAGAAGCCAATGCGATACAGCATCCTCTCATGACCGCCTTATGGGCTTCCCAGAGAATGGCAAGAGAGTCTACCGAGCCTAAGTTGTCCCTAAAATAATCTATCAAGTGCGTGCGCAGGGTCTCGAGGGAGGTCGGCGATTTGAGCAGTGTTTCGTTAAGACGCCAATGACATTGGCGAGTAGGCACTGGAGTCGTAGATAAGGTAACCACGACTGGGGCATGATCAGACCAGGTGAGAGGGCCAATGTTCGTGTCCCTAAGAAAACGAAGAGCGGGAGCATTTCCAAAGAAGTAGTCAATGCGGGTGTGAGTGTTATGAGGGTGAGAAAAGAAGGTGTAGGAGCGCGCCGTAGGATTGTCCACTCGCCAAAGGTCATACAAAGAGTGGGCGCGGATCAGCCTGCGGAACTCCCTTGCAAGTTGGGCCAACCTATGGGGGGTTGGGCCCTGGGGTAACGCCAGACGATCCGCCCGTTCAGAGAAGACCATGTTAAAGTCTCCCCCCACCAGCCAAGCTGATGGTGGGAGAGCGTGCAGACGGGAGAATACCCGGCGCAAGAACGGGATCTGCGCTGAATTGGGGGCATAGACATTGCATAAAACAATTGGGGCACCATAAAGGAGCCCCTCCAAGATAACAAACCGGCCACCTGGGTCTATGTGGGAAGTCGTCACTGTAATTGGGCAGGATCGAGAAAGAAGGATAGCCACCCCAGCTCTGTGTCGATCGTGGAAGGCCGAAAAAGCTACGGGAAAATAATGCTTAGCGAAGGCAAAAGTACCAGCGCGGTCAAAATGAGTCTCCTGAAGAAACGCCACATCCGCTCGTAAGGAGCGGAGTTCTCTAAGGACATGGCGCCTTTTAATGTTGGAACCCAGGCCCTTGACATTAATTGTCACGCACCTAACCATTGGGACCCAGGATTGGAGGACAGTGGCGGATTGCAATAAGATCACCCATCTCACATGACGCTGGCAAGTTTCCCTCGGAGAGGCAAAAGGGCAATTCACAAACAGGAACCCAAAGTCGAGGCAGGGTCTCTAGATCAGGGGGGGGGGAAAGAGAGGGAGGGAGGGAGGCAAAAGACATCATAAATGACAAAGTAAAAATAAAAACAGTTAAACAATACTTTGTGGGCGAGGCTAAGTCACTCACCTGGGGACCAGTGAGGACAGCCAGAGGTCCAACCAGGATCAATGGCCGCACAGTCCAAGTATCCCCTTAGGGGGGAAAGCGTGGACAGGAGGTCGGAGGGGGAGGCGGTGGATCCCCAACCACCAGTAAAAAGAAGGAAGGAAGGGGGAGTCACCGGGACCTCACCCCCGCCCCACTCCGCTAAAACAATCCAATAATAAGCATAATAGATGAGACCCGTAGACCTAAAAAAGAAAAAAAGAGAAGCAAACATAACATTAAGGCATGCAGATTCCAAAGCACCACCGAGAAAAGGGAGAACGTCTCAAGGGGGGGGCAGCCTCCTCAGGGATCAGTCTCCAGCCGGGGCCTCCGAGTGGTCACCACCGTGGAGGATGCATGACGTCGTCTGGGCTCCAATCGTTGCCAAACCGGTGGTGGGGGAGGGGGTGGAGAGAATAGCTCCCAGTCTGTTAAATCCGGCAGGGGAACATCCAATAGGTCACAGAAGAGAGGCAAATCCGCAAAGGAGCGAAGCGTAGCGGAGCGACCATCCCTACGAGCAACGAGAGCAAACGGAAATCCCCACCGGTAAGGAATTTGGTGCTCCTGAAGAATCTGGAGGAGGGGTCGGAGATGGCGGCGTTTCTGGAGGGTGATTAGCGACAGATCCTGATAGAATTGTAGTGGAGCTCCCTGAAACTCGAAGTCTTTGAGTTTGCGCACTTTGCTCATTATGGCCTCTTTAAGGGTGAAGTCGTGGAGGCAGCAGATGACATCACGGGGTGTGGCGGAAGATCCTCTGGGTCGAAGGGCTCGATGTGCCCTATCAAACTTAATTTTGTGGGACGGGGGCTCCTGCAGTATAGTGTTGAAGACAGCCTCCAGCAGAACAGGCAGATCCTCAGATTGGTCAGCCTCTGGGAGTCCCTTGACGCGTATATTGTTGCGCCGGACCCTGTTGTCAAGATCCTCCAAGTGGCATTGCATGTCCCATATAGCTGAACCCTGTTCAGTGGTAGTATCATGCAGTGAGGCAACATAGTCCCTGGTAGTATCATGGTCATTCTCCAGCGTGTCCATTCGGTTAGCAATGGAGTGTAAATCAGTGCGGAGGGTAGCAATTTCAGATCGGAAGGATGCTGTGATTTCCGCAACCATACTTTTAAGGTCTTGTTTAGTAGTGAGTTGAGGAAGAAGGTCCGCCATGGATGATGGTGCTGAAGATGGGCCTGGAATGCAGCTCTGGGGGTACAGGACTGGAGGGGGGGAGCCATAATCCTTGGGAGTGTGGGGCGGAGGAGCCCCTACGCCAGCGTCCCCCACCACGCCATCCCCCTCTGAGCCATGGAGGGGGGGGGGCGATGGGGGAAGATAGTAGCTGGGGGGCCACAGAGACCAGCTCTGTGGCCACAGGCTGCAACTCATCAGCGGTGTAGGAGGGAGCAGAGCCACTGACCTCAGAACTCCTTGAGAAGCTGGAGACATCCGGGGTCCTCTCATGCCGCTCTGCCAGGAGTGCTGGTGAAGCAGAATGTAGTTGCTGGGACATCCCAGGGTGAGGAGACCGTGGGAGTACTCGTGATGGGGAAACTCTGGGTTGCCCAGGCGCCGACAGGGATCTCTGTTGAAGCGGCGCTCCGCTGGCTGACAGGGGGAGCGCGGGAGGAGAGAAGCTGCGCTGCGACACCTGTGCCTGGAGAGCGGAGGAAATCCAAGATGGCCGCCCCGCAGCAGCCTGGCCCGGTAGAGAAGGCCGCTGGGCCAGAAAGGCGTCCAGGGTGGCCCCCCCAGACCTCTCCATGGGCGCTGGGGTGCCCGGGGCCACCTTCCTCGGCAAGCGCTTGCCCATACTGCGCTCGCTGAGGGGTCCACGGGTCTCAGTAGCGAGCGGAGGAGCGGAGAAGGACCTGCGCGCGTGCTACTCCATGCGCGTCCAGGCCACGCCCCCCTAATTGAGTTTTCTGTGTTAGTTTATTTCCATTAAAACTAATTCATAGTTGGACATTTGAAAATGCTTCAGATTGTTTATGTGAAATAGGTTAATACTCTGTATAATCTGTATCTAAAAAATGATAACTTGGTTTGAGTGACAGTATTTGACATTATAATGTGACAAAGAAATTTACATATCAAGCAATAGGGCCCTCACTCCTGTTGTTTGATATGTTCATTTTTTTCATATTATAATGTTAAATACTGTCTGTTCATGTACCATCTGACTAAGGTGCTGCTGAATATATTGGCGCTATATATAAATAGTTATTATTATTATTTGTAATACTTACCCAACAAAAGTCTAGAATTTTTTTTACAAGTTGACTTTACTTGTACTGACTTATTACAACAATAAAAAAACACTGAAGCAGAAAAATGGGTTTTGGAAATTTTCTTGGAAATTTGGAAAATTGCTGTTTGACTTGTAAGCCTTATAATGTCTAACAAAAATTAAAGGATGTTTAAAGTTTGATACCAACACAAAGCAGAGATATGGTAAATTATATTTAGGAACTAATTTGGGTGTTATGACTATTTGTATGAAAAGCAGATAATATCAAACTTTGAAAATTGCATATTATTCAAAATTTTTTTTTACTAGTAACACAGAGTACAATGGAGGGGGGGGATTCATAATTCCCTCTATGTCGGTTTTGGGTATTGAGGCACATTCTTGTGCCAAACGTGTGCCATAAGCCCTGATCCGCATCAGCCCCAATGATTCATAATTCATCATACCAGTTTCTGGTGTGAGTTAGAATGGAAATCTTCTCCAGATCCTACTTGGTGTAATTTTTCGTTCTGGCACAGGGACGTCTGACAAATTATGAAGCAGCCGCAGCCTCTTCATAAATCTCCTGTTCCTTACTCCAGTCAGGCTGTTTATTAAGACAATACGCCAGTCTTAAAGGGGTTGGCCACTTTCAGACCAATATTGAGAGACAAACGTTATTGTACTTTATGTACCAATTCCTCACGGTTATCTAAATCTCTGCTTCCTTTCATTCATTCTGTTACTCCCAATGGATAAAAATCATTCCATGGTCATGTAATGTATACTCAGATGCACAGCTCCTTACCAGACAGATGTCTCATTACTGTGCTGTGACTATAACGAGCTTTGCACCTGTGTGTCTATCACATGACCATGAACTGTATATCACATGACCATGGACTGTATATCACATGACCATGGACTGTATATCACATAACCATGGACTGTATATCACATGATCATGGATTGATTTTTATCCACTCAGAGTAAGCAGAATGAATGACAGCAAGCAGAGATCTGGAAAACTGTACAGAGGACTTTCTTCTCTATGCGGCTTTCAGTAGGAAAACAGTGGACACCTGGCAGACCCCATTATAGTCAATGGGGTCCGCAGATATTCACTGTTTTAGTGGCTCAGCACACCGTTGTTTGGGTCCCTCGTTGGACCTGAACAACATAGAGCCCAGCACAGATGTGAACCTAGCCTTTTTTTAAACTTTACTTTTTCTTTATTTAAGTTTTTTTTCTCTTCTTTTTACACATTATGCCCCCCATAAGCTTATAATAGACTTTTGAGAACATTTTAACATTACATTTTTTTTTTTTTTGTTGATTTTCAATGCACCTAGGGCTGATATAGTATCCTCAGTTACAGAAAGAACATAGCCTTCTTGCACTGACTGCAGAGTTGACCACCGGGCTGGGAGGAAGCCACATCATGGCACTGTGTATACACCGATTGGGAAAGCAGCATTGGTAATAAACTGTTTCTGCCTTCTCTTTGGGGAGTTATTGACAGTCAGTTCCCTGCTCTCGCAGCTGCTAACTTTGAAGGAATGTATATAATTAACAGGTGGTCAGCAAGTAGTTAAATTCACTTATTGTAGATTTCTCAACCACATCTGCTGAAAGTTTGTTCCTAGCCTCAAGTTTCAATGAAATAATATTTCCTGACATTACCTTTGATCTCTCCAGAAACTAATTTCAGATTGTGCTGTTTCGTTCATGTCCTCCAGGCTATAGTTTCGCTGCTGGAGAAAAGGGAATGTATCCCACCAGGTGGATTCCTACCAATCTAGCATGGATGGATGCTAAGCTGATATTTTTGGAATATCTCATTTATCAGATATTTAACCATGGTGTTTTCTGTATTTGTGGAAAAATGCTAGAAAAATATTTTTTGATTTGTTTTACATAAAAACCATATTGCCTAAAACAGTACTAATTTCTAATTTGAGGTGCAGTGAGCATACCTCCAGTTATAAATGAATAGTACAGGTAATATATGAAACTTTGTAATATATCTTATTAAAGATTTTTTTCTTGACTCTTCAGGCAGTTTCTTTCTACATATTAGTCTATGAAAAGGGAAGTGGGGATAGAAAAGAGACTCAGAAAATTGCAGCTGTTACACTCTGCAATTCTGAACTCTTTTAACACTGCTATGTTGTACATGATATAAATCAATTAATGAAGCAATAAATCAATTAACTAGCAGCATTAGAATCCTACTCCAGCCCTCCCTTCTTGGTGTGTGAGGTTGAATACGGAGACTGATATAATTTAAACAAGCAGTCATAATGAAGATAAAGAGGAGGAGAACAGCTTAAGTGGTGAAGGAAACAGATCTCATTAATAAGATATATTATTAGGTTTCTTTTACTCACCTGTACTATTCATTAAAAATACAGTCATATGAAAAAGTTTGGGCACCCCTATTAATCTTAATCCTTTTTAGTTCTAAATATTTGGGTGTTTGCAACAGCCATTTCAATTTGATATATCTAATAACTGATGGACACAGTAATATTTCAGGATTGAAATGAGGTTTATTGTACTAACAGAAAATGTGCAATATGCATTAAACCAAAATTTGACTGGTGCAAAAGTATGGGCACCTCAACAGAAAAGTGACATTAATATTTAGTAGATCCTCCTTTTGCAAAAATAACAGCCTCTAGTCGCTTCCTGTAGCTTTTAATCAGTTCCTGGATCCTGGATGAAGGTATTTTTGACCATTCCTCTTTACAAAACAATTCCAGTTCAGTTAAGTTTGATGGTCGCCGAGCATGGACAGCCCGCTTCAAATTATCCCACAGATGTTCAATGATATTCAGGTCTGGGGACTGGGATGGCCATTCCAGAACATTGTAATTGTTCCTCTGCATGAATGCCTGAGTAGATTTGGAGCTGTGTTTTGGATCATTGTCTTGCTGAAATATCCATCCCCGGCGTAACTTCAAATTCGTCACTGATTCTTGTACATTATTCTCAAGAATCTGCTGATACTGAGTTGAATCCATGCGACCCTCAACTTTAACAAGATTCCCGGTGCCGGCATTGGCCACACAGCCCCAAAGCATGATGGAACCTCCACCAAATTTTACAGTGGGTAGCAAGTGTTTTTCTTGGAATGCTGTGTTTTTTGGACGCCATGCATAACGCCTTTTTGTATGACCAAACAACTCAATCTTTGTTTCATCAGTCCACAGGACCTTCTTCCAAAATGAAGCTGGCTTGTCCAAATGTGCTTTTGCATACCTCAGGCGACTCTGTTTGTGGCGTGCTTTCAGAAACGGCTTCTTTCGCATCACTCTCCCATACAGCTTCTCCTTGTGCAAAGTGTGCTGTATTGTTGACCGATGCACAGTGACACCATCTGCAGCAAGATGATGCTGCAGCTCTTTGGAGGTGGTCTGTGGATTGTCCTTGACTGTTCTCACCATTCTTCTTCTCTGCCTTTCTGATATTTTTCTTGGCCTGCCACTTCTGGGCTTAACAAGAACTGTCCCTGTGGTCTTCCATTTCCTTACTATGTTCCTCACAGGAAACTGACAGGTTAAATCTCTGAGACAACTTTTTGTATCCTTCCCCTGAACAACTATGTTGAACAATCTTTGTTTTCAGATCATTTGAGAGTTGTTTTGAGGAGCCCATGATGCCATTCTTCAGAGGAGATTCAAATAGGAGAACAACTTGCAATTGGCCACCTTAAATACCTTTTCTCATGATTGGATACACCTGGCTATGAAGTTCAAAGCTCAGTGAGGTTACAAAACCAATTTTGTGCTTCAGTAAGTCAGTAAAAAGTAGTTAGGAGTATTAAAATCAATAAAATGATAAGGGTACCCAAATTTTTGCACCGGTCAAATTTTGGTTTAATGCATATTGCACATTTTCTGTTAGTACAATAAACCTCATTTCAATCCTGAAATATTACTGTGTCCATCAGTTATTAGATATATCAAATTGAAATGGCTCTTGCAAACACCCAAATATTTAGAACTAAAAATGATTAAGATTAATAGGGGTGCCCAAACTTTTTCGTATGACTGTATAAAGAGTTGTTTATGCCTACCTATCTATTTATCTACACACGTGGACAAAATTGTTGGTACCCCTCGTTTAATGAAAGAAAAACCCACAATGGTCACAGAAATAACTTGAATCTGACAAAAGTAATAATATATAAAAATTCTATGAAAATGAACAAATGAAAGTCAGACATTGCTTTTCAACCATGCTTCAACAGAATTTTTAAAAAAACAAAAATTAAGAAACAGGCCTGGACATAAATGATGGTACCCTTAACTTAATATTTTGTTCCACGACCTTTTGAGGCAATCACTGCAATCAAACGATTCCTGTAACTGTCAATGAGACTTCTGTACCTCTCAACAGGTATTTTGGCCACTCCTCAAGAGCAAACTGCTCCAGTTATCTCGGGTTTGAAGGGTGTCTTTTCCAGACAGCATGTTTCAGCTCCTTCCAAAGATGCTCAATAGGATTTAGGTCAGGACTCATAGAAGGCCACTTCAGAATAGTCCAATGTTTTCCTCTTAGCCATTCTAGGGTGTTTTTAGCTGTGTGTTTTGGGTCATTATCCTGTTGCAAGACCCATGACCTGCGACTGAGATCAAGCTTTCTGACACTGGGAAGCACATTTCCCTCTAGAATCCCTTGATAGTCTTGAGATTTCATTGTACCCTGCACAGGTTCAAGACACCCTGTGCCAGCAAAGCAGCCCCAGAACATAACAGAGCCTCCTCCATGTTTCACAGTAGGGACAGTATTCTTTTCAAGATATGCTTCATTTTTCCGTCTGTGAACATAGAGCTGATGTGCCTTGCCAAAAATTTTGATTTTTGTCTCATCTGTCCATAGGACATTCTCGCAGAAGCTTTGTGGCTTGTGAACATGTAGTTTGGCAAATTACTTTTGTCAGATTAAAGTTATTTCTGTGACCATTGTGGGTTTTCATTTCAGTAAACAAGGGGTACCAACAATTTTGTCCACGTGCTTCTTCTATCTATCTATCTATCTATCTATCTATCTATATACATTTTGCCTAAATTGCACTGAAAATCACTTGTCATATTTTATACTTGTTTTAGGTCAAAACTGCTGTTGAAGGTTTGCAAGAGGAACAACAGGCTATTGTAACAATGACTGCAAAACCATACACCCCTATGTGGAATCAAAACTTCCTGTATATAGAACCTACATTTTCAAGTAATGAAGTCAATATCAATTTGCACATAAAAAGCGAAGATAATATAGCAGAAAACATTAAATACTTCACTATTCTGGTAAGAAGATTTTGGTATTGTGTATAAATATGCGTGTTTTTGTTTTTATTTTTTGTTTTTTTTATTAGTCTGTACAATTTTATTTTCTTCAAGGTGAAATGTGTTTTTACAGGTATTGATCAGGTTATGCTCAATTTTTTAATGCAGTTTTGAAGCCAGAATCAGGTGTTGATCATAAATGTAGAGAAAATGTAAAGGAAACTACAGTACATAATATAGTACTGGGTGACCTTAGAAATTCAGATTGAAGTGTGGATTGACACCTTCCTTACAACAAAAAATATAGCTTTCAGCTGAAATGAGTGTTAAGCCCACAACTATTTCATATATGAGGACCTTATACACTGAAATAGTCTGTCATTACACTGTACTGTGACCTTACACTCTTGGAACGTCTTCCATAACACCTTCCCACTTATTCTGGACTCCATGAAATTGCATTGTTTTAAAGAGTCCCCTTTAGGTCAGCCTTAGCTTCATACATAAAATGTTTATGATATAGTACTTGCAAAGATGTCCATACACATCAGATTAACATTGGCCAAACCCACTGATTCCAGGGGGACCAGCTGGCTATCTGATGGGGAAAGAAGAATTGAGCATGTTGAATTTTACATCCCTGCTGCTTTTGTTCCAAGGGATGTCTGGCAGTGGCTTACACCCTTCTCCCCTTTGAGAATACATGCATGTTCAAAGTATTACCTGTTGACCAAACAAGTTTGTTAGCCTGACTGCTATTGTAGGTGTCTGACCAACTTTATAACAAATTAGAACAATGCCAAATATCGGTACGTCACAAATTATATTAATAAACCGAAATACCATCAATTTCTAATCAGACATTCTTCATTTACTAGGTTCTGAGCAGAGGAAAAATTTTGCAGACCATATTTCAGAAAAGAAGTGGAACAGAAGTAATTACTGCAGTGAGATTTTATGTGACACCAGATATGCTACCTTCCTTCAGGATTGTGGCTTATTACTATGTGTTTCTCAGTGGAAGTGTGCTAGAATTAGTGGCTGACTCTGTCTGGCTCAATATGGAAAGAACCTGCAAGGGCACGGTAAGTATCATTTTGGTCAGTGTCAACAGGAATATATACTGACAAAAGTAAAGTTGCCCAGGATTATAAAACAAGACTACTTTCTTCTAAACACAGTGCATTGCAGCTTTGCCCTTATTGTCTTCAATGTAACTGAGCTACAATGCAGACACAATCTATAGATAGTTGTTTTTCTCTTTCTGATAGAAAACAACTGTGTATTTCTAATCCTGGACAGCTCCCCATAAATGCCGAGATAGGAATACCTCTTCCAAGAAATTTATTTTGTTTCTTTCATGCTCCCTTCCAAGAGCCATAATTTTTCTAAAATTTTTTGGTCAATGTACCTATATCCTTACTTGTTTTTTGAAGGACAAATTGTACTTTTCAATGGCACCATTTTGAGGTATACATATTAATATTAATTTATTAATTTGGGGGGTAAAATAAACAGCTATTCCTCTGTTGTATTTTGCATTTCTAGTGATAACAAATATGTACTTTGCACAATAAAAACATATTCTTTGGAAAAAAAAAGTCATATTTGTGTCAATGCGTTTCATGAGCCATAACTTTTTGAAATTATTTGGCTATATAACAACGTGAGGGATGATTTTTGTTGTGAGAGAGGTTTTGTGTTTTTGCACCACTATATTCTAAATATGATTTATTGACTAGCTTTTAAATAATTTTTTTTAAATTCCATGTAGTGTGCAATACAAATAATAAGCTAACTTCATTCTCTAGGTCAATGTACATCAGAACAACATATGTAATAAGTTTTTTTTTTATCATAAAATATTTAAAATATGAAAAAAGAGGACTATTTATTTTTTGGTGTGAAATATATTTTTTTTTATTCACTGTAGATTACATTTTTTTGTTAAACTAGGGAAATTGAAGCAAAAAGGACTTATATAATGAAAGACATACAGTAGTATTCCAAATCATCATTGCCTGTTGTGATAGGCTATGTCTTGGGTTTTTTGTCTTCACAGCTAAAAATAAATCCACCTAAAAGGCCTGCAAATTTTTACAGACCTCAAGAAAAGATTGAACTTCAGTTGACTGGAGATAAAGGAGCATATGTGGGCTTAGTGGCTGTAGACAAAGCAGTATTTGTCTTAAATAATAAATCAAGGCTCACCCAGGACAAGGTCTGTACTAAAATAGATGTGCTGAATTCTGTACACATTTAAAGCATAGTGTAGCTCCACAGAGCAGTGTTTCTCAACCTTTTCAATGGAGAAAACATCCCAATGGAGAACCCCCAAACTAGCTATAATTTATAGATGTTTTCAAAATAATGTTTGGTCCCCTCAGTGTCCCCACATGTAATATAATGGCCCCTTCAGTGCATCACATATAATATAAGAACCCTACAGTGCCTCCTTCTATAAGATAATGACCCTAATGTGTATTACAATATCCTCCATAGTGCACCTTATGTAATATAATGACCCCCACATTGTTCCACATGTAATATAATGACCCTACAGTGCCCTCACATATCATATAATGACTCTCAGATATAGCATAATGGCCTCCACACTGCCTTCACATATAATGGCCCCATCAGCGCCCCAACATGTAGTATAATAGCCACATCAGTGCCCTCACATGTAGTATAATAATACATGTAGTATAATATAATGGCACCTTCACTGCCAGCCATGTAATATAATGATCCCAGCAGTGTTCCATATGTAATATAATGGCCTCCACAGTGCCCCCACACATGATGTAATGACACCCAGATATAGTATAATGGCTTCCAAATATACTAACCCCCACAGTGCCCCAAAATGTAATAGAATGGCCTCTTCAGTGCCCCCACACCCTCAAGAAGTGAGTGGTAAGCTGCATTCATTACTTACCACTCTGCTCCATGATTCCTCTGAACACCCAAGGGTGCCATCCTTACTTTACAAGCACAATGAGTACTTCCATCAGTACTGATAGTGGCGCTCATTGCAGTTATAGGCACCTGGGAAGTGAGTGGTAAGCTACATTCGGTACTCATTCCAATTCCTCTCTGCTTTGGGTGCCGAGTGATGAGCACTGATCACTCACTCCCCTGGGTGCCTGTGACCGCAATGAGTGCCTACATCAGTAATGATGGATGCGTGGGTGTTTATCTTTGGTGGGGGGACAGTGACTCTTACTGTGACACATAACTCTATTGATAGTGGGGCGTAATCCTGGGGGGTTTGTATATGGCAGGTTGAGAACCACTGGTGTAGAGTACACACTTTTCTGTGTTTACAATAGTTCTTCAAAATAAATCGACATACACAGTTTAATAAACAGTGTTTCTGGTCTCAGCGGTTTGGATAGTGTGTTATGAAATATCACCCTAACCTATGTAGGTGAGCCTGCATTTTTCCTAGTTCACCCAGCACATTTCTGTACTGCAGCACATACTATTTACCATTTTAAAGTACAGATCCCTTTTGGAGTAAGGAGAGATTTACTAAGTAAAATGCACCAGAATGTTTGCATAATGTGCACCAAAACATTTATCAATTGCTTTAAACACTTTGTAGACACTTTTTACATTACAGAATTTGGGGCCAGTATATTATTTTAAAAATAGTATTTCTAAGTATATCAATAGGTAATATCATATACAGTGCTGGCCAAAAGTATTGGCACCCCTGCAATTCTGTCAGATAATACTCAATTTCTTCCAGAAAATGATTGCTATCACAAATGCTTTGGTAATAATATCTTCATTTAATTTGTCTTCAATGGAAAACCACAAAAAGAATTGTCAAAAAGCCAAATTGGATATAATTCCACACCAAACATAAAAAAGGGGGTGGACAAAAGTATTGGCACCCTTTGAAAAATCATGTGATGCTTTGTGTAATTAACAGCACCTGTTACTTACCTGTGGCACATAACAGGTGGTGGCAATAACTAAACCACACTTGCAGCCAGTTGAAATGGATTAAAGTTGACTCAACCTCTGTCCTGTGTCCTTGTGTGTACCACATTGAGCATGGAGAAAAGAAAGAAGACCAAAGAACTGTCTGAGGACTTGAGAAACAAAATTGTGAGGAAGCATGAGCAATCTCAAGGCTAAAAGGCCATCTCCAAAGACCTGAATGTTCCTGTGTCTACCGTGCGCAGTGTCATCAAGAAGTTTAAAGCCCATGGCACTGTGGCTAACCTCCCTAGATATGGACGGAAAAGAAAAATTGACGAGAGATTTCAACGAAAGATTGTGCGGATGGTGGCTAAAGAACCTCGACTAACATCCAAACAAGTTCTAGCTGCCCTGCAGTCCGAGGGTACAACAGTGTCAACCCGTACTATCCGTCGGCGTCTGAATGAAAAGGGACTCTATGGTAGGATACCCAGGAAGACCCCACTTCTGACCCAGAGACATAAAAAAGCCAGGCTGGAGTTTGCCAAAACTTACCTGAGAAAGCCAAAAACTTTTTGGAAGAATGTTCTCTGGTCAGATGAGACAAAAGTAGAGCTTTTTGGGAAAAGGCATCAACATAGAGTTTACAGGAAAAAAAAGAGGCCTTCAAAGAAAAGAACACGGTCCCTACAGTCAAACATGGCAGAGGTTCTCTGATGTTTTGGGGTTGCTTTGCTGCCTCTGGCACTGGACTGCTTGACCGTGTGCATGGCATTATGAAGTCTGAAGACTACCAACAAATTTTGCAGCATAATGTAGGGCCCAGTGTGAGAAAGCTGGGTCTCCCTCAGAGGTCATGAGAAAGCACTGGAGACTTGGCCATAAATGAGTCCAGACCTGAATCCAATAGAACACCTGTGGAGAGATCTCAAAATGGCAATTTGGAGAAGGCACCCTTCAAATCTCAGGGACCTGGAGAAATTTGCCAAAGAAGAATGGTCTAAAATTCCAGCAGAGCGTTGTAAAAAACTCATTGATGGTTACCGGAAGCGGTTGATAGCAGTTATTTTGTCTAAAGGTTGTGCTACCAAGTATTAGGCTGAGGGTGCCAATACTTTTGTCCGGCCCATTTTTGGAGTTTTGTGTAAAATGATCAATGATTTGACTTTTTTTTTCATTCTCTTTTGTGTTTTTTCATTGCAAGCAAAATAAATGAAGATATTATTACCAAAGCATTTGTGATTGCAATCATTTTCTGGAAGAAATTGAGTATTATCTGACAGAATTGCAGGGGTGCCAATACTTTTGGTCAGCACTGTATATGTGTGTGTATGTAATATATTATATTAGTGTATATAATATATATTAGTGTGAACATAGTGATAATATATATCTATATATAGATCTCTCTATCTATCTATCTATCTATCTATCTATCTATATATGATATTTGGTCTTGTTTGCATCAGAAACTCTGCGCTATATTTTAGGCTTTTCAATTTCATAAATCTGAGTGAAAGACAAAACTTAGCCACGCCCATTTTGGTACACAAATTTGAAGTGTTTAGCCAGTCTTACACTTCTATTTTTCTTGAAGCACTTTATGCATACAGTGCCTTGCAAAAGTATTCATACCCCTTGAACTTTTTCACATTTTGTCATTTACAACCACAAACATAAATGTACTTTATTGATATTTTAAGTGATAGACAATACAAAGTAGCTGATAATTGTGTAGTGGAAG
This sequence comes from Leptodactylus fallax, assembly GCA_947044405.1. Taxonomy (NCBI): domain Eukaryota; kingdom Metazoa; phylum Chordata; class Amphibia; order Anura; family Leptodactylidae; genus Leptodactylus; species Leptodactylus fallax. The sequence goes on from CAMRHE010000045.1 coordinate 7,900,794, forward strand.
GAAAATGATACATGGTTTTCAAAATTTTAATCAAATAAAAATCTGAAAAGTGTGATGTGCAAAAGTATTCACCCCCTATATCAATACTTTGTAGAACCACCATTTCGCTGCAATTACAGCTCCAAGTCTTTTGGGGTATGTCTCTACCAGCTTTGCGCATCTAGAGACTAAGATTTTTGCCCATTCTTCTTTGCAAAATAGCTCAAGCCCAGCCAGATTGGATGGAGAGCGTCTGTATACAGCAATTTTCATGTCTTGCCACAGATGCACAATGGGATTTAGGTCTGGACTTTGACTGGGCCATTCTAACACATGAATATTCTTTGATCTAAACCATTCCACTGTAGCTCTGGCTCTATGTTTAGGGTCATTATTTTGCTGGAATGTGAAACACCTTCCCAGTTTCAAGTTTTCTGCAGCCTCCAACAGGTTTTCTTCCAGGATTGCCCTGTATTTAGCTCCATCCATCTTCCCATCAACTCTGACCAGCTTCCCTGTCCCTGCTGAAGAAAAGCATCCCCACAGCATGATGCTGCCACCACCATGTTTCACAGTGGTGATGGTGTGTTCAGAGTGATGAGTGTTACTTTTCCGCCACACATAGTGCTTTACATTTAGGCCAAAAATTTCAACTTTGGTCTCATCTGACCAGAGTACCTTCTTCCACATGTTTGCTGTGACCCCTATATAGCTTGTGGCAAACTGCAAACCGCACTTCTTATGTCTTTCTTTCAACAATGGTTTTCTTCTTGCCACTCTTCCATAAAGGCCAGATTTGTGGAGTGCACGACTTATAGTTGTCCTGTGGACAGATTCTCCCACCTGAGCTGTGGATTTCTGCAGGTAGGTTTGCATAATACTTGTAGGTAGGTAGGTAGGTAGGTTTGTATAATACTTTTTCCATTTTTGGAAGATGGATTGAACAGTTCTCCTTGGGATGCTCAAAGCTTGGGATATGTTTTATAACCTAACCCTTCCTTTAAACTTTATCTCTGACCTGTCTGGTGAGTTCCTTGGTCTTCATGATGCTGTTTGTTCACTAGTGTTCTCTAACAAACCACTGAGGCCTTCACAAAACAGGTGTATTTATACTGAGCTTGAAAACTGCCCTAAAATCACATCTGTTTGGTCAGGCTTATCACGTGACCTGATCACAGTTTAGTGTGCGGAGGTGCAGAACTATAACACCTTTTATCCTTCCTCCTCTGTTCCTCAGATCCTGGCCCCTCCATCTAGTAGTTACCATGCACTCCTTACACTAAGTATCTGTTTATTCACAGATACTGGGTGGTGACAGGTTCATACAGCTTCAGTTACACAACATTTTCTATTAAAAGATGGCTGGACCATTGTAGCAAACAAGCCCTGTGACCTCTTGTGTCCCCCTATTTCCTCATAGAATGTAAGCTCTTGCGAGCTGGGCCCTCACTCCTATTGTTTGATATGTTTATTTCTTTGTCACATTGTAATGTCTCATGTGTCCTCTGATTTGTAAAGTGCTACGGAATATGTTGGCGCTATATACATAAAGTTATTATTATTATTATTATTATGAGACTAAATGACACACAGCTGGACTCTATTAACTAATTAAGTGACTTCTGAAGGCAATTGTGCGCACTAGATTTTATTTAGGGGTATCAGAGTACAGGGAGCTGAAAACTTTTGCACGTCACACTTTTCAGATTTTTATTTGAATAAAATTTTGAAAGCCATGCATCATTTTCATTCCACTTCATAATTATGTGCTACTTTGTGTTGGTCTATCACTTAAATTCTCAATAAAACACATTTAAGTTTGTGGTTGTAAGGTGACAAAATGTGAAAAGTTGATGGGGTATGAATACTTTTGGAAGGCACTGTATATATATCATATTTGATGTACCCCATACATTTTGATGCAAAAAAAAATAATCACATAAAAGTGCCACACTTCATTTGATAAATGTGCCCCACTGTCTTACCTTAGTGGTTAGCAGAAAAAAAAGAAATGACAGGCAATGATTACCAGAAAATGTATACAAATAGCTCTCTCTCAAAAGGGAAAAAGGCTTATCTATATAGGCATATATAAAGAAATAGTTTCCATTATAATATTTTTGGCTATGCCCATGAATACTATGTGTGCACTTAAAATGGCAAGATACTTCCATTATACCTGTAGGGAAAACGGCGGCGTTTCCGTAGGTATAAATGACATGCTGTGATTTCCAAAACTGCAACGGTTTTGGAAATCACAGCATGTCCGCTGCGTGTATTTTTCTGCAATGTGTGGATGGGATTCTCTAGAATCCTATCCACCTTGCAGTGACTGTAAAACTCGGTGTTTTTTTCTGCGGCATTTCCACCACAGCCAAACCGCTGCAATCACCCCACGTGGGGCCCCCGGCCTTAGGCTGAGGCCCCACGTTGAGGAAACGCAGCTTTTTTTTTGTTGCAGATTTTACTTTGTTTTTTTGAACTAAAGCCAATAATGCCTACAAAAGGAATGGGAAATATATAGGAAACTCTTATACTTGTACTTTCTGCTCAATCTACTTCTGGCTTTGACTTAAAAAATGCAGCAAAATCTGCAACACAAAAAGCTGCATTTCTGCAATGTGGGGACATAGCCTTAAGGTAGTTTTATGATATTTATTTTTCTGACATTGGTTTTGTTAAACCTAGATATGGGATGACATACAGCAAAATGACATTGGATGCACAGCTGGTGGTGGAGCTAACCCTTTGGGTGTATTTCTAGATGCTGGTCTAGATTTTACAACCACTATAGATAAAATACATACTCTACCCAGAAACGGTAAGTATAAAAACTAGCAACCATACAACGCTATTAGATATTGTGGAAGTTATTTTAAGACTTTATTTGGTAATCCAGAAACTACTATAATCTGCCACTCAACACAAATCTGCAATATATGAGAAACCCACAAAACCACAAGCAGAAGTCTAAGCTGAGAGAATTAGAAAATAACTGTAATCGAACACAAAGTTAGACAGGGACATAGCATAAACACCGCAATTTTGCCACGGCAGAAACCCTGCAGCAAAAACTGCTGCATTTTACAGTAACTGCAAAGTGGATGGGATTCTGGCTAATCCCAGCCACACATCGCAGCATGTGGATGCGGAATGGTTGGGAGCTATGACAAAAGGAATGGGAAATATATAGGAAGTACAGTGGGGGGAAAAAAGGATTTGGTCAGCCACCAATTGTGCAAGTTCTCCCACTTAAAAAGATGAGAGAGGCCTGTAATTGACATCATAGGTAGACCTCAACTATGAGAGACAAAATGAGAAAACAAATCCAGAAAATCACATTGTCTGATTTTTTAAGAATTTATTTTCAAATTATGGTGGAAAATAAGTATTTGGTCACCTACAAACAAGCAAGATTTCTGGCTCTCACAGACCTGTAACTTCTTCTTTAAGAGGCTCCTCTGTCCTTCACTCATTACCTGTAGTAATGGCACCTGTTTGACATTGTTATCAGTATAAAAGTGACTGTTTTTTTTTTTTTTTTTTAATTCAAAGTTTTTATTAGAGTTTTCAAAAAACATACAGTACATACAGTGTGAATGTACAGGCTTACAGTAACAGAAATAGTAGGAATAACAGAAATAACACAAAGCCCTTAGACGGTCAAGGGCCTAGTTGAACCTGATATATTCTTTTGGGGTCCGTTGCGTAACAGGGTACGGGGTGGAAAGAGGGGTATGTTAGTAAGGCGAAGAAAAGAAGAAGGGGCCTGCATGGAGGAGGAACAGAAAGAGGTGAAGAGAAAAAGGAAAGATCGAAGATAGAAGAGAGGTAAAGAGGCATAAAAATGGAAGGGAAGGAACCAGAAGACAAAGAAAAGAGGAGAGGGTAGAGCAGGAGGTTAGAAAGTAGGAAATGTGGACAAGAGCAATCTATGGTAGCACTCCACTGGATGAGCAGATTCCACTCCCGCAACAAATCAGAGCAAAGTGAGTCGTACTGTGTCAAGCTAGATCACCCAGCTGTACGGACCAACCATGGGGACTATATCTTCAAAAAACAATCATGTGTCCTGCGGGACCAGCTCAGCAGTTCCTCGAACCGTGCTAATTGATGCAGCTTTTCCTTCCAGAGAGACACAGGTGGAGTCACCGGTTGAAGCCAAAACAGAGGTATGATTGATTTTGCTGCAGCCAAAAGATGAGAAATGAGGCAGTTTCTGGAGGGTCTGTAGGCGGCAGATGGCATGGACAAGAATATCATGGCTGGAGTAAGCGTAAAGTCAGAGTCCCCGAGGGAGCGTATACAGTCTTGAATTGCAGACCAAAAGGGCTGGATAATCGGGCAAGCCCACCACAAGTGCAAATAAGTTCCAGGCTGGTCTAAACGCCTCCAACATTTATCACTGGCTGTCAAATTTTTGTGGAAGAGCCAATCAGGAGTTCTGTACCAGTGGGAAAGTAGTTTGTAGTGATTCTCTTGTAGACGAATGCACTGTGAGAAATCGTGAGAGTTACGTAAGATAAATTCAACATCTTCTCTCGACAATTCAAGTTGTAATTCTATCTCCCAAGAGGAGATAAATGCAGGTTTATAGAAAAGAGCTGGGTCTACAAATTGATGGGGGAGGCGAGAAGTCTTTCTCAATATTCTAGTTTTTGACAGGAGAAGATTCTCAAAGGCAGTCAATTCACAGCGGATCTGAAACTTCTTCTGGAACAGGTCAAGATGGGAACGTAAATGTTGTTTGTGCAGAAAAGACAATGTGAGATCAGGTAACAGACGTAGAATTTCTTCCAGAGGCAATAGGCCCTTCCCAGAGGAGACCTCTCTCAGCGTTAAGGCATTCAATTTGGACCATAGAGATTGATATGCTTCTACTTTACTTCCGAGAAAATGAGGTATCAGCCCCAGTAGAGAGGGGTGGGGGGGCCAGTGTGGAATTCAGCTCAGACCATATTGCTGAGGTGCCTTGCAGAACCGGGAAAGATTTCACCACTTTATTCGGGGAGAGTGTCGGAATCCAAAGAGCGGCAGTGTAAGATGTTGAGAGCAACTTCTTCAGCAAGCACACTGCGGTAGAGCTCTGCAGGGGTGATGTAAGGTCAGCCCACCAATTCAGTTGCACGGCTTTATAATATTTTTGGAGGTCAGGAAGGCCAATACCCCCTGCTTGTCTCGCCTTAGTAAGGAGCGACCAGGACAGTCTGGGGATCTTTTGTCTCCAATGAACCTGGTGAAAATGCTATGCAGTGACTTAAAAAACATGGTCGGTATGCCAATTGGGAGCATGGACAGATGGTACAGAATTTTGGGCATCAGATAGGTCTGTATGAGGTTTTTCTTTCCAAACCATGAGAGTGGAAGGGTCATGTAGGAGGCTAGATTGCGCTTAACATATTCAAGCAGCATTGGAAAAAATTGTTGATACAGTTGATTGAGACGAGGTGTTAAGTGCACACCTAAGTATTTAATAGAGGATTGTGCCCACAGGAATGGAGTGCAAGTGCAGAGCCTACCAACGGACTGCTTAGGTAAGGTGATATTAAGGACCTCAGATTTCGTAAGATTGGCCTTGTAGGGAGAGAGTCTTCCATAATCAGTGAGAACCTCCACCAAGGCTGGCAGTCCTGTCTCAGGATTTGTGACTATAAACAAGATGTCGTCGGCAAACGTTGTGGCATGGAAAACAGAGTCTCCAATAGGCATCCCATTAATCCTAGGGTCCTGTCTCACTGCCTGCAAAAGGGTTTCCAGCACCAGTATGAACAAGGTAGGAGATAACAGGCACCCTTGTCTCATCCCATTAGAGATGTTGAAACTGTCCGATAGCGTTCCATTAATCCGGAGTCTCTCCGAAGGCTGGGCATATAGAGAAAAAATGGTAGCTATGATCTGGGCAGGAAGTCCAAACTTCTCCAAGGTGGCTTTCATAAAGTCCCAGTCCACCCTATCAAAGGCCTTTTCGGCATCTACTCCCAAAAGAACCAGGGGTTGTTTGGTGTGGTTCGCCAGGTGAATGAGCGGAAGCAGCTTGGCAGTGTTATTGTGGCCCTCCCGGCCCAACACAAAACCAGATTGTTCCTCATGCACAAGATTGGGTATTAAGGGTTGAAGTCTACATGCTGGTATTTTTGCCCAGATCTTCAGATCCAAATTTAGCAGAGATATCGGTCTATAGCTGCCACACACAGCGGGGTCTTTCCCCTCTTTCGGGATCAGTGTAATATGGGCTTCTTGCGTTTGGCGTGGCAAAGGTTCACCTTTCAGTAGTGCATTACAAACAAGGGAGAGCTGGGGAGCCAAAATCTGGTGGAACTTCTTATAATATAATAGGGCCAGTCCATCTGGGCCAGGGCTCTTCCCAATAGGAAAGCTGTGGAGGGTGTCCATTAGCTCCTTCAGAGAAATCGGTTCCAGTAGAGCAGCCATAGACTCTGAAGGAATGCAGGGTAGGTTCAGGTTGTTAAGGAAATTCTGTGTCCTCAAAATTTTTTCTGCATCAGACAGTTCAACCGGATTGTCTTTGAGGTTGTACAGTTGGGAGTAAAATGTTACAAATTCCGCAGCAATTTCGTCAGTTGAAGAGCAGTGCCTCCCTGAAGCCTTCTTGATCGAGGCAATGAAAGATTTATTCCTCTCTTTGCGGATGAGGTTAGTCATGAGACGTCCCCCCTTATCGCCGTGTGCGTAGAGTAGCTTTCTGTAGTGAAGATGTAGTTTCGCCACCCTGACATTCAGGAGACCTCTCAATTTTTCTCTAAGCTGTAATAGCTCCCTCTGTGCCTGTTCGGCCAAAGAACGCTTATGGGTACGTTCAATATCAGTGATGTGAACTAGAATGTCGTCAAGTTCTTTTTGCCATTGCCTCTTGATCCATGCGGCCAATGAAATGAGAATCCCTCTAATACAGTATATGCCTTGTGGGATTCCCAAAGCACAGTGGGGCCAATATTTGGAGTGGTGTTCAATTCAAAGAATTCTTCAAGGTGTTTGGAGAGGAGTTGAACATTGTTGTCTGAGTCCAAGAGAGATTCATTAAGTCGCCACGTCCATGAGGCCCGTGGCAGCTGTTTCAGTTCCACGGCAGCCAGGACAGGAGCATGGTCTGAAACCGTGATAGCTCCGATGCAGAGGAGTGCTGCAATAGGTTTTTAATAGTAAGTCCCGCCCAAGACTAAGAGCAAGGAGGGTAACCTTAGCAGTACATGCAGGAGAGAAGAGTTAGTAAGGCTAGAGAGCCATCAGTTGACTAGGCATCAGGAATAACAAATGGGAAAGGTGCTTATACTACACAGTATCTACTAACCAGATCCTTAACAAACAGCCATGAAAAAACTAGCTGCCCATTTGCGTTGACCTGCGACCACAGCATGCAGTGCATAGACTGGATGCGCTATAAAGAGTACCTAGCGTGATCTTCACCAGCCACAGGTGGATACACCGCATGGACGCCAAGGGTGTGAAAGGGAAGGGTGTGCACAGCCAGGCCTCTAACAACACACCCACCAACAGTTTCAGGAAGGGTCCTCAGCAAAAAAAGCACTAATTCAATTGTTTTTTTTTCTTTTTTTTCACTTTCCAAGAGGACCCTCTCACCCCTCAGTGTGCAGAATCGGAAGAATAACCCAATACGCACTAAGGAGTCCACACTAAGGGCAAAGAGCTAAGAAACCTCACAATACCCCGCGTCCCCACACCAGTTAGGATGCAGAGGGTGCTGAGCGGACAGCAAAGAACAGAGAGAGACCTCCTGCAGAAGCATAGCGGCGACCTTATCTGTTGTAGTACTGGATAGATGACCTTGCGCGATATCCAGGTTGACATACTGGTTGGACAAAGACCGACGGCCAGGTCCATATCCCGTCTTCTGGTCGGAGTCTTCACTCCTCTCGGGGACTTGAGCTTGCCTGGTGCGTGAGGGGAGCCGAGCACTGGTAATGCTGGGGGACTCAGAGCTTCCATTTGAATTGGTAGCCAAGAAGGTACATCAATCGGTGGTATGTCCAGTACTGGCCAGGCCGCCTCGAGGTCAGTCGGGGTGTGGATATTAATCCTTCTCCCATTTTTAAGGATTGATAAGCCAAAGGGGAACAACTACGCGTAAGCCAGTCCCTTAGCTTTTAGAGTAGCCAGCAGCGGTTTAAGAATACGGCGCTTCTGTAGCGTGGAAGGCGCCAAGTCCTGAAAAATCTGGATCTCGGCATCTTCAATGGTTATTTGCGGGCAGTCTCTCGCAGCTCGGAGGACGGTCGAAGTGTCAGCTGAGGAGAGCATAGCACATATTACATCTCTCAGTGGATCTGAGGCACCTGGCTTGGGCCTGATCGCCTTGTGTACACACTCAATAGTCATGGGAGCTGTCTTGTCTTTTCCCAGAAGTCGCGTGAAGATGGCGGTAGTGACATCTGTGAGCTTGTCAGCCTCCGAAAGTCCTCTGATCCGGACATTACGGGGACAACTTCTGTTCTCCAGATCCTCCAGGAGCAGGTGAGTCTTAATCAGGTGGGTGTTCAGCATGTGTGACCAACTGAAGCGCCGTCACTTTTGAGCATTTTAGCACTTCGTTATGAGCGCCTTCCAGTTGCTCCACCCTTCGTCCTATGGACTTGAAGTCGGCTTGCAAGTCTCCCAGTTCCGAAAGGACCAGGGCAATGGCCTGAGACAGAGCCTTACATAGGAAGCCTTTCATGATTGCAGCGGTATTGGGCTCCGGCAGAGCACTGTCAGCGTCGGAATCCACCACTGCCTCTCCCGGTAAGAATTTTTTTGTTTGTCAGTTAACCTCATTGATGGTGATGTGTGTCAGGGCTCTTTATATCACTGAAAGCAATTGCAGACACCTGTGCTAATTAGTTTGGCAGGTGTGTCCAATTAAAGGCAAGACTACTTAAGAAGGCTGTCCCACATTATTAAGCAGCCTACATTATCAGCCAAAATGGGAAAGGAAAAGGATGTGTCGGCTGCTGAGAAGCAACAAATTGTGGAGTGTTTAGGTCAAGGCATGACTACAATCAACATTGCCAAGGCACTTCATCGTGATCATCGCACAATCAAGAAGTATGTAGCTGATTCACAGCACACACGTGTGCGTGATGATAAGGGAAAATTGAGGACTCTTTCCAACAGGCAATTACGTCAGGTTAAAAGAGCAGCTTCAAAAATGCCTTGTCGTAGCAGCAGACAAGTTTTTGAAGCTGCTGGTGCCTCCAACGTCCCCCCGAACAACACGATGCAGGGTCTTTCAGAGGTTTGCAGCTGTGCTTAAGCCATCCTGTCGACCTCCTCTATCCACTGCATACAAGCAGAAACGGCTCCAGTGGGCCAAACAATACATGAAGACTGACTTCAAAACTGTTTTGTTCACCGATGAGTGCCGTGCAACGCTCGATGGTCCAGATGGATGGAGTGGAGGATGGCTTGTTGATGGACACCCCATGCAAACACGGCTACGGCGCCAAGGAGGAGGTGGAGTAATGTTTTGGGCTGGAATCATGGGGAGAGAGATTGTCGGCCCCTTTAGGATCCCTGAAGGGGTAAAGATGAACTCCATAATGTATGTGGAGTTTCTCAAACAGCACTTCCTGCTATGGTTCAAGAAGAAGAACCATGCATTCCGCAGAAAGATCATTTTCATGCATGATAATGCACCGTCTCATGCTGCAAATAACACATCTGCATCTCTGGCTGCTATGGGCATAAAAGGGGACAAACTTATGGTGTGGCCCCCATGCTCCCCTAACCTCAACCCCATTGACAACCTCTGGAGCATCATCAAAAGGAGTGTCTATGATGGCGGGAGGCAGTTCACATCTAAGCAACAGCTCTGGGAGGGTATTCTGTCCTCATGCAAAACAATTGAAGCAGAAACCATCCAAAAACTGACAAATTCAATGGACGAGAGAGTTCAGAAGCTTCTTTCGAACAAGGAGTCCTATGTGCAAATGTAACATCACCTCGAATAAAGTTTTGGCTTGAAAACTGTTTGATTTCAGTTTGTAATAACCTGCTAATGCTTATAATTTCACAATGACCATTTTTTTGTTCTTAATAAAAATGAAAAGGTTGCAAATTCTGCTGTGCATAATAATTTAAAACATGCATTTTGAGTGTTTATTTTTTTTTTTTTAAATATACTGTTATCATAGGCAGTTTGTTCAAAAACCTTTCAATTATACTCGAATAGTTGATGACTGGAAAATTACAATGACTGCAATTCATATAGGTAATTTTGGAAAATATGAGAAAATATTATTTGCATAATAATTTGGAACACAGTGTAAATAACCCCCCTTGTATTAATAATGCCCTTATATAAATAGCACCTCTTAAATTCATAAAGCTCCCTTATATAAAATGCCCCTTCTTTATCAGGGGAGTAACTAGCAAAGACTGAGCCCCCCAGCAAACTTTTGACTTGGGCCCCCCCCCCACAGCATAGCACCCCCTTTCCTGGCCCCCACACAGTATAACGCCCCATTTACATACACTATAATGTTCCACAGCAGCCCCTGCACACAGTATTACACGGTATTATGGTCCACAATGGCCCCTGCACATGGTATTATGGCCCACAGCGGCCCTTGCACACAGAATTACACAGTATTATGGCCCACAGCGGCCCCTGCACACAGTATTACATGGTATTATGGCCCACAGCGGCCCCTGCACACAGTATTACATGGTATTATGGCCCACAGCGGCCCCTGCACACAGTACTACATGATATTATGGCCCGCAGCGGCCCCTGCACACGGTATTATGCCTCGCAGTGGCCCCTGCACACTGTATTATACCCCGCAGCGGCCCCTGCATACGGTATTATGCTCCATACTGGCCCCTGTACACAGTACTATGCCTCATAGTGGCACCTGCACACGATATTATGCTCAATAGTGGCCCCTGCACACAGGGAGGAGGACCGGGGATAGCTAAGTAAATAGGGCCCATTATAAGCTGGGGTTACTCCAGCAGGCAACGGCCTATTTATATATTAAAAAAAAAAAAGTTATCCTCACATACCTGCGATCCCTTGATAGAGCCGCTGCCTCCTCTTCTTGTCCGCGCATAGTACATCTGCATCTCAGCACAGGAGGCGCGATGACGTCATTGTATCGCCTCCTGCACTGAAATGCAAACGTCTCATAAGCCAGCTGGTTTACTTAAAATAGATAGTAAAAAAAAAAATGCCACCCTCCAAACAGTGACGGATAGTGCCGCCTGAGGCGGTCTCCTCACTTTCCCTCATTAGAGGTGCACCACTGCTGGGGCCCCATGTGGCATAAACGCCACGGGAAAAAATCGCGGTGTTTTACAGTCTTAGCAAAGTGGATGGTATTTTAGCCATTCTTACTGATGGCTGATCTCCTAAACATATTATATTTTATAAGGTTGCACAGGTAAACTAAGGAGAGAGTGTCATATGAAAGTGATATGAAAGTATAATAAAGTAACTAGGAATGAAACCTTTTCAGAAGTACATTTGGTTTCTTTGTGCATCCCATATTTGTTAATGTTATTTAACTGTAACAAGAATTGCATATATGCAAAAATTTGGTATGTTTTCCAGATTTTACCTGCTCTTCAGGCCAAAATGAACGTCGCCGTCGTTCACTACATATGTTGGAAGCAAAGCAGAAAAAAGGTGACTACTTAAACTATTTTAAATATGGGGCTTATTATGTGTGAAATGTACTCATGATTTTTATTTTGAATTAATCATAATTAAGCAATCATTTACATTTTTAACTAATATGCCCTGTCAAATGATGATATGTTATATTGTAATTTATCAGCTATACTAAATATATATGTCAATAAACAAAATTATTTTATTACTCTACAGCAAGTACAATTCCTCCATATCTGAGACCATGTTGTTTAGCTGGATTGCACGAGAGTCCTATGGGACTTCCTTGCAGTAAAAGAAGAAAACAGGTTCAACAGGGGGAAGAATGTGCAGAAACATTCTTTAAGTGCTGCTTACATGCGGAGGAAGTAAAAAAACAATTTACCGCTGATTTAGGATGGGACAGGTGTAAGTATGTTGTTACTTTATGTTATTCCAATGAACAGGAGTATAAAGCTAGGTTTGTGTTTTAAAGTTTTCAAGTACATATGCTGCAACCCAGATGGGGGGAATCGGAAGATGGGAGTAGTAGTGGCTGCAGTGATGTCACCAGATAGTATTAGTGCCCTTAACCGAACTTCTCCAGAACACCTCCTAGGCTAGACACTGATGAGGGGGGCCTGCGTGCTACTAGATGGTGCTGGCAGTAGTTCCCTCAGGGCGCTTCCAGTTGGAGAGGGGTCCTCTCTTGCCCTGAGCCGTGTTATGGTGTCCGGAAGGTGAATGCAAGAACAGCTCAGTAGGCAGTGGTACAGTTGAAACAGAACAAACTTTACTGGCAAACTGTGCAACCATGAACACATGCAGCTTCCCGATGGGGGTAGTAGTCTCCCAACTGTTGAACTCACTCAGGCTTGGGGATGAGGGATATGGTATAAGAATGCCTTGTACTCCACTGCAATCATGCAGCAGCAAGCCTAACCTCAGCCAGTAGATGGTTCTTGAGGCTGGTGGTAAAGAAGTCCCTTGTGCCCAGATAGCTTATGAGGTGGGTTCCAGAATACAGATCCTGGAAAATGGGAATCCTTCTCTCCTCCTGGCACACGATCTGTACAGCAGACAGGCTGATGATCCCTGTCTCAGAGCTGTCTCTGGCAGAGTTTTGGGCTGTAATCTTCTCCCTCAGGGGCTGACTAGAACTGCACAATGCCAACACTCACTGCAAACACTACACACACTGAAGCCCTAACGGTTCTCTGCAGACTTTTGTTTCCCAAACCCCTCCCAATGGCCTCTGATTGGCCAGGGCTGAACTAAGTGAATGGGTGACCAACAGAAGTGTGAACCATAAGGGATAACACATATGGGAAGCTGCAAAAACATACAAACAAAAGTCTGCAGAGAACCGTTAGGGCATCAGTGTATGTAGTGTTTGCAGTGAGTGTTGGCATTGTGCAGTTCTAGTCAGTCCCTGAGGGAGAAGATTACAGACCAAAACTCTGCCAGAGACAGCTCTGAGACAGGGATCATCAGCCTGTCTGCTGTACAGATCGTGTACAGATTCTTCACCAAAAAATTTAAATTTTATATCTTTATGTTTGAAGCCTGAAATGTGGCAAATGGTTGAAAAGTTCAAGGGGGCCGAATACTTTCGCAAGGCACTGTACATATAACACAACCAGAGACACATAAAATGAAAACAATATAAGTAGTGACACTATGGAATGCTGTACATATAATATATCTTACTGAATTTCCCCATTGTGGGACTATCAAAGGACTATTATTATTATTATCTTATTTATTTTTAAAATGTCTTCAAAATAATAAAAACAGGGCCTTCACTGTCATATGTATAACAGAAGAAATTTCAATCACAGCACTCACATTTTTCCAGATGTAAGGTTGTTTATTAAACAAGGATTTCCAGGAAATTTTAAGCAATATTGAAATTCATGATAACATCACAGTGTATATTCCTTTAGGGCATTTAATTATATGTCCTATCTTCATGGCCACAAATATTAGCTGAAGAAGGTCATTGGTCCAAAACATTTACATATTGCTTAAAAGTGCCTGGAAATCCTCTGTCACTGTTTAATAAACTACATTGCATCCTGAGAAATTGGAATCCCAAAAACTATCTTCTATTATATCATAGATGTCACCTTTTAGGCCCTGTTGACTCTCAAGGTTCAGGTATTTTTTATAAAATGGTATCAGAACTTCAGTCAGCATTCTTCAATGGATAACTTTAGTTACAATAGATCCAAAACATATGGCAAAAATATTCACCTACAGTATATGAAGATAGTGGAATATGAAATTTGGAAATCATGAACATAATAATAAACACTGCTAGAAGTTTGGCAAACAATCTTGGTATGAGTAACCCAGCAGGTAATGGGCCCTATTTACTTACCGATCCCCACGGAAGCTGGCTGTGAGCAGGAGCGTGGATTGGTAAGTAAGGCTGCAGGCCCGCGAACCCCACAAACACTGCTATCATTATACTCTGGGGTCTTTTCAGACCCCAGAGTATAATGATCGGATGCACAGGGGACGTCTGGTCTAACATTGAAGAGGGCTGAAAGTAGCAGGGAGTGCGCTCGAGCCCAGGATAGGTACGTAACATTGTTTTTTATGTTTGGATCCTCCCCCTCCGATTATTATACTCTGGGGTCTTAAAAGACTTAAAAGACCCCAGAGTATAATAATTGTTCATGGGTGGTCCACAATGGGGCATAATACTGTGTGCAGGGGCCACTATGGCACATAATACTTTGTTCAGGGGCCACTATGGCACATAATAGTGTGTGCAGGGGCTACTATGGGGCATAATAGTGTGTGTAGGGGCCACTATGAGGCAGAATAGTCTGTGCAGGAATGCGGGGAATGCGGTTTGTGCAGGGTGAGGGGCCCATGTCAAATGTTCGCCTTGGGTCCTAGCCATTTCTAGTTACGCCACTGCATGTGTGGCATTTCTTTAGACAGGAGAAATGGCTTAACAAATAATGTATGCTTTTTTCTCCTTTAATCACTTGTAAAAATGAAAAATTTGGGGCTAAAATGACATTTTATTACAAATAAAAGTTATTTTTCATGTTCACATCCCAATGTTAAAAGAATTGTGTGAAACACCTAGCGGGTCAAAGTGCACACTATACCCCTTGATAAATTCCTTGAGGGGGTCTAATTTCCAAAATGGGGTTATTGGGGATCAGGAGATTCCACTGTTCTGGCATTTCTGGGGCTCTGCACATGCAACATGGTGCCTGAAACAAATTAAAGCAAAATCTGCCCTCCAAAATTCCAATAGTGCTCATTCTGTTCTGGACCCTACAGTGTGCCCATACATCAGTTTACATCCACATGTGGGGTATTTCTGTAGTTGGGAGAAAATGCTTAACAAATTGTGGAGTGCATTTTATCTTTTAACCCCTTATGAAAATGAAAAAAATGGGCTTAAAGCAACATTTTCTAGAAAAATATATCACTTTCCATTTTCCCTGCCCAATTCTGCGTAACACATAAAAGGTCAAAGTACTCACTATACCCCTTGATAAATTCCTTGAGGGGTCTAGCTTACCAAATGGGGTAACATTTTGGGGACTTCCAGTGTTTTGGCACCTTGGGGGCTCTGCAAATGGGACATGGTGCCTGAAAACTATTCCAGCAAAATCTGTTCTCCAAAAGTCAGTTAGTGCTCTTTCCATTTCAAGTGCTGCCATGTGCCTCTACATCAGTGTACCACCACATTTGGGGTATTGTCGTTTTCAGGAGAAATTATGTAACAAAATGTGGGATGCAATTTTTCCTTTAACCCCTTGTGAAGATGAAAACTTTGGGGCTAAAGTTACATTTTATTGTAAAAAAAAAAATTAAATTTTCACGTCTCAATGTTAAAAAACATCTGTGAAACACCTTTTGGGGGTTTTCAACTGTTCTGGTACCTCAGGGGCTCTTCAAATGTAACATGGTGCCTGATTCCAGCAAAATATGCCCTCAAAAATCCCAATAGCGCTCCTTCTGTTCTTTACCCTACGGTGTCTCCATACATCAGTTTACATCCACATGTGGGATAGTTTTAGATTGTGGAATGCATTTTCTCCTTTAACCCCTTATGGATGTGTAAGTTCTAGAGATAAATGAATATTAGTGAAGAAATTGAAAATTGTAAATTTGACCTCCATTTTGTTTTAATTGCTGTGAAATGCTGAAAGGGTTAAGAAACTTTCTAAATGCTGTTTTTAATTCTTTCAGGAGTGCAGTTTTGAGAATGGAGTGATTTATGGGGGTTTCTATTAGAGAGGCCTTTTAATATGCTTTCAGAACTGAACTGGTCCCTTAAAAAATGTGTTTTGAAAATGTTCTTGAAAATTACTGCTTGACTTGTAAGGCTTATAATATCTGAAAAAAATGAAAGGGTGATTATGATTGCAACATAAAGCAGAGATATGGTAAATTATATTTATGAAGTAATTTGGGTTGTATGACTATTTATATGAAAGGCATGCAATTTCAAAGTTTGAAAACTGCATTTTTTTTTTCCAAACTTCCTATTTTTTCATAATTAAAGACAAAACATATTGGACCAAAATTTACCGCTAACATGAAGTACAGTGTGTCACCAAAAACACTCTCACATTCATTTTTATAACTTAAAGGGTCTCAAAGTTATTAGCACATAAAGTGACTGGTCCTTAAGGTACTTTTAGGCTGCGTCCTAATATATACTTAATATCTACTATTATAAGCTTTGATTACATCATTCACATCAGACTACCCATTGGTAAGAGGAAACATGAACAGTATACTGAAATATACAGGTTATTCATTACATATCTCTTACCTGCAGCTGATGACACTGAGGAAGATCTGGAAGAAGACAGCGCACCCCGAAGTAATTTCCCTGAGAGCTGGCGCTGGAATTTGTTGGAACTTAAAGCCGACTCAAAAGACAAGTAAGTGAGAATACTAGAAAGAACAAATAAAGTAAATACAGTACACAACACACATCATATATAATTAATATTGCACTTCTAAATGTTACAGTTATATTTGTGTGTATGAACATGCTACAGGGGGAAAGGCACAGGCTCAATAACTCTGTCTATGAGCTGAGCCAGAGCAGGAGCTGCTAAGTATGAGTAGCTCCCTTTCTGGTGTTCTTGGGCCCCTATACTATATAATATGACATTTATGGCCAGCCAGGTTTTCCCAGAGCTAGCAGCTGATTGCTGTGGCTCCCAGCAGCATGATCCTTGTAGATCAGCTGATCCTCAGCTATCTTTAGGGGTATGCCAGAAAACTGGCGTACAAGGCAGGATAAATCTGGGTCAATGCCTTTATTTACACCACTGTTAAAATGTCTTTAGTGAACTCCAACATTTGAAACCTAATGGTTATTGCAAAAGTAGGTACAGTGGCTTGAAAAAGTATTCATACCCCTTGATCTTTTTCACATTTTGTCACCTTACAACCACAAACTTAAATGTATTTTATTGAGATTTTAAGTGATAGACCAACACAAAGTAGGACATAATTGTGAGGTGGAATGAAAATGATATATGATTTTCAAAATTTTAATCAAATAAAAATCTGAAAAGTGTGACTTGAAAAAGTATTCACGCAAAGAATAAGCCCTCACATAACTATGTTGACCGAAAATTTAAAAGTTATGAATTTTGGAAGTTTGGGAAAGAAACTATGAAAAAAGTCACCGCGCATTAATGTACAAACTACCCTGCGTCCTTAAAGGGTTAAAGGGAGTCTGTCACTAGGAAACTCAATAGCAAACCAGCCACAGTGCATGTTAGGGGACATCATGCTGAGCTCCTTTAAATAGTCCAATAGATTCATCAGTTCCTTGTAAAATCTGCTATAAGAATATGTAAATGAGGCTCACATGCAATAGGCGCGTGCTAGAGCATTTGTTTTTCAAAACTGGATACAGAGCCCATTGCACTTGAGCCTCTTTTTCAAATTTCTAAAAATATATTTTTCAAGGAAATGGTGCATCTACTGATCTATCTAAGGATAAAGCGGTGCTCAGTATAATGTGCCCTACAATTCACATTTTAATAACTTTTGGTCTCGAATATTTGTCCCACTGTAAATAATTCAAACTGATCCTTGTGTTAACTATTTTATCAAGTCTCTGTTTAATTTCTAGCACTGTTACTGTGCCGTTAGATCTCAACCTACCAGATTCTATCACTACGTGGATAGTACAAGCAATCAGCATTAAGGAAGACAAAGGTAACTTGGACATTGTCATTATTACCACCATATTTCTAGATCAAACAAGAAATGAAAAGTATGCTGGATTCTAAGTACATGTGAGCTTTTTCTGTCTATTCAGCCTCACTCACTTTTTAGTGTCAGAAGTTCTTCAAATATTGAAAATGCGTTTGAAACAAATGAATGACATTTCTGGCAAAATAGGTAAAAGTTAAAAAATAATGCTATAAGCAAGAGTATTATGTTTTTGTTCAATTTGCACATGGAGCATATTGACCCTTCTGGACAAGCAGGCTGCTGTAGAGACCTACACAATAACATGTAATACTATATATGTTTATATAGGAAATGATTTTCTCTGGATGAACCATTTAGGCAAATATTATTTGTGCACCGATTCCCCTGTACAGCAGGTTTCTGCCTAGTAAACTGACTAGTCTAGGAAGAACAAACCACACTTTTTTACATTGCATATTGCTTATGCAAGTAGACTAAACAAGTATAATATGATATAATATTCTAACAGGTTCACTTTAGTTCTTATATCTACAAGTTTTTTGACAATGAGGACTAGATGCCTAATATACAATACCGAAAACAAATTAACAGAAATATCTTTGTAACTACTGGAATATATATTTTTCTTTTTTCAGGCATTTGCGTATCAGAACCATACCAACTTACCACTTTTAAAGAATTTTTTATTGACCTGAGAATGCCTTACAGTGTTATAAAAAATGAGCAAGTACAGATTCGGGCAGTAATCCACAATTATACGCCAAGTCAAGCTGTGGTTTGTTTTTCATTATTTTATTTTCCCATCCTATAATGTATAACATGATGTAAAGGAAAAATATCACTTTGCATGAGTTTTGTCAGCCTTAATGTAAGAGGTTGTTGTTTAACCATTTACCTTGTTTATGCTGTCTATGTTATTATATCACTGCATATGTATGTATTTCTGCAACTGTTATACTGCCAAATGTAGCTATGTAATTTCAGGTGTGATGGTAAAATATCCAGTGTGAATATGTGTGCATGCTCTTTGCAGGCAGCTGGTGAGGCACAGGAACAGATTGGTTGTAGGAGGTTTACAGCATAGGAGCTTCAGCTGACACCTAGTAGCCTACAGAGATCCCCAATGACCGGGCCGGCCCGGTACCAAGTGATCCATGACCCGGTACTGGTCAGCGGCCTGGGGACCTCTGATCTACTGGATCACAAGTTTTGCTATGGGTAACAACCCATTGATTTAAAGTGGTTTTCCGGTTTCTAAAAAAGATGGCCTATATTTACGATAGGTCATCAATATAAGATCTGCGGGGATCTTACACATACAGTTGAAACCAGAAGTTTACATACACTATATAAAAAGACACATATGGATGTTTTTCTCACTATCTGAAATGAACTCAGAATAAACCTTTACCGGTTTAGGTCAATTAGGATTACCAAAATTATTTATATTTGCCAAATGCCAGAATAATGAGAGAGAGAGAATTTTTTAAGGCATTTTTATTACTTTCTGCAAAGTCAAAAGTTTACATACATTTCATTAGTATTTGGTACCATTGCCCTTAAACTGTAAGACTTGGGTCAAACGTTTTGGATATCCTTCCACAAGCTTCTCACAATAGTTGGTAGGAATTTGGGCCCATTCCTCCTGACAGAACTGGTGTAACTGAGCCATGTTTGTAGGCCGCCTTGCTCGCACCTGACTTTTCAGCTTTGCCCATATATTTTCAATAGGATTGAGATCAGGGCTTTGTGATGGCCACTCCAAAACATTGACTTTGTTATCCTTAAGCAACTTTGTAACCAGTTTGGCAGTATGCTTCAGGTCATTGTTCATGTGGAAGACCCATTTGCACCCAAGCTTTAACTTCCTGGCTGATGTCTTGAGATGTTTCTTCAGTATTGCCACATAATGTTCTTTCTTCATGATGCCGTCTATTTTGTGAAGTGCAGCAGTCCCTCCTGCAGCAAAACAACCACACAACATGATGGTGCCACCCCTGTGTTTCACAGTTGGGATGGTGTTCTTAGGCTTGCAAGCTTCTCCCTTTTTCCTCCAAACGTAACGATGGTCATTATCGCCAAACAGTTCAATTTTAGTTTTGTCAGACCACAGGACATGTCTCCAAAAATTAAAGTCTTTGTTCCTGAGTGCATTTGCAAACATTAATATGGCTTTTTTATGTTTCTTTTGGAGTAATGGCTTCTTCCTAGCAGAGTGGCCTTTCAGCCCATGTCGATACAGTACTCGTTTCACTGTGGATAATGAAATACTCTTACCAGCTTCAGCCAGCATCTTCACAAGGTCTTTTGCTTTTGTTCTTGGGTTGATATGCACATTTCGTACCAAAGCACGTTCATCTTTGGGACACAGAACCCGTCTCCTTCCTGAGCGGTATGATGGCTGGACATTCCCATCTTGTTTGTACTTGTGTATAATTGTTTGTACAGATGAACAAAGCACCTTCAGGTATCTGGAAATTGCACCCAAGGATGAACCAGACTTGTGTAAGTCCCCAATTTTCTTCCTGATATTTTGGCTGATTTCTTTAGACTTTCTCATGCTGTTACACAAAGAAGCAGTGTGTTTCAGGTGTTCCTTAAAGTACATCCATAGGTGCGTCTCTAATTAACTCAGATGTTGCCAATAAACCTATCAGAAGCTTCCAAAGACATGACATCATCATATGGACTGTCTAAAATTGTTTAAAGGCATAGTAATCTTAGTGAATGTAAACTTTTGACTTTGCAGAAAGTAATAAAAAATGCCAGTAAAATTTCTCTCTCTCTCTCATTATTCTGGCATTTGGCAAATATAAATAATTTTGGTAATCCTAATTGACCTAAAACAGGAAAGGTTTATTCTGATTTCATGAGATGGTGAGAAAAATATGCATATGTGTCTTTTTATATAGTGTATGTAAACTTCTGGTTTCAACTGTAGGACCCTCGCAGATCACCAGTACCGAGGCAGCCTGGGAGAGCCGCACTGCTCACCCGCCATGCTACTGTATGCAGTACGTGCACTGGCTGCTACAGTTTGTACAGCCCATTAGCAGCGCTGCTCTCCCGCACTGCCTCGATACTGGTGATCTGGGGGTTCGGGGTTTTGGACCCCTGCAGATCTAATATTGATGGTCTATCCTAAGGATTTCTGTTTCTGTACGTTTTGCAATTCTGTAAAGACATGTAAACGCCAAGAACTTTGCCCTCAAAGAGAGACTTTTAGTAATTACCAAGTCAATTGCCTCAAATTAGATTTTGTAACAGTAAAGCCTGTTGTAAGACTGTGTGTAACCATCATGCTAGCTACCTTACCTTAAGCAAAAACCCTACTTTAACTCATCTGCTGTGTCCACAGGATTGCAAGTTTCATCCTCAAGTGGGGCTTCTGATATACCACTCTCTTGGTCAAAGGACCTTGGGAAAGTCTGAGCCTCTGATATTCAGATGCAGTGGTGCCTTGGATATTGCTTACCTGGATTTAAGTAAAGGGTTTGAGACAATGCCGCGTAAAGAGCTAATAGATAAATGATTGAAGACTGGACTTTATCCCTGGATAGTTAAAGGGGTATTCCCACGAACATAACCATTTTTTAATTTGTAGATAACTAAAAGTTAAAAATTTTTGCAAATATAAGTAATTAAATATTTTGCAGAGTTTTAAAGATTTTCTCTAAATATCTTGTGGTCAAAAGTTATTGTCTTGATCAGTTGCCAATGGATACGACCATGAATGCAGGACCTTTCTAAGCTCAGAAAATCAGCCATGACTTCCTTATTGTGGCCGGGATGTCTTCTGATACATGTAGTGTCCCTGCCTGATAAACCAGCTACAATAAGAAAATCATGGCTGGGTTCTTGACAACTCCCAAACCCCCAAACCATGGAAAGTTTCCGCATTTGTGGTCGTATCCATTGGCAACCGATCAGGAAAACAGACTGTCACTACTAAGATAGTTAGAGAAAATCTTTAAAACTCTGCAGAATTTTTAACTACTTATATTTGCAAAAAAATGTTTAACTTTTACTTATCTACAAATATAGATATGATTATGTTCATGGGAATACCCCTTTAAGTGGATTCCCTGTTGGCTGATAAACAGATATCAGAGTTTTGTTATTAAAGGTGTTCATTCTGAAGGCATAGGTACATGGAGTTTGTATGTTCTCCCCATGTTAGTGTGGGTTTCCTCCAACATGATAAAAATATAGTGATAGGTAAATAGGCTTCCTGTAAAAACAACTGACCCTTGTGGATGTTGGGGATGAGCACCTATTTGGCAGTCACTAATTTACCTACTCCACAACACTCCCTGCGTTTTGAGTCCCTTGTTTGTCATTCTTATTGATTCGGTTTGTAACATGGAAAAAGATTTACTGGATGAATGGTCCAAACAATGGAAACTGCAGTTCCACACTTCCAAATGTAAGATAATGTACATGGGGGAAGGATCCCTCTATCTGAATACTCTACTGGCATTTCTTTGTTAGCTAGGACTTCAAAAGAGAAGAATCTAGGGGTCCTAATATTAGACAGCTTCAGTACACAGTACACAGTGCAGCCAGGCAGTGGGGAACACATATAGGATGCTTGGATTTATATCAGTAAGAAGAGAGATATTGTAATCCTACTGTATAGATCACTGGTGAGACTATATCTGTAATATTGTGTCCACTTCTGGACACCCCACCTACAAAAAGACATAGATAAAATAGAACAGATGCAAAGTTGAGCTACAAAAATGGTGGAGGGTTTGAAGCATAAAACCTATCAGGAAAAGCTTAACCCCTTCCCGCTCTGCGCCATACTATTATGTTTCACTGAGTGTATAGTTCAGCACCGTAATAGTACGGAATCTGTGCCTGCGGCATTACTTCCGGCACTCGGCTGTATTACATAGTCGAGGGTCAGGACCAGCCGCTAGAAGATATTCCGACTCTGGTGGTTTAACCCATAGGAACTAATGTGCGATGTTCTGCAATACTATGTATTGCAGGACATTGCACTGGGGGATCTGAGATGACAGCTTCAAGTCCCCTTGTGGGACATGTAAAAAGTAAAAAAAAAAAAAACCAACACAATAATAAATAAACAAACAATAAAAAGAAAAAAAAACACTTTTATATTTTACAAATATACATAATGTAAACAAAAATAGATAAACAAATATGTTAGGTATCCCCATGTGCATACAGTCATATGAAAAAGTTTGGGCACCCCTATTAATCTTAATCATTTTTAGTTCTAAATATTTGGGTGTTTGCAACAGCCATTTCAATTTGATATATCTAATAACTGATGGACACAGTAATATTTCAGGATTGAAATGAGGTTTATTGTACTAACAGAAAATGTGCAATATGCATTAAACCAAAATTTGACCGGTGCAAAAATTTGGGTACCCTTATCATTTTATTGATTTGAATACTCCTAACTACTTTTTACTGACTTACTGAAGCACAAAATTGGTTTTGTAACCTCACTGAGCTTTGAACTTCATAGCCAGGTGTATCCAATCATGAGAAAAGGTATTTAAGGTGGCCAATTGCAAGTTGTTCTCCTATTTGAATCTCCTCTGAAGAGTGGCATCATGGGCTCTTCAAAACAACTCTCAAATGATCTGAAAACAAAGATTGTTCAACATAGTTGTTCAGGGGAAGGATACAAAAAGTTGTCTCACAGATTTAACCTGTCAGTTTCCACTGTGAGGAACATAGTAAGGAAATGGAAGACCACAGGGACAGTTCTTGTTAAGCCCAGAAGTGGCAGGCCAAGAAAAATATCAGAAAGGCAGAGAAGAAGAATGGTGAGAACAGTCAAGGACAATCCACAGACCACCTCCAAAGAGCTGCAGCATCATCTTGCTGCAGATGGTGTCACTGTGCATCGGTCAACAATACAGCACACTTTGCACAAGGAGAAGCTGTATGGGAGAGTGATGCGAAAGAAGCCGTTTCTGAAAGCACGCCACAAACAGAGTCGCCTGAGGTATGCAAAAGCACATTTGGACAAGCCAGCTTCATTTTGGAAGAAGGTCCTGTGGACTGATGAAACAAAGATTGAGTTGTTTGGTCATACAAAAAGGCGTTATGCATGGCGTCAAAAAAACACAGCATTCCAAGAAAAACACTTGCTACCCACTGTAAAATTTGGTGGAGGTTCCATCATGCTTTGGGGCTGTGTGGCCAATGCCGGCACCGGGAATCTTGTTAAAGTTGAGGGTCGCATGGATTCAACTCAGTATCAGCAGATTCTTGAGAATAATGTACAAGAATCAGTGACGAATTTGAAGTTACGCCGGGGATGGATATTTCAGCAAGACAATGATCCAAAACACAGCTCCAAATCTACTCAGGCATTCATGCAGAGGAACAATTACAATGTTCTGGAATGGCCATCCCAGTCCCCAGACCTGAATATCATTGAACATCTGTGGGATAATTTGAAGCGGGCTGTCCATGCTCGGCGACCATCAAACTTAACTGAACTGGAATTGTTTTGTAAAGAGGAATGGTCAAAAATACCTTCATCCAGGATCTAGGAACTGATTAAAAGCTACAGGAAGCGACTAGAGGCTGTTATTTTTGCAAAAGGAGGATCTACTAAATATTAATGTCACTTTTCTGTTGAGGTGCCCATACTTTTGCACCAGTCAAATTTTGGTTTAATGCATATTGCACATTTTCTGTTAGTACAATAAACCTCATTTCAATCCTGAAATATTACTGTGTCCATCAGTTATTAGATATATCAAATTGAAATGGCTGTTGCAAACACCCAAATATTTAGAACTAAAAATGATTAAGATTAATAGGGGTGCCCAAACTTTTTCATATGACTGTATAAGTCCCCACTCTCCAAAAATAGGATTAATTATCCTGTATGGTGGTAGCCGTAAAATAATATATACCGCAATGTGTAAATTAACGTATTATGGTCACTTTGTTTTGAGCAAAAAATAACAATAAAAAGTGATCAAAAAGTCATACATACCAAACATTTGTAGCAATAAAGTACAACTTGTCCTGCAAATAAAGAGCCCTGACATATCTCCGTCAACAGTACAGTAAAAAAGTTATAGGCATCAGAATATGGTGACCCAAGGAAAATCATTCATTTTCAAAAAGTGCCGTTTTATTTGTAAAAGCGGTAAAATGTAATTAAAAAAACCAATATAAATATGGTATCGCTGTAATCATAATGACCTGCCGGACAAAGCTGCATTGTCATTTTTAATGCAGAGTGAACACTGTAAAAAAAAAAAAAATGCAAAAAATTATGATAGAATTGTGTGTTATTTTATATGGACCCCAAAAATGTAAATAAAAGCTAATCAAAACATTATATGTACCCCAAAATGAAAGTACAACTCGTCACTCAAATAATAAGCCCTCACATAGCTATGTTGACAGAAAAATAAAAAAGTTATGAATTTTGGAATATGGGGAGGGAAAATAAGAAAAAAGTTGCCGAGCAGTACAAACTACCCTGTGTCCTTAAAGGGTTAAACTAATGTCATTAAATGTAAAAGGACTTAATTTTAAAACTATTTGTATATATGTTTTGCACAACTGACTTGTTTTGCCGAAAAGACTTTTTTATTTTGCTCTATTTTAAAGATTTTTTCTTTTTCTAGGTCAAGGTGAAGTTCTTTTATAATGAGAATATATGCAGTTTGGCTACTAAATCCAAAGGTTATCAGGAAACCGTTAAAGTACCAGCAAAGTCATCCAAGGTGGTGTACTATGTTGTTATCCCACTCAAAGCAACAGAAGTTTACATAGATGTTTTGGCTACTGTGAGCAGTTCAGGCATATCGGATAGAGTGAGAAAAATACTCTATGTGTTGGTATGTACAAATTCATTTTTATGACCATAATGAAGGACACTTGCACTAGTAAATACAGTATATGGCAAAAATGGTTCTCATTTCTCTGTGCACTGTATTTTTACTGTACATTAAAGTTGAACCAACTGATGTAGGCACATTTTAGGAATGCTCACTTTTTGTCCCTGTTTGAATGCAAGTTAAAGGGGTTGTCCAAGACAGCATATTGATGTCCTATCCTTAGAGTATCTCTGAATGGATGCTAAGCTGTATTAGTGTGACACAGCTACTACATAGTATACAGAGCCATCTGCTTCCAACCTCATTCCCTGCAGAGAATGGCTAATCAGATTGATACCTTCATTTTTTTTTTTACATTTTTTTTATATACAGTACAGACCAAAAGTTTGGACACACCTTCTCATTCCAAGAGTTTTCTGTATTTTCATTACTATAAAAATTGTAGATTCACACTGAAGGCATCAAAACTATGAATTAACACATGTGGAATTATATACTTAACAAAAAAGTGTGAAACAACTGAAAATATGTCTTATATTCTAGGTTCTTCAAAGTAGCCACCTTTTGCTTTGATTACTGCTTTGCACACTCTTGGCATTCTCTTGATGAGCTTCAAGAGGTAGTCACCTGAAATGGTCTTCCAACAGTCTTGAAGGAGTTCCCAGAGATGCTTAGCACTTGTTGGCCCTTTTGCCTTCACTCTGCGGTCCAGCTCACCCCAAACCATCTCGATTGGGTTCAGGTCTGGTGACTGTGGAGGCCAGGTCATCTGGCGTAGCACCCCATCACTCTCCTTTTTGGTCAAATAGCCCTTACACAGTCTGGAGGTGTGTTTGGGGTCATTGTCCTGTTGAAAAATAAATGTTGGTCCAACTAAACGCAAACCGGATGGAATAGCATGCCGCTGCAAGATGCTGTGATAACCATGCTGGTTCAGTATTCCTTCAATTTTGAATAAATCCCCAACAGTGTCACCAGCAAAGCACCCCCACACCATCACACCTCCTCCTCCATGCTTCACGGTGGGAACCAGGCATGTAGAGTCCATTCGTTCACCTTTTCTGCGTCGCACAAAGACACGGTGGTTGGAACCAAAGATCTCCAATTTGGACTCATCAGACCAAAGCACAGATTTCCACAGGTCTAATGTCCATTCCTTGTGTTCTTTAGCCCAAACAAGTCTCTTCTGCTTGTTGCCTGTCCTTAGCAGTGGTTTCCTAGCAGCTATTTTACCATGAAGGCCTGCTGCACACAGTCTCCTCTTAACAGTTGTTGTAGAGATGTGTCTGCTGCTAGAACTCTGTGTGGCATTGACCTGGTCTCTAATCTGAGCTGCTGTTAACCTGCGATTTCTGAGGCTGGTGACTCGGATGAACTTATCCTCCACAGCAGAGGTGACTCTTTGTCTTCCTTTCCTGGGGCAGTCCTCATGTGAGCCAGTTTCTTTGTAGTGCTTGATGGATTTGGCCACTGGACTTGGGGACACTTTCAAAGTTTTCCCAATTTTTCGGACTGACTGACCTTCATTTCTTAAAGTAATGATGGCCACTCGTTTTTCTTTACTTAGCTGCTTTTTTCTTGCCATAATACAAATTCTAACACTCCATTCAGTAGGACTATCAGCTGTGTATCCACCTGACTTCTGAACAACACAACTGATGGTCCCAACCCCATTTATAAGGCAAGAAATCCCACTTATTAAACCTGACAGGGCACACCTGTGAAGTGAAAACCATTTCAGGTGACTACCTCTTGAAGCTCATCGAGAGAATGCCAAGAGTGTGCAAAGCAGTAGTCAAAGCAAAAAGGTGGCTACTTTGAAGAACCTAGAATATAAGACATATTTTCAGTTGTTTCATACTTTTTTGTTAAGTATATAATTCCACACGTGTTAATTCAGAGTTTTGATGCCTTCAGTGTGAATCTACAATTTTTATAGTCATGAAAATACAGAAAACTCTTGGAACTCTTAGAATATAAGACATATTTTCAGTTGTTTCACACTTTTTTGTTAAGTATACAATTCCGCATGTGTTAATTCATAGTTTTGATGCCTTCAGTGTGAATCTACAATTTTTATAGTCATGAAAATACAGAAAACTCTTGGAATGAGAAGGTGTGTCCAAACTTTTGGTCTGTACTGTAAGTATCCTGCAGTAAAGACAAATGTGATGCCTGGAAAGTGAATGAGGAAAATCATGATGTAAAATGCTAGCATCTAGTTAAACAACAGGATTAGCTAAATAGATTATATATACTTTAGCAAAAAATGATGTATTAATTTATTGATTTAATTATCTGCTTATTTTGGGTTTAGGAGTCCAGTGGGAGGTCATACTCCGTGACAGACACCTCTCTTTGTGCACATTTATAAGGGGAAGCAAGTTAATCACTGATTAGGACTGTCCAGAATGAGAAAAGAATTAAAGGGTTTCCCCACAAAAGGAAGTTATCCCCATCCATAGGGTAGGATAACTTGCAGATCAGTGGGGTCCAACCGCTCAGACCAGGCGCAATACTTCAGCTATCTCCAGCACTCCTTTTCAAATGAATGGAGCGTTGCGTCCTATATGGATAGGGGATAACTTTTTTGTGGAAAACCCCTTTAAATCAATAAATAAGTTATTCTGAATCTTTTTCCACAAAGCTGTATATCAATCTGCTCTGCTCCTCCTGCTGCCTAACAAGACTTTAATAGATTGGACAGCAGTTCCAAGGTGGTTCCATGGTTCTATTTAAGTTAAATTACTGCTGCATAAAGATATATAACAGTTTTGGACTTGATTTGTTTGTCTCTTACGTTATTTGTATATTAAAAAAAATAGAAAAAGTATTGCTTGACCTATCCAAGGTACAATAGCTGTCAGCTGGATGTTCATTTGATCACTACCCCACTGCAGAAAGACCCAGGTTGCGCTGTGCATTCTAAAATGCCTGCCAAGGTAGTGTTGTAGGAAATACCACTTCAGACCTCAATGTTCAAGAAGTATAAGTCTTTATTCACCTCGAGGTGGCAGAAAGCGATATATGGCACCGTCGGCAGTGCGATTCTATTGCAATCTCAGAGACATACAGTACATAAATTACTTCTCCTTTATACAATAAAATCCCCATCTATGACATCATTCTAACTTCCTATTGGATGACGTTTAACATCAATCACTATAAGCATTAGTATGATTTCTAAACAAAGGTTTACACATGAACTCAGACAGATATTTATCATCTCTGGGGCCTCTCTAAGGCCTGTCCAACATTTCACTAGACAAAGATGACCTTTGACATCAGCTAATGGCTACCCCCAACTAAGAATGTCTCACAGGATATAATATTTCTTAAAAACATATGGTTACAATCACCCAGTATGAGAATACATGTATACATTAGAACACAAAGACTTCATTACATTGCATTGTCGAATGTGATAATATGGCTCTACAAGGGGATATACATATATATTTAATAATTTCTCTTCAGTAGCTTGTCCCAGCCCTGTACAAACTAAAGACTAGGTGAGAAATACTAGGATGAGTCAAAAATGATCTTCACTCTGGTTATACTAAAACTTCTGTTGGACTACTGTCTTATCAGTGCTTTTAATATGAGGTCGCTGTCTCCCCAGTCACTGCTGTGCAGGCTTGGATGTGTCTTTCATACAGGGCTGCATCTGCCATGGGGTGACCTGAGGCGACAGCCTTAGGCAGCGTCTCCTGGCAGCATTTTTTTCCAACAGATAGCTGTTGATATTTTACTAGAAATAGGCCAGGTGTGACAAGAGCAGGGATCAGTGAGTAAAACATCGTCCACCACCTGATGATGGATGCACACCATGTGACCACTGAGGCCCAATAACAGGCCTCAGTGGTGATCCCTGCAGTATGTAACGTCAGATGGAGGCCTGAAGAGGACGTCGGGGACCGCTAGACGCCATGAAGATTCCCAGGAGAGGTGTCACAAGGTGAGTTTAAGTGTTTGTTATTTTTCCTCACCTTCCCTGGGCCTCTCCTTATTATACTCTATGGTCTGAAGGGACCCCAGAGTTTAATCATGCTTTGTGGTTGATGAACCCCAAACATTTTGGGTTTAGGCCGAGCCCGAAACTTTTGGAAAATTTGGCTCGAAATAATAAGCTAACATATCACTGTGTGGAGGGCAAAAAGAGGGCACTATTATGTGTCGGGGGCTTAAAAAGGGATAATATACTGTGTTGGAGCCAGTAAACGAGGCAATATATTGTGTGGGGACCAGTAAAGGGGGAAGTATACTGTGGGGGGACCAATAAAGAGGCAGTATACTGTGTGGGGGCCAGTAAAAGGGATGTTATACTGTGTGGGGGCCAAATAAGGTGATTTTTTTTTATCTGCCAATGGGGGGGGGGTGTCCTACAATTTTAATTAGGGGTGCCCAATCATGGAACCAAAGATCACTGAGTTTGGTATTTTTTTGGGGGGTACCTTTCTATTGGTTGCCTCAGGCAGAGGTTCACCCTGGCTTTCATGCCCCACTTGTGATTTGCAGGAAAAAAGTGCAGTGTGCAGTGATTCGTTTTTTTGTGGTCTAAGGGTGTGTCTGGTGTTGACATCTATCAAAGACTTTGTGCAGAAAGTGTTCTGCCATAAAGAAGTGTGTTTGAATTGAAGTGAAGTTCAAAGAAGTTTGCACAAGTGTCAACCATGAAAATGAAGCCAGACTGGTGACACCATTAAGTGTACATATAAACTGATCCTATTGGACAGACGAGTGCCAGTGGATTAACTGAAAGAAGCCCTACAAGGATGAAGATTCCCGTCTGTTGAAGAAGTGAAGACAGCAGTGCTTGAGTGGCTGACCCTAATCCACCTAGTAAGGCAGCAGCTAGCCACTACATCCAGGCTGAGAACGAATGAAGAATTGGCTGCTTGACCATGTGCATGGCTCTCTTTGTTCACTTTTATAAGAGTCATTGCAAGATCTGAGCATGATTGCTCAGCTAATGCACATAGAAGTGAATGGAGAGAGCCCCACACGTCTACCCACCACGGCATTCATTCTTCTTCTGGATGCAGTCAATGTCTGTCTTACCAGGAGGGATGGGGTTCTGTGGATATGCCACATATGTCTGAGGCAGGAATACCCTGTTAAATTTAAGCCTTTATTAATGGTGCATCTAAAATAGAAAGTATTAACTTACAGTTTACATATGAAAATTGTTAAGTCATCTAAATTCAGCAGAAGAGAAAACAAGTCTAACAACAACAAGCTAACTGTAACATTATACTGTATGCTTATGCTATCCAAGTGTTATGTCTTAAATATTTGGGGCCATCACAAATCACAATGGCAGCAATGCCCATCAGACACAGTGTTGCTCACTTCCAGGCATTGTGTCTGGTTTTGAGGTTTAGCCCTAATTGCTTTCAAAGGACTAAGCCAAAATACCAGACACAGCAAAAGATAATAACACCTTGGTGATCGTGAATATGCAACTGAATTCTTTTTTAGTTTGGGCTACTTTTAACTATTATTTTTTTTCTCTTTTGTATTTCAGCCAGAAGGGAAACTCATGAGGAAACAAGCTATTAGCGAAACTATAAACCCTAAAGGTTAGATTCCTGTAGTGAAAAAAGATTGAACCTTACCGCTAGTCTAAAATATTAAAATATAGTGCCTTATTTAAAGGGGCATTAGAGTACAGAGTATTGAATAGGTGATAAATGTAACATAGGTGGAGATCCAACCACTGGGACCTTCCAACAATCACTACAACAAGGGGCTCCATTCTCCCCCATTGGCATGACTGTGGCAAGCAGGCTGCACTTGGCTGTTTCTAATAGTGCCATTGTGCCATTCTGTCAGTGTTTGTAGCCTTTGAATAGAGTGACAGCACATATGTTCAACTGCCACTCCAACTTGCCACTGATGCCACTTGCCCTAGCAATTGTTGATGGTCTGACTGCTGTAGATATCTGCTTCATAGACGTCTATGGATACCATACAATATGGTTTCAGATGCATACTGCCAACTGCATGTATCATGTAGTATGAATTGAACCTAACATTTTAACTGAAGTTATGTGATTAACAGGAAGCTCTCAGCGGATACACATCAAGACGGAGGCTTTAGAAGGAATGGTTCCTGACAGCATTGCCACAAACTTCATTAGCATACAAGGTATAACATTATATTATTGGAAAAGTTCTTCAAAATCTTAGGCTAGGTTCACATCTGCACTGGAGCAGTGACAAATACAGACAGTACAGGGCCCCTGTGCAGAAACAGTATATGGACCCCTTTTTATTCCATATGTTCTTATAAAGCAGCACATTAGTGTGCAAAAATTCATGTATTAGTAATTCTTTGCCAAAAAATTCTATAGCCCAGGGATTTATATGCAATTTAATAGGAAGCTGATTTATGGTGACAGTGTGTCCTCCTACCTACTGAGCCACTGTGCAGCTGTTCAGGTTGCATCAATGGTATGCCCAACTGATACTGGAGGTTCTGTCAGGTGTCTCTGCTCCAGATACTGACAAAAAAGCTGGGTACAACAGTACAGAGTAGAGGCACTGTTACAAAAACTCAACGGAGCCCAATAAACAGACACCGGCGGACCCCATTGACTATAATGGCGTCCAGCATTTTCAAACTGAAAGCAGCGGAGAGAAAAGTCCTTCATTGAAGACTTTTCTTTCCACCAATTTTCGGCAGTTTCTGCGACAGAGTCTCCAAAGCAGACTCTAATAACCACCAATAGAAACAAGTTCCAAAAACAGAAAGGACATCTGTGCTTACCCAAACAGGAATCTTTGGTGTATCCAAATCTACAATCCACACAACACGTTTCTGGGGGGGGTCTCCCTTTATCAAGTGTACACATATTGGTGTGTGTGACACACACCAATCTGTATACACTTGATAAAGATGTGTTCTTGGAACTTGTTTCCATTGGTGGCTATTATACAAAAGCACTGATGAATATGAATCTAAAACTTAACATTTAATGGTGTATAAAACAGAAAAAACGAAGATTTCTCACCGCTCACTGGATGATTTGAAGTTCCATCATATATCAGAAGTGCCCGGAAAAAGATACCTCCTCGGACTATAGGAAGTGATAGGATTCCAGATGAAAAAAAAAAAATTGATAAAATTTCCAGCACTCAATCTTCTTTTAAATAAAAATTAACTTTTAATAATCCATTAAAACATGGGGGGATGTAGTGTACCCCATAAAAAAACACACACCAACTGACGTGTTTCAGAGCATACACAGCTCCTTAATCATAGCATGTTGGATAACAAGTAACATTCACATATATAATGCGAGAATACAAAAGCATACACCCATAAAACATCTATTATCCCCAGTAATTAAACAAATTAACCCTTAAACAAACACAAAATACAATAAACACACAAAACAAAATGAGAAATAAAAAGGAAAAAAAAAAAACATTGCTAATGAATGATATAAATCACTTAATAAATAAATTAAATAACAAAAACTTATTTTGAAACCTACTTTAAATGATTCAGATACCGGGTAGAGAAATAGATCAACGTTATTTGAAAATCCCGCCAAAAAATGTGTGTCAAGATCATATGACACATCACATGTGATCAAAATAACTTTAAAATTACCGCTCAATAGTTATGAACATATGTGTGTTCACGTGTTTCATCATGTGATTTTCTTATTTATTACAGTTGGTATTATAACAGTGGATCTATAATAAGAGAACAGCTTTCTTCTTTCCTTCGCTATTTCTTGGAATTTTTTTAAATTACCGCTCAATAGTTATGAACATATGTGTGTTCACGTGCCTTATCATGTGATTTTCTCATTTATTTTAGCGGTATTTATGAATGGTGTTAATTCTAATGTGTATGTCATTCCTGGTTCATTTGCAAGAGGTTTTTTGTGTTGTGGTATTTCACACTAGTTGCTAAATATTTGAAGTTACCACTCATGTCCAAGTTATTTTGATCACATGTGATGTGTCATATGATCTTGACACACATTTTTTTTGCGGGATTTTCAAATAACATTGATCTATTTCTCTACCCGGTATCTGAATCATGTAAAGTAGGTTTCAAAATAAGTTTTTGTTAATTAATTTATTTATTAAGTGATTTATATCATTCATATGCAATGTTTTATTTGTTTATTTATTTTCATTTTGTTTTGTGCGTTTATTGTGTTTTGTGTTTGTTTAAGGGTTAATTTGTTTAATTACTGGGCATAATAGATGTCACATGTTTTATGGGTGTATGCTTTTGTATTCTCGCATTATATATGTGAATGTTACTTGTTATCCAACATGCTATGATTAAGGAGCTGTGTGTGCTCTGAAACGCGTCAGTTGGTGTGTGTTTTTTTTTATGGGGTACACTACATCCCCCCATGTTTTAATGGATTATTAAAAGTTAATTTTTATTTAAAAGAAGATTGAGTGCTGGAAATTTTATCAATTTAATGGTATATACCTAAAAATAAGAGACATAACATTTGTTGTACGCAATACACATAAAAAGCTACATTGCACATGCCGTCCTGGAACAGTCAGGGTTAATTTCTTTTGAGGGAGTAGAGTGGTACTGCCCTTGTCAGGGTGGGAGCAATTTCGGGTGCTAGGGACAGTCCCTTAGGGGCAGCATAGGGACTGTTTCCTGTGGTTGGACCTCATGACTATCTTGTGGCTACCGTCCTTTCACGTCTGATTGGGTGAGATCCACCCTATTTTTTCTATATTGGCATTCATTGCTGCCCTTTGTTTGTGGTTGACTCCGTTCAACTTATTGTTGGCATGTGCAATTTAGCTTTTTATGTGTATTGCGTACAACAAATGTTATGTCTCTTATTTTTAGGTATATATCATTAAATGTTAAGTTTTAGAGTCATATTCATCAGAGCTATTGTATCATTTTAACTATCTGATGCTTGAGACACGATCCTATTTATTTAGGAATTTGGTGTTTTTGATGGCCAATTGCTGTTTGTAATATTGGTGGTTATTGGATACTATTTTTGTCTGGATTTCTCCTATGACGATTGTCGATCCTGCTGCAGTGCCCTGGGAATAAGTTACAGTACATCGCTTTCTATAGTTGTTGTGGCTGGTCACAACATTAGGTCAGAGTCCAAGGTGACCATTTTTTCACTTACTCTAGTGCCCTCTCCTCATATTGGCTCACCTTACACACTTATTGTTTGTGTGACAGTACTATGCTATGTGCCGCTGAGCGTCTCTCTTTTGTCTATAGAATTGCCAACACAGACAAATGTGAACCCAGCCTGAGCTGTAGCATTGTCATGTGACTAATAGACATGAAGTGATTTCCTGAGAAAAAGAAAGCAGCCATGCCTTCTAATCCTGCAGAACACCTTAAAGCTTTGTTCACTTCATATTTATGGACATGTATATGTTAAACCGATCAGCTGTTCTCAACAGTTGATATACAGCGAATTCAGCAGGAAGCAGACAGCTCTGTTCGCTATGTAGTCGCTGAACTGAGTAACTGCAACTTAGTTCCCATTCAAGAGAATGGAGCTGTCTGATTCCTGCTCTATTCTCTGTGTAGCAGATGCTGAGAACAGCTGATTGGTAGGTGTGCTAATTAAAAGGGTTGGGAACCTGTGCCTTTTAAAATAGTTGGGATTAGAGAAACAAGTTTGCTTTCTCCCAGAAACAGTACCTTTAGGCAGGGCCAGCGTTAGGGGGGTGAAATGGGCAATTGCCCAGGGCACCCATCCCCAAAGGAATCAGGCCATGCCATATCGATAACGGAAAGGGGCACATCATCATGTGCTGCTGGGCCCCTTTCCAATAGAAGGCTTCCCAGGGGACATCTATAAAAATAACAAACATTTTTACTCACCCCAGAGTATAATAATAGCACTGGAACAAATTTCGAGGGCTTTGCCTGAAGCGGCTCGAGGCTCTGGGGTGTATATTATACTGTGTGGGGCCACTGTGGAGCATTATACTGGGGGCGCTTTGGGGAGCATAGTAAATTGTGTGGGGCCAGTGTGGAGCATTATACTAGGGGGCCCTCTGGGGAGCATATTATACTGTGTGGGGCGTCTTATACTGGACAGGGGCCTCTGCAGAGCATATTATACTGGGGGACCTCTGGGGAGCATATTATATTGTGCGGGGCCACAGTGAAACATTATATTGTGAGGGGCACTGTGGAGCATATTATACTGTTTGGGGCTTCTTGGGAGCATATTACACTATGTGGGGCCACTGTGGAGCATATTATATTATGCTGGGCTTCTTGGGAGAATATAATACTCTGTGGGGCCACTGTGGAGCATTATACTGGGGGGGACTCTGGGGAGCATATTATACTGTGTGGGGGCCACTGTGGAGCATTATACTGGGGGGGACTCTGGGGAGCATATTATACTGTGTGGGGGCCACTGTGGAGCATTATACTGGGGGGCGCTGTGGGAAGCCTTTTATACTTGTGGGGCATATTATATTGTGTTGGGCTGCTGGGAAGCACATACTGTGTGGGGCCTCTAAGGGTTATTATACTGTATGGGCCCACTGTGGAGCATTATAGTATGTTGGGGCTCTGGGGAGCATATTATGCTGTGTGGAGAATTAGTTACCATATGGGGCCACTATGGGGGGCTCAGGGGAGCATTTCATACTGTGTGGGGCCACTATGGAGTATTATATACCATGTGGAGCATTATACTCTGGGGAGGGGGATGGGCTCAAAATTCCTGCTGGCAGCCCTGTGTGCTATGTCTGCATCACAGCTCCCTCAATATAATTTTGCACATACATGTAGTGCTCCATGGTTGTGTCATTTCCCATACAGTACTCTGCATGGCCATGGCCATGGAGCTATTGGGGCGTGCACAGTACTACAGGGAACGATACAGGAAACAAACTCAGTAATGCCGGATAGTCAGCACATATGTAAGATTTCAGTGAAGGAGCCATGGTGTAGGCCATTAGCAGAAAGTTTTTGGGGGTGGGGCCCTAGAACAATTTCCTCTGGTGGGCCTTTGGTCCTTCAATCTGACACCGTCCTTGCAGTTGTCTGATATTATAGCTCAACTTCACAAAAGTGAATAGAGCTCAGCTTCCATAACTGTTTTATTATTAAAGGGACTTTCCGGCCTTATGATATTGATGACCTATCATTAGGATAGGTCATAAATATCACATTGGTGGGGGTTCAACATTTAGCACTCCCACCAATCAGCTGTTCTCAGCAGTCGGCAGCCTCACCTGCTTCCTGCTCTGTTCATTGTATAGTTGCTGAGGCTGCTGAAAACAACTGATCTGTGAGAGTACTGGGTATTGGCTGGTAAACCTATACATTATTTTACTTGATATGGTTGCATGAAATAGAGTAGTCTACTATGCTATTTTATACTTGTTTCTATTGGCCAGATTAAGGCCAAATGAAACTGGCCCTTGTGCTTTCAGCCTTAATGTAACCTTACAGACACATGTTTGTGGTGTGAACCCAGCTTTGCCTAAACTTTAAAGATTTAAAAAGCAAGTAGTCCATAGTTATTACAAGTTGTAATTTATTTGATATTGTCTTGTTTACAAAAAAATATGTTTTAATATACTTGCAATATATATATATATATATATATATATATATATATATATATATATACTGTATATATATATTTATTTATTTATTTATTTTAGGAGATATAATGGGGGAGACTCTGCTCGGCATCTTAGATGATTCCTATCTTGGATCACTCATATATGTTCCTTACGGCTGCCCAGAGCAGAATATGGTCACCACAACTCCAAATGTTATTGTTACTAAGTATTTAGATGTCACTAAAAGGTGGGATGTTGTTGGAGCAGAAAAACGAAGCAAAGCTATTAGTAATATTAAAAAAGGTACAGTTTTACCAGTTGTAAATCTATGCATTTGCTTTTACATGGATTCTGCAGTTTATAATAAATGATGCTTACCATTCATAAAAGTTATGTGCCTTTCATATTAGATTTTGAAACCAAGAGATCATATTAGATTTGAAGAGCCAAATATGTGCATGTTAACCCATCTGGCATTATCATATGCATGTGCATTCGAGAAAGTTAGTGCATTCCCCTCTACATGTACATGACCTTGATCGCACAGGCTCAGATGCAGAGCCCTAGTATTCAATATGGGAGCCTGGCTGTAACTGCCAGGACAGTGATAACATAGATTCCGGGTGTTTAACCCCTAATATGCCGCAGTCAATAGCATCTTAGGGGTCTGTCAGTCAAACTGACAGTTCCTTTGGCCCCCTGCAATGCGATCACTGGGCTCCAATGATAGCCCTTCTATTAGATCTGCCAGAGGAATGTCCTAATATAATTCCTGTTACAGGCAGAATACATTGCAATACATACAGTACATACAGTGTATTCTACTAGTGATCGTGCTCCGTAGTGGGGAATTGGAAAAAAATTTAAATGTTGTGGCGATACCAAATATTTTTACACTATTTCACATGCCCCGCAAATGTTGTAACAAATAATGCCAAAATCTTCATTTCTGTTTATTCCGCCATCCAAAAAAACAGAAAACAAAGCAATCAAAAAGTCACATGAATCTCATAATGAAAACTTTAAAGGGAATCTGTTATCAGAACAGTCCCTATTGAACTATAAGCACAGTCCGACAGCCAAGGTTTATATGAATAAAACACTTTTTTTTCTGCTTCCATGGTCAGGGCAGGGAGGGATTTTTCTTGGCAACAGCTTAGTTACAGCTGTGGCTAGGGAAATCTTTAGCGCCAATTTTCTACTTAAAGGAGGTTCTAAAGTACAGTACAGACCAAAAGTTTGGACACACCTTCTCATTCCAAGAGTTTTCTGTATTTTCATGACTATAAAAATTGTAGATTCACACTGAAGGCATCAAAACTATGAATTAACACATGTGGAATTACAGTATATACTTAACAAAAAAGTGTGAAACAACTGAAAATATGTCTTATATTCTAGGTTCTTCAAAGTAGCCACCTTTTGCTTTGATTACTGCTTTGCACACTCTTGGCATTCACTTGATGAGCTTCAAGAGGTAGTCACCTGAAATGGTTTTCACTTCACAGGTGTGCCCTGTCAGGTTTAATAAGTGGGATTTTTTGCCTTATAAATGGGGTTGGGACCATCAGTTGTGTTGTTCAGAAGTCAGGTGGATACACAGCTGATAGTCCTACTGAATGGAGTGTTAGAATTTGTATTATGGCAAGAAAAAAGCAGCTAAGTAAAGAAAAACGAGTGGCCATCATTACTTTAAGAAATGAAGGTCAGTCAGTCCGAAAAATTGGGAAAACTTTGAAAGTGTGCCCAAGTGCAGTGGCCAAAACCATCAAGCACTACAAAGAAACTGGCTCACATGAGGACCGCCCCAGGAAAGGAAGACCAAGAGTCACCTCTGCTGCGGAGGATAAGTTCATCCGAGTTACCAGCCTCAGAAATCGCAGGTCAACAGCAGCTCAGATTAGAGACCAGGTCAATGCCACACAGAGTTCTAGCAGCAGACACATCTCTACAACAACTGTTAAGAGGAGACGGTGTGCAGCAGGCCTTCATGGTAAAATAGCTGCTAGGAAACAACTGCTAAGGACAGGCAACAAGCAGAAGAGACTTGTTTGGGCTAAAGAACACAAGGAATGGACATTAGACCTGTGGAAATCTGTGCTTTGGTCTGATGAGTCCAAATTTGAGATCTTTGGTTCCAACCACCGTGTCTTTGTGCGACGCAGAAAAGGTGAACGAATGGACTCTACATGCCTGGTTCCCACCGTGAAGCATGGAGGAGGAGGTGTGATGGTGTGGGGGTGCTTTGCTGGTGACACTGTTGGGGATTTATTCAAAATTGAAGGAATACTGAACCAGCATGGTTACCACAGCATCTTGCAGCGGCATGTTATTCCATCCGGTTTGCGTTTAGTTGGACCATCATTTATTTTTCAACAGGACAATGACCCCAAACACACCTCCAGACTGTGTAAGGGCTATTTGACCAAGAAGGAGAGTGATGGGGTGCTACGCCAGATGACCTGGCCTCCACAGTCACCAGACCTGAACCCAATCGAGGTGGTTTGGGGTGAGCTGGACCGCAGAGTGAAGGCAAAAGGGCCAACAAGTGCTAAGCATCTCTGGGAACTCCTTCAAGACTGTTGGAAGACCATTTCAGGTGACTACCTCTTGAAGCTCATCAAGAGAATGCCAAGAGTATGCAAAGCAGTAATCAAAGCAAAAGGTGGCTACTTTGAAGAACCTAGAATAAAAGACATATTTTCAGTTGTTTCACACTTTTTTGTTAAGTATATAATTCCACATGTGTTAATTCATAGTTTTGATGCCTTCAGTGTGAATCAACAATTTTTATAATCATGAAAATACAGAAAACTCTTGGAATGAGAAGGTGTGTCCAAACTTTTGGTCTGTACTGTATATTACAAAATTGTTCACCAAACACCCCCCTACACTATAGTAGAAATAAAAAAGGTAAATTAGCACTTAGACTTTAAGGACAGGAGAGGTAAGCAACACTATTTGTTGGGTTTGTTCACTTCTCCTGGGACTCCACTCATTATACTCTGGGGTCTGAAGAGACCCCAGTGTATAATAATAGCAGTTTCGTTTTGGTGCCGCCCCCCTCAAGGACTCAACAATCTGCCGCCTGAGGCGACATGAATATGGCAGCTGTGGCCCTGTGTCTAAGGAACTTGATAAATGTGGCACATGGCACATTTTTTGGCACACATTATACCACAATTCTGGCGCATTTTGCACAGTAAATCACCTCTATGTTTTTTAACATTTGAGCACAATTTATTAGTACCTATAAATAACAATGCATAGTCGCAACACAGTTTTGCACAATATGTAGGTATTTTCTTCTGTAAAGTCAACACACATTTCACACATTTATAGCTTTAAAATTGTATATACTGTAAGTTATTACCCCTTTTATTATTTATTTTTGTTGCATTTAGATATTTTATATCATGATAGAATTAAGATTAGCTGCAATGTTTAATGTAGTCTATGGGAATCACACATCCATGTCACATGCATAGGTTGTTGTTCCAGCTTTGCAAGAAGGGCCAGCAGAGTGGAGTCC
Organism: Leptodactylus fallax; assembly: GCA_947044405.1. Classification (NCBI taxonomy): domain Eukaryota; kingdom Metazoa; phylum Chordata; class Amphibia; order Anura; family Leptodactylidae; genus Leptodactylus; species Leptodactylus fallax. The sequence goes on from CAMRHE010000045.1 coordinate 7,941,553, forward strand.
TATGAACAAAGTCTGCAGAATGCCCCAATAAGCAGCAGAAGGAGAGTACTATAAGTACTATCACATCCACACAGTCAATAATTTAATAAAGTGAGATTACTAAATGTATATTTATACAGTGTCCACTGAAGTTAAACAGGAGCAATACAAACGCAGCTAGCTCCCCTAGAGGTTTTAGTTCCTCTGCATTTTCAGACATTCAAAAGATACTGATTCTCTTTACTGAGATCCAGCTGCCAGGAAGTCTTGAGGACAGTGCACCTTGGGAATAAGTATATACAGTGCTGGCCAAAAGTATTGGCACCCCTGCAATTCTGTCAGATAATACTCAATTTCTTCCAGAAAATGATTGCAATCACAAATGCTTTGGTAATAATATCTTCATTTAATTTGTCTTCAATGGAAAACCACAAAAAGAATTGTCAAAAAGCCAAATTGGATATAATTCCACACCAAACATAAAAAAGGGGGTGGACAAAAGTATTGGCACCCTTTGAAAAATCATGTGATGCTTCTCTAATTTGTGTAATTAACAGCACCTGTTACTTACCTGTGGCACATAACAGGTGGTGGCAATAACTAAATCTCACTTGCAGCCAGTTGAAATGGATTAAAGTTGACTCAACCTCTGTCCTGTATCCTTGTGTGTACCACATTGAGCATGGAGAAAAGAACGAAGACCAAAGAACTGTCTGAGGACTTGAGAAGCAAAATTGTGAGGAAGCATGAGCAATCTCAAGGCTACAAGTCTATCTCCAAAGACCTGAATGTTCCTGTGTCTACCGTGCGCAGTGTCATCAAGAAGTTTAAAGCCCATGGCACTGTGGCTAACCTCCCTAGATGTGGACGGAAAAGAAAAATTGACGAGAGATTTCAACGAAAGATTGTGCGGATGGTGGCTAAAGAACCTCGACTAACATCCAAACAAGTTCTAGCTGCCCTGCAGTCCGAGGGTACAACAATGTCAACCCGTACTATCCGTCGGCGTCTGAATGAAAAGGGACTCTATGGTAGGATACCCAGGAAGACCCCACTTCTGACCCAGAGACATAAAAAAGCCAGGCTGGAGTTTGCCAAAACTTACCTGAGAAAGCCAAAAACTTTTTGGAAGAATGTTCTCTGGTCAGATGAGACAAAAGTAGAGCTTTTTGGGAAAAGGCATCAACATAGTTTACAGGAAAAAAAAAGAGGCCTTCAAAGAAAAGAACACGGTCCCTACAGTCAAACATGGCGGAGGTTCCCTGATGTTTTGGGGTTTCTTTGCTGCCTCTGGCACTGGACTGCTTGACCGTGTGCATGGCATTATGAAGTCTGAAGACTACCAACTAATTTTGCAGCATAATGTAGGGCCCAGTGTGAGAAAGCTGGGTCTCCCTCAGAGGACAATGACCCAAAACACACTTCAAAAAGTACTAGAAAATGGTTTGAGAGAAAGCACTGGAGACTTCTAAAGTGGCCAGCAATGAGTCCAGACCTGAATCCCATAGAACACCTGTGGAGAGATCTCAAAATGGCAGTTTGGAGAAGGCACCCTTCAAATCTCAGGGACCTGGAGAAATTTGCCAAAGAAGAATGGTCTAAAATTCCAGCAGAGCATTGTAAGAAACTCATTGATGGTTACCGGAAGCGGTTGTTCGCAGTTATTTTGTCTAAAGGTTGTGCTACCAAGTATTAGGCTGAGGGTGCCAATACTTTTGTCCGGCCCATTTTTGGAGTTTTGTGTAAAATGATCAATGATTTGACTTTTTTTTCATTCTCTTTTGTGTTTTTTCATTGCAAGCAAAATAAATGAAGATATTATTACCAAAGCATTTGTGATTGCAATCATTTTCTGGTAGAAATTGAGTATTATCTGACAGAATTGCAGGGGTGCCAATACTTTTGGCCAGCACTGTACAATAAATCTTCTACTGAAGGAAATAAACGTGTCTGTAATTTTACCTATAGCTAATGTCTTAGTTCATGGCAACCTGTTTTCTGCCTACGTTGCAGCAGAAGCACATTTATAATTATAGTATATTATAGAATTTCTTTCTATGCAATTCCCTAATATAGGTTGCAAGGAAGTTGGGAGATCCATGCTTCATATTCAACATTTCATCTTATATCTTATAGTCTAGCCATTTCAATGTGTTTTATACTAAATGCTTGCATTTGCCTGTACCTAAAAGTCTCTTCTACAGTATACTGTATAAGAAACTGGAATCATGTCAAACTAATGTAGTTTAATAAGCTTCATCAGAACACTATAGTGTATAATATATGTTTCTTTTTCAAACAGGCTATCTGACACAATTATCTCATTTATCTGGTGATTCTTTTCAGGGAAGCACATGGTAAGACCAGAATTTGTAGCTGTCCTTATCACTTTTAACTTTCTTTTTTGCAAAGGACTACTATAGTTTTTGTAGTTCCCAAATTTTTAAATGGGTTTCCCTATCTCAGGGTTTCTTCAGTGTTTTTGTCTCCTCTCCCCTCCACTTCCTGGTTCAGGCCAACAGTGTACTGTCTGCTTATTCTAAATTGCAAAGTTAAGAGATAAAAAGACATTGGTTAAGCACAGTTCTAGCACTTATCAAGGCAAGATTCGTAGGGCTGCATTTATGTATGTCTCCTGATGAACCCAATGTTTTATAAAGCGGGGAAACATGAAGAGACTACTGAGACCGCTATTGATGAACGTAACTGAGTCCATGACAATCTATGTGGGGAGATGATGCGAGTTGTTGTTCTACCCATTCACTACTTCCTAGTCTTCCTTGCATGCTAAATCTTGGATGTTTGTCTGCATGTCTGCCGACTGTCATATGCAATAAGATAGAATATGGACATGGCAGATGGCATATATCATATGCATGACACTTTAAAAATGGTATGCATATGGTAGTTATGCTGGTAGGGGCACTAGGAGGAAATCTGGAGGTGGAAATTAAGAGGGTGTGCAAAAATCCCATGACCATAATGAGTCAGAAAAAAGCAGAAGGATGAAGACATTGCCAATGATGATTATTATGTGGTTAGGACCTGGCAACGAGCTCAGGGTGACAAGGTAACATCAAAGGAAGAGAGTGGTGGTGATAATGATTCTAGTCAATGCGCACCCCCAACATCCAAAAAGCCTGGTGATGACCATGACAGACACGTTTCAGGCACTGCTAGTATTGGAAGCAGCAACTATATGATGTCATCTCTCGTATGGAAATTTTGTTTTACATTGACAAATGACCAATCCACTGCTGCAGTCCCTGTCGTACCACTTAGAGGATTCCACTGTATTTTGCCAACTGATGGCAAGCGCTCAAACTCAGTTGAGGATAACTACCTGCCATTATTTATCCAGTGGAAGAGTGAAGAAATCAGGCGATACCTTTTAGAGGCTAACTGAGTATATTTAGTATAGTATATAGTATATATACTATAGTAAGCTTTCGGAAGTACTAGCTCCCTTCATCAGGCATGGTGTTATACAAGAAACTGAAAATTCACAGATTTTTTATACTTTATAGACATGGACCTTCAAAGGATCTTAGAGTCCTTAAAAAAAACAAAATGCAATCTAAGTAGAGAAGTTATTTACAACCGGTTTATCCAGGAAAGCTGGATTTGTCAGCAGGGAAAGGTGCATGCCACCATCAACACGTGGAGCAGCAATTACGGACAAGGACAATACATGGCTTTCATGGCCCACTGGGTCAATGTTTTCAGCGGCAGTGGCCCCAGTTCAGAAGTGCAACAAGGCTGGGTACTAGTACTATCTCGTTTGTGCAGGCCCAGTTTCAACACCAGGTGGGTTTCATCCGCCTCCTTTGGTTTCTCCTCTCTGGACCATTTTCATTCTTCACTAGGGAAAGCAGCTGCTTCCCCTCCCCCTCACTCATTTCATGGGTGTAAGGTGAAGCGCTGCCATGCAGTTTTACAGCTGATGAGCCTGGATCAGAGAAGCCACACAGCAGAGGAGCTGTTTCGCTGTATCATGCAGCAATTATCCCGTTGAATGGCTCCCTGCCAGCTACAACTGAGCAGGGCTACCAGAGGTAATGATGCGAATATTGTGGCTGCACTGCTGTTGGGTAAAATAACACCTTGGGGCACATTTATCAATAGTGTTGAAGTTTGGACTTTCTAAAACTACAAATCCAGTTCTTAGTTTTAAACATATTTATAAATACAGTATGTCATACGGACCTTCATAAATCTGTCTCACTTTCCTATGCACCAAAATTCAGTCTTATTTTTCCGATATCTCAAAAATTCTGTCTCCATTGTGCCAAAAAAATCAAAAGAATCTGTCTCCATTGAGCCAAATAATCTGTCACTATTGCCCATGCATCAAAATTCTATCTCAATTCAATCTTTAATTCAATTTACACCATTTTAAATTTGGTATACTTTGCACAAGAAAATCTGCACCATATTCCTATTTTTCTGTCTCATAAATGTGTCGTAAAGTTAGACACTTTTAAACCATGCCCATTCTACTGCACATTTTTCAAAAGTGTCAAGCCAATAACATTTTCTTGTTTTTTTCTGGTTAACGCTGTTCATAAATATGTCGTAAATGCTGTGCACCATAATGTTTGGTGAAAACGTAGACAGAAAAGTGTCTGAGTTCTATTGATAAATATGCCCCATGTGCTAAAATTATTAACATATATAGTGGCTTAAACGAAGTGCTGCTCATGGCCAGAAAAGTGTTTGTGCAATTCAGCTATTATGTGGGTAAAAACACCCAGCTGAACTTGTAGCGACAAAACAGTCTGCCCTTGCAATTCCACATCTGTGACTTTCCAAGTTGCTAAAATTCCACATTGAACTTGCTGGAGGATCTGTGTGAGCATCAGAAGGTGGTGAATAATTACTGCATGCACTTCACCACAGGGATGATGTTATTTTGACATCCTCCACTGAAGGCTCATGATTTTTGAAGGGTATCACCATTTGAAGCCCTTTCAGGAGGCCAACAAATTTGTCAGCTGGAACAACTGCTCCATCAGTGATATCATCCATTTATTATATATCTTACTGGAAACTCTTACATTCATGCAATAAGGGATGGAACAAGAAGAACAGCTTCCACATCTTGGCTACCATCATCACCCTGGGTTGATGAAACAGGAACTAGAGTAGGATGAAGAACTGGGTCACAGTCATCATGGTGGAGGACCTGTGGCTAATATTTGGAGCATTTTAAATGACAAAATGCATAAAAGCAAGTGCAGTGCAGTTAAATTATCAGTTTGGATCCACTGCTTATCATCTGTTTCCCATAGACATCACTTTGATAAAAATTTAGCTGTGTTTGCCTTAAAGAGCTAGAAATTGGCTAAATAGGTTCCTAAGAGCCCTGGCAGTATCATACATTATGTTTTAAGCTAATTTAAGCTTTGGTTTGTGATGAGCTTATTCAACCAAAAACAAATCTTTGGACTGAACCACCCAAACCTGAAAAAAATTTTAGATGTTGGCATATCTCTAACTGCTATATGTTTCTATTTCTATTTTTTTGTACTTTATGGAAAATATGCTGTACTTTTATGCAGTGGAAACCAGAAGTTTCTATACACTATATATAAAGACACATATGGATGTTTTTCTCACTATCTGACATGAAATCAGAATAAATCTTTCCCGTTTTAGGTCAATTAGGATTACCCAAATTATTTATATTTGCCAAATGCCACAATAATGAGAGATAGAGATTTTTTTAAGGCATTTTTATTACTTTCTGCAAAGTCAAAAGTTTACATACATTTCATTAGTATTTGGTACCATTGCCCTTAAACTGTAAGACTTGGGTCAAACGTTTTGGATATCCTTCCACAAGCTTCTCACAATAGTTGGTAGGAATTTGGGCCCATTCCTCCTGACAGAACTGGTGTAACTGAGCCATGTTTGTAGGCCGCCTTGCTCGCACCTGCCTTTTCACCTTTGCCCATAAATTTTCAATAGGATTGAGATCAGGGCTTTGTGATGGCCACTCCAAAACATTGACTTTGTTATCCTTAAGCCACTTTGTAACCAGTTTGACAGTATGCTTCGAGTCATTGTCCATTTGGAAGACCCATTTGCGAGCAAGCTTTAACTTCCTAGCTGATGTCTTGAGATGTTGCTTCAGTACTGCCACATAATGTTCTTTCCTCATGATCAGGGCCGGTTTTAGACAAAGTGGGGCCCTGGGCAAAAATTAAAAGCGGGGCCCCAAATGCTGATATGCAAACAACACCATCGTCTTCCAGTGACAACCCCTATAATAACGCCTCCTTTCTGCCAACAAAAAAGTAATAACAAGCCCTATTTTACCACATACAATTCAAATGAGCACCTTTGTACCACCTATTAGATTTCTGCACCCAGTCATCAGTTATTATAGCGCCTCCTTATAAATAATAGTCCCTGCTTATAAATAATATTACACCTTTATTAATAATAGCTCCCTTATAAATGATAAATAGTGCCCTGCATCAGTAATATCCCCCCTTATCGGTAACAGTCACCCCGTAAAAATAATACTGCACCCTTATAAATAATAGCCCCCTCATAAATAATAGTTACCCTTATAAATAATAGTCCCCATTATCACTAATAGCCCCCTTTATAAATAAGCCCACTTAACAATTATACCCCCCTTATAAATAGTTCCCCTCTTATAAATAATAGCCCCCTCATACTTAAGTTTCCCAATTATATATAGTAACCCACCCTTATATATAATAGTTCTCCGTTATACAGTGTCGGACTGAAGGGCCTTAGGCCCACCAAAGGAACTTGTTCTGGGGCCCCACCCAACAGCTTTGGTGGTCCACTTTGGGGCATTATTTGGGGGGGACTAATGAGCATTATACTAGGGGGCCCCTCTGGAGAGCATAATGCTCCAAAGTGGCCCCACAGAATATAACATGCTATCCAGAGGGGCCCCTTCCCCAGTATAATGCTCCACAGTGGCCCCACACAGTATATTATGCTATCCAGAGGGGGCCCCCAGTATAATGCTCCACAGGGGCCCTACAGTGCTATTATTATATTATATTCTGGGGTCTCTTCAGACCCCAGAGTATAATAATCGAAGGCCCGGGGTAAGTAAGGTAAAATAACAAACAGTTATACTCACCTTGTCTTACCTCTCTTGGACCTCCTCGAGCTGCTCCGCTATGCCCGCCGGCGACCGCTTCCTATTCCATGCGGCTGACGTCACGCGTTGTGGACGTCACCTCTGAGCAGTGATGTACGGAACGCCAAGGACAGGTGAGTAGAAATGTTTGTTATTTTTACTCACCTCGGAAAGGGGCCTTGCGGTCCCTTTCTGTTAGTGCTTTGGCCGGGCCTGACTCCGGGATCCAGAGTCATCAGGTTCTGGATCCCGGGGGCCCCTTTGGGGACGGGGCCCTGGGCAATTGCCCAGTTTGCCCCCCCCTAACGCCGGCCCTGCTCATGATGCCATCTATTTTGTGAAGTGCAGCAGTCCCTCCTGCAGCAAAACAACCACACAACATGATGGTGCCACCCCCGTGTTTCACAGTCAAGATGGTGTTCTTAGGCTTGCAAGCTTCTCCCTTTTTCCTCCAAACGTAACAATGGTCATTATGGCCAAACAGTTCAATTTTAGTTTTGTCAGACCACAGGACATGTCTCCAAAAATTAAGGTCTTTGTTCCTGTGTGCATTTTCAAACATTAATCTGGCTTTTTTATGTTTCTTTTGGAGTAATGGCTTCTTCTTGGTAGAGTGGCCTTTCAGCCCATGTCGATACAGTACTCCATTCGCTGTAGATAATGACACACTCTTACCAGCTTCAGCCAGCATCTTCACAATTTCTTTTGCTTTTGTTCTTGGGTTGATATGCACATTTCGTACCAAAGCACGTTTATCTCTGGGACACAAAACCTGTCTCCTTCCTGAGCGGTATGATGGCTGGACATTCCCATCTTGTTTATACTTACGTATAATTGTTTGTACAGATGAATGAGGCACCTTCAAGTATCTGGAAATTGCACCCAAGGATGTTGCACCAGACTTGTGCAAATCCACAATTCTCTTCCTGATATCTTGGCTGATTTCTTCAGACTTTCTCATGATGTTACACAAAGAAGCAGTATGTTTCAGGTGTGCCTTAAAATTCATCCACAGGTGTGTCTCTAATTAACTCAGATGTTGCCAATAAACCTATCAGAAGCTTCCAAAGACATGACATCATCATAGGGGCTGTCCCATATTGTTTAAAGGCATAGTAATCTTAATGTATGTAAACTTTTGACTTTGCAGAAAGTAATAAAAATGCCTTAAAAATTCTCTCTCTCATTATTCTAGCATTTGGCAAATATAAATCATTTTGGTAATCCTAACTGACCTAAAACGGGAATGGTTTATTCTGATTTCATGTCAGATGGTGAGAAAAACATGCATATGTGTCTTTTTATATAGTGTATGTAAACTTCTGGTTTAAACTGTATATAGTTGCCAAAAGATATATGTTTTATTATGATGGTGGCCATAAAAAAGGTAAATGTGTTTTCTTTGTTATATCTTTGGTTAGTTATGAAATATTTGAGATTGTACAATGAAAAGTACAAAAGGACTGATTACAGATACTGTACCGCTCTGAGTCGTGTCTTGTAACAAGCTATTCACATGTTTGTCCATCACATGACCCGGATAGAATGGTAGTCCCTCGAAGAGAATAATATAGGTTTCTATGGAATGACAGCAAACTGAGATCTAGGGATACCAAATTTATATTGTTTTATTTACAATTTAACCCCTAAACAAAAATCCGAAACTTTGCAAAAAAAATATCGCCATATTCTGACACCCATAACTTTTTTATATTTCCATGTACGGGGATGTATAGGGTGTCTTTTTTTGCGGAGCTAGGTGTACTTTTTATTTATACCATTTTGGGGAAAGTCTATTGCTTTGATCACTTTTTATTCAAATTTTTATCAGAGGCGAAGCAGCAAAAAAATGTCAGCCTGTCATACAAATGAATGCCAGACAAGTCTGGGAGCCTTCAATAGGCTCCCGGCTGTCATGGCAATGGATCACTGGCCCGGATCTCCTTTTCCTAGTTTCTATCTCAATTTTGTGCTGACAGACTCCCTTTAAATACTGGTAAGAATTTATCTATAATTTTCTATCTGGTGCTGCAGTTTTTGAGATACTGAGGAAAGCTGCTAAAATGCATGCATCTTTGTTTAATGAAACTGGGATTGTTTTTAAATCCCTGCTTTCTAAAAGCCATTACTTTTTTATTTTTTCATTTGCTGAACCATACGAGGGCTTATTTTGTGCAGGACAAATTGTACTTCATAATGATAACATTTAATATGCTATACGATGTAGTGGGAAATAAGAAAAAAAAATTCTGAATGGATGGAATTAGAGAAAAAACGCATTTGTGCCACGTCTCTTTGGGTTGGCAATGCCAAATTTTATATAGTTTTTGTCATATTTTAATACTTTTACAAAAATCCAAAACTTTGAAAAATGCAAAGAATTATTTTAGTTACCATATTCTGACACCTGTCTTTTTTTTTTCGCAACACCGTTTCCAAAATTATTATGCAAATTATATATTTCTTTGATTTTCCTATATGGTTGATGCCAATGGCAGTCATTAAGTATAATGTTCAAATCTTCAACCGTTAAGAGTATAAATCAAATTTTATTTGACAAACCGTCCCAAATTATTATGTACAACTGAGTTTGTAAATGTTTTATAAGTTTTAAAGAACTGAAAATTGTCATTTGTTGAATTTGCAGCATTAAGAGGTCACATTTACAGAAATCAAAAGCTATTTCAATCAAAAACATCTTACCAGGCCAAGTTACATGTTAACATAGGACCCCTTCTTTGATATAAACCTTCACAATTCTTGCATCCATTGAACTTGTGAATTTCTTTGCATGATCTCATAATAGCCTCCCAGAGCTGCTGTTTTGATGTGAATTGCCTCTCACCCTCATAGATGTTTTGCTTGAGGATACTCCGAAGGTTCTCAGTAGGGTTCAGTTCATGGGAGGATGGTGGCCACACCGTTTTTCTCCTTTTATGCCCATAGCAGCCCATGAATCAGAGGTATTCTTTGCTGCATGAGATGTGAATTGTTAAAAAATGGACGTCACACGGCCATTAATCGCTGTTGTGTGAATGTAGCCTTATTATTGCAGGTGTTTGAGATTGATTTCAGTGATCCAAAGAGCCCTGACACACAATACCATCCATGAGTTTAATTGAAAAACAAAAAAAATAAATCTTTATAACACTTAAATCTGATTTGCATAAAAATTTGGAATACGGTGTATACCATTTTGGGGAATATCCGATATTTAGATCACTCTATTTAATTTTATTTGGAAGGCGAAATGTCAAAAAAACTGATTCGGCTATTTTGATTTTTTTTCACTGCTACGGTGCTTGCCATATGAGATAAATATTTTATAGTTTGGGCATTTTTGGATGCAAGAATGCCTCATTAATTTGTTTTGGTTTTGTTTATTTTTATTTGAGATCTAGGAAAAGGGGGGCGATTAGAATTTTTAGGGTTTTTTTTTTTTAAACTTTTGTTTTGTTTTTAACCCCTTCCTGCTGGTGGCATTTTTTGATTTTGTTTTTGACTCCCACTCTTCCAAACCACATAACTTTTTTATTTTTCCGTTCACAGACCCATATGAGGGCTAAGTGTTTACGGGACAAATTGTTCTTCATAATGGTATCATTTATTATTCTGTACAATGTACTAGGAAGCGGGAAAACAATTCAGAATCGAATTGGAGAAAAAGTGCATTTGTGCAACTCTCTTACGGGCTTCGTTTTTACGGCATACATTGTGCATCCAAAATGACATGTCACCTGTATTCTATGTTTCGGTACGATTCAGAGGATACCAAATTTAGGACCCTTGCAGACGGCAGTGGGTGATTTCAATGTGGTATCCGGGTTTTTCCCAGAAAAACCCAGATAGCACACTGACCCACTCATTTCTATTGCCCCACGCACATGACCGTGTATTAAATGGATTAGTGTATGGGCCGACAGTCCGGGCTGCAAAACTCACGACAGGTCCTATTCCTGTCCGGTTTTGTGGCCGTGCTTTTGCGGCTACTATTCATTGAATGAATGGGGCCGCAGAAGCACAGCTGGTGCACGCGCAGCACATGTATGACAGGCAAGGGGCCTTATACAGTTTTATTTACATTTTAACCCCTTAACAAAAATCCAAAACTTTGCCATATTCTGAAACCTGTAACTTTTTTATATTTCCATGTATGGAGATGTATAGGGCGTCTTTTTTGCGGGGCCAGGTGTACTTTTTAGTTATACCATTTTGGGGAATGTTTATTGCTTTTATCACTTTTTATACATATGTATTTCAGAGGCAAAACAGCGAAAAAACAGAGCTTTGGCACTTTTGATTTTTTTCACGCTACAGTGTTCACTGTATGGGAAAAATATTTTTATAAGTTGGTAGACTGGGCACAGGGATAGCTAATGTGTATGTGTTTCACAGTAATTTTCTACTTTTATATGTGTTCTAGGGAAAGGGGGGTGATTTGAATTTTGAATTCTTTTTATATTTTTTTAGTTTTTCTTTTTTAAATACTTTATTTAACGTGTTTCCCCGAAAATAAGACACCCCCAAAAGTAAGACATAGGAGAGGTTTCGTAGAATTGCCCAATATAAGGCATCCCCCGAAAGTAAGACGTAGGAGACGTTTTGTTTCACAGCATTAGCGAACAGAACATACGGTATATACGGTATGTGAGGCCGCGGGCCGAACCCTACAATCACTGCCATCATTATACTCCAGGGTCTTTGAAAAGACCCCGGAGTATAATAATCGGAGGCCCAGGGGAGGTGAGGGAACATAAAAAACAACATACTTACCTCTCCTACACTTCTCCAGGCTTCGGGCCTGTTTAGTGACGTCGCAGACGTCAGTGGACGTCATTTTGCGTCGCAACGCCGGCCCGCATCACGTGACGCCGGCCTGGTCCAACATTGAAGAAGGCCGAAGTAGCAGTGAGTGGACCAGAGCGAGGAACAGGTAAGCAACGTTGTTTTTTATGTTTCTATCCTCCCCTGGGTCTCCGATCATTATACTCTGGGGTCTGAAAAGCAAAATACTCAGTGCAGGGGCCACTATGGGGAATAATAGTGTGTGCAGGGGCCACTATGGGATATAATACTGTGTGCAGGGGCCACTATGGGGCATAATACTGTGTGCAGGGGCCACATTGGGGCATAATACTGTGTGCAGGGGCCACTATGGGATATAATACTGTGTGCAGGGGCCACTATGGGGCATAATACTGTGTGCAGGGGCCACTATGGGATATAATACTGTGTGCAGGGGCCACTATGGGATATAATACTGTGTGCAGGGGCCACTATGGGATATAATACTGTGTGCAGGGGCCACTATGGGACATGATACTGTGTGCAGGGGCCACTATGGGACATGATGCTGTGTGCAGGTAAATTAATGGTTTGGATTGTTATGATGATGTCCTAGAAGATGATGACATAACTGTCATTGAATAAATTTTACTTTCTATTCATACCGTAAATATTGGTAAATGTACCATACTATTAATTGTTGTACATGCAAATAATGGTACGGTACTAGTAAGAAATTCTTGATAGGATTCACAGTTTGTCTGGTTATGCTGGTTTGTGATGACAACTACTGTACAATACCGTATATAATAAATGTTCATTTTTTTGTTCAGCAATAAATGTGAATTCTTCTTCATTGAAAAAAAAATAAGACATCCCCTGAAAATAAGATACAGCACATCTTTGGGAGCAAAAATTAATATAAGACGCTGTCTTATTTTCGGGGAAACAGGGTATTAGCCCCCCTAGGGGGTCTTGAACCCCTGGGGGTCTTATCACTAATGCAATGCATTACAATGCTAATGCATTGCAAAAGACCAAGGCACCATGGGCTTTTATGCCCAGGACCAGCGCGGGCACTGATCACAGTGCATTAACGCTGCGTCTCTGTATAAGTCGCTGGGTCTCTGTACAGCAGAGACCCAGTGGCTATGGTGGCCGCTCAGTATTTAAATACCCGACAACCACCGTACTATTATGGTGGATGTCGGGAAGGGGTTAATTTTGTTTGTACCTTAGGAAACTTGAACTTGCGATCATTAGATCGCTTGTTCCATAGACTGCAATACAATTGTATTGCAGTCTATGGGAAAATTACTATATAAAAACTGCCACAGGCAAGCATCAATAAATATATCCCTATGACAGGCCTAAGAGCCTTCATAGCCTGTCATAGGAGCAAGATACACAAAGATGGCAACCCTGGGAGGCCTATCATTTCTGGCATTGGGACACTGACAGAAAACATCTCAGGTTGGGTGGAAAATCTCCTAAAACCCCTTGTCAGGGATACTCCAAGCTATATCCAGGACACCACTGACCTTCTTAACAAACTGAATGCCCTGGGCCTTCTACCTGAGGGTACCATTTTGGCCACCATGGATGTGGAATCCCTGTATACCAACATTCCTCACAAGGATGGAGTTGCAGCATGTCGGGTACACCTGGCAAAACAAAACCTCCCAACAGAACCAGTAACGCAGCTCATACAATTCATCCTTAGCCACAATCATTTTACCTTTGGAGAGGATCTATATCTACAGCGAATGGGAACTTCAATGGGGACCAGATGTGCACCCCAATATGCAAATCTCTTTATGGCAGAAATGGAAGGAACATATTTATCAACATGCGCCACCAAACCTATGATTTACCTTCGTTATATCGATGATATCCTTGTCATCTGGACTGCAGGTGAGGAGGCCCTACTTCAATTCCATAATGACTTCAATGACTTTCACCCGACCATCAACCTTAAACTTAGCTATTCAGGGAGTGAAATTCACTTTCTGGATACCACAATATACATTAAAGACCACCGGCTACTCACATCAATATACCACAAACCCACAGACAGAACGGCCTACCTGAGAAACGACAGCTTCCACCCCAAGCACACAAGACAATCTATAATCTACAGCCAGGCTATACGATACAATCGTATTTGCTCCGACAAAACAGACCTGGACAAGCACCTCCTGGATCTGAGGATGAAATTTCTCAGATTGGGATACAAACCAAAAGTGACAGACAACCAATTAAACAAAGCAGCAGCCATTAACAGAGACAGTCTGCTCACATATAGAGAGACCCAGAAAGATGCCCGAGTGCCCCTAGTTGCCACCTACAACCCACAGCTGGAGATCCTACGAAGGATTGCCAAGGAGCTCCAACCTGTGCTACATAGGGACAACAGACTCAAGGACATATTTCCAGTCCCCCCTCTCCTCTCCTTTCGACAACCACCAAACCTGAGGCGCATTATCGTCCGGAGTGCCCTGAAGGCCCCAACTGAAAATGGCACCTCACCTTGCCTACATAAAAGGTGCATGACCTGCAAGCACATCCACACCGCTGACAGTGTACCTATCCCACAGTCACAACAGGTGCACAGAATTAGGGGGACATTTTCCTGCAGGTCTTCCAATGTGGTGTACCTCATAATGTGTATGCAATGTCCCACCACAGTCCTCTATGTGGGGGAAACAGGGCAGAGACTCAGTCAACGAATGAACTCACACAGATCCACCATTAATAACAGCAGAACAGATCTCCCAGTGGCCGCACATTTCTCCGGAGAAAACCACTCTATTGAAGATTTGCGGGTTGTGGTTTTAATGGGACATTTTAAGACACAGGAGAAAAGGAAAGAAATGGAGTACAAATTTATGCAAAAATTTCAAACTCTGCAATTTGGACTTAATATTCATGCCAGCTTCATGTCACACTATGTATGAACCATGAACTGAACTCAATATTCATGCCAGCTTCAAATCAAACTATGTATGAACTGTGAGGGACACAAATCACCTCCTGATAGCAAACAGATAACAGCAAGAATTACTGATCCCTCCGTCACGCACCACAAGTTTCCAGACTGTTTTTTTGACCTGTTGTAAATAACTTCTCTACTTAGATTGCAATTTTTTTTAAGGACTCTAAAATGCTTTGAAAACCATGTGTATAAAAATCTGTTAATTTTCAGTTCTTGTATCACACCATGTCTGATGAAGGGAGCGAGTACTCCTGAAAGCTTACTTATAAATATACTCAGTTAGCCTCTAAAAGGTATCGCCTGATTTCTTCACTCTTCCACTACTTTCAATGGCTAACACGGTACAACATCATACTACTATGTACAAACCTATACATTTTGAACACCAGGTGGTGCTAGTTCAACCAGATAATTGCGAAATTTCTTAAAGGAAACATTTAATTTTTATAACAATACTTAAGCTGACAATTTCAAAAAAGCAAAATAGCATTGATGATTATTGAAATGTATAGAATGTCATGCCCCTTCCTATCTCCTGGTTGAACTTGATCGATATATGTCTTTTTTCAACTGTACTATGTAATTATGTAGCAAAGTTACTCTAAAATGCATATTCAGCTTACTTATTACTATTTGTATTGATGGCAAACCCCTTTAAGTTAAAGGTTTACTAACCAAATTATTTTCTTCCAGGTTAACTGCATATGTAGTGAAGATATTTTCAATGGCTTTAAAGGCAAACTTAGTGTATGTTGACAAAAACATGCTGTGTAAAAGTTCCATGTGGCTGGTCAAAAATCAAAAAGATAATGGTAAATTTAAGGAACCTGGAACTGTGTATGCAAAATCCATGCAGGTAAGACATTCTGTGGATCAGGGTTGAAAAAGTACCGCAAATAAGAAATGGAAACATGGGTGGAATTGAAAATAGATTCACCAACCTTTTACAAAAGAATGACCTCCATCTCATACGGACCCCACTGTTAAATTCTGATTTACATTTTTGTTGTTGCTCTGGGTTACTGTTGACCCTGTTGCAGTGGAAATAATAATAATAATACATTTTATTTATATAGCGCCAACATATTCCGCACCACTTTACAAATTACCATAAGGTCACTTTTACTGTGTGATTGCATTAGAGTGGTGCTTGAAAATTTGTTAACCCTTCAGAATTTTCTATATTTATGCAGAAATTTGACCTGAAACAATATCAGATTTTACAAAAGTCATAAAAGTGGGTAAATAGAACTAAATCAATTAACAGCCTCCTCCTCCCCTCCCTCATAGAGTTTTATATGTAAAGTGAATAGTAGGCTTAAGTAAACACACAACCTGAGTGAAGATAAGGAGCAGAGAAGCGTAATACGTGGAGAAGGAAACGTGTATTTTTAATAAGATATTTTATAAAGTTTATTTTATACACTTACACTATTCATTTATGAAAAGGCCCCGGCCACCATGATAGTTGTCGGGGAAAAGCCTGGTTCCCCAACCGCTTTAATCCGTTTTCCATAGACCTCAATGTTAAAAAAAAAACAAAAAACGGATTGGTTGCTGTCCGTCTGGATTCCTTATTTTTAGTACGGAGACAAAGTCCTGCAAGTTCTACTTTTCTCTCCGCACACAAAAAGCGGACACAAGACGGAAATGGCACAAACTGAGGGTGGGTTCACACTTGCGCCGGAGTCTGTCCGCCGCGAATCCGACTGAAAATCTCGGAAAACTGTATAGGGACTGGATAGGGAAAGGTTTGCAATGCATTGCTTAAAAACCCATTCATTTGAATGGGTTTGTAAAGCAATGCGCAGGTGTGCGCTTACACCCTCTGCACTGCAAAGCCAGTTTTTTTCGTCGGAAACAAAGTCCTGCATGTCCGACTTTGTTTCCACTGAAAAAAAACTGGATTTGCTGCGCAGAGGGTGTAAGTGCACACCCGCACATTGCTTTAAAAACCCATTCAAATGAATGGGTTTTTAAGTAATGCGTCACAATCCTTTCCCTATCCAGTCCCTATACAGTTTTCCGAAATTTTCAGTCGGATTCACGGTGGACGGACTCCGGCGCAAGTGTGAACCCACCCTGATACGTGAGGATTAGGGTGGGTTCACACTTGTGCCCGGAGTCCGTCCACCGCGAATCCGACCTAAATGTCGGAAAAAAGGATAGGGAAAGGTTTGAGACGCATTGCTTAAAAACCCATTCACTTCTATGCGTGGGTGTGCGATTGCACCCTCTGCGCTGCGAAGCCATTTTTTTTTCATCGGACACAAAGTCCTGCATGTCCGACTTTGTTTCCGACGAAAAAAACTGGCTTTGCGGCGCAGAGGGTGCAATCGGACACCCGCGCATTGCTTTAAAAACCCATAGAAGTGAATGGGTTTTTAAACAACGCGTCTCAAACCTTTCCCAATCCTTTCCCTATCCTTTTTTCCGACACTTAGGTTAGATTCGCGGTGGACGGACTCCGGGTGCAAGTGTGAACCCACCCTTACTTTTAAAACCCATTGAAATCAATGGGTTTTAATCCGGACCGTTCGAAATCAGTTTTTGAAGATTTCACATACTGATTTCGAGCGCATTGACGAATGCAGATGTGAACCCAGCCTGAATAGAGGCTCACTCAGATGTGCATGCCCCCCTGTGCTGAACTCCTAGCTATGCCTCTGACCTGACTGGATTCCTGAAAACACTCATTGAATTGGCCATTACTATGTCACTGTGCAATCCACTGCACCAACCAAAAAGGTCACATTAAAGGCCTCTTTACCATCACACACTGATCAACAATCCTCTCTAGGTTGATGTCCGACACATCCCCTGCCAAATACAACTGTAACCTCCCCTGTATAGAAGACATCCTGGATTTTTCCCAGTACCAAGGGATGCAGTCTGATGAGTGGTGTTGGGGTGCCTCAGGGCACATTGCTAGCACCATTCCTCTGTTTTTTGCTCACCAACTTCGGCCCTCTGATGTGTGCATCTACGCAGAACCTTCTACCACTCAGAGGTAGCCAGTGCCTTGTTTTATGCAGCCACAGCATGTGGAGGCAATGCCAGGGCAGGAAATATAAAAAAGATTGACAAGCTGATCATAGGACAGGTTCAATGGGAAACAATTTGACTACTGGGAGTCCATCATGGACAACTACTCATTCCATCAGGTCTCAAGGGACAGCAAAGCACCTTCAGTGGAAGAATCTTACAATTCTAATGCAGTAGTGAAAGGTTCAAAAGGTTATTCATCCTGTCGTCGGCCATCTCATTTTCAATAGTCTCAATAACTCTTAAGGCTACTAGACCTCTGGGGAGGGGAGTTCGCTACTGTGTATCTCTGACATAGATTATTTGAGACTCTGTTACTAGTTTTCAGCCTGATCTGATTGCATCATATTAATGTTTATACTGTTGCTTGTGCGGAAATGTACTGTGTGATTGTGTTCTATTGGAGCTGGTGGGTAACCTAATTTTCCCATTGTATCAATAAAGTTCCATTCTATTCTCTACTTCAGCTCTACTTCTGCTCTGAGTGATATTTTCCAGGCCATGCTGGGTGTACCTAGATATCAACCCTATGGGTCTGCCATAAACCTTCCAGGTGACTTAGTAAAGCAGCATCTCCACAGGCCCATGCCACATTTTCACAGATCTCAAACCCACCGACACTCCCTTGATGGACAAGTTTCCTTTGACCTCCAGCACACTGTCTCACAAGTGATCAAGAAGCTGCTCAGGCCTTCAATTTGCCAATGCCCATCCCAGTGATCAAGCTCCTTTTGGCCTCCAGTTGACTGACACTCCTTTAGTTTATGAACCCCAGGCCTAAGACTATCAGCCATTTGCATCCAATCTCTGTCCGCTTATCCTCCAGTTATAAACAACTTTTTATAAATGAATAGTACAGGTTAATATATGAAACTTTGTATTACATCTTATTAAAGAAATATGTTTTCTTCTCCACTTTTCAGACAATTACTTTCTTCATATTAGTATATGAAGAGAGGAGGGAGATAACAAATGTTGCCGTTACACTTGTTGCTATGCCTTGCTTTTTTAACATTGCTAGTGCTGCATCCCAATGGAGGGAAACAGAGTTTGGGAGTAGTAGTTGTGGTGGTGAAGTAGACCACAGACACTCGACCAACCCATCCAGCCCACCTCTCAGGCCAGACACTGTTAGGGGGGAGGGGCCTGCGAGGTACCTGATGGTGGTGGTAGTTTTCCCCAAGGGGACTTCCAGTTGGAGAGGAGTCCTTTCTTACCCTGAGCTGTGTGGTTGTGTTCGAAAGGGCCCTGATGGTAAGCACGCACAGGAACGACTCAGGAGGCAGTAGTGCAGTTGAACCAAGATGAACTTTACTGTGGTAACTCATAACACATGCAGCTTCCCAATGGGGCTTGTAGTTAGGACTTTCACTGTGATGGCTAATCCCAGACTTGGGATGAAGGATGCCCAGAATATGAGATGGTGGTATGGTGCCTTTTCTCCACTTCAGTAATATAAAGCCTCTGCCTCACCCACTATAGCTATGCGGGCTGAATTATATATAGTCCCAGGAACCCAGAAACCTGGAGATGAATGGGTCCTGGCTGGTAGGTTCCACAACCTAGACTTCCTCCAAAGGTTGGCCCTCTTTATCCCTCTATGGACTGTTGGGCAGGTTGTAACTTCTCTTCCCTCAGGGGCTGCAGTGGGCACACAGCAGGTGCTGACTTCTTGACTGCTAGAACACACCGACTAATGGTCACTGGAGACTTCCAGTCTCCACCCCTTACACAGTGGCCAGTGATTTGCCAGGGATGTACCAAGTGCTCTAATGTAGACGGGTAGCCAGACCACTGTGGTGTTGTTTATTGCAAGATTCAGTGGAATCAGCAGTAGTTAGACATTGTGAATTTTAACAGTGTTTACTTGTAGTGCCAATGAGCTACATACATCATGCACAGATGAACATGGAGGAACTGCATAACAAGAAGAGTGAAGGAGCCTAAGCCAGCGAGAACAAAAATATATTACAGTTTGCTGTCTGCTGTCAATTCAGTTAAACTCCTCCAGCACATAAGTCTGTAATCCATTGCATATATTTCAACAAGTGGAAAGGTCCTATGGGAACATTAAGCAAATGGGAAGCTGTAAAACATTACACTACAGGGGAAAACACATATAAAACATAAAAATATACACAAACTATACACAGTGGCACAAACACAATAAAATAAAACATTTTAAAGGGATTCTATAATTGAGAAACCCTATTTTCACTAACAGCACAACGGAATAGCCTTTAGAAAGACTATTCGTCTCCTACCTTTATTTTTCTGCCCCGCGCAGCCGTTCTGGAAAATTTTCTTCTTTCTTCTTTCTTCTTTATGCAAATTAGTCTTCAGAAAGCACAGGGGGCGTCCCCTGTGCTCACATCACACGCTCTTCTGAAGATCCAGCACCGCCTCCCTCTTCTTGTGCTGACGCCTCTCCACAGCATCAGCACCTGCCGAGTGTGTGTTCGGGATCCAAATCCCGCGCATGCTCAGTCGACCCTGCCACTTCACGTTGGACAGAGCCAGCATTTTGAGGTCAAAATGGCCGACTGGACATGCACAGTCAGCTATGTCCAACGCGAAGTCGCAGAGCCGACTGAGCATGTGCGGGATTTGAATCCCGAACAGACACGATCAGCAGGTGCTGATGCTGCAGAGAGGCGTCAGCACAAGAAGAGAAAGGCTGCGCTGGATCTTCAGAAGAGCATGTGACATGAGCACAGGGGACGCCCCCTGTGCTTTCTGAGCACAGGGGGAACGCCCTCTGTGTTTTCTGAAGACTAATTTGCATAAAGAAAAAAAGAAGAAAATTCTCCAAAATGGCGGCGCAGAGCAGAAAAATAAAGGTAGGAGACGAATAGTCTTTCTAAAGGCTATTCCGACGTGCTGTTAGTGAAAATAGAGTTTCCCAATGATAGAATTCCTTTAAGCAGTGTCCACTCAGATGCTGCACTAGGTTGTAAATAAGAAGCTACTTGTACAGAATAAGGCAATAAATCAATTAACCAGCAAGATAATCCTACTCAACTCCTCACTGCTCCATAGAGTTGTATGTGTGAGGTTGAATCTGGAGATAGATATAATATAAACAAGGAGTCAGACTGAAGTTAAGGAGCAGGAAAACAGCTTAATATATGGAAATGGAAACTGATATCCTTAATAAGATGTATTACAGATTCTTATTTTCACCTGTACTATTTATTTATAAAAAGTTGATTTCTATTGTGTCCATCAAAATGGACAAGTGTAGAACATGTCAATTTTTTTAAATTACTGTTTTTTGTCTGTCAATGAAATGGAAATGGAAATGAGAACACACACATTAACTCTTATTGTTTTTAAAATGACCATGTGACAACTACATTTCACTGTCTTGTAAATATAGAATATTGGCTACGTAGGCCAGCAACAGGTTTACCAGGCACTTCACACCAGTGTCGGTGCCTAGGGCCCACTGCACAAGTACTGTAAATGCAAATATTATTTGACATCTATTTGCAAATTCCTAAAAATTTGTCAGCGCTGTTTTTTGTTTCAGTAGTAGCTTATTGTCTAATTATTGCCTTAGACTGTAAGCCTTCTCAGTAGCCTGTTGTCTGGTCCTTATCTTGAACTACTAGTAGTAACGTGTTTCTCCGAAAATAAGACACGGTCTTATATTATTTTTTGCTCCGGAAAAAAGGGCTAGGGCTTATTTTTGCGGTAGGTCTTAATTTTTTTCCATGAACAACAGTCACACATTTGATCGCTTTTTATTTCAACTTTTATCAGAGGTGAAACAGTGAAAAAACAGCAGTTCGGCACTTTTGATTTTTTTTTTTCCGCTACGGCATTCACCATAGAGCTAAAATATTTTTATAAATTTGTAGAGTGGGCGTTTTCGGTCACAGGGATACCTAATGTGTATGTGTTTCACAGTAATATTTTAGTTTTATATGTATTCTAGTGAAAGTGGGGGGGGGGGGTTTGAACTTTTATTGTTTTGTTTTTTAATATTTTTTAACTTTTTTTTTTCTTTTACTATTAACCCCTCCTAGGGGGCTTAAACCTGCAATCATCCCATAGACTGCAATACAACGTATTGCAGTCTATGGGAGATTATCTACATTACTATTGAGGCAGGACCTCAATAGTAATACTCCTATGACAGGCCCCGGGGATAGTTGCTCTGCTTTAGGAAAGGGGGGGTATAGGTACTGTAGCTATAGTGACTGTAGCTATAGTATAGTAGCCCTGGGGACTGCGGGAGGGGGGTGGGGAGGTCACACTTAGCAATGCCCGCGATCAGAGTCCACTCTGATCGCGGGCATTAACTACGGGTTGTGCTACTTTGCTGGGAAGGAGGGGGGGGGTCATGCTGAACAATGCCCGTGATCAGGGTAGAAACTGATCGAGGGCATTAGCTCCAGGTCTCCAAGGAGACCCGGTACAGCATCTATGGTAGCCGATACTGGTCTTCCTGCCTCTGTGTCTAGATGTCATTTCAATGTCTACATAGTAAACTGGATAGTTTGTTACATAATCTACCCAGTTAACTACAGTGGGTACGGAAAGTATTCAGACCCCTTTAAATTTTTCACTCTTTGTTTCATTGCAACCATTTGCTAAAAGCAAAAAAGTTCATTTTATTTCTCATTTATGTACACTCAGCACCCCATCTTGACAGAAAAAAAAACAGAAATGTCGATATTTTTGCAAATTTATTAAAAAAGAAAAACTGAAATATCACATGGTCATAAGTATTCAGACCCTTTGCTGTGACACTCATATTTAACTCACATGCTGTCCATTTCCTTCTGATCCTCCTTAAGATGGTTCTACTCCTTCATTGGAGTCCAGCTGTGTTTAATTAAACTGATTGGACTTGATTAGGAAAGGCACACACCTGTCTATATAAGACCTCACAGCTCACAGTGCATGTCAGAGCAAATGAGAATCATGAGGTCAAAGGAACTACCCAAGGAGCTCAGAGACAGAATTGTGGCAAGGCACAGATCTGGCCAAGATTACAAAAGAATTTCTGCAGCACTCAAGGTTCCTAAGAGCACAGTGGCCTCCATAATCCTTAAATGGAAGAAGTATGGGACGACCTGAACTCTTCCTAGACCTAGCCGTCCAGCCAAACTGAGCAATTGTGGGAGAAGAGCCTTGGTGAGAGAGGTAAAGAAGAACCCAAAGATCACTGTGGCTGAGCTCCAGAGATGCAGTAGGGAGATGGGAGAAAGTTCCACAAACTCAACTATCACTGCAGCCCTCCACCAGTCGGGGCTTTATGGCAGAGTGGCCCGAAGGAAGCCTCTCCTCAGTGCAAGACATATGAAAGCCCGCATAGAGTTTGCCAAAAAACACATGAAGGACTCCCAGACTATGAGAAATAAGATTCTCTGGTCTGATGAGACGAATATTGAACTTTTTGGCATTAATTCTAAGCGGTATGTGTGGAGAAAACCAGGCACTGCTCATCACCTGCCCAATACAATCCCAACAGTGAAACATGGTGGTGGCAGCATCATGCTATGGGGGTGTTTTTCAGCTGCAGGGACAGGGCGACTGGTTGCAATTGAAGGAAAGATAAATGCGGCCAAGTACAGAGATATCCTGGAAGAAAACCTCTTCCAGAGTACTCTGGACCTCAGACTGGGCTGAAGGTTCACCTTCCAACAAGACAATGACCCTAAGCACACAGCTAAAATAACAAAGGAGTGGGTTCGGAACAACTCTATGACTATTCTTGACTGGCCCAGCCAGAGCCCTGACCTCAACCCAATTGAGCATCTCTGGAGAGACCTGAAAATGGCTGTCCACCAACGTTCACCATCCAACCTGACGGAACTGGAGAGGATCTGCGAGGAAGAATGGCAGAGGATCCCCATATCCAGATGTGAAAAAGTTGTTGTATCATTCCCAAGAAGACTAATGGCTGTACAAGCTCAAAAGGGTGCTTCTACTCAATACTGAGCAAAGGGTCTGAATACTTATGACCATGTGATATTTCAGTTTTTTTTAAAAATAAATTTGCAAAAATATCTACATTTCTGTTTTTTTCTGTCAAGATGGGGTGCTGAGTCTACATTAATGAGAAATAAAATTAACTTTTTTGCTTTTAGCAAATGGCTGCAATGAAACAAAGAGTGAAAAATTTAAAGGGGTCTGAATACTTTCCGTACCCACTGCATATGGTATATAGAATGGCTGAAATGCTGTAAACTGCCTATCTGTATATAGGACAGTGAGCATACAGTGAGTCATTCACCACTCGTGCTGGAGGCCTACGCCTGCTCAGGGGCTTCCCTATGGGCCAGTCTGAGCCTGCCTCAGTTTAATCACACCTTTCTCCATTGTCACCAAAACCACTATCCATAGCTCCACGCATAAAGGAGGCCTCCAAAGGAAAAATACAGAGCATGCCACCCCAGAACTAAATGCTTCATGCATCACAGCACTTCTGCAAGGCAATTTCCACACTGCTTCTCACACATCAGTCCACTGCCCTCACAGCTCCATAGCCGTTTTCCCCTTTCTTTGGAAACTGCTCCATGCCTCCAGCATCACATTCTTTTCCTTCCTCAGTACAAGCATGCATAGAAGAGGGACATGGGTGCTGTGTGGTATTCTTAAAGAGGACCTTTCACCACCTCCACCAATTCAAGTTCTTAGGATCTGTTAATAGTTGCTGCTCCACTGATTCCAGCACAGTTGAAATTTTTTTCTCTAGCCCTCACCATTCCCGAGCAACAAGCACAGTGAGTTTTGGTGCCTGATGTGCTATTTAAAGGGGTTATTCAGCTTCCAAAAATTATCAAAAATACATCCACAGCAATGCCAAATACTCAATGTTACCTTTTGCAGCCTTTGCTTCACTTTATTTTACTTGCTGCTCCTTGTATTACTGTTATTTACATGCAGTGAATCTGTGGACAAACTACATTTCCTATGATTTATCTGCATGTTCTCACTCTCTGTTCCCCTCCTTTCTCCACTCCCCCCTGCAAAGAAATCACATGTAATAAATCACTCCCACATCTGAGGTCACACACTGCTGTAATGTTTCATTTGCAAGCTCACTCCCTCCCCCCACCACACTTCATCTTTGGAAGCTGGATAACCCCTTTAAGCTCTGTAATGTTAGAAGGGCAGTGTCAGGTGGTGGTGGTGGTGGCGGTCGTTCGGGATCATGATTTAGAGCTCCGGTCAGAGGCAGCCAGTGTCAGAGCTCAGAACCTTGCCTCACACTCCTTGCCTGCTCCTGCCTGACACCATCCTCCTGACAGTACAGAATCTAAATAGTATATAAGATACCAAAAATTACAGCACACATTGCTCAGGAACGGTTCCAGAATCATTGGAGCAGCACCTATTAAATCATGTAAAGAGCTGGATTTTTTTGTAGGGGGTGAAAGGTCCTCTTTAAGGCAGTATCTGAACTATTTAAAGTGGTAAGATTCAAATTTTAACAGGCTCCCTAACCACCCATTCTGTCTCATATACAGTATTCAGTTAATGCTCCCATACTACACCTAAATAATGCTCCTATACTCACTAACACTCATACAAATGTAAACACACACAGGCACACATCCACTTACATTTAATCTAAATTATACATGTACTCATACATAAGTACATAGTCAATCAAAGAGCAGGCCCTGCAAGATGTCAAACAAGGTGGTTCTTCTTTCTTGTTATGCTTTCTGCTTGCAATTGCAAAGCCAGATTAACAGAACTCAATTCAAACTAGCCAAATCCCAACCCTGATTTAAAGAGGTACTCTACAGCACTATTACTTTATATACAACCAAATTTTCTGGGTAATAGAGGTGACCAGAAAAGCTCTGACATCCACTATATGACCTAAGGGTCTGATATCTGCTATTAAATTGACATTTATAGTAAGTGGACACTGTAGGGACAGAGATTTTTGAACATCCAATACTATGCAACTACAGGTCCCAAACACCAAAAGTTAAAATTAAACTGTACTGGTTTGGAAATACTTTTTTGGGTTGAGTAATGCAGTTTGTGATGGATTATATACAGTCATATGAAAAAGTTTGGACACCCCTATTAATCTTAATCATTTTTAGTTCTAAATATTTGGGTGTTTGCAACAGCCATTTCAATTTGATATATCTAATAACTGATGGACACAGTAATATTTCAGGATTGAAATGAGGTTTATTGTACTAACAGAAAATGGGCAATATGCATTAAACCAAAATTTGACCGGTGCAAAAATTTGGGTACCCTTATCATTTTATTGATTTGAATACTCCTAACTACTTTTTACTGACTTACAGAAGCACAAAATTGGTTTTGTAACCTCCCTGAGCTTTGAACTTCATAGCCAGGTGTATCCAATCATGAGAAAAGGTATTTAAGGTGGCCAATTGCAAGTTGTTCTCCTATTTGAATCTCCTCTGAAGAGTGGCATCATGGGCTCCTCAAAACAATTCTCAAATGATCTGAAAACAAAGATTGTTCAACATAGTTGTTCAGGGGAAGGATACAAAAAGTTGTCTCAGAGATTTAACCTGTCAGTTTCCACTGTGAGGAACATAGTAAGGAAATGGAAGACCACAGGGACAGTTCTTGTTAAGCCCAGAAGTGGCAGGCCAAGAAAAATATCAGAAAGGCAGAGAAGAAGAATGGTGAGAACAGTCAAGGACAATCCGCAGACCACCTCCAAAGAGCTGCAGCATCATCTTGCTGCAGATGGTGTCACTGTGCATCGGTCAACAATACAGCACACTTTGCACAAGGAGACGCTGTATGGGAGAGTGATGCGAAAGAAGCCGTTTCTGAAAGCATGCCACAAACAGAGTCGCCTGAGGTATGCAAAAGCACATTTGGACAAGCCAGCTTCATTTTGGAAGAAGGTCCTGTGGACTGATGAAACAAAGATCGAGTTGTTTGGTCATACAAAAAGGCGTTATGCATGGCGTCAAAAAAACACAGCATTCCAAGAAAAACACTTGCTACCCACTGTAAAATTTGGTGGAGGTTCCATCATGCTTTGGGGCTGTGTGGCCAATGCCGGCACCGGGAATCTTGTTAAAGTTGAGGGTCGCATGGATTCAACTCAGTATCAGCAGATTCTTGAGAATAATGTACAAGAATCAGTGACGAATTTGAAGTTACGCCGGGGATGGATATTTCAGCAAGACAATGATCCAAAACACAGCTCCAAATCTACTCAGGCATTCATGCAGAGGAACAATTACAATGTTCTGGAATGGCCATCCCAGGCCACAGACCTGAATATCATTGAACATCTGTGGGGTAATTTGAAGCGGGCTGTCCATGCTCGGCGACCATCAAACTTAACTGAACTGGAATTGTTTTGTAAAGAGGAATGGTCAAAAATACCTTCATCCAGGATCCAGGAACTGATTAAAAGCTACAGGAAGCGACTAGAGGCTGTTATTTTTGCAAAAGGAGGATCTACTAAATATTAATGTCACTTTTCTGTTGAGGTGCCCATACTTTTGCACCAGTCAAATTTTGATTTAATGCATAGTGCACATTTTCTGTTAGTACAATAAACCTCATTTCAATCCTGAAATATTACTGTGTCCATCAGTTATTAGATATATCAAATTGAAATGGCTGTTGCAAACACCCAAATATTTAGAACTAAAAATGATTAAGATTAATAGGGGTGCCCAAACTTTTTCATATGACTGTATATGTTATACTGTGTAGTAATGAATTTGGTTTACTCTAGGTTCACACTTAGGGATCCGAAAACGGAAACCCAATCCGCTTAAAAAGCGGTTACCCACGGACCCCATAGACTATAATAATAATAACAATAATATAATAATAATAGTCCTTTAATAGTCCCACAATGGGGAAATTCAGTGTGTTACAGCAGCAAAGATAAGATAAGATAATGGGGTCTGCACAGGTTTCCGCCTGAAAAATGTGGAGAGAAAAATCCTGCTATTCAAGCGGAATGGGGGACGGAATCCCCCAACAGAAAGCGAGCACTAGTGTGAATCCAGCCTTAGTTATGTTTTCTTTGTTCCTTGTCATAGCAGGGTTTTCGTTCAATGTGTCAGTAGATCTGTGCTAAATCCTGTGTACAGTAATTCTAATTGTATAGTAATTTCAAATTTGCTCCTACAAGAGGCAGGATGATCAGGTGAGCAGGATATGAATTAAGTACAGACAGCCACTAATTAGGAAGCCTTTTGTGTGTAACTGGTGATCTAGATGCCCCAACTTCAGTTTTCAGTCTGGAAGCTGGCCAAGCCAACTCTGTATATCAAACAAAGAAAGAGTATGACATCCAGGAAACAGTTTTGGTTAAGGGATCCATAAAAAGTGATGAGGTACATGACCTCAGGGTCAGATATTGGAGATACAGGTCACCTGTAGATCTGCCCAACTACTTCCTTCTGTGCTCCCAGCAAGGCTTACAAACAGGAGGCCTGTTCTTTGTTATTCCCTTTTATTTGATATTGTTAAGCACTGTACTTTTTTGTGTATATTAAATCTAAAATTTAATGAAATTGTTCTTGGCTCTAAAAGTCCCCACAATTTTGAAGGGAGTAAATATCGTTTAAGCTTGTTACCATTAGTTTGCTATTGTTGTTAGTGGTTTGGGTATATTTGCATCTCGCCTACTGTAAAGTGGCCTGTTGTGGCAGCTATTTTTGTGGATGTGTGCTTGTAGAAGGTTGCTTCCCTCCTGTGTACCCTAGTGTGATAGGTGAGCTGGAAGGGAGAGTGGAAGCAGAGTCCCCCTTTTATGGTTGCATCCAGGGTCGCATATGCGGTTGTGGTGAGTAAGGTGTAAGAATGCCCAACAGAATTGTTTGGCAGCGAGTGAGAGATATCTTTATTAGACCAATTAGACCAATTTGTGGCACAATTTTACAAAACCTTGTTGTTTTCATGTCTTTCTAGGGTGGCTATGCAGAGTCAGAGTCCTCACTTACAGCATTTGTACTTATTGCACTAGCTGAATTAGAAAACACCTGTAATCAGATAGTAAGTACTGATTATGTTACATGACCTGGATGTCACAATTCCATTATACAATGTATAGCTCTAAAGAATTCCGCAACTGGTGTATAATATGTGATCCTGAACAACAACTAAGAAAATAAACTTCATCACTAAATCATTGTTTACTACTTAAGCAGTTGTAAGCCACATGACTGCCGACATCTTGTGTCCTGTTATAAAGATGATTCAGGCACTCCATATGAAGTATGACATTTCTTTAATTTAAATGCAGTCTTTATATACAGTAATGACATTTCGGTTTATAGTAGACCTTCATCAGATATTCTATTTATTGTAACAAATGTATTGTATCATATCACAAATATATTATCCATAGAATGGAAACCATGTTAAATGGCATTAAGTCAATAAATTTCAGTAATAGTATCAAACAAATGTAACTAGTAGTATTCATTTATACTCAGGTGAAGCAAATAAGAGTAACAATAGTTGTACAGTAAATATATAATTATAGTGACTAAAGCAGGGGTCTCAAACTCGCGGCCCGCGGGCCAACTGCGGCCCTCGGGACAATAGTTTGCGGCCCCCACCTCAATATCAAAGTTTAATGTTAGTGCGGCCCGAGTTTGATACGAATGGCACCAGGGGCGCACTGTCTGGGGGTGTCATTTTTTACTATCTAATGTAAACCAGCCCAGGACAGGCCGCTTTAAAAAAAAAAAAACAACGCTGAGCGGGGCCTGTCCTGGGCTGGTTTACGAGACGTCCGCATCACAGCGCAGGCACTATGGAGCATAATACCATGTGCAGGGGCCACTATGGAGCCTAATACCAGTGTAGGGGCCACTATGGAGCATAATACTGTGTGCATGGGCCACAATAGAGCATAATACAAGTGCAGGGGCCACTAGGGAGCATAATACAAGTGCAGGGGCCACTATGGAGCATATTACCGGTGTGGAAAACCTGATGCAGCCCAGCCTCACCCAGACTCTACCTCCAGCGGCCCCCGGGTAAATTGAGTTTGAGACCCCTGGACTAAAGTGATATCCTGTAGACCAAGTCTTGCATGGTGCATATAATATGCATGAAGAATAAACATATAGTATAAAAACTAGAATTAATATACAGTAAGTTACATGAAAGTCACAAATTCATGTAACTTACTGTATATTAATGCCACTATTTATACTATATGTCCCATTCAGGAACTCTGTTATCTACCGCCTGAGGCGAGATGTTCTTCACACCTCATGGCAGATGTGGCCCTGAATGTATGGTTATCTTCCATATAGAAATTTTTATGTATTTTCATGTTCACAAGTAGACTTGGAACACATTCCCTTAGGATACGGGGGTCTTACTGCACAAAAGTTGCATAAATGACAATAAAATCTACGCCAGCAATGACTAGGATGCGCCTAACTTATGATTATGTGCTTCCTCATTATAAATTAAGTGTTCTCGTGTCTATCGCAGGGGACATTACATACAATACCCCAGTGTAATGGCTTCAATGTAATGGTTGATCAGTGTAAATATAACATAGGGCTAAAGGATTAAAAAAAATGGCTTTGATATTTTCATTGTATCTGTCTAGCATCTTTTCTTGATCTCTGTTGCACCGCTCCTTTGTTATTCCTCCTAGACATTTTTTATATAAATGCACAACTGGGTGTTTTAAGAGGAATGACAGGACATTTCAAGATTCTAAAAAAAAAAGATGCTCTGGTATTTATTACTAAAACAGACAATTATTTACCAAGCCGATATGTTAGGGAACATATTAGCAAAGGTCCTCTTTAACAGTCTGTCACCAAGAAGCTTGATATAAAACCATCCACAGAGCTTTGCAGGGGATTTTGTGCTGAGCACCATCATACCTTTAGGTGCCTTTAGTCCAGTAGTACTAGATGCCTTTAGTCCACCATTTCCTATATAAAAAAAAAAAAAAAAAAGTTTTTAGAAATATGCAAATGAGGCTTTCAAGAGTCTCCAAGGACTCTATATCCAGGTTTTAAATACTGAGGCATTGAAACGCACCTCTGCACTTCAGCCTTAATAGCATTTTTCTAAAAAAGGATTGTTCAGGGAAATGGTGCATCTATTACACCAGGGTTACTCAACTACTTTTACTAAATGTCTGTTGACCGGGGTCCGCCATTAAAGGGGTATTGCTATCTCAAGGATCCTATCTATACTGGTAGCTTATGTAAATTGAAGATTTTTCCTAAATATATTGATTTTGAAATGCTGCTTTGTTTTCCTGCTATGTGAAATTATTCCTCCCATTGTTTACACAGCTTTTCCATAGCCCCGGACCTGTGTGATAGGACAAGTGATGTCACTAACTGCTCTCAGTTATCTACAGTCAGTGATGTAAATAAAGGGGTAGCTGCGGTAGCGGCTGCCACAGGGCCCAGGACATTAGGGGGCCCGGTGGGCCCCTGATGTTTTTTTTTTTTTTTAATAGGCCGTTACCTGCTGGAGTAACCCCAGCAGGTAACGGTTCCTATTTACTTACCGATCCCCACTCCTACTCATGGCCGCCTGCGCTTCCCCTTCTGCGGAAGCGGAGATGCTGTGAGCAGGAGCGGGGATCGGTAAGTAAGGCCACGGGCCCGCGAACCCCATGAACACTGCTATCATTATACTCTGGGGTCTTTTCAGACCCCAGAGTATAATGATCGGAGGCCATGGGGAGGTGAGGGAACATAAAAAACAATGTTACTTATCTCTCCTGAGCTCCGGTAGTCTTTGGGCCCCTTTGATGATGTCCCAGACGTCACTTGGGTCAGGCCAGCGTCATTATGCGTCGCGACGCCGGCCTGGCTCACATGACGTCTGGTCCAACATTGAAAAGGGACGAAAGTAGCGGGGAGTGCGCTGGAGCCAGGGAGAGTTAAGTAACAGTGGTTTTTATGTTTGTATGCTCCCCTGGATCTCCGATTATTATACTCTGGGGTCTGAAAAGACCCCAGAGTATAGTAATTGTTCATGAGTGGTCCACAATGGAGCATAATACTGTGTGAAGGAGCCACTATGGGACATAATACTGTGTGCAGGGGCCACCATGGGGCATAATAGTGTGTGCAGGGGCCACTATGGGGCATAATAGTGTGTGCAGGGGGGACTATGGGACATAATAGTGTGTGCAGGAATGCGATTAGTAAGGGGCGGTGGGGATGCAGGTTTCTCTTGCCCGCTGTCATAATGAAACTGCTAGGAGGCTGCGGTCCGCCAGTTGAGTAAACCTGTATTATACTAACTAAAGGTATGATGGTGTTCAGCATAATGTCCCCTACAATGCACTGTGGCTGGTTTGATGTGAAGCTGTTGTCCCTTTCAAGCCTAAAATAGAGAACTGTTACAATTTATTACTGGACCCATATCTAAGCTTACACATAGAAAAGTAATTTTCTTTTTTTTTTTCTAGGAAATTGAAGAAGCAATAAAGAAAGCTGAAAAATACCTCGCAGATGAGCTTCCAAAGTTAAAACACACCTATAGTGCTGTTATAACCTCTTATGCTCTTTCTTTAGTTGGAAACACTAAAAATCTAGGTATTATTGATTCATTTGCAAACAAAGGTAAGTTTTTTTTTATTTTTTTTAATAATTTATGGATTCATTTTGTCAAATGCACATCATGTTATTTTCAGTATAACAATATAGACATTGTGAGAAGTTCATTTACTTTTACGATTGTGTGATTTTTTTTTTCCCCTCCAGTATCCATAGTAGGTACAGGTTCAGACTGACTCACAGGTGAATAGGTGAATTCCCTGATGAGCCCATGAATTAGGAATGGACCCCAACCCTTTACCTTACCTTTTGCTCAAGCACAGTCTGCTCTCTGCACTTCATAAAGATAGATCACCCTATGTGTCCATAAAAAATGCTGCCTTCAACTTTTCTGTTGCAGTTCCCGTCACCAATCATCTTTCAGCTACTCACAGCTGCTCTATGAGCACATATTCCAGACAAAGGCCAGCCAGCAGGCCACTAATGAAAAAAAAAAAAAGTTCCTTCTCCTGCTAGTTAAAGGGGTTGTTCAGGAAAAACATGTTTTTTTTCCTCTGGAGGTTGGGGAAGGTGAAAAAAAAAAAAAAAAAAAACCAAACTACTCACCTGTCCCTGGTGCTCCGGTGTCCCAGGCCACTGTCTGGTCCTGTGGCACCCCGGGGCATGTCCCGGTGGAAGTCCCTGCCGCACATGACCGCTGAGGCCAATCAGACGTTGAGAAAGAAAAGGAACCGGGATGTCACAGGTGCGATTTTTCTTGGACAACCCCTTTAATTAAAATATTTCATGCATTTCTCTTCCATTGGGAAGTAAAACTTTCAGCATGCTTTGACAGCTGCAGACCTTCAGGGACCAGGCTGGAGTTGTAGTTTTCCCACAAATTGCATTTTACAAGAAAACGTCTTAAAGGGGTTAAGACAGTTTCTAATATTGATTGTCTATACTTAGGATAGGTCATCAGTATTAGATCTGCGAGGGTCCGACAGCTGTACTTTAGGTACTGCAGTACTGCCCCATAGACTCCAATGGAATAGCACTGCAACACCAAAACCCGCTGCTACAAAACATACTTAAAGAGGACCTTTCATGTCCTCAGGCACATGCGGTTTTACATACCGCTAGAAAGCTGACAGCGCGCTGAATTCAGCGCACTGCTGGCTTTCCCGGTATGTGCCCCGGGGCTGGAGATATCAGTGGTGTAAGTTTCACAGTTTACTGTCAGAAAGGCGTTCCTGACAGTATAGCTGCGTCTACAGTCTAGGAATGCCCTCCCTGACAGTACTAGTCCATAGCCTTGTACTGGGGGGGCGTTCCTCACAGCTCATCGTCATCGCAGGGCGGTAAGGAACGCCCCCTCTGACAGTACAGCGCTGTGGGAGAGTACATAGAGAGGGCGCGTTCCTTACAGCCCAGCGATGACGCTGTGAGGAACGCCCCCCCCCCCAGTACAAGTCTATGAACGAGAACAGTCATTTGCACATAAATTCTTTAAAAATCAGACAATGTGATTTTCTAGATATGTTTTCTCATACAAGGAGTTTTCTCCCTATGTTTGCGTGGGTTTCCTCCGGGTACTCCGTTTTTCCTCCCACACTCCAAAGACATACTGATAGGGAATGTAGATTGTGAGCCCTATATGGGACAGTGACCACAATGTCTGTAAAGCGCTGCGGAATATGATGGCGCTATACAAGTATGCATAATAAAATAAAATAAATAAAAAAAAATAAAATAAAATTTTGTCTCTCATAGTTGAGGTCTACCTATGATGACAATTACAGGCCTCTCTCATCTTTTTTAAGTGGGAGGACTTGCACAATTGGTGGCTGACAAAATACTTTTTTTTTCCCCACTGTATATATAGTATGTTAAGTTTATTCTGTATGTCAATAAAATTATTGCAATGACAAATTTATATAATTTTTTTTGTTTAAGTACTTTGGCCAAATAAAAACATGTTTTTTTGAAAATATATAAAATACTGTAAAATATAATTTTTTATGGTGAATGTCAAAAAACTGCAATTATGAGTGATTTTGCTATTTTCTTGACATTTAAGTAATGTGTTATATTTTCTACATGTCTTTAAGATGTTGAATTTCCATATGTCTATCTAGCAAAAAAAAAAAAAAACTTTATGGACCTTAAATTGATTTGTTTCTACAGTGGAGCTACAAACTGCAATTGTTTCATTGCTTATACTGTATAATATTCCAGTGTAACACTTAGAGGCAAGTCATGCCTCTGATTCTTAGATTTCTTGGTTGCTACTGGTTACT
Source organism: Leptodactylus fallax (assembly GCA_947044405.1). Taxonomy (NCBI): domain Eukaryota; kingdom Metazoa; phylum Chordata; class Amphibia; order Anura; family Leptodactylidae; genus Leptodactylus; species Leptodactylus fallax. The sequence goes on from CAMRHE010000045.1 coordinate 7,976,257, forward strand.
TCCTGACAGCATGTCCACAACTCCTGTGATATCCAATGGATCCTATTGTGGTAATAACACCACCATTAAGGCATAATAGTATGTCCATTTGAAGGACGGGGAAAGCCGTTACAGTTACAGAGGACAGCAGATCTGCATTTAATTCTTGTCTAAAGATACTTCATTTGTACGTGGCTCCCACTTCCCACTCTGTTTCTTTAAGGCTAAGGTGCCATGTTACAGAAACGCAGCATTTTTCATTGCTGCAGAAACAAAGCGAAAAAAAACTCTGCATTTTACAGTGCCAGCAATGTCAATGAGATTTTGGTTAATTTCATCCACACTGCGGAAGAAAGAGCTTTTTGAAAAGCACAGCATGTTAATTTTAGATGCGGAATTGTGTATGTTTTCCCTTAATATTTAAATGGAAAGAAAAATTGCAGACAAAAAAAGCAGCAAAAATGCAAAGAAGTTGTGGAGTAAAACACAATGCATTTTCGCTGCATTTTTTTTCCACAGGGGTTTTAACTGCATTTCGCTACATGGGGCCTTAGCCTAAAGGTCTCTTCCAGACAAATGATATTGATGCTCTATCTTTAACAGATCAGCAAGGGTCCTAGGTGTCAGATAGCTTTGTTCTATGTGTAGAGACTGTGCTGAGTTACTGCACCTCAGCTCCAATTCATGTGTATAGGAGCTAAGCTGCAGTGTCTCAGCACAGCCATTAGACAGACAGCAGAACTGATTCCAGCTCTGTTCTCCATACAGTGGCTGGTGGGAACAGCTGATTGGCTGGGATCAGACTCCCAGCACTCCCAAGGATAGGTTACTAATATAATTTGCCTGGAAACCCCCTTTGAAGAGGACCTCCATTGGAAACACAAATTTTTACATCTGTAGTTCTTTTGGGCATACAGTACTTTTTGCAGTACAGTCTCTACTCTGATTCCAGTTAGATTCCATCTTGATTTTTAGATTCTCCCTGCTTTTTCTTACTCTATGTTTTGCTATCAGTCTCACAATGCCTCAGCACAGCATCACATGAGCAGTTAGAGACAATACTCTATCTTTTAAGAGTAAACTGTGATTATATTTCCCTCCATATTATCCTAAATAAGCTGAGACTTGAAGTATATAGTCAGGGAGGCTGCATTGTCATCTCCTTCATTATAAGTGGGTGTCAGGAGTCATCAGCAGTAATTGTAATAGGAATTTCTGTTCCTCATGATAAACACTTGTGTGATACAGTCCATGCAATGTCATAACACAGGAACTTAGAGCAAAGTATAACTTGATCCATATTTGCTAGGTATCTTATAAAAAGGACCTTTCATTAACTCTAGCTCTTTGTATCCTTTAATAGGCACTGATCCTGATACAGCTAGAATTTTTTCTTTAGCGTTCACTGTTCCATTAGTTTTGGTGTTCAATATGCTTATTAGGTTCTCTACTGTACTATCTTTAAGAACATTAGAAGTCAGGGATGAAATCCAACAGCATCTTCTTTTATTCATGTCTCCACACTCTGATATACAACACAACACTAGCCTCCAGCAAGCAGTACCACTTCCTGGTTCCTGTATCCTGTGCCCTCCTCTTAAAGAGGCGGGAATGCTTGCTGTATGTTACATCTACTGTCAAGTGGTTGGTTTGTACGGTGTCTGACAGCTCAGAATCAATGCCCCCAAAAGCTGTCCTTAGTTTTCTGGGTTTTTGGTAATGAAGACCTCTCTTAAGCATAGGTCACCAATATCACATTGGTGATATCCTTGCACCCCACCATTCAGCTGATATGGGGAAATGTCAGTGCCAGAATTATGCAGTGGCCAGAGCCAGAACCAAACAGCAGCATACACTGTCTAGTAGCAATGCCAAGTTACTGCAGTCCTGCTCTCACTCACTTGAGTGGGCAAGAGTGCAGCATGCATTGCTATTTTTGCCATCAACAGTGTCAAAGAGATATGGCAGGCACGTGTCACAGTATCATGGCTCATGTTATAAACTGATATGTCACATGCCACAAAGTATGTGAACAGACCAGTGTCTATTGTTCTTTCTGAAATGCAATTTTACTTTTTTGTATTATGTGTGTGTCTGTGCGATTGATTGATTGATTGATCTTTCTGTTTTTAAAGATAGGACTTTTTGGCCCGTTGATAATCCACTGAATGCTTACTTCACTGTGGAAGCCACTGGTTATGCACTCCTTCAAAAGTTAAAGCTCAAAAAATTTGAAGAAGCTCATAAAATTGCAGAATGGCTGGTGAAAGTAAGAAGTTTTGGAGGGGGATACAGGTCAACACAGGTAACACATAACAAATTTGATTTCCCTGTTTCCTTTTACTTCTAGATTATAATGATCCAGATAACATTTCAGCAAATGCTTCTACCATTAACATTTTTATAGTTGTCACAAATCTAACTTTCAGACAGGTGGTGAACCCTCTGTATTAGATTTGGCTAAATAAGAGGGATGCAGTCTAAGGGATTTTGCATCCAACTCTAAAATGCCCCACATGAAGGTATGGACTCCCCAGATAACATTCCCTGGGTAGTCTCCAATAGAGACTGCAAATGATGTTCTGATATTCAGCAGTCAATCAGTCTTGATGAATGTTGGTGAAGTACAATATGTATTAACACAAATACTATATGGGTCATGGCACGCAGCTACAACAAAGGCATTATCATATCATAACTGACTTGGTCATATCCAAATGTACAAGAAATGCAGTTACTATATTTCTCCCTCTGGTCCTTTAAGAGAATGGGTGCAGTCCGCACACTGGTAATAGCTATTGGAACATGGATTTGCAGAGAGGCAGCAAAGACCTTGGGAATGCTTAACCCCTTCCCGCCAGAGGCATTTTTTGATTTTAGTTTTTGACTCCCAGTCTTCCAAACTCCATAACATTTTTATTTTTACCTTCACAGAGCCATATGTTTGCGGGATAAATTGTTCTTCATAATGGTAACATTTATTATTCTGTACAATGTACTGAACAGCTGGAAAAAAATTCAGAATGGGGTGGAATTGGAGAAAAAGTGCATTCGTGCGACTTTCTTACGGGCTTCATTTTTACGGCGTTCACTGTGCAGCCAAAATGACATATCACCTGTATTCTATGTTTCGGTATGATTCCGGGGATACCATAGTTATATAGTTTTATTTACATTTTAGCCCCTTAACAAAAATCCAAAACTTTGCAAAACAAATTTTTTTCTTAAAGTCTCCATATTCTGACACACGTAACTTTCTGTGTACGGGGATGCATAGGGCGTCTTTTGTTTGTGGGGCCAGGTGTACTTTTTAGTTATACTATTTTGGAGAATGTCTATTGTTTTGATCACTTTTTATTAAAATTTTTATCAGAGGAGAAACAGCATAAAAATGGCGGCGATGGGAAAATGCGACATCGGTTAGCTTTGACCAGGGCACCAGGGGCCTTACTTGTGCGATTAGTGCGGGCACTGATCGCGGGCATTAGCACTGGGTCTCTGCAGAGTGGCCTCCATATTTAAATACCTGACATTCACCGCACTATTATGACAGATGTTAGGAAGGGGTTTAAGGGGTTTTCTGGGCACAAAACAAATTTTTCAAAAAAGGCCTGCTAGTGCTATTAAAGGGTTAATAAGTGACCCCCAAATACCTTTAGCAGTAATTTCTGGGTTCTCTAGAAGTCCTGCATTTGTTTACATCCACATCTTCCTGTTGTATGCCTTTACTACAACTCCCATGATTCCTTGGGCTACACTCAGAGCTACATCTCACTTCCCCTCCCTTTCTCACTCACTCCCCCCTGTTTCTCTAGCTAGCCTGCCCACTACACCCTCAGCAGCCATCTTTAGACTCTTAATTCCATACCTTCCAACTGTCCTGGATTCAGCAGGACAATCCCGGATTGTCCTGGCCTCAACTTATCTGTATCTGGAGGAGGATGTCACTCACATCGAGCCTGCAGCTCCCTGAAGACTCCAGGAGCAGAGATGGCTGAAAGAGCATCAGGGGAGCAAGGAGAGGTGAGTATCACTGTTTTATTATGTTAAAATTTGGGGGGAAGGCAGATGAAGAGGGACATTAAACTTGGGAGAAAGATGAAGAGGGACATTAATCTGGGGGGGCATATAGAGGGGGGGCATTAAACAGGGGGACAGATGAAGATGGACATTAAACTGGGGGGCAGATGGAAGGGGACATTAAACTGTGGGTTCACCAGGAGACGGACTTTATACTGTGGGGGCAATTGGAGGGGAACATTATAATGTGGGGGCATGTAATATTAGGGTGACTGTAGGAGCATTATACTGTGTGCAGGGGCACACCGCTAATGAGGCGAAGTGAGGCGGCCACCTCAGGCGGCACTATCTGTCACTGTCTGGGGGGGGGGGCGGCATTTTTACTATTTATTTAATGTAAACCAGCCCAGGACAGGCCACTTCAAAAAAAACAAAGCTGCGCGGTACCTGTCCTGGGCTGGTTTACGAAACGTCCGCATCACAGACCCCAGAGTATAATAATCGGAGACCCAGGGGAGGTGAGGAAACATAAAAACATATCCTACTCACCTCTCCTGCGATCCGGTGTTACTCCGAGCAAGCTTGGGCCCTCTGGTGACGTCATCAGGTCGTGTCGCCGGCCTGATCACGTGACGTGTGTGCTCAATTAAACAGGGCCGAAAGCTGCAGGGAGTGCACCGGTGTCCAGGATAGGTAAGTAACACTGGTTTTTATGTTTGTCACCTCCCCTGGGTCATTATACTCTGGGGTCTGAAAAGACCCCAGAGCATAATAATAGTTCATGGGTGGGCCACTATGGGGCATAATACCATGTGCAGGGGCCACTGTAGTGCATAATATCAGTGCAGGGGCCACTGTGGAGAATAATACCAAGTGCAGGGCCCACTATAGAGCATAATACTGTGTGCTGGGGCTGCTATGGAGCATAATACTGTGTGCAGGGGACACTATGGGGCATAATACCATGTGCAGGGGCCACTATGGAGCATAATACCATGTGAAGGGGCCTTTGCGAGGCATAATACAGTGTGCAGGGGCTGCTGCAGGCCATAATACTATGTGCAGGGGCTGCTGTGGAACATTATAGTGTGTGTAAATGGGGCACACCATAGCCCCTGTTTATATCACACGCTGTCTGTTTATAGTGACCGTGTGATGTAATTACAGCCTTGCCACATAGACATGTATAGGACGAGGCTGTAGTTACATTACATGGCCGCTATGAGATGAATGACACTATGTAAACAGAGAAGCGGTCACGGCGCTTACACAGGTACCATTGAAACAGCTGATCAGTGAGGGTCCTGGGTTTTTGAGCCCCACTGATTAGTTTATTAATGACCTGGAAAGCCTTTTAATTAGTTAACACCTGGGGCATTATTAATAAGGGGCAGTATTTATACAGGGTACACACAGACATTATTAATATAAAGATGCACTTGGGAGTATTATTCATTATGGGGGATTATATCATATATTTTATAATTGGGGTAGCAGCAGGATGGGTGTGCAGGTGAGGACAATGTGGGTCAGCTGCCTGGAAAAGTGAGGAGCCAAAGATGTCTGTGTTGCAAACTTTATAGAGACAAGTCACAGCTGGAAGAAGTGGTCATGGCAGTCTAAAGGGAAGAGAAGGGAAATGTGACCGATTACTCAGAGACGTCACCTGTAAGTCACAAAATGTTACTGCCCTGTATTCACTTAAATGATTGAGGATAAATACCTGATTGATGGGGGTCTGTCTGCTGAGGCCCCCACTGAGCCTGAGAATTGGGTTTTTGCCCCCCACTGGGTGGGAATTCAGCCTGACCGCAGCCATATATAGGTGTGTCACTTGCTGGATGGACGAACCCGCGTGGCTCTCATTCACTTCAATGGGAGTGCCAAAGATAGCCGAAGTCCAGTACTCAGCTATCTGCGGCACTCCTATTATAGAGAATGGGGGCCACGCGAGCTCGTCCATCCACCAAGCAGAAGATGTGTGAAGTTATTATCATTGTTAATGCCGTGTTGTTGATCTGATACTGAAGTAATGCAGTAAGAAGAATTCTTAAAAACTCTTTCATAACTTTGTGTATTGTGTATATTGTGCGACAGTAGCAGTGTGTGAAGCTAGTAGCATGGAAATGGAATTTTTTTTTTTTTGGGAGGGGCGTCTTTCTATAGTCCGCCTCAGGCAGCAAAGAGGCTAGGTTCACCACTGACTGTGTGGGGGCACAAAGAGAAATTGATGGAATGGGCGGAGTCAATGTAGAAGTGGGTGGATCTAAATTTGCCACATCGAACATTCTGTCCCTATTTCTGTCCTTTGAAAGTTGGGAGGTATGACTAGTTTTCACTGAATAACCTTCTCATTTGGCTGTAATATTGTTATCACTTTCATAGATCATCATTACAGTCACCAGGGCTGGTTTTAGACAATCTGTGCCCCTACCCAAAATTAAAAGTGGGGCCCCAAATGCTGATATACCAACAATGCCATCATATTCAGTGAATTCAGAATGCAGCACTTCCAGTTCCAGTTCAATAATGCCCCCTTTCTGCCACACAAACAGTAATATCAACCTCCCCTTATGCCCACACACAATTCAAATGATCACCCTTGTACTGCCTGATAGATTTTTGCACCCCCTCATCAGTTATTATAGTGCCTCCTTATAAAAAATAGTCTCTTCTGACAAATAGTACCCTATATCAGTTATAATCCCCATTATCAGTAATAGTACCCCTTATAAATAGTCCCCCCTTATTAATAATGGCCCTCTCATAAATAGTTCCCCTTATAAATAATAGTCACCAAATATTATTTTAATCTATAAATGCAAATAACCAAGGACAGAACAAGTAGGTCCCCTAAATAATGGTAATGAAGAGTTGGTCTCCAGGGATCAAGAGAAAGCAGAGCTATTAAATGGGTTCTTTAGCTCTGTGTATACAGAAGGACAGGGAGTAGTTGATGTAGGTGTCACCAATGCTAGTAATACCTCAACCAATATACTAAACTGGATAACCATTGAAATAGTCCAGGCTAAGCTAAACAAACTAAGGCTCTGGGTCCAGATGGATTACACCCACGAGTACTTAAAGAATTCAGTCCAGTCATTGCTGTACACCTATTCTTAATTTTTAGGGATTCTCTAGTGACTGGTACAGTACCAAGGGACTGGCGCAAGGCTAATGTGGTGCCTATTTTCAAAAAGGGCTCTAGGTCAACCCCAGGTGATTACAGACCGGTGAGCTCAACATCCATTGTGGGGAAACTGTTTGAGGGGCTCTTAAGCAACTATATACAGAAGTGTGACTGTACATAACATTATAAGTGACAGACAGCATGGCTTTACTAAAGGCAGAAGTTATCAGATTAACCTGATTTGCTTTTATGAAGAGGTGAGTAGACATCTGGACAGAGGGAAGCTGTGGATATAGTGTTCCTGAACTTTGCAAAGGCATTTGACGCTGTACCTCACAGACGTTTAATGGGGAAAAATGATGTCCTCTGGCTTGGAAAATATAGTTTGTAATTGGATTGAAAACTGGTTAAAGGATCATATACAGAGAGTTGTGGTCAATGACTGCAGCTCAGACTGGTTCTCTGTTATAAGTGGTGTATCCCAGGGTTCAGTACTGGGTCTGCTGTTATTTAATTTATTTATTAGTGATATAAAAGATGTAATTAATAGCATGGTCTATAGTTTTGCAGATGACACCAAGCTAAGCAGTACAGTATAGTCTATAGAGCATGTACGTAGGTTACAAGCAGACTTGGACAGACTGAGTGTTTGGGCATCCACATGGCAAATTAATTTCAATGTGGATACATGTAAAGTTTTGTATCCGGGTAAATATAATCTGCATGTAACATATGTCCTAGGGGGAGTAAAGCTGGGAGAGTCACTGGTAGAGAAGGACCTGTGAGTACTTGTAGACCATAGGTTAAATTACTGCATGCAATATCAATCAGCTGCATCTAAGGCCAGCAGGATACTGTCTTGTATTAAAAGGGGTATGGACTTACGGGACAGGGATGTAATATTACCACTTTATAAGTCATTGGTGCAGCCCCATCTGGATTATGAAGTTCAGTTCTGGGCACCAATTCATAGAACGGATGTCCTAGAGTTGGAAAAGTTTCAACAGAGGGCCACAAAACTGATAAGGGGTATGGAGGACCTCAGTTATGAGGAGAGACTAAAGGAGTTACATCTGTTTAGTTTGGAAAAGAGGCATATAAGGGAAGATATGATAAACCTGTATAAATATATAAATGGCCCATACAAGAAATATGGGGAAAAGTTGTTCCATGTAAAGTCCCCTCAAAAGACAAGGGGACACTCTCTCCGCCTGTAGAAAAAAAAAGTTTAATCTCAAGAGCCGACAAGTTTTCTTCACTGTAAGGACTGTGAATCTGTGGAATAGCCTACCTCAGGAGCTGGTTACAGCAGTCACAGCTGACAGCTTCAAAAAAAGATTAGCTGCCTTTTTAGTGTCATGACGTTTCCTATCCCCTTGTTGAACTTGATGGACATACAGTGGGGAAAAAAAGTATTTAGTCAGCCACCAATTGTGCAAGTTCTCCCACTTAAAAAGATGAGAGAGGCCTGTAAATGACATCATAGGTAGACCTCAACTATGAGAGACAAAATGAGAAAACAAATCCAGAAAATCACATTGTCTGATTTTTAAAGAATTTATTTGCAAATTATGGTGGAAAATAAGTATTTGGTCAATAACAAAAGTTCATCTCAATACTTTGTTATATATCCTTTGTTGGCAATGACAGAGGTCAAACGTTTTCTGTAAGTCTTCACAAGGTTGGCACACACTGTTGCTGGTATGTTGGCCCATTCCTCCATGCAGATCTCCTCTAGAGCAGTGATGTTTTGGGGCTGTCCCTGGGCAACATGGATTTTCAACTCCCTCCAAAGGGACTTTCAACTCCCTCCAGCCACGTTTCATCTTCAATGCTCTTGCTGATGGAAGCAGGTTTGCACTCAAAATCTCACGATACATGGCCCTATTCATTCTTTCATGTACACGGATCAGTCGTTCTGGTCCCTTTGCAGAGAAACAGCCCCAAAGCATGATGTTGCCACCCCCATGCTTCACAGTAGGTATGGTGTTTGTTGGATGCAACTCAGCATTCACTCTCCTCCAAACACGACGAGTTGTGTTTCTACCAAACAGTTCTACATATGACCATATGACATGCTCTCAATACTCTTCTGGAACATCCAAATGCTCTCTAGCAAACTTCAGACGGGCCCGGATATGTACTGGCTTAAGCAGGGGGATACGTCTGGCACTGCAGGATCTGAGTCCCTGGCGGCGTAGTGTGTTACTGACGGTAGCCTTTGTTACATTAGTTCCAGCTTTCTGCAGGTCATTCACTAGGTCCCCCCGTGTGGTTCTAGGATTTTTGCTCACAGTTCTTGTGATCATTTTGACCCCACGGGGTGATATCTTGCGTGGAGCCCCTGATCGAGGGAGATTATCAGTGGTCTTGTATGTCTTCCATTTTCTAATTATTGCTCCCACAGTTGATTTCTTCACACCAAGCTGCTTGCCTATTGCTGATTCAGTCTTCCCAGCCTGGTGCAGGTCTACAATTTTGTTTCTGGTGTCCTTCCACAGCTCTTTGGTCTTCATCATAGTGGAGTTTGGAGTGTGACTGTCTGAGGTTGTGGACAGATGTCTTTTATACTGATAACAATGTCAAACAGGTGCCATTACTACAGGTAATGAGTGGAGGACAGAGGAGCCTGTTAAAGAAGTTGTTACAGGTCTGTGAGAGTCAGAAATCTTGCTTGCTTGAAGGTGACCAAATACTTATTTTCCACCATAATTTGCAAATAAATTCTTAAAAACTCAGACAATGTGATTTTCTAGATATGTTTTCTCATTTTGTCTCTCATAGTTGAAGTCCACCTATGATGTCAATTACAGGCCTCTCTCATCTTTTTAAGTGGGAGAACTTGCACAATTGGTGGCTGACTAAATACTTTTTTTCCCCACTATATATAGAGAGTTGTCCAAATATTCATATATATATATATATATATATATATATATACATATATTTATACACACGTGGACAAAATTGTTGGTACCCCTCGTTTAATGAAAGAAAAACCCACAATGGTCACAGAAATAACTTGAATATATATATATATATATATATATATATATATATATATATTGTGGCAATTGGGGGTAGTTTAGCATCAAAGGTAGGAGCTTCCTGGACTTAACAGAGGTGTTTGTGGCGCTGGGTGCCAAATAAACAGCATATCAGATAATGGCAATCCGAAAGAAATGGCTTTATTCAGCTTATAAGTGATAACAGGAACAAAAATAACAAAACAGCCTAGCCCACACACAGGGCAATACCTCACTTCTTGAACCCTGACTAACTTCTGAGGGCAAGATGCTTTGCTGAGGTTTCTCCTCAGCAGTCTGGCTGACACTGAGCTTAACCAAGTCCGTTGTGGAATCCTCTCCTCTTGGGACAGACCACCTGTCTGTCTCCAACCAGTCCACCGTCCACCTGCTCCCTGCAGGTCACCAGCAGCTCTCTCCTGCTGTCTGCACTCCCCTCTGGAGTGAAGCCCCAGGTATGGGTGTGGTCGAGGACCATTTCAGTCCTGTTTTGGGTCGCTCTCCGGCGCCCTCTAGGTTCGCACTCTCAGTATATATATATATATATATATATATATATATATATATATATATATATATTGCGCATCAAGAAGGCATTGTTGAGTTGTTGTCCTGAAGCTTTCTCAGTTTAACTGTAATAATGATCTATGGAAGTGATTACAATATTACAGCTACAAGAGAAGGTTATTGGAGAAAACTGGACAACTGGCAACTCTAGACCTAGAAATGATTCATACATTTCAAAGGAGATAAACTTCCCTGCACTGTTTGTCAGTCAGTGGGATATTCAGCAACAGCTATGTGCCTGCATTTTTAATATAGAGCTGGTTGAAGGGTTGTGCCATAAGTACAGCAATATCTACGCACAGGAGATGACTCCAGTTGGTGAACATTGTAAATGCAACAACCTTGCCAATAACTGTGTCACCTATTGTAGACAGAGTAGTGGGGGAAGACTACTTCTACAACCTCTTGTTTCACAGCCAGTCACAGGATGGTAATAAGGAAATGTGTGTGGATGGGGAAAGATGCTGATCTCCTATAACACATACAGACAATTTTTTTTTTAATCGTACAACATATTTCAGTTTTGATATTCGTATGAGACAGAAAAGGAGTTAAAAAAAAAAACTGAGGAAAAGATTATGAAGCAAATTGCTGAGATATATATTTTTATAATCTTATAATGTTTAGTTTTCAGCTCTGTTTATTCTGCAACAGATTTTTTACAGCAGTTCATTTCTGCAATAAATACAGAGAAACAAAATGTATCACATGCAGGATCATTTGTTTTGAATGCAAATTCATTTTTTACATTTTAGGCCACTGTAATTGCACTGCAAGCCCTAGCACAATACCAGATAGATACAAAATCCTCTCAGACTGTAAACTTAGATGTCCAACTTGTTGTAGAAGGAAAAGATAGACCTTTGGAATATACTATCCGAAATAATGATGCATATTTGGAAAGGACAAATAAGGTAAGTTGTGGATCTTGTTTTATATGTTATCTACTTTTCAGTAATTATACATGTTATTGTCTGACAGTACAGGTAGAATGAAAGTAATGCAGCTGGGCATACATTATCATATCCTGTCACACTAAGTTCAAAGCCAACTAAAAAATAAAGATTCGAAAAATACAAAGTGCTAATATGATCACATAAGATACAATTACATTTGGGTTCCATTTACTTTACATACTATCCTTTTCCTTATTGTTAAATGAGTTTTCTAGGACTAAAATATTAATGACCTATCCTTAGATCAGCAGGAGTCCAATACACAGGAGCCACACAGATTAGATGGAGAAAGTGCCAGACCACTTTACAGACCATGTGACATCACATTCATCAGTCACTTGGCTTGTTTGCAGCTCAGTCCCATTCAAATGGATAGGGTTGGAATGTAATACCAAGCACAGCATCTATACAATGTACAGTGCTGTGCTTGGTAAGTAGTGAAGAGCCTGCAGTGCTTGTCTGAACACTGCAGTCTCTCCAAACAGCTAATCAATGGGGGGTGCCAGGTGCTGTACTCCCATCCAATTGGATATTGATAACCTATCCTATGGATATGTATCAATATCATAGTCCTGGAAAACCCCTTCAATGCATAAATAATCTTTTATTTATTTTTTTCATAAATCAAAAGTGCAGGTGAGGGTGGGTTCACACTTGCGGCGGCACTCCGGCCGTCGCAAATCCGACCTAAATGTCGGAAAACTGAATAGGGAAAGGTTTGCGACGCTTTGCTTAAAACCCATTCACTTGAATGGGTTTTTAAAGCAATGCGTGGGTGTGCGCTTACACCCTCTGCGCCGCAAAGCCGTTTTTTTTTGTCGGAAACTAAGTTGGACATGCAGGACTTTGTGTCCGATGAAAAAAACTGGCTTCGCGGTGCAGAGGGTGTAAGCACACACCAGCGCATTGCTTTAAAAACACATTCAAATGAATGGATTTTTAAGCAAAGTGTCGCAAACCTTTCCCTATCCAGTCCATATCCAGTTTACCGACATTTAGGTCGGATTCGTGGCGGACGGAGTGCCGGCGCAAGTGTGATCCCACCCTCAGAGGAACAAGCTTTGCAATTTATGTCACTAAAGTAAAGTACCTGTGCCTTTAAGTATTTCTTATCTGATTATTTTATCACATGCCTATACAAGTAGTCTCAGATTACAATGGTCTCTATGGAGGGGGAGGAGAAGGAGAGAAACAGAGCTTTGAGGTGGTCTACAGCATTAAATAAGTAATTTCTTTGATGAGAAGGCTGGATAGTAATTCCTGACAACTGTGTTGTGAAAAAGAACTGTCTCTATATATTGCTGATGTCATTCTGTTTGAAGAGTTCACGTTTTCCTTCTCACCCTTCTCCATGTAGTTCTATTGTACATGTTTGATCAGTGACAGTAAGAGGTAAATAAGTGAAAAAACAGGCACTTTCTTATATAAGGTAGATTGCAACGTTTGTCCATGTGAATTATGGGTTTATGAAAAAAAAAAAAAAAAAAAAAGTTTAGTGCTTTAAATGTAATATTTCTCTAGGTGTGTGGTTTTTGTGTATTATGTATATTTAAGAGGCCTTTATCAATACTTGCAAGATATAATATCATTTTCAGTTATGAATTCTGTTTAACTTCCCTCAGATTCCAGCAAATAAAAAGCTGACTATTGAGGTGACAGGAACTGGAAAAGGCACCATAACTGTAAGTTGCATTTGTTTTGCTTAGTATTTTGTCTGTAAATTGCTGAAGTACATCTTCCAAACTGTTAACTCCACTTTCTAGGGTGTAAGAAACCAGTAGCTTAGAGAGTATAAAATAGAGAGGATGGGACTCTTGCACTTTGTGTTATCTTACTATTTTGGTCCCTAATGAATGTCAAAGGAAAACTGCCAGGATTGTGGAACAATATTGTCAATATTTAGAGCGCATCAGGTTTTAATGAGTTAGATTACAATTGTGGAGATGTCCTTGCTGTTGGGTAGGTACAGTGTATGGGACAGAGTATGGAACTTATAGCATTAGGGCCTCTTTCCTAACCCCCCTCCCCACCACAACTATTGATCGTAAATGAACAATAGCTAGCACACATATCTATATAAGTCAATAATGGGAAGCAGATGTTGCCAAGAAGATAAAGGGGTTGTCTCACAAAAAAATATAGTTTATAGTTAAATTCAGCCCTTAATCTTATCAGAAATGCTTATAATGGTATTAGAAAAGTGCCACTTGCTGTTTCTTTGTCTAACTCAGGACTGGACTGTCAGGGCAGTTGCTTAGCAAAACTGTCTCATTCTCTTATCACTTGCTGAGCAGACCCTCTAATAAGCAAAGAAGTTGATAAGCATATGTATGAATACAAAAAATGCTTTAGGATTTAACTCTAAACAATATTCTTCAGGGGACCACCCCTTTAAGAATTACCTAAGAAAATATATTTTTAAATGTTTGGCTAGGCCTCCCTGGTAACACAGACACCTATGACTTGTAGTAAAAAAACAACACTACTGTGACTTGTGGCTGTCCTGTCTTTCACTGTGGGAAAGAAAATTGCAACCTTGTAAAACCTGCAAAAACTTGACCATTCTGCAATATGCAAGATTTTACAGAATGTAAATTAAGTTAATATGTAACAAGAACTATACAATTTCTTTATCAATATGTACTATACAGCATTGATTCCTGAAAATAAAACAGCCGCATTGAATAAATCAGTTCTTTCTGGTGACTCTACAGGGAGGTCATTGCACACATTGTTTTAGGTTTCGGTTCATTTGGAGGGGTATAATTTGCTGTGTTGTTAGCTTTCCAGGTGGTTACTGCAGGAAAACAGAGCATAATAGTCTAACGCTATAGCTAGGTTCACACCTGCGTTTGGGTTTCCGTTCGTGGGGTCTACTTGGGAACCCCATGAACGGAAACATAATCCACTTAAAAAAGCGGCTACCCACGGACCCCATAGATTATAATGGGGTTCGTCGGATTTCCACCTGAAAAAAGAGGAAAAATGCGGAGAGAAAAGTCCTGCTTGCAGGACATTTCTCTCCGCATTTTTTAAGCGGATTCGGGGACGGAAACCCCGATCGGAGACTGGGTGGCAGGTCTGAACTTAGCCTGAGGTGTTACTGGATTTAGAACACTGTATTAGAAAAATCTGTCAAAGAATTTGTTATAAATTCACTTTCTTGCCCTAAACTACTTTCACTTAAAAGAAATTTAAACCACCTTCACCAACTCCAATTCTTTGCACCATTCAGTAGACGGCGCTCCACTGATGCTTCGCTCACGCTTGCGCCCAGAGTCCATCCGCCGTGAATCCGACCTAAATGTCAGAAAAAAGGATTGGGAAAGGACATGCAGGACTTTGTATCCGACTTCGGGGCACAGAGGCTGCAATCGGACACCTGCGTATTGCTTTAAAAACCCATTGAAGTGAATGGGTTTTTATACAAACTGTTTCAAACCTTTCCCAATCCTTTTTATTGACATTTAGGTCGGATTCACGGTGGACGGACTCTGTGCGCAAGTTGTGAGCAAAGCATGATTCAGATGGAGTTGGAATTTTTTCTTTAGCCCCAATGAGTGATCGGTGCCATTAGTTTCAGCACCTAGTATCCCAATTAGGCTCTCTACTGTCAGATGTGTGGACCTGGACTGGAGCAGAATCTAACCAGATAATACCCATTACTTTGTGAATTTGCATGTCACTCCCATAATTTAGAATGAAAAGTGAGCATTTGACAAAACCTGTGTTTCAGCCCTTCATTAAAAAACTTGTATTTGTGTGTGTGTCTCTTAGGTAATGACAGTTTATCAAGCCTTATTAAATGCAAAAAACCAATGCAATGGATTTACATTAGGAGCAGAAGTGAAACCACATGGTAAGCTCTGGGGTAATAACTTTCCTATAGGCCAGTAATGAAATAACACATTCATATGAACTTGGGTGTGCATCTACAGTTTTACATCAAGCACATTTACAGCTACCCAATACACCCCTGGGAAATATTATTGTCTGTATCACATTCCCCAACACACACAGTGCGTGACTGTTGATAAATATTGTCTGCTTGTACCAAATGTTGTTCACTACCACTTTTCTGGGGAGAAAAAAAAAAATCTGAAACTAGCTACTAGCCCCAGTTACAGTCAGCCAAAAAAACGGAAAATCAGCAAAAAAAAAAAAAGAGGAAAAAAACAATATTAAAATGCCCCCAAATGAATATTATGACATTATGGGTGGCACAATGTATACAAAATGTAAATAAACATATAAATAAATAAATACAACAGATAAAAAATCAAGTAAAACTTTAAAAAATGCCAATACCACATCTACATCACCGGTTCCTGCCCCGCAGCAACACAACACTGTGTCACCTACATAAAAAAATAACCATGACCGAGAAGGAAAACTATTTTGTAATTTTTTTACTAGTGCTTTGTGCTATTAAAAAAGGTGAAAAAGTTTTCCCTCCTTTTTTGTTTTCATTTTCTATGATATATTTTAAAAAAAAGAAAAGCATGCAAAAATAACATAAAAATAAAGCCCTATGTACCACCAAAAAAAGACGCAAAAAATTATTTGAATAATCTGAACTAAAAAATGTTATAGCTCATCTACCAAAAAAAAAAAAAAAAAATTGTATCTGATCCTTAAGTAGGGAAGTTGGGCAGTCCTGAAGTGGTTAAAGTGGTGAATTGAAAATAAAAATATATACTGTGGAGTGATACACACCATTATGTTAACACTATAATTGCAAAAAAAAAAAAAAAAACTCTGCCTTGCAGTGTCATTTTCATCTTTAGTAGCCTATAAAGCTGTAGCCTATATCCATACCTCCCAACTTTCAAAGGACAGAAAGAGGGACAAAATATGCAGCGTGCTATGCGTGCCACAACAAATTTAGCTCCACCCACTTATATGTTGACTCCGCCCATTCTCATCTATTTTTCCATGAGCCCCCACACAGTATAATGCTCCTACAGTCACCCTAACATTATATGCCCCCACATTATAATGTTCCCCTCCAATTGCACCACAGTATTAAGTCCCTCTCTTCATGCCCCAGTTTAAACTGGCGGAAACTAGAGGGGGACATTAAACTGGGGCAGCTGGAGGGTGACATTAAACAGTTGGGGTAGTTGGATGGAGACATTAAACTGTGGGCAGCTAGAGGCAGACATAGCCTTTACCCTACCCTAATAAAGTTTGTTAACAGCAAAACACTTCAGGGGCATAGCGGGACAAACTGTAAGCTATCCGAGACCGCGGGACAGCAGTGTAAAATCGGGATGCGGGACGGTTGGGAGCTATGTATATCTACTCCTTTCATTTTCTATGCTCGGGCACATACTTGTACCATGTGACTATCCAGCAACTCCATCTCCCAGGAGTGCATGGCGGCCTGGCTCTTACTACCCCCCAAGCCACCCCCTCACCACCAGTTGTGTGCTCAGTAGGAGAAAGCCAGGAAACATGCAAGTGAAAGTGAAACCAGGCAGGGAAAATCAGAGGAGTGGACAAAGTGAATGATGTCCAACAATTCACAGCTGCTTCTGGACATTCCCATAGCAACCAGATATCTCACACCATGAGGTAGTAGGTGAGCATAGATCTTCTGTCTGCTTTATTTTAATACTGTTCAAAAGTGAACATTCTTTAAAAATATTTTCTATTTATGTTATTATCACACTTACTGAATGCTTTTCACAACAGAAACCAAGACTGATGCATACACCCTCCACCTGCGAACTAGGTATTTGTTATGTCTTGTAAATTTTCATTAACAATTACTGTAAGTGATTAATGCTGTCCTAGTGTGTAATATATAGGTACTATTCCTGGAGATTTAGACAGTGTAGTCTTAGGCCCCATGCATAGGCCTCAATATGCCATCCGATCTGATTATTATAGAGGAGGTCCTATTCTGCTGTCAGATCGGATTGGAATGGGAGAAACCCTCCACAGAAATTAATGAATCACGGAAGGCACTCAGCTGACAATCAGATGTCATCTCAGTGCCTTCCATTAAAAAATTGGCACCCTCTCAGCATGGCATGTACATGAGGCCTTAGAATAGTCTAAAAATGCACTAGATTTAACACAGTCACTGATGCTGGATAATAAATTTTTTGCATTTTTAGACTTTTTATTCTAAGCTTATACCACCTACTAGTTGGCTTACTTTGCACCAGAATTTTGTGCCAAAATCTTGGGTGCACATTAATACAAGAAAGGGCCTTAAAAGGTTTGCACAGCTTAAGATGCAACAAATGTGCACCTCAACCCCATTCTGCAACTCGCTCACCACATTGTGCGAATATGGGGCAGAGTGGGGTGGACCTGGGTGCAGATGCCTTGGCCCAACATATTTATTATAACTCACAACAGTTTTTTGGTGTGTGTTATAACTGGCATAGATCATAAAAGAGACACATGGGCTTGAACCTTATTTATGACTAGGCCAGATCTACTCCTGACAAGGCCTTTATTAAAGGGGTTTTCTGGGCAAAAAAATCTTTATTTTAAAAAAGGTCTGTTAGTGCTATTAATGGGTTAATAAATGAACCCAAATACCTTTTGCAGTGTTTTGAGTGATTTCTGTGTTTCTCTGGGAGCTCCTGGCATCTTCTGCATTTGTTTACATAGTGTAGCTTCCTGCTGTCTGAGTTCATGCAATGCATCATGGTAGTTGTAGGCTGACTCACACTACCTCCCTCTCCCTCTCTCACACCCCCTCCCTGTCTTCCTAGCTATCCAGCCCATTACTAGCCCTCCCCACCCCATCATACTTACCTGTCTTCCTTCCAGACTTCCTTCTACGCTGACGGCACCTCTCCTTTGACTCTGCCAGCACATGCGCAATAGTCCTGGCACTGCGCTGCAGACAGCACTCTATCTCTACTGTGCAGGCGTGGGAGGCTCCTCCAGCCTGCGCATGCGTCGGCAGACGACAAAGAAGAGGAGGAGAAGGAAGTCTGGAAGGAAGACAGGTAAGTATGATTGGGTGGGGTGGGGGTAGGGTAGTATTAGTGATGTTCCGTTTCCGGAAACGGAACATCACTGGATAATCAGAAAATGTGCCTGGGGCGGTCACATGACCGCCCCAGGGATATGGCTAAATATACATTTTTTCTAAAGTATGTAATTTAGAAAGTAGGCAGGGTGAGGGTGTTTAGATTAGTGTAGGAATTCCATTTTATCCTGGACAACCCCTTTAAGCCTTAGCAAATCTGCCCTTTTACTTTGTTGGAGCATGTTAACTGCATGAATTTTTAATATGAGAGTACTGTTGATTTAAACACAAGAAATAATACATGAAAGTGATCTAATAATAAACAGTCTTGATTATTCTATGGTATTGTTTTAATTTCAGTTTTGTAATCATTCCAGAGATGAAACAGATTACTATCAAAGGCCAGTTTATCTACATCCCTTTGATTCTGTTACTGTGGGCCATTAAACGCTCAGTTGGGCTTGTATTACACTCTTGCAAAATTGGGCTAAGCCCCCTTACACACGACCGTATGAATGGTCAGCATGCTATCCGGGTTTTTCCCGAATAGCACACTGACCCATTCATCTCTATGGGCCCGTACACATGACCGTGAATTACACTGTTCCTCGTGACAGTCTGGGCCGCAAAATATGGAGCAGGTCCTATTACTGTCCGATTTTGGGGATGACATCTGTGTGTCGCCAGCGTGCCGGCCGTGCTTCCGCGGCCTCTTTCATTCAACGACTAGAAGCCGCGGAAGCAGGGCCGCAAAATTGGACAGGAATAGGACCTGTTCCATATTTTGCGGTCCAGACTGTCAGCCCGCACATGAGACCGTGTAATTCACGGTCATATGTACGGGCCAGAGGCGTAGCTAGGGGTTCAGCACAGGGGGGGTGAACATGTCCAAGTAGGCCCCCAACTTGGACATGCTCATATACCGATACTATGAGTATACGGTGACCTTATAGTGGTATATAGCGGCTCTACACAGGGTTCTGCAAACGATTTAGGTAAATACAGTGCAGTAACATTTATTGACTTACCGGTGACGTCTCTGACTAATCGTTCATATTCCCCGTCTCTTTTATCTGGACGGCCATGAGCACTTCTTCCAGTCTCTGTAAAGTTTGCAGCACAGACATCTTTGGCTCCTCACTTTTCCAGGCACCTGACCCATATTGTCCTCACCTACACAAAGCCCCCATCCTGCTGCTACCCCCAATTATAAAATATATAATATACCCCCCCATAATTTATAATACCCCCAAGTGCATCTTTAAATTAATAACTTCCCTGTGCACCCCTTTAAATAGTTCCCCTTATTAATAATGCCACAGGTGTTTCCTAATTAAAAAGAAAAAAAAAAAAAGGGAAAAATATATTGAGGTTATAATACCCAGGACCCCGAGGATCAGCTGTTTGAATGAACTGTGGTACCTGTGTAAGCGCCATGACACCTTCTCTGTTTACATAGTGTCATTCTTTTCATAGCGGCCATGTAATGTAACTACAGCCTCGTCCTATACATGTCTGTGACAAGGTTGGAATGACATCACACGGTCACTATAAACAGACAGCGTATGATATAAACAGGCGCCATAGGCCCTTCATACAGTTGATCACTGGGGAATCACTTATCTCTTATTGATTATTTATTCTAGGATATATTATCAATAAAAATGAGCTGGAAAACGCTTAAGGCTAAGGCCCCATGTGGCGTCCCGCAGCAAAAAACAGATGTGGGAAAAACCGCGGTGGCGACGCATCTCGATTTTCCTGCAGCACTTTGCACAGAATGTTTGCAGAGGTTTCCTCTGGGGACTTTCTGCTTCAATTATATCTATAGGGAAACCGCCGGCGTTTCCATAGGTATAATTGACATGCTGCTATTTCCAAAACTGCGATTGTTTTGGAAATCGCAGCATATCCGCTGCGTGTATTTTACTGCAAAGTGAGGATGGGATGGGGCCCCATGTGGTGAAAACCCACAGAAAAAAACCATGGCATTCTAGCAAATCCCATCCACACATTGCGGAAAAATACGTGCAGCAGACGCACTGAGATTTCCAAAACCATTGTGTTTTGGAAATTGCAGCTTGTCAATTATACCTATGGAAACACTGGCGGTTTCCATATATGTGTATTGAAAACAGAAAGTCCACAGGGGAAACCTCTGCGGACCTTCTGTGAAAAGCGCTGCGGGAAAAACCACAATGTTAGCGCCATGGTTTTTCCTGCAGTGCTTTTTTTGCTGCAGCCCTCTACGTGGGGCCTTAGTCTTAATAAAGCCCAAGTGCCACTTTAATTAAATTAATTGACCCTCATATTATGCCCCTTATTCCCCATGACATAAATAATGCACCTCTAATGACCCCTTATATCAATGACCACCCCCTTATGTTCATAATGCCTCCTAATATAAATGATGCCCCCTAATGGCCCCTTATATAAATAACATCCCCCATTGTATTCAATATTACTCTGTAATAACCCTTATATAAATGTATTGTCATAATGCCCCCTAAAGAATCCTCCCTTTATACTTATAATTCCCCCTCCTATCCACCCTTTATACTATTAATACACTCACAACTGCGCTAAAAAAAGGAAAAAAAAAAAGTTATGCTCACCTACATGGGATGCTAACGAATGGAGCCGCCGCCGCTTCCTCCCTGTCCACGCACAGGACATCTGTGTCTGAGCACCGGCGGCGCGATGTTGTGATGTCATCGCACCGCCTGTGTGAGAAGAAGACATCGGTTTGTGGTCTCGGGGACTTGTAAACGCAAGCCTCTTGTAGCTTGCGGTTTACAATACTGTGAAGTTGCAGAATACGTTTTAATTAGATTGGTGTCTGCAGACACCGATCTAGTTAGACATAAAGGATGTATTAATGGCGGCCACGGGGTGGACCCCAAAACATCAGTGGGCCCGGGGCAGCCGCCCCCTCTGCCCCCCCCCCCGCTAGCTACGCCTCTGGTACGGGCCCATAGAAATGAATGGGTAAGTGTGCTATCTGGGAAAAACCCGGATAGCATGCTGACCATTCATATGGTTGTGTGCAAGGGGGCTAAGACTGAGAAAATGTTCAATATATATTTTTTTCTATTTAAACACAGGTACCATGGTGAATTGCCTGCTACCATGTCAATAATTGAAATAACTATGCTTTCAGGCTTTGTACCAAACACTGTAGATCTAAAAAAGGTAAATTGTTCATAGTCGTAAAACGTCAATGTGATTGTTTTGTTTTTTTTATTGTCTAATCCCAACCACCCTTCCAAAAAAAAAAAATACAAATAAATTCATAAGTTATATGGTGCCATGATACTGAGATCCATATATATCTCTTATATATATAAAATGAGTTTATGTCTGACTGTTCTTTATGCGCGACCAAACGACTGGACCGATGCTCATCATATTAGACACACAGGTACATCAGGTGTCCGTGAAGATTTTAAAGCAGCTCTCAGCTCACTAGGACGTTCCATTCCTGAGATACAGTATTCCCAAAAAATGACCTGCATTAGCCAATACAAGCCTGCAAGTCTTTCACTCATATTCCAACTGTCATATATATGGTCACATGTCCTTTATCAGCCAATAGAAGCTCGCAGGCGCTTAGTCTCCACAAGCGCACAGCTTTATTCCAGGTGTCAATAGCAACCAAGCTATTTATGACCTGTATTAGTCAATAGCAGTTCGCAGGTTCTTAAATATTCAGTCATATCACGTGTATGAGCCAATATAAGTTCACATTTAATTTACCAGGTTTCCATAACAACACAGCCATAAATAGATTGTACCTATACTGGACTCAGTGGCATAACTAGGAATGGCTGGGCCCCAAGGCAAACACTTGACAAGGGAAATGGCAACCCTCCAGAAAAGATCAAAAACCAAGAGCAAGATACGTATGTGTATAAAATTACAAATCTTTATTAGGTATAACAAAATATATACAGTTATCAAAATTGAACAATACATATCAGTGCAAATATATAGATAGGAAAAATTCATAAAATATAACCTGTCTCCACACTACAGGTAGAAAACAAACGGTGATGAGGGGATTATCTACCACATTTACATAGAATAACATTAAACTTTAATCCAGTGAGTAATACCAGTTATAACAGACAAACTGAAAATATATAACACAAAGCACATGATAAGTATTAAAGTAAGCTGGCAGATAATACAGATATAAATATGTCTTATTATTGGTAATAAAGATCAATTACAAAGTGATATCAGCTTACCCACAGACATGTTAAACGTGGGAGAACCCCCTCTCACAGCACTATGGAACCCTCCCCACGCACAAACCGCATTCCTACACACACTATTATGCTCCATAGTGACCCATACACACACTATTATGCCCCATAGTGGCCCCTGCACACATTAGTATGACCCTTAGTGGCCCCTGCACACAGTATTATGCCCCACAGTGGCCCCATCACATAGTATTATGCCTCATTGTGGATCAACCATGAGCAATTATTATACTCTGGGGTCTTTTCAGACCCCAGAGTATAATGATCGGAGAACACCATATCAACTGTGAAACACGGGGGTGGCAGCATCATGTTGTGGGGTTGTTTTGCTGCAGGAGGGACTGGTGCACTTCACAAAATAGATGGCATAATGAGGAAAGAACATTATGTGGCAATACTGAAGCAACATCTCAATACATCAGCCAGGAAGTTAAAGCTTGGGTGCAAATGGGTCTTCCAAATGGACAATGACCCAAGGCATACTGCCAAACTGGTTACAAAGTGGCTTAAGGATAGCAAAGTCAATGTTTTGGAGTGGGCATCACAAAGCCCTGATCTCAATCCTATTGAAAATTTATGGGCAAAGCTGAAAAGGCAGGTGCGAGCAAGTTGGCCTACAAACATGGCTCAGTTACACCAGTTCTGTAAGGAGGAATGGGCCCAAATTCCTACCAACTATTGTGAGAAGCTTGTGGAAGGATATCCAAAACGTTTGACCCAAGTCATACAGTTTAAGGGCAATGGTACCAAATACTAATGAAATATATGTAAACATTTGACTTTGCAGAAAGTAACGAAAATGCCTTAAAAATTCTCTCTTTCTCATTATTCTGGCATTTGGCAAATATAAATAATTTTGGTAATCCTAATTGACCTAAAACAGGAAAGGTTTATTCTGATTTCATGTCAGATAGTGAGAAAAACATGCATACATATCTTTTTATAAACTGTACTGTATGTAAACTTCTGGTTTCAACCGCATTCCCTATCCACAGGGTAGATATCTGATCGCTTGTGGTCCCATTTCTAAGATCCCAGTAATCCTGAAAATGTGGGTCCCTAAGTCCCTTTTGTGAGTGGAGAGGTACAGCACATGCACGATCACCACTCCACTCACTTTGTGACCAACAGAGTGCAGTACATACTGCTAGTTTGCCTGTGTGATCGGGAATGGGTCAAACTTTTTTTATACAATGAAGAAACTTCAAATATAATGCAATCATAACAATCTATACATTAAATGTTTTTTTGCTTCAGAAACTGCAGCAGAATAGTTTTTTTGGGCAGTCTTGCTGAAATACAATTTAACATAAATTCCGCTAATGTAGATGCACCAAAAATGCCACTTACATAAAATACAACTTTTTCTACAAAAAACGCCTTACACAGCTACACTATACAAAAAAATTAAAAGTTATGAACTGTGGACTGCAAAGAGGCCAAGGATTAAAGGGGTAATGCCACTAAATTATATATCCTCTATCCATAGGATTAGGGATAAATTACTGATCGATGGGGAAACCCCACTGATCCCTAGCATGAGGGTGTCTTACTCCCATTGAGAATGTAGTGGTGGACACAGAATGTGCTACCATGCACCACTCATTTCAATGGGAGTCCCGAAGATAGCCAAGTGCTGTCCTTTGGCTATTTCAGTCGCTCCCAGTGAAATGAAAGGAGTGGGATTGTGCATTCTGTGTCTGCCGGAAAGATTCTGAATGGGATTGGTGAGGGTCTGACTGCTGACTCTCCCCAGCGATCCCAAGAACAGGGGTAGGGGTGGTTCAGCAATTTACCCCTTATTCCATGGATAGGGAATTAATAATTTTCATGGTATAACACCTTTAAATATTTTATATTCTCTTTTGGTTTTAGTTGACAGATAAGGTTGAAAATTACATTATGAAGTTTGAAACACAAACCTCAGCATCCAATGGGACAGTTGTACTGTACCTGACAAAGGTAACTTTTTATTATTTCTCTTTACTGAACTTGTGTTTCTTATTACATATATACATTACTTCTGTATTCTATTCCAGGTTCCTAATAATGAAGACTTTGAGATTGGATTTGGAATTGAGAAGAAGTTTGAAGTAGGACTGCTCCAGCCGGCTGATATTTCCATATACGAGTATTATGACCTAGGTAATAAGTACTTCCCCTCTACGCTTGTAAAGATCCTTCTTCTCTAGTCATTGAAGCTGTTCTCAGTTATAATAAAGAATAGTTGACAGGGGTGCCTGCTTTATATAATCCTTTTCAATGCATTCTAAGGGTAAGTTCAAACAGAGTTTTTGCAGGCAGATTTTGAGGCAGAATCTGACTCAAAAAAGCCTCCCAACTCTCCCATTCATTTTAATGGGAGTGAGGTTCAGAACTTTTTCTCTAGATGATTTTTCTGCAAGAGGAAAAAACAAGGGTCATGACCAGTTTTAAGTCAGATTCTGCCTTGCAAACCCCATTGAAAAGAATAGGAATCAGGAAAAAAAGCATTTTTTTGCAGTGGTTTTTGGAGCAGTTTTTGCAAAAATTGTGTCTTTTTCTGCCTCTCAGTCATGTCAATGAGGTTCGGCAAAGCAGATTCTGCCTGAAGATAGGTCATGACACTTTTTTACCTCTAGGTGAAAAAAATCAGCCTGACTCCCATTTTGAATGGGAGAGTTGGGAGGCGTTTTTTGAGGGAGATTTTGAAGTGGATTATGTAAATCTGCAAAACACTCCCTGTGAACTTGCCCTAAGAGGACATCTTATGGCAACAGAAGGGATGTTCTGACAAAAATCCCCTCTATTAGCCAGAGCAGAGAGCCAACGCAAAGAGTGCCACATGCTCTTGGACATTGTTTGTCTTAGCAGGGAGAGCACCCAAAAATCAACTAGTTGCTCAAATGAGGGGTTGTGAAAGGAATGACTTCAATAACTGTTTAATTTGACTCCCACCTATGTTTTATTGGGAGTAATTGGCATTTTTTGCTTGAGGATCAACATCCATTGATAGTGATTAGAACTGTGGAATTGGTGAGCCCTTTTTTCAGTATCACTGCAGCAGCGTAGACACTGTCAAAAAGTGATTACTTTTTTTTATATTAGTCATGACCCTCAATCTCGTAACCTGTATGTATCTTTTTGACACAAACATACATATCAATATCTGCAGTTAATCTGTAATTGGCAAATCTAGCCATAATATAATGTATTATTGGTAACACTATAAACTGTAGAATTACAGCTCCTCTATATTTTGATATAAGATTATGAAAAATATTTGAAACGCTGAACTCAGTTGTGAAGAGTAAATATCCATAGGACATCTGTGTTTACGTTGTCAATTTTCTATGCAGATAAAAAATGCAGTACATTTTATAACCTTCCTGAGGACAGTGGCCATTTAAGAAAAATCTGCAAACAGTCTTTTTGCAAGTGTGCTACGGGTAAGTATACTGCAAAGTAAACCGTGGTTTTATTTATTTATTTTTAATTAATATTGTATTGCTTATATACCTACACATCTACTGTATTCTGTAGTGGGCACTAAAAAAAGACTCAATGGATAATTGCTCATGCTCGGAAATGCCTGGAGTTCGGCTTGTATCATAAATCTACTCTACCTCCACCTAGGGCAATTTCTATGTAATTTGGTTAAAGGACAAACCAGATTTTGCATTGGGGCCCAGAAGTTTTAAGTTGCGCCTCTGCCTGCAGGTCTGCTTAGGTTGATGGCATTGGCCAGAGTCAGGACCCTGTATGCACCAGGCTCTGCACAGAACATCAGGCTAGATCCGTGGAGGCTGCTAGAGCGGCAGTTATGCCATCAATTAAGTCACAAAGATTTTAGCTTACCAGCTGCTAAAGAAACCAGCTTTTGGGAGTGTTGTGTTCTCTGAGCAGCTGCTTAGGATCTAAAACATCTGCTATTGCTGAAAAGGACTATAAATAGGAACCTTCGACAGCTGTAGCTTCAGAGCAAAATTAGAAGGACTGTAGATTATTATCAAACGTTTATGTGGACTTCATATATATCTACTAAAAGTATCATGTATAATATAACTGCAATATGTGTAACTGGTTTAATAAATGTTCTCTTTTATATTTAGAAAAGTGTGCATCTCTAGGCAAAATGACTGATGAAGAAACATTAAAAGAAAAGGCATGTGCAGTAGGAGTAGACTTTGGTATGTGATCATCTATGTAGTACACCTACACTCATCAACTTTATTAAATTGAATGTGCTTCTTGCAATGACACATATTGTAACATTAAAATCCATGTACATACTACAAGGAATAATGTTTTTGGGAACTGGACCAATAGTTGTATGATACAACCAGTGGTGCACCTAAAGTCCTGAGGGCCCCGGTCTAAAATTTGAACAGGACCCCCTAACTCATCACTATAGCGTATTCTTGATAGCGGCAGTTATGGGTTCTGTAGCGGTGTCCCATAGACTTGATAATGCCACAACTGCCATTATGAAGAGCCACTACCAAGAATAAAGTGAGTAAGCAGCATAGTACCAGGCATGTAAATGATGCTGGGAGCTGCACACTCTGTGAAACAGCTGATCTGCGGGGGTCCTTAGGATAATTCATCAATAAAAGATCAGTTGGGGTAGACCATCAATAGAAGGTATCTGGAATACCCTTTTAAAGAGGTTATCCACTGACAAGTCACCACTCCACTGACAAGTCACCACTGCAGCCTCATGACAGTGGTTGGGGAAGCCTGATAAACCTGACCACAGTCTCTCTTGTACGCAGGAAGCAGAGAAGAGGGCAGATCTCTGCTGCCGATGATGTATTGTCTTTGCAAGAGAGACAGTGGTCAAGTTATCAGGCTTTGTCCGACCACCGTCATGATGCTAAGGATGCTTAGCATGATGCTAAGCAAGCGGAGAGGAAAGTACTGCAAGCAGCACTTTCCTCTCCGCTTGCTTCGTGTGGAAACCGAGTGGAAACCACACAGACCCCATTATAGTCTATGAGGTCCGCGGATTTCCCAGGTAAACCGCTTTTTTATGTGTATAGGTTTCTGTTCGGGGGGATCCCCAAGCGGACTCACCGAACGGAAACCTGAACCAGGCCTTAGAAGCATTTACATTTCCCTTTTCTTCGCTATCTTGGCCCAGACCTCCCCATCATTCCCATCCCCTGTTGGTGTTCCTTAGTATTTATTCTCCCTTTTGTACCACAGAATCCCTCCTTGACTATATGCTTCTGACCAGCTGCTATTTTTGCCATGAAAGAGTTCATTTTCTTCTTTCTGGCAGTGGAAGGCTGTATACTAAATCTTCTCAATCCAGCTCACCAGAGGACAGGGGCAATACATTTATGATGCACAGATGAGGACAGCCATGAAAGAAAATCAGAAAGGAGATCAAGTGTGTGCATAGTGTGTTGAGAGTGACCTGTGGGCTTGAATTCTGGGCTCAAGGCACAGCTGCGACCACTGCGAACCCTTTAGTTATGCCAGTGCTTGTACTTATATCTATCCCAACTGAACATCACCCATCTAATCAGTGGTGAACCTAGCCTCTTTGCTGCCTGAGGCGGACTATAGAAAGACGCCCCCCCCCCCCCAAAAAAAACAAAAAAAAAAAACTGAGTTTCCATGCTACTAGTTTAACACACTGTTATCGTCGCACAATATACACAATACACACAATACACAAAGTTATAAAACAGTTTTTAAGAATTCTTCTTACTGTATTACTTCAGTATCAGATCAACAACACGGCATTAACAATGAAAGTAACTTCACACATCTTCTGCTTGGTGGATGGACGAGCCAACGTGGCCCCCATTCTCTATAATAGGAGCGCCACAGATAGCTGAGTACTGGACTTCGGCTATCTTTGGCACTCCCATTAAAGTGAATGAGAGCCACGCGGGTTCGTCCATCCACCAAGTGACACACCTATATATATGGCTGCAGCCAGGCTGGATTCCCACCTAGTGGGGGAAAAAACCCAATTCTCAGGCTCAGTGGGGGTCTCAGCAGACAGACCCCCATCAATCAGGTATTTATCCTTTATCATTTAGGTGAATACAGGGCAGTAACATTTTGTGACTTACCAGTGACGTCTCTGACTAATCCTTCACATTTCCCTTCTCTTCCCTCTGGACCGCCATGACCACTTCTTCCAGCTGTGACTTGTCTCTGTAAAGTTTGCAACACAGACATCTTTGGCTCCTCACTTTTCCAGGCATCCAACCCACATTGTCCTCACCTACACAAAGCCCCCATTCTGCTGTTACCCCCAATTATAAAATATGTGATATAACCCCCCATAATGAATAATACTCCCAAGTGCATCTTTATATTAATAATGTCCGTGTGTACCCTGTATAAATAGTGCCCCTTATTAATAATACCCCAGGTGTTAACTAATTAAAAGGTTTTCCAGGTCATTAATAAACTAATCAGTGGGGTTCAAAAACCCAGGACCCCCACTGATCAGCTGTTTGAATGGTACCTGTGTAAGCGCCGTGACCGCTTCTCTGTTTACATAATGTCATTCATCTCATAGCGGCCATGTAATGTAACTACAGCCTCGTCCTGTACATGTCTACAGTATGTGACAAGGCTACAATTACATCACACGGTCACTATAAACAGACAGCGTATAATATAAACAGGTGCCATAGCCCATGTTTATAGTGCCCCATTTACACACACTATAATGTTCCACAGCAGCCCCTGCACACAATATTACACAGTCTTATGGCCCGCAGCGGCCCCTGCACACTGGATTATGCCTCGCAGCGGCCCCTGCACACGGTAATATGCTCCATAGTGGCCCCTGCTCACGGTATTATGCCCCGCATTGGCCACTGCACACGGTATTATGTTCCACAGCAACTCCTGCACACAGTATTATGCTCCATATTGGCCCCTGCACACGGTATTATGCTCCACAGTGGCCCCAGCACACAGTATTATGCTCCATAGTGGCCCAATGCACTGGTGTTATGCTCTATAGTGGCCCTTGCACTGGTATTATGCTCCATAGTGGCCCCTGCACTGGTATTATCCTCCATAGTGGCCCTTGCACTGGTATTATGCTCCATAGTGGCCCCTGCACTTGTATTATGCTCCATAGTGACCCCTGCACCCGGTATTATGCTCTATAGTGGCCCCTGCACTTGTATTATGCTCCAGAGTGGCTCCTGAACAGGGTATTATGCTCTACAGTGGTCCCTGCACAGGGTATTATGCCCCACAGTGGACCACCCATGAACTATTATTATACTCTGGGGTCTTTTCAGACCCCAGAGTATAATGATTGGAGACCCAGGGGAGAATACAAACATAAAAACCAGAGTTACTTACCTATCCTGGACACCGGTGCACTCCTTGCAGCTTTCGGCCCTGTTTAATTGCGCACACACGTCACGTGATCATGCCGTCGACGCGACCTGATGACGTCACCAGAGGCCTCAAGCCTGCTCGGAGTTACATTGGATCGCAGGAGGTGAGTAACATTGGTTTTTATGTTCCCTCACCAACTCTAGGCCTCCGATTATTATACTCCGGGGTCTGAATAGGCCCCGGAGTATAATAATAGTAGTATTTGCAGCCTAACTTACCGATACCCGCGGCCGCTCACAGCGGCATCCACTTCCCTTTCTGCGTCCCATTAGGACTTGCCCTATTATTAATCTACTGTCCAGTTGCAGACAAAGGATTTGAATAATGACCAAGAGGGGTGACTCTGAGCCTTGAGTCGAGGGCTGAAATGATAAAACTTTGGTTTTATCATAGTAACTATGTTATACATGTGAAGGTTAGCCAAGCCTGAGTGCGTTGCCATTTTTTTTCTCCTAAATCTAAGAAATCAGAATGATTGTAATTTGTAAATTAGGTTTTTCTGTTATTTTCTCCCGTTTATTTTAGAAATGTTTGCTTGTTGCATGTCACTTTATTTAGTTTCTTTTTGTATTCTTTTGTACGCATTGAGTCCTCTTGTATTAAAGTGTTTACATTAATCTTAGTTTTGCTCAATGGATCTATTGTATGTTAATGTTTGTTTTTTGCTTGTGTGATTGCTGGGGAGCAGTGAGTGTGTGTGTGTGTGTGTTGTTACCTATTGGCCCAGTGGTGGCAGCATGTATCTGGGGTGCGTGGACTGTGCTGGGGTGTAATGTATGCCTAATTTGCAGCCTTAGCAAAAGGTGAGGGCAAGATTGAGTGAGTGGAGTAAAATAACCCATTACAGTCACAACTACGTCATGTAATAGAATACTGTTTGTCATGTTTGTACGATCCGAAGTTTGTTTTATGTGTTATTTGTTTTTTTTAGTTGTAAAGGTTAAACTAACCCACTCAAGCCGGCAAGCCAACTATGACTTCCACAATTTCACCATTTTGGATGTAATCAAAGAAGGTAAATGACAAGAAATGTGTCTATTTGTGTAAAAAACTTATAGAAAAATGAATGCTTTAATACTGTATTTCCTTATTTTTTTTTATTCCCTATGATTTTGCATTAGCATTTACATTGTATGGATTATTTAAAGGAAATACTATGTAGAGAAACACCTACAAATAAAAAGTAATCCCAGTAACTTCTCATGGAATATTCTTCCATTATGTATCATTATAGGATAGGAGAAATATACAGTATACAGTGGGGGGAAAAAAAGTATTTAGTCAGCCACCAATTGTGCAAGGTCTCCCACTTAAAAAGATGAGAGAGGCCTGTAATTGTCATCATAGGTAGACCTCAACTATGAGAGACAAAATGAGAAAACAAATTCAGAAAATCACATTGTCTGATTTTTAAAGAATTTATTTGCAAATTATGGTGGAAAATAAGTATTTGGTCAATAACAAAAGTTCATCTCAATACTTTGTTATATATCCTTTGTTGGCAATGACAGAGGTCAAACGTTTTCTGTAAGTCTTCACAAGGTTGGCACACACTGTTGCTGGTATGTTGGCCCATTCCTCCATGCAGATCTCCTCTAGAGCAGTGATGTTTTGGGGCTGTCCCTGGGCAACACGGACTTTCAACTCCCTCCAAAGGTTTTCTATGGGGTTGAGATCTGGAGACTGCCTAGGCCACTCCAGGACCTTGAAATGCTTCTTATGAAGCCACTCCTTCGTTGCCCTGGCGGTGTGCTTGGGATCATTGTCATGCTGAAAGACCCAGCCACGTTTTATTTTCAATGCCCTTGCTGATGGAAGGAGGTTGGCACTCAAAATCTCACAATACATGACCCCATTCATTCTTTCATGTACACGGATCAGTAGTCCTGGTCCCTTTGCAGAGAAACAGCCCCAAAGCATGATGTTGCCACTCCCATGCTTCACAGTAGGTATGGTGTTCTTTAGATGCAATTCAGCATTCACTCTCCTCCAAACATGATGAGTTGTGTTTCTACCAGACAGTTCTACTTTGGTTTCATCTGACCATATGACATT
Source organism: Leptodactylus fallax (assembly GCA_947044405.1). Taxonomy (NCBI): domain Eukaryota; kingdom Metazoa; phylum Chordata; class Amphibia; order Anura; family Leptodactylidae; genus Leptodactylus; species Leptodactylus fallax. Next base: position 8,008,620 of record CAMRHE010000045.1, read on the forward strand.
CTCCCAGTACTCTTCTGGAACATCCAAATGCTCTCTAGAAAACTTCAGACGGGCCCGGATATGTACTGGCTTAAGGAGGGGGACACGTCTGGCACTGCAGGATCTGAGTCCCTGGCGGCATAGTGTGTTACTGACGGTAGCCTTTGTTACGTTAGTCCCAGCTTTCTGCAGGTCATTCACTAGGTCCCCCCGTGTGGTTCTGGGATTTTTGCTCACCGTTCTTGTGATCATTTTGACCCCACGGGGTGATATCTTGCGTGGAGCCCCTGATCGAGGGAGATTATCAGTGGTCTTGTATGTCTTCCATTTTCTAATTATTGCTTCCACAGTTGATTTCTTCACACCAAGCTGCTTGCCTATTGCAGATTCAGTCTTCCCAGCCTGGTGCAGGTCTACAATTTTGTTTCTGGTGTCCTTCCACAGCTCTTTGGTCTTCACCATAGTGGAGTTTGGAGTGTGACTGCTTGAGGTTGTGGACAGGTGTCTTTTATACTGATAACAATGTCAAACAGGAGCCATTACTACAGGTAATGAGTGGAGGACAGAGGAGCCTCTTAAAGAAGAAGTTACAGGTCTGTGAGAGCCAGAAATCTTTCTTGTTTGTAGGTGACCAAATACTTATTTTCCACCATAATTTGCAAATAAATTCTTTAAAAATCAGACAATGTGATTTTCTAGATATGTTTTCTCATTTTGTCTCTCATAGTTGAAGTCCACCTATGATGACAATTACAGGCCTCTCTCATCTTTTTAAGTGGGAGAACTTGCACAATTTGTGGCTGACTAAATACTTTTTTCCCCACTGTATAAGGATTCTTTCTGGGATACTAGAACTCCCCTCCCTTTCTCAAATATGTGTATGGCTGTATAGTTATACAGTATGTGCCATACATTACGGTTTATGGTCATTTTGGAAATTTTCTACATAAAGCATCCAATCCGTACAGGGGTTGTGATATTACAGACACTTATCACTGGGATCCTGTGAATAGGGCATCAGAACAGGGGACCAGACGTTCCCGGGCATCCTCCATGTAAATGAAACAATGAAGTGCTAGTGTGCTTGTCTGACTAGAGTTCCCCTTAATGCTGTAGGGCTGCGACATATGTAAAGTCAGCTGAAAGCTGTGTCATAATAACGTCATTTGTAATAGTGTTATTGGCGTTGGAATTGTATGAACTTACTATGTGTAAATGTAATGGTGATATATGAAAGGGAGTAGAAAGTTAGAGTGAAAGGATAAGTTTATTGGGGAAAATTGTACAACTGAAAGTAGGCTCTAGTACCAAGCTGGGCCGCCTCTAGCCTGGATAAAGGATAATATGGTTGGGCATGGCGGCAAAAGTTCTATCTCTGGTATCCAGTGACACATTTTCCCACAGATGTTGTAACTGTACCTGTATATTCTGCACAGTCCTAGGTTGCAGAAGCTGGGATACCAGCTGGCCCCATAAATGCTAGATTGGCGATAAATCTGATGACTCGGACAGGCCAAGGAAGTTTTGCAATTTGGCAAAGACATTCATGGAAAACTCTTGCTGTGGTTTGGCCAGCGTTATCCTGCTGAAAAATGCCAGTTGGATACCCTATCATGAGATGCAACACATGTGGATGTCTTACACATATTGCTGAGCTTTTAGCGCGCCTCGTATCACAGGGGTGACTAGTTGTCGTATGTGATGGTTCCCCAGATCATCACACGTAGTTGGGACAGTGTATCGCTCCACAGCAAAGGCAGAATTGAAGTACTCACCACAAGGCACCTCTACTTGAACCCCAGCATTGTTGGATCCCAAACAGAACCTAGATTCATTGCTAACAATGATATAGTTCCAGTCTGTAGCAGTCCAGGTTTCTCATCCATGACACCACTGCAAACAAAGTTGACAGTGACTGTCTGTCAACAGCAAGACATTTAATGAGTGTTTAAAGTTTCTGGAAATGGATTGAGTAGAGACAGGGATGTGTAATGAAGATGCCACCTGTGTATGGATGATGAACAAGGAAACTATGGGAACTGTTTGTGCTTGATGGCAGACCAAACACTCCTCTCTACTGGTGCTCTGTTTGGGCAATCCGGAGCCTGTTCGCTGTGTGTGCATGACCTCAGGTAACCACTGCTTCCAATGACCATCCTGCTTATCTCAGTCCATTGATGCGCCACCTCCCAAAGTCTGTTAATTGGGGAAAAATGTCTTTGATTGCTTCACAGAAGCATATCTAGCTGTCAACGATCTCTCACCAAGAGTAGCCTCTGAGAATCTTTGTAATGGAGGCAGTAGGAAGGGGGGAGCACTTTTATGCCTTCTTGTGGCAACACCCAGTGTTTAATCAGACCACATCTGTAACCATTTACACATCTGCCTGAGACACAACAGCATGCCGAGTTCTGCAGCAACCCCTACCTCAATGAGTGTATATAGTGCATGAAGACATATAAAATATTGGGATCTCAGTGCAGGCTGTTTTGATGCAACGACAACTTCTTTACTTAATGAAAGGCACTATTACTGTGTAGAAGGAACAAAAGGGACACTTAGAGGACACTGTTATTGTATAGGAGCAGCAAGAGAACATTATTACTTTGAACTATTTTGATGCCAATAAGGGGCCATGTTGCTGAGTGTGGCACAACTAAGGGGAACTGTCACCGCTTGTGGCACTGTTTGGCACTATAATGTTTGAGGCAACTGTGGTTATGACACCATTATTTCTTATTTGGGGGCATTTTACTACATTGCAGGCACAGTAATGTAAGCATCTAGGGTAACAGCAGTAATTGGAGAAGCAGCAGGATGGCACTGTTAAAGGAGTGGACGCATTGGAAGTAGAGAGTGATAAATGAATGTGGTGTGTGCTGAAAAAAAACAAGAGGTCTCTTCCACTCTGTAGAGTGCCTATGTAGAACTAGTATATTGGCGATATATGATGGTTTAGTCTGTTTGTGGGCATGATGTGGTGATATGTAGTGATATTATTTTGCTCTTTTGTAATGATATTACATTGTAGCTGTATGAGCTTTTAGTAACGCCCCTGTAAGACAATTGATATTTGATAACTTTTACTGATCAGTTATTTTGAAGCACACTATTGGGGTGAATAAATGGAACATAAAATATGTTTTTATAGTAACCCTAACCACATGCTGTATTTGCATATTACAGACAATATAGCTTTGTTTTTTTAGGATGACATTCCTGATCTTTGTTTGGGTCTGACCTTTGTTCATATTTTTGCAGGAGCAGACATTGAGTCTACAAGCACTGGTCATCAGAGACAGTTCCTTAATCACATGGCTTGTAGCCAGTCACTTGAACTACAAGTCAATGCAGAATATCTTATAATGAATCACTATTCTAATGTGTGGGAAATTTCAGCATCGTAAGTGTCATAACACACAAAACCATTCCATTATATTGTATGTATAATGTAAATATGTAAAACTAATCAGCTGAAGACCAGGCCATGTGAAATACATAGCAAAGTCCGGTCAAATCTGCTAAGACACAGCAGCTTCTGCAGCCACCCGACAATCAAGTGACCGCTAGGAATGGAGCTGGATGCCATGTTTGTATGCAGTGATGAGGAATACAAGGATAGTAGTAATAAGCTATATCTGCCTTCTCTGTGGTTAGCCTAGCCATTCCTGCAGGTGCACAAAAACTATGCAATGATCTTTTAAAATGTCATTGCTAAGTTGCTTGTCCATTTCTCTGTGCCCCCACACAGTATAACGCCCCTACAGTCACCCTAACATGCCTTCACATTATAATGTCCCCCTCCAATTGCCCCCACAGTAAAATGTACCTCTCATGGTGCACTCACTGTTACCCTCACAGTTTAATTAATTTAATGTCTTCCTCCAGTTGGCCCCACAGTTTAATGTCCCCCTCCAATTGCCTCCAGTTTAAGGTCCCCTTCCAGTTGCTCCCACAATATTATCTCCCTTTCCTGGTACTAAACAAACATTAAAAAAAACAAAACATTAATACTTACCTCTCTTCATTCCCCTGCTGTTCTCCTTTTCTGTCTCTGGTTCCAGTGGCCTCAGGGAGCTGTAGGCACAATATAAGTGACGTCACTACATCACGCCTACTACTCCCAGAGTAGAGACATGGGCCAAAAGGCGAAGCAGGCAGAACTATTCTTGTAAACCAGGAAATGCCTCCTGGGACTGTATCACTGAATCCAGGACAGTTGGGAAGTATATGCATTTCATGTCATTATGAGGTCAGCAAGTTGGTAAATTTCACTTTAAATCAAGAAACACCAATTAAAGGGAGTCTGTCAGCAGTAAATTGGATATAAACCCAATCCAGTACCTTGTAGAGATGATTCTACAGTTTCCAAATGTGCCTCTATTATTGAGCTATGAAGCCCATTTTTATGTAAATCATTGTTGTACTCAAATACAAATGATGGGGAAATGCTTTCCCCAGGGATTTAAAGCTGAGACCAAAGTCCAGACAAGCTAAGTTACACAGTCAAAGTACTTTTCTCCTCATTTGCATATGGTTGGTTTCACACTATTGTTATTAATGTCTGATGCTCTCATCTATCATAGGATGAGAATAACGGACATTAAGTGATTGAAGCAGATTGAGCACCCTCCATCTGGATTCCATTTGCATTCACCCTTATGTGAAAAAAACAAAAACATAATGGAAACTTTTTTCAAATGTCTTTTTATTGATTTTATATGCAAAAAGTAAGTTAAACACATTCATTGCATCAAAAGTACAAGTAGTATCAAAGTTCTCAAAACGAGAAACAAACATATTTAGTAGGGTCAGCCCACAGGTGTTTCTACGTGTCTTATCCTATAAAAGACCACGGTGCACCCAGATATATTTGTGCTTATGATTGATTCGCTGTACTATGTGGGAAAGCTCCTCCATACAATGTTTTTTACTTTTCTGACACAAAAAAATCGTGCACGCAAGACTTTTTCTTCCATTACAAAAGTAAATAAAAATGACGGAAGAAAGCGGCCATCACATTCTTTGCATTATAGACAATAAGAATGGACCCCGATGGAGCGTGGCACAATCTGCATCCGTCTCTCTACTACTGTTAATGTCCGTTGATATTGCAAACGGAGTCTGTCGGCAGTAAGGCTACATTCAAAGAAAATATTGTATGTAACCCCCCCATGTTTTGTTTTTTTGTTTTTTTTGCAGTGCCGTAAACAATGTTTTCCTACTACTATTATGTCATATTCAGATATTGCCTCTATTTTATCTACAGGTCAAGTTATATGTTTAGCATTGAAACATTCATACTTTTCTGGCCAGAAGAGAATGAAACTTTGCAGATGTTTACAGAAACCATGAAGGATAAAGGCTGTGATACTTAATCCAAATTTTATCGGTTTCAAATGAATTAAATTTTACTAGTAATCATTCACTAATGAATTACAGCATCACAAGTTATTTGTATGAATAAACATTTTGGACTGCTGAAGTTAAAAATTGTCTTTTTTGCAGTGTACATTATACATACATTATAAGATAAGCTTAAAAAAAAAACTATTTATCGTACCATCATACGCTGGTACAATAAATAGTTTTTTAAGTTAGTATTATTCTGTATTAGACACTGTATGTCCACTCTATGTGCAAAGACTGCACTATTGGTCCATAATATACACTCTAATACGAAAATGTGAATGCCTCTGGAGAAATTCGGGCAGATCAGATTTATTACGATTGGTGTATCTTTATGAAGAGGCTTGGGCCATTTTAACCCTCACAGAAAACGGGTTATAATAAATATGTCAGGCAAAGACGTCTCCTCCCCGCACTGCCCACATTTGCACAATGGGGCGAGTGAGGCGCAGAACGGGGGTTGTGGCTCATGTTTGGCGCAAGAAGGCCTACATGCTCTCTTCTTTGAACACCTTTTCAGCATTCAGTCTCCAGTCCAGTTTATTGTTCAGGTATTAGCACAAGTACTTTTATGATTTATCCTTTTCTACTTCTTGATGCTGACCGATATAATAGTTTTGGCCACATTCAAGATAAGGTCTAACTACACCATTATGAGAAGGTCCTTGCCACTTCCATGTATTCCTCGTCATTACCATAGTTTATACAACCTACCACAGCTGAATCATCAGAAAACTTCTGCCAAAAAACAGGAGCCAGAATCATATTGAAAGTCTGACATATATGCCATGAAAAGAAATGGTGCTAACACCATTCCCTGTGGCGCGCCAGTACTACTCACCTCCTTATTTGAGAAGCAGGATGCCAACCGAACAAGTTGTGGCCTCTAGAGCTAATCACTAATCCAGTTCACCAAAAATTCAGTGACATTTGACGTAATTTCTGTGCGAGCGGTCCTGACTGAATAGTATTTAAAAGCATAGCTAAGAAGGAAATCCTAACACTAGACTCCTGACCCAAGTGTGAGTAAACCCCATGCAGTAGATGAATAATGGCATCTTCCATCCCTACTTTGGCACAGTATGCAAGTTGCAAGCAGTCCATGAATGTGGCAACAAACACTCAAGTAGGACAGCACAAGGTGCTTAAACACCTTTATGACCTGCAATGTCAGGGCAATTGGGCTGCAGCTACTCATATCACAGTTTCCTTTTCTCTTATGTACGGGGATATCTAGTGAAATATTAGAGACACTGATCAGAGATTGTAACCAAATCCAGTTGACATAATGCATATGCATATGTTACCGTTAAAGTGCGAAATCAGTGAATGTGCACATTACCTAGGTAAAGTGCGGAAAACTCCTGATTCTGCACTTTAAAGGAGCAAATCAGTTAATCTGCAGATTACCTAGGTAATGTGCACATTCACGGCTTGCGGATCGTTAAAGTTCAGAAGTTTGTTTCCCTTGTAGTCCTGTTGTCCTTACTCCGTCCCCCCTCTTCTTCTACCTCCACTGTTAAGTCTTCTTTCGCCAGCAGCATCTCGTTGTCACCGGTTGTGTTTTTGTTTTTATGTGTCACAATCGCCATCGGCTGCCCAGTGCGTAGCATAAGTTAGACGGTTTGCTTTCAAAACCCATTCAACTTGAATGGGTTTTGAAAGCAAACGGGCAGGTGTGTGTGTGTGTGCGCTTACACCCTCTGCGCCACGAAGCAGCCGGCTTTTTTTTTTTTTTTTCGGACACAAAGGACTTTGTGTTTCCAACAAAAAATGTAAAAAAAAACAAAAAACGGCTTTTTGCTGCACAGAGGGTGTAAGCGCGTACACACACCCCCCGCCCGTTTGCTTTCAAAACCCATTCAAGTTGAATGGGTTTTGAAAGCACATGGTCTTCAACCTTTCCCTATACTGTCCGAATCCTTTTTTTTTTTTTTTTTTTTTTTTGCCGACATAACGTTCGCTGTAAGCCTACACAGCGATGTTGCTGCTATTGTTCCGGCAAAACATGTCGTTATCTGCACTTTAACGAGTGCCTAGTAGGTAATGTCAGAAATTAAAGAAGTTTTCTGCACTTTAACGGATCGCCCTAGTGAATCTGCAGATTAACTGATTTCTGCACTTTAACGGTAACATATATAACAATTAATATAGGAAGTACATTATGGACTGAGTCATTCGGTAGATCCCAGATGTTTCAGTCTTCAGTGGGATGTAGAAGACCAGATTAGGTTGGTAAAGTTGTGAGTAAACATAATCCATGTATGAAAACAACAAACCAGCTTGTTAAATGGTAAGTATATACTGTGTGTGTGTATATACAGTACAGACCAAAAGTTTGGACACACCTTCTCATTCCAAGAGTTTTCTGTATTTTCAGGACTATAAAAATTGTAGATTCACAATGAAGGCATCAAAACTATGAATTAACACATGTGGAATTATATACTTAACAAAAAAGTGTGAAACAACTGAAAATATGTCTTATATTCTAGGTTCTTCAAAGTAGCCACCTTTTGCTTTGATTACTGCTTTGCACACTCTTGGCATTCTCTTGATGAGCTTCAAGAGGTAGTCACCTGAAATGGTTTTCACTTCACAGGTGTGCCCTGTCAGGTTTAATAAGTGGGATTTCTTGCTTTATAAATGGGGTTGGGACTATCAGTTGTGTTGTTCAGTAGTCAGGTGGATACACAGCTGATAGTCCTACTGAATGGAGTGTTAGAATTTGTATTATGGCAAGAAAAAAGCAGCTAAGTAAAGAAAAACGAGTGGCCATCAATACTTTAAGAAATGAAGGTCAGTCAGTCCGAAAAATTGGGAAAACTTTGAAAGTGTCCCCAAGTGCAGTGGCCAAAACCATCAAGCGCTACAAAGAAACTGGCTCACATGAGGACCGCCCCAGGAAAGGAAGACCAAGAGTCACCTCTGCTGCGGAGGATAAGTTCATCCGAGTCACCAGCCTCAGAAATCGCAGGTTAACAGTAGCTCAGATTAGAGACCAGGTCAATGCCACACAGAGTTCTTGCAGCAGACACCTCTACAACAACTGTTAAGAGGAGACTGTGTGCAGCAGGCCTTCATGGTAAAATAGCTGCTAGGAAACCACTGCTAAGGACAGGCAACAAGCAGAAGAGACTTGTTTGGGCTAAAGAACACAAGGAATGGACATTAGACCTGTGGAAATCTGTGCTTTGGTCTGATGAGTCCAAATTTGAGATCTTTGGTTCCAACCACCGTGTCTTTGTGCGACGCAGAAAAGGTGAACGAATGGACTCTACATGCCTGGTTCCCACCGTGAAGCATGGAGGAGGAGGTGTGATGGTGTGGGGGTGCTTTGCTGGTGACAATGTTGGGGATTTATTCAAAATTGAAGGAATACTAAACCAGCATGGTTACCACAGCATCTTGCAGCGGCATGCTATTCCATCCGGTTTGCGTTTAGTTGGACCATCATTTATTTTTCAACAGGACAATGACCCCAAACACACCTCCAGACTGTGTAAGGGCTATTTGACCAAGTAGGAGAGTGATGGGGTGCTACGCCAGATGACCTGGCCTCCACAGTCACCAGACCTGAACCCAATCGAGATGGTTTGGGATGAGCTGGACCGCAGAGTGAAGGCAAAAGGGCCAACAAGTGCTAAGCATCTCTGGGCACTCCTTCAAGACTGTTGGAAGACCATTTCAGGTGACTACCTCTTGAAGCTCATCAAGAGAATGCCAAGAGTGTGTAAAGCAGTAATCAAAGCAAAAGGTGGCTACTTTGAAGAACCTAGAATATAAGACATATTTTCAGTTGTTTCACACTTTTTTGTTAAGTATACAATTCCGCATGTGTTAATTCATAGTTTTGATGCCTTCAGTGTGAATCTACAATTTTTATAGTCATAAAAATACAGAAAACTCTTGGAATGGGAAGGTGTGTCCAAACTTTTGGTTTGTATTGTATGTTTAGGGTAATTGTCTTGCTGGAAAGTGAATCTCCTTCCTCAAGTCTTTTGCAGCCTCCAACAGGTTTTCTTCTAGGATTGCCCTGTATTTAGCTCCCATCTTCCCATCAACTCTGACCAGCTTCCCTGTCCCTGCTGAAGAAAAGTATCCCCACAGTATGATGCTGCCACCACGTTTCACAGTGGGGATGGTGTGTTCAGGGTGATGAGCTGTGTTACTTTTCCACACAGTGCTTTGAATTTAGTCCTAAAAGTTCAACTTTGGTCTCTTCTGACCAGAGCACCTTCTTCCATGTTTGCTGTTTTCCCTATATGGCTTGTGGCAAACTTTGAACAATGGTTTTCTTCTTTCCACTCTTCCATAAAGGCTAGATTGGTGGAGTGCATGACTTACAGTTTTCCTGTGGGCAGATTCTCCCACCTGAGCTGTGGATTTCTGCAGCTCCTCCAGAGTAACCATGCTCCTCTTGGCAGCTTCCCTGACCAGTGCTCTCCTTGTTCAATCTGTCAGTTTAGGTGGACGGCCATGTCTTGGTAGGTTTGCAGTTGTAAAATACTTTCCATTTTTGGATGATGGATTGAACAGTGCTCCTTGGGACGCTCAAAGCTTGAGAGATGTTTTTATAACCTAACCCAGCTTTAAACTTCTCCACAACCTTATCGCTGACCTGTCTGATGAGTTCCTTGGTCTTCACGATGCTGTTTGTTCACGAGTGTTCTCTAACAAACCACTGAGGCCTTCACAGAACAGGTGTATTTATACTGAGACTAAATCACACACAGCTGGATTCTATTAACTACTTAAGTGACTTCTGAAGATATCTGATTGCACCGGATTTTATTTAGGGGTAGCAGAGTACAGGGGGTGAATACTTTTGCACTTCATATTTTTCAGATTTTTATTTGATTAAAATTTCAAAATTTTGTGTTGGTTGCTACTGTGTGTTGGTCTATCACTCTTAATGTCAATAAAATACATTTAAGTTTGTGGTTGTAATGTGACAAAATGTGAAAAAGTGCAAGGGGTATGAATACTTTTGCAAGCCACTGTATATATAATATCTAAATAATAAAACAGCAAAATGCTACATAAATCATACATGAAGCCTGGCGATAAATCAACAAAGTGGTTCCCAACAAAGAATAAAGTTGGCTATCATATAATGTGCCATTTATTACCTTGCAGTACATCTTTACCTTGGGTTTTCTTTTGGGGACTGTAGCGGTGAGAAATTTTATGTATTAGTAGCAGTAACTTTTTTTTGTGTCAGTTTATACATAGTTAATGCTCGTTTTCAGTTTGTTTTTTTCATAAGTGTTCTCATGTTGTGACAGTTGTCCCTTTAATTTTTCCGTATCTATTTGTTATATATGTTGTTCCATTACAATATTTCCTCTTTATGTGTAGAATAACTTGCTACCTATAACACTATGTACTTACGTCCTTTCACCTCTTTGAAATGCAAAACACGTTCTATTTATTTTATACTCCACTTCTCCTTCCGAATTACTACTTGACGATGTAAGCTTACACCATTCTTGCGTCACGTCCTCAGTATAGAATGCTATGCGTTCCATGGCAGTCCCTGACCAGCCAATAACCAGGACTAAACTTAAAGAATACGCTCCCTGTCTCACTCAGTCCCTTTCCGAGGGGCACAAGTGGTCCTTCTCTACTTCGAAGGTAGATCCCATTCTACTATTGATTTTTTTTGCCTGATCAGACAGATTCTGATAATCCCATGGCTAATCCTTATCTTTATGTGCCTACTCCTAACAGACTCTTATCTTTATTTTATGTTGGGAACCCATCTGTTGGTTTATATCTCCGAGCTTCATGTATGATTTTATTTAGATAAAGGTTTTTACCAACCTTATCTGGTATTCTACATCCCACTGAAGAAGGTCTTTTACCGAAACGTCTATAACGAATAACACAGTACATTGGGAGTTTCCTATATTAATTGCTATATACAGCTGGATTTGGTTACCTCACTCAAATGTATTTTGCTTACAAAAAATCGCTCATCAGAATGCCTCTAACATCTGACTAGATGTTACTTGGCTATGACAAGCCCTTGATGCACTCTAGAATTTGTAGAACCATCCCATGCTGTTTAGGTACGGGAATAAGCCCGGAAGCCTTCTATAACATAGGAACAAATATGATAGCACCCATCACAGAAGAGCATCACAACCCTTCAAACAACATTATCTGCACCTGGTGCCTTGCCTATTTTCATCTTACCCAAGATTCCGCACATCTCCAGGTTTTATTGACCATGGGTTTGGTTATTACAGAATTCGGTCTGCACGAAGTTGGAGGTAGAAGCGAACACATCTGAACCAGAACTGCTATTATAGTCTGGGGTCTCTTCAAAGTATAATTAGCAGAGGCTCAGGGATGATGAGGAAACATAAGAGGTACTCACCATCTCCCCATGGCTTCGGCATGGGCATACATTGTTTTCATGGAGCACGGCCTACGTGATAAGACAGGACGGAAGACATGAGTAAACCGCCCGTAGCGTCCCGCAGCAAAAGCACACTGAGAAAAACCGTGACTGCAACGCATTGCGTTTTTTCCTGCAGCGCTTTTCACAGAAAGTTCACAGGTTTCCTCTGTGGACTTTCTGCTTCAATTATACCTATAAAGAAACTGCTGGTGTTTCTGTAGATATAATTGACATGCTGTGGTTTTGGAAATCTCAGCGTGTCCACTGTACTTATTTTACCACACTATGGGGATGGGATTCACTAGAATTCCCTCCACTACACAGTGTCTGTGAAATACCACGATTTTTTTCACAATGTTTCCGCCATGGACAAACCGCGGCATTTATGCCACGTGGGGCCCCGGCCTAAGAAGTGCATGATTGGACACCCCTATCCTGGAAAAAGGCTAGGTAGCCAGGGCCTTTACAGAATAGAATCTACATGGCTTGTGGATAAACTGGAAACTAAAGTGTTTTGGGGAGAAAAAGGAGTTTCAACCATATTCTTTTTAACTCATAGGCAGGTCCTATCCCAGAGCAATGGTAGAAGTTACATACAAAAGAGATTAAATTTCCAAATCAACAGAGCAAAATTTATTAATTAGAAATGGCAGCCTGAAAACTAGCTGCAGTTAGACAGAAAGGTAACAGTGAAGGTTAGATTAACATGGAAACCAGAATTCTTTGCAGTCTATAAAATTGTGTATGCCACCTAATGCCTTCATTCTAATATGGTTGTAGTCTCATATTCCAAGGTCTTTAATAGTTCAGAACACTACGAATGCTGTAAGGAACAAAAACATTAACGTTACCAATTACTGTCAGGACACAGAACAGTTCTAACTTGTAGGTTAACCTATGATCAATGGACTATCAAGAGAGTATAACCCAAACCAAACAAACCCTGTTAACCCCTTTCTGACATCCGCTGTACTATTACGGTGTATGTCAGGTATTTAAAAACGGAGGCCGTTCAGGAGCTGAGTGGCCGCCATGTGTCTGCGGTATTACACAGCAAAGACCCAGAGTTAATGCCTGCATTGATTATGGGCATTAAGGCATCCAGTGCCTCAGCCAAAGCTGACCGAGGTGCCATTTTCCTGTGGATCACCAGTGTCTGGAACAAGATCCGGGGTCAGCAATTAGTTGTCATGACAGCCGGGAGCCTATTGAAGGCTCCCAGGCTTGACTCAATTTGTTTTGCAGCCTGTAATAGAAATGCCGGTAATTTGCAAATGCATTGGTGTACAGATCCCCCTAGGGGTACAAATAGAACAGTTAAAAAAAAAAAAGGACTGCTGGGAGCCTGTTACTGGGCCTCGGTGGTCACATTGGTGTCTTGAGGCAAAATGTCAGGTAGGTTACACCGCCATCATTTTGTCGCATAATGCTAAAGTGACCAATGAGGCCCAATCACAGGTCTCGGCAGTCTCTGACGTCATTCATGACGTTTCTTTGACCAGAAGAGGCAGAAAGGTCGGTGCCGGAGCCCAGGAGAGGAGAGTATGAATGTTTGTTTTTTTTTAAAAAATGTTTAATCACCTTCCCTGGGTCTTCGCTCATTATATTCTGGTTTCTGAAGAGACCCAAGAGTATAATAATACTTCATGGGTGGTGGACACCCAAACATTTTAGGTTCTTCTGAAACCAAAGTTTTTGGAAAATTTTTAAAGAATACCGTATGCGCCACTATAGTGTGCAGAGGGGTCATTATGGGACATTATAGTGTGTGTAGGGCCTATTGTTAGACATTATACTGTCTGAAGGGGCCACTATAGAGCATTATACTGTGTTGAGGGGCCACTATGGGACATTATTCTTAAAGAGGTTGTCAGGAATTGGTTCAGAACATTGAACAGTTTGGTTCAAAATATTTTTTCCCTGTTTTCCTAGGTGCGTCTTTATCAAGTGAGTTTTAAAGTGAAATACGGTACAAGTTTCAGCAAAACTACAGTGTTTCACAAATGATTCATATTCAAATGTTTTCAACCTACCTCTTCCCAGCATGCATCAGTTCAAAAGCTTCATTTATTGAACTGAAGGGCAAAGTGTGAGTCACAAATTCATCAACTTTTATTTTTTTAGCCATGTATTCAGAAACCAGCTTGGGGACACTGTCTACACTTTTCCAACCTGTAAGGAAAGGGATTTACTGTAAGGAAATTTACTTGTGGCACAGATTTCTGTGACTGACTATCCATTCCACACACTTGAAAGGTCCAGTTTCTGCAGCAGGTGCATGGATTTCTGCAACTCTAATCTAAAGAATGGGACAGGCACAGAGACTTCTGCAACAAGTCTGCCATGTGTGAATACATCCTTAAAAGGGGTTTCCAGGACTTAGAGTTAAATACGAAATAACATATCCTGTGGCTAGATCAGATTAGACTGGTCACAGTTTGACACTCAGACCCCTAACCGATTAGCTGTTTCACCCACTAGAAGCCGTATACATCTGAAACTAGCTCTGCTCCTATTCAAGTGAATGGGAGCAGAGGTTCCTGGACAGAAAGCAGTATGCACCATATAAAGAGGTGGCGCTGGAAACTGCAGCTCTGCTCCTATTCACCTGAACAGAAGCAAAGATGGCTGCAGCCATATAGCAGGTATACGGGTTCCAGCGGGTGAAACAGCTTATCGAATCGGGGCCTGGGTGTCAGACCCTGAACAATCCAACCCCTTTAAGTTTTTACTGAAATGCTTTAACCCGTCTATCTTATGAGCAACAATAACTTCTGAAAAGCAAGGCAATTGTAAAAAAAAATTAAAAAAATAAAAGATGGTTAGGATGTTGTGCACATTAAAATAGTAATGTTTATAGAAACTTCCATTATTATATTGTTTGTTTGTTTGTTTAAGTTGGAAGGGACCTCAAGGGCCATCGAGTCCAACCCCCTGCAAAAGCAGGAATTCCTAAAACATCCCAGCTATATACCTATCCAGTTTCCGCTTGAAGATTTCAATTGATGAAGAACTCACCACCTCCCGTGGCAGCCTATTCCACTCTCTCACTACCCTTACTGTTAGAAAGTTTTTCCTAATGTCTAATCTGAATCTCCTTCCCCTTAGTTTCATCCCATTACTTCTCGTGCTTCCTTCTGCTAATGAGAATAGGGTAGATCCCTCTGCACTGTGACAACCTTTCAGATATTTAAATACCGCTATTAAGTCTCCCCTTAGCCTTCTCTTCTGCAAACTAAGCAGTCCCAATTCTTTTAGCCTCTCCTCGTAGGACATGGTTTGTAGACCTTCCACCATTTTGGTTGCTCTTCTCTGGACCTGCTCCAATGAATCGATGTCTTTCTTAAACTGGGGCGCCCAGAACTGTACACAGTATTCCAGGTGGGGTCTGACCAGGGCAGAGTACAGCGGAATAATTACCTCTCTTGATCTAGCTACAATGCTCGTCTTGATACATCCTAGAATTTGGTTAGCCTTTTTAGCCACCGCACCGCACTGTTGACTCATGTTGAGTTTGCGATCTATTATTATGCCCAGATCCTTTTCCCCTGTACTCTCACTTAGTACTATTCCTCCCATACTATATATGCTTCTTGCATTTCTGTTACCCAGATGTAGAACTTTGCATTTGTCCCTGTTGAATACCATTTTGTTCACCTCAGCCCATTGTTCCAGTGTGTCTAAGTCCTTTTGGATGCACTCTCTCTCCTCTCTAGTGTTGGCCATTCCTCCTATCTTTGTATCATCTGCAAATTTTATTAGTTCCCCATTAGCCCCATCATCCAGATCATTTATAAAAATATTAAAAGACTTTTACAGACTCAAGCTGCCCAAGAGACTTCACCCAGGGGATTATTGTGCAAGAACCCCAAGTTACTTCACTGTAAACAAATGTAAAATAACTACATGAAGATCCACATGCATATCACATAACTCATTTAACAGTCAGGTATCTTTGTCCATTCGTATAAAGTTGCCAAATTGTGTTGCTCACCTCCAAAAGCTGTTCCTTTCCATGTGCGTCCAGTGACCAGCTGAAATGGCCGAGTTGCAATTTCTTGCCCAGATGCAGCTACCCCCACAATGACACTTACACCCCAGCCTTTGTGACAAGCTTCTAATGCAGCCCTCTAAATAAAAAAAAAAAAAAAAAAAAAAAAAAAAAAAGAAGAACAGCTCATCAGAAGGTGACCTGCATAAGCTATACAATGTCAAACATATGGTGCCACACAGGCAAAATATCTAAATAACTTTAAGGGAGTCTGACTGTGCTTGTAGGTTGATAGGGACTGTTCTGGTGACAAAAAGCCAGGATTCAGATAAATACAATCATTTTTTTCTGCTTCCTGATCAGTACCTTGTGCTGAGATTTTAGGTTTTTCCCATACGCTGGTGTAAGAAACTAAACAAAAATGGCCACCGGAACCACTTTGAGTTCAGGCAGAGCCGACTGCATACTCCATTGGCCATTTTTGTTTAGTTTCTTACATCAGAGTACTTCAGAAAAATGGTCAACGGAGCAAGAAGCAGATGCATGATGAACAGAAGAAGTTGCAGGGGGCGTGAAAAAGCAGCGCTGGAGGTGGGTTGCGGTGATGACACAGAGTGCTTGGAGCACAGGGGGAACGTCCCCGGTGCTCCCTGATCATAATTTACATATGAGAATAAAATGTTTTTTTGGACAAACCGTGGCAAGGAGAAGAAAAGTAAAGGTAGGAGAAGAATAGCCTTTATAACGGTTATTCCAACATTGCTTCAGTTAAAAACACGTTTCCCCAATGATAGAATCCCTTTAAATAACGGCACCTTTGATAGACTGCTTTCTTTCACTCAGACTCTTATCTTTAATAGCACCTGTATCTGATCCTGCCTCACACACAGAAGTCTATGGAGAGGGGATGAAAGACGAACGCTGCTGGTAACAATAATCAAATTATTACCTCATTCTGCACAGTGGTAGAGAATTATCTCACTAGATGTAGTACAGTCAAAAGAGCTCTCTCAAGCTCTCTTTAGTTACAATGTGTAGCAAGTTGCAGCATGTGCATCTTTTTCAGCAGCCTTCTCCACCTCTGAGACTTTCATGTTAAAAATAACTAAGACTGATAAATAGAGACTAAAGCAATTTACTTTAATAAAACATACTACAAAGTTTCTTATACTCATGTGTACTATTCATTTAAGAAAAGATGTTTTATAATTGGGGGGTATGCTTTAAATTCTTATGTGCAGGTTTTGCATTTCTGAGTCTACTACTGCCTGAGTAGTCATTTATGTAAAACGTACAAACCGATGTAGTTGAACAGAAAACAAAATCATCATTTTTTTAACTATATAATTACCATAACGCCAACATTTCCTATGCATTCAAAGGAATAATCCACTCCTCCGTCAGTCACTTCGACTAAAACTTCCTGGATCGGCTTGCTGAAATCAGAAGGGTTGATACATTCAGTAGCTCCAAACTCTTTGGCCTTTTCAAACTTCTCCTTGTTCAGATCAATTCCGATAATGCGCTTGGCACCAGCTACTTTACATCCCATGATGACAGCAAGGCCAACTCCTCCTAGGCCAAATACTGCACAGGTAGATCCTGGCTCCACCTGAAAAGAGCAAAGTAAAAAAGTATTTAAAACATATACAAAGAGAAAGAATAAGCGTAGTACACATACAACACTTTTTTTTTTTTTCTGCAGTGATGTTTTTCCAAAAGACACTGTGTGAAACTACCCTACAGGAATAAGATTACTTATTTACCTGAATGTTTGCCAGGGATTATTTGATTATATTATAAACCAATATGGAAAAATGAATATAATATAATATAATATATATATATTTTACACACTAACCTCTCCAGTAAGGTGTGATTCAGCAGAGTCTCTCCTTTCGATCCCCAGCGTTTTGTAGGTCTGCCCATGTGAGTTCACGTCAGGCAATCAGTGCTGAGCAGCGATACTGTATTCGAATGGAGTATCAATGCTCAACCACTGACTGGATATGCATTGCTCACATGCAAGCAAAAACTCAGAGACCAGGGATCTATACAGAGGCTCACCACTGGATTCCCAGCTGGAGAGGAGAGAATGCTTGTTTTTGTTTTTAAAGCCTCTGCAGGCAAAAAAAAAAAACCCCCAAAAAACTAAAAACTTATAATAACCTTTTGAAAGGTTTTCTGACAAAATGATTGTCATCTACCCACAGAATAGATAAATGTGTGATCATGTTTGAATGGACTGGTGACTAAGCATGAGCTTCACTGCTTCATTCACAGTCTAAGGAATTGATGAAAACTGCTAAGCAAAGCACTGGGCGATTTTACTCACTCCCATAGACTTTGAATGAAAAGACAGCATGCTCATGTTGTGTGAAGAAAGGGAAAACTCAGAAGCCCCTGCTCTAGTAAAATATTAATCACCTAGGCTTTGGAGTGATGATACATGTCCTTTGTGGCAAAAGATTTAATAACACATGTAAATATGAAGAAAAAGCTTGACTGGCAATTTAATAATAAATAAATCTGGATTCTAAAAAGGTAGGGTCAACATCATACTGTAAATCTGACTACCTTGGCAGTGTTCAAAGCTGCTCCGTATCCAGTTGAAACACCACAGCCCAGAAGACAGACTTTGTCCAGAGGAGCAGAGTCCTCTATTTTAGCAACAGAAATGTCAGCAACAACTGTGTATTCAGAGAAGGTGCTGGTGCCCATGAAGTGGAAAATCTGCTTTCCTTTGCAAGTAAACCTGCTGGTTCCATCAGGCATAAACCCACGACCTTGAGTAATCCTGTGAGATAAGCAATAATGACATGAAGTAACAAAATAAATAAAACTAAACTAAATAAAAAGTACAATACTCACCTTATTAATCGCCTGGTGCTACAGTGTCCCTGCTTGGAGATCTCCTTTCATACTTACCAACATATTACTAAAACACATTATGTCCAAAATATGTACATATCTAACCACCACACCTATATAAGGGATGTCCCATTCAAAAACCAATAGGCATTAACTATGGAGTTGAAATCCTTTTTTGCCGCTATTAAAAGCCTCCACTCACATTCATGTAAACAGCCAGTGGGAATGTATTGCGAGCAGATATAAGGTCATGCACCTTAGAGGCGTACAGTGCGGTTAGAAGACTGCCTTTACCACTTGAGTTGCTGTCCTCAAACCATGTCTTTATGGACCTTGCTTTGTGAAATGGGGTACAGTCATGCTGGGACAGAAAATGCCTTCCCTAAATTTTTACTTCAAACATGAATCAATGCAAACCCAAATTTGTCCATTAGACTGCTAGATAGTTTAACGCAAGCCATCACTCCAGAGGTGGCCTCCTTTATATCACTCCAGCCAGCACTCCTTGGCATTGCACATAGTAAATTTAGGCTTGCGCACAAGCCTTGAAAATGGAAAACCATTTAGTGACACTTCTGATCCCCACAGTGACATGGCATCCTACAACAGAGTGTGCCATACTACTGCTGCTAATGTTTGTCTATGAAGACAACATGGCAGCGTGCTTGATATTATGTACTGTTTTGGCAATACAGTCTTTCAATGAATAGCAATACAGTTTCCTGGGATTCATAGGCTAAAAGTTACCTGATCTTTTGACACAAGTTGGTTTTGGGGTTCAAGCAAAATTTGCATTCCCCACATTGAGGAATATAAAGAGGAATAACTCTGTCTCCTGAAAAATACAAAAATCATACACCATAGGCTTTTTAAATGTATTTTTTTTAATACCAAGTTGTTACAACTTCATAAAAGACTGCTTCTAGCTCATCTGTATTTTACTTCCATCTAAACAAGCATCAATGTCAATGTAAACATGAATTTCTGCTCTACTATTCAGCCTCGTGCACACGATGTGTGACGGCTATTTTCAGAAGACATTGGGTGAGATTTATGAAGACTGGTGTATCCCCTGTGCCAGTGCTCAGGGTGCACCACATTTATGATGAGACACACACCTCCTCATAAATGAGGCACACCCTCTGCAGGGCTATGTGTCTGGAGTAAAATCTATACCAGCTCATAGCTGGCATAACATTTCCTGCGTAATTTATACCAGTTATAAAGAAAGTGCCACGGGCTCTGCAAGAACACCAGGTTATGTCGCAGTTGACGTTTAAAAAGTCACAAACCAGAGGTCTGTGATTTTTTTTTTTTTTTAACACAATAAATCTAGCATAGAATGTATAATACATATGCCCCATCAACTTTCATTGTTCAACACAACACTGAATGGTTTGTCTCAAAGAGGCTTCACTGTATGTTACCTTTGTCTATTGTTTCTGGGTCACCAATTCTGCATTCTCCCTTCTATCTCAATGATTGTTAGCAAGAGGTAAAGAACAGAGATAACTAGGAGTACAATCCTGTGTAATTCTCTCCTGCAGTCTGTAACCATGTAGACACATTGGTCTGCACAGACAGTGAACAGAAAACAGGACTGTAGTGGGGCTGTATACTACAGGTTTATACTGTCCTATGTATACATTCATTTATGCACATTTCAGGCACACAATATAAATCTAACACATACAATCACTAGTCAGTAGGTTTCTGTATTACCCAATAAAATGTACTGTAGATGTCAGAATTGCTCTGGGAATAGTATTTACATTTTATTATAAGCAGAGAAAGCATTATCTAGTTTACCCAGAAAACAGGCAAGTCTATTTTCAAATTCTTTATAAGGACGTTTTCAATTCATAGGGTAGTCATAAGGTTGTCTCCCATTTTGAGCCTTCATCTATTATTATTTTCAGGTCACAGTTTGTACTTACCCGCTTTAACTCTTGTAACACCTTCTCCTACACTTTCTACAATTCCAGCTCCTTCATGGCCAAGAATCACTGGGAAACATCCTTCAGGGTCAGCACCACTTAAAGTATAGGCATCAGTGTGGCATACAGCAGTGGACACGATCTACAAACATTTACATGGTTGTCACAAGTAAATTATTAAGGATTAATGAACAACAAGGAACATTACCATTGGAAATCCTATTGACATCTTTGTGATTCACTTTTTCATTTATATAGAACAAACAGCATTTTTAATATTCGTTCCATAGAAATTAATATTTGTACTAACTTACAAACTACCTACCCACAGATCATAGCTGATTAAGTGTCTGATCAAAGAGGGTCTGACTATTGGAATCTCCACCAATCATGAGAACAGGGTTCCCCTGCAGCCTCATCTGAATACAGCAGTGTCAGTGCAGGTATACTGCTGCTCCATTCAATTCTATTGGACTGCCGAATATATCCAAGTGCTGTTTTCAGTTTCCCTTCTTCAGTCATATAGAGGGGGGAAAAAAAGGAGCAGAAGCATGGCCACTGCTCTATTCAGAAAGGTGCACAAGAGATCCCCATTCAGACACTTCCTGTAAATAGGTGAGATGTTCTGGAAGTTCATAGCTTCTTTAAATGACATTTTTCTGGACAGATCCACAGTACACTGTAGATTACATTTCAGCATAAAGACAGTGTGGTCTTCCTTTAACACACATACAGCTATAGCAAGCTATAAAGAAATAAAAGACTACAACAAATATAACTTATTTCTGTCTCTATAAAAGGTATGAAACTATCCACACTGCAATTGTATTGCTATAAAAGTGGAGGGCACTATACAAAAGGTTACCTTAATGCGCACTTCATGAGCTTTGGGCGGTGCCACCTCCACTTCTTCAATAGACAGAGGCTTTCCTGCCTCCCAGGCAACTGCTGCTTTACATTTAATTACCTAGAAAAAGAAATAACATATATAAATTATTAAGTAGGCCAAGGAGACAATCAGTGATCCCTACCAAAAAAAAAAAAAAAAAAAATAGAAAGCCTAGAGTTGATGTATTGATGTCACAGTCGCCAAAACAGACAAAAATAGGACAGACTCTGGTCCCCACATGGATCTGTGAAAAACACGACACTCTGTATCGGGTGCAGAAATGAATAGGTCCGTTATCCATCACAATGGAAAACATAAAGGAAAAAGTATGGTGGTATCCATAGGGCCTAAGGAGTCTACCACCACAAAATGTCTTCTAAACTACTTATATACAGTTGTAGGGGCTGCTTAGTGTCATAACCTTGCTTCTAAGAAAATCTGTTTTTAATCTGTATGAATGAACTAGTCGGAGAACACAGGGTGTGACCACATCTGCTAAAACACCCATTTTCGCCTTTGGTTGCCAAGCCACTAAGATAGGCAGATCCTGATGGCCACAGGTAAAAATGGGTGCCTGGCAGGTGTGCCCGTGCCCAGGTGTAGCAAACAGCTCATGTGCATACACTTTGATTATACAGCATATAAGTGGTTTGGAAGCCACTTTGGTGGTGGTAGATTCTCATTAATGGGGTGTGCCTCATGGAGGGATGCGGGGGAAATGTAATATTACATAATACAATGCACAATAAATGGACACCCTTATGCTGACCACAGAAAGATTAGCCACATTATTCTATAGACAGACGGTAATGGTGCTGCAAACAGCGGCTCCACTAACTCTAAAGGAAGCCGAATACATTAGAATCCAGGACTGTACTCATGAGGCTGCACACGTTACTACAGAAGACACAAGACTGCGCTATGTCCTACTGATCAGTACAATACTATGACAAGTTCAAGTGCACGACCACCGAGCAGAGCGCTGCCGCCATGACAACCCGCTGACAGCAAACAGCCAGGCATAGACAGCCGCTGAGTTCCTGACAGCTCACCTTCCCGATAGTGTCCATGATCCACTGTAACACCCAGAGCCAAGTCCACGAGCTCCTCTCCCTCTACTTGCTTGGTGTAGGCGCCCTGTGCTCTTCTCTCTCTTCAAGACAGCATTCTTGAGCGCCCCCTGCTGCACAGAAGGACCCGAGCGTGTCTGGTGCTTGCTGATTCACTGCCTATTGAATCTCTGTAGTTTTTGTTTCTCAGATATTTGGGGTAGATTTATTTCATACTATGATTTTATTGCTGGTTTAAAGCTGGCAGCATTGATGTGGCACATGTCTACAACATTCCCTCCAATATTGTAAACTATATACCCTCTTCATAGCTGGATAACTAAGGGGTGCACGTTTACTGGTAACCCTTTCACTAATGTATTACTGGTCCCCAAACCTGGGAGTGAGTCTCAGAGCTGCCCATGACTGTATGCCAGCTACAGATGCCCCTCAGCCATACCAACATCTAGGGGGCACTGTGCGTGGCTTACCACCAGGTGGGTGTTATAGGAGTGTGACTTATTTGCATTGCTAGTAAGTGACCTGTATTGCTAGTATATGCACATATCTACACATATAGTAAATGCCAAAGAGTTCACTTCAAATCACTGTATCGCCTAGGAAAGTGCTTCTGGTGTCGTTGGAAAGCCAAGAATCACTTCATGTCAGTATTTTAGCTCTAGCTAGAACAGAATCCATGGAGAACCATCGAGAAATTACTAGTTAAAAACAAGTCGGGAATGTGATTTTTATATGCCGCAGCTATAGCCACATCCAGTATATTGTGTGGCACCATCCTTTGGCTGAGTACACATGGTGCCTTTTTTAAATGAAGAACTGTATGTATTTTTTTTTATATTGCAGTAATGAACAGCATATTTTATTATGCATTTCAGCTGAATAGCACAGTTTTGCTATGTCAATACGTAAGAGAATCCAACTTAATGGCCTTTAGCCTCCAAGTGAAATGCATAGTAACATGCAGGGCCACTTTAACCATAGGGCAGGGGTGTCAAACTCATTTTCTCCGGGGGCCACTTCAGCCTCACGGGGTACCTTGAAGGGCCAAGATTATTTTACACGTGTATAAAAGTAACTTCTCCTTAACAGATAAGCGAGCTATTAAGCAGTAGTTACATTTGTACATTACTACTGTTACAATCAGCCCTTTGAGGGCAACCAGGAAGAACATAATGTATTGTTAAAACCTAAGACATTGGCATGTTACATACTATCCTCATCCTTTTCTGAATATATAAAAAATTAAGCACTATACAAATACTGTTTACCCCTGCAAACTGTATTATGCTCTATAGTTGCCTCTGCACACGGTATTATGCCCCACAGCGGCCCCTGCACACGGTATTACGCCCCACAGCGGCCCCTGCACACGGTATTATGCTCCATAGTTGCCCCTGCACACGGTATTATGCTCAATAGTTGCCCCTGCACACGGTATTATGCTCCATAGTGGCCACTGCACACGTTATTATGCTCCATAGTGGCCCCTGCAATCGGTATTATGCTCCTTAGTGGCCCCTGCATTGGTATTATGCCCCATAGTGGCCCCTGCACACGGTATTATGCTCAATAGTGGCCCCTGCACACTTTATTATGCTCCATGGTGGCCCCTGCAATCGGTATTATGCTCCTTAGTGGCCCCTGCAATCGGTATTATGCTCCTTAGAGGCCCCTGCATTGGTATTATGCCCCATAGTGGCCCCTGCAAATGGTATTATAGTCCATAGTGGCCCCTGCACATGGTATTATGCCCCATAGTGACCCCCCCCACCCATGAACTATTATTATACTCTGGGGTCTTTTCAGACCCCAGAGTATAATGATTGGAGACCCAGGTGGTGACAAACATAAAAATCAGTGTTACTTACTTGGGCCCCGGTGCGCTCCCTGTGTTCGGCCTTCTTCAATGTTGCACAGACCGGCATCGCGACATAATGACGTCGGCCTGTCTCACGTGACGCCTGGGACGTCACCAAAGAAGGCCGAAGCCGGCTGGGAGCAGCATCGGATTGCCGGAGAGGTGAGTAACTCTGGTTTTTATGTTTATCACCTCCCCGGGGTCTCCGATTATTATACTCCAGGGTCTAAAAAGCCCCCTGGAGTATAATAATAGTAGTATTTGATGGGGTTCGCCGGCCGCGGCCTCACCATCCCCGCTCCTGCACACAGCCGCTGCTGCGTCCCATAGCAGAAGGGGAAGCGGGGGCGGCCACGACCAGCAGCGGGGATCGGTAAGTAAATAGGCATTTACGTGCTGGGGATACTCCAGCATGCAACGGCCTATTTATATATATAAAAAAAAACTTATCTTCACCTACCTGCGATGCCTTGATGCAGCCGCCGCCTCCTCCTCTTGTCAGCGTAGGCGGCGTGATGACGTCATTGTATCGCCTCCTGCGCTGACATGCAGAGGCCTTGTAAACCAGCCCAGGACAGGTATCGCGTAGCTTTGTTTTTTTTTTTTTTAAGCGGCCTGTCCTGGGCTGGTTTACATTACATAATGTACATAGACAATAAAAAATGCCGCGGCCCTGCGGGCCAGCTAAGTGCCGGGCCGGATAACAGAAGGCAGCGGGCCAGATTCGGCCCGCGGGCCTTGTGTTTGACACCTGTGCCATAGGGCAAAGGGTGCACTTGGACCAGGCCCTATGGTAGAGGGGGCTCCCGTGTGACAGCGGAACAGTGCAGCATTTAGAGTGCTGTCCCTCTGCTCTGGGCTGTCCCAATTCCAGTGTATCTGTGTCTTCCGAACGCAGATGAGTTCAATACAACAGTGAATCCGAGAGCCACTCGTTCCCTGCTTCACCATTCATCCGATGTCGACCTCTGTTGGTGTCTTAGGAGCAGTAGGCGTGATATAGTGACGCCTGCTCTATATGAGAATGCTAAATCCTAGTGGGCTAAAGGACCAGGTCCCTTTGCACACTACATATAGCTAGTTTTGAGCAGAAGGACCAGGTTCCTCTGCCCACTAGAATTTAGCCCGCTCTGTATGAGAATGCTAAATCCTAGTGGGCTAAAGGACCAGGTCCCTTTGCACACTACATATAGCTGGTTTTGAGCACAAGGACCAGGTCCCTCTGCCCACTAGAATTTAGCCCGCTCTGTATGAGAATGCTAAATCCTAGTGGGCTAAAGGACCAGGTCCTTCTGTCCACTAGCATTTAGCCTGCACTATATGAGAATGCTAAATCCTAGTGGGCTAAAGGACCAGGTCCCCCTGCCCACTAGAATTTAGCCTGCTCTGTATGAGAATGCTAAATCCTAGTGGGCTAAAGGACCAGGTCCCCCTGCCCACTAGAATTTAGCCTGCTCTGTATGAGAATGCTAAATCCTAGTGGGCTAAAGGACCAGGTCCCTTTACCCACTACATATAGCTAGTTTTGAGCAGAAGGACCAGGTCCCTCTGCCCACTGGAATTTAGCCCGCTCTATTTGAGAATGCTAAATCCTAGTGGGCTAAAGGACCAGGTCCCTTTGGCCACTAGAGATAGCTAGTTTTGAGCAGAAGGACCAGGTCCCTCTGCCCACTGGAGTTTAGCCCGCTCTATTTGAGAATGCTAAATCCTAGTGGGCTAAAGGACCAGGTCCCTTTGCACACTACATATAGCTAGTTTTGAGCAGAAGGACCAGGTCCCTCTGCCCACTAAAATTTAGCCCGCTCTATATGAGAATGCTAAATCCTAGTGGGCTAAAGGACCAGGTCCCTTTGGCCACTAGAGATAGCTAGTTTTGAGTAGAAGGACCAGGTCCCTTTGGCTATTAGAGATAGCTAGTTTTAAGCAGAAAGACCAGGTCCCTTTGCCCACTAAAATTTAGCCTGCTCTATATGAGAATGCTAAATCCCAGTGGGCTAAAGAACCAGGTCCCTTTGGCCACTACATATAGCTAGTTTTGAGCAGAAGGACCAGGGCCTCCGCCCCACTAGAATTTAGCCTACTCTGTAATGCCCACCTAAAGGACCAGGTCCTTCTGTCCACTACATGCCTGCACTTATGAGAATGCTAAATCCTAGTGGGCTAAAGGGCCAGGTCCCTCTTCCCACTAGAATTTAGCCTGCTCTATATGAGAATGCTAAATCCTAGTGGGCTAAAGGACCAGGTCCTTCTGTCCACTAGCATTTAGCCTGCTCTGTATGAGAATGCTAAATCCTAGTGGGCTAAAGGACCAGGTGTTAGGGTCTTGCCAAACGTAGCAATACCCTGACACTACTGCAGGGGTCTGGGAGGAAGGACAGAGACAAGTGAACCCTAATCTCACCCCAGCCACTGTCCCTTCCTATTGCCTCAGTTACCCTAAACGGTAAAGGACTACCATAAGACAAGCCCTATACTGGGTAAGTGACACACAGAACAGGACAAGACAAAACAAACGACAAAAAGAGAGGTCAGGAAGCCAAGGGGTCGGTAACAAACGAGCAATGCAGTACAAAATCACAATCCAAGAGAATAGTCAAAAGGCAAGCCAGAGGTCAGAGAAATAGTACAGTAAATATCAAGGGCACTGTCGGGGGGTTAATCTCCCCCGGGATGGATGTCACCGTAAGCCTAATTAAATAGATAACCAGTTTCGAGCGCTCGGGAAACAAGACGTACACAGGTATCGTGTATGAACAGTTTTCTACTTTATTGCGTAGTTCAATGCAGTTTTAAAAGCAAGCTCAGTTACATAACAGTCATGTGATCAATATACATATATGGTCTTTCCAGTTCCGTTACCAGACAAATTTGTTCACTTTCCCATCACCCTAGATGTTTCCTTTTCACCTTATCTGAATGTCCTCTTATCTTCCTGAGAATACCAGTTCTGCTGAGATCAGCAGAACTGTTGATATCTTCCCCAGACTCCAAGTCTGTATTCTATCTGTAAACTATGCAGTCTTGTCTGCAGAACATTCCACCCTCTTGTGCTTTCTGTATACTGTGACATAGAATATAGTGCAAGTTATGTTTTAACCCTTACAATTCCCCCATTTTAGGACCTTATTTTTAATCAATATTCAATGAATACATTCACACTATCCGTGTGCCATCTATGATGGATTCTCCATTGAAGATGTTAAAAATAATGATCCTACCTTACATACTGAGTATTGTCCCTCATGAGATTGCATAGCGAAGGAATACATTGGATACAACATCCTAATATCATGTTTAAGCAGTAAATAATCTATAGCCGCTCTATTCTGCAATATTGTTTTTTTATGTGATTGCAAATCTAATACAACATCTTTAATGATAGCGCTAGTAGTGTTTATGTTTTTTACCATAAAGCAAGCAATACGTGATATTGTCTTAGCATTATATACAGACAAACCTGGTACTCCTACCAGTGACACAGCTAGGCTTACAGTCATATGAAAAAGTTTGGGCACCCCTATTAATCTTAATCATTTTTAGTTCTAAATATTTGGGTGTTTGCAACAGCCATTTCAATTTGATATATCTAATAACTGATGGACACAGTAATATTTCAGGATAGAAATGAGGTTTATTGTACTAACAGAAAATGTGCAATATGCATTAAACCAAAATTTGACCGGTGCAAAAGTATGGGCACCTCAACAGAAAAGTGACATTAATATTTAGTAGATCCACCTTTTGCAAAAATAACAGCCTCTAGTCGCTTCCTGTAGCTTTTAATCAGTTCCTGGATCCTGGATGAAGGTATTTTTGACCATTCCTCTTTACAAAACAATTCCAGTTCAGTTAAGTTTGATGGTCGCCGAGCATGGACAGCCCGCTTCCAAATTATCCCACAGATGTTCAATGATATTCAGGTCTGGGGACTGGGATGGCCATTCCAGAACATTGTAATTGTTCCTCTGCATGAATGCCTGAGTAGATTTGGAGCTGTGTTTTGGATCATTGTCTTGCTGAAATAGCCATCCCCGGCGTAACTTCAAATTCGTCACTGATTCTTGTACATTATTCTCAAGAATCTGCTGATACTGAGTTGAATCCATGCGACCCTCAACTTTAACAAGATTCCCGGTGCCGGAATTGGCCACACAGCCCCAAAGCATGATGGAACCTCCACCAAATTTTACAGTGGGTAGCAAGTGTTTTTCTTGGAATGCTGTGTTTTTTTGACGCCATGCATAATGCCTTTTTGTATGACCAAACAACTCAATCTTTGTTTCATCAATCCACAGGACCTTCTTCCAAAATGAAGCTGGCTTGTCCAAATGTGCTTTTGCATACCTCAGGCGACTCTGTTTGTGGCGTGCTTTCAGAAACGGCTTCTTTCGCATCACTCTCCCATACAGCTTCTCCTTGTGCAAAGTGTGCTGTATTGTTGACCGATGCACAGTGACACCATCTGCAGCAAGATGATGCTGCAGCTCTTTGGAGGTGGTCTGTGGATTGTCCTTGACTGTTCTCACCACTCTTCTTCTCTGCCTTTCTGATAATTTTCTTGGCCTGCCACTTCTGGGCTTATCAAGAACTGTCCCTGTGGTCTTCCATTTCCTTACTATGTTCCTCACAGTGGAAACTGACAGGTTAAATCTCTGAGACAACTTTTTGTATCCTTCCCCTGAACAACTATGTTGAACAATCTTTGTTTTCAGATCATTTGAGAGTTGTTTTGGGGGGCCCCTGGTGGCCCTTTTTTGGGGGGGATTAAAAAGGGGGGGAAATTGGGGTTGGCCCCCTTAAAAATCTTTTCTCTTGGTTGGGTGCTGCCGGGGTTGGAGGTTGAAGGGTGGGGGGGGTAAAAAAATTTTTTGTGTGTGTGGGAGAGTGTAAAAAGGGTGGGGGGGATTAAAAAAAAAAAAAAATTAAAGGGTTGCAAATTTTTTTGGTGGGTGTATTTTTGTTTTTTATATTGTTTATTTTTTTTTTGTATAAAAAAAAAACTTTTTATTATTCTTTAATAATTTTTGTGTTTGTTATTTATTATAAATAAAAAAGAAAGGTGGTGGTAGCAAACAAATAAAAAATAATAAAAAAAAATGGGTAAAATAGGGAGGGGGGGCCTTATTTCATATGACTGTATGTATTCTGCTTTTGATAAGAATTTCACATCATAATTACAATCCTCAGGCAGTGGGATAGTACTTCTTTTGTGTAATATATGTACATGCGATTTCTGTGAACTCTGTTCATATGGTGTGGGTATCATTTAACTGAAATTTCAACAATTTAGTCCATACTGCAACAGAAGTCGGCATGCAATCAAACAAGTTTCTAACACATTACTGGAATATGCATTTCTCAAACAAAATTCTGTCATGTTTAATACTCGGGCCAAATATAACCACATATTCTCTTTTGTTCTCCATATGTGTTCCTCCAGTTCCCTTACTCCCCGATTTGGGCTGTCTTTTCTCCTGGGTTCAAGAGACTTCCTAGTGTATCTTTTCACGACCACCCAATCACCAGGCTGCAATCTATGTGTTCCTGAAAAATCAGAAGGGTCTGGAATAGAAGAGAACACTTGTTTATGTGTTTCTCTCAATCTCTGACACAAACTCTGCACATAGCTAGAAATACTGTCATAGTTAAGCTGCAACGTCTGAGGGAAGTATAACCCTGTTTTGGGCGCACTTTCAAACAATATTTCAAATGGTGACAACCCTGTCTTCCTGTTAGGGGTGGTTCTTACTGAGTAAAGGGCTAAAGATAGACACTCAGGCCAGGGCTTCCCTGTCTCTGCTATGGCTTTTTGGATCTTTAATTTGAGTGTATCATTTAACCTTTCCACTTTGCCTGAACTCTGAGGATGGTAGGGTGTGTGGAAAGCTTGTTCAATCCCTAGTGCAGACATTATTTCTTTCATTATCTCACCTGTGAAATGTGTACCTCTGTCAGACTCAATCACCTCGGGCACTCCAAACCTGCACACAAGCTCAGACATCAGTTTCTTGGCAGTTGCTTGTGCGGTTGCTTTGCTCACAGGGTAGGCCTCAGGCCATCCTGAAAACAGATCCACACAGACCAATACATACTCGTATGTTCCAGACTTAGGCAACTGTATGTAATCTATCTGAATCCTCTGAAATGGGTACAGGGATTTTGGTGTACACTTGGTGGGTGTTTTAACTACCTGTCCTGGGTTGTGTAGATCACATATGTGACATGCTTTTACGTGGTTGCTAGCAGCTCTTCCAAAACCTGGGGCAAGCCATAATTTACCCACTAATGACTCCATGGCATTTCGAGAGGCATGCACCTTACCGTGGGCCAAGCCAGCCATCTGGGGGTAGACTGCTGCGGGCAGACATAATCGATCCCCCATTTTCCACATACCATCACCTTCTGTAGCACCTGCTTTCTTCCATCTTTCAGTTTCCACACTGGTGACCTTTGAGTACAGCCCTTTTGGGTCTGCTAGGTCAATGTCCATTTTGCTCACCTGGTTGGGACCCCTTCTGGCCAGTAGTGCTGCAGCCTTAGCTGCTCTGTCAGCTCTCTCATTTCCACGGCTTTCAGGGTCCCTTCCTTTTGCGTGAGCTCTGACTTTCACAATTTCCAGCTGCTTTGGGAGCAGTATGGCCTCCATCAGTCGACTTACCACATCTCCATTCTTAATTGGCTTGCCCTGGGCCGTTAGGAAGTTCCTTGACCTCCATATCGGACCATAATCATGCGCAATGCCAAAAGCATACCTGGAGTCAGTGTATATGTTGGCTGTTCTACCTTTGGCTATCTTACAAGCCTCCATAAGGGCTTTAAGCTCAGCTTCTTGGGCTGACATGTGTGGTGGAAGAGCCTCTTGGACTATGATGTCATGTTCAGTGACTACAGCATACCCTGTAACAAATTTGCCTTCATCTGTCAGATACCTTGAGCCGTCCACAAACATCTCATAATCAGGATTTTGTAATGGCACATCCGTGACATGGTCAAATCCCACTGTTTCCTGTGACATAAGAGCCACACAATCATGTTCATGCTGGCTGTCAAACAGTTCTTCTTCAAAGAGGGAATTTAAAAATAACTCATCTTCCACTCCCCCTTTTGAATCATGAACTCCTACAGGAAGAAGAGTTACAGGATTCAAAGTTAAACAGCGTTGAAAAGAGATGTTTGAGGAGGACTGCAGAGCAAATTCCATTTTGCACTGCCGTGCCAAAGAAAGGTGACGTCTGTCCACCTGTGTGAGGATAGCATGGATGTCATGAGGTGTATACACTACCAATATGTGATCTAGGACAATGTCTGAGCTTTTCTCAAGCAACGCTTGTATTGAGAGGACACGCACACAGGAGGGGGGTCCCCCTGGCTACAGCATCTAACCTTGAGCTGTAATGTGTTGTTGTGTGAGAACTGCAGTTGCATGCCCCATCATCTCAGTCACGTAGAGCTGAAAAGGTTTCTGATAGTCAGGTAGGCCTAGGGCCGGAGCACTGACTATCTGCAACTTCAGCTGGTAAAATGCATCCAAGGCCTCAGGTGTGAGGCTGAATGGTTTTGAGGAGAGGCTATCGTACAGAGGTTGCATGGTCAGGGATGCAGATCTGATCCATGGCCTACAGTAGGATACCAATCCCAAGAAGGTACGTAGCTGAGCATGAGAGGTTGGCACCTGCATGTCTCTCACCACCTTGGTCCTCTCATCTGACAGGTGCTTGGTACCTTGGCCGAGACAGTGTCCCAGAAACACCACTTTTTGTTTGCTAAATTGCAACTTGTCCTTGCTGGCCTTGCAGCCGTTCTGGTAGAGGAAACACAACAGGCTGATGGTCGCTGCTTCACAGGTAAAACATAAATAGTCATCATACCCAGGCTGCGGACTCCGGAGGCCCAAAGCCAAGTTTCACTTTGTAATAATTGACATGTAACATTACTGGGTAACAGCATCATGTTCAGCTTGTGATTTTCTGCGTGCGCATCACATCAGATACAATGTCCTTGGAGCTACTTGGCAGTCAATTAATGTTTTGGTTATTCCCTGCAGAACATCTGCAGAGCGCTACAACAGAATACAGGAATACAATTCAAGCAGATAGCAGTTAATACTGACACCAAAATTACATATTACTATTTTTGTACAATTTTCAAATATTTCCCAAATCCCACCTTTTGTCATTACCACAGGTGTTCAAAACCCCTGAGTTGTACTTCAGGTTACCTTAAGGGCAAACTGCCAGACTTTAGAATTTTCTTCACTGGATTCCAACCAAAAGTTGAACTCCTGTGGAACATCACAATATCCTAGTTTCTTCTTTTAGGGGACATTTCCTGAAAGCGGATTTAATTTTACAAAAAGCATAAAAGTTGAATCCTGGCATTGATATAAACAGAATGAATATTACAAATACAGGTTGACGTATATATATATAATACATAATCCAATAAACATCATACTGATGCTGGACAGTTTTTCTCTTTGCACTATATCAGATTCTCTGAGTGTTTTGTTAAAGTAAGTAATATTTCATACAGAACTGGGAGATAAGATGGGTTATATTAAACAATAATACTGAGAAGGGTGATGTCTCCCTTCGAGCCTGATTCTCGGAGTGAGGTGGGGGTGATTCATTATTTCCTGAACTATCACCCCTTATCCTATTCTATTGCTTCCTTCTATCAGGGCATATATGCCTCTTTGCAACTCTTTGCCCCCTGGAGTATAATAATAGTAGTATTTGATGGGGTTCGCCGGCCGCGGCCTCACCATCCCCGCTCCTGCACACAGCCGCTGCTGCGTCCCATAGCAGAAGGGGAAGCGGGGGCGGCCACGACCAGCAGCGGGGATCGGTAAGTAAATAGGCATTTACGTGCTGGGGATACTCCAGCATGCAACGGCCTATTTATATATATAAAAAAAACTTATCTTCACCTACCTGCGATGCCTTGATGCAGCCGCCGCCTCCTCCTCTTGTCAGCGTAGGCGGCGTGATGACGTCATTGTATCGCCTCCTGCGCTGACATGCAGAGGCCTTGTAAACCAGCCCAGGACAGGTATCGCGTAGCTTTGTTTTTTTTTTTTTTAAGCGGCCTGTCCTGGGCTGGTTTACATTACATAATGTACATAGACAATAAAAAATGCCGCGGCCCTGCGGGCCAGCTAAGTGCCGGGCCGGATAACAGAAGGCAGCGGGCCAGATTCGGCCCGCGGGCCTTGTGTTTGACACCTGTGCCATAGGGCAAAGGGTGCACTTGGACCAGGCCCTATGGTAGAGGGGGCTCCCGTGTGACAGCGGAACAGTGCAGCATTTAGAGTGCTGTCCCTCTGCTCTGGGCTGTCCCAATTCCAGTGTATCTGTGTCTTCCGAACGCAGATGAGTTCAATACAACAGTGAATCCGAGAGCCACTCGTTCCCTGCTTCACCATTCATCCGATGTCGACCTCTGTTGGTGTCTTAGGAGCAGTAGGCGTGATATAGTGACGCCTGCTCTATATGAGAATGCTAAATCCTAGTGGGCTAAAGGACCAGGTCCCTTTGCACACTACATATAGCTAGTTTTGAGCAGAAGGACCAGGTTCCTCTGCCCACTAGAATTTAGCCCGCTCTGTATGAGAATGCTAAATCCTAGTGGGCTAAAGGACCAGGTCCCTTTGCACACTACATATAGCTGGTTTTGAGCACAAGGACCAGGTCCCTCTGCCCACTAGAATTTAGCCCGCTCTGTATGAGAATGCTAAATCCTAGTGGGCTAAAGGACCAGGTCCTTCTGTCCACTAGCATTTAGCCTGCACTATATGAGAATGCTAAATCCTAGTGAGCTAAAGGACCAGGTCCCCCTGCCCACTAGAATTTAGCCTGCTCTGTATGAGAATGCTAAATCCTAGTGGGCTAAAGGACCAGGTCCCCCTGCCCACTAGAATTTAGCCTGCTCTGTATGAGAATGCTAAATCCTAGTGGGCTAAAGGACCAGGTCCCTTTACCCACTACATATAGCTAGTTTTGAGCAGAAGGACCAGGTCCCTCTGCCCACTAAAATTTAGCCCGCTCTATATGAGAATGCTAAATCCTAGTGGGCTAAAGGACCAGGTCCCTTTGGCCACTAGAGATAGCTAGTTTTGAGCAGAAGGACCAGGTCCCTCTGCCCACTGGAGTTTAGCCCGCTCTATTTGAGAATGCTAAATCCTAGTGGGCTAAAGGACCAGGTCCCTTTGCACACTACATATAGCTAGTTTTGAGCAGAAGGACCAGGTCCCTCTGCCCACTAAAATTTAGCCCGCTCTATATGAGAATGCTAAATCCTAGTGGGCTAAAGGACCAGGTCCCTTTGGCCACTAGAGATAGCTAGTTTTGAGTAGAAGGACCAGGTCCCTTTGGCTATTAGAGATAGCTAGTTTTAAGCAGAAAGACCAGGTCCCTTTGCCCACTAAAATTTAGCCTGCTCTATATGAGAATGCTAAATCCCAGTGGGCTAAAGAACCAGGTCCCTTTGGCCACTACATATAGCTAGTTTTGAGCAGAAGGACCAGGTCCCTCTGCCCACTAGAATTTAGCCTACTCTGTATGAGAATGCTAAATCCTAGTGGGCTAAAGGACCAGGTCCTTCTGTCCACTAGCATTTAGCCTGCACTATATGAGAATGCTAAATCCTAGTGGGCTAAAGGGCCAGGTCCCTCTTCCCACTAGAATTTAGCCTGCTCTATATGAGAATGCTAAATCCTAGTGGGCTAAAGGACCAGGTCCTTCTGTCCACTAGCATTTAGCCTGCTCTGTATGAGAATGCTAAATCCTAGTGGGCTAAAGGACCAGGTGTTAGGGTCTTGCCAAACGTAGCAATACCCTGACACTACTGCAGGGGTCTGGGAGGAAGGACAGAGACAAGTGAACCCTAATCTCACCCCAGCCACTGTCCCTTCCTATTGCCTCAGTTACCCTAAACGGTAAAGGACTACCATAAGACAAGCCCTATACTGGGTAAGTGACACACAGAACAGGACAAGACAAAACAAACGACAAAAAGAGAGGTCAGGAAGCCAAGGGGTCGGTAACAAACGAGCAATGCAGTACAAAATCACAATCCAAGAGAATAGTCAAAAGGCAAGCCAGAGGTCAGAGAAATAGTACAGTAAATATCAAGGGCACTGTCGGGGGGTTAATCTCCCCCGGGATGGATGTCACCGTAAGCCTAATTAAATAGATAACCAGTTTCGAGCGCTCGGGAAACAAGACGTACACAGGTATCGTGTATGAACAGTTTTCTACTTTATTGCGTAGTTCAATGCAGTTTTAAAAGCAAGCTCAGTTACATAACAGTCATGTGATCAATATACATATATGGTCTTTCCAGTTCCGTTACCAGACAAATTTGTTCACTTTCCCATCACCCTAGATGTTTCCTTTTCACCTTATCTGAATGTCCTCTTATCTTCCTGAGAATACCAGTTCTGCTGAGATCAGCAGAACTGTTGATATCTTCCCCAGACTCCAAGTCTGTATTCTATCTGTAAACTATGCAGTCTTGTCTGCAGAACATTCCACCCTCTTGTGCTTTCTGTATACTGTGACATAGAATATAGTGCAAGTTATGTTTTAACCCTTACAATTCCCCCATTTTAGGACCTTATTTTTAATCAATATTCAATGAATACATTCACACTATCCGTGTGCCATCTATGATGGATTCTCCATTGAAGATGTTAAAAATAATGATCCTACCTTACATACTGAGTATTGTCCCTCATGAGATTGCATAGCGAAGGAATACATTGGATACAACATCCTAATATCATGTTTAAGCAGTAAATAATCTATAGCCGCTCTATTCTGCAATATTGTTTTTTTATGTGATTGCAAATCTAATACAACATCTTTAATGA
Source organism: Leptodactylus fallax (assembly GCA_947044405.1). NCBI lineage: Eukaryota > Metazoa > Chordata > Amphibia > Anura > Leptodactylidae > Leptodactylus > Leptodactylus fallax. Next base: position 8,044,905 of record CAMRHE010000045.1, read on the forward strand.
TAGCGCTAGTAGTGTTTATGTTTTTTACCATAAAGCAAGCAATACGTGATATTGTCTTAGCATTATATACAGACAAACCTGGTACTCCTACCAGTGACACAGCTAGGCTTATGTATTCTGCTTTTGATAAGAATTTCACATCATAATTACAATCCTCAGGCAGTGGGATAGTACTTCTTTTGTGTAATATATGTACATGCGATTTCTGTGAACTCTGTTCATATGGTGTGGGTATCATTTAACTGAAATTTCAACAATTTAGTCCATACTGCAACAGAAGTCGGCACTGCAATCAAACAAGTTTCTAACACATTACTGGAATATGCATTTCTCAAACAAAATTCTGTCATGTTTAATACTCGGGCCAAATATAACCACATATTCTCTTTTGTTCTCCATATGTGTTCCTCCAGTTCCCTTACTCCCCAATTTGGGCTGTCTTTTCTCCTGGGTTCAAGAGACTTCCTAGTGTATCTTTTCACGACCACCCAATCACCAGGCTGCAATCTATGTGTTCCTGAAAAATCAGAAGGGTCTGGAATAGAAGAGAACACTTGTTTATGTGTTTCTCTCAATCTCTGACACAAACTCTGCACATAGCTAGAAATACTGTCATAGTTAAGCTGCAACGTCTGAGGGAAGTATAACCCTGTTTTGGGCGCACTTTCAAACAATATTTCAAATGGTGACAACCCTGTCTTCCTGTTAGGGGTGGTTCTTACTGAGTAAAGGGCTAAAGATAGACACTCAGGCCAGGGCTTCCCTGTCTCTGCTATGGCTTTTTGGATCTTTAATTTGAGTGTATCATTTAACCTTTCCACTTTGCCTGAACTCTGAGGATGGTAGGGTGTGTGGAAAGCTTGTTCAATCCCTAGTGCAGACATTATTTCTTTCATTATCTCACCTGTGAAATGTGTACCTCTGTCAGACTCAATCACCTCGGGCACTCCAAACCTGCACACAAGCTCAGACATCAGTTTCTTGGCAGTTGCTTGTGCGGTTGCTTTGCTCACAGGGTAGGCCTCAGGCCATCCTGAAAACAGATCCACACAGACCAATACATACTCGTATGTTCCAGACTTAGGCAACTGTATGTAATCTATCTGAATCCTCTGAAATGGGTACAGGGATTTTGGTGTACACTTGGTGGGTGTTTTAACTACCTGTCCTGGGTTGTGTAGATCACATATGTGACATGCTTTTACGTGGTTGCTAGCAGCTCTTCCAAAACCTGGGGCAAGCCATAATTTACCCACTAATGACTCCATGGCATTTCGAGAGGCATGCACCTTACCGTGAGCCAAGCCAGCCATCTGGGGGTAGACTGCTGCGGGCAGACATAATCGATCCCCCATTTTCCACATACCATCACCTTCTGTAGCACCTGCTTTCTTCCATCTTTCAGTTTCCACACTGGTGACCTTTGAGTACAGCCCTTTTGGGTCTGCTAGGTCAATGTCCATTTTGCTCACCTGGTTGGGACCCCTTCTGGCCAGTAGTGCTGCAGCCTTGGCTGCTCTGTCAGCTCTCTCATTTCCACGGCTTTCAGGGTCCCTTCCTTTTGCGTGAGCTCTGACTTTCACAATTTCCAGCTGCTTTGGGAGCAGTATGGCCTCCATCAGTCGACTTACCACATCTCCATTCTTAATTGGCTTGCCCTGGGCCGTTAGGAAGTTCCTTGACCTCCATATCGGACCATAATCATGCGCAATGCCAAAAGCATACCTGGAGTCAGTGTATATGTTGGCTGTTCTACCTTTGGCTATCTTACAAGCCTCCATAAGGGCTTTAAGCTCAGCTTCTTGGGCTGACATGTGTGGTGGAAGAGCCTCTTGGACTATGATGTCATGTTCAGTGACTACAGCATACCCTGTAACAAATTTGCCTTCATCTGTCAGATACCTTGAGCCGTCCACAAACATCTCATAATCAGGATTTTGTAATGGCACATCCGTGACATGGTCAAATCCCACTGTTTCCTGTGACATAAGAGCCACACAATCATGTTCATGCTGGCTGTCAAACAGTTCTTCTTCAAAGAGGGAATTTAAAAATAACTCATCTTCCACTCCCCCTTTTGAATCATGAACTCCTACAGGAAGAAGAGTTACAGGATTCAAAGTTAAACAGCGTTGAAAAGAGATGTTTGAGGAGGACTGCAGAGCAAATTCCATTTTGCACTGCCGTGCCAAAGAAAGGTGACGTCTGTCCACCTGTGTGAGGATAGCATGGATGTCATGAGGTGTATACACTACCAATATGTGATCTAGGACAATGTCTGAGCTTTTCTCAAGCAACGCTTGTATTGAGAGGACACGCACACAGGAGGGGGTCCCCCTGGCTACAGCATCTAACCTTGAGCTGTAATGTGTTGTTGTGTGAGAACTGCAGTTGCATGCCCCATCATCTCAGTCACGTAGAGCTGAAAAGGTTTCTGATAGTCAGGTAGGCCTAGGGCCGGAGCACTGACTATCTGCAACTTCAGCTGGTAAAATGCATCCAAGGCCTCAGGTGTGAGGCTGAATGGTTTTGAGGAGAGGCTATCGTACAGAGGTTGCATGGTCAGGGATGCAGATCTGATCCATGGCCTACAGTAGGATACCAATCCCAAGAAGGGACGTAGCGGGGGATGAGAGGGGGGGCCCCGCGTGTCCCCCCCCCCTTGGGGCCCCCCCCTGGGGGGGGGGGGGGGGCCTGGGGGGGGAGGGTGCCCCAGAAAAAACACTTTTTTTTGTTTAAAAAAATACTTCTTGTGGGGGCGGGCCGCGGTGGGGGTGGGGGGGAGGAAACAAGGGGGGTGGTGGCGGCTGCGGGGGTGGTTTGGGGGGGGGATAAAAAAAAAAAAAAAAAATAATAATATTATTATTTCACTAGGGGGGGAGTGGGGGTGTGTGTGGTGAAAAAAGAAAAAAAAAAAAAAAAAAAAAAAAAAAAAAAAAAAAAATAAAAATGTGTAAGGAAGGAAGAAGGAAAAAAAAAAAAATAGCAGACAGACAGATAGGACGTAGGGGGGGGGGGGGATTTACGGCAGAGAGATATTTCAGTTCTCTGTATGTAATGATCTCCGCTTTGGTGGGTGTTGGTTGTTTAGGCTTATCGGGGGGGGGGGGAGGAAGGTTACGATAGCGGCCCTTCTCACACCTAGGGTGGAGCAGTCGGTCACTGAAGAAGAAGGTCATCACCATATTGTAACAAAATGACATCATCATGTGGAAAATACCAAGTACTCATGATAAGTGAAGAAGAAGGCCACCAACCTATGGTAACAAAATGACATCATCATGTGGAAAAACCAAGTACTCATGATAAGTGTAAGACACCTGGTGCTTGGTTAGGACTGTTTTGCGCCCCGAGACAGACTGTCCCAGTGTTCTGTTTACCCCTAAATGTGAATGCAAAAAAAAACTGGCAATCGGGGGAAAAAAAAAAAAAAAAAAAAAAAAACACCGCTGTAATAAGTGTTTCCAGTAGGACAGCTGATAACAGCCGGCGAACCCATTAAACCAAAGAGAGCTACGCCCCCCATACAAAACAAACATTGGCACCAAATCCTTGTCCTTGCTGGCCTGCAATCTGACTTAAATCAACCCTTGTCCACTTGAGACCACGGACGGGTCATCCATGTTACACAGGATAAAGACCAGCTTTTTGGAGGTTGGAGTGGTGTTGGGGGAACTCCACAAGGCGCACAAAATTTTCTCAATCAGGGTTCTGATGGCCGCAATCTCTGCAGGCCTCTAGACTGCTGTTTGCTGGTGTTTTCTCTGGGTACTTAAGAGATTTTACTACTTTTCATTGCTCTTTCTGAAACACTTTTTCTGAATCACTTTCTTCAACCCCCTCTCCTTTGAATCACTTTCCCCTTTTTCCCTTTTTTTTTCCCTTTTAAACAACTGTTATAATTTTTTTTTTCCCCCCTTTTTCTCTCTTCACCCCCTTCCTTTTTCTCTTTTTTTTTTTTTTTTTCTTTTTTTTTTTTCTTTTTTAACCCGTAGTCTCTTATCCTCTATGTTGTCTCACCAGTCTTATCTCACTTGCTTGGTACCTCTCCATTGCATCAGCATCTTCTTTTACTTTAAACCAATCTCTGTAACTGGAACTTCTCTTTTTTTATAATTTTTAAAAAAAAAATAAAAAAAAATATTATTTATTTTTTTTCTTTCTTTCCTTTTTTTTCTTTTTATATTGGTTAAATATTTTTAAAAAAATTTTCCCCTTGGGGGTTAAATAGTCTTCATACCCAGGGGGGGGGGTCCGGAGGCCCAAAGCCAAGTTTCACTTTGTAATAATTGACATGTAACATTACTGGGTAACAGCATCATGTTCAGCTTGTGATTTTCTGCGTGCGCATCACATCAGATACAATGTCCTTGGAGCTACTTGGCAGTCAATTAATGTTTTGGTTATTCCCTGCAGAACATCTGCAGAGCGCTACAACAGAATACAGGAATACAATTCAAGCAGATAGCAGTTAATACTGACACCAAAATTACATATTACTATTTTTGTACAATTTTCAAATATTTCCCAAATCCCACCTTTTGTCATTACCACAGGTGTTCAAAACCCCTGAGTTGTACTTCAGGTTACCTTAAGGGCAAACTGCCAGACTTTAGAATTTTCTTCACTGGATTCCAACCAAAAGTTGAACTCCTGTGGAACATCACAATATCCTAGTTTCTTCTTTTTAGGGGACATTTCCTGAAAGCGGATTTAATTTTACAAAAAGCATAAAAGTTGAATCCTGGCATTGATATAAACAGAATGAATATTACAAATACAGGTTGACGTATATATATATAATACATAATCCAATAAACATCATACTGATGCTGGACAGTTTTTCTCTTTGCACTATATCAGATTCTCTGAGTGTTTTGTTAAAGTAAGTAATATTTCATACAGAACTGGGAGATAAGATGGGTTATATTAAACAATAATACTGAGAAGGGTGATGTCTCCCTTCGAGCCTGATTCTCGGAGTGAGGTGGGGGTGATTCATTATTTCCTGAACTATCACCCCTTATCCTATTCTATTGCTTCCTTCTATCAGGGCATATATGCCTCTTTGCAACTTATTATCTTGAATCAATCCTGCATGGTCTAATCTCCACTGATCCCAAAATCTACTGTCTACCAACCCAGTTTTGTGTATTCCTGCTCTTTCTCAGAATTTTCTTTACCTGTGCGGCTACTTCTTTCCCTTCCCCTATCTCTATTAGTTCACATGGGGTGTACCATATCTTAGATGGTCCCTTCCCCCATCTTGCCTGGTAGCTAATCAGCCGATGAGTCTCTCACTCCTCTAGGGCAACCTTGAGACAATATAGGGTCACTTATGACTACTTAGTGAGAACTCCCAGACAGACTCTTCTGTCTTCTATGAACTACTTGTGCAACTCAGTGCTTCTCAGTTCCGAACATTGTCCGCAACTCTAGACTCTAGGGGTTAAGAATAGAGAACTTTTCCCCATTCTTTGCAGCCTTATATATCTTATAACACAGGTAACATGCAAACATCAGTAGACAGGTAAGACAAAAAGCAAAGAAAACAATTTCCACATCATTTACAGGTGACATGTCCCTTTTAGGTTCTTCCGTACTATACAATTGGCATCGAGATGTCATATAAGCATGCAGCAGCTTACCTCACTCATCGATACAGAGAATAGACACATAGGAGCTCAGATATACTAATTGGCAAGATAAGGTCTTACCTCACACAGTACTGTTTTTATCTATCTGAGGTCCTCTGGTCCCGTTCTCAAGGCGATCGGTGAGTGGGTCGGCACTCTATCGGCTGCACATCAGACGATCTCGAGGCCCAACGATGGTTCGCCAATTTCTGTCGGGGGTTAATCTCCCCCGGGATGGATGTCACCGTAAGCTTAATTAAATAGATAACCAGTTTCGAGCGCTCGGGAAACAAGACGTACACAGGTATCGTGTATGAACAGTTTTCTACTTTATTGTGTAGTTCAATACAGTTTTAAAAGCAAGCTCAGTTACATAACAGTCATGTGATCAATATACATATATGGTCTTTCCAGTTCCATTACCAGACAAATTTGTTCACTTTCCCATCACCCTAGATGTTTCCTTTTCACCTTATCTGAATGTCCTCTTATCTTCCTGAGAATACCAGTTCTGCTGAGATCAGCAGAACTGTTGATATCTTCCCCAGACTCCAAGACTGTATTCTATCTGTAAACTATGCAGTCTTGTCTGCAGAACATTCCACCCTCTTGTGCTTTCTGTATACTGTGACATAGAATATAGTGCAAGTTATGTTTTAACCCTTACAGGACAAGACAAAACAAACGACAAAAAGAGAGGTCAGGAAGCCAAGGGGTCGGTAACAAACGAGCAATGCAGTACAAAATCACAATCCAAGAGAATAGTCAAAAGGCAAGCCAGAGGTCAGAGAAATAGTACAGTAAATATCAAGGGCACAAAGAGAGCAGGCAAAGTCAGAGCAATAACCGGCCACCATGTGGCGGCTGACAACCTGTTTATAGAAAGTCTGGGAGGGACCAGCCACAGACCAGATAGGTACACAGGCTGTCAATCACACAGGCAGGAAGAGATTAACTCCATGCAGTCCAGAGAGAAATGGTCAGAACACGGGTGTGGCCAGAAATCCATTAAATTGTCTAGGACCATGTTCAGACTGAGCAACATGAAACCTACACAAAGAACCAAACTGAACACGCCTCCTTCGCCACAGCGTGCGAGCGGAGGGTGGCGCTGAGACCCGAACAGGCGGGGACGTTACACCAGGTCCCTTTGCACACTACATATAGCTGGTTTTGAGCAGAAGGACCAGGTCCCTCTGCCCACTAGAATTTAGCCCGTTCTGTATGAGAATGCTAAATCGGGGGAAAAAAACCCCTTCACCACCCAACTAGTTTGGGCAGAAGGACCAGGTCCTTCTGTCCACTAGCATTTAGCCTGCACTATATGAGAATGCTAAATCCTAGTGGGCTAAAGGACCAGGTACCCCTGCCCACTAGAATTTAGCCTGCTCTATATGAGAATGCTAAATCCTAGTGGGCTAAAGGACCAGGTCCCCCTGCCCACTAGAATTTAGCCTGCTCTGTATGAGAATGCTAAATCCTAGTGGGCTAAAGGACCAGGTCCCTTTACAAACTACATATAGCTAGTTTTGAGCAGAAGGACCAGGTCCCTTTGGCCACTAGAAATAGCTAGTTTTGAGCAGAAGGACCAGGTCCCTCTGCCCACTGTAGTTTAGCCCGCTCTATTTGAGAATGCTAAATCCTAGTGGGCTAAAGGACCAGGTCCCTTTGCACACTACATATAGCTAGTTTTGAGCAGAAGGACCAGGTCCCTCTGCCCACTAGAATTTAGCCCGCTCTGTATGAGAATGCTAAATCCTAGTGGGCTAAAGGACCAGGTCCCTTTGGCCACTAGAGATAGCTAGTTTTGAGTAGAAGGACCAGGTCCCTTTGGCTATTAGAGATAGCTAGTTTTAAGCAGAAAGACCAGGTCCCTTTGCCCACTAAAATTTAGCCTGCTCTATATGAGAATGCTAAATCCCAGTGGGCTAAAGAACCAGGTCCCTTTGGCCACTACATATAGCTAGTTTTGAGCAGAAGGACCAGGTCCCTCTGCCCACTAGAATTTAGTCCGCTCTATATGAGAATGCTAAATCCTAGTGGGCTAAAGAACCAGGTCCCTTTGGCCACTAGAGATAGCTAGTTTTGAGCAGAAGGACCAGGTCCCTTTGGCCACTACGTATAGCTAGTTTTGAGCAGAAGGACCAGGTCCCTCTGCCCACTAGAATTTAACCCGCTCTATATGAGAATGCTAAATCCTAGTGGGTTAAAGGACCAGGTCCCTTTGCACACTACATATAGCTGGTTTTGAGCAGAAGGACCAGGTCCCTCTGCCCACTAGAATTTAGCCCGCTCTGTATGAGAATGCTAAATCCTAGTGAGCTAAAGGACCAGGTCCTTCTGTCCACTAGCATTTAGCCTGCACTATATGAGAATGCTAAATCCTAGTGGGCTAAAGGACCAGGTCCCCCTGCCCACTAGAGTTTAGCCTGCTCTGTATGAGAATGCTAAATCCTAGTGGGCTAAAGGACCAGGTCCCTTTACCCACTACATATAGCTAGTTTTGAGCAGAAGGACCAGGTCCCTTTGGCCACTAGAAATAGCTAGTTTTGAGCAGAAGGACCAGGTCCCTCTGCCCACTAGAATTTAGCCCGCTCTGTATGAGAATGCTAAATCCTAGTGGGCTAAAGGACCAGGTCCCTTTGGCCACTAGAGATAGCTAGTTTTGAGTAGAAGGACCAGGTCCCTTTGGCTATTAGAGATAGCTAGTTTTAAGCAGAAAGACCAGGTCCCTTTGCCCACTAAAATTTAGCCTGCTCTATATGAGAATGCTAAATCCCAGTGGGCTAAAGAACCAGGTCCCTTTGGCCACTACATATAGCTAGTTTTGAGCAGAAGGACCAGGTCCCTCTGCCCACTAGAATTTAGTCCGCTCTATATGAGAATGCTAAATCCTAGTGGGCTAAAGAACCAGGTCCCTTTGGCCACTAGAGATAGCTAGTTTTGAGCAGAAGGACCAGGTCCCTTTGGCCACTACGTATAGCTAGTTTTGAGCAGAAGGACCAGGTCCCTCTGCCCACTAGAATTTAACCCGCTCTATATGAGAATGCTAAATCCTAGTGGGTTAAAGGACCAGGTCCCTTTGCACACTACATATAGCTGGTTTTGAGCAGAAGGACCAGGTCCCTCTGCCCACTAGAATTTAGCCCGCTCTGTATGAGAATGCTAAATCCTAGTGGGCTAAAGGACCAGGTCCCCCTGCCCACTAGAATTTAGCCTGCTCTGTTTGAGAATGCTAAATCCTAGTGGGCTAAAGGACCAGGTCCCCCTGCCCACTAGAATTTAGCCTGCTCTGTATGAGAATGCTAAATCCTAGTGGGCTAAAGGACCAGGTCCCTTTACCCACTACATATAGCTAGTTTTGAGCAGAAGGACCAGGTCCCTTTGGCCACTAGAAATAGCTAGTTTTGAGCAGAAGGACCAGGTCCCTCTGCCCACTGGAGTTTAGCCCGCTCTATTTGAGAATGCTAAATCCTAGTGGGCTAAAGGACCAGGTCCCTTTGGCCACTAGAGATAGCTAGTTTTGAGTAGAAGGACCAGGTCCCTTTGGCTATTAGAGATAGCTAGTTTTAAGCAGAAAGACCAGGTCCCTTTGCCCACTAAAATTTAGCCTGCTCTATATGAGAATGCTAAATCCCAGTGGGCTAAAGAACCAGGTCCCTTTGGCCACTACATATAGCTAGTTTTGAGCAGAAGGACCAGGTCCCTCTGCCCACTAGAATTTAGTCCGCTCTATATGAGAATGCTAAATCCTAGTGGGCTAAAGAACCAGGTCCCTTTGGCCACTAGAGATAGCTAGTTTTGAGCAGAAGGACCAGGTCCCTTTGGCCACTACGTATAGCTAGTTTTGAGCAGAAGGACCAGGTCCCTCTGCCCACTAGAATTTAACCCGCTCTATATGAGAATGCTAAATCCTAGTGGGTTAAAGGACCAGGTCCCTTTGCACACTACATATAGCTGGTTTTGAGCAGAAGGACCAGGTCCCTCTGCCCACTAGAATTTAGCCCGCTCTGTATGAGAATGCTAAATCCTAGTGGGCTAAAGGACCAGGTCCCCCTGCCCACTAGAATTTAGCCTGCTCTGTTTGAGAATGCTAAATCCTAGTGGGCTAAAGGACCAGGTCCCCCTGCCCACTAGAATTTAGCCTGCTCTGTATGAGAATGCTAAATCCTAGTGGGCTAAAGGACCAGGTCCCTTTACCCACTACATATAGCTAGTTTTGAGCAGAAGGACCAGGTCCCTTTGGCCACTAGAAATAGCTAGTTTTGAGCAGAAGGACCAGGTCCCTCTGCCCACTGGAGTTTAGCCCGCTCTATTTGAGAATGCTAAATCCTAGTGGGCTAAAGGACCAGGTCCCTTTGGCCACTAGAGATAGCTAGTTTTGAGTAGAAGGACCAGGTCCCTTTGGCTATTAGAGATAGCTAGTTTTAAGCAGAAAGACCAGGTCCCTTTGCCCACTAAAATTTAGCCTGCTCTATATGAGAATGCTAAATCCCAGTGGGCTAAAGAACCAGGTCCCTTTGGCCACTACATATAGCTAGTTTTGAGCAGAAGGACCAGGTCCCTCTGCCCACTAGAATTTAGCCCGCTCTGTATGAGAATGCTAAATCCCGGGCTAGTGGGCGAAAGCCAGGTCACCAGGTCGGTGCTCTCTGTCCACTAGCATTTAGCCTGCACTATATGAGAATGCTAAATCCTAGTGGGCTCGGCAAAGGGGCCCAGGGGCTCCTCTTCCCACTAGAATTTAGCCTGCTCTATATGAGAATGCTAAATCCTAGTGGGCTAAAGGACCAGGTCCTTCTGTCCACTAGCATTTAGCCTGCTCTGTATGAGAATGCTAAATCCTAGTGGGCTAAAGGACCAGGTGTTAGGGTCTTGCCAAACGTAGCAATACCCTGACACTACTGCAGGGGTCTGGGAGGAAGGACAGAGACAAGTGAACCCTAATCTCACCCCAGCCACTGTCCCTTCCTATTGCCTCAGTTACCCTAAACGGTAAAGGACTACCATAAGACAAGCCCTATACTGGGTAAGTGACACACAGAACAGGACAAGACAAAACAAACGACAAAAAGAGAGGTCAGGAAGCCAAGGGGTCGGTAACAAACGAGCAATGCAGTACAAAATCACAATCCAAGAGAATAGTCAAAAGGCAAGCCAGAGGTCAGAGAAATAGTACAGTAAATATCAAGGGCACAAAGAGAGCAGGCAAAGTCAGAGCAATAACCGGCCACCATGTGACGGCTGACAACCTGTTTATAGAAAGTCTGGGACCAGCCACAGACCAGATAGGTACACAGGCTGTCAATCACACAGGCAGGAAGAGATTAACTCCATGCAGTCCAGAGAGAAATGGTCAGAACACGGGTGTGGCCAGAAATCCATTAAATTGTCTAGGACCTACACAAAGAACCAAACTGAACACGCCTCCTTCGCCACAGCGTGCGAGCGGAGGGTGGCGCCGAGACCCGAACAGGCAGAGACGTTACACCAGGTCCCTTTGCACACTACATATAGCTAGTTTTGAGCAGAAGGACCAGGTCCCTCTGCCCACTAGAATTTAGCCCGCTCTGTATGAGAATGCTAAATCCTAGTGGGCTAAAGCACCAGGTCCTTCTGTCCACTAGCATTTAGCCTGCACTATATGAGAATGCTAAATCCTAGTGGGCTAAAGGGCCAGGTCCCTCTTCCCACTAGAATTTAGCCTGCTCTATATGAGAATGCTAAATCCTAGTGGGCTAAAGGACCAGGTCCTTCTGTCCACTAGCATTTAGCCTGCTCTGTATGAGAATGCTAAATCCTAGTGGGCTAAAGGACCAGGTGTTAGGGTCTTGCCAAACGTAGCAATACCCTGACACTACTGCAGGGGTCTGGGAGGAAGGACAGAGACAAGTGAACCCTAATCTCACCCCAGCCACTGTCCCTTCCTATTGCCTCAGTTACCCTAAACGGTAAAGGACTACCATAAGACAAGCCCTATATTGGGTAAGTGACACACAGAACAGGACAAGACAAAACAAACGACAAAAAGAGAGGTCAGGAAGCCAAGGGGTCGGTAACAAACGAGCAATGCAGTACAAAATCACAATCCAAGAGAATAGTCAAAAGGCAAGCCAGAGGTCAGAGAAATAGTACAGTAAATATCAAGGGCACAAAGAGAGCAGGCAAAGTCAGAGCAATAACCGGCCACCATGTGACGGCTGACAACCTGTTTATAGAAAGTCTGGGACCAGCCACAGACCAGATAGGTACACAGGCTGTCAATCACACAGGCAGGAAGAGATTAACTCCATGCAGTCCAGAGAGAAATGGTCAGAACACGGGTGTGGCCAGAAATCCATTAAATTGTCTAGGACCTACACAAAGAACCAAACTGAACACGCCTCCTTCGCCACAGCGTGCGAGCGGAGGGTGGCGCCGAGACCCGAACAGGCAGAGACGTTACACCAGGTCCCTTTGCACACTACATATAGCTAGTTTTGAGCAGAAGGACCAGGTCCCTCTGCCCACTAGAATTTAGCCCGCTCTGTATGAGAATGCTAAATCCTAGTGGGCTAAAGCACCAGGTCCTTCTGTCCACTAGCATTTAGCCTGCTCTATATGAGAATGCTAAATCCTAGTGGGCTAAAGGGCCAGGTCCCTTTGGCCACTAGAGATAGCTAATTTTGAGCAGAAGGACCAGGTCCCTTTGCCCACTAGAATTTAGCCTGCTCTATATAAAAATGCTAAATCCTAGTGGGCTAAAGGACCATGTCCCTTTGCCCACTACATATAGCTTGTTTTGAGCAGAAAGACCAGGTCCCTTTGGCCACTAGATATAGCTAGTTTTGAGCAGAAGGATCAGGTCCATTTGCCCACTAGAATTTAGCCTGCTCTATATAAGAATACTAAATCCTAGTGGGCTAAAAAAACCTGGTCCCTCTGCTCACCAGGATTTAGCCTGTTTTATATAAGAAAACTAAATCCCATTTGGTTAAAGGACATGTAATGTATATAGAAGTGTAATTTATTTATTTTTAAACATCAAAGTGGTTTCTTTTTATTTATATTTTTTGATAGCACCAATGTATTCCAAAGCGCTTTTCAGGTTCTTGTTGCTTTTTATTGATGACTTGTCTGATCAATTTTAGATCCGTGGGGCTTTGATCAGCTGTTTGAAGCTGCAGTGACACTTGCTGAGAACCACTTACATTTTACAGGCCTTATGACGTAAGTCACATGACCTGATCACAGCTCAGTCCCATTCAAATTAATGAGCTGGTCTGTGAAAGCAAGCACAGCTCACGTTAACACTGATCAGCTGTGGACTCCTGGCAATCTGTAATTGCACACTATATAGGTAGTTTTGAGCAGAAGGACCAGATCCCTTTGCCCACTAGAACTTAGCCTGCTCTATATAAGAATGCTAAATCCTAGTGGGCTAAAGGACCAGGTCCCTTTGGCCATTAGAGATAGCTAGTTTTGAGGAGAAGGACTAGGTCCCTTTGCCCACTATAATTTATCCTGCTCTATAGAAGAATGCTAAATCCTAGTGGGCTAAAGGACCAGTTCCCTTTGCCCACTACATATAGCTAGTTTTGAGCAGAAGGACCAGGTCCCTCTGCCCATTAGGATTTAGTCTGCTCTATATAAGAATGCTAAATCCTAGTGGGCTAAAGAACAGGTTCCTCTACCCTCTTGGATTTAGCCTGCTCTATAAAGGTATGTTAAATCCTAGTACTTCAATTTGCCTCATTCTTCCTGTTCCGTATATGCATCTCCTCTCATAATTTGAGCCTATTGGCACATTTAGATGTCCACGTGTGGTCTGGACGATACGGTCGAAGTATTGGCCACATTTCCTTGATTGACCAAGGGTCAGATGAGCAAAACTCACTCTAACATAGATCACTATGACACAGTAAGTTTGGTTCAGATGAGGTGCGGTCAGTCAGGCTAATGCGAATTTCACATGGCCCGAAGAGCTGTACAATCTTATGGATACCCCACATACACCCCGATCCCCTTATTTTGTTGCCAATTGGAACTGATCCTTGGGGATAGTTGATTGAAACTTTGTGTGGAAAGTTGACAAACCCTGTTCTAGGCTCAGAAGGAACTGCTCTTTTAACCAACTAGCTTACTTAGGCTGAGGCCCCACGTTGCAGAAACACAACATTTTTTGTTGCAGATTTTGCTGCGTTTTTTTGAGCCATAGCCAGGAGTGGATTCCTTCTGTAGCTAGTCTTGGCTTTTGCTCAGAAAACCGCAGCAAAATCTGCAACAAAAAAAGCTGAATTTCTTCAAGGTGGAGCTTCAGCCTTGTACTGTGTAGAGCAGGATAAATCCTAGTGCACAGAGCACTGAATCCTTATGTTCAGAACGAGCTGTATTCTAGTGGTAGGGTGACCAAGTCTTTTAGCCCACTAGATTGTAAATGTAATGTTATTTATACAGTAAGATGGCTGCCATAGAAAAAGCAAAAACTCTATACCAGAAATGCTGTTTTTCTGTCACTTCGCCTCTTAATTTGTCCAGGCTGTTCTTGAAATTGCAGCTCAGCCTCAGTCACTTGAATAGGAGTGAACTGTAACAAAGGCCATGTGATTGATGTGATCAGCCGATATGTGAGGGGGGGCCCAGTGTCACACCTCCGATATGTGAGGGGGGCCTGGTGTCACACCGCTGATATGTGAGGGGGGGCCCAGTGTCACACCGCCGATATGTGAGGGGGGGGCCCGGTGTCACACCGCCGATATGTGAGGGGGGGCCCGGTGTCACACCGCCGATATGTGAGGGGGGGCCCCGGTGTCACACCGCCGATATGTGAGGGGGGGGCCCGGTGCCACACCGCCGATATGTGAGGGGGGGCCCAGTGTCACACCGCCAATATGTGAGGGGGAGGCCCGGTGTCACACCGCCGATATGTAAGGGGGGCCTGGTGTCACACCGCTGATATAATATTGATGACCTATCCACACCCTGCCTCCTTTTCAGAAAGTGCCAAGAGTGGCGTAAAAGAGGCTATTTGCGCAAAAACTGTAAAAACTTTTTTTTTTGCCACATAAGCACAAGGGTTTGATGAATTTCCCACACTGTGTTTGAAGCAAGAAAAATAGAGTATGGACAACCGAAAAATCAGCAACAGGGTCATGGGAACCTAAAGCTCATCATTGCATGTGAAGAGTGAAGGCTCGCCCGCCTGGTCTGACCCCAGAGAAAAACCACCGCACAAGCTGCTGTAAAGTTTCAGTCGGCTGGGCTGTATTCACACCATGTTGCCTGTTTCAGTTAAACACAATTGTGGCAGTTTTCTGGCATACAAGGCATAAAAATCGCAACAGTTTGTGTAAAAAGGGAATTTGCACAAAAAAATATTTATTTTGGTTCTGCACAGCCTGTGCCACTTCTCTGAAGAGGCCCTGCCAAATTTACCATCATTTACATCATTTACATCATTTATGTCTCTCCCACTTTGTTTCAAATAGAGGCAACCCTCTATAGGATAGTTCTATTGCAGTAGATGTGGATAGTACCAACAGTACGTAAGGAGTAGGGTCCCAACCCTTAACTTGTCATAGATAATGGACTCCGTACTAGAAAGCGTTTTGAATAGTGAAATTTATTTCCAAAATATAACGAGTAGAGTACAATTCAAGTTGTAACGTTTCGGTCTCATTGACCTTCATCAGACTCTACAATGACAGTAAACCAAATAGTGACAAACGTGAAAAAATATAATAACATACATCAAATATACATCAAGTATATATCAACAATAGTCGCATCATATTCATTATATAGCAGAATCAAGGGATCACATAGCCCAGCTGGGGTGATCACCTGGAACAGTGTTACCTATTTCATCATTATGACAAAAAATAAGTAAGTAAGGAAAAAGTGGTATCCAGATGGAAAAGGGGGGATAGTATGTGAACATGAATAGATAGCACTACTTATATATCTGAAATAGATTATAGGAGGTGAAAAGAGGAGGGGTGGAACACTCCACCTATTCAATAAGTAGTCCAGATCTATCATAAAACAACAGAGTAAATTTGAAGAGGCATATAGTAGACCAACCTTGAAAAGTAGTATGCAGGAAATGTTCCCAGAGGGGATATAAGGCGCATAAGATGCATCAGGCAGCAGAATCTGCTATATGTATGGCGCTGCCGCTGTTGTGTAATGCTAGGATACTTCTAATAAGCGCGTGAGACGCCGATGACGTCACCGCTATTTCGCGCATGCGCAGTTCGTCGTTCCCACCGGAAGTGGGGCATTTGAAACAGGATGAAGGTCAAAAAAGGTCTATATGGCAAGATAGAAAGGACAAACTTAATCTGTTTATGCAAATAATGCTAATAGCGGTAATACAAGTAGAATAAAAGCCTGTTAAATAGTCTAAACTAAATGAATATGCTAAAGCCTATAATCTATTATAATTGAACCAGTATGGAGCTAATTATAGAAAAAGGAGATAACTACTATCCTACAAAAACCGCACGATATGCAAAGTGTAATACCACTAGTTCAGGAATAACTATGGGACAAAAATAAAAAATTAATAATAATAAACTATAAAAAATAAGAGAAAAGTAAAGAAAAGGATAAGAAAAAGAGAGAGAATAAGGTAGATAGGGGAGTCACAGATAGACTATGAGAAGGCTACAAACCCATATAGTGTAAATAAGGATACTGTGGTAGAGATTCCAGATGAAGATAGTGTAGGGGTTCCACCCAATCAACGTATCTAGAAAGTAGGACATATTGTTAAGCAATTTAATCACAGTACAGTTCTAAAATGTGCATAATATAGTTGACAACAATCTACTTAAATAAATGCCGAAATTTCATATTCACGGTTTAACCCTTGAGGTTCCAAGGTCTGTAACCTGTGAATCCAATATGCCTCCCTCTTTTTAAGGAGCATAATTCTATTGCCACCTCTCCTAGGGGAAGTGACATGTTCCAAAACCTGGAATCTAACTTGTGCCACTGTGTGTTTATGTTTGATAAAATGGGCAGGTATGGTTAATAATAAATTCTGGCACCGTATGTTAGACTTGTGTTGTTTGATGCGGTCTCGCACACGCTGGGTTGTCTCCCCAACGTATGCGAGACCGCAAGGACACTTAATTAAATACACCACAAAATTGGAGTTGCATGTAAAAAAGTCTTTAATTAGAATCCGTTCTCCATTGAGAGGATGATGTACACTGTCGCCCTTGATGATATTGGAGCACTGATTACATGAAAGACATGCAAAAGTACCATTTCTCGGGGTGCTCAAAAATTCCTGTCTCAAGGGTTTGACCTCAGAGCCTATGTCTGCTCTGACCAGTCTGTCTTTAATGTTTCTTGGTCGTCTGTAAGAAGGGAGAAATGGAGTCTGGAACTCGCTTATCTGTGGGTAAGCTACACCTAACAATTTCCAATGTTTCCTGAGTATCTGATGTATGCGGTATGCAAATGGGTAGTAAGTATGTACAAAAGCCAGTCGTTTAGGTTTTGTGGTACAAGTGGTGGTATGTGGTGTGTTGATATCCCTCCGTGATTGTTCCAGTACTAATGATGGGTAGCCACGTTCTAAAAATTTATTACTCGCTTGCGACAATCTTGCCTCTCTTTTGATAGGATCATCTACAATGCGGGAGATACGAGAGAATTGAGACTTGGGTAGGGATCTTTTTGTGGCCACAGGGTGAAAGCTACCATAATGAAGAAGACTATTTCTATCTGTGTCCTTAGTGTAAAGGTCTGTGCCAAGAGAGTTATCCGATTTTTTATATACCATTGTGTCCAAAAAGCTGATATTAGTAGAATCAAAATGTAAAGTGAATTGTAATTCCGGCCAGATGTTATTTAAATACTCTGTGAACTCCAAAAGGGTATTCTGTGGGCCTGTCCAAATACAGAAGATATCATCAATATATCTCTTCCAGATCAGAGAATATTGCAAAAAAAGAGAGTTAACATAAATAAAGTTTTCCTCAAAAAAAGACATATATCCATTTGCATATGGTGGTGCCATGTTTGAACCCATAGCCGTTCCCTGTTTCTGGATATAGAAAGTGTCTTGAAATAAAAAATAATTCTCCTCAAGTATTAGCTGTACAAGATCCAGACAAAATTGAATGACATTGGGATGTAGGTCAGAAGATTCAAGTAAAGTCTTTGTTGCATGGATACCCTTTACATGTTGAATGGAGGTATAAGGAGATACCACATCCAATGTTACCAAAATGGAATTGGGTGGTAGCGTACCAAGTTCTCTAATAAGAGATAGAAACATTTTGGTATCCACCAAAAAGGACTTTGTTTTTCTGATAAGTGGGGTCAAAATCTTTTCCACAAAGATGGCCAAAGGAGAAAGAACCGATTCTGTAGACGGAGGTTTGTCCAGCCTCTTGTGTATTTTTGGTAAAATGTAAAAAACAGGGGTTATCGGATGTACTTTAGTGAGATATGCAATTGTATCCAAGTCAATTGTGCCTATATCCCGATGTCTTTGTAATAATAGCTGTATTTTTCGAGTAATAGTGTGTACAGGGTTATGAGATAAAATACCATAAACATCTCTATCCTCCAATTGTCTTTTGATCTCAAAAATATAATCTGGCGAAGTGAGGCGGCTGCGCCAGGCGGCACTGTCTGGGGGGCGGCATTTTTACTATTTACTGTAAACCAGCCCAGGACAGGCCGCTTTAAAAAAAAAAAAAAAAACAGAGCTGAGCGGGGCCTGTCCTGGGCTGGTTTACAAGACGTCGCATCTCAGCGCAGGTGGCGATACAATGACGTCATCACGCCGCCTACGCTGAGACACAGACGTCGCGGACAAGAAGAGGAGGCGGCGGCTGCATCAAGGCATCGCAGGTGAGTATAGCTTTTTTTTTATATATATAAATAGGCCGTAACCTGTTGGAGTATCCCCGGCAGGTCAGGGCCTATTTATTTACCTACCCCGCGTCTGCTCGTGGCCGCCCCCCGCTTCCCCTTCTGCTATGGGACGCAGAAAGGGAAGTGGATGCCGCTGTGAGCGGCCGCGGGTATCGGTAAGTTAGGCCGCAAATACTACTATTTTTATACTCCGGGGCCTATTCAGACCCCGGAGTATAATAATCGGAGGCCTAGGGTTGGTGAGGGAACATAAAAACCAATGTTACTCACCTCCTGCGATCCAATGTAACTCCGAGCAGGCTTGAGGCCTCTGGTAACGTCATCAGGTCACGTCGCCGGCCTGATCACGTGACGTGTGTGTGCAATTAAACAGGGCCGAAAGCTGCAAGGAGTGCACCGGTGTCCAGGATAGGTAAGTAACTCTGGTTTTTATGTTTGTATTCTCCCCTGGGTCTCCAATCATTATACTCTAGGGTCTGAAAAGACCCCAGAGTATAATAATAGTTCATGGGTCGGCCACTATGGGGCATAATACCCTGTGCAGGGACCACTGTAGAGCATAATACCCTGTGCAGGGGCCACTCTGGAGCATAATACAAGTGCAGGGGCCACTATAGAGCATAATACAAGTGCAGGGGCCACTATGGAGCATAATACCAGTGCAAGGGCCACTATGGAGGATAATACCAGTGCAGGGGCCACTATGGAGCATAATACCAGTGCAGGGGCCACTATGGAGCATAATACCGTGTGCTGGGGCCACTGTGGAGCATAATACCGTGTGCAGGGGCCAATATGGAGCATAATACCGTGTGCAGGGGCCAATATGGGGCATAAAACTGTGTGCAGGAGTTGCTGTGGAACATAATACCGTGTGCAGTGGCCAATGCGGGGCATAATACCGTGAGCAGGGGCCACTATGGAGCATAATACCGTGTGCAGGGGCCGCTGAGAGGCATAATACAGTGTGCAGGGGCCGCTGCGGGCCATAAGACTGTGTAATACTGTGTGCAGGGGCTGCTGTGGAACATTATAGTGTGTGTAAATGGGGCGCTATAAACATGGGCTATGGCACCTGTTTATATTATACGCTGTCTGTTTATAGTGACCGTGTGATGTAATTGTAGCCTTGTCACATACTGTAGACATGTACAGGACGAGGCTGTAGTTACATTACATGGCCGCTATGAGATGAATGACACTATGTAAACAGAGAAGCGGTCACGGCGCTTACACAGGTACCATTCAAACAGCTGGTCAGTGGGGGTCCTGGGTTTTTGAACCCCACTGATTAGTTTATTAATGACCTGGAAAACCTTTAATTAGTTAACACCTGGGGTATTATTAATAAGGGGCACTATTTATATAGGGTACACACAGATGTTATTAATATAAAGATGCACTTGGGGGTATTATTCATTATGGGGGGTTATATCACATTTTATAATTGGGGGTAGCAGCAGAATGGGGGCTTTGTGTAGGTGAGGACAATGTGGGTTGGATGCCTGGAAAAGTGAGGAGCCAAAGATGTCTGTGTTGCAACCTTTACAGAGACAAGTCACAGCTGGAAGAAGTGGTCGTGGTGGACCAAAGGGACGAGAAGGGAAATGTGAAGGATTAGTCAGAGACATCACCTGTAAGTCACAGAATGTTACTGCCCTGTATTCACCTAAATGATAGAGGATAAATACCTGAGTGATGGGGGTCTGTCTGCTGAGACCCCCACTGAGCCTGAGAATTGGGTTTTTTCCCCCCACTAGGTGGGAATCCAGCCTGGCTGCAGCCATATATATAGGTGTGTCACTTGGTGGATGGACGAACCCGCGTGGCTCTCATTCACTTCAATGGGAGTGCCAAAGATACCCGAAGTCCAGTACTCAGCTATCTGCGGGGCTCCTATTATAGAGAATGGGGGCCACGTGGGCTTGTCCATCCACCAAGCAGAAGATATGTGAAGTTACTTTCATTGTTAATGCCGTGTTGTTGATCTGATACTGAAGTAATGCAGTAAGAAGAATTCTTAAAAACCGTTTTATAACTTTGTGTATTGTGTATATTGTGCGACGATAACAGTGTGTTAAACTAGTAGCATGGAAACTCAGTTTTTTTTTTTTTTTTTTTTTTTTGGGGGGGGGGGGGGGCGTCTTTCTACAGTCCGCCTCAGACAGCAAAGAGGCTAGGTTCACCACTGCCCCTATCCTATGGATAGATGATAAATACTTTTTATGGCATAATCCCCTTTACAGGGGTTTATTTTAAGCTTATTACCTATTACAGCGGCCATTCCCCACAGCTCTGACACTAATCTATCCTGACCATTAGGACCCCCACGATCAGGGGGATCCTGCATTTGTACTACTGCTCTATTCATCTTTATGGGACTTCTGAAAAGAAGTAGAGTTCAGAATTATCTATGGAAGTCTCAAAGAGATGGACAGATCAGAAGCACATTGTGGATCATCATTCTATTCATATGGGGCAGAAACAGGACCCCTGATCAGTGGGGGTCCTAATGATCAGATCCCCAGTGATCTACTTTTTATTCCTAGAGGGAATAGGTAGTTGCATCTGGTGCTGGAAGTAGACATCTGTGTCCCTGGTATAGCAGCAGTGCCGGAGCTTTGCCCCAATGACTAGAAACACAGCTGCCGTATTCACCACTGCCTTTATACAGTGATCAGAGCTGCAGTATTCACCACCGCCTATATACAGTGAACAAAGTTACAGTATTCACCACCACCTACAGTGCCTTGCGAAAGTATTCGGCCCCCTTGAACTTTTCAACCTTTTGACACATTTCAGGCTTCAAACATAAGGATATAAAATTTTAATTTTTTGGTGAAGAATCAACAACAAGTGGGACACAATCGTGAAGTGGAACGAAATTTATTGGATATTTTAAACTTTTGTAAAAAATAAGAAACTGAAAAGTGGGGCGTGCCAAATTATTCGGCCCCCTTAAGTTAATACTTTGTAGCGCCACCTTTTGCTGTGATTACAGCTGCAAGTCGCTTGGGGTATGTCTCTATCAGTTTTGCACATGGAGAGACTGAAATTCTTGCCCATTCTTCCTTGGAAAACAGCTGGAGCTCAGTGAGGTTGGATGGAGAGCGTTTGTGAACAGCAGTTTTCAGCTCTTTCCACAGATTCTCGGTTAGATTCAGGTCTGGACTTTGACTTGGCCATTCTAACACCTGGATACGTTTATTTGTGACCCATTCCATTGTAGATTTTGCTTTATGTTTGGGATCATTGTCTTGTTGGAAGATAAATCTCCGTCCCAGTCTCAGGTCCTGTCTCCAACAGGTTTTCTTCCAGAATGGTCCTGTATTTGGCTCCATCCATCTTCCCATCAATTTTAACCATCTTCCCTGTCCCTGTTGAAGAAAAGCAGGCCCAAACCATGATGCTGCCACCACCATGTTTGACAGTGGGGATGGTGTGTTCAGGGTGATGAGCTGTGTTGCTTTTATGCCAAACATTTTGGTTTCATCTGACCAGAGCACCTTCTTCCACATGTTTGGTGTGTCTCCCAGGTAGCTTGTGGCAAACTTTAAACAAGACTTTTTATGGATATCTTTGAGAAATGGCTTTCTTCTTGCCACTCTTCCATAAAGGCCAGATTTGTGCAGTGTACGACTGATTGTTGTCCTATGGACAGACTCTCCCACCTCAGCTGTAGATCTCTGCAGTTCATCCAGAGTGATCATGGGCCTCTTGGCTGCATCTCTGATCAGTCTTCTCCTTGTCTGAGATGAAAGTTTAGAGGGACGGCCGTGTCTTGGTAGATTTGCAGTGGTCTGATACTCCTTCCATTTCAATATGATCGCTTGCACAGTGCTCCTTGGGATGTTTAAAGTTTGGGAAATCTTTTTGTATCCAAATCCGGCTTTAAACTTCTCCACAACAGTATCACGGACCTGCCTGGTGTGTTCCTTGGTCTTCATGATGCTCTCTGCGCTTTAAACAGAACCCTAAGACTATCACAGAGCAGGTGCATTTATACGGAGACTTGATTACACACAGGTGGATTATATTTATCATCATCAGTCATTTAGGACAACATTGGATCATTCAGAGATCCTCACTGAACTTCTGGAGTGAGTTTGCTGCACTGAAAGTAAAGGGACCGAATAATATTGCATGCTCCACTTTTCAGTTTTTTATTTTTTACAAAAGTTTAAAATAACCAATAAATTTCGTTCCACTTCACAATTGTGTCCCACTTGTTGTTGATTCTTCACCAAAAAATTTTAATTTTATATCCTTATGTTTGAAGCCTGAAATGTGGCAAAAGGTTGAAAAGTTCAAGGGGGCCGAATACTTTCGCAAGGCACTGTATATACAGTGAACAGAGCCTTCTGCTTCCAGATCTGTCCCCTGTATAGGTTATAGCACTGGAGACTGGCTGGAAGCCCTGAGTGCTGCACCTCCACTGATCTGATACTGGTGACCCTATCCTAAGGGAGGACCATCAGTATGAAAAATGCCCTCCAGCCCAAAAAACCTGTTTGATGGAAGTTTTTTTATAGACCACAGACAAAAAAATGAAAACAGGACAATGAATATTATTAGTGAAAAATCTAATTTTAATTTTATATTTAGTATCAAAAAAAGTTTTAATTAAAATATAGGTACAAAATATAGAAAACCTCATGCAGGGGGCATACAAATAAAGATCACATATAAAAACCCATAATGTACAGCATAATGTAAGGAGAAGGGGAAAACCCAAATAAACAAGGAATGGGAGAAGGAAGGGATTCCCAGACCACATGACGTTAGAAGAGAATAGATACTTAATAATGGACATCTCATGGGGCCAGGGTAACAGCTAGTCTCAGATCCTGAGGGGTCGCATATACACTACACTGGGATTGGTTGCTATTAGCAATAGGTGGAACTTAACCTTTAATGTAAATTATAATAAATATTTAAGACGGTCAGAGAATATCACCAAATAATGTGCACAAAACAAACCGTGCTCTAGATAAAAAAAAGGGAACGGTCTTACCCGGACCTACTGAGAGACGTTGGGGACTCAACGGGACTTACAGATGAAGGTCTGGTATAATTATACCCTATCTCTCACCTATGTCCCACAATGACTCCTGTCCTAACAAGGACAGTCCCAAAACTCTCCCTGTATCTCCCTATCAAATTAGATCCATGTTACAAACGTGTTTCATGTCCCAACCAGATGGAGGGGCAATCCTCAGGGGATTTCAAAATATAAGCCCAGTGGGGAGTAACAGCCCTTCAAGCTACTCAACCTGTTTACTTACAGGACTACTGCTGACACACATGCTCCCCTGCATTCAGGGTGGAGCGTACATCTGCACAGCCCTACAACTGGCAAGCTATGATAATACACGGTTGAGTAGCTTGAAGGGCTGTTACTCCCCACTGGGCTTATATTTTGAAATCCCCTGAGGATTGCCCCACCATCTGGTTGGGACATGAAACACGTTTGTAACATGGATCTAATTTGATAGGGAGATACAGGGAGAGTTTTGGGACTGTCCTTGTTAGGACAGGAGTCATTGTGGGACATAGGTGAGAGATAGGGTATAATTATACCAGACCTTCATCTGTAAGTCCCGTTGAGTCCCCAACGTCTCTCAGTAGGTCCGGGTAAGACCGTTCCCTTTTTTTATCTAGAGCACGGTTTGTTTTGTGCACATTAATTGGTGATATTCTCTGACCGTCTTAAATATTTATTATAATTTACTTTAAAGGTTAAGTTTTATGATTTCTTGGATCCTGTGCTTGTGACAATTGATTGTTGGATCACCAAGTTTGTTTGATAACGTAATTGTATGCTTTGGCGATAGCAATAGGTGGATTCACACCTGTGCTCAGTTTCCGTTGGGGGTTTCCGTTGGTCTGTCCCCATTCCACTTGAAAAATGCAGAGAGAAAAATCCTACAAGCAGGGCTTTTCTCTCTGCATTTTTTGGGCGGAAACATTATAGTCTATGGGGTTCGCAAGTAACCACTTTTTAAGCGAATTGGATTTCCGTTCAGTAGTGAGAGGTAACCCCCCAGTGCGCAGTGGCCCACCCAAGTTTGTGCTGGGTGGGTCATTGTGGGACATTATATTGCACGGAGGGGCCACTGCGGGGCATTATCCTGCACGGAGAGATCTTTGGCATGAATGGGGATGGAGGCACATTTTCTGAACAGCCCATGGTAACCTCAATCCTCCCCAGTGCAAAGTAAGAATTGCAACTTACCACTTGCTCCTTAACTCCTTCCAGCCGGTGACATTTTTCGATTTTAATTTATGACTCCCCGCCTCCCAAAACCCATAACTTTTTTTTTTTTTTTATTTGTCCATTTACAGAGCCATATGAGGGCTTAAAGGGGTTTACCGGGCAAAAAATGTTTTGTTTTTTTTTTTGTTTTTTTTTTAAAAAAGGTCTGTGTTATTAATGGGTTAATAAATGCACCCAAATACCTTTAGCAGTGTTTTGAGTGATTTCTGTGTTTCTCTGGGAGCGCCTGGCATCTTCTGCATTTGTTTACATGGTGTAGCTTCCTGCTGTCTTAGCTAATGCATCATGGTACTTGTAGGCTGACTCACACTATCTCCCTCTCACACCCTCTCCCTGTCTCTCTAGTTATCCCGCCCACTACTAGCCCTTCCCAACTAACTCAGCCCACCCCTCCACCCCATCATACTTACCTCTCTTCCTTCCAGACTTCCTCCTGTGAGACAGCTCCTCCCTCTTTTCTGACTGTCGGCACACGTAATAGTCCCGCCGTTGCTTTGTAGCTGGCAATCAACCTCTACAGCGCAGACATGGGAGGCTACTGCTCCTACGCCTGAACAGTAGAAGTGGATTGTTGGCAAAGAGGGAGGAGTCAAAAGAGGGAGTAGCTGTCCCACAGGAGGAAGTCTGGAAGGAACAGAGGTAAGTATGATGGGGTGGAGGGGGGGCGAGTAGTAGTCACCGGTAACCAGAAAATGTGGGTAAATATACATTTTTAATAAATTATGTAATTTAGAAAGTAGTCGGGGGGAGGGTGTTTAGATTAGTGTAGGAATTACAACTTATCCTGGACAACCCCTTTAATGTTTGTGGGACAAATTGTTCTTCATAATGGTACCATTTATTATTCTGTACAATGTACTAGGAAGATGGAAAAAAATTCAGAATTGGGTGGTATTTGAGAAAAATTGGATTTTTGTACTCACCATAAAATCCTTTTCTTGTTGTATTCACTGGGGGACACAGCACCACGGGTATAGACCTGGTCACTAGGAGACAGACACTAGAGAAATGAAAGGTGTTGGCTCTGCCTCCAGGCTATACCCTGCCACAGCCACTGTGCATGAATCAGTTTGTACCGTAGCAGTAGGAGAGAGACACAAAGGAATATGGAACCAACAACCAGCAACATGTTCCTGCTCGAACTGTGTTGGTTTCTTTTCGGGTTCAGGACAACACTGAAAAACAAGGGTGGGATCTGTGTCCCCCAGTGAATACAATGAGAAAAGGATTTTACGGTGAGTAAAAAAATCCCATTTTCTTGCTTATTTCACTGGGGGACACAGCACCATGGGATGTCCTAAAGCAGTCCCAGAGGGTGGGAATAACATGGCCATGCTAACCCTTAACGCTTAGCCGCTTCCAGAAACTTACAACCCAAACTGGCATCGGCAGAGGCCACAGAATGGATCTAGTGAAACTTAGAGAAAGAGGATCCTCCAGAGGATCTTGGCCCTCTGGAGGAGGATGGCCATGAGAGACACCATCACTGAGGAAAAAACCCAGAAGGCAGAGGCCAGCCCAAAGGGGAGAGCGACAACTGGAAAGGTCAAGGAGCCACCGCAAAAAGAAGAAACCGCTGACGACACAGCGCGATAATGTAGATGGACGAAGAATTCGCCCATCTCCAGGGATGCCACCACAGACTGCATAAAACTACAACGGAACTTGCAGACATGGACAAACCTGTTGAGCCCTTTCAGGTCCATGATGTTACGAAGGAAGCCGTCCTTCTTGGGAATGGAGAACAGGTAGGAATAGTAACCCAGGATACGCTCTGAAGCGGGAACGGGGATACTGACTCCCTGCCGCTGAAGATTGGAGACAGCCTGGATTGTCCGACGTAGGGAAGGCAAAGAGACTCCAGCAAAGCTGGAGTAGCCTGACACCACCTCTCAGGCCCAGGACCCAGACGTCCCGCCACTTGAGAGGCCCAGAGAGGGGAAAAAACTTCATGCCGAGGAGGGCTAGGAAGAGCAAGGCCTGGACGACTTGGTGCAGAACTGCCAGAGAGGTCTGGACTTCAAAGAAGCTTTCTGGAACAGGAGAACGGCTGACACCTAGGACGTCTATGAGGGAGGAAGAATCTATTCCTCCGTGGCCTCAGGGATAAGCTTCTCGACGCCTTTAACAAAAATTTGGCCCAGGACGACCTGGAAAGGGAGGAGGGCTGCATTTGCCTTCTTGGAGGCGGACTCAGTATTCCACAACGAATCCAAACGGTATGGCGGATAGCTACTGTGTTGGCAGCCGCCTTGGCAGATTTGGGAGGCATCGCCAGGTATTTGGAAGCGTTCAGGATCTCAGAGACGAGCAGCTGGAGGGAAGCTGTATCAGGAAGGTTTGACTGAAGCTGTTTGGCCCAGGAAAAGTAGGCCTTGCTGACCCGAGAGGCAGCGAAGGAAGGCTGCAGGGAGAAGCCAGCCACTACAAAGGCCATCATCTTGCAGCAATACAACAGCCTGCATGTAGGAAAATGCAATGTATCAGTTCTGCATTGCAAACAATACAACAGAAGCGATCCCATCTCACTCTGAGGGATCACTGAGTTAGGCAGAGACTGCTGAAGGCAGAATAGAAGCCTTGGAGAGTCTAGCTATCACGGGATCCACCGCGGGAGGCTCTTAATGATAGGAAGGGACACTTGGGGCGGCTCGCTGACAAGATGTCAAAACAGGCCGGCTTGCACTCACTAGTTACTGATCTACAAGTACCGTGCGCTAACCGATTGCACCACTGGTGCAACTTGCTTCCTTTACCTTGGATGTTCATCATTGCCAGCCAGGGAGAGCTAGAGACATGTTTCACAGCATAGCCTGGCAGAACTGCCCGAGCTCACCTTCCACTTGCAGACACACAGGTCAAGGGAAGGGATGTCCGACTTCCTAGTAGAAGACAGGATGATCCAGGGAGAAGCCACTGTGCCCTCAAGATGTGATCAAACACCCAGTGGCAGAAGGAGATGTCCACTTGAGAGGACGGGTCCGGGTCCTCAGAGATCTGTAGGGTATCTCTACCGCATGGATGAGCTCTCGCGTAGCAGCAGATATAGATGAGCCTAGCTGATGCTCCGTGTCGGAGTCAGAGGCGTCTCCAGGTAAGTAGACCGAGCAGGGGGAGGCAGGGATCTGCCTGTCGGAGTGGAGTCTCTATCTGGGGAGTGCCCAGAGAAAGGGGTGGAGGACCATGAACTGTAGGAAGACTTCCTGGTCCTTTGGAGGGGGATGGCTCCTGGAGCTGTGACGGGAACTATGAGGGTGTCCAGGAAGATCCCTAGAAGCCGCCGACTAAGTGGTGATCTGGGAAATCAGCCATTCTAAGTTTCCAGCACTGACTAGTTAAGTCTGATAAGGACACCATTGCCAAGGTGAGGGAGGCCGCCCAATTCTGGGATGGATAAACCAGAGAGGGGCCAGGAGGTTCCTGACTGTCTGAGGCGTAAGGCAGAGAGAGCAGATGGGCTCAGGCTGTCCACACGGCAACTGTTTTTGATACAGCGGGTGCACGTATAAAAAACGTGATGGAACCAGAGGGGCCGGAGGGTGAGTGACAAAGCAGAGGGGACCCATGGAAATTAGGGGTAACCCAGGGGGTTAGCCTACCAGATCGCAAAATATGGCCGCTCACCAACAGCTGCAGAGAGGACTCCGCAGGTGCAATGTCTCCAAGGGAGCTGTGAGGAAAATAAGAGGAATCCCCGCTGTCCCAGCAAGCCAAAAAGACAAGAAGCAAATAAAAAGTGATTCTGAAGAGAGCAAAGCCCTTCCCCTGATAATACAGTTTCAGTAGCTACTGAGCAGGCTGGATGGCTTGCCAAGACAGATCCCTGGCCAATGGAAGGCCCCAGGGCCGGAAAGGGGTGGGCCTAGTTCCCGGCCAGGCCTCGGACTCGTGTAGAAATGGGGCCGGCCGCGTGGCACCATCGGCGGTGAGGCGTGGCCGTGAACTTCTGGAAGGCCCGATGGAGGCCTGGGAAATGTACTGGGGGGCCAGGAAAGGGGGTCCCCACACGAAGGGGAGGGGGGAAACCGGGTGCCCCCCCCTGACGGGGGCCCGCTTGGTAGGAGCGACCAGAAGGCCCAAAAACACCCCAGAAAAAAAGGGGTTTATTTTCAAAATTTAAGGCCCAGCTCTGGGGGTCCCTGTGATGCCCCCCTAAACAGGACCCATGCTATTTTCCCCCCTGGGAGAGGCACTGAGAGGCTGAGTGGAGCCTGAGGTGGAGGAGGAGAGGGGCTGAGGTAAGTTTCATACTCACCTGCCTTCTACTCTTCTCATACTTGCCTGTCTGATGTCTTCAGGCAATGCAGGGTCACCTCCTCGGTAGAACCTCGCACGTGGGAGTGGGGCCACCGGTACTCCGGCCGCCGATATGGCGAGTGGGTAACCGGCGAGGCGTTCTTTTGCAGAGCGCTGTGCCCGCAGGAGGGTACGACTAGTGTGGCGTACACGCTGACGACCCCCTGCACCTGAAAGAAAAGTAAAAATAAAAACGATGTAAGACAGAAGACCTGAGTCAGGGCGTGTCCGCCTCCTATGGACACTAGGTTCAAACTGAATTCATGCACAGTGGCTGTGGCAGGGTATAGCCTGGAGGGGGAGCCAACAGCTTTCAATTCCCTAGTGTCTGTCTCCTAGTGACCAGGTCCATACCCATGGTGCTGTGTCCCCCCAGTGAAATAAGCGAGAAAGCTGCATTTGTGCGACTTTCTTACGGCTTCTTTTTTACGGCGTTCACTCTGTAGCCAAAATGACAGATCACCTGTATTCTATATTTCAGTATGATTCTGGGAAAAACAAATTTGTATAATTGTATTTACATTTTAACTCCTTAAAGATCTAAAATGTTGCAGAAAAAATGTTTTTTCTTAAAGTCGCCATATTCTGCCACCCGTAACTTTTTTATATTTCTGTGTACAGGGATCCATAGGGCATCGTTTTTTGTGGATCCAGGTGTACTTTTTAGTTATACCCTTTTGGGGACTGTTTATTGCTTTGATCACTTTTTATTCAAGTTTTTATTAGAGGCGAAACAGTGAAAAAATAGCGGTTTGGCACTTTTGATTTCTTTTCCCGCTGCGGCATTCACTGTACGGGAAAAATATTTTCATAGATTTGTACACTGGGCGTTTTCAGACACAGGGAAACCTAATGTGTACGTGTTTCACATTACTGAAGTACTTTTATATGTGTTCTAGGGAAACGGGGGTGATTTGAATTTTTTTTTTTTTTTTTTTTTTTTTCTTGCATTTATTAGACCCCCTAGGGGTCTTGAACCCTAGGGGGTCTGATCACTAATGCTATGCATTACAGAATGTTGGCAGACAAGTCTGGGATCCTTCAATAGACTCCTGGGTGTCAGGCCAACGGGATGCCAGCCCCGGATCTTATTCTGGGTGACCGTGATCCCCAGCAAAATGGCACCTGGAACAGTGCCAGCACTGATATGGGGATGGGGTTAATGCCGGTGATCAGTGCCAGCTGATTAGTGTCGGGTCTCTGCAGAAATCCGGCGGGTACAGCGGCCTCTCAGCACCTATACTATTACAGCAGATGTCGGGAAGGGGTTAAACATTAGCTTAGGGTGGGTTCACACCTGCGCTTGGTGTCCGTCCGTCGCCAATCCAGTGAAAATCTCGGCGAACTGGATTGGCGTCGGATACAGACCGGTCAGCGGCGCATTGGTTAAAAACCCATTCATTTGAATGGGTTTTTAAAGCAGTGCGCTTGTGGTGTGCGCTTACACCCTCTGCGCTGCGAATCCTTTTTTTTTTCGTCAGACACGAAGTCCTGCATGTCCGACTTAGTTTCCGACGAAAAAAAAAGGATTCGCAGCGCAGAGGGTGTAAGCGCACACCCGCGCACTGCTTTAAAAACCCATTCAAATGAATGGGTTTTTAACCAATGCGCCGCTGACCGGTCTGTATCCGACGCCAATCCAGTTCGCCGAGATTTTCACTGGATTGGCGACGGACGGACACCAAGCGCAGGTATGAACCCACCCTTAGGGAGCATTTTATTTTAAGTGGGGGATAAATATTTTACATGTAGAGGCAGAGTAAGGGCCATTATATTACATGTTGGTTGCTGTGGGGCCATTATATTACATGTGGACACCGAAGGGGACATTCTACTGAGTGTGGGGGCACTGAGTGTGGAGGCACTGAGGGGGCCATCACATAACTGGCAATGAAGTCTTATTTTATAAACTTTTATAAGTGATGGCTATTTGGAGGTGCCCGATTGAGACATTTGATCACTAGGGGGCACTTCGCTTGGTCTAGGGCACTGGCACCTAGTGATCTTGTAGTGGGGTCTTCACACCATTGAGATCTCACATAAACCTAGAAACAAACAAAAACTTAGTTAAACATTGTTTTAGGGTTTTTTTTAGTCATAAATATATATAAAAAAACAAAACAAAACCAGAGGACAGTCCAGAATTTGATGTGACTGCAGAGACACTGCCCCCTGATAGTTTAAGTGTTCCCTTCATGAGACTGCCCCATTTGTTACACATCCTTCACCTGTCCCCCTCTCACACAGCCTGAGCCCCATGCCCCCTTCTCACACAACTATACCCTTAATGTACCCCTTTTATCATGCAGGCTGAAACCCCAATTCTCAATCTTGTGCATCCTGCACCCCCATTCCCACTTTATTTCTCACAAAGACTGCTCCCCCATGCCCCTTCTTAGCTTACGTGCAGCCTCACCCCCATGTACCCCTCTTGCTCACGCACAGCCTGCACCCACATGTACCCCTCTTGCTCACGCGCAGCCTGCACCCCCATGTCCTCTTACTCACGCGCAGCCTGCACCCACATGTACCCCTATGTTCCCCTCTTGCTCAAGCACAGCCTGCACCCCCATGTTCCCCTCTTGCTCACGCGCAGCCTGCACCCCCCATGTTCCCCTCTTGCTCACGCGCAGCCTGCACCCCCATGTACGCCCATGTTCCCCTCTTGCTCACGTGCAGCCTGCACCCCCATGTTCCCCCTCTTGCTCACGCGCAGCCTGCACCCCCATGTTCCCCTCTTGCTCTCGCGCAGCCTGTATCCCCATGTTCCCCTCTTGCTCACGCGCAGCCTGCATCCCCACTCACCCCTGGCTGTGCGTGAACAAGAGGGGAGAATTTGGGGTGCAGGCTGTCCCCCCTCGTACCCACACACAGCCTGCACGCCCATTGCCCCCTCCTACCCACACGCAGCCTGTACCCCCATTGCCCCCTCATTCCCACACGCAGCCTGCACCCCCATTGCCCCCTCCTACCCACACACAGCCTGCACCCCCATTGCCCCCTCCTACCCACACGCAGCCTGCACCCCCATTGCCCCCTCCTACCCACACGCAGCCTGCAACCCCATCGCTCCCTCTTACTCACACGCAGCCTGCACCCCTATTCCCCCCTCTTGCTCACACACGTTTTCTTCTCTCCTCCTTACCTTGCATTAGTGTCCGTTCCTAGCAGCTTCCTCTTCCTGTGTAACACAGCACTTTCCTGTATAATCCAGAATAGCTCCGCCCACACAAGAGTTTTATCACATGGTCATGAAGTCATCGAGGGTCCTTTAGACCACTAGGATTTAGCATCTACCCTCAGTAAAGAAACTTTTGGTTAACAAAGGACAGTGTCTTTTGCTATTCCACTTTTGAAAATTGACTTGCTGTGTGTCCATGAGAGGTGCCCCATAGTGTGGACCACCACTACAGCTACCGTGACCATTTCAATAGCTCAGCTACCAGAGGTCCTACTAGAACACCCGCATCCTCTGGGATACCACACAACTGATGTTCAAACCATTGTAAAACTGCAAGTACAAGAAAATATGCCCTTGATGGCAGCTAAATAAAAAAAGAAGGCCCGACTTAATATTTTAACCCTAGCATGCGTAGCGGGGGGCCTTTTAGGCCCCGGTGCTTACTTTTTTGCTATTTATCTGCAAAATTACTTTCGTTAGAATTTTGAAACTCTAGGTATTCCTCAAGTATGTCGTCGTTGGTAATATCCAGTTCATATAATTTTTTTGATAGGCATTTTGGTGTAACAATGCTTGTTGGGGGAAAACCACATCTGTACAGAATGGGGGCCTTTTAGGCCCCTGCTATTTTTATCATGTACTCAGCAGTGTTTGTGTCTCAAGTTACTTTATTTGAAGTCAGGGTTGCTAGTGGAGGGGCCAGGGGGTGGACCATGGCATGTGAGGATGTCATGTGATTTTGGGAGAGAGTGATATACAGATATACAGAGTTATACAGAAACTCATCCAGAATTCCATGCAAGGAGGAAGGACAGGAGATGCCTATTCTTGAAGGACCTTTGCCATGAACTTGTAATGCCTCACATGATGGAGCGAAGCAACATGAAATGCTTGCCAAAGCAAACTAAAGAAGCAATGAAACGGTGTGGCGTACAGTTTCAGGATATTCCAGGACCAGGAGAAAGAAAACGAAAGCGTTGTTTCATTTGTCCAAGAAACTTAGAGAGGAAAACTGAGCAATATTGTACCACTTGTGGGGAAAATGTCTGTAAAGAACATTCTTCAGAAAAGATAACATGTGAAAATTGTTTGGAAGACCAATAAAATTGAAAAGAAAAAGTTAGAAAAGAAATGTAGCTGCAGCTAGTTTACTCTAGATTTATATACCTTTGTGTGTTTTTCATATCTTTGTTTTAAATTGGAAAAAAAAAATGTTTTTTGGTATTTTCTACAAGAAATTATAAATTAAAATGTTGTACATTATTCATATCTTATTTTGCAATTTTGAAATAGACTTATAAAAGTTATTTATGTGAGTTTCTCCATATGATTCGCACTGGGGCCTAAAAGGCCCCCCATTACGTAAAAGTGTAGATTTGTGATGTCACGCATTCTAGGGTTAAAGAAAGTTCTCAACTTGGAATAGTATGGCATCATTAGGATAAGCTAAAAGATTCTGATCGGTAGGAATCTGTCCTCTTCTAGACCAGAGATCGGTAGGTGGCCAAGAAATAACAGGAAAGGTGAATGCCATTATGACAATTAAAACAGTCTGCAATTGTGAACATTTCCTTTAAACTTTATAAAAGGTCTTCACAGTCATCTTGCAATAACCTTCATAATATGTGTAGCTTGTGGTAGCCCACACTTGTCCAGCATAGTGGCAAGTACATAGCAGAAATTTCCAGCAATTAAATATGTGAAAAGTACAAATATATTTTTTATTTTTCCTTCTTTGCAGAGCTTTTGGCTCCTATGTAATACATTGTAAACAATAAATTTATAATATTCCATTCCACTCTATGAA
Source organism: Leptodactylus fallax (assembly GCA_947044405.1). Classification (NCBI taxonomy): domain Eukaryota; kingdom Metazoa; phylum Chordata; class Amphibia; order Anura; family Leptodactylidae; genus Leptodactylus; species Leptodactylus fallax. The sequence continues at coordinate 8,078,981 of CAMRHE010000045.1, forward strand.
TTTTTCTTTTTAAGGTTCAACATTCACTATAGTATTAAATTGTATAAAAATATTCCAACAAGATTATAGGTTGTAACAGTTAAGGATTATTGCTGAATGCAGCCTTTACAGTGTTTGATACATAAAAAGGTGTTGTTGGTATAGATAAAAGTCAGCCGAACCTGCAAAATTTTAGCTTTGTTTTTTCTCCCCACTGAGAAAAACATGCATGTTCATCCAAAACAGGAGGAAGGACTAGTAAGTGTATGCTAAGAGGTATATGGCCAAACCTATCTTAAGAAGACACTTTTTTACTTTATGTAGCCAAAACACACCCATTTGCGGTGACCAGTCGCAACATGATTTTGATAGTGATGCTTACGCTTTACCCACAAATTCATGTGGCCATGCTTCAGGCCACATGCAGTTTGTGGTAGGTGTGATTTTGCACCAGTCTTCACAGTGATTGACTGTGCATAGCAGATTTGCTTTTTGCCGTATGTATGTTAGGCTAAAACCCCATGTTGCAAAAATGCAGCGTTTTTGCCACTGTGGAAATGCCACAAAGAAAAAACAAACGCTGTGTTTTATAGCACCTGCAAAGTGAATGAGATCCTGGCTAATCCCATCCACACATTGCAGAAAAGAATCAGCTGCGAATTCAAAAACACAAGCGTAAATCACAGCATGTCAAGTATACCTGCGGAAATAAATAAGGGAAGAATAAAGGCAAGAAAATCAGCTGGTAAAAACTCTGCAAAAACGCAATGAAAAATGCTGCAGAAAAAAAAATGTTTTTTTTTCAGCAATATTTTGCAACCTGTGGCCTTAGCCTAAAAGTGCCCATACACCTTTATATAGCTGTGAGCCAAACAGCTATTCTTCCTGACCTTCCCATTTGCCTGCATGTGTTTTCAGAATAACCCACTGCAAGGCACTTCTGACACAAGCTTATTTCATGTGGGTACAAAAGATCTGATATAACCAAGCCTTGTTTTCCCTGTTGTCTAAGGAGAGTCAGGACAGCCCCATATACATTAAGTAGTCAGCTGAGTTTCCTGTAATTTACACAGACACCATAAAGGGCAATTTATTTATTCTTACCAAAAAACTTGTTTTGCTTGATAGGGCACTTCACAACATATGTTTTTCACTGCTTAGAAAATGAACATTAAAGGGGTTGGCCACTTTCAGACCAATATTGAGAGACCAATGTTATAGTTTGGCTAACAAAAAGCTGTTCAATTTTCCAATATACTTGTCATTCATTTTGCTTATTCTGTGGTCATGTGATGGATACACAGGTGCACAGCTCGTTACCAGATAGGTGTCTGATTACTGTACTGTGACTGTAACGAGCTGTGCACCTGTATCCATCACATGACCATGGACTGATTTTTATCCACTGGAAGTAAGCAGAGTGAATAACAGCAAGCAGAGATCTAGAAAACTGGAATTGATACAGAAAGTATATTGGAAAAATTGTACAACTTTTTATTTCTCTCAATGTTGGTCTGAAAGTGACCACCCCTTTAATCCTGTATGCAAATTAAGTAGCACATGCTAGAAAGCTGGTCCCAATCCCAACAAGTGCTGCAAGTCTTTATTGCAAGCCCCACCAAGCCAAGCCATGCCACCCTACCCCTTTGCCCTAACTGACAGCTCTTATGCTCCATTCCATTTGTCCAGCTAGTTCTGGTGCATGCAGAGAATGTATTTGAAACTGTTGGCAACAGCAGGCAGAATACTGTGTATGTACTGGTCCAATAAAAAATGGTGCATAGGCCGGCCGTTGGATAGGGCTTGCATCTGAGACCCAGAGCTCTTACCATGATTGGGACTGCCTAAAGGGTTAAAGTTACAATGTATTTGTAGGCATGTTGCTAAGTGCCTTACCAAGCGCTAGCAGTCGTTTGAGAAGGGATAAATCATGGATGGGATAAAGCACCTGACTTTGAATGTGATCCTAGATTTGCATGTGCTAATATTTTGGATTGTGTGGAAAACAAGAATTCTGAAACTTGGAATGTTTCATATGTCTTAGGTCATAGCAACTTTGTCAGTTTATAATACTAACAACTCTCCAAGAATAGCATTAGTTGTCTCCATGTATAAAATAGTTAACACATATTTATAATGTAAATGTCCAGTTCTGATATTAATGTGTCCTGGTCCCAGCGATGAGGTCTTCTGAATGACAATCCAGGACAGATTATCTGTGGTCGCCTTCATCTTCTAGTGGTTTGTCTTCTTATCTGAGACTGAAAGAGAGTAACAATGCACATTAGCAAACTAACATCAGAAACATAAGCAGTCAAACTGTGACTGAAGGACTAAGCATTAGATATGTCTTTGAGAGCCTGCTTATAAGGTGCAGTGAAACACAGGACATAAATACAGTTTTTAACGGTAACATATACAATTAGTTTATGGGAAATCGCTGCAATACCTACACCTGCCGCTACAGGCTGTATGGCTAGTGGGCAGCACTGCCTATGTACTGGAGATCTGCCTGGGTCCTGGGTGTCGGACCCCTACAGATTTATTATTGATGGCCTCTTCTAAGGATAGACTATCAATTGTAGAAAGTGATAACCCCATTAAAACACACTTTTACTTTAGGTCCCCCACATAAAAACACAGCTACATTCTTTTTGTCGGTTTGTTTTCAGGATCAGTAGGGAAGGGCTCCAGAGATTAGACCCTTAAAGTTCCAAATGTTATGACATATCCTTAAGGCCCAGAATAAGCCTATGTCCTTAAGGGGTTAAATATAACCTGAATATATAAACATTCCTATAAATGTTATGTATTCAGGTGTTCACTCCCAGTGCACTAAACTGCCTCATTTTAGCATCCACAGCATATGTCAAATGTCTAATAGAGGCAGGTCCCACCTTTCAGACCTGCAATTATACCCATAACAAAAATAAATGGAGCGAGCACATATGTACACCACATCTCTGTTCATTTTCTGCCTGGATGCGTCCACAACATGCAGTCATGGCCATAAGTGTTGGCACCCCTGAAATTTTAACAGAAAATAAAGTATTTCTCCCAGAAAATTATTGCAATTACAAGTTGTGTTATACACCTGTTTATGTCCTGTGCGTGTATTGGAACAACACAAAAAACTGAGAAAAAAAAAAGACAAAAAATGAAAATGATATAAATTTCACGCAAAACTCCAAAAACGGGCCAGACAAAATTACTGGCACCCTCAACTTAATATTTGGTTGCATGGCCTTTGGAAAAAATAACTGAAATCAATAGCTTCCTATAACCATCAACAAGCTTCTTACACCTCTCAACTGGAATTTTGGACCACTCTTCTTTTGCAAACTGCTAGGTCTCTGATATTTGAAGGTGCCTTCTCCCAACTGCAATGTTAAGATCTCTCCACAGGTGTTCAATGGGATTTAGATCCGGACTCATTGCTGGCCACTTCAGAACTCTCCAGCGCTTTGCTTCCATCCATTTCTGGGTGCTTTTTGAAGTATGTTTGGGGTCATTGTCCTGCTGGTAGACCCATGACCTATGAGGCAAACCCAGCTTTCTGATACTGAGCCCTACATTGCAACCCAAAATCCTTTGTGCAAGGCATGATGAAATCTGAATATTACCACAGTCAAGGCATCCAGTGCCAGAGGCAGCGAAACAACCCTAAAACCCTTTGAATCTCCACCATATTTGACTGTTGGTATGGTGTTCTTTTCTTTGTAGGTCTCATTCTGTTTTCGTTAAACAGTAGAATGATGTGCATTACCAAAAAGGTCTATCTTGATCTCATCTGTCCATAAGACGTTTTACCAGAAAGATTTTGGCTTACATTTTGGCAAACTGCAGCCTAGTTTTTTTAAGTCTGTGTGTCAGAAGTGGGTCCCTCCTGGGTCTCCTGCCATAGAGTTTCATTTCATTCTAATGTCGACAGATAGATCGAGCTGACACTGATGCAGCCTGAGCCTGCAGGACAGCTTGAATTTATTTGGAGCTTGATTGGGGCTGCTTATCCACCATCTGCACTATCCTGCCTTGCAACCTTTTCATCAATTTTTCTCTTCTATCCATGTCCAGGAAGATTAGCTACAGTGTCATGGGTTGTAAACTTCTTGATTATGTTGCACACCCTGGACAAAGGAACATCATGATCTCTGGAGATGGACTTTTCCCCTTTCTGTTCTCCATGCTTAGTGTGGCAGACACAGACACACAATGCAAAATTTGAGTCAACTCTCCTTTTTATCTGGTTTCAGGTGTGATTTTTATATTGACCACACCTGTTAGTTGCCATAGGTGAGTTTGAACGAGCATCACATGCTTGAAACAAAGTTATTTACCCACAATTTTGAAAAGATGCCAACAATTTTGTCCGGTCCATTTTTGGAGTTTTGGAAGAAATACTTAAATTTTCTGGAAAAATTTCAAGGGAGCAAGTACTTATAGCCATGACTGTAGATGCAGGTGCCAGATTTGCAACCTATAGCTTTCAGACATTTCTCACATATTTTGGCACGTCTAAGGTGTGAATACTCCTTTATTAGCATATTCTCAAATGAGTCTACTAGTCTCAAATCTAGTAACCGCCATTAAAAATACAACATCAACCTTTAGAGCCAATGGTCATTTAAGAGAGTTAGATATTTTCGTACCATTTTCCACCTTAAAATCTTTATCCATTCATCTGCTTCGGCACCAGTCTTTGCACAAAGGTAGTAAGTCCTCAGGGGAAATACTAGACTGTAAAAAAAAAAAAAAAAAAAAATGTATAGTCAGATCTAGAGTTACATACAAATTTGTAGAAATATTTAACTTGTACACTTCTTCTATTTTTTGTCTCATTGGGGGAAATCAATCATTCTACACCAGTTCTCTGCCATAGAGGGATGATATTGTGGCCCAGAAGGTGAGCTACAACCCCCGTTCTGTACCTCACTCACCACATTGTGCCCCGCCTGACATATTTATTATAACTCATGCCACTTTTCTGATACGAGTTGTAAACTGAAATCAATGCCAATTGCTAACTGGCGTAGATATCCATTCAGGTGCACAGGCATGCAACTGATTTATGAAGAGGCTCCGGCTCCAGTCGTGTCCTGTGCCAGTCAGGGCCTTTGTTAAGGGGAACCTATCACCACCCCAAGCATATTCAACTGCTACCACTTTGTTACAAAGCTCATTATAGTGATAAATAACATACCTCTGTTTTGTATGTCACTTTTGTAGATTTGGAAAAACAACAACTTGAAGTCTTATGCAAATGATGCAGTTGGTGTGCTGGGGGAAGGCCTTTAGCTTCTTGAAGCACTGCTCTTGCTGATGGGTGATGGGGAAAATCAACCTCCACTGCACACAGTGGTGCAGTTAAGAGATTGAAGGGGTCTAAGCAGCAACACCAGTGCTCCAGGGAGCTGAAGGTCCACCCCAGTGCACCAACTACCTCATTTTAATAAGACTTCAAAGTAGTTCTTTTTCTAAATCTACAAAAGTGGCATACATGACAAAGATATGATATTTATCATGTTCTCTGTAACATAGTGGTGACAGTTGAATAAGCCTGGGGAGTGGATAGACTCCCTTTAAGACTGGTGTATGAAACAACAGTCTTAATAAAGCTGTCCCATTGAGTCTGTGCATACATAGCTGTATAAAGGTTCATAGGAAGCAACTGCATGTGGGCCCTAGTGCGAGATAGTTCAAATGCTCATCTGCCAGATAAGAAGCCACCAGTATTATAAAAGACACATAATAGGGGCCTCTTACAATTGTTTTTGGCTTGGGGTCCAAGAGCTTTGTTATGCCTCTGTGTACATGTATGAACTGTATAAAGGTACATTGTTAAACACCAGTTTGCATGACTTATATAGCATTTAAATGTAAAGCGATATTTCAAATTTCTAAATTCAATGAGAATAACAATCAAGGGCATACTAAAGGTTCATGGGTCCTGGTGCAAAATCTTGCCTTGGGCCCGCCTATGGAACTTCTCCTCACAACAGAGAGCCCCATGTATACATTTTACCAGCATATACTTTTCCTTTTCTTCTCTATCTAGGTCTAGACTGCTATGAAGACGTGTTCATTACTTGTCTATGCAAACAAGCTTCCCATCCGCTCTTGGTGTCCCCTTTTTCTGCCACAGCCTACCCAAAGAATCCTTCCTTTGATATGTGCTGCTAACCAGCTGTTATTTTTACAATTAAAGGGCTTCTACTGTATACCAGAGGGCAGATGTAATACATTTTCGATGCACAAACAAACAGAAGGAAATCAGAACGGAGATCAAAGAAGTTTAACCAGCTCTAGTATGTTGAGTGTGAACTGTGGACCCCCCTGGCTTCTGGGCCCGGTCACAGTTGCAACCCTTAAAAAGTTACTCCAGTGATAATAACAAAGCACATACCAGAAACAATTGACTCTCTCCTGAGAGTAGTCAAATTGTACTGCACTGCACTCCGTGAGGTCCAGTGTCTTTATTGGTTCCTGGGACTGCAGAAAGAATAAAAAGTTACACATTATTATTATTTGTATTAGTAGTAGTAATAGCAACAATAAATAAGATAACTTTAATATTAAAATATGCATCTACATAGAGAAATGCAAGTCCTAAAACAATGTGGATGTTAACAGCATTCAGCAAACAAGTGTCCTATTTCTCTACCTATAAACTAAAGCTCTAGGTTGCGGAAAAGCAGCTTATTTTGTTGCAGATTTTGCTGCGTGTTTTTTTTTTTTTTTTTAGCCAAAACCACTAATGGATTGAGCAGAATGGAGAAGTGTTTCCATATATAGTGGGGAAAAAAAGTATTTAGTCAGCCACCAATTGTGCAAGTTCTCCCACTTAAAAAGATGAGAGAGGCCTGTAATTGACATCATAGGTAGACCTCAACTATGAGACACAAAATGAGAAAACATATCTAGAAAATCAGAGTCTGATTTTTTAAGAATTTATTTTCAAATTATGGAGGAAAATAAGTATTTGGTCACCTACAAACAAGCAAGATTTCTGGCTCTCACAGACCTGTAACTTCTTCTTTAAGAGGCTCCTCTGTCCTTCACTCATTACCTGTAGTAATGGCACCTGTTTGATATTGTTATCAGTATAAAAGACACCTGTCCACAACCTCAAACAATCAATCACATTCCAAACTCCACTATGGTGAAGACCAAAGAGCTGTGGAAGGACACCAGAAACAAAATTGTAGACCTGCACCAGGCTGGGAAGACTGAATCTGCAATAGGCAAGCAGCTTGTTGTGAATAAATCAACAGTGGGAGCAATAATTAGAAAATGGAAGACATACAAGACCACTGATAATCTCCCTCGATCAGGGGCTCCACGCAAGATCTCACCCCGTGGGGTCAAAATGATCACAAGAACGGTGAGCAAAATTCCCAGAACCACATGGGGGTACCTAGTGAATGACCTGTAGAAAGCTGGGACTAACGTAACAAAGGCTACTGTCAGTAACACACTACGCCGCCAGGCACTCAGATCCTGCAGTGCCAGACGTGTCCCCCTGCTTAAGCCAGTACAGATCCGGGCCCGTCTGAAGTTTTCTAGAGAGCATTTGGATGTTCCAGAAGAGTATTGGGAGAATATCATATGGTCAGATGAAACCAAAGTAGAACTGTTTGGTAGAAACACAACTCATCGTGTTTGGAGGAGAGTGAATGCTGAGTTGCATCCAAAGAACACCATACCTACTGTGAAGCATGGGGATGGGAACATCATGCTTTGGGGCTGTTTCTCTGCAAAGGGACCAGGACGACTGATCCGTGTACATGAAAGAATGAATGAGGCCATGTATTGTGAGATTTTGAGTGCAAACCTCCTTCCATCAGCAAGGGCATTGAAAATGAAACGTGGCTGGGTCTTTCAGCATGACAATGATCCCAAGCACATTGCCAGGGCAACGAAGGAGTGGCTTCGTAAGAAGCATTTCAAGGTCCTGGAGTGGCCTAGCCAGTCTCCAGATCTCAACCCCATAGAAAACCTTTGGAGGGAGTTGAAAGTCCGTGTTGCCCAGCGACAGCCTCAAAACATCACTGCTCTAGAGGAGATCTGCATGGAGGAATTGGGCCAACATACCAGCAACAGTGTGTGCCAACCTTGTGAAGACTTACAGAAAATGTTTGACCTCTGTCATTGCCAACAAAGGATATATAGCAAAGTATTGAGATGAAGTTTTGTTATTGACCAAATACTTATTTTCTACCATAAATTGCAAATAAATCCTTTAAAAATCAGACAATGTGATTATCTGGATTTGTTTTCTCATTTTGTCTCTCATAGTTGAGGTCTTCCTATAATGTCAATTACAGGCCGGCCTCATCTTTTTAAATGGGAGAACTTGCACAATTGGTGGCTGACTAAATACTTTGTTCCCCCACTGTATTTCCCATTCCTTTTGCTCTAAAAACCACAGCAAAATCTTCCAAAAAAAAAAAAATCCCTGCTTTTCTGCAATGTGGGGCCTTAGCCTTAAAGAGGACTTTTCACCACTTTCACCAATGATGGCGATGGATTTATACAGAGATATTGGTTACTCAGATTTCTTGGTCACACAGTTTTAGATCCCTTACAGTACAAAGGAGGTAGCGTTTGTACAGGAGATAGATTTTGATAAATTTAAAAATTCTTCACTTTCCTCAGGCTAGGTTCACACTTGCAGTGGGCTCTCAGAGGTTACCCCCGGACACCCACGGACCCCATAGACTATAATGTGGTGTACCGTTTTAATACTGAACCAAGCAGACAGAAAAGTCCTCTTTGAAGTACTTCTCTCTCCATTAATTTTCGGCGTAATCTGTGGCGGAGTCTCCTATGGAGACTCCGACGCAGATGTGAATGTGAACCTTGCCTTAATTGATTATTAAAGCTCCAATTAAAGAAAATGAGATATTTTGGAAGCTTAGACAGGAGGCATGTTACTCTGAATCAGAAGCAGGGCCCGACTGCCAGTCTGCAGACCACAGATATGTGCACAAAATATCAAATTTCCTGCTACTGAATCCAATCCTATACAAATGAGTATATGATCGATGCTAATATAACAACTTACCAACTGGTCCTTATAATATTTCAGCTCATTACGTGTCAGTATAAACCATCTGGTTTTCCAGCTCTGTCAGACACAAGAGGAAAATTGGTACAATGTTGCAATTAATAGGTACAAGTGATACTCAAGTCTAGATTTATCACTGAGAAAAGAGCATTTGAGCAGAAGGAATACAAGACTCATATCGACTGATGGCCTGGTGCAAAAATATCACAGTGTGAAAGATTACATTTCAGCCTGCTCTAATGATGATGGCCAGCAGTTTTACTCTTTCATCACTATTATACTTTCACATGCTTAAAAAGGACCTTTCATGTCCTCATCAATTTGTGGTATTATATACCGCTAGAAAGCCAACAGTGCGCTGAATTCAGCTCACTGTCGGCTTTCCTGGTATGTGTCCAGGTGCTGCAGATATCGGTGCCATGGCTGGTCTGTGAGGAACGCCCTTCCTGACTGTACTCTAACATAGCGTTGTACCGCCAGGGGGGTGTTCCTCATAGCCCAGCGATGACGCTAGGCTGTAAGGCCCACCCTTCTGACAGTAGGGAGATATCGGAGCCGAAATTAAACACTGATATGTGCACAGATATCTCCAACACCGGGGCACATACCTGGAAAGCCGATAGTGAGCTGAATTCGGCTTTCTAGCAGTATATAATACCGTACATCGATGAGGACATGAAAGGTCTTCATTAAATAGAAAACATTTTATACAGGGATTTTAGAGAAGGGACCTAAAATGTAATAAATGATGTGCAATTTTCAGGCAGTGTGTTATAGAGCTGAACAGAGTGATATATAGTTTGTGGGAAAAGATTCAGCCTACCTTGTATTGTATTAATTTATATCCCTGCTTTATTTTTTTATTAAACAGGTAACTAGTGATGGGTGTGGTCCTACATAGTGACTGATATCCCTCCATGTATGACTATGCATACAGAAATTGCTGCCAAAGGCTGAGGACCGCCCCCAAGACTAGATGACTGTTTCTAAGAAAAGAAAAAGCAGAGATAAACAAATAAAATACAAGTTATACTGAATCTATTCTAATGATATATGAATCTGCTTAGCTCCTCCAGCTCTAACACATCATGCCTGCAGATTAGACAGTAGTTTTCATGTGACAGGGAAAACTCAGATAAGTATGACACTACTAAACATTATATTGGATATAAGGACTGACTATTGAAAAGTTCTGAACTTATTATAAATGTATTTAAAAGGAATACAGAAAAAAAAATGCAGGGAAATGTATACCAGCAATACCTCTCTTCTTGTCCTGCCTTCTTTTGTCTGATATTGCAATTAAAACTGGGAAAATATACAGAAATTTTCACTATGTTCCACCGTCCTCTTCTGCACTGTCCTGTGTGTGGCTGTGGGACAAGTGGCTGGTGAAGCAGCCTGCCCCACAAAGCTCCCTCCCCCCCCCTTAAATAGTTTCCACTGAGTAGATTAATTCCAGAGGTCTCAGGATTATTTTACAAGGGTTTATTTCAGGAGAATGCAAAAAGAAACAGTGGGCACAAAATTATCTCCTCTTATTTATTTCTAGGATTAGTGTCCCTTTAATATCTAAAGTGATGGAAAACCGATAAAATGTTGTGTTGCTGATTACTCTAGATTTTAAGGGATTGAAGATTATTTAAAAAAGCAGCAAAATTATCCAAATCTCATGCAATCCCTTTAAGACTCTTTTCTCGCACATATATATTTTTTTAAAGGATTTTAAGTACCTTTAAAAAAAGCTATTAATTTTAAGCATTTTTCTTAGTGTTTTAAGTGTCTTTTTAGCATTTGATCAAGTCCTATAGGGAAGCCTATGAAACAAAAAAGACCAAAAATGTCTCAAAGACACTCCCCCTATACAGCTAGGTGGCCTAGCAGTCTCAGCCTCCCCTCCCCTCCTTCCCCCATCTTTTTCCACATTCGTTTTACTTCTTGCAATAACCATTTTTCTCCGCTTTTTTTGATTCTATTGTTACCCTTTGCAAATGTTGATAAAACTTTTTGATGACAAAAAAAAAACAAAAACAAAACCCACTCAATGACATGACATCTGGATTCATTGTTTTTGATCCCCTTAACATGACGTTAGAAATGCTGTGAAAAATGCTGCAAAACACGAATTATATTGAAAGGAGTTTTCTGTATGTGACAGTCCTTTCATACATTGTGGGCCATTTGTCATGAAGCTTATTACCTTTACACGTCCTCCTTGTTTTGTAAGATACCCTTCTTTCGTGCCCAACTGCAAATAAAAATGTATTTATTGATTTAACTAGTTGAATTTAACTGAATTGATTTAACTAAACAACTAGTGCAAGGGAAAAGTGAGATAGCTTTTGGAAATTTAGACAACATAATTGGTTGCTACCACCTAACTTTTCTCTTGTGATGCACATAGTTTACTGTGACGCTTGCTTCAGACCTGCGCTGTCCTATCCATATTTGTGGTCCGTCGCAGGACAACAGATCCTGAGGGAACACATTACCTGAAATCTATAGACGAAAAAGTTGGGATTACAGTACTTTTCTGTCCAGAATTTTTGATGCACACTGCGATAGTGGGCATACAAGTGCGCAGTGAGTGTGTTTTTTTTTCTTCCTTTTTCACACTGCGAAAGAAACTTTGAGGCAGATGTGAACGTAGCCTAAAAGAAGTTTTCTGGGACTTTGCTGTTGATGGCCTATCCGTAGGAAAGGATATCAATATAAGATTGGTGGGGTGTGACAACCGCCATCCCCATGATGAGCTGTTTGAAGCTGCACTTTACTATTTACCAAGCACAGCACTGTACATTGTACATTATTGCAGTTTGGTTCCATTCATTTTAATGGGGATAAGCTGCATACAGGTCATTTGACACATGAACTTGATGTCACTGTTCTGTGAATCAAAGGTGCCATGATTGCATCAAACAGCTCATTGGCAGGGGTGTCAGGTGTTATCAAATGTGTTGTAAGTGATGTTCCTGTCTTGGCACAGCAAGTTTTTAGAGGGAAACAAAGAAAGCATGGTCTTTATTACAGGCCTGCAAAACTCCTTTAACAAAATCGGCTGTATTAAATCTGCATAACACTTGTCTACTTATAATGCAGAGTTTAAGATGAACCTGTAAAATCAGTCCTCAAGTAACCTAGAAAACAACACTTCAAGCAACAATTAAATTCTACTTGGGTTTATTAATCTACCAGGCTGCTTATCAGTAAAACTGAAGACAGTAAGAAGTTCTCAAGTGATGGCATTCACTTACTGAGGGGGCCACAGGCACGAGGTCATTTTCAGAGCGTCCGGTCTGCATTGCAGTATGAACTCTGACAGACTCATATATTGATGGCTCTTCCACTGTTCGAGGATACGGGTGTCTCAGGAGGATTAAAGTGCCTGCAGTGACAGAACAAGAGAACCACATGTCATTCCTCATGACCTTCAAATCTTTTTACTCTCTAAAGTTATGTTGCTGATATATAGCTTGTAAGGCAGACATATGCCCATCAGATCTCTCCATTATCCTGCAATGTTGATCAAGAGGAAGGCAAAAAGAAAAAAAAACACACACACACACACACACACACACACACACACCCCAACAGGTAGAAGTCAAGGCTTCTCATTTTAGAAGAAGAATTCCTTCCCAACTCCAATCGGCAATCAGAATAAATCTCTGGATCAACACCCAAACACCAAACATGCAATAAATATAACCTGTAATATTGCCACAAACTTGACCTCTTTTAGTGGTAGCATTAGTAATAGTAATTGTCATTGTGTATTATTGTGATACAAGTCATATACACAAAGGCTGTTGTACACAACCATAATAACAGCCTGCAGTGTAGAAGCATAACTGTGCAGTATGATGATAAAATATTCTTTCAATTAAACTCTGAACTCAATACATTATAGAGAATGCTGTATATACCATGTGCTTTGTACAATGGGTCTGTTGTATACCATATTATAAATTCTGATTATGACTTATGCCAATGGAAAATTATCAACACTGACTATTATCTACCGACAATATTGGTAATCTAAATATCATTCTGTTACAGTTAACCTTGTCCAGTTTTCAGATTCTGTTCTTGTAAGATTTTATGTTCCAATATATACACCCAATTGTAAATCAGATGGTTCCAGTTCCTGTTTTATCCATCCACTCTCAATGGGAGACATCATAGCAGCAAGTCTCCATCCAGCAGCCTAGGCACCACTGTGAATTTGAGAGAGAGCCTACAGAGAGGAAAAGTTCCTTAACGTGAACTTATCACCTTTTATTTTATTAGACCCAGACCATAAAATATATAATTTTCCCTAATCGATATTTATTCTCTGATTGTAGATTACTTTAATCTACTTTTTGTACAGAATTATGGGGGCTGCCATCTTGCCAGAACTTCTCTTCTGCTTTGTTAACAGCAATTTAGTGGTATGTTTTCCCATGGCCATAGGCAGCGATAGACTAGAGCTGACTCACTGAGGTCATGGGAGACTTTTCTAGACATACTCTGTACAGAGCAAGTGTAAAACTGTGACATCATCTATTGTCAGAAGTAAGTGCAATTAGGGGTTAGTGGTGTTATCTCTAGAGGTGGTATATTCTACTTTAAACCTGTCTGGCTTATCTGTGATGTAGATGCGGTGACTGCTGCAAAGAAAATCCCTATAGAATTGCCACTTCTCAGTCTTTTATTAGGCTTAGAACAGGAAAATGTAAAATAAAATCAAAATTTTAAAAATAAAAAAATATTAAAAGTGACGTTTATTAGAAAAGCTTGGTTTAAAAACATAGGTCATGTTCTGGTGATGCATTCCCTTTAAATAGTGTTACCCTATGCTTTAGGGACACTATCATATGTTAAATGATTATATGATTATTCCTATACAACCTAATGGGCAAAAACAGAGGAGTTTCCAATCCCCTGGTAGTATCTGTGTCCTGACAGCTGCAGCCAAACACTGACTGTAGCAGTAAGCTCAGTCATGTTGACAGGTCACCTTTATAGCCAGTTATAGGTGCAGTTGGCCAATTGTCCAATGTGGGACATCATCGCTGGTGGCCAGGATACAAAGACCAATGGGCAGAAAGTGTTGAAATGAAAACTGCAGGTGGTAGGGAGGGGGGAACAATGTACAGTACGTATTACTTATTTTACTCCATTCGAAGCAGCTTTTAGGCTAAGACCCCACGTTGCAGAAATGCAGCGTTTTTTGTTGCAGACTTTTCTGCATTTTTTTGAGCCAAAGTCAGGAGTGGATTTAACAGTAGGGAAACATCTAAGCACTTCCTTTATATTTTCCATTCCGTTTCAAGCCACTACTGACTTTGGCTCAAAAAAACGGCATCAAAATCTGCAATAAAAAACGCTGCTTTTCTGCAACGTGGGGACTTAGCCTGAAAAAGTTTGCTGGTTAATGGACAACCCGTCGTTTTGATCTCTGATGCAATCCTTAAAGTGTCCAGCAGATGGCAACCAGGTATTTACTCTCACAGTATCAGAGCACACCTTTAACTATGCCAATATTTACATATTACACATTGGCACTATTCTGAAGTCATTTTACCACCATATTTTAAACTAGGCACCAGCATTCTGGGAATTGTTCAGACATTTACACAGATATTTTATTAGTATTGAAGTGACTAAAGTAAAGCCAGAAATATTTTGTCATGCTACACATTACATGTTCATGTCGCAATCATATTACATGTTTGTGCATGCAAACAGGGGTCTCATAGTGACTTTCTAGTGCTCAGATGAGGAAACATGAACAATGTTGTCACATGACTGTATTGTGACATAGTTTACATATGGGGTAAAATTAGTAGAGACATTCAGGGGCTATTCAAATTCTGTGTCATTATCAGTTTATTTTTTAATATTTTTTTTTAACTACTTGCCAATGTTTTAGCTGTTTGACATTACACTAGACCTTCTTACGCCTGCAAGGGTTAACATGCAGACACTTTGAGAAACCGACTTTCAACTCTAGGAATCAACTTTACATTTGAACCTCCTCAAGTACAGCACAAAATTAGTAGCGGCTGACAGCTGTTTTGTGACCTGTGTGCAATGAGTTTGTGGTGGCAGTCCAGTCCTCATCCAACAGGTGTCTACAGCTCACAAAAACACTATCTCTGCTGGCAGCTTCTAACTCACATTGACTCAATGGGGCTTGTAAGTTAAACCACTCTCTCAATGCCAGAGTTGATCCTCTCTAAAGCAGCGTTTCAGCAGAGAAGCACGGTGTCCTGAGGCAGATAGGTGGCAAATGTATTCTCAGGGTGAAAATGTAACTCTATGCGGACAACATATTAAACCCATAAGAAAAATCTTGATATTACTTGGATTATATACAACTGGCCTTAGCCCACTTTTGTTCAACTGTCATAAATCGCTCCAAAAGGTTTTATCACTCGTTCAAAATGCTAAATCCTGTTATCATCCTTGAAGAAATCTAGTGGGGAGTTTGTGAGGAAATCAGCATCTTGTACAAAATAGGAAAATTTGTTCAGATGGTGCAAGATTAAAATATTACTAAGAACACTATAGTATTTCAGCCTTGCAGGGGTTCAGTAGTGTTAATGTTGACAAAGCTTCCTGCCCCGCTTACAGCAATTCCTACCTGACACCCAAAAGTAACACATCCATTTTATGGGAGATGGGAAGTGCAAAGTTTCCTCCACTTCTGGTAGCAATCCTTACTGTGGGCCACTGTACTGAGAGTCTCCTACCATTTCAGCTTCACCATGAAGGGATCAGCTCAGACTTCTGCAAAAACTTTATGACACAAAAAGCATCTACTTTTGGTCAGTAATATTAACTCTCAACTGAGCACAGACTAAGCACAGAGTCTACGGGTCTATGCAACCACTGATGAGTATATAATGTAAAACCATGAAAAGATGAAGGAATATTCTGAGCAATGAGACTTGCTAAGCCACAAAGACCTTGCATGCCATTAACTCAGCTGATTGTTGGGGTGCCAGGAATTGGAGTCCCTACAATTAAATATTGAGGGCCTATCCTAAGAATTATTGAGTGTATTTATTACATTGTAGTCCAGGAGTATACAGTTATATATTACAATTCAGATGCTGCTCCTGCAATCCTAACACTTAACTTTTTTTGGTGGTGTTGCTTTTATTACTAAAGCTATTCATGCTGTTCACAATATAGTGAAGTGCAGTAAAATTCCTTTGATTTGATGTGAATGGGATCTGTGAAGTGCTGGATTATCAGATCTTCTAGATTATCAGACTGATATAATAAAGTAGATTGAATTCACTTGTAAAGCTGGCTATACACATGACAGCTATCCCAGCCCAATTCCCCAAACACATGCATGCTCATCTAAGCAACTGGCAGTGTCCAGAAGGATAAACAGTCTGGGTGAAGATAAGAAGGAGGAGAGCAGCCTAATAAGTGGAGAAGGAAACAGATTTCTTTATAAGAAACTGTTACAAATCTTTTTAGTCACCTGTACTATTCATTTATGAAAAGTTGCTTTATAATAGGAGGTACGCTGTTTGTTATAACTACTAATGCACTATTAGTCGATGCATTTCAGTCAAAAAATAATTATTAATCCTTCTTTAAGATAAAAATAGGGAAAAATATATAAGTAATCTAAATGTCATGATCTTCTAACTTTATAAAGTTATTATACACAAAGTTTTCCAGCATTGTGTAAGCTGCTGCGATAAAGCAAATTCTTCCCTTTTCTCAGAAATTAGGTAACTAATATTCACCACAAAAGCAACACAGTGCAGATGGGATCCCTGGACCGACAGCTGTCTAAATAGCTGCTGCTGAGAGATATACTATAGCTAGATATACTACTATTTTCTACAGGACTACTTTCCTTTCAACAGCCTTTTCAGACGGTCAATAAGGAGTGGCTTCCCACCAGTATTGGGCACATTTGGAGAATGTTCAAAAAAACAAAAAACAAAAAACACACATACCAGAGTGCTATACAACGTACAGAATAACTAATAGCTTAAAAATAGAAAATAGTTCCAAGTAAAAACTCTCTTTCTTTTGTTTGATCTTCTAGAGAAAATTAATATTTACGCTTCTGACAATCCCAGTCCAGGACAATAATAATTTCTTCCCTTTTTCCAATGTGTGTAATACAACCATTATATTCAGGACTACCTATAATGACAGGTTAATCAGGCTCCATAATTGTAGATAATGACGTAGTTGTAAGGAATTTTGCGTCTGAGGGAGTGTATTGCTGTAGTTGTTGATCCAGTTGGGACACATGTTTGCATAAATTTTTACATCTAGAATAAATGCAAGGTCTGTCTTTCCTTTCATGACACATAATTTAAGTCAATTTGGTTACATATATTTATATATATATATATATATATATATATATATATATATGGGACACTTCACCACATTTAGTGGACCCAGTGCAAAAAATTAATCCTAAATAGGCCTCTTGAACATTTTTAATACCTTGCTATGTTTGATAAATAAACTAAACTAAAATACTACCCCACCACACTAGAAATAGTCAAAGCAACTCATTATTTGCAGTGTATAGCTTCACCAAAGGCAGTAGATTTTTATTGCCTTTATGTTATTTATGCAAGCTACAATAACCCAGTGCCCTCTCACAGATTCTCAGCCTCCGCAGTGCTGCAGGCCCAGAGGCCCCTAGAGCACTGTTACACGTTCCCCCAGTGCCAGCCACAGAAGCCTCTCAGAGAGCAGTGTAGACACTTTCATACAAAAATCATTACCATATTGTAACATACCTGATTCACTTCCAATCAAAGGCTGATTAGCAAAATGTTGGGTAAAATCCTTCACAGATAAGAATTCATTGAATCCAAACTTGATCGAAGTGTCACACTGATAGACTTGAAAGTGTTTAACAGACTCCTTGGCCCTGAAAGAATTCAACCAGAAAGTTTGTGGGTGTGTTTACATGGCTATGAGCACATAGCTAAATACAGAAAAATTCAAACATTATCATTTTTAGTATTATTTGTCATTATATCCCTATATGAGGAACAAAATGATGAGTGCAATAGTTATCCAGTTTAAAGAAAATCTGTCACCATGGAAATCCCCCTTCTCTAAACCAGTGTAAAGAAAAGGCCCTAGACACCCGGGAATAACGCCTGCATGACAGGGGGAGGATTAAGAAACAAAGGGGTTAACAGAATGAGCGGTTACAGCGGGGGGGGGGGAATAGGGGTGGGATCAGGCTCAGGTGTTACAGGATAGTGCAGGGGTGAGTCTAGGGTCAGTTAGTGAAGTTAGCAGAGAGGAGAGGCCCACCCGCCAGCCCTGTTTTGTGGGTGTCGGGCTGGGGGAGGTGAGAGGCTTAACGGTCATTTGTAGGACCTCATCTGTGGTATAGGGATCCTGGTGTTGAATGAGAAGGCCTGGGAAGTCCCCTAGTTGGGCTAGAGTCCCTTCGGGGGATCAGGCATGAGGTCATTCAAGTTAAAAGGTTTACCAGAGGTGGGGTTTTTGCACCTGGGTAGATTGGAAGCGGTGCCTCTCGCTGATGTTGTCTGAGTTCATATTGAACTTTAATAATGGTTCGAAGTTAGGGTAGTTGATACATAGCAGTTTACAGTAAATTATATATTTATAAACTGCTGGTATTATGGTGGTTATTTATGTGTTTACTGTTTATTTTATATGATGTTTAATAAATCGACCTGAATAGGCCAATTTTAAATTCAGAAGTAGTCTTGGTCTTTTTTGGGATTGATGTGGGGGAGTTGGGCGGAAAGAGGAGTTCCTGAACAGATGGTAAGTTAGTGTGGAGTGGACCTATATTCCTCCTCCCCGAGTCATGGCTGAATAAGAACAAAGACATGGATTCTGAATATGTAATTTGTATGTTGGTACACTCTGGCATTCCCCCATAGTCAGTCCAGAAGGAGTCTGGGCAGTGTGTGCTAATGAATACCCAGAACTCCTAAGCATGGAGATATAATGGATGGGTCTCCAAAATGCTTCAGTACACAGACACTCTTGTGGAGTGACCGCATGGGAATGCCAAATGAGATAGAAATTCCAGATTTGGCATTTTTTTTTTTTACCTATATAGGCAGTGCTGTGTTTTGTGGAGGTAAAACAGATTCCCTTTAAAAGTGCCAGTACTAAAGTCTTGCGAAAGATTGCCACCTGTATTGAAATAAAATTCCCCAACCTGTATTTTGATGTAGAGTTATAAGGGTATATATAGATATATACATGACCGTAAATGTTGGCACCCCTGAAATTTTTCCAGAAAATGAAGTAATTCATGTGTAATTATTACAATTGCACATGTTTTGTTATAAACATGTTTATTTCCTTTGTGTGTATTGTAACAACACAAAAAAAAAAAAAAAGAAAAAAAAAAAGGCAAATTGGACATAATTTTACACAAGACTCCAAAAATGGGCTGGACAATACTGTTGCACGTTTTCAAAGTTGTGGGTAAATAACTTTGTTTCAAGCATGTGATACTCGTTCAAACTCACCTGTGCCAAATAACAGGTGTGGGCAATGTAAAAATTACACCTGAAACCAGATAAAAAGGAGAGAAGTTGACTCAATCTTCGCATTGTGTGTCTGTGTGTGCCACACTAGGCATGGAGAACAGAAAGAGGAGAAGAGAACTGCATGGAGAACTGAGGACTTGAAAACCAAAATTGTGGAAGAATATCAACAATCTCAAGGATATAAGTCCATCTTCAGAGATCTTGATGTTCCTTTGTCCACAGTGTGCAACATAATC
This sequence comes from Leptodactylus fallax, assembly GCA_947044405.1. Taxonomy (NCBI): domain Eukaryota; kingdom Metazoa; phylum Chordata; class Amphibia; order Anura; family Leptodactylidae; genus Leptodactylus; species Leptodactylus fallax. The sequence continues at coordinate 8,098,792 of CAMRHE010000045.1, forward strand.
AAGAAGTTTACAACCCATGACATTGTAGCTAATGTCCCTGGACATGGATGGAAGTGAAAAATTGATGAAAGGTTGCAATGCAGGATAGCCCTGATGGTGGATAAGCAGCCCCAATCAAGTTTCAAAGAAATTCAAGCTGTCTTGCAGGCTCAGGGTGCATCAGTGTCAATGCAAACTGTCAATATTTGAATTTAATGAAACGCTATGGCAGGAGACCCAGGAGGACCCCACTGCTGACACAGGTCATGGGTCTTCCAGCAGGAAAATAACCCCAAATATACTTCAAAAAGCACTTTGAAATGGATGGAAACAATGCACTGGAGAGTTCTCATCTAACCGGCAACAAGTCCGGATCTAACTCCCATTAAACACCTGTGGAGAGATCTTAAAATTGCTGAAGGCACCTTCAAATATGAGAGACCTGGAGCAGTTTGCAAAAGAAGAGTGGTCCAAAATTCCAGTTGAGAGGTATAAGAAGCTTGTTGATGGCTATAGGAAGCAATTGATTTCAGTTATTTTTTTCAAATGGTGTGCAAATATTAAGGTGAGGGTGCCAGTAATTTTGTCCAGCTCATTTTTGCAGTTTTGCGTGAAATTATATCATTTTTGTCTTTTTTTACAGTATCTGGGTTTTTTTTTTGTGTTGTTCCAATACAACAAAAAGAAAATAAACATGTGTATAACAAAACAAGTGTAATTGCAATAACTTTCTGGGAGAAATTTCAGGGGTGCCACCACTTACGGCCATAACTGTGTATCATTGTGGGAAAGAAAGGACAAAGATAGATAGACTTGTATAGAATGTAGCTTTTGTTAGAATGAAGTAAAACTAATAAAAGTCTATATTAAAAAAGGATTTTACACAAATGTTCCCAGCATGTCACTGTTAATTCAAGCAATGTCATAATATTCACTATATAACCCCAGAAGTGGTGAACATGGAGGTGCAAATCCTAGAAGTTAAACATAAGGACCTGCAGACCTGGCATGTACCAGGGGTGTGTTGCGTCCCCTTTTACGACTCCATAGCATGTAATGCCACCATAGTTGTGACATCAAGGAGGATAGTGTCACTACTTTAAAGTCACAGCTTAAAATGTCATTGGGGAGTGTCAGGGACATGGTAAGTGGATTCCCTGCATCTGAACTGTGGATACCATTAATATGGCTTTCATAACTAGATGTTTTAAAATATTAATTGAGATATTTGCGTTAACACCAGTTCCTAGCATATGGTTTAGTAGGCTGTAGTATGATAGTAAATAAACAGTGTCACAGAGGGTGCATTTATATTGCATTATTTTTCACAGTTTGCTACTTTTATTAAAGGGGTGTTCCACAGGTTATGCCATAAATGTGGTTAGCTTCTATCTCTTGAAGCAACCCTCCCAAATCCCATCTAGCCTCACCCAATCTTTCTGACAGGATGCTAGTGGTTGTCGTGTTCAAGGAAACAATGGATCTCACTGGTTTCTGCTACTCACATAGAAGTGAATAGGAGTTACAGAAACAGCAAAGTGCACTGAGCTATGCTATTTCCACATCTCACAAGTTATGGAAACAGCACACAATGTCACAATTTAAGCTTTCCCTGATACACCACATCCATTTCCCACTACAGAGCATGATGTAGGTATATACTAAATAAATCTTCATCCAATACATCTGCTTTGTGTCTATACACATTGTGTGTCACATTAGGGTCTGAGGTGGAGGTCACAGCTACCTTTGCTCTACATATTATGGGTTTGTATATTTGTTAACAATGAATTTTAGTTCAGTTGTATTGTAAGTGGCATTTGCACTTTATGTACAGTACATTCTACTCGTATGTATAACATGAATGATATATGCAGATGAAATCTGTAAACTCCCCATCCATTATTTAATATTTTTAATTGATAGCTGTTGTGTCACTATAATAATATATCTAAAATTTATTATCAATTGCCTGCAACTCAATAAATGAGCACGCTAAGATGATAATAAAGCCACATACGTTGGTCTGCACCTCAAAATGCTAGACCTGGGGCTTAAAGCCAACCCTTTTCTGTAGTCCTAAAAGTTATACACTTTAAAATAGTTCACGGATTATGAAGTACATATCTCTATATAAACTAAATATGGTTGAAATAATATGTGTATCACTCCAAAATATGTCCATCCGTTCAACTTGGGGGGAAGGAAGAGCATGTAGATAAAAGGAAAGGGGGTTAATAATTATGTACAAAAGCAACAACCTCCATAAATTGTATAGTATGCTATCTACCATGGCCTATAGAATGATGGCGGTCCGTTTTATGTCAGTAGAAATTTCAATACTTAATCATCTCTTTCATAATGTGGGAGGTATGTTAAATTCTCAAAAATTTGGATCTGTGCTTGACTAGTCAAGCATAAGAGTAAATTTTCTAATTTTAGAATTTACATTCTTATTGCAGATCTTCAGCCTAGACCCTCTTGTCACCATACGCAATGTAGCAACACTACTGCACAGATAGCATAGTAGTTTAGCTTACTTAACACAAGAAAAGGTACTATAAGCCTCAGCATAGAACCACATAGCTTTTTAGTTAAGCCGAGTAGGTATTTTTAAAAACAGAATGGGGCAGATCTATTAAGACTGCATGTTTCTTTGATTGTTCCTCCCCTATTAAGCTGCCCTGGTTATTGGTAGTACAGCCCTGTTTATAAAGAGCAATATTCTGCCAATCATATACTGTACTTCTTTTATACTGCACAACAGATGGAAACAGGAGACTAACAAGATTTTACTCATTGATTTATAGCACAATCAGACAGGGCACTTATTACTTATCAGTATTGGGGAGAATTGCCCTGATTATTGAGCCATGTAGTAGTCTATATGCAGATGCAAAGTCTATATGGTGTCTTTTTTTAAGGAATTCTTATATTACCCATACACTCATTTTAACTAAAGAATCATGGATGAAAGTTGTTCCTATAATTCTACAAACGTCTGTGAATGTAGCACTTTATGAAAGTTACAAAAACATTCATAAATCTGAATGCAGAGCAAAGGAGTTGCATGTTGAAAATCAACCACCAAAACCATAGAACCCAAATAAATCCCAGACTGTTAGATAGATAAAATAGTGCAGCAAATAACTATGATTCATATAGTTCCCAAAACAACTGTCTTCTTCAGTGGTCCTCACATCATCGGCAGAATTCAACAAAAACATTACAACTAATTTACTAAGCTAAATGTGCCTCAATTCTTACTTAAATTTGCATAAAAAAAACTAGCATTGCATCACGTTTATTGTGTATTTTAGGTACATTTTTTGCTTTGTGACAAGAGGATCTGGTTGATATAAACTCAGTCTTAAACTGCAACAAATCATCCAGAATCAGCCACTGTAATACATATGTTGGATTTCAGACTGTCTAGGCTAAAGTCATACTGTCTAAATCTTATTAGCACATCTGTCCCATAATGTATAGTTCCTCTCTTTTTCACAGAAATATGGATGATACAACTGTTCTGTTCTGAGTGACACCAGTCAACACAGACAATTTTCTTAGTCTCAGACAATTTGCACTGTTAATCAATTTTTCATAGTCTACTGTTACAAAAGATGAACGGGGATAATCTATTAAGACTGGCATTTCTTACAATACTCTTATTCATTTTCCCCTGCTGACATGAGGTTTCCCAGAATTAATAAGAGGCTATGGCTTCTTAATTCATGTGCATCATGTATGGTCCTGTGAGCTAGAAACAAAATCTAGGCCAGTCAGGGACTGGCACAGATTTCTGATATAACCCATGCAATTTTTTTGGTATAAACTATAGTAAACCTGTTGGGCCAAGGAAGAGCCTTGATCTTTGTACCACTCAGGCCACTTTCTGAAGAAGTGCCAAGCGGGGCATAGAAACAAGAATAAAATTAATAATAATAATAATAATAATAATAATAATAAAACATTTTATTTATATAGCGCCAACATATTCCGCAGCACTGTACAATTTGTAGGGTTCAAGGACAAAAAAAAAAAAAAAAGATACATTACCAAGAAATAGTCAATTCACACACTGGAACTGAGGGTCCTTCTCGCAAGAGCTTACAATCTATGAGGTAGAGGGGGTGACACAAGAAGTAGCAGGGGCGGCATCAGAGGTAGCATTGCTTGTACAATGGTCAGACAATTTTGTAATAGGGGTTACTGTCATTACACATATATAAAGCTGTATGAGCCATCACCAGTCGTGTCCTTTAACATGCAGATGGTGCCTGGACATATAACGTTAGTCTGATACGGCATCATATCCTGTGAGGTAATGTTGGAGCATGCGCAGAGGAGGGTACTTTTTAGGGATTCTAACTATGGAAGGGTTTACATTAGGAGTTGTGATAGGCCTGTCTTAAAAGATATGTCTTTAGTTTGTGCTTGAAGCTGTGGAAATTGGGGGTTAATCTGATAGTCTGGGATAGAGCATTCCAGAGATGTAGTGCAACTCAGGAGAAGTCTTGTATACAAGCGTGGGAGGTTCTGATAATAGAGGATGTTAGTCTTAGGTCATTGAGTGAACGGAGAGCACGGGTTGGGTGATAGACAGAGATGAGGGAGGAAATGTAGGGAGGTTCAGCATTATAGAGAGCCTTGTGGATAAGTTTACATTGTATTCTGTATTGAATAGGCAGCCAATGTAGTGACCGACACAGACCGGAGGCATCACTGTAGCGTCTAGATTGATAGATGAGCCTGGCCGCCGCATTCAGAATAGATTGTAGAGGGGAGAGTTTAGTAAGGGGAAGACCGATTAGTAGGGAGTTACAGGCGAGAGTGAATCAGGGCAACAATAAGTGTCTTTAGTTTATCTGTGGTAAGGAAAGGGCGGATTCTGGAGATGTTTTTGAGGTGCAGATGATACGAGCGTGCAAGTTATTGGATATGGGGGGTGAAGGAAAGGTCTGAGTTAAACATAACCCCGAGGCAGCGGGCATACTGCCTAGGAGTTATGGTAAGGCCAGAGACTGCAATGGAGGTATCAGGGACAGATCTATTAAATGGTAGAAACAGCAGTAATTCAGTCTTTGAGAGATTCAGTTTCAGAAAGAGTAAAGACATGATATTTGAGACAGCAGAGAGACAGTGATTGGTGTTCTGTATTAATGCAGGGGTGATGTCACGGGATGATGTATATAATTGGGTGTCATCAACATAAAGATGGTACCGGAAGCCAAATCTAGTGATGGTTTGTCCAATGGGGGCTGTGTAGAGGGAGAAGAGCAGGGGACCTAGGACCGAGCCCTGAGGAACCCCAACGGCAAGGGGAAGAGGGGAAGAAACAGAGCCCGCAAATGATACACAGAAAATGCGGTCAGAGAGATAAGAGGAGAACCAGGAGAGAGCAGTGTCCGTGAGGCTGACAGAGCGAAGCATAGTGAGGAGGAGTTGATAGTCAACAGTGTCAAATGCTGCTGAGAGATCTAGAAGAATAAGAAGAGAGTAGTCACCTTTGGATTTAGCCGTCAGGAGATCATTGGAGACTTTTGTGAGGGCCATTTCAGTAGAGTGCAGAGTGCAGAAGCCAAATTGTAAGGGGTCAAAAAGAGTTAGCAGAAAGATAGCAGATTAGCAGATTGTAGGGCGAGAAGAAGAAAGTAGCTGAGATACTTCCTCCTCTGTAACAGGTTCAAAAGATGAGAATGAACAGGCGAGGGGATCAATGCCACCTGGGGATTGGGCAGTTATTTTTTGATGGATCTTATCAATTTGTCATGGAAATACGTGGCCAGGTCATTTGCGCTAAGGTCTGTGAATGGCATCTGCACCTTGGGAGTGAGTAAGGAGTGAAAAGTTTCAAATAGCCTTTTAGGGTTACAGGAGAGAGAAGAGATGAGAGCGGTGAAATAGGCTTGTTTGGCAAGGTGAAGTGCAGAATTATAGGTTTTAAGTATAAATTTGAAGTGGAGGAAGTCTGCAGGTGTACGTGATTTTCTCCACAGATGTTGAACACACCGAGAGCACCACTGAAGAAAACACGTATGTGGTGTGTGCCAGGGTTGCTGCCTCCTGCGTCTAACTTTTCGAGTGGAGGGGAGAGCCGCCTCATCCAATGCAATAGGATATTCTTGGAAGTCAATATTACATTCATATTATGGTCAGGCTTCAGCATAGGACACATGGATGCTGGACTTGGCCCTTTATGGAGGTATAGTTTTTGTGCAGGAAATCTCCAGGTTGTGTCCCCATAGTATTCTCCAATAGCTACTGTAAATAGTTTGTAGGTGGTGTTTCCAAATAGAGGTACCAGAATCGATAAACAAATCCAAGATCAGAACTAAAAGAGTTCATGCAGCGTTCTAAAACAGACACAGGTTACAGCAGGCAGTGATCAAAAGGCAAGGTCTGGAAATAGTCTAGGTAAAACAGCATACACCAAACAACTTCACAAATGGATAGAATTAAAAGAACATTGTTGCTAAGCAAGGCATGGATGTCCCTAGCACATACAGTGCCTTGCGAAAGTATTCGGCCCCCTTGAACTTTTCAACCTTTTGCCACATTTCAGGCTTCAAACATAAAGATATAAAATTTTAATTTTTTGGTGAAGAATCAACAACAAGTGGGACACAATTGTGAAGTGGAACGAAATTTATTGTTTATTTTAAACTATTTTAAAAAATAAAAAACTGAAAAGTGGGGCGTGCAATATTATTCGGCCCCTTTACTTTCAGTGCAGCAAACTCACTCCAGAAGTTCAGTGAGGATCTCTGAATGATCCAATGTTGTCCTAAATGACTGATGATGATAAATATAATCCACCTGTGTGTAATCAAGTCTCCGTATAAATGCACCTGCTCTGTGATAGTCTCAGGGTACTGTTTAAAACGCAGAGAGCATCATGAAGACCAAGGAACACACCAGGCAGGTCCGTGATACTGTTGTGGAGAAGTTTAAAGCCGGATTTGGATACAAAAAGATTTCCCAAACTTTAAACATACCAAGGAGCACTGTGCAAGCGATCATATTGAAATGGAAGGAGTATCAGACCACTGCAAATCTACCAAGACCCGGCCGTCCCTCTAAACTTTCATCTCAAACAAGGAGAAGACTGATCAGAGATGCAACCAAGAGGCCCATGATCACACTGGATGAACTGCAGAGATCTACAGCTGAGGTGGGAGAATCTGTCCATAGGACAACAATCAGTCGAACACTGCACAAATCTGACCTTTATGGAAGAGTGGCAAGAAAAAAGCCATTTCTCAAAGATATCCATAAAAAGTCTTGTTTGAAGTTTGCCACAAGCCACCTGGGAGACACACCAAACATGTGGAAGAAGGTGCTCTGGTCAGATGAAACCAAAATCAAACTTTTTGGCCACAAAGCAAAACGATATGTTTGGCATAAAAGCAACACAGCTCATCAACCTGAACACACCATCCCCACTGTCAAACATGGTGGTGGCAGCATCATGGTTTGGGCCTTCTTTTCTTCAGCAGGGACAGGGAAGATGGTTAAAATTGATGGGAAGATGGATGGAGCCAAATACAGGACCATTCTGGAAGAAAACCTGTTGGAGTCTGCAAAAGACCTGAGACTGGGACGGAGATTTATCTTCCAACAAGACAATGATCCCAAACATAAAGCAAAATCTACAATGGAATGGTTCACAAATAAACGTATCCAAGTGTTAGAATGGCCAAGTCAAAGTCCAGACCTGAATCCAATCGAGAATCTGTGAAAAGAGCTGAAAACTGCTGTTCACAAACGCTCTCCATCCAACCTCGCTGAGCTCCAGCTGTTTTCCAAGAAAGAATGGGCAAGAATTTCAGTCTCTCGATGAGCAAAACTGATAGAGACATACCCCAAGCGACTTGCAGTTGTAATCGCAGCAAAAGGTGGAGCTACAAAGTATTAACTTAAGGGGGCTGAATAATATTGTACGCCCCACTTTTCAGTTTTTTATTTTTTTACAAAAGTTTAAAATATCCAATAAATTTCGTTCCACTTCACGATTGTGTCCCACTTGTTGTTGATTCTTCACCAAAAAATTAAAATTTTATATCCTTATGTTTGAAGCCTGAAATGTGGCAAAAGGTTGAAAAGTTCAAGGGGGCCGAATACTTTCGCAAGGCACTGTATATACAGTATAATAAGAGAAGATCTGCTGCAGGCTGATAACTGACAAGCTGATATAAGCCTGTCCTTTTATGATGTAGCAGAACTCATTATGAATATGCTGGATATCGCAGTGAGTCCACTGGCCACACAGATATGTGCAGTGGATGGTGCTCCATAATAATTCAGTGTCAAGTCCCTGGTGGTTAGTTCTACATTCAACATTCCAGTACATGTCTGTTCCTGCATATAAGTATCTAAGGTGGTTGTCTGTGACCATCACGGGGTCAGAGGCTGAAAGAGCTGCTGGGTCCTACAGCAGCCAGAACAGTTCAGCAGTCATGGGCAGGAGGCTGTATACCTCCTGCAACTGTGGCTAAATGTATCATCCCCAGTTACAGGAGAAATCAGCCTCCTTCACCAAAACAATAAAGTTCAGATGTCCCCAAAGGTCTATTATGACCTTATGGGGACACAATGTAAAACAATAAATAAATAAAATGAATAGAAAAAAGTAACAAAAATAAATAAAAATGTAAAAGTAAAATAAATAAAATAAATAAATAATACGCCAATAACAAGCCCATATTACAGGTTCAAGCCCCACCCCCAACGACACAAAATAAAAATTACCATAATGGAGAGGAAAAACTATTTTAAAAAGTTTTTTAGTACCACTTTGTGCTATTAAATAAAAAAAGAAAAAAGTGAAAAACAGACACTTTTTCCCGGATATAAAAAAAAAAAAAAAAAAAAAATTAAACATGCAAAAATAAAAACATAAAAATAAAGCCCTATGTGTCACCGAAAAAAGATGCAGAAATCAGTTGAATAACGCAAATGATAAAAATGTTATGGCCTTCAAAACCGCTCATGTACAACATTAATCAAAATAGTATAGGACATATTGTATGTGTGTAGTTGTTATAACTCAATATAATAGTTATAAAAGTTACTCCAAAATACTCCCTATCAAAGAGTACCAGATTATACTGGTCAAAAGTCTATCACTTTCGCTGCTCTGTCTCATGGTGGCCTACAATTCTCACACACCTCTAGGCCTGACAACAGGAAGGGTGGAGGGGTAGGGTTACTTCTGTCACTGCAGTGCACTTTTCAGGCCATCCCACCGGTACCCTCACTCTCATTCCCCTCATTTGAAGTACATGCTATCAGACTTTTCCGCCCACTCTCCTTACGTGTAGCTTGTGATCTACCGTCCACCCGGCTCACCCTATCAATTTCTGGATCACTTCGCTTCTTGGCTTCCCCTTTTTTTATCCAGTGAAATTTCTACCCTCATCATTGGTGACTTTAACATCCCCACTGACACCCCTATCTCCCCAGCTGCCTCACAGTTTCTCTCAATAACCATGTAACCATTTTGGTCTTTTACAACTTTCCTCTTCCGCCACACATGTAGATAGCAACACCATTGATCTTGTCTTCCATCGACGCCTCACAGTTTCTAAATTTACTAACTCTTCTCTGCCACTCTCTGATCATAACCTTCTGTCTCTCACCATCAGTGCTTTTACTCCTTCACAGGACACACCTACTCATCACACATATAGGAATTTATATGTGCTAGTAACACCCATCACCTCTTAGATACTCTACAGTCCTCTCTGTCCCCCATCTCTTCACTCTCCTGTCCCAATCTGGCCACCAGTCACTATAATGAATCCCTTAAAAGTGCATTGGATGAGGCGGCTCCCCCCTCCACTTGAAAAGTTAGACGCAGGAGGCAGCAACCCTGGCACACGCCACAGACACATTTTCTTCAGCGCTGCTCTAGGTGTGCTCAACGTCTGTGGAGAAAATCACATTCACCTGCAGATTTCCTCCACTTTAAATTTGTGCTTAAAAACTATAATTCTGCCCTTCATCTAGCTAAACAAGCCTATTTCACCGCTCTCATCTCTTCTCTCTCCAGTAACCCTAAAAGGCTATTTGAAACTTTTCACTCCTTACTCACTCCCAAGGTGCAGATGCCATTCACAGACCTTAGCGCAGATGACCTGGTCACTTATTTCCATGATAAAATTGATAAGATCCGTCAAGAAATAACTGCCCAATCCCGAGGTAGCACTGACCCCCTCACCAGCCGCACTTCAGACTGTTCATTCTCATTTTTTGAACCTGTTACAGAGGAGGAAGTATCTCAGCTACTTTCTTCTTCTCGCCCTACGACCTGCAGTTGTGACCCTTTTCTCTCACACCTTCTCCAGTCTGTCGCCTGCCGTCACGACTTACCTTACTAAAATATTTAACCTCTCTCTATTCTGGAATTTTCCCATCCTCTTTCAAACATGCTGTCATAACCTCACTACTGAAGAAATCCTCCCATGACCTGTCCTGTACTGCTAACTATCGACCTGTCTCTAACCTCCCTTTCCTCTCCAAAATCTTGGAACGCTTAGTCTATTCTCATTTCATCCGCTATCTTTCTGCTAACTCTCTTCTTGACCCCTTACAATCTGGTTTCCGCACTCTGCACTCTATTGAAATGGCCCTCACAAAAGTCTCCAATGATCTCCTGACAGCTAAATCCAAAGGTGATTACTCTCTTCTTATTCTTCTAGATCTCTCAGCAGCATTTGACACTGTTGACCATCAACTCCTCCTCACTATGCTCCGCTCTGTCAGCCTCACGGACACCGCACTCTCCTGGTTCTCCTCTTATCTCTCTGACCGCTTTTTCTGTGTATCATTTGCAGGCTCTGTTTCTTCCCCTCTTCCCCTTTGCCGTTGGGGCTCCTCAGGGCTCAGTCCTAGGTCCCCTGATCTTCTCCCTCTACACAGCCCCCAGTGGAGAAACCATCACTAGATTTGGCTTCCGGTACCATCTTTATGCTGATGACACCCAATTATATACATCATCCCGTGACATTACCCCTGCACTAATACAGAACACCAGTGACTGTCTCTCTGCTGTCTCAAATATGTCTTCGCTCTATCTGAAACTGAATCTCTCAAAGACTGAATTTCTGCTGTTTCCACCATTTAATAGATCTGTCTCTGATATCTCCATTGCAGTCTCTGGCCTTACCATAACTCCTAGGCAGTATGCCCGCTGCCTCGGGGTTATGTTTGACTCAGACCTTTCCTTCACCCCCCATATCCAATCATTTGCACGCTCATGTCATCGCCACCTCGAAAATATCTCCAGAATCCGTCCTTTCCTTACCACACATACACTAAAGACACTTATTGTTGCCCTGATTCATTCTCGCCTTGACTACTGTAACTCCTTACTAATCGGTCTTCCCCTTACTAAACTGTCCTTTCTACAATCTATTCTGAATGCGGCGGACAGGCTCATCTATCAATCTAGACGCTACAGCAATGCCTCTGGTCTGTGCCGGTCACTACATTGGCTGCCTATTCAATATAGAATACAATATAAACTTATCATCCTCATTCACAAGGCTCTCCATAATGCTTCACCTCCCTACATTTCCTCCCTCATCTCTGTCTATTGCCCAACCCGTACTCTCCATTCACTCAATGACCTAAGACTAACATCCTCTATTATCAGAACCTCCCACTCCCGTATACAAGACTTCTCCCGAGTTGCACTACATCTCTGGAATGCTCTATCCCGGACTATTAGATTAACCCCCAATTTCCACAGCTTCAAGCACAAACTAAAGACATATCTTTTCAGACAGGCATATCACAACTCCTAATGTAAACCCTTCCGTAGTTGGAATCCCTAAAACGTACCCTCCTCTGCACATGCTCCAACATTACTTCACAGGATGTGATGCCGTATCAGACTAACTTTATATGTCCAGGCACCATCTGCACGTTAAAGGACACGACTGGTGACTGCTCATACAGCTTATATATGTGTAATGACAGTAACCTCTATTACAAAATTGTCTGACCATTGTACAAGCAATGCTACGTCTGTTGCCGCCCCTACTACCTCTTGTGTCACCCCCTCTACCTCATAGATTGTAAGCTTTTGCGAGCAGGGCCCTCAGTCCCAGTGTGTGAATTGACTATTTCTTGGTAATGTATCTTGTCAGTACTTGAACCCTACAAATTGTACAGTGCTGCGGAATATGTTGGCGCTATATAAATAAAATTTATTATTATTATTATTATTATTATTATTATTATTATTATAAGTAGTAGACCCGCTGTCTTTCTTGGATGTACTCTCAGTAGAGACATCCAGTTGGTGGTACCTTTTAATGACAAATAGCAGCCTTTAAGACTGCCAACCAATTGATTCTAAGCATCAAATGATAAAAGTTTTCAGTGAGCCTTGTCAACTGTAGGAGAACCTGTGATGCATTTCTGCTGCCAGTTCATGCATTTCAGCATAGATGGCTGTGGCTGTGTATAAGCATTCCTCAGAAATAATGTTTTAAAATCTAGAGCAGACCACAAAGATTAAATATGGCCACGTTATTCTTCTAGTTATGAACACATACTACACATCATACATCGAAACTTCTTTTAAAAAGGTGCTACTTTGATTCTTTCTGCTTTTTTTATTATATGGACTCATTTTATTTTCCCAAAATTACTTTAGTTATCTGCAAATGGTAACCTTTTGTCTGTACAACCTTAGATACATTAATTTGAGAATTTTTTTTTTCACTTAAAATATTAAATATAGTCTTTCCTCTGACATCTGGGATACCCTCATACACATTTCATTGAATGTGTATTGGATATCCATTTACACCACTTTGTATATTCATGTACAGTACCTTATAAAGATAAACATCAGATAACGTCAAAATATATGGAAATTGTTCCTAATTAATCAAACTAAGAATAAGTTTTGGCAGAAAATAACTTGTATCATGTTGAGGCCACTCAGACCTACTGTGGACCTGAGTCCAAGCTTTATGTAGGAAAGAAACTGCTGACCAGTCTCCAGTAGATAATGAATCTCATGTGCAAAGAACCTGTTTGCAGGACTGGCAAACAAAGGACAAGCCAAAATCAAACATGAAATGATCCAGCACAGATGAGGGTCAAAAAATATAAAACTTAAACTTTTAATCAGTGCATTAAAATCAAAAACATTGGCCTCCACATCCCTTATTCCATTTGAGCAATGCACCTACCTTACTGACAATGAGTATACATTTGCTTTTGAGTCACTCTTTCTCAGAAGATAACTCCCATCCTGCCCATTTGTAAGTAAGAGAGCCTCAGCTGCATGTCGGGTCAGATTGTCATGGAACCACCTGATAAAAAAGAATATATTTACCAAAAATGAATATCTATAAAACAGTTTGCTGTTGTCTATATTGTCATATTACTTGATGCAAGACACAGCTGACAAAGCAAAGTAAAGTTTTCCTTTGCACTTAAGAGGAAACAGGGCTGATGTATTATCGGAAGTCATGTTGACATATTGTGAAACATTCTGTTGCAAGATCATCAGGTTTTGGGTAAATAAACACATGGCAAAAAAGTTAATTATATAAATATCCACTTGGTAGAGTGGGCTCAACACCTTCCCTGTGCCAGGAGATACTATGTGGCATACATTATATGAATTCCATGGACTAAGACACAACATAAAATCAAAAGTAGCCATACGGGAACATAGAGGTTTATAGTAGAAAACACACCTAAACTTTCAAAGCAGTTATCTAGTTGTAAGTAAAAATTGTATAATAAGAAGTTGTGCAACTTTCTAATTTACCTTGTGTTCCAGTTTCTCACCACTTACAAGAGCTTTACTTGCAGTCAGTGAATGGCTAAAAATCTGCTCTTATCTAGCTATCAAGTGTAAAATGAAATAAATTTACAATTATATTAATCTATCTAATGATAAATGAATGATAACCAAACATAATACATTGCTGAAGCTTTATATGAATTTTTTTTCATGTTTTGCGACCCCTTGCTTGAGAAAGACCCAGCCATTGTAATGGGTCAACACCTTCCATCTGAATGTGTGTTGTTGGATGATGGATCAATAAAGAAGGTTAATTGCATTAATGCCATAGTAGTTAGCACCTGCCACAAAATCCTCAAACAGTGCCAATTATTGCACCCCTAAGGGTGATAAATATATAAAATCACACTGGAAAAACTGCATGTATTTTTATGGATATTTGAAACTGTTGTGTTTTCTTCAGGTGAAACACCTTTAGCCAACATGTTTTACCAGTAAAAGTTAAAAAAAAAAAAAAAAAAAAAAAAAAGCATTTTTTAAGATTTGCTTTTAACCACCCCATCTGCACTGCTTGAATACACCAAGTCAAAAAAGAAATGGAGACATACAACAAATAGTTGCTCACAGCAAAAAGAGGTGAGCATAAAATACAATATTTGTGAATGCAGCTATCTTAAAAATAATATACTGTATACCATCATAGCAAGATACCAAAAAGTGCCATTCAAGGAACAAAGGATACAACCAAGGTGTAAAGTCCTGAAAACAGTGTTAAGGTGAAAGGGATCTACTTACACCAGATATGTATGTGATAATCCACATCAAAAACCACCATAAGATTTGGCACACATTATGAAACTGACAGCTGTGGCCCCCAAGTCAATTGGCTGACTTAGTTGAGGACATCTTGTCATTAGGGAGAGTGTCCATCCACCATGAGAACATCTATTTAATATGATTTAAGCTCAGCACGCTGGCTTCCTCTAAACTAGGTATTTATTGCCAAAATGTAATAGTATCTCCTGAAACCTGTTTCTAGCATACAACATAAAAAGCAAAAATTGTGAGATCCATGATTCACTGCACTGTTAGTCCATATTTTAAATGGGAGCTCGGACATATGGAATGACCTCTAGCAGGAGAAGGCTGATGACGGACACATGCTGAAAGTCATCTTGTAGCATGGCCTCCACAGCTGAGCGAGCTCATTTGGATGTAACTTATTTGTACATTGTGCAGAAGGCTGTAAGAAATATGCTGCTCACTTTGTACTAGCTCTAGGACGTGCTTTATCCTGTGTTGACAGATGAAAACTGCAGACATTTAATACCTGGCAACTTTTTTTGTCTTGGGTCTGCTGCTCTTCCATATTCAATTTTACTTGTCACATAGGGTATTTGTTTCCTGATCCAATTAAATACTTTTAATAGTGTTAAAGATTACAACATAATATTAATAAATGACAAATTCATAACTAGTTTAACAACTATATATTGCAGTATTAAAAAGTTAGATTCCTTTTCTATTGGTTTGTGACCAACATTTTGTGAAGGTAGAGATGGACATTCATATGCAGATCTCGCCATTTACTTGTATTGGAGTTATGAAAATAGACAAAGGGGGGTGGGGGGTTGGTGGTATATGGATTTATCAAGCAAAATTTGCACCAAAAAACTAATATCCTGTGCGCCAAATTTATCAAGCATTTCATACACTTTTGCAACTAAAAAGTGTACAAAAAAGGGGCATGGCCTAAGTTGCAACACAGTGCGAAAACATTTTTTAAGCTAACTAAAAAGTGGTGTAATGTTAGACTAGGCAGTATAGTAATATACCAGATTTATCAAACAGCATCAGATACTTTGAGAAATCTGGCACAGTTTAGGACTGTCTAAATTTGCAATAAAAGTCCAGTGGATAGATGTAGTTCCCACCTCAGGGACCCGCACCTATTGGAAATTTATAACATTTGCTGTCGATATACCCATAAATGCTAAGGCACCATGTAGCGTGCTGCAGCAAAAAAGCACTGCGGGAAAAAACGTGGTAGCCACGCATCATGGTTTTTCTGCAGCGCCTTTCACAGAAAGTCTGCTGAGGTTTCTTCTGCAGATATTCTGCTTCCATTATACTTATAGGGAAACCTCAGGCGTTTCAATAGTGATAATTGACATGCTGTGATTTGCAAAACTTCAATGGTTTTGGAAATCTCAGTGTGTCCGCTGCGCATATTTTTCCGCAATGTGTGGATGGGATTCGCCACTTTGTAGAGACTGTAAAATGCCGTGTTTTTTTCTGGCTAAACTGTGGCATTTACACCATGTGGGGCCCTGGCCTGTGGGGGCAGATAGGCTCTAAAGCCCCCATAGGCAGATCCAATAATACCTCAGTGGGAGAAACCTCTAGCTTTTTTAGCCCAAGGTCCACCCATCACATAGTACATGGTATGAGGGAGGACAGAGGTCCCAAGAAAAAGATCCGAGGCACAATGAAACGTACTGTGGAGGAGATAATGGGCTGACATAGGTTTGTGACAATATAGACCCAAACCAAACAACGGGTTACTCAGACAGCAGACACCTCCCAGATTATTAATTTGTCCAATAAAACATTGACTTCCTATGAATATGAAGTACTAGCAAAGAGTCTTTCATATTTTCCTACAACCAGATTTGACGAGTTTATGTGGGTGAAAGATGTGTCACTTTTCTGTAGAAAACCAAGATGGATGAAATATATTAATGTGATGAACAGAAAAAAGTGTAATGAATTAAAGATTGAAGTGGAGGACCTCCCAGTTGTTGGGTTGTTGAGTTGTGCGGCATTTCTTAAATACAAGGGGTAATCACTAAATAATAAAAATCATAAAATCTATGTTTTACAACTCTTTGACTTCCTCAGGAGGAATTATTTCATCTTTAATGGGCGCATCTTTCAGAAGCTACAGGGAACTGCTATGGGGAGTCCGGCAGCCCCAACTTATACCAACTTGTTCCTGGGCTGGTGGGAGGAGCGTCTTGTTTTCTCCAAGGAAATGGAGAAGTGGATGTCATCGATACTCATTTGGAAATGTATCAATGACGTCCTTATCTTCTGGAGTGACACAGGAGGCATCATTTTTTGTCATTTGTGTAGTGCTTAACCATAATGATGCAAATCTCAGATTCATGGTAGAAATAAATCCAAGTGAGATTTCTTTTCTTGACTTCTGCATAAAAAAATCAAAGAAAATGGTGCAGTTAGCACCACGGTTTTCGCGAAGACATGGCTACAAATAGCCTGCTAAGATGGGACAGCTTTTACCCAGAACCATTAAAAAGAGGAATCTCCAAAGGGCAGTTCCTTAGGAAGCGGAGGAACTGCTCAAATTTAAACTCAAAGTTAATGATCTTGAGCTCAGATTTAAGCAAAGGGGATATCTATCAGATATCATCAAACAGGCCCGTCATCATGCCCTGGATAGGAACCAGGAAGGACCTCTTTACCCCAGTAGCTCCAAAATGTGGTGACAACTTGATTCGATTAATTGGGACTTTTGATGAAAAACATGGGGATCCTGATATCTTTTTGGAAAATTTTACAGTTGGACCCTGACATACAAGAACATGTGACACCATACCCTTCAGTATCTTTTAGGAGGGGAAGAATTCTTAAAGATAGACTGACACATGGTCATCTTGCCCCAGTCAAACATGAGGGTACGTGGCTGAATAGGAATATACAGTGTGGGATAGATAAATGTGGCAAATGTAAAGTCTGTGAGTATATTACAAAAAGTACCACTTTCAGTAGTGCTACCACTGGCATTACATATAAAAAAAAATGAGAATTTATAAACTGCAGAATCACCAGAGTTGTGTATTTAGCCACTTGCACCTGCCCTAAAAATTACATGGGAAAGACAACACATGAATTTAAAAGACGCATTTTGGACCACGTAGAAAATTTAAATAGTAGGTAAGACCAACTTATCAGTCGTCATATCCTTACGGGCACTAGGCTTTCATGTATGGGATGACAAAGAGTGGGGTCTGGAAGTATAATACACCACTCTTATACATGATTAACTCATCATCGAGTCACTAGGAGTCCTCTGTTTTTGAGATACGACTGCCTAATTTAGGCATCGTACCTGTCTTTTTTTAGATTTGGGGTTTTGTATTTTTAATGCATATCAATAAAGCTATAGTTTTTATTTAAGCCATTCACCTTACAATGATTAAGTATTAGTAAATCTATTCCCCGTGAATATAATCACAAGTTTACAACCACATAAAAATGCACAAAAAGGAATAAAAACAAATTTAAATGAGTTACATCTTTATTTTCCCTATAGCAACTAGAGGGTAAGTAACAAAAGGGGAATTAAAAAGGTATGTCCACCTTCGGGGTAAAAACAAAACGCCAAGACAGACCTAATCGGAAGAGCAACAAACAAATATGAAACAGCTACTTTTCCTACCACTTTTTTTCTGTCAGATAAAATCTATCAGGGACGGGAATCTCTCTCCTTGGGGAGAGCACCAGTGAAGGTGTATAGAGTTTTGAATTGCCTTTTGCCCTCTACTAAGCATCTACATATCACAAGGCATTATGGGAAAAGGAGCTGGGAAGCTCATGCACCCTTTGTTGGATGTAACAGATCCTCAATTTGCTTTTGACCCACTGAGTCTTGAGACAGCAAAAAAGATGAAATTGGCTTGGCTACACTGGTTTTTATGTTTGTCACCTCCCCTGGGTCTCCGTTCATTATACTCTGGGGTCTGAAAAGACCCCAGAGTATAATAATAGCTCATGGTTTGGCCACTATGGGGCATAATACCCTGTGCAGGGACCACTGTGGAGCATAATACCAGTACAGGGGCCACTATGGAGCATAATACAAGTGCAGGGGCCATTATGGAGCATAATACCGTGTGCAGTGGCCACTGTGGAGCATCATACCCTGTGTAGGGGCCAATATGGAGCATAATACCGTGTGCAGGGGCCACTAGGGAGCATAATACCGTGCATAATACCGTGTGCAGGGGCAGCTGCGAGTCATAATACAGTGTGCAGGGACTGCTGTGGAACATTATAGTGTGTGTAAATGGGGCGCTATAAATAGGGGCTATGGTGCCTGTTTATATTATACGCTGTCTAATAGCTCGCTTAACTGTTAAGGAGAAGTTACTTTTATACACGTGTAAAATAATCTTGGCCCTTCAAGGTATCCTGTGAAGCTGAAGTGGCCCCCGGTGAAAATGAGTTTGACACCCCTGCTATAGATGGTAAAACTGTAGCTAACGTAGCTGTTTTATCATTACCCTCAAACAAGCTGATGTATCTTGAAGTTGTGGAAAAGAATGAGGAAGACTTTCAGTTTAAGTTTGTAGAAATCTGATAACCAAAGAGTCTCAAGTCCGTTATTACTGCTAGGCTATTTTTGTTTAAAAAAACAAACAAACCAAAAAAAAAAACTGCAATGCGTTTCAAGGCTCCCTGGTCTCTTTTCCAAACGGAACAAATTGGTTTGATGACAAACTCAGAAATAAGAATGCTTTAAAAAGAATGTCAAGAAGTTCTGATATGGCAATAGGGCAAATAATGCCATGCCACAACTGGTTATTCGTAATAAAGATTGAGTAAAGGAATATTTTACATTTACATCTACTACATATTACTTTTGCTAAATGATGGTGAATTTAGATCAGTGTTTCTCAACCTTTTCAAGAGTAACAAATGTTAACAAAATTAGGGTCCTTTTAGAGCCTCAGTCAACAGCTATGTAATGACTCCCCTCACTGCCTCCACATGTACTCTAATGGCCCCTTCAGTGTTCCCACATGTAGTATAATGGCCCTTGCATTCAGTAGAATGACCGCATATGCAGGGGCGCAACTACCGGGGACATTACGGGGCCCCGATGCTTTTTTTTTTTTTTTTTTTTTTTTTTTTTAATAGGCCATTACCCATAACGGGCCCCATATACTTACCGCTCCCCGGGTTCCTGCTCGCGGCCGTCTGTGCTTCCCATTCTGCGGAGGTGACTGTGAGCAGTAGTGGGGATCGGTAGGTAAGGCCGTGGGCCGAACCCCACAATCACTGCTATCATTATACTCAGACCCCGAATTATAATAATCGGAGGCCCGGGGAGGTGAGGGAACATAAAAAACAATGTACTTACCTCTCCTACGCTTCTCCAGGCTTCGGGCCTATTTGGTGACGTCCCAGACATCAGCCGACGTCATTTTGCGTCGCAACGCCGGATCACGGCGAAGTAGCAGGGAGTGGACCAAAGCGAGGAACAGGTAAGTAGCATTGTTTTTTTTATGTTTCTATCCTCCCCTGGGTCTCCAATCATTATACTCTGGGGTCTCAAAAGACCCCAGAGTATAATAATTGTTCATGGGTGGTCCACAATGGGGCATAATACTGTGTGCAGGGGCCACTATGGGACATAATACTGTGTGCAGGGGCCACTATGCCTCATAATACTGTGTGCAGGGGCCAGTATGGGGCATAATACTGTGTGCAGGGGCCACTATGGGGCATAATACTGTGTGCAGGGGCCACTATGGGGCATAATACTGTGTGCAGGGGCCACTATGGGGCATAATACTGTGTGCAGGGGCCACTATGGGGCATAATACTGTGTGCAGGGTCCACTATGGGGCATGATACTGTGTGCAGGGGCCACTATGGGGCATAATACTGTGTGCAGGGGCCACTATGGGGCATGATACTGTGTGCAGGGGCCACTATGGCACATAATAGTTTGCGCAGGAATGCAGGGGGCTTTTGGGGGTGGGATTGGAGAGGGCGGCAGTTCGGGGGGAGCCCCATGTCAAATGTTCGCCTTGGGGCCCAGCCATTCCTAGTTAAGCCACTGCCCACATGTAATATAAGCGCACAGTGCATATCTCCCAACTTTCAATGGACTCACTACAGCGCGCCTACTGCTCCGGGGCAGTATAGGGGCCAAATGGGGAGGCAGGGAGTGGACAGCTCTCTGCTTCACCTTTGCATTCAAAGGATCATCTTTGGGGTAAGCTGTGGCTTTCACCACAGCGTGTAACTCTGGGGATAGCGGGGTATATATGTCCCACTGTTGAGAACCCCTGATGTAGATAACCCATGTAAATCAGAGATTCCAAACATATTGTATCAATCCTTTTTGAAATAAGTTAAAGGTAATACTACATATTTACTGGCAAATTGTCTGTTATTGATATGACTTTTGGACCATCCAACAGCTGGGGACTACTTGGAGGCATTAATGAAGAGATTTGTATTCATTTTGAAGGTAAAGAGCCTTAGGTGAGGAAAAAAATAGCACACACGTATAACACTATGGAAATCAAGTGACAAAAAAACTGATATCTTTGTACGGCAGAAAAATAAGGAAATGGCTTACGAAATTCTGGGTAAAACACCATTACTGATACATAGTTTCTTTAGAGGATAACCACTCACAGTCTAAAACGGGCATATCCAAAATTGCAAGTTGAACCACAAATCAAATCACAATTGGTTTCAGGCTGTACAATCACCAGTGTTGACCTAAGGCTGGGTTCACACTGCTGTTAATGTCCATTGCTGTCTTCCATCATAGGATGACAACAACAGACATTAAGCAGAGAACGGACACAGACAGTTTCCGTAAATTAGTATGGACAAGTTATCCATGATTCATTCACTTTCACTTCTTTTTATATTCAACGGATCTCAAGATGTTGCAGTTTCAACAAATTATCTACCTATGTGCCTACTGACAATGACATATTTGTAATGCACTTTTCTCACACAAGAGTAAGGGAATTAGTGGCTGCTGTACAGGCACTAATCCCCAACACCCACCAGGATCTATTTTTACAGGAGGCCAATTTACCCATCAGTATATTTTTGGCATATGGGAGGAAACTAGAATACCTGGAGGAAACCCAAGCAAACACAAGGAGAACATACAAACTCCATGCAGGTGTTGTTCTTGGTTGGATTCAAACCCAGGACCACAGTGCTGAAAGGCGACAGTGCTAACCACTGTAATTGATCCTACTCTAACAATTTTAAAATATAGCCAGTTATCCAATTTTTCACTTGTATTAGATGCTGGGGTGGAGAAGGAAGATAATCTAGTTTTGCAAATATATATTGAAATGCATATGAAAGGGTGCATCTGCCATGAAGTAACCTGAGAGGGTGGCCTCAGGCAGTGCAGCATTCTTTTTTTTAATCGGCCGCAACCTATAGGATTACTCCAAGAGTTACAGTGGGGAAAAAAAGTATTTAGTCAGCCACCAATTGTGCAAGTTCTCCCACTTAAAAAGATGAGGCTGGCCTGTAATTGATATCATAGGTAGACCTCAACTATGAGAGACAAAATGAGAAAACAAATCCAGAAAATCACATTGTCTGATTTTTAAAAAAATTTATTTGCAAATTATGGTGGAAAATAAGTATTTGGTCAATAACAAAAGTTCATCTTAATACTTTGTTATATATCCTTTGTTGGCAATGACAGAGGTCAAACGTTTTCTGTGAGTCTTCACAAGGTTGGCACACACTGTTGCTGGTATGTTGGTCCATTCCTCCATGCAGATCTCCTCTAGAGCAGTGATGTTTTGGGGTTGTCGCTGGGCAACACGGACTTTCAACTCCCTCCAAAGGTTTTCTATGGGGTTGAGATCTGGAGACTGGCTAGGCCTCTCCAGGACCTTGAAATGCTTCTTACGAAGCCACTCCTTCATTGCCCTGGCGGTGTGCTTTGGATCATTGTCATGCTGAAAGACCCAGCCACGTTTCATCTTCAATGACCTTTCTGATGGAAGGAGGTTTGCAGTCAAAATCTCACGATACATGGCCCCATTCATTCTTTCATGTACACGAATTAGTCTTTCTGGTCCCTTTGCAGAGAAACAGCCCCAAAGCATGATGTTGCCACCCCCATGCTTCACAGCAGGTATGGTGTTTTTTGGATGCAACTCAGCATTCACTCTCCTCCAAACACGACGAGTTGTGTTTCTAGTTTGGTTTCATCTGACCATATGACATTCTCCCAATACTCTTCTGGAACGTCCAACTGCTCTCTAGCAAACTTCAGATGGGCCCGGATATGTACTGGCTTAAGCAGCGGGACACGTCTGGCACTGCAGGATCTTAGTCCCTGGCGGCGTAGTGTGCTACTGACGGTAGCCTTTGTTACGTTAGTCCCAGCTTTCTGCAGGTCATTTATTAGTTCCCCCGTGTGGTTCTGGGATTTTTGCTCACCGTCCATGTGATCATTTTGACCCCACAGGGTGACATCTTGCGTGGAGCCCCTGATCGAGGGAGATTATCAGTGGTCTTGTATGTCTTCCATTTTCTAATTATTGCTCCCACAGTTTTCTTTTCTTCACACCAAGCTGCTTGCCTATTGCAGATTCAGTCTTCCCAGCCTGGTGCAGGTCTACAATTTTGTTTCTGGTGTCCTTCCACAGCTCTTTGGTCTTCACCATAGTGGAGTTTGGAGTGTGACTGTTTGAGGTTGTGGACAGGTGTCTTTTATACTGATAACAATGTCAAACAGGAGCCATTACTACAGGTAATGAGTGGAGGACAGAGGAGCCTCTTAAAGAAGAAGTTACAGGTCTGTGAGAGCCAGAAATCTTGCTTGTTTGTAGGTGACCAAATACTTATTTTCCACCATAATTTGCAAATAAATTCTTAAAAAAATCAGACAATGTGATTTTCTGGATTTGTTTTCTCATTTTGTCTCTCATAGTTGAGGTCTAGCTATGATGACAATTACAGGCCTCTCTCATTTTTTTAAGTGGGAGAACTTGCACAATTGGTGGCTGACTAAATACTTTTTTTTCCCCACTGTATCAGCCAATAGTTTACTCATCCATCCACGCTTCTGTCCAGGCCGGCCTCTAATGCCGCCTCTGTTGCATGTTACAACACAGTGTTGGTGTTCTTCAGCATTGGGTTCAGGTGGTGGCAGCACAGACAGGCCTGGACGGGAGCAAGGATAAGTGAGTAAAATCAGCCGCTACCTATTGCAAATATCCAACATATCACTGTGTAGGGGTGGCCACAAAAAAGGGGGGTCATATATTGTGTGGGTGCAAAAGCAAAAAAAAGGGGGCCTTATTCTGTATGGGGGCCAAAAAAAGAGGACCATATGCAGTGTGTGGGTCAAAAATAAGGGGCTATATTATGTTTTGGGGGCCAATCAAGGGAAGCAATATACCATGTGGACCAGAAAAGGGGGTGTTATACTGTGTGGGGGGGGGGAGAAATAAGGAGATTTTCTGATCTCTAAGTGGGGGGGGGGGGCGTGGCCTACAATTTAAATTAGGGGGACCCCCATCTAGAAACCAAAGATCACCAATCGGGTATTTTTTTGACGGGGGGGGGGGTGAGTACCTTTCTATTGTTTGCCTCAGACAGCAGAGAGGCTAGGTTCACCCCTGTGCTTATGATACATCTCTCAGCAGAGACAAGCATCTGTAAAATATCCTACAGGCACCTTTGACTGCCTTCCTTTACCTGCCATAAAACTTCTACATCTTGTCTACAGTAAAATAGGTGCAGCAATTTAAAGACTAGCTAAGCTGCCCCATGTCTGATAAAGCTGGATTGGGATGAATTTCTGAAATTGATAATTGTCCTCAAGATCAGTAACAGCTAGTGACAACGTGAATGCAAGATAGCCTAGGGTTAAGTCTTCAGCCGAGCCTCCTAATATAGTAACTCATGTACACAGTTCTTATGACAGCTCTGCACTGGTTCTCCACTTTATGGAGATATAATATGACACTCAGAGGCATAGCTAGGGGTTCAGCACAGGGGGACGAACATGTCCAAGTGGGCCCCCAACTTAGGTATACCGATTATTATCACTATACGGCGACCGTATAGTGGTATATATCAGCTATACACAGGGCTCTGCAGACGATTTAGGTGAATACAGGGCATTAACATTTAGTGACTTACCGGTGACGACTCTGACTAATCGTTCACATTCCCCGTCTCTTTCATCTGGACCGCCATGACCATTTATTCCAGTGTCTGTAAAGTTTGCAGCAGAGACATCTTTGGCTCCTTACTTTTCCAGGCACCTGACCCACATTGTCCTTATCTGCACACCCATCCTGCTGCTACCCCCAATTATAAAATATATAATATAACCCCCTATAATGAATAATACCCCCAAGTGTATCTTTAAATTAATAACTTCCCTGTGTACCCCTTTTAAATAGTGTCCCTTAATAATGATGCCCAGACATTTCCTAATTAAAAGGTAAACAAAAGATAAAAAATAAATAAATAGTGGGGTTCCAATACCCGGGACCCCAGGATCAGCTGTTTGAATGAACCATGTTACCTGTGTAAGTGCCGTGACCCCTTCTCTGTTTACATAGTGTCATTCATTTCATATGTAATGTAACTACAGCCTTGTCCTACACACGTCTGTATGACAAGACTGTAATTACATCACACAGTCACTATAAACAGGCACCATACCCCCTTCATACAGCTGGTCAGTGGGGAATCACTTATTTCTTATTGATGATCTATTCTGAGGATAAATCATCAATAAAAATGAGCTGGAAAACTCCTTAAGACTAAGGCCCCATGTGGCGTCCCGCAGCAAAAAAGCGCTGTTGTAAAAACTGCAGTGGCGACACCGCGTTTCTTCCCGCAGCGTTTTACACAGAAAGTTTGCAGAGGTTTCCTCTGCGGACTTTGTTTCAATTATATCTAAACCACGACTGTTTTGGAAACTGCAGCGTGTCCGCTGTGTGTATTTTACCGCACAGTGGGGATGGGATGGGGCCCCATGTGGTGAAAACGCCACGGGAAAAAGAAAAACGGCATTTTACAGTTCCTGCAAAGTGGATGGGATTCTAGAAAATCCCATCTATACATTGTGGAAAAATACGTGCAGTGGACACGCTGCGATTTCCAAAACTGTTGCAGTTTCGGAAATCGCAGCATGTCAGTCATACCTATGAAAACACTGGCGGTTTCCCTATAGGTATAATGGAAGCAGAAAGTCTGCAAAGGAAACCTTTGTGGACCTTCTGTGAAAAGTGCCGTGGGAAATACCACAATGCGTTACTACCGTGGTTTTCCCTGCAGTGCTTTTTTGCTGTAGCCTGCTACGTGAAGCCGCTTAATAAAGCCCAAGTGCCACCTTAATTAAATTAATTGCCCCCTCATATTATGTCCGATTCCCCCTGACACAAATACTGCACCTTTAATGACCCCTTATATCAATGACCAACCCAGTTATGTTCATAATGCCTCCTAATATAAATGATGCCCCGTAATATAAATAACCTCCCCCCTTGTATTCATAATGCCCCCCCAATAACCCTTATATAAATGACCCCCCCCCTTATGTTTATAATGTCCCCTCCCTTATAGTTATAATTCCCCCTCCTAACAACCCCTTATACTATTAATATACCCACAACTAAACTAAAACAAAACCAAAAAATAGTCACTCACCTACCTGCAATCCTGATGAATGGATCCGCTGCCTCCTCCCTGTCCACGTGCAGGACGTCTGCGTCTCAGCACAGGAGGCGCGATTTTGTGACGTCATTGTGCCCGCCTGTGCCGAAAAGCAGACGTCTGTCTGTGTTCGAGTTGTCTTGTAAACTGCAGGTCCCATGTGGCTTGCGGTTTACAAGACAGACAAGTTGCAGGAAGCGTTTTAACTAGATCTAGTTAAAAGTAAAAGATGTATTAATGGCGGCCCCTGAGGTGGGCCCCATAGAGTCAGTGGGCCAGGGGCAGCTGCCCCCTCTGCCCCCCCGCTAGCTACGCCACTGATCACCCCCCCTAGTGTAACTACGGGTTCTTTCTGTACCTCAATTTTGTATGGAGTTTTTATTTTATCAGACTCATGAGCAAAAAAAAAAAAAAAAGTCAAATATTTTTTTCTAGCAATGCTTTCTTTGGGAGACTACCTTCATCATACAGAAGCAGCAGGATTTGGAGTGGGTGTTGGAGCAGCCACAATAAGAATGGTTTCTTTGCCAATGGCAAACAACAACAAATCAAAGGAAAGAAGTCAGAATCAGAGTACAATCTGATCTCATTTTATAGCTTTGCTGCTGTGTTACAAGTACATGGATATCTAGACAAATAATGTTATTTTAATTTTAAAATTCGGGCTATGTTTTACAGATAGTAATAAATCCTATTAATCCATGACTAAATGATTCAGGATTCCTGCTAATCTACAGTCATGGCCAAAAGTTTTGAGAATGACACAAATATTATATTTTCACATGATCTGCTGCCCTCTGGTTTTTATGTGTGTTTGTCAGATGTTTTTATCACATACAGAAATATAATTGCATTCATATTATGAGTAACAGAAGCTTATATTGACAGTTAGAATGAGTTAATGCAGCAAGTCAATATTTGCAGTGTTGACCCTTCTTCTTCAGGACCTCTGCAATTCTCCCTGGCATGCTCTCCATCAACTTCTGGACCAAATCCTGACTGATAGCAGTCCATTCTTGCAGAATCAATGCTTTAATTTTGTCTGAATTTGTTGGTTTTTGTTTGTCCACCCGTCTCTTGATGATTGACCACAAGTTCTCAATGGGATTAAGATCTGGGGAGTTTCCAGGCCATGGACCCAAAATCTCTATGTTTTGTTCCCTGAGCCATTTAGTTATCACCTTTGCTTTATGGCAAGGTGCTCCATCATGCTGGAAAAGGCATTGTTGAGCGCCAAACTGCTCTTGGACGGTTGGGAGAAGTTGCTCTTGGAGGACATTCTGGTACCATTCTTTATTCATGGCTGTGTTTTTAGGCAAGACTGTGAGAGAGCCGATTCCCTTGGCTGAGAAGCAACCCCACACATGAATGGTTTCAGGATGCTTTACAGTTGGCATGAGACAAGACTGGTGGTAGCGCTCACCTCTTCTTCTCCAAATAAGCTGTTTTCCAGATGTTCCAAACAATCGAAAAGGGGATTCATCAGAGAAAATGACTTTACCCCAGTCCTCAGCAGTCCACTCCCTGTACCTTTTGCAGAATATCAGTCTGTCCCTGATGTTTTTTCTGGAGAGAAGTGGCTTCTTTGCTGCCCTCCTTGAGACCAGGCCTTGCTCCAAGAGTCTCCGCCTCACAGTGCGTCCAGATGCACTCACACCTGCCTGCTGCCATTCCTCAGCAAGCTCTGCACTGCTGGTAGCCCGATCCCGCAGCTGAAACACTTTTAAGAGACGGTCCTGCCGCTTGCTGGTCTTTCTTGGGCGCCCTGGAGCCTTTTTGGCACCAATGGAACCTCTCTCCTTGAAGTTCTTGATGATGCGATAGATTGTTGACTGAGGTGCAATCTTTCTACCTGCAATACTCTTCCCAGTTAGGCCATTTTTGTGCAGTGCAATGATGACTGCACGTGTTTCTTTAGAGATAACCATGGTTAACAGAAGAGAAACAATGATGGCAAGCACCAGCCTCCTTTTAAAGTGTCCAGTGGTGTCATTCTAACTTAATCATGACAGATTGATCTCCAGCTCTGTCCTCATCAACACCCACACCTGTGTTAATGGAGCAGTCACTGAAACGATGTTAGGTGGTCCTTTTAAGGCAGGGCTGCAATGATGTTGAAATGTGTTTTGGGGGATAAAGTTCATTTTCTAGGCAAATATTGACTTTGCAAGTAATTGCTGTTAAGCTGATCACTCTTTATAACATTCTGGGGTATATGCAAATTGCCATTAGAAAAACTGAAGCAGTAGACTTTGTAAAAATTAATATTTGTATCATTCTCAAAACTTTTGGCCATGACTGTAGCATGCATGAAAAATCATCCCTATGATGGATTAGCATAAAATGATATGATAATCCAGCCCTGGGCTCCCTATC
Organism: Leptodactylus fallax; assembly: GCA_947044405.1. NCBI lineage: Eukaryota > Metazoa > Chordata > Amphibia > Anura > Leptodactylidae > Leptodactylus > Leptodactylus fallax. Next base: position 8,127,407 of record CAMRHE010000045.1, read on the forward strand.
CTCATTTTGGTTTTACCATTGCTCTACACTGTCAAAGGGGATTATCTTTCTAACGTTACTGTGATTTTTAGGTTCAAATCTTTAGACAACATACAGAATTAAACTTAAAATAAAATATATTACCAGTATAAAGGTCAAAGAGCCACTGTTAAAACATCTATTGGCAAAAACGGAGTTTCTAAGAGCCAGGTTAATTAACAGTAAAAGGTCACATATCCATATCAAAGCAGAGGATTTATTAGTTCCAGTGCACGTTCTTGGTAGAGACTAAAAATACCCTATATCCTACTGGGGAAGAGAGGATTAACAAAACGCAGGCAGGACTGTGGGAAAAACCCCATGAACTATAATGCTAGGACAGATTACCCAGTGAGGCCTCTGAAAGTGTTAAAGGATTGATGGATGTGTACCACAAAAGAGCAAATCTGCTCCCTGGAGATGACCACTGTAACATCTAAATATATATGGAGAGAGGTACAAAGTACAGTCATTGCACTGAGAATAAAAACTTCAGTCATGAGATAAAGTAGACTCTCTGAATCCTTTATCATATGTCATATGATAAACAATTTGCCAGTCATATCAGGACATTAAAAAAAAAAATAAAAAATCCGGTTCCTAAAAGGTCTTAAAATTAGGTATATACAATCTCAGATGAACAAAACACAACAGATTCCACCTGTAACCCCTGCAAGGAGCACTTTGCATACAGCAGATGCTATTGTTTATGCCAAGCCAGGACCCACTACAGCAGAAATCAGCCATTTTATACTGAGGGACAGTGGATTACATTTCACTACACCCCTTACTCCAGGGGGAGGAGTATCAGAGAAAGGGACTGATTGGCTGAGCAGGGAATTATGGTAAAGATCTGCACAGGAAAGAGAGAGGACAGCCACATGGGCTGCAGAAAGGGCTTCTAGCAATTGCCAGGGAGCACATATCTTGGCACTGGGTAACCCAGGACATAGAGACAGTCCTGCCAGCCCACCAGCTCACTCTGAGGGAAGAAGTAGCATCCCTGCAGCAGCTGCAGCACCACCTGTCCAGATTGACCAGACTCCCAAAAGGTACCCAGGGCTGCATCCAAGAAGACTCCTGCCTCATACTCCATTAGTATCCTGTCATCTGAAAGCTGCAGCACCCAGTGAGACTCCAGGCTGGCACCAGATTCCCTGCAAGAGTTAGTGAGTAGACTTTGCTGGAATTTGCTGTACTGCTGTTAGAAAGTTTAAGAGTACTGTGGTAGAAAGGACCTGCTCTGTCTATAGTGCACCAACGTTTCCTGAATGTGCGCCACCGTCCGCGGCAACTGGGCCCCAAAAGATGGACTGTTCTGTTTATTGCTGCAGCCATTAGTAATTCTGTATTGTGTGCTGTTATTTAGGAGGGCAAGCTGTTACCTGCAGTATGATTGCCTGAGTGTGATGACTATCATCTGTGGGTCACTATCTTAACCCTGTGCTATCCCCTATAGTTTATTATACCCGTCAGACCTGGCACATAGTCCATTCCCACCACTAGGGGGTTAATACTATAGGATGTACATGTGCATTGTCGTGTGAATTACTGAAACATTTCTCTGTTCGCAATTTATTAGGTTTGCCCTTGTTTACCCTTCCCATAATAAACCGGTTAAGTAGTTTTACCCTCAACATTTGTGTGTAGTCGACCACTAGCAGAAGAGGAAGACCCTCCTTAATGCCTATAGAGCTCCTAGCAAGATTCGGGTGGAGGCATGGCGCAAAAGTGAGGTGAGAACTACAACACACCCTGCCTACAGGGGTCAGCCCAAGGGGGTGTTACACACCATATCATTACTTATTTAACAAAAAACAAAGCCACAATGATTGTGTGAATTTTGTCATGTGTTGTTGTTCATCTGAGACTGTATTGTCCTAATTTCAAGACATTCTAAGGAACAGATTTTATATGGCCTGTAGCATAAAACCAAAAGAATTTTAAGAGGGTCTAAAATGATTTTCTCATGACCATCTGTTGTATATTATTCAGTTTACTCAGATGATATATTGCTGTAAAGTGGGGGAAGGAGAGCCCAAACATTAAAATATCGGTTACACACGATCCCCATCAGACCCCATTAACTATAATGGGGTCCACCATTTCAAAACTGACAGCGGCGGAGAAAAAAAAAACAAAAAACTTTTGTTTGTTTTCTCTCTGCCAATTCTCAACGGTCTCTGCGATGGAGACTTCAACAGAGACCCCGGTGCAGATGTGAACCCAGCCTTACCTGTAATTTTCCTTTCCTTGAATCTGAGGCAGCACAAGAATACAGTGGGGAAAGAAAGTATTTAGTCAGCCACCAATTGTGCAAGTTCTCTCACTTAAAAACATCAGAGAGGCCTGTAAATGACATCATAGGTAGACCTCAACTATGAGAGACAAAATGAGAAAACAAATCCAGAAAATCACATTGTCTGATTTTTAAAGAATTTATTTGCAAATTATGGTGGAAAATAAGTATTTGGTCAATAACAAAAGTTCATCTCAATACTTTGTTATATATCCTTTGTTGGCAATGGCAGAGGTCAAACATTTTCTGTGAGTCTTCACAAGGTTGGCACACTGTTGCTGGTATCTTGGCCCATTCCTCCATGCAGATGTCCTCTAGAGCAGTGATGTTTTGGGGCTGTCGCTGGGCAACACGGACTTTCAACTCCCTCCAAAGGTTTTCTATGGGGTTGAGATCTGGAGACTGGCTAGGCCACTCCAGGACCTTGAAATGTTTCTTACGAAGCCACTCCTTCATTGCCCTGGCAGTGTGTTTGGGATCATTGTCATGCTGAAAGACCCAGCCATGTTTCATCTTCAACGCCCTTGCTGATGGAAGGAGGTTTGCAGTCAAAATCTCACGATACATGGCCCCATTCATTCTTTCATGTACACGGATCAGTCGTCCTGGTCCCTTTGCATAGAAACAGCCCCAAAGCATGATGTTGCCACCCCCATGCTTCACAGTAGGTATGGTGTTCTTTGGATGCAACTCAGCATTCACTCTCCTCCAAACACGACGAGTTGTATTTCTACCAAACAGTTCTACTTTGGTTTCATCTGACCATATGACATTCTCCGAATACTCTTCTGGAACATCCAAATGCTCTCTAGCAAACTTCAGACGGCCCGGATTTGTACTGGCTTAAGTAGGTGGACACATCTGGCACTGCAGGATCTTAGTCCCTGGCGGCGTAGTGTGTTACTGACGGTAGCCTTTGTTATGTTAGTCCCAGCTTTCTGCAGGTCATTCACTAGGTCCCCCCGTGTGGTTCTGGGATTTTTGCTCACCATTCTTGTGATCATTTTGACCCCACGGGGTAATATCTTGCGTGGAGCCCCTGATCGAGGGAGCTTATCAGTGGTCTTGTATGTCTTCCATTTTCTAATTATTGCTCCCACAGTTGATTTCTTCACACCAAGCTGCTTGCCTATTGCAGATTCAGCCTGGTGCAGGTCTACAATTTTGTTTTTTGTGTCCTTCCACAGCTCTTTGGTCTTCACCATGTCTGTGGACAGGTGTCTTTTATACTGATAATGTCAAACAGGTGCCATTACTACAGGTAATGAGTGGAGGACAGAGGAGCCTCCTAAAGAAGAAGTTACAGGTCTTGCTTGTTTGTAGGTGACCAAATACTTATTTTCCACCATAATTTGCAAATAAATTCTTAAAAAAATCAAACAATGGGATTTTCTGGATTTGTTTTCTCATTTTGTCTCTCATAGTTGAGGTCTACCTATGATGTCAATTACAGGCCTCTCTGATGTTTTTAAGTGGGAGAACTTGCACAATTGGTGGCTGACTAAATACTTTTTTTCACCACTGTATATGGGTATTGTTTTGCCCCTGCCTACTAGGACAGAAGGAAAGAAACGCAAAGTGGTTAATAAACGATTAATTAACAGCCACTCAGCAAGCAGCCAAGCCTATAAGATCCTACTGAGATAATAGCCATGTGTGTAGTATGCAGCAAAAACAAATTTTTTTTATTTTTTATTTTTTTAAATTAGGGAGGGCGCTTGTGCTGCCTCGGATTAAAAGAAAGGAAAGTTACAGGTAAGAATTTTATCTTTTCTTATCATCCTTGGTAGCAGAACAACATATGAAAAGCAATATTTTGGGAGGGTATAGAGAAACTGTTTGAAGCACCTGTCTGCCAAATTGATTGATTGCCTCAAGACCTTGAGGCAGCAATGTTCAGTCTATACTGGTTCACAAATGTGGAGTATATGACCAGGTGGCAGCTCTGGCTATTTGGTCAATGCACATTTACTTCCGGTCAGCTCAAGAGATAGATGTGGAACGTGGAGAATGGGCAGTGACCTGATAAGGAAGGGTCTTGCCTTAAGAGTCAGAGTCATAGCAGTACATGATAGCAAACCTTGTTGGTTCAAGGACTAACTAAAGAGCCCTTGTTTGTACCTTAGAATTGAAAAAATAAGGCTTCTGAATTCCTGAAGGAGCTGGATCTATCTAGATAGAGACTTCTCTTAACATCCAGAGTATGTTAGCTCTCCTCCACCTCGTTCTGTGGATCTGGAACTAAAGACAACAAAATCTCCTGGTTGATATTGTTGTCAGAGAAGACCTTTGGCAGGAAACAGGTAACTATTTTCAAGGAGATTTCCTTGAGGAGAGAATTTAATTTATGGTTCCATGAAAGTTGTAGTTCTGAGACTCTTTTGGCAGAAGTGAAAATTACCAGCAGAACAGGGGTTCAAAGGGATGCTGAACCAAACGACTAAGGACTATGGAAAGGGTTGCCTTTCAGGAGGTCTAAGGTTTCTGACCGCTCTGAAGCATCAGCTGACGAGTGATCGATTATTAAAAAGTCCATCCGAGAAAGCGTTAATGGCAGAAAAATTGGATTTTACAGCGTTCAGTTTCAAAGGACAGATGGGGCTGAGGTTGATGAGGTGGTGTTTTGAGTGCACCAGGTAATGGTGATCTTTCATATTCTACTATATGCCCAAACAGTGGCAAGCTTTCTGGACGAAAGGAAAGTCTGAATAACCTCTTCTGAGAGACCTCTGTCTATTAATGATCTCCTCTCAGTTTCCAAACCAAAAGTTGCAGCCTCTTGAGATCCGAATGAAGTAACCCCTTCTGGGATAGAAGATCTGGTTGAAGGGTAGAGTCCAATATTCTGCTCTAGAAAGGTGGAAGAGAACCCAGGCCTGCCTTGGCCAGAAGGGTATAATCAGGATTGTTTGCGCTTGTTCACGCTGAATCTTGTTGAGAACTCTGGGGAACAGTTGGAGAGGAGGTAAGGCATAAATTAACTCCGGGTTCCATGGAATCAACAGCCCATCTAAGAAGGTTGGGAGGTCTAGGTGGTTGAGGGAAGCAAATGCCACAACCCAGATGAAGGAGACCGGAGGATGGGAGTTGTAGTGGCTGAGGATATGCCACCTACTAGGCCGAGCACACTCCCCAACCACTCCAGTCCCACTCCTGGACCGGACAGAGTTGAGGGGGGTCCTGCAGCACTACAGGATAATGGTGGTAGTAGTCCTTTTTCCCGGGGCGCTTCCAGTTGGAGAGTGGACCTCTCCTCTCTGAGCCGGTGTGATGGAAGTCGGAAGGGCCCTGATGTTATAGCAGGCACGACTCAGGAGTCAGCAGTGCAGTTGAACCAGGAAAACTGTTTTTATTGAAACAACTGGAAACAGGTAATGGCAGCTTCTGAATGGGGGTAGTAGTACAGTGTCCAATTCCCCCCCAGCCTTGGTTCTAGGAGGGTACCCAGAGATGTTACAGGCGCTGTAATATAGTCCACCACTACTCCTCCTCTCATGCCTCACCCAGCCAACTATACTGGGGATGGAGTCACAGGGAGTCCTGACAGGGATCTGGTTAACTGTAGACTAGGCCCGAACGTAGTACTCCTGTCCTGCTCCTCCTGGCACGGCACCGAAAATGTCCAACAACTTAGACAGCTACTCTCCCTTGCTCAGGGCTGTCTCTGGATGAGCCTGGGGCTGATGTTATTCCTCCTTGAGGCTGTAGGCTGACCATTGGGCCTCTGTCCAGTAGTGGGTGGCAGGGAAACTCTGCACACCTTCTCCAGCTAACTGCACACACTAGCCTGAAGACCAACCATTGCCGGGGAGACTAGGTCTCTCTACAACCCCGCCCAGTAGCCTGTGATAGGCCAGGGCTGAACCAAGGCAATGTTTGAACAATGCAGGGGGGAAAATACAGAGAATAGCTGCATAACAATCACATTTAACACAGAATGGAACATACCAACATAACCCAGAGGCACAAAAACAAAAAGCAGAAGCCTCTTGGATGCTGCACAAAAGCGAGGAGTTTTCCTGTTTTCCCTGGCTGCTAGGACATCCAGATCCCATTCGACAGTGATATGGTCAAAGATCTTCTGGTTCAGACTCCACTTGCTCCACTTCTTGTTCAAGGTCCCTTTCAGGTGGAGGACAGGATAAGAACAGCTTCCCCCAGTAGGAGATCTTGGAAGTGCAGAAGGGCTAGCTTCACTGTCTTTAAAGAGGACCTTTCATGTCCTCATCAAAGTGCGGTTTTATATACTGCTAGAAAGCAGACAGTGCGCTGAATTCAGAGCACTGTTGGCTTTCCCGGTATGTGCCCAATGCTGGAGATATCGGTGGTGTTAATTTGGACACCAATATCTCCCCTCCTTCAGAAGGGCAGGCCTTACAGCCTAGCATAATTACTGGGCTGTGAGGAACGCCCCCCCCCCCACTGTACTTACTGCCCAGCGATGATGCTGAGCTGTGAGGCCCACCCTTCTGACAGTGGGGAGATATCAGTGCCGAAATTAATGCCACCAATATCTCCAGCAGCGGGGCACATACTGGGAAAGCCAAAAGTTGCCTTTCTAGCAGTATATAAAACCACACATTGATGAGGACATGAAAGGTCCTCTTTAATTCTCTCAGGCTGGAAGGAGCTTGTTGATCTTGGGAGGACCAAGTTTCCTGAGTCCATCTGGGGCCCAAATGTGTTCCCCACACAGAGGCTGAGGCTTTGGAAGTGACTACTATCTGATGTTTGGGGTGAATAGATCTTCCTGTAAGAACCTCTGGTTTTAGCCACCAGGTGAGGTCAACTGTGGTCTGAGGCCATATGTTCATAGGGACATCCAGGATTCTGTGGTGGCAGATCTTCTGGGACAAGATGTTGCTCTGAAGGGTTCCGAAATGGAACCTGGCTCAAGGGACTGCATTTAGGGAGGATGTCAGGCGGCCCAGGACTCATGGCAGTACGAACTAGAACCTGGTTTATATGTATAAGAAAGTTGACTCCCTTCTTGACGCTTATAATTCTCTCCCTTTTGAGCCAGATAGTAAAGTCTTTTGAATTCAGAATGTAGCCCAGATACTGAAGAGTCTGAGATGGGAGAGAGGAGACATTTTGTAGTTCCCTATGAACCCATGTTGTTCCAAGAACCTGATCACTAATGAAAGTTGGTTTGACAGATGATCTGCTGTAGTTGCGCTCAAGAACCAGTCGTCCAGATATTGAATTAGAAAGATGCCTTGTAGCTTTAAGGCTGCTGCCAGTACCACAGTGATCTTGGAGAATACTCTAAGTTGCTGTGGAGATGCCAAAGGGAAGGCAGGTGAATTGCAAATGAAAAATTTCTGAGTTCCTGCAGACCACCAGTCTGAAGAATCTCATGTGGGATAGAAGAATATGGACGTGAAGGTAAATATTCTTAAGATCTACTAACACTATTAAGTCCCCCAGTTGCAGCATATCGAGGACTGACCGTAGAGAGTTTTTTTTTTCCTTTGAAGGAATTTGTTTAAAATAGGTCAGATCTAGGATGAGCCTCCACTGATTTTAGATCTTTGGCACAAGGAAAATGATGGAGTATATTCCAGAGTCTCTTTGATTTACTGAAACCACTTCTAAGGCCCCTTTGAGAATAAAGTTTTTTAGAAGATGAAATAGGGCTGGATTTTTTGGAGAATTTATCACAAAGCTGTCTGGAGGAGAGGACTTCAACCCCAGAATGTAACTTCTGGTGATGCATGAAATGACCCAATTGTCTGAAGTAGATGCTTCCCATGCCTTGTAGAAGTGCTTATAGGGGTTGTCCGGGATAAATAGAAATCACTATACTTATCTAAACACCCTCCCCCACGCCTACTTTCTAAATTACATAAGTTATCATAAATGTATAGTTACCCATAGCCCCAGGGACATTTTCTGATTATCCGGTGATGATCCATTTCCCCGTTTCCAGAAACGGAACGTCACTACTACTCCCACCCTCCATCCCATCATTCTTACCTCCTGATTTCCCCCTGCGGGGGACGGTTCCTCCTCCTTCTGTGACGCCTGCCCGTGCATGCGCAAAAGAGCTGGAATCCCGACTTTGCGCTGTAGCCAACACTCCATCTCTATTGCACAAGCGTTGGACCCGAATGAGCCGCACACGCTTGCACAGTAGAGATGGAGTGAAGGCTACAGAACTACTGCACAGGCACTGGCAGAATGAAAGAAGAGGAGGAGCCGTTCCCCGCAGAAGAAAGTCTGGACAGGAAGAAGACAAGTATAATGGGGTAGGGGGGTGGGCTGAGTTCGTTGGGAAGGGTTAGTAGTAGGCGGGATAGCTAGGGAGACAGGGAGGGGGGTGTTAGAGTGGGAGGGGGAGGAGTGAGAGGGAGATAGTGTGAGAGCCTACAACTACCATAATGCATTGCATTAGTTAAGGCAGCAGGAAGCTACACCATGTAAACAAATGCAGAAGATGCCAGGCGCTCCCAGAGAAACCCAGAAATCACTCAAAACCCTGCTAAAGGTATATGGGTGCACTTATTAACCCATAATAGCACTAACAGAACTTTTTTTTAAAAAAAATTTTTGCCTGGAAAACCTCTTTAAATCTTGTCCCTACAGGTGGGTTGCATGGCATGACATCATAAGTTATTGGAGGAGTCATTATCCTGAGGGACTGATCTATGTTGCCCTGTCTGGAGTTGAATCCTCTCTGCCTAGCTGAGCCTCTATAATTTCTTCTAAGTTTGGCAGATGTCTTCCTGAAAGAACGAAAATTCCATTTACAGGGCTTCTTTACCTCTGCAAATGACACCCCCTTATCTTCCACCAAGGATTCCAGTATAGGAGGAAGCTTAGGCCTAAACAGCCTCTCTCTGGTTAAATAGGAGGGAGCAAAAGTTATTCTACGTCCCTAGACCACTGTTTTAACCATACACCCTACTACCAGCGTTAGCAAGGACCATATTCTTAGAGGAGATTTTCAGGGTATCTATAGGAAAATTGCAGCGATAGTCTTAGGCCAGCCTTAGGTCAGGAATTGATTGTAGCATTTCCTCTCTTGGGACAACTTCTTGCAGGTCCTTAATGATCTGGCTGATAAGGACCCTCGGAGTACTTGCAACAAAGGTAGTTGCCACTGAGGCTTTGCATAATGTCGCAGAGCTGGAATATAAACTCTTAAAAAGGTTAATTAATTTTTCTATCCATCTGATCCTTCGGGAGTGAGGACTGATCACCTGGGAATACTGATTTTTTTTCCCAATACCCTCGCAACTGCAAGATCAACCTTAGGAGGATTCTGTCAACCTTCAGAAAAGGAGGGGTCTAAATAAATACACAGGAATCTAGCTCCAGAGTCAGGTTTCTTCTCTGGATTCTTCCAGTCTGCTTTAATTAGTTCAGATGATCTGGAAAAATGCAGCCTTTTTCCTTGGAGAAATAAAGCCTTTCCCTTTTAGACCTTCCCTCTTTATGATCAGTCTTGACTGTTTCTTTAACCAGCTTAATAAACTGATTTATTTTGTCTTTATGGAAAATATAATATAATACAATTCTCTGCAGAACCATCATCAAAATCATCAAAGAGTAATTTGCCTTCTGACTGTGACTCAATTGGTAGAGGGATATCATCAAAAGAAGAAATGTGAGCAGAGGAAGAGACTCTGGTAGAAGATAATGTTGCTTTATGTGCAGCTATAACTTCTTGGAAAGCCAGGTTTTGAACACAGGCAAAGAAGTGATCGCATCCATATTGGGAGAGGATTCCTTGGCAGCAGCAGAGCAACCTGAACAGGTGTCAGAATCAAGATGCTCTGGGAGGGGCTGCTGACAGGTGGAGCAGATCCTGTGTCTGGACTTGCGTTTTCTCTTGCCTGGAGATGAGAAACTGGACATCTGCTGAGCCAAGAGGCACATATAAGTATCAGAGAGGAGGAGGAAGTAGGACGAGAGGCAGGTAAGCTCACCTTGGATCTGCAGCTGGAGAAGAGTGGCTGGCTGGCTAAGGCACAATGAGAGCCTTGAGCCAGCAAAGTGAAATAAGCCAGCGGTATGACGCACCCAGCCACACACCCAATACAGGGTCACGCCTCCTCCTGAAATACCTAAGCGTGCTCTGAGTGGTAATTCGGGACCCCATGCAACAGCAAGGCAGCTGGGAATGCTGGGTTATACAGCATTTCTTGATTTAATACCTGTATAAGATTTGACAGGCTGGATAACGGGAAAAACACAAACCCTAGCCACGCAGGGGAATACAGGAGCTGAGGGGCATTTAGTAGTGAAGCACACTTGAACTTCATCCTAATAGAACAGAAGAAAAAAAAACATGCAGGTTATTGTCTCAGTAGGGTCTCATGCACTTGGAAGCCGGCTGATTGGCTGTTAGGTTTATTAACCACTTTGTGTTTCTTCTCTTCATCCTAAAATTCACAATGAAGGCAGTATGCACACATTAGAAGCACATATAGGGAGACTGCATGGTGGCTTAAAGATTCCCTCCAGCTCAGTATTACAGAGCCGTAGACGTACTATGTGCTGTAGTATAATGTCTGCCTATAGCCCTTTGCAGACGACCGTGTGCACGGTCAGTGTACAATCCGTTTTTTTTATCACACTGACCCATTAATTTCTATGGGCCCATACACATTACTGTGAATGACACAGTAACGGTGCGGGCCTCATTCCCCCCCATAGGAACCGGCCATTCGCCGATTTGCAGCCCTGCCCGTGGCCCTATTCATTTAATGAAAGGGGCCGCGACACGGGCCGGTGCACAGGCGGCACACGGGAGACATCCGAATGTACCCCGTGCACCGCCCGTGCCTTTAATTCACGGCCAGCAGTAAGCACACGGTCGTGTGCAACCGGCCTTAGACAGAATACGCTAGGCTAGGGGAAGCAATGCTAGGAGAGAATACCTCACTAACTGGCTTGAATAATAGAATTAGTACTTACCGGTAATTCGGTTTCTGGTAAGCCCTCCATGACAGCACCACAGGAGGTTGTATCTCCTCCCACTATTAGGGACAGGAAAAGCACACAAGAGGTTAAATAGTTCCTCCCTCTTCAGTGTATTCCAGATGACCATTATTAGTACATCCTAAACCAAATGTAGTCTAGCTATTGGAAGGGAAATCAGGGTGCTGTCATGGAGGGCTTACCAGAAACCGAATTACGGGTAAGTACTAATTCTATTTTCTCAAATGCCCTCCATGACAGCACCACAGGATAACTACTTTGAGGGGGGACTATCGCCTGCAGGACCTTCCTAAAAAGGAGAAATCCGACGTGCGAGAAAGGTCCAATCTATAATGTTTGGTAAATGTATGGACCAAAGACCAAGTAGGGGCTCTACAGATTTGGTCTAAGGAGGCATCAGCCCTTTCAGCCCAAGAAACGGACATGGCTCTGGTAGAATGAGCTTTAAGGTGTTTCGGGGAGCTAAACCCTGACATGGATAGGCCTTACATATTGCGTTTTTAATCCAACTAGCAAGGGATTTCCTTGACAGTTTCTTCCCCTTGTTAGGGCCACAAAACTGAACAAAAAGATTCTCATCCTTTCTCCAGTCTGAAGAGGCTTTCAGATAAGAAAGGATAGTTCTGCGGACATCTAGCCTATGAAACGATTCTTCCTTCCTATTAGACGGATGTTGACAAAAGGAAGGAAGAATGATCTCCTGAGACATATGAAAATCTGAAACTACTTTTGGAAAAAAAAAGTAGGGTCAGGCCGAAAGACTATTCTGTCCTCTAAAATTTTTAGGAAAGGTTCTCTGATAGAGAGAGCCTGAATTTCATTAACTCTTCTGGCAAATGTTATGGCAACCAGAAAAGCCGCTTTCCAGGACAGTTCTTTTATATTAGCCTCAGCAACTGGCTCAAAGGGATGCAGCGTCAGGCCCTTAAGGACTATATTGAGATCCCACTGTGGAAGTAAAACCTCTCTCCCTGGGAGAAGCCTGCAGGCCCCACTAAAAAAAAAATCTCTTAACCCAGCGATGGTTAGCTAAGTCAGAATAAAAATAACTGCTAAGGGCTGATATTTGTACCTTCAAAATACTAGGTTTTAGACCCTTATCCAGACCTGCTTGCAAGAAATCTAAGATTTTTGCTATATTCGGGTGTTTAATATCAGGAACACTACTGCCACACCAGGAAAGGAATTTCTTCCACACCTTACTATAGATAGCATGGGTAACTTTCTTCCTCCCCACCTGGAAGGTTTGAATAACAGACTCAGACAGTCCTCTTGATTTCGAAATGGAGATTTCAGAAGCCAAGCTGCTAACCGGAGTTTCTGGAGGATCTGGATGAAATATTGGACCTTGATGTAGAAGGTCTGGAAGTAATGGGAGTATCAATGGATCTGCCATTCTGAGACTGTTTAGAAGCCCAAACCACGCTCTCTTGGGCCATACTGGGGCTATTAGAATGACCCTCAGATTCTCTTTGATGATCTTTTGCAGAAGTAAAGGAAATGGAGGAAAAGCATATGCAAGAGTGAAATCCCAGCCTTGGGAAAGGGCATCTACCCCTAGACAAGGTTCTCTTGGGTTGAGTGAGAAGAACTGAGGAACCTTCGCATTTTGACGATTGGCAAATAAGTCCACCTCTGGAATTACCCAGATCTGACAAACCTGCTGGAAAATTTCTGTTTTTAGACTCCAGTCTCCTGGATTTAGATGTTTTCTGCTCAGAAAATTCGCTTGATGGTTTGAAGAACCTTTTAGATGGAGAGCAGAGATGGATTTTAGGTGTCTCTCTGCCCAGGCGAATATCTGAGCTGAAGGTTCCGCCATTGAGTACCTCCCTGGTGGTGCAGGAATGCCACTGCTGTCATGTTGTCTGACAATATCCTGACATGAGAGTCTTTTATCAATGGTCTGGTTGCTTTTAGGGCTTCCCAAACTGCCCTGAGCTCCAGGAAGTTTGAGGAATGGCTGTGGAGAGCTGCAGGCTAGGCCCCCTGAAATGATCTCTGAGAAAGGGTTGCTCATCAACCCAATCTGCTTGCATCTGTAGTAATCTGAATTACTGGAGAGGGGTTCCAAGGAATTCCCTGCTTTAAGTTTGAGCTCTTCCTCCACCATTGTAGGGAGACTTTTACACTGTGAGACACATAGATCATCTTGTCTAATGCCTGCTGACTCTTGTCCCAACTTGATAGTATCAAGGACTGAAGAGCTCTTGAATGAGCTTGAGCCCAAGGAACCGCCTGAATACAAGCAGTCATAGACCCCAGTACAGACATTGCCCCCCTTATAGATACCTTTGTCTTCCTTTGAAAGGTAGCAACTTTGGACTTTAGAGCCACTATCTTGTCTGGAGGGAGAAAGGACATCTGCAGATGGGAATCGAGCAGGATACCTAGGAAAATCTTGCGGGAATAATGACCTTCCCCTCTTTCTAAGGGGGGAACAGGGCAAATTACTTCCGTGTCCAGAAGTTTCTGGACACCTTCCATCAAAGACAGGTGAAGCGTAGGAGATGGTATGGATGTGAACACTACTCTCCTGGGGGGATAGGTTGAAAATTCTATTTTGAAGCCGTTTGTTATTGAATTTAGGATGTACAGGTTGGATGTTATTTCCTTCCAGTGTAGGGCATACCTGCACAACCTGCCACCTATCCTCCTGGCATCATTGTTTGTCCCGGGATTGCTTATTGGGCTTAAAGATGATATTTTTCCCCCTGCCTCCCTTAGGGTAGCTCCATCTGCCGGTTTTACCCTTGGGTTTAAATTCAGAACTGTATCCTTGAAAGGGACGAAATGGCTGTTTTCTTTTGGAAAATTTTGCCTCTGGAAGTGACTTCTTTTTATCCGTTGCCTTTTCAAGCAACATATCTAATTCTGGACCAAAAACATACTCTCCCTGGAAGGGAATAGCACAGAGCTTCTGTTTAGAAATTGGGTCACCAGCCCACATTTTCAGCCATAATGCTCAGCGAGTTGTATTAGAGAGGACCCCAGATCTGGAGGAAATCCTGCAAGAAGCCAGTGGTCTTCTGAAGCAGCGGAATGGAGGATAAGATATCTTCCCTTGAGGTGCATTCTCTAAGATGGATCTCAAGTTGGTCTGGCCATCTATACATAGACCTTGCCACACAAGTTGACCCAATATTAACTTGTAACAGGGCTGAAAAGCACTCCCAGGATTTCTTAAGGAGGCTGTCAGCTTTCCTATCTAGCGGGTCTTTAAGCTGCGACGAGTCTTCAAAAGGAAGAGTCGTCTTTTTCCCCACTTTGGCCACCTGTATATCAATTTTTGGCATTTGTGCCCAACCTTTTATTTTAGATTCATCAAAGGGAAATCTGTCCTTAATTTCTTGAGACAGAAACAGTCTTTTCTCCGGATGTAGCCATTCATCCTGAATTAGACGCTCTAAATTCTCATGAATGGGAGAAACTAATTTTTCTTTGGCCTAAGCCCTGCAAACATTTCATCCTGAATAGTTTCCTTAATATTTTCTATCCTCAATATCTGAAGGCCCAGGTAATTCCCCTTCCTCCAGGAAATCTTCGGACACAGATGGGACGTAAACGTCACTATTATCCGAATCTGGATCAGTAATTAACTTCCTCTTTTTGGCCGCAGGTTGTGGCTCAGCAGAGGAAAAGGCATGGGAAAAAGAAGCTAGGGAGGACTGGATCTCATGCCGAACCATCCCTTTAATTTCCTCCATTAAAGACAGATGTTCCTCTTTAATTATCTTCTCAGTGCAAAACTGACAAAGAGTTTTTGGACATGGAAGAAAGCTTTTTCTTACAGATGGCACAGTTATTAAAAACAGCCACTTTCTTAGATTTAGAAGACACATCTTTAGCTTCTTTTTCCTAAATAAATACATGACAATAAAGGGACATGAGAACTCCCCTAATCATACCATGTAACATCCCATTACCAGATTACTCACTGGGGCTGGGGGTACGCCAGGCTCATACACCACTCTAGAGGACTCATCTCCAGGCATTATAACAAACAGACACAGATGGTCCTACCTTGAGGAGAAAGCCTCTTGGTCTTTTAAACCAGCCACCGACGACCAGCGTACTGCATTCCATGAAAAGGAATGCTCCTGGTCCACCTGCATCTGTTCAGGACGCTAAACTTTTCAAATCTACCTCCTTTAGCGTCTTTCTCCGCAACCGGACGTGACGTCACCACGACTGGAAGCGGCATTGGCGTGTATCCCAGCCGGGAACACCGGCTCTGAGAACAGGCAGGGGACTCTACAGGCCAGGGAGCCTCTGAAGAAGGACCGAGGCCCGCGATACACATCTCCACTGTCCCAGGATGGTGCAGGAGGAGATGGACCCACCGAGTCTCCGCGGAGAGACGGCGCAGATCTGTAGGGACAGCCTCACTGGACCCCACTCTGCCTGGTAAGTATGCTCCAAACCTCTTGTTTGCCCACTAATAGGGACAAGAAAAAACACTAAAGAGGGAGGAAAGGGAGGGGCTATTTAACCTCTTGTGTGCTCTTCCTGTGCCTAATAGTGGGAGGAGATACAACCTCCTGTGGTGCTGTCATGGAGGCCATTTGAGAAAAAATAGTTTCAAAACCTACACCAGAATTTGGTCTAAACAAGCTTTCTTATTCTCAGTATAATGCACTGGTAGTCTGTGCTCTTAATGGTAGCACAAAGTTTAAGTATTTCACAATTTTCCATGTATTGTATGCAACAAACGTATAAACTAGTGATTCTGGGTATGCTAGCACTCGTTTACAACATTTAGAGCAACCTCCAAGCTGTATTCTGGTTTTCATGTAGTAGTTACATGCTTTCTTAACCCCTTCTCGACATCCGCCATAGTAGTACGGCGGATGGCAGGTCTTCAAAGATGCAGCAGAGCAGCCGCCATAGCTACCAGGTCTCTACAGTAATGTACAGTGGGGACCTGGAGCTAATGACCGCAATCAGAGTCCACTATGATCACGAGCTTTCTGAAGGCTTCCAAACCTGCAGTAGTAACATAGCAACTGTCCCTTAGATTGCAATACAGTTACATTACAGTCTATGGGACTTGCAATCAAACAATTGCAGGTTCAAGCCAGGGGGCTAATAAAATGGTACAAAAAAAAAAAAAAAATATTTAGAAAACCCCTAAAAGTTCAAAATTGCCTTCCTTTCCTTAGAATACATATAAAACTAAAAAATTACTATGAAATACGTATACATTAGGTAGCAATAGACATTCCCCAAAATGGTATAACTAAAAAGTACACCTGGCCCCGCAAAAAAAACAAAACAAAACAAAAAAAAACACCTTATGCATTCCCGTTTTATATATATATATATATATATATATATATATAAAAGTGTCAGAACTTGGCGACTTTAAGACTTTTTTTTTGCAAAGTTTTCGATTTTTGTTAAGGGGTTAAAATGTAAAAAAAACTGTATTAATCTGGTATCCCCAAAATTGTACCAAAACATAGAATACAGGTGGCATGTCATTTTGGCTGCAGAGTGAACACCATCAAAACGAAGACTGTAAGAAAGTCGCACAAATGCACTTTTTCTCCAATTTCCCCCCATTCTGAATCGTTTTCCAGCTTCCCAGTGCATTGTACAGAATAATAAATGAAGAACAATTTGTCCCGCAAACATTAAGCCCTCATTTGGCTTTATAAATGGAAAAAAAAAAAAAAAAAAAAAAAAAGTTATGGGGTTTGGAAGATGCGGGAGTCAAAAACGAAAATCTAAAAAGATCACCGACAGGATGGGATTAAAGGGATCCTGTGTCAGACATTGTGGCCCCTAAAACATCAGCATGTCCTTATGCTGCTGGGATTTAAGGCCCCAAAGTCAGTCCTGGCTGCCACTCTATGTGCATTGCAATGCTGAAACTAAGGACAGTACACGTCACTTCATTGTGCATAGTGGTAATTTAAGGGCCCCAAACCTGATGACAGATTCGCTCGAGTCTGAAAAGGTTGGCAAATACTGGTTTATATACTACAGCATAGGCTATTATTAAAGCATTATGTAAAAGCTCATGTGTATGCTTTGTTAATACTAGAGATCCTAATAAGATTGGTTTTGGCAAATATCCATGAGGTTTGACCCTCAAGGTTCTATCTGAATAAGTTTGGCCTGAAATGAACGAAAGTGCTATTCTCCTCAGACCCCAGAATATAATAAATGGAGGCCTAGGGGAGGTGAGGAAAAATAACAAACACATATAGTCCCTTTGCCTCACCTCACCTGGGCATCTTTGCATCATCCAGAGGTCTCTTGATGTCCTCTTCAGGCTTCTTCCAACGGTCACATGGAGCGCATCGATGTCACAATGCTAAGACTCAGTGTTGTGATGTCGATGTATTCCAGTAACCGCTGAGGCCCAATCACAGGTCTCAGTGATGTAAGCCAGAGGATGGAAGTGGCCGACACAACGTGAGTTTAAAGGTTTGTTATTTTTACTCTCCTCTCTTGTTCCCCAACTTATTATAATCTGGGGTCTGAGAAGACCCCAGAGTAGAATAGTGTTTTGTGGGAGATGAACCCCAAATGTATTGAGTTTGGGAGAAACCAACATTTTTGGAAGTTTTGGGTCAAATCCAATTCTAAACTAATCGTTCGCCCATCCCTAGTTAATATCCGTTTCATTTGATGTGCTATTTATGGATTGTCTGATCGTTTGATTCCTTCTTCTCTTCTGATATGGCCACAGTAATGCAGCCTATAGTACATTTACCATTCTGCTGGTGGCTCTCCAGAGAGGATTGAGTCATATAATACTGCAGTTGCTCTGATTTCAGTTCTATTTATGGGCAGCAAGTCACTAACATAGAAAATATGCCCCCTAACTCACACTGCAGCGTCAGTTTATTCCTATGTGGTGCAGCTTCAGCCTGTCTCCTCTGCTTCCTACTTGTGACTAATAGATTTCTTCCTGTTTTACAAACATGGGCTAGGGAGGAGCAGTGTGACGCAGAATCTTATAAAGAATACATACGAGATGCTGCATACAGCGCCTAAGCCACAGTACCCAGCACACCAATTAACAGGCTGCACCTGTACTTGGCATGGTTTTACATAGGATGGTACAGCCTAGCAATTACCAGTAATCTGCATGTGTTTACTAGTGCTTGGACACACAGATTATGGTCACTCTTAGGTCCAATGCACATGAACATGTGCTTTGTAAGTGTGCTAACCAGGGTTTTCATGGCTAGCACATTGATCCGTTATTTTCTCTGGCTCCATACACACACCCATGTATTTCATTGGTCCGTGTATGGGGCTGTGAGCCCAGAGCAAAACCCAGGACAGGTCCTATACTTGTCCGTTTTACAGCATTGGCTCACTGAAGCAAATAAATGGGTCCATGGAGGCACGGGCGACACCCGGATATCATCCATGTGCTGTCCATGCCATTTGACCAACGGACCCCCACATGCACATGTTTGTGTGCATGTAGCATTAAGCCTTATTCACACGGTCAGTGATTTGCATCACTGATTGTGAGCCACAACCAGGAGTTGAGACTATACAGAGATAAAGTATAGTGAAAAGATTTGTACGTGTTCTTTGTTTTCAACCCACACTTGGTTTTGGCACAGAATCACTGACCAAACTCTGACATTGTGAATAAGACCTCAGGCTGATTCGAAGATCAGGCCATGTGGGGAGTTGGTAGTGAGCATTGACAATTAGAAACGCTCACCATCTCACAAAGCCAAACTACAATATGGTGTACATTTTCCTGCTGGTATACAATCTGAACTCTACAGGGCTGCCAGTGCTGGAGACATAGCAGGTTTTATGGGCTGGACATAAAAGCTAGCCATAAACATATAACCATATCAAAGGTTTTTTTAATGATATGTGTTACAATATTTGAGGGATTGGACACTTTTTTGGATACAGGCCAAACACAATATTAATGAACTTTTCTATGGAAAGTTAGAAAAAAAAGGGTCTGCTTTTTCCGCAGAAACAGAGCCACTCCTGTCCTTGGGCTGTGCTGGTACTGCAGCACATCCATATTCAAGTGAAAGAGTCTATGTAAAAGAGTGCCACTTTTTCTTTTTGGAGAAGGCTAACACCAAATATGAGACAGTTTAGCAATCCATTTACTGGTTGTAGTGTATACGCCTTAGTACTGCCTTATTAGTCCACCAAGTAGGGTCCCTTTAATATAGGACTGCATGCATTCATAGGACTCTGAATACTGTGCCATGGGTAAAGTGCAGGTAGATTAAACAAATTTGCAGGGCACTGGCCTTAAGTCGCCCTCTGCTAGGATTGTAAAACACCCAATAATTAATGGATCCATTTTATAAGAGTTGTGTACTAGGAAATTTCTGTAAAGTGTATGAAATATGAACCTATGATTTAAAGAGAACATTTATGAAGCGTCTTTCCTTCCCCCATGTCTGGTTGTCTGGTTAGTCTATAATTCCTACAATTTATGGATACGTTGACAACTGAGTGTTATCATTACCCCTGTGGCACTCTCAGCACTGACTGGGTAGTGTCAGAGTATTTAGAGACATATCCTCTACTGGTAACAGCCCCATCTCAATGTAGAACAACAAGAGAATGATACAGTGGAGAGTGATACAAGAAGGTGCTCCACAATTGTTATATTATGGGAAATACAGTTATTTACTAATAACAGACATGTCAGGAGAACTGATAGATCCTCTGTATACACACAAGTATCATAAAAAAAAAAATAATTCTGATTTCTACAGTATGAGTAACTCTGTGTTTACACAATGAAGGTTACATAAATAGTTGTTTTCCTAGCTACTTGTTCTCTTGTTAATATTACTGTGTAGGAGGCGATCGAGTCATCACATTCTCTTAGTCGTCCAAATAGTTAAAATTAGAACCATCCAAATCAACACCTAATAAATCTTTATATGTGTGGTACATATGAAAACCCAGCTATGAATAAGAAAAAAATAGATTCCACAAAAATTATAGTTTACAAAGAAATCATCAACTAAAAGGTGGTTTCATTTGGAATCTATACTTTAAAAGTTGGCAAAGAGATCACTGGCCAAATAAGAGAGCCATTGTGTAGCTAAAACCTATCGCTCTACAGTAACAAAATATTAACACCATACATGCAGTCAGCAGAGCATCATTATATGGATGATCTAAAAAAAAGTAAGGGAAGGGCTACCATTATTAATGTCTATTGTTCTCCTCTGTCATAGGAGGAGGGCAACAGACAAGTGCTAATGTAGACATCATGTTTTTTACATTAGAGTCAACGGGAACAGACACAGAATGAGGGGGCTCCATTTGTATCTGTCCCTTGCTCTCATCCTATGACAGTTGAGAACAACGGGCATGCACAGTGCTAGTGTGAACATTCTCTAAAATAGTACTAATCAAGCTAAAAGTACAATAAGCAGCATTTAAATCTTGTGACTTGCTGTAAACATGTTCTATGATTTTAATTATTTCCTTTTTTTTTTTTTTTATTTGGCCCACGCTGTTATGAACAACATACTCTTTAGTGTACATATGTTTGGGTTGTGTTGCCAATGTTTTAGATACTACACATCCCACTCAAAATTAAAAGGCTAACTGTAAAAAAACAAAAACAAAAAAAACAAAAAAACACATCATATTAGTCCCCATAGCCCCTATGCTAGTTTCTCCTTTTAAAAAAATGCCTCTCAGAAAATGCCCATATATAAAATGTCTGACAAAGACCACCCACATAATGCCTGTCTGCCAGAGTACCTCCATCTACAGTGCCAGGTACTTTCTTAAAAATACTAAAGTAGTGCTTGGCAGAGAGTGCCACCATAAACAGTGTCCGCCAGTGAATTTCCCCATTGAAGTAAGCCTGAAAATTTCCCCATGCACTGTGCTTGCTAGAACATACCTCTATAAAACATTTAGCCCCATATCCCTATTCACAATACCATCCAGAGAGTCGCCCCCTATTCTACACACGTGGACAAAATTGTTGGCACCCCTTGTTTAATGAATGAAAAACCCAGAATGGTCACAAAAATAACTTGAATCTGACAAAAGTAATAATATATAAAAATTCTATGAAAATGAACAAATGAAAGTCAGACATTGCTTTTCAACCATGCTTCAACTGAATTTTAAAAAAAAGAAAACTCATGAAACAGGCCTGGACAGAAATGATGGTACCCCTGAAAATAATGTGACCAAAGGGACATGTTAAATCAAGGTGTGTCCACTAATTAGCATCACAGGTGTCTACAATCTTGTAATCAGTCAGTGGGCCTGTATATAGGGCTACAGATACTCACTGTGCTGTTTGGTGACATGGTGAGTACCACACTCAACATGGACCAGAGGAAGCAAAGGAAAGAGTTGTCTCAGGAGCTTAGAAAGAAAATTATAGACAAGCATGTTAAAGGTAAAGGTTATAAGATCATCTCCAAGCAGCTTGATGTTCCTGTGACTACAGTTGCACATATTATTCAGAAATTTAAGATCCATGGGACTGTAGCCAACCTCCCTGGACGTGGCTGCAGGAGGAAAATTGATGACAAATCAAAGAGAAGGATAATACGAATGGTAACAAAAGAGCCCAGAAAAACTTCTAAAGAGATTAAAGGTGAACTTCAAGCTCAATGAACATCAGTGTCAGATCGCACCATCTGTCATTGTTTGAGCCAAAGTGGACTACATGGGAAACGAACAAGGAGGACACCATTGTTGAAAACAAATCATAAAAATGCCAGACTGGAATTTGCCAAACTACATGTTGATAAGCCACAAAGCTTCTGGGAGAATGCCCTATGGACAAATGAGACAAAAATTTAAATTTTTGGCAAGGCACATCAGCTCTATGTTCACAGACGGAAAAATGAAGCATATCTTGAAAAGAACACTGTCCCTACTGTGAAACATGGAGGAGGCTCTGTTATATTCTGGGGCTGCTTTGCTGCATCTGGCACAGGGTGTCTTGAATCTATGCAGAGTACAATGAAATTTCAAGACTATCAAGGGATTCTAGAGAAATGTGCTGCCCAGTGTCAGAAAGCTTGATCTCAGTTGCAGGTCATGGGTCTTGCAACAGGGTAATGACCCAAAACACACTGCTAAAAACACCCAAGAAAGGCTAAGAGGAAAACATTGGACTATTCTGAAGTGGCCTTCTATGAGCCCTGACCTAAATCCTATAGAGCATCTTTGGAAGGAGCTGAAACATGCCGTCTGGAAAAGGTACCCTTCAAACCTGAGACAACTGGAGCAGTTTGCTCATGAGGAGTGGGCCAAAATACCTGTTGAGAGATGCAGAAGTCTCATTGACAGTTACAGGAATCGTTTGATTGCAGTGATTGCCTCAAAAGGTTATGCAACAAAATATTAAGTTAAGGGTACCATCATTTCTGTCCAGGCCTGTTTCATGAGTTTTCTTTTTAAAAAAAATTATGTTGAAGCATGGTTTAAAAGCAATGTCTGACTTTCATTTGTTTATTTTCATAGAATTTTTATATATTATTACCTTTTGTCAAATTCAAGTAATTTCTGTGACCATTGTGGGTTTTTCTTTCATTAAATGAGGGGTACCAACAATTTTGTCCATGTGTGTATGTCTACCAAAGAGTATAACTATACACAATGCTTGCCAAGTATTTCAATACATAGAGTCAGTTGGAGACTATCCCCAAACAGTGCATGAATGAGAGTCTGCTCAGAAAGTATGTCTTCCAGAGATTGTTCCCATGAATGTCCCTACTTGCTTCCTGCAATCCTGTGTTTTCTTGGAGGAAATGACTTGCGATCAGTCAACTCACGATGCGTGGGACTTAGTGACCTGTGAGATTATTGTAACAGTGGACATCCACCAAATGGCCTTGTTTGCATGTTCTAGAAATATTTTATGTTGCACGATGTCTGCAATCAATTCTATATGTTGAAATATGTATTTGGTAATGTTGCAGATAATTGGAACTATTGTATGTTGCAAAGCTGTTGTGCAAGTGTAGCATGTCATTCATCGAAAATGTCAACTAGAATACAGGCTTTACAAAGGAATGAACAGAATTTAAACCTAAATATGGAGCATTAGTAGGTTTCAGACACAATCCACGCAAATTCAAATTCTTTATCAAAAAAACAACATCTATGGGGCAACGATATTCCTAGAAATAATTTTTAGATTTCTAAAGGTAGTATGGACAAATTGTTGCCTAGCAAGCACTTTTTCCGATACAGAGTATAAAGCTTAAATTCACATTTAGCTTTAACCCCACATTGAATTCCTATCCTTAGAATATAGGTAATAGAACTGGAAGCTGAAAGATGTGTATACTGTGCTGTGTCAAAGTAGCACTATTACAGTATAGTTCCCATTAATTTTAATGGGAAGTGAGCAGCAAATGTCCTCTAGGCCATGGCACAATGGGGCAGATTTATTAAGACTGGTCTATCGTATGCCAATCTTAATACATGCCCCAACTGGCGCAGGGAATTAGTGATTTAATAAGAGGTTCCAGCCTCTTCAAAATCACCCAGGTGTTTCAACACCAGAATGGAAATCTGGTGTAGATTTCTATTATAACTCACAATGGAAAACTGGCATGAGTTATAATGAATATGTAGGGCCTATGCATCCCCATCCCACCAACATATAAAACAATCTGGTGAGCGTGGTGCAGAATGGGGGTCGTGGTGCCACAATATCATCGCTCTACGCCATAAGACTGGCGTAGAGAATTTGCTAAATCTCCCCCAATGTGTGGAAATGGGCGATTCCAGCTCCATATGAAGCATCCTAATGGACAGTGCTAAATGTTTTGCACCGTTTACATGCATCCAGTTGTGCTAAAAAGTTTACATACCCGTCAGATTTTTTGTTTTTTTGGCCTTTTTTCAGAGAATATGAATGATAACACAAAAACTTTTTCTCCACTCATGGTTAGTGGTTGGTTGAAGCCATTTATTGTCAAACTTCTGTGTTTTCTCTTTTTAAATCATAATGACAACCAAAAACATCAAAATGACCCTGTTCAAAAGTTCACATACCCTGGTAATTTTGGCCTGATAACATGCCCAGAAGTTGACAGAAAGGGGTTTGAATGGCTACTAAAGGTAACATCCTCACCTGTGACCTGTTTGCTTGGAATCAGTGTGTGTACATAAAAGCTGAGTGAGTTTCTGGGATCCAGACAGACTGTTGCATCTTTCCTCCAGCCACTGATGTTTCTGGATTGTGAGTCATGGGGAAAGCAAAAGAATTGTCCACGGATCTATGGGAAAAGGTAGTTGAACTGTATAAAACAGGAAAGGGATACAAAAAGATATCCAAGGAATTGATAATGCCAGTCAGCAGTGTTCAAACTGTGATTAACAAATGGAATCTCAGGGGCCCTGTAAAAACTAAACCACGGTCAGATAGACCAACCAAAATTTCGGCGACAACTGCCCGGAAAATTGTTGAGGATACAAAGAGAAACCCACATATAACATCAGCTGAAATACAGGACTCTCTGAAAACTATTGGTGTGGCTGTTTCAAGATGCACAATAAGGAGGCACTTGAAGAAAAATGGGCTGCATGGTCGAATTGTCAGAAGAAAGCCATTACTGCGCAAATGCCGCAAAGAATCTCACCTTCAATACGCCAAACAGCACAGAGACAAGCCTCAAAACTTCTGGAACAAAGTAATTTGGAGTGATAAGACAAAAATCGAACTTTTTGGCCACAACCATGAACATTTAATTTGATTTGGAGAGGTGTCAACAAGACCTATGATGAAAGGAACACCATTCCTACTGTAAAGCACGGAGGTGGATCACTTATGATGTGGGGATGTGTGAGCTTCAAAGGCACAGGAAACTTGGTCAAAGTTGAAGGAAAGATGAATGCAGCACGTTATCAGCAAATACTGGAGGCAAATTTGCACTAATCAGCCAGGAAGCTGCGCATGGGACGTACTTGGACATTCCAACATGACAACGATCCAAAACACAAGGCCAAGTCGACCTGTCATTGGCTACAGCAGAAGAAAGTGAAAGTTCTGGAGTGACCATCTCAGTCTCCTGACCTCAATATCATTGAGCCACTCTGTGGAGATTTCAAGCGCACAGTACATGCAAGACAGCCCAGGAATTTACAGGAACTGGAGACTTTTTGCCAAGAAGAATGGGCAGTTTTACCATCTGAGAAAATAAAGAGCCTCATCCACAACTACCACAAAAGACTTCAAGTTGTCATTGATGTTAGAGGGGGCAATACATGGTATTAAGAATTGGGGTATGTGAACTTTTGAACAGGGTCATTTTGATCTTTTTGGTTGTCATTATGATTTAAAAAGAGAAAAAACACAGAAGTTTAACAATAAATGGCTTCAACCAACCACTAACCATGAGTGGAGAAAGTTTTTGTGTTATCATTCATACAGTGGGTACGGAAAGTATTCAGACCCCTTTAAATTTTTCACTGTTTCATTGCAGCCATTTGCTAAAAGCAAAAAAGTTCATTTTATTTCTCATTAATGTACACAGCACCCCATCTTGACAGAAAAAAAAAAGAAATTTAGATATTTTTGTAAATTTATTAAAAAAGAAAAACTGAAATAATCACATAAGTATTCAGACCCTTTGCTCGGTATTGAGTAGAAGCACCCTTTTGAGCTAGTACAGCCATGAGTCTTGGGAATGATGCAACAAGTTTTTCACATCTGGATTTGGGGATCCTCTGCCATTCTTCCTTGCAGATCCTCTCCAGTTCCGTCAGGTTGGATGGTGAACGTTGGTGGACAGCCATTTTCAGGTCTCTCCAGAGATACTCAATTGGGTTGAGGTCAGGGCTCTGGCTGGGCCAGTCAAGAATGGTCACAGAGTTGTTCCAAAGCCATTCCTTTGTTATTTTAGCTGTGTGCTTAGGGTCATTGTCTTGTTGGAAGGTGAACCTACGGCCCAGTCTGAGGTCCAGAGCACTCTGGAGCACATCTTTCCTTCAATTGCAACCAGTCGTCCTGTCCCTGCAGCTGAAAAACACCCCCATAGCATGATGCGGCCACCACCATGTTTCATTGTTGGGATTGTATTGGGCAGGTGATGAGCAGTGCTTGGTTTTCTCCACACATACCACTTAGAATTAACGCCAAAAAGTTCAATCTTCGTCTCAGACCAGAGAATCTTATTTCTCGCAGTCTGGGAGTTCTTCATGTGTTTTTTGGCAAACTCTATGCGGGCTTTCATGTGTCTTGCATTGAGGAGAGGCTTCCTTCGGGCCACTATGCCATAAAGCCTCGACTGGTGAAGGGCTGCAGTCATAGTTGACTTTGTGGAACTTTCTCCCATCTCCTTACTGCATCTCTGGAGCTCAGCCACAGTGATCTTTGGGTTCTTCTTTACCTCTCTCACCAAGGCTCTTCTCTCACGATTGCTCAGTTTGGCTGGACGGCCAGGTCTAGGAAGAGTTCTGGTCGTCCCAAATTTCTTCCATTTAAGGATTATGGAGGTCACTGTGCCACATTTCTGTCTCTGAGCTCCTTGGGCAGTTCCTTTGACCTCATGATTCTCATTTGCTCTGACATGCACTGTGAGCTGTGAGGTCTTATATAGACAGGTGTGTGCCTTTCCTAATCAAGTCCAATCAGTTTAATTAAACACAGCTGGACTCCAATGAAGGAGTAGAACCATCTCAAGGAGGATCAGAAGGAAATGGACATCTTGTGAGTTAAATATGAGTCACAGCAAAGGGTCTGAATACTTACGACCATGTGATATTTCAGTTTTTCATTTTTAATAAATTTGCAAAAATATTTACATTTCTGTTTTTTTTTTCTGTCAAGATGGGGTGCTGAGTGTACATTAATGAGAAATAAAATGAACTTTTTTGCTTTTAGCAAATGGCTGCAATGAAACAGTAAAAAATTTAAAGGGGTCTGAATACTTTCCGTACCCACTGTATTCTCTGAAAAAAGGTCAAAAAAACAAAACAAAAAATCTGCTGGGGTATGTAAACTTTTTAGCACAACTGTATATACTCTAATGTGCCACATGTAATATAATTCTGTGCTGCTATGTACAGTACATAAACCTTGTTAAGGTTGTTCCACTGAGCATGGAGGTATGCCACTCATTTTCTAGAGCCATAGTCCTGCCAAACTCTGGGCTTTGAGTGACCTCATGGTAGTCTGTTCCAGGCACTAGAGAATGTGGATTTGTGTGGAGTTGTGAGAGATATTGCCCATCAATGCTGTAGCCCAGAGACAGGGAAGAATTATTGCTGTCAGCTTACAGAGAAGAGAGTGAAAGAAGTACCAGAGAGAGAAGAAGAATAGATTTTCCAAGAGCCTCACAGATTGGACCCTCCATCCCCTCAGGTACATAGGGCATCCTTGGGACTTATTTATTCACCCCACCCCCATAAAGTGAGAGAGGCAAGAACATATCAGGCTCATACTCACATCTTTCAATCCATCACTGCACTGTCTGGAAAATGCATCCATTGCAGTTGCATTTCTTCAATAAAATTCATTCTGCTGTTTGACTCAAACATCAGTTGCAGTCTTTCTTGCAACCACCATCATGGGCCCTTCCGACCACCATCACGTAAGCTCAGTGTAGCTGGAGACTACCAAAAGCTGGAAGTGCCCCAAGGGACCTAGCAACAGCATCGTTACTAATCCAATTCAAGATCTGAGCTGGAGAGAATAAGTCGGCCACTGGTGACAACTGCTGCTACTCCACCCAATGGATGAAGGCACATACACTGAGCGGAGAACTGCTGATTGGCCCTTTCTAGTTCACTGTTTATTGCAAAAGATGAATTAAAGAATCACATTTATTTGTAATTAATTACAATTGAGTAATTCTAATCCGGTAATTAAAAAACATATGATGCAAGATTATGTGTGAGGTGTCACAGTCGTGTATTAACTTTGCTTGTGTAGACAATTACTTTATGAAGGTTTTACATAATATATGCTGCTGTTTCCAACACCCTCTAAAGCTCTCAAGAGGGTTGTGGTTGGTCCAGAAACAGCATAAATCCTACTATAGGAATAACGTAAATGTAGGCAATTTATTCACATTTTCAGCCTCACTACATGTGACACCTACACCACTAGCTCCATGTTCTTTATCACATGATTTGTCCGGGCCCAAGGAGCATTATTGTCCAACTGACAGCACACAACAGTGCAGCCCATTAGCCAGCAACACGTAATAGTCTAATATAGTTAGCCAGTCTAACCGCACCTCACTTGGCCAGTTATGGCTGCTCAAATCTCTTCCTTCACTGAAATGTTGTTCATGTTTCAGGTTAACTTCAGCTTAAAAACAGGGAACTTTTCTTTTCTATACTCAATTCACTTCAAAAACTTCTGCAAATCCAAAAGGAATTTTTTTATTAATCACAGTTTACTATTGTCATTGGACTAATCTGTCAAATACTATGCATTGTGAAAGGTTTTTTTCCTATTAAAAAATGTATCCCCTATCCACAGAATAGGCGATAAATGACCGAATGAAATGTTTGATCATGAGAACGGCATATGTGGCCACCAAAAATATATCTATCACCTTTTGATTCTAGTACACACTAGGAACACTTTGCATTTGTCCTTTCCAGCAGAGAGAGTGATGTAAGTCAATATTGGGGTAAGTGGGCATTCATTTCGAGCACTACAGAGAAGAGGCAGCAGCAGGGCTTGTTAGTTAGGTGTATCAACAGCCTAAAACAAGAAAATACTGCTTTTGGGTAAGGCCTAATGTGGCATCCCGCAGGAAAAAGCACTACGGGAAAAACCGCTGCAGCAACACATTGCGGTTCTTCACGCAGCGATTTTGACAGAAAGTTTGCAGAGTTTTCCTCTGTGGACTTTCTGCTTCAATTATACCTATCGGGAAACTGCCAGCGTTTCGGTAGGTATAAGTGACATGTTGCGATGTCCAAAACCGTGACATTAGGAGTCACAATGCGACCCCATTCATTAAGATTAGTGAAGGATTTGCAGGGTGACCCAGAAATTTTTTGTCGTGCAATGTAGAAACCATAATCGTTGTGTAGCCCTAATCTAAATTTCTCACAGGTCCAGCCATCCATTTATCATATGCTATGAATTCTTTACTACCAGAAGCAATTCTACAAGCAATATATCTGCATGGCTGGTTGATGAACATATAATACTACATATAATAAAATCTGCTATAAACCATTAGATTTTTGTTGGCTGAAGTGGCCAATTTCCACCAAATTGACCTACAATTGACTATGTTAATCACTGTATACTGTACAATTGTTCAAACTGCTTGACGGCAGATTTTAAGTTTCCAAAAAAAGATTGACTGTTCTAAATATTTTCAGTCTGTGGTTGGCTGAAAATATCAGTACTTGACATGACTACCCACATTTGACTTACCTTCAGCCAAATAGCACAGCCTCAAAACTCTGATCAGTTAGTTTAGTTGCCAACGATACCATCATAGATCAGGCAGCTACATGATGAACATCCGAAATTTAACATGTATGATCAGCTTTAGGCCTCATGCACAGATTGCAGTTAAAAGTACAGACCCATCCATTTAAATGGGCCCTTACACATAGTCGTAGTTATTGCAGCTGTGTGTCTGGGCCAAATTGATGAGCCGCAAAATATGGAGCACACGTATTTTTTAAATAACAATGTTGCAGTGTTTTGTTTTTTGCTAACAATGTGCACTGTCTTTAGTAAAATACTAACAAAATGAGAGGGGACAGTGCTGAATCAGTAAAGGGCATCTGGATACATGTTTAATGCCAACGTAGGATGGCTCTCATTTCCAATAGTCTATCCAGAGAGCAGAAGAGGGAACAGCAACCATCATACACTACACTCCTTTACTGATCCAGCATCATACATGAAAATGCAATGTTTTGACCCCTTGTTTGAGAAAGACCCAGCAATTGAAATGGGTCAACACCTTCCATCTGAATGTGTGTTGTTGGATCAATAAAGAAGGGTTAATGGCATTAATGTCATAGTAAAACCTATTAGCACCTGCTACAAAAGCCTCAAATAGTGCCAATTATTGCACCACTTATTAGTGCCAGCCAAAGTACCTCACAGGACCACCGATTAGTGCCAGCAGCCACAATGCCCTCTGTTAATATCAACAGCTACATCCATTCATTTTTTGCTGCCTGTTTCTGTGCTTGTATTATGAAGGTTCACTTTTATCTCCATGTCTTGCATTTTCTCAGTTTTTTTTTTCATGTCTTGCAACAGTTTTTTGACAACCATATGTTTCTGTACCATTGGAGCATGCAGCTGCTCTTGACTAGCATTGCGCTCATAATAAGGTACAGTATCTGTATTATAATGTAATGTCCCCTAAAATGTATAAAAGAGTTTTAAAAATCGCACTGGAAAAAGCGCATGTATTTTTATGGGTACTTGAAGCTATTGTGATTTCTTCAGGTGAAACACCTTTAGCCAACAAAATTAAAAAAAAAAAAAAAACAAAAAAAACACACTAGTATTTTTTAAGATTTGCTTTTAACCACCCCATCTGCACTGCCTGAGTACACCATTATTGCCACAATGCTTACTATGTGCTTTAACCCATATGATATGAGATATGATTTATCGTAAATAAAGAATGGCAGGTTTCTCCTAGACCAATATAGCGCACAAAATGAATATAAAAAGGTTAAAAGGTAAATTTAGTTCCAAGTAACTTTACATTTCATGTCCTGTAAGCTACTCCATTCCAGCACTGGTAATATGCAACGTTAATTGTTGACTCTCTATATAGTATGAGACGGTAATAGGTTACAAGATGTTACAGGTCAAAAAAAGAAATGGGGACATACAACAAATAGTTGCTCACAGCAAAAAGAGGTGAGAATAGAAATACTCTCCAAAATCAATCTTACAGCCCATTCCTGCGGTCCTACTAAAGGGCAATGTTTTCTAACTAGGTGGTGTACAATTTTAGAAACTATTGAGGGAGTAAAACCTGGAAGCCAGAGGCGTAACTAGCAGGGGGGGGGGGGGGGGGGGGCATTCCAGGGCAGCTTCAAATACACACAAAAATTGAAACTTTAAAGACATCTACAAGATACTGATGCAGCTGAAATACATGGTAGAGCAGGAAGCTAACCTTCCTGCTCTTCAATTCTATAACTTGTAGGCCACAGGCCTGTAGTGGCTTAGGGATTTAAATTTTCTTCATTTATTATTGTTTTGTCTTTTTTATTTCTAGGCCCACATTATTTAATTGATTGAAGATATTTTGCTTCTTATTGTGGCGGTGTTCTATTCGAGCTGTTTATGGAGATGTCTATTAGACAAGCGTTGTTGAATTTTCGTTTGGCTATATTTTTTGTATGGTCATAATTTTTGTTAAATAAAGGATATGACATAATGCAAGAAGAAAAAAAAAAAAAAAAAATCCTTTTTCACATTTTCTACTTTCACTTGTTTTCACATTTTATTCAACAGTATCACTTTTGTTTCATCATATTTTACATTATTTTTTATGTTCTCTTTTATGCAATTCATTCACTTTATCACTATATTCCTATTTATATTCATCACTACTTATGTAGTTCATATACTCCACTGTTTATTATTTTTCTTCATCTTTTTTTATTTATCATTTTTATTTTATTATATATTTTTTCTCTTGTATTTATTATTCTTTTCGTTATCTGCTTTATGCTGTATAGATTATTCAATGCATAGCGCTGTCTTGTTATAAATATAGCTTAATCTGTCCTACTATCCAGCTCTTCAGGGATATCTCCCTAATATAAGATGGCCTCTGATACTTACCCGCATTGTGCGCACGTGCAGGATATTTTGTTCGTCATCACATCTCAACGGTGCCATTTTAGTGTCAGAGGAATCAGCGGCAGCTTTTTCTGCAACTTGGAGCAGCTTTAAAAGTATAAAGAGAGTGTGTGAGCTGGCGAGTGTGGTTTGATTCCAAGTGTGTTTGATCTAAGTTTTAAGTGACTTTAGATTCAGGGACTTTACAAAAAAAAAAAAAAAAAAAAATCCCCATCAGGTAAAATGTGCTCCATGCTTACCAATGCGGTCCAGTGTACATCTTGCAGCATGTATTCTCTGCTTCAGCAGCCACTTGAGGGGGCATACTGCTGTTCAAGATGTAAGCACATTGCACATTTGGAAGCCCAGATCATGGACCTAAATGAGCAAATTGCAACACAGATCCATTGATAACTTGGAAAGGAGTTTGTTGCTCACAAAGCAGGAACTCGCTGGAGCAAGTGCAGAAGGGGATGGTAGCATGGAGGTGCAGGAACATGAGGCAGCTAGCTGGGTGACAGTTAGAAAGCAGCGGGGTAGAGGGAAGAGTGCCAGGGAGGTTAGTCCTGAACTGGCACACTCCAACAAGTTTGCTATATTGGCAGATGAGGGGGATGTTAGTACAGGGGTAACACTGCGGCAGCAAGACACTTCCTCTGACAGCCAGGGGAATGTCTGCTCCAGTAAGAAGGGGGAGTGCAGAGCAGACTAGACAGGTGCTGGAAGTGGGGGATTCAATTATTAGGGGAACAGACAGGGCAATCTGTCACAAAGACCTGGATCGTCGTATGGTGTGTTGCCTTCCGGGCGCTCGAGTTCGACATCGCGGATCGGGTTAATAGATTACTGGGTGGGGCTGGTGTGGATCCAGCGGTCATGGTGCACGTTGGCACAAATGACAAAGTTAGCGGTAGGTGGAAGGTCCTTAAAAATTATTTCAGGGATCTAGGGAGCAAGCTGAAGGCAAGGACCTCCAAGGTTGTATTTTCAGAAATACTACCTGTACTGTGAGCCACACAGGAAATGCAGCAGGAGATTAGGGAGGTAAACAAGTGGCTCAAGAGCTGATGTAGGAAGGAGGGGTTTGGGTTCCTGGAGAACTGGGCCGACTTTGCTGTGGGCTACAGGTTCTATGGTAGTAATGGGCTGCATCTCAATGGGGAGGGTGCAGCTGTGCTGGGGGAGAAGATGGCTAGACGGTTGGAGGAGTGTTTAAACTAGGGACTGGGGGGAGGGTAACAGATGTAGAGGGCAAGATAGCGTAGAAATGGAAAGAGGGCTAAATAATGTAACTGGGGGTGGAGCGGGGGTGGGGTTAGAACAGTCAGTAGGCAGTGGAAGAGTAGGGATAAAGATAAATCCATGAAATGTATGTATACTATCGCCAGAAGTCTCACTAACAAGATGGAGGAACTAGAAGTGATAATGTTGGAAGAGAAATATGACATGGTTGGATAAGTGAAACATGGCTGGACTCTAGCTATGACTGGGCTGTAAATATACAGGGGTACAGTATGTTTAGAAAGGAGAGTACCAATAGGAAAGGGGGGAGGGGTTTGCTTATACGTAAAATCCTGCCTTAAGCCAGTTCTGCGTGAGGACATCTGGGAGGAAAATTAATATGTGGAGTCCTTATGGGTGGAAATTAAGGGAGGAACAAAAAATAATAAAATATTGATAGGGGTTTGTTATAAATCTCCAAATAATGGAAGAAGCTGAAAATGTACTAATAAAACAAATAGATGAGGCCACAAAGCACAATAAAGTCATTATTATGGGGGATTTCAACTACCCAGATATCAAGTGGGAGGCAGAAAACTGCAGGTTCAACAAAGGGAACAGGTTTTTGTCAGTAATAAAAGACAATTACCTATCACAACTAGTGCAGGACCCAACAAGAGGCGAGGCACTTTTAGACCTAATTTTAACAAATTAACCTGACACATTGTCAAAAGTAGAGGTTGGGGGTCATCTTAGTAATAGTGACCACAACATAAGTTTTCTTGTACACACTAAAAAAATGTTCAGTAGAGGGGGAACAAAAACACTAAACTCCAGGAAGGCCAATTTTAACCAGCTGAGAGAGGAGCTTAGCAGCATAAACTGGGACAATGTCCTTAAAGTGATGGGAACACAAACAAAATGGGACATTTTCAAAAGCCTTCTAAATAGGACCACTAAAAAACACATACCTTTTGGGAATAAGAGGGCCAGAAATCATAGAAAACCAATATGGCTAACTAAAACAGTAAGGAGTACAATGAGGGATAAAAAGAAAGCATTTATAAAGTGCTAAAAAAAGAAAGTAGTGACACAGCATTAAAAAACTATAAAGAGAAAAATAAATTGTGTAAAAGACAAATAAAGGAGACAAAGATTGAGGCTGAGAGAAAAATTGCCAAGGAAAGTAAAAATAATCCAAAATTATTCTTCAATTACATAAATAACAAGAGAATAAAAACTGACAATGTGGGCCCTCTCAAAAATAATCTGGGTGTTATGGTGGAGGAGGATGAGGAAAAAGCACAACTATTAAATGCCTTCTTCTCTACGGTGTTTACACAAGAAAATCCAATGGCCAGCAACATGATTAGGAGTAATGTTAACTCTCCATTAAATGTCACCAGTTTAACTCAGGAGGAAGTGCAGTGCCGCCTTCAAAACACTAAAATAGATAAATTGTAGGTCCAGATGGCATACACCCCCGAGTTCTGAGGGAATTATGCACGATGATAGACAGACCATTATATCTAATATTTAAGGATTCAGTAATGACTGGGTCTGTTCCACTTGATTGGTGCATAGCAAATGTGGTGCCAATTTTCAAAAAGGGGTCTAAAAGTGAGCCTGGAAACTATAGGCCAGTAAATTTGACTTCTGTGGTGGGTAAGATATTTGAGAGCTTTCTAAGAGATGCTATCCTGGAGTACCTCAATGTAAATAATCTTATAACACCCAATCAGCATGGGTTTATGAGGAATCGGTCCTGTCAGACTAATCTGATCAGCTTCTATGACAAGGTCAGTTCAAGACTAGACATGGCTAATGCAGTGAATGTGGTGTATCTGGACTTTTCAAAGGCTTTTGATACTGTACCACATAAAAGGTTGGTATGCAAAATGAGAATGTTGGGACTGGGGGAAAACATATGCATTTGGGTTCGCAACTGGCTCACTGATAGGAGACAGAGGGTGCTTATTAATGGTAAATATTCAGACTGAGTCACAGTCACAAGTGGGGTGCCACAGGGGTCAGTATTGGGCCCTCTCCTGTTTAATATCTTTATTAATGACCTGGTAGATGGTTTGCAAAGCAGGGTTTCCATATTTGCAGATGATACAAAATTGTGTAAGGTAATCAAAAATGAGGAGGATAGTAGAATATTACAAAGGGATCTAAGGAAGCTGGAAGCATGGGCAGAGACTTGGCAAATGAAGTTTAATATTGACAAATGTAAGGTTATGCATTTTGGACGACGAAATAAAATGTATGATTATGTACTTAATAGTAAATTACTGGGTAAAACTGACAATGAAAAAGACTTGGGGGATTGTGGTGGACAATAAGCTTACCTTTAGTGACCAGTGCCAGGCAGCGGCTGCCAAGGCAAATAAAATTATGGGATGCATCAAAAGAGGTATAGATTCTCATGACAAGAACACAGTTATGCCTCTTTACCAGAGGTTCCCAAACTTTTTTTTCTCGTAGACCACTTTCAAAATTTTACTGGGTTCGGTGGACACCCTGATGCTACATTTCTACCATATTCCCAAAACTCGTCAAAAAATGTGAAGATTAGATCTAACGTAGACCCCCGTCGAGTCTCCCGTGGAACCCTGGGGGTCCACCTGGACCACTTTGGGAATCACTGCTCTATACAAATCACTGGTACGGCCACACTTAAACTACTGTGCACAGTTCTGGGCCCCAGTATACAAGACAGACATAATCGAACTAGAAAAAGTGCAAACAAGAGCAACCAAAATTATTAGGGGAATGAGTGGATTGGAGTACAACGATAGATTAACAAACTTGGGGTTATTCAGTTTAGAGAAAAGACGTCTACGGGGAGATCTAATAATGTACAAATACGTGAAGGGACAGCACAAAGAACTTTCTAATGATCTTTTTACCCCTAGGCCAATGACAGTGACAAGGGGACATCCTCTACGACTGGAGGAGAGAAAGTTTCACCAGCAACATAGAAGAGGATTCTTTACAGTAAGAACAACAAGGCTATGGAACTCTCTGCCCCAGGAAGTGGTGATGGTGGATTCATTGAACAAGTTCAAAGAGGGCCTGGATGCCTTTCTCGAACAGAACAACATTACGGGTTATGGGTTTTAGATTTTAAGGGCACGTTGATCCAGGGTTTTATACTGATTGCCAGATTAGAGTCGGGAAGGAATTTTTTTCCCATGAAATGGGGCAATCGGCATAAGCCTCATGGGTTTTTTTTGCCTTCCTCTGGATCAACACAGTAGGGGACTGTAGGGTTATAGGTTGGACTTGATGGACTGATGTCTTCATCCAACCTCATCTACTATGTAACTATATAGGAGAACACAGGTCAGTGATTTTGAGCTAATGTAGTATGGTGGTGCCTATAAAAACCTTTAGTTTACACTGAACTAACACCCCCTGAGGAAGCCTGTGTGAAACGCACATTGGGGTGTTGGTCAAGTGTGGTCACAGGATAATTACCTGATGGCTCTTTGGTACTCACTCTAATATTCTGTTTGATGAAACCCACTGGCATTTATTTTGCACATTGCACTAATGCACCTTTACTTGTTGGTGATTATCATCTGTTGCCATTTGGGTCATCTGTGTATTTCTTTAATATATGCTTTTTTATACAAAAATTAAGTTTTGATTATTGGTATATTTATTATTTGGTTATATTGTATGTTTTGATTAGTGTGTATTGACGTATCCATTTGTATATCATGTGCCTAACTTTGACATAATCATCAGCCGTCTTCTTTGTGTACCATACTTGTCCAGTTTGTTTTTTAATTGTTTTTTATGTATTCTTGTTTGCAACATTACTTTGGTAATTATAGTTTGAAAAAAGATGAATTTTGAAATATTTATTATGTATTGTTTTTGAGAACAAATTATTGGTTATTTTTTTCTGTAGTGGCTTGTGGCCTGCAGGTGCCCTGGCAACAGTTAAGATGTCAACATCCTGGTGCGATGATATTAAGGGCCAGTAACCATATAAGGGTTCATTAGGGCAAGCAGGGACATTATTGATATAAGTGGGCTGTTGGGAGGCAGTATTTATGTAAGGGTGTAAGAAGGTATTAACCTCTAGGATAAAAGGACCTGTGACATCACTGGTATGAGTGACATCCCGGGTCCTTTCCTGTGACCACTGAGGACCACTGTGCACCAAGGACAGGAGAGTATGGTAGGGTTTTTTTTATGTTTCGCCTTTCGTGACCTCCTGCCCCAGTTCTAGACAACCCCTTTAAGGAGATATACAGGAGTATTATTAATTAGAGGGGCACAGGGGTCATTATTAAGTGAAGCATTATTGAGTTAAGGAGGCCTACAGGAATATTATTAGGGGTGCATACATGAGTAAACACTATTAATTTAAAGGGGTTGTCCTAACAAATTTTAAAGCAGGCAGCAGGTGACCGTTATAATGTACATTTCCCCTTGACCTGCACTGGGCTGCCTGTCACCTTTGCTTGCATACAGAGCAACTGCCTTGAGATGTCACAAAAGCGGAACAACCCAACACTGTATACTGCTGTACTGTTGAGAGTGGTGATTGGCTACAGCGGTCTCGTCTAATTGACATCACTTTTGCAGCCGCTCTGTATACAAATAGTGCAGTGATCGTGATGACTGGCCTAGTGCAGGAACAGAGGAGAGGATGGAGGGAAGTGCATTTTTATTTCTGATCCCGAACAATCCCTTTATTGGGGCACACAGGAAGTATTAATTAAGGGATCGCAAAAGGGATTGTTAATTTAAAGATACATATGGGGGTATCATTAATTTCCAGGGGATTTATATATCATGCATTTTATAATTGGGGTAGCAGCAGAATGGGGAATTTGTGTAGGTGAGGAAAATGTGGTTCAGGTGTGTGGAAAACGTGAGGAGCCAAAGATGTCTCTGTAAAGTTTGCAGCACAGACAAGTCACACCTGGAAGAAATGGTCATGGCAGTCCAGATGAATGAGATGAGAAATATGAATTACAGTCAGATGCCACCTGTAAGCCACAACATTTTTCCTGTACTGTATTTACTTAAACTGTCTGCAGAGCCCTGTGTAGTGTCAGTATCTACCACTATATGGTCACTGTAGAGTGATTATATCGGTATACCCAGGCAGGGGGCCTACTTAGATAGGTGTTCGGCACAGGGGAGGGCAAACCTATCTAAGCCTCTACTAGAAACATTCACTAATGCTTTGCAGGTTCAGGATCTGTAATATTCTGAAGCTAGCTTCCCTTCTCTACCAGTTTCTGACCCTCCACTAAGGACTCCTGCATGTGACCTCATTCAGTTCCACAAACATGGTCTGCATAAGGGCCAAATTTCCCGGACAGAATGCGACTGTGTGCATGGAACTCACTGCATCATAGTGAGATATGATGCAGAGAGCTTCCAAACAGCCCCATCCCTACATAGCTTTATATCAATCTAGTACAGTAGTGCACACATCTCACTATGATGCAGTGAGTTCCATGCACGCGGCCGAGATCAGTCCAGGAAATATGGCCCTTGTGTGGACCGTATTTAGTTCTGTGCAGCAGGCCTACACAATGAATATACGATAGGTTCACTTTAATGCACAAAAACAGAAGTGGTCTCAGGACAGAGGACGCATGTTATTTTCTCAGAAATATCCTGTACTGTCACTGCTCTTCTGTTCCTAGTTAATTCTGTAAGGGCCATATTAAGTGTAACTATAGTTACACTGAATGGAAAGAAATTATTGAATTTGTAACATTAGTAATGAGTTAATTACCATCATATCAGCTCATCGGTAAAAAAAAAAAAACAAAACAAAAAAACCTACATGAGATTCTGACTATTTATGAGCAAACCATTATCAGCTTTGAATTCTAACCATTGCATGAGACTATTGAAAGATATTAAGCAATGATGAACCAGATTCTGGATTTGCCTGCCATCAGTGGCACACCTCTAATGAGGCGAAGCGAGGCGGCCGCCTCAGGCGGCACTATCAGCGACAGCTAAGAGGGGCGGCATGGAGGAGCGCTGGTCTGCGAGCGTTCCATCAGGTCACATCTCTCTGAAGGTAAATTTACCTGACGTGACGCACACAGCCTAGGCTGCCTTCCTACTCCTACGCTGCTCCGGGCCCACTGCCTCTGTGGGGCCCACCCTGGGGCAGCCATTAATATATGCTTTACCGTTAACTAGATCTGCGTCTGCATTAAAACTCAAGCTGTGACTTTGTTTTGTGAATCGCAAGCCACTTCAGCCCTGCGGTTTACAAGACACCGAGAAGACAGACACAAGACGTCTGCTTCTCAGCGCAGGCAGGTGCGATGACGCAGACGTCCTATGCACGGGTGAATAAGAGGAGGCGGCGGCTCCATGAAGGGATCACAGGTAGGTGAGTATTTAGCACAGTTGTGGGTATTTTAAGGGGTCATTAGGAGGGGGCATTTTATATAAGGGGGCTTTATGAACTTAATAGGTGTTATTTATCAAAGGGCTATTAGGGACATTATTAATACTAGGGCATTAGAGATATATACAGTGCCTTGCGAAAGTATTCGGCCCCCTTGAACTTTTCAACCTTTTGCCACATTTCAGGCTTCAAACATAAGGATATAAAATTTTAATTTTTTGGTGAAGAATCAACAAGTGGGACACAATTGTGAAGTGGAACGAAATTTATTGGTTATTTTAAACTTTTGTAAAAAATTAAAAACTGAAAAGTGGGGTGTGCAATATTATTCGGCCCCTTTACTTTCAGTGCAGTAAACCCACTCCAGAAGTTCAGTGAGGATCTCTGAATGATCCAATGTTGTCCTAAATGACTGATGATGATAAATATAATCCACCTGTGTGTAATCAAGTCTCCATATAAATGCACCTGCTCTGTGATAGTCTCAGGGTTCTGTTTAAAGCGCAGAGAGCATCATGAAGACCAAGGAACACACCAGGCAGGTCCGTGATACTGTTGTGAAGAAGTGTAAAGCCGGATTTGGTTACAAAAAGATTTCCCAAACTTTAAACATCCCAAGGAGCACTGTGCAAGCGATCATATTGAAATGGAAGGAGTATCAGACCACTGCAAATCTACCAAGACCCGGCCGTCCCTCTAAACTTTCATCTCAAACAAGGAGAAGACTGATCAGAGATGCAGCCAAGAGGCCCATGATCACTCTGGATGAACTGCAGAGATCTACAGCTGAGGTGGGAGAGTCTGTCCATAGGACAACAATCAGTCGTACACTGCACAAATCTGGCCTTTATGGAACAGTGGCAAGAAGAAAGCCATTTCTCAAAGATATCCATAAAAAGTCTTGTTTAAAGTTTGCCACAAGCCACCTGGGAGACACACCAAACATGTGGAAGAAGGTGCTCTGGTCAGATGAAACCAAAAATCGAACTTTTTGGCCACAATGCAAAACGATATGTTTGGCGTAAAAGCAACACAGCTCATCACCCTGAACACACCATCCCCACTGTCAATCATGGTGGTGGCAGCATCATGGTTTGGGCCTGCTTTTCTTCAGCAGGGACAGGGAAGATGATTAAAATTGATGGGAAGATGGATGGAGCCAAATACAGGACCATTCTGGAAGAAAACCTGTTGGAGTCTGCAAAAGACCTGAGACTGGGACAGAGATTTATCTTCCAACAAGACAATGATCCCAAACCTAAAGCAAAATCTACAATGGAATGGTTCACAAATAAACGTATCCAGGTGTTAGAATGGCCAAGTCAAAGTCCAGACCTGAATCCAATCGAGAATCTGTGGAAAGAGCTGAAAACTGCCGTTCACAAACGCTCTCCATCCAACCTCACTGAGCTCAAGCTGTTTTCCAAGGAAGAATGGGCAAGAATTTCAGTCTCTCGATGTGCAAAACTGATAGAGACATACCCCAAGCGACTTGCAGCTGTAATCGCAGCAAAAGGTGGCGCTACAAAGTATTAACTTAAGGGGGCTGAATAATTTGGCACGCCCCACTTTTCAGTTTTTTATTTCTTACAAAAGTTTAAAATATCCAATAAATTTAGTTCCACTTCACGATTGTGTCCCACTTGTTGATTCTTCACCAAAAAATTAAAATTTTATATCCCTATGTTTGAAGCCTGAAATGTGGCAAAAGGTTGAAAAGTTCAAGGGGGCCGAATACTTCCACAAGGCACTGTATATATACATATATATATATATATATATATATATATATATGGGGTGGTTATTTATATAAGGGGGAATTAGGGGACATTATGAATAGAAGGGGGCATCATTTATATAAAGGGTCATTAGGGGAGCATTAGTTATGTCAGGAGGATAATATAAGGG
Source organism: Leptodactylus fallax (assembly GCA_947044405.1). Lineage (NCBI taxonomy): Eukaryota > Metazoa > Chordata > Amphibia > Anura > Leptodactylidae > Leptodactylus > Leptodactylus fallax. Next base: position 8,168,960 of record CAMRHE010000045.1, read on the forward strand.
GGCAATTAATTAAAGGGGTTGTCCAGGATAACCGGACACCGGAGCACCTACTCTGGCCTCATATTAAAAAAGTGGTTACCTTGGACAACCCCTTTAAGGTGGCACTTGGGCTTTATTAAAGGGGCTTTCCAGCTCATTTTTATTGATGATCTATCCTTAGGACAGATCATCAATAAGAGACCAGTGGACACCCCCCCTCCGATCAGCTGTATGAAGGGGCTATGGCACCTGTTTATATCACACACTGTCTGTTTATAGTGACCGTGTGATGTAATTCCAGCCTTGTCACATAGACGTGTATAGGACGAGGCTGTAGTTACATTACATGGTCGCTATGATATGAATGACACTAAACAGAGAAGCAGTCATGATGCTTACACAGGTTCCACGGGTTATTCACACAGCTGATCAGTGGGGGTCCAGGGTTTTTGAGCCCCACTGATTTATTTTATTGATAACCTGGAAAACCTTTTAATTAGGAAACACCTGGGGCATTATTAATAAAAGGCACTATTTAAACAGGGTACACACAGACATTATTCATTTAAAGATGCACTTGGGAGTATTATTCATTATTTTGGGGTTGTATCATATTTTTTATATTTGGGGTAGCAGCAGGATGGGTGTGTAGGTGAGGACAATGTGTGACAGGTGCCTGGAAAAGTGAAGAGCCAAAGATGTCTGTGTTGTAAACTTTACAGAGACAAGTCACAGCTGGAAGTGACCATGGAGGTCCAAAGGGAAGAGAAGGGAAATGTGAAGGATTAGTCAGAGACTTCACCTGTAAGTCACAAAATGTTACTGCACTGTATTCACCTAAATGATAGAGGATAAATACCTGAGTGATGGGGGTCTGTCTGCTGTGACCTCCACTGGGCCTGAAAATGTACCCCCTTTCTGGGAATTCAGCCTGAGCGCAGCCAGGCTGAATATAGACATGTCGCTTGGTGGATGGACGAACCCGCGTGGCTCCCATTCGCCTCGATGGGAGTGCCAAAGATAGCCAAAGTACAGTACTCAGCTATCTGCAGCGCTCCTATTATAGAGAATAGGAGCCACATGGGCTCGTCCATCCACCAAGCAGAAGATATGTTAATGCCGTGTTGTTGCTCTCTGATACTGAAGTAATACAGGAAAAATTCTTAAAAACTGTTTTATAACTTTGTGTATTGTGTATGTTTATTGTGCGACAATAGCAGCGTGTGAAGCTGGTAGCATGTAAGCTCAATTTTTTTTTTTTTTTTGGTACGCCTTTCTATAGTTTGCCTCAGGTAGCAAAGAAGTTAGGTTCACCCCTGCCTGCCACGTATGATCACTGTGCTCTATCACATCAGCGGATTATCTCTAGGGAACATTATGCATTCTGTTTTTTTTGATGCGGCTTTTGAAACTAAAACCAGGAGTGGAATAAAAACAGGGGACCAGTACATATCAATTATAGATTCTCCCCCTTTATGATCCACTATTGGTTTTGGGCTTCAAAAACCGCATAAAAAAAAACCTGAATACGTGTCCTTACTTTTATCGTTTCACAGAACAAAAAAACTGATGTGTGCAAATGGATTTTTAATCACTTCCTGTCACAGCACTGACTATTCACGTTCTAATAGACTACCAGAAGGACTTCTATGATCATTTCTTTTTTTTTTTCTTTATTAAAACCAAATGAAATACAGCATTTTTTCTCATCTGTTTTTATTTTGCTATTGCAGATCATATATTTATTTTTTATACATGATTATGGGGCTGCAGTTTCGCCTGAGCATCTTCTTCTGATCTCTTAACAGAATTTAGTGATATGCTTTACAGCAATTTCATGACAATAGTAAGCAATAGACTGGAGCCAACTCGTTGAAGTCCACATTATGGGAGAATTTTCTAGACATGCTCTGTGAATGGAGGAGTACGAGGAGTGGATAAACTAAGACAGCATCTATTGTCAGCAATGGATACAATGGGTCAGTGGTTTTATCTATAGAAGTGTTATCTTCTATTGTAATACTGTCTGTGATTTAAATGAGGTGACTGCAAAGAAACCCTCTTCACAATTGGAAAAAGTGTCAGTCTATTATTAGTGGCCTGAGTGAAAATTGCAGAATTTAGAACTTTTTCAAAATATGGGAAGTGACATAAACAGCGGTAAATGTGTCATAAAACTTGGTTTAAAAAATAGGTTATTTTGCTGACACATTCCCTTTAATATCTATCTTCCTGTTCCACCCTCACACAGGGTCCCAGTATTCCCCCTCCTTGTCTTTTTTTTTATGCTGACATCACCTTTGCATTTGTGAAGTAATATCTGAAGCAACAGAATTGGTTAATGGAAATTTACAAAACAAAAAACAAAAGATTTTTTTAGCAAATATCTAAAATTTTAAGTAAATCGATGAACAACAAAAAAATATAAATATTTTATTATTTTCCCCATTCCTAATGCTACCTTCAATAAAAGTACCAGTTTATTTATGGTTAAATACGAACACAACATTTTCACGCATTTTGCTATTAAAATAAAAATTATATCCTTAAAAAATATGCCTAAAAAAAATCTCCAACTTGACCACAAAAAAAAAAAAAAAAAGAAAAAAGCTTCAAATAGAAACGTAAACGTAAAAATAGGAATCTTATGACTAAGAAAAAAACTTCTTTGTTCCATATGCCCAACATCAGCTTGGTCCTTAAGGAGTGTTAATAATACACTAGTTTATATTGGTCTCTGTAATCCAAAAATACGCCAACAACTAGCATGTAATAATTTATTAGCATAGTACACATCTATTTTATCATACATGTGCAGTCGTGTTTACACAACTATATTACATGTGTACAGACTAAAGTCCATCTGGTGCTTTACTGTAGTGACTGAGTGGTACGTTACCCCAAAGACTCCAGGTCATCCCCTTCAGTCTGGTCATCTTCCCCATCATCTTGCTCCTCCACAATGTTCCTCCAGCTTGCCCTGTGTGCCCGGTAGGTCATGCCTGGCTGTCATGTATCCGTCTGTCAGTGATAACACCTGCAGTTTGCTCAGGCTTGTGAAACTCAAGCAAGTCAGACCTGAAACACAAACCAGGAAGTTACTCTGGCCCATCCCATAATAAAAGCAGTGAAACACAACATGAGGAATTGTTTGCTACATAGGATTCAGTGGGGGTGTGTAAATGTGAGGGGAAGAAGCTGAAAACAATCATTGGCCTAATTCAGTTGGGAGTCGCTCTCTTCTGTTTTTGCTTCCCCAATCTCAGGTTTTTTTTTTTTTATTTAAAGTGCTTGCCCCTGAGTTTGCAAAATGATTCATTGGGGGAGATTTACGAAACTGTCTTTTCTATTTACGAAACTGTCTTACGAAACCCATAGCAACCAATCACAGCACAACTTTCATTTGTTAGAGCAGAAGATATTAAAGCTGCACTGTGATTGGTTGCATCAGAAACAGTGTCACAAATTGTATTGACTGTATTGCAGTCTATGAGAGATTCACTATATTACTAGTGAGGCTAGTCATAGACCAGTTGCAATAGTAATATTCCAATGACAGGCCTGGGAGGCTTCAAAAGGATCCCGACTGTCATAGGAACAGGTCAGCACCCACAATCTCACTAGAGTTCCCGCAATCTTTAAAGACCTGGAATCTGCCGTACTATTACGGCAGATTTTGTGAATGGGTTAAACTTATTGATCAAATTTTGTTAGCTCTTTCTTACCAGGACAGCAAAAAAGAGTTTGTTTCACCTTCATTTTTTTAAGTTCTAACGTTTGTGCGCTGCACTGGGCATTATACATAATGTTACCTTTAGACTAGGACTATATGGCGACTTTGACAGGGACTCCTGTCGTGTGACCACAGATCACTGGGTCGCCTTACAACTCTTTCACTCATGTTAGTGAATGGAGTCGCATTGCAACCACGAGGATGTTCTGACCATGACTTCTCAAAAAAGTCATCATAGCACCCTCGGACTCACAATGCAACTCTATTCTCTACCATTAGTGAAAGAGTTGCAGAGTGATCTTTGTGCACATGGTGGGAGTTGTGGGCAAAATCACTGTGTAGCCCTAGCCTTATTCTGCTAGTCAATACAATTATGGAAATACCAAGCATGCATAGTTTTTTATGCTGTACTACTTTTGCACAATAAAATCACTTGTATGCTAAAAATAGTTTGTTTTAGTTTCACCATATTCTGAGAGGCATAACTTTTTTTATATTTATATCAGAGCTGCGTGAGGGCTTGTCTTTTTTTTTTTTTTGCAGGATTAGCTGTGATTTATATTGTTACCATTTTACGTTATATGTGACTTTTTGATAATTTTTTTTATAATTTTTTTTTTTGGAGGCAGTGTGAACAAAAAACAACTTTTAGCCTGAGTCCCCACATTGTGGAAACACAGCTTCTTTTGTTGCAGATTTTGCTGGAGTTTTTTGAGCCAAAGCCAGTAGTGGATTGAGCAGAAGGTAGAAGTATAAGAACTTCCTATATATTTCCCATTCCCTTTTAGCCATTCTTGGCTTTGGCTCGAAAAACCGCAGCAAAATCTGCAACAAAAAAGCTGCGTTTCCGCAACGTAGGGCCTCAGCCTTATTGGTATTTTTACATTATTCATTGTGTGGGATAAATAATAATGTTCTATTTTTATAATATGGGTTGTTACAGACACATTCATACCAAATATGGCTTTTTTAAAATTACTATTATTTTTCTGTCACAAAAAAATATTGGTAAAAGGGCTGTTTATGTTTTTTTATTTTATTTTTTATTCTTGAACATTATGGGGCATGATGGCTAGTATAGTGCATTTCAGTATATTTTCCTGTGAAAACAGGAGAGGAGGGAGGAAGAGGAGCAACCCTGGGGGACACACTGATTTCGATTATGTGACCCGGGGTCAGAACCAATCTGGAACCCCCGGGTCCACCTTCCCAAGATCACCAGAGGAAGTAAGGTAGATGAAACTCCCCGGACAATCTTGTTTTGTTATGGTTTAATGCCAGTGTCGGCAACCTACAGCACGCATTCCACTCTGGGAACGCGACCCATTACCCTCTGGCATGGCTAATTCCTCCTCTGCGCTGAGTGCTTTATAAAGAATGATCATCTGTCCCCATTCTGTCAAACTTCAGTACCTGCAGATATTAATCCTGTCCATGACTTGACAGCGGTAAGAGCACCATGTGACTGGACATGTCATTTAGCATCCTCTATACTATAGAGTCTAACTGTACACGTCAAATGGTTCTTCACCTGCCACCAAGTTATGAATGGGATCGATGTCTACAGGTGCCGGAAGCTGTGACAGAATGGGGGCAGACGATCATCAGTTGTAAAGAACACATAACAGAGTTGGGAAATACAGAAGGATCACATGGGGAAACAGTGGGGCATCATATTATGTATAAAGGGCAAAAATGGGGTATTGTACTATGTATAGGAGCAAAAATTAGTAATTATACTGTGTATGATGCCACATTGTTGGCCCCTATATACAGTATGATGCCTCATTATTGCCCCTATACACAGTATAATGTCCCATTGTTGCCCTCTATGCAAAGTATGATGCCTAATGGTTGCCCTCTATACACAGTATGATGCCTCATTGTTGCCCTCTGTACATAGCATGATGCCCCGTTGTTGCCCACTATACACAGTACAATGCCCCACCATTATACTGTGTATAGGGGCCAATAATGAGACATCATACTGTGTAGAGGGGCCAACAATGAGGCATCATACTGTGTATAGGGGCTAACTGTGAGGCATCATACTGTGTACAGGAGGCAACAATGTGTCACCATACTTTGTATAGGGACAACAATGAGGCATCTTGCTGTGTATAGGGCCAATAATATGGTATCATCCTGTGTATAGGTGGCCTGGCATTCTACGTAGAAAATAACACAGTATGCTGTATTGTGTCAATTTTTTTACCTGCAATAGAAGCTTCTAACAGAGCATCTAATGCACATATCTGGCCAGGTTCACACAGCTGTAATACTGAAGTAATCTACATTCAATATTACAGATACAAGTTCCACTATTATGACTTTTATGTATGTAGTGGCGTAACTAGGAATGGCTGGGCTCCAAGGCGAACATTTGACATGGAATTCCCCCTGCACAAACCGCATTCCTGCGCACACTGTTATGCGCCATAGTGGCCCCTACACACACAATTATGCCCTATAGTGGCCCCTGCACACAGTATTATGCCCCATAGTGACCCCTGCACACAGTATTATGCCCCATAATGGCCACTGCACACAGTATTATGCCCCATAATGGCCACTGCACACAGTATTATGCCCCATATTGACCCCTGCACACGCTATTATGCCCCATAGTGGCCCCTGTATACACTATTATGCCACATAGTGGCATGGTGTTTTTAGTTGTGTGTTTTGGGTCATTATCCTGTTGCAAGATGCATGACCTGCGACTGAGACCAAGCTTTCTGACACTGGGCAGCACATTTCTCTCTAGAATCCCTTGATAGTCTTAAGATTTCATTGTACCCTGCACAGATTCAAGACACCCCAGATGCAGCAAAGCAGCCCCAGAACATAACAGAGCCTCCTCTATGTTTCACAGTAGGGACAGTGTTCTTTTCAAGATATGCTTCATTTTTCTGTCTAACATAGAGCTGATGTGCCTTGCCAAACATTTTGATTTTTGTCTCATCTGTCCATAGGAAATTCTCCCAGAAGCTTTGTGACTTGTCAACATGTAGTTTGGCAAATTGCAGTCTGGCTTTTTTATTATTTGTTTTCAACGATGGTGTCCTCCTTGTTCGTCTCCCATGAAGTCCACTTTGGCTCAAACAACGACGGATGGTGCGATCTGACACTGATGTTCCTTGAGCTTGAAGTTCACCTTTAATCTCTTTAGAAGTTTTTCTGGGCTCTTTTGTTACCATTCGTATTATCCTTCTCTTTGATTTGTCATCAATTTTCCTCCTGCGGCCATGTCCAGGGAGGTTGGCTACAGTCCCATGTGCAGCATCCCAGAGTGCTACTGCTTTTATGTGTTTGTCTTGTGTGCCTCTGGGTTTTATGTCTGTAAGTTTGTTCTATGTTAAATGTATTTATGTGCAGCTTTTCCCTTATATGTTTCCCCCTGCAGTGTTCAAGCCCAGACTTGGTTCAGCCCTGGCCTATCACAGGCCACTGGGCGGGGTTGTGAGGAGATATAATCTCCCAGGCGATGGTTGGTAGTGAGTTCAGTGCATGCCGTAAGCCAGACAAGGTGTGCAGAGCTGACCTGCCACCAGCCACTGGGCTGAAGGCCAACCGCTGCTCTCACAGCCTCAGGAGGGATATCATCGGCCCCAGGCTCATCAAAAGACAGCCCAGAGCAAGGGAGTAGAGTTTTATAAGAGGCTGGACTTATTTGGTGTCGTGCCAGGAGGAGCAGGAGAGGACCCTGACAGGAGAGTCGCATTCGGGCCTAGTCTCCAGGTAACCAGATCCCTGTCAGGACTCCCTGTAACTCTATCCCCAGCATACCTAGCTGGGAGAGGCACAGAGGTGGTGTAGAGAAGGCCATACTGTGGAGCCTATACTGTCTTTGGGAACCCTCCTAGAACCAAGGCTGGGGGTTGGATACTGCAGGACTACTACCCCCATCTGGAAGCTGCTGTTGTTCCTTTGTTCCAGTTGCCTAAATAAACGGCTGTTTGGTTTACCTGCAACGCTGACCCCTGAGTTGTGCCTGCTTTACCATCAGGGCTCTTCCGACCAACACCACACCGGCTCAGGGAGGAGAGGTCCCCCTCTTCAACTGGAAGTGCCCCGGGGGAAAGAACTACTACCACCACCATCCGGTAGTGCTGCAGGACCCCCCTCGACTTTGTCCGGCCTAGGAGCGGGGCTGGAGCCGTTTGGGAGCGTGCTCGGCCTGCTAGGTGGCACAGCATCCGCCACTACTACTCCCATCCTCCGGTCTCATCCGACTGGGTTGCGGCACATGGATCTTAAATTTCTGAATATGTGCAACTGTAGTCACAGGAACATCAAGCTGCTTGGAGATGGTCTTATAACCTTTACCTTTAACATGCTTGTGTATAGTTTTCTTTCTAAGCTCCTGAGACAACTATTTCCTTCGCTTCCTCTGGTCCATGTTGAGTGTGGTACTCACCATGTCACCAAACAGCACAGTGAGTATCTGTAGCCCTATATACAGGCCCACTGACTGATTACAAAATTGTAGACACCTGTGAGGCTAATTAGTGGACACATCTTCATTTAACATGTCCCTTTGGTCACATTATTTTCAGGGGTGCCATCATTTCTGTCCAGGCCTGTTTCATGAGTTTTCTTTTTAAAAAAAATTCTGTTGAAGCATGGTTGAAAAGCAATGTCTGACTTTCATTTGTTCATTTTCATAAAATTTTTATATATTATTACATTTGTCAGATTCAAGTTATTACTGTGATCATTGTGGGTTTTTCTTTCATTAAACGAGGGGTACCAACACGGTCCACGTGTGTATAAATATATATATATATACTGTACACACTATATATATATATATATATATATATATATATATATATATAGTGGGGAAAAAAAGTATTTAGTCAGCCACCAATTGTGCAAGTTCTCCCACTTAAAAAGATGTTTTTGATAAGTTTTTATTCAATTACAGGGAGGAGAAATGACTGAAAAATGGTGATTTAAGCATTTTTTGTCATGATGTTCACCATACAGGATAAATACTTTTATATTTTGATAGTTTGAGGATTTTTTTGGACATACCCATATCTCATATGTTTATATTTGGCTCTCTTTGGTCAAACTAAAGAAGTTTTGGCAATCACATTTATCATTTTCAACCAAGTGTGTGAAGGATCTTATAAGGTCTTTCTGGAATTGAGGTTGTCGAATAGCATCTCCCCTCTAGCTCTGAGTATATTATATAATTCATTTAGTATCATTACCAGCACCTACTAGCACTAAAATGTGCATTGTTTCTCTACTGTGGCATCCTAAAGATCTGTGATGAGAGACCTGTGAGCCTTTGATAGTCTCCCAGCTGTCATGGAAACCAGTCATCACCCCCCCCCCCTTTCCCTTTGAAGTTGTGGGGGATTGGCAAATGCTTTGATGTCTCATTCATAACTGACTGTAACATCTAAGCAAGGGCGGGCTTGTCATTTCAGGGGCCCCCCTAATCAAAGTTTTAGGCCACAGCACCTTTGCTGAAACTGCCCACCCATTTGCAGGTCAAAAAAATCCCCCTTTATTAGCTTCCAAACAGTATAACGCCCCCTTTATTTGCCTGCCTCAATAAATTACCACTTTTACTGGCCTCCATACAGTATATTATCCTCCATTATTAGCCTCCACAGTATGTTTCCCCCTTTACTGGACCAATTTTTATGGATCTTGCACAATGGTACATTTCCCCCTTTTATGGCACCCACATAACAGGTAATGCTGATTTTCACTCACCCATCCCCTCTCCTGTCCAAGGCTTCCTCCGCTTAGGCTTCCGGAAAGCGCTGCACACTACGTCCAGACGCTGAACATCAGCCCTGGATGCCGAAGTGGAGCAGGCCTGGACAGGATTGGGAATGAGTGAGTAAAATAGTGGCTGTTACCTGTTGGAATAATCCAATAGGTAGCAGCTAATTTTAAAAAAAAGGCCATAACACAACCCACTGCTGCGGGGCCCCCCTGATCTCCCTGTCAGGAAGGGGTTAAATACATATATACACATTATGCACATACTCATTATACATGCATCACATATACTTTATTAAGCACATATTGTATACATACACAGATATGAACCCAGTGGAGGAGATTTATGAGCATTGGCATTTTCATTTATGATGTGGTACATGCCTCCTCATAAATTAGGCACATCCTCCACAGGGTCGTGTGCCTGCATGGAAATCTATGCCACCTCATAGCTGGCATAGATTTCAGGCATCATTTATGCCAGTAAACTGGTGTAAATTATCAGAACTCTGACAGGGCCTGTGGCTCTGACCACACCACACCCCCTTTCAGAGAAGTGGCAGGAGTGATGTAAAAACCTGATTTTTGTTCATGGTTTTTATGCCTGAAAACTGGCATACAGGGCATAATAAATCTTCCCCATTGGAGCAGTTCAATGAAGTTGAAGCAACTTGGGGCCTTAGTCTTATGCAGTTCTTCAGCCCTATTGGGAGCCCTGGATGGAAAACACTCGTCTAGATATTGCAGTTACATACTTGTTATGGCCCCCCACTTGTGTTCTTATGATTTTCTCTCAGGTTGTCCATTAAATATGTTTGGCGTTGGTGGTCACAGATGCTCATAAGCTCAGTCCTACTTCAACTGGTACATTAGAGCCCAACATATATCCAGCTTATATAAAGTTGTATCTGCACTTCAGGAAGTATCATTTGTCAGTAGCTATTAATATTAGCAAGCCTGAATATTCATAGCTGTGCCAACTGTATTACTAATATTTACCAAGGGTGGCTCAGTGGTTTAGGACTAGGGAATTACAAGAACACTCGAGTAATATGTGCAAGGTTTATTACTAGATGCCACATGGAGCTCATATAGCGCAGTAGTATTGATTAAAGGGCTTGTCTAATTTCAGCAAATAAATTTTATTGTTTTTAACTTCCAGTGGATTAAAATGAGTTTATGATTATATAATATAAAGTCCATTGTCATGTGATGCACACACAGGTGCCTGGTTTGTTGCAGTCACAGTCCAGTACATCTGTCTTGTAAAGAGCTGTGTACCAGTGTTTCCATCACATGACTATGAACTGATTTTTATCCACCAAAGTAAACAAAAGAATGCAAGCAGAGACCTAGGAAATTGCAAGAAATTGATACAGGAAGTATATTGGAAAATTTTATAACTTTTCATTATAAAGTAGGTTGTCCTCATTCCCCTTGTATAAACTAGAGAAGGACTTTTCTTTTCCACACGTCATGTAACTCTAGCAAACAAGGGAAGCAAATGAAGGACTTAGCAATATATTTCTTACAGGGAATAGTTATTAGGTGTAATGCATAGAAAGCCTCTTTTTCAATTTTGGCACATGGCAACCATTTTATGACACTGGTGTAGTTCCTCCCATGGCGGTCTCAAATTTGCATAATTTGTACAGCACTGCAGGCTATTTACTATTAAATGATGCCTCATTTATCCCTAGTAATTAAAAACATATTTTAAATAGGCAAAAAGGAAATACGAATAAGCTCACAATAAACTGTATGTAGTGTAGTGTAGTGTATAGAGGATACACTTTAACTACTTGTCCTTGTGATTTTTAAAGTTAAAATATAGTTATAAAGACAAAACTAAAATTATTCTTGATAATTTGGAAATGTTTTTGAAAGTTCTATGTTCATTGAAGCAAAAAGAGGAAGTGAAATCTGAAAGCACAAGAACAGTGGCAGAAGGGTCTATTAAAATTCTTCTTGCAGGAAATGAGTTGCCCAATAAGCATATGTGGCTTGTTGATAAAACATATTCTAGTAACATTTTGAATTCAGTTAAATTCTCTTTATTGTTTGTTGAAATGCTTAATGGACTTGGAGTAAAAATTTGCTCATACATAAACTTTTACAGACAAATAAGTACATACAGATGATTAACTTTATTTTACTGTTTATTGCAGATCAGTCTAGTAGCATTGTGTTCAGTATTATTAAAACAACTTAACTACTACATAATGTACAATTATACAACTTTCTAAAATATTTCTATTTCAATTCCTTGCTTGCAATCATGGCAGAGATTCCTGTTTAGTTTGAGAGATTGAAAACCTTTAGAAACTTAACACTTTTCACAGCTAAAGTTTATTACTATCCAGCCTAGCCCATCCTCTTTGAGGGGAAACAGATGGGAGAGAAAGAAAGCACGTTCTTCATGGGGATCATCCACTGCACTCTAAACTTGCAAGTTCACAAGTCGCCATATTTGCAGAAAGCAATAATAATAGAAGCAATTCATGGGCAACATAGTGCAATTCATCCTTTCCATCATAGACATATCTAAAACCTATTGTTCTCCATGCTTGTCTTCCTTTGAAGCTTTGTCTTTCAAACCTGCTGCTGGCACTGTTCTGCAGATATGAGGTGAACATTATTAGGTGATTCTATATCTAGTGGAATTGTTAGAAATCAGAGCTCCAACTGTTTAGGAACAAACATGCAGTATCAGTAGAGCAGTGTGGTACTGTGCAACATAAGTGAACTAAATCTATATACTGTTATAATTTATTATAGTCTTTTTAACTTAAAGCACAACAATAAACAAACCAGTTATTCTAAGACCGACTAGGCACATGAGATATTTATCTGCAGGTGATTGTTATTCTTAAGGCCCTGTTAAACTGAGCAATTTACAGGCAATTATTGGGACTGAATGCTTGTATGACTGCTCTTTCCCAATAATTTCCTGTAAAATCACTTGGTTTGATAGTGCTGCTCAGGGGCGGAAATATCATGTGTAGCCAGTGCGGCTGCACAGGGGCTATTGGAGGTGAGGGGGGCCCACTCAGCTATTACAAACACTTGCGCCTCCGCTCTATACCTTTAGAGTGGAGGCCACTGGGTAGCACTGAGAATATTTGTTGGGCGAACGTCGCCAAATTCGCCCAGCGGTTTCGTTCGGACCGAACAGGTCCAAAACAAAACTGCTTTTATACTCTGGTGTCTCTTCAAACCCCACAGTATAATGAGCGGAGACCCAGGCGAGGTTATTAAACATAATAAACTGTGTTACTCACCTCTCCTGGGCTCCAGCACCTGTCTTCTAGCTTCTTCTGGTGTCCTCTAACATCATTAGTGATGTCTCTAAGACCAAAAGAGGCTGAAAGACAGAAAAGCCCTGAAGAGGTGAGTAACACAGTTTATTATGTTTACTTTCCTCCCTTGGGTCTCTATTCATTATACTCTGTGGTCTGAAGAAAACCCAGAGTCTAATAATGGTTTGCGGGTGGCGAACCCCAAAAATTTCGGGTTCTTCTAAACTCGAAACTTTTGGAAAATTCGTAAAGAAACCCATATGGTTTACTATAGGACATTATAGTGTGTGGAGAAACTACCGTGAGACATTATTTTGTGTGGAGGGGCTACTGTGGGACATTATAGTGTGTGGAGGGGCAACTGTGAGACATTCTGCTGTGTGGAGGGGCCACTAAGGGACATAATGCTTTGTGAAGGGGCCACTATGGGACATTATACTGTATGGAGCCCTCTGTGGGACATTATACTGTGTGGAGGGGCCTCTAAGGGACATTATACTGTATGTAGGGGCCACATTGGGACATTATAGTTTGTGAGGGGCCACTAAGGGACATTATACTGCATGGAGGCCACTATAAGACATTATACTGTATGGGGACCACTATAGGACATTATACTGTATGGGGGTCACTGTGGGACATTATGCTATGTGCACTATGGGACAATATTCTTAAAGAGGTTATCTATAAATTGGACATACTCCAGAGGAACTGGGTCAGGTGTAAAATCAAGAAAAAAAAACATACTCAGCTGTCTCCAGCCTACCCGTGTCCGATACCGCAGCCTGTTCAGTACACACATGCCTCATTCCCTAGAAGTTCTGCACCCCACTTGACCTCTGAGGTCAATTACTGGGGACAGGGGGCCCAGACACATACACATTATTTTCTGCAGGGGCCCTCTGCTGTCTGTGTCTCCCTTGGTGCTGATGATCACCTGATGATTTTTTACTCATTCATCGAGTGATTGCTTGTTGTTCGTTGCCAGGACACCAACCAATAAACAATTAAAGTACATGTCGGGGAGAATGATCATTTTAGCGATCGCTTCTCTTGCATGTGCTCTGCATTGGCCTGTGTAATAGGCAGGATCAGAACAAATGCTGATTGTTATACCTTGTAACTGATCAGTGCGTGTTAAAAAAAAAATCTTGTCTAATACAATGCTTAGGTGTATGACCACCACAGAAAGATGCATAGCAGATTTTGCCAAATTTAGCTGGATCTGCCAAAGGTCTGTAAATAGATATCTAATCAGTTATCTTATGTGTATAGCCAGCTTTAGGTTGCATCTTCCACTTGTATACATAAATTCATATCTAGCAGGATTGTGGCCTATGAGCAGCATGCTGTAGTCACGCAAGATGATTTTGTGGATAGGGAGGAGGACCTTTATTGGCATATAATATAAAAATGATTTCGTAAGCTCTTTACCCATCTCTTCCATGAACACTTGCATCATTTCAATTATGTGTCAGTATTCAGGAAGCGAGTTGATACTTACCAATCACACAACATATTCATACCTCCCAACTTTCAAAGGATTGAAAGAGGGATAGAACTGCGCGCTGCAGCAAATTTAGCTCCACCCACTTTTTCATTGACTCTGCCCATTCCCATCCATTTCTCTTTGTGCCCCCACACAGTATAATGGTCTTACAGTCACCCTAACATTATATGCTCCCACGTTATAATGTTACCCTCCAGTTGCCCCCACATTATGTGCCCCTCCAATTGCCCCCACAGTACAATGTCGCCGTCCAGCTGTCTCCAGTTAAATGTCCTCCAGCTGCCCCCAGTTTAATGTCCCCATCCAGTGACCCTCACAGTTTAGTGTCCACCCCCAACTGCCCCCAGTTTAATGTCCCCCTCCATCTGCTCCCCTTTAATGTCCCTCTTCATCTGCCCCTCCCAGTTTTAACTGTCAATGAGACTTCTGCACCTCTCAACAGGTATTTTGGCCCACTCCTCATGAGCAAACTGCTCCAGTTGTCTCGGGTTTGAAGGGTGCCTTTTCCAGACGGCATGTTTCAGCTACTTCCAAAGATGCTCAATAGGATTTAGGTCAGGGCTCATAGAAGGCCACTTCAGAATAGTCCAATGTTTTCCTCTTAGCCATTCTTGGGTGTTTTTAGCTGTGTGTTTTGGGTCATTATCCTGTTGCAAGACCCATGACCTGCAACTGAGACCAAGCTTTCTGACACTGGGCAGCACATTTCTCTCTAGAATCCCTTGATAGTCTTAAGATTTCATTGTACCCTGCACAGATTCAAGACACCCTGTGCCAGATGCAGCAAAGCAGCCCCAGAACATAACAGAGCCTCCTCCATGTTTCACAGTAGGGACAGTGTTCTTTTCAAGATATGCTTCATTTTTCTGTCTGTGAACATAGAGCTGATGTGCTTTGCCAAAAATTTCGATTTTTGTCTCATCTGTCCATAGGACATTCTCCCAGAAGCTTTGTGGCTTGTCATCATGTATTTTGCCAAATTCCAGTCTGTCAGATTCAAGTTATTTCTGTGACCATTGTGGGTTTTTCTTTCATTAAACGAGGGGTACCAACAATTTTGTCCACGTGTGTATATATATCTTTAGTGAATTTTTTTGTTTATTTGTATTTTATCAATCTACCTTAGTTGTATGTGTGTAGGGGAAAGGTGGGTTAGAGGTGAAATGCTCTTTCCTGCGTGTGTAGAATTGATTTGGGTCATTCCTTACTAATGTACCATCCAGCCAGGGGCGCAACTACCAGGGTAGCAGCGGTAGCAGCTGCCACAGTGCCCGGGACATTACGGGGCCCCGCGGGCCCTGATGCTTTTTTTTTTTTTTTACTAGGCCGTTACCTGCCGGAGTAACCCGTAACCCCAGCAGGTAACGGGCCCTATGTACTTACTGATCCCCGGGGTCCTGCTCACGGCCGCCAGCACTTCCGATTCTGCGGAGGCGGCTGTATGCAGTAGCGGGGATCGATAGATAAGGCCTTGGGCCGAAGCCCACAATCACTGCTATCATTATACATTATATATAATAATCGGAGGCCCAGGGCAGTTGAGGGAACATAAAAATCAATGTACTTACCGCTCCTACGCTTATCCAGTCTTCGGGCCTGTTTGGTGACATCTCAGATGTCAGACGCATTACCTGATGCCGGCCTAGTCCAACATTGAAGATGGCTGAAGTAGCAGGGAGTGGACCGGAGCGAGGAACAGGTAAGTAGCATTGTTTTTTTATGTTTATATCCTCCCCTGGGTCTCCAATCATTATACTCTGGGGTTTAAAAAGACCCCAGAGTATAATAATTGTTCATGGGTGGTCCACAATGGGGCATAATACTGTGTGAAGGAGCCACTATGCTGCATAATGCTGTGTACAGGGGCCACTATGGGACATAATACTGTGTGCAGGGGACACTATGTCACATAATAGTGTGGGCAGTAATGCGTTTTTTTTTTTTTTTTTTGGGGGGGGGGGCCCATGTCAAATGTTCGCCTTGGGGCCCAGCCATTCCTAGTTACGCCACTGCATCCAGCTCAGTTTTATTGACAATAATAGATCTAGTGAGCAGACCAGGGACTTCTATCAGGAGGAAGATCCATCATGTATCACTTGTGTCTAGGGCTCATGGACAACCGGAGGGCCGTATTCTTCAAAAGCATCTGTGGGTGACTATTCACACAGTATCCAAAAGTAAAATAAGAGCTTTCATGAATTTCAGACATGACAACTCACCTGGGATTCCCAGTAGTCTCTTGATTTTCAGGTACCCTTCACCTAGCCCTGTGAAGGGCTCTTCCAGGTTGACGTCTCTGGAATTGTAACAAACCCTAGCTAGATGCCAATGTGGCCCAGTAACCACTAACTGTCCTTTAACAAAGTGGCTGGCACCAGATAAATAAATTAAATAATTAAAGTCTAGAGTCCTGTGGCCCCTTTAAGAATGAAGGAGTTCCCAATTCTGGTCTCTACTTATTGCAATCATGTCATTTTACCTAGCTGCTTCTGCTGGCACTGACACCCAATTTACCAATTAAAACAAGAGGCTGGATGGAGGAAGATGAGGAAGAGCTAAATGCCTACTAAACCCATAGAGGGACAATACGACAGAATGTTATGTACCTGGAGGTATTGTAGTAATTCCATTTTCACAGATATGACATTGTGGTGAATTTTCAATAAACTGTATGTTAAGAGTAGGTTCACCAATGCTGTTATCTGCTATAGAATGAGAGCAACGGATATTAATGGTAGTAGGGTAACAGACACAGACAGAGCCCCCTCCATCTGCGTCCGTTCCCATTGACTATAATGTAAAATACGCTTTCTTCCGTCATGTTTGTCTACTTTTGTAACGGAATGCATGTGGGACTTTTTCTTAAAAAAGTACAAGGAAGAAAGCGTACGTCAAGTTTTTTACATGGGGGTGAATGCAGATGGACACCAGATGGAGGGGGCTGCACCTGTCGTTTAATTTCCATCGCACTCATTCTGTGACGGATGAAAGCAACAGACATTAAATAACGGTAGTATAAACCCCCCTTACTGTGACAGCTCAGTACTCAGTATAATGAGAATATACACACATAAAGAATGAGCAATGCTATAAATATGTTGGGTGTAGTCCTAATACATAAAGTATACATAATTATGTAGATAATTATCATTTAGAAGTCAGAACCTTACAGCGGTTTACCCATTAGGATCCTTCTCTTGAATTGAGGATATAAGATTAGATTGTGACTCATAAATTTAGCCTGGCATATTAGTGAGTGGGTCATGACACAGAAACTCATATGGTAGCTTGTAAAGCTTGGCATGCTGGGGATTTCCTGAAGATCCATGACATGCTGTGCTACACAGCTCACTGCCAAATGATAGCTCTTTAACTCTTGCACAACCATCTTGAATAAACAATGATTTCACACAGACTGAGAAAATTTAGGTGTGGCCATGCTGCTGATTTGTGTTTCTGTAAGAAATAGAGCAATAGACAAACAATCCAGCGACTGACTCACCTTCTTGCTTGAGTTCTTCGCTTTCTTGTATGACAGTCAGGCTAAAAAGCAATACCCTGTCACATTAACACTCCACTTGACAGCCAATCAGACTACACGTTATATATAGAGATCCTCTCTAGTGGCATTGACTTACCTTAGAAGATCATCAGAGATTAATCTAAAACATGATCTCCAAATGTTCACTAACTGGCAGTTGTTTCTGTTCAGCCAAGCAGAGTACGAAGGAAAGTCGTGTGTGCTTCACTGCCCAATGCCCATCTTGTCTTAAATACAGTCCTGCAACAATATTTATACAACGTCTCGTGTCAAATCCAATTGCAGATAATGTATTAAAATTACTTCTTATACAAAAAATTCTGTATTAATGAAAAATAATTACAATCCACATGTTAAACTGTTCACCGTATCTAATGTACTGTACTTGGTTGATTGTGTACCAAACTCTATTCAAGGTGTAAATGGAGGGTTATTAACATGGTATAAAGGACCCCCACTGATCCTGAAAACGAAGGGGCTGCAATGCTGGTTTAGCGTTACACCCTCTGCAAAGTTTTCCCTGCACAGAGGTGCTCCTGGCCATTATTGGTTGTACAAGCCTGCGGCTGCAGCAGGCTTGGTAGCTACAGCACAGTGTAATTGCTGTGTAGCAGTGCTGCAGCTACCTGCACATTGCTATCTCAGGAGCACCACAGTGAGAAAGTGATGCAGTTCTGAATCCTTCCTGGGATTGGGGTTGGACACCCAACAATCATAAAGTGATGGCAAGTACTAGAGAATATACTACCACCAGCGGTGGACTGGGAATGTAAAGTGGTCCTAAAAATTTTTTATAAGTGGCCCCACAATGGATGGGTTAAATTAGCAGAAAACCATGCCAACATAATTTGGTATACAAAATTATGTGACGGCACTCCGTTTCTTCTCTGCAAAAAGTGGTGGCATGATGTGATCCTCACCACCCACCAACGTTTCCTCACTGACTACTGTATGACATCATCCTATTACCCTACCCGTCTCTGGACCAATGCCTGATGAAGGAACAAGTTCCCGAAATGTTAACGTTGCAACGAATTGTTAATAAATTGTTAATAAAAAAACAGAGTGCCGTCACATAATTTTGTATATGGTTTCACTTTGGGAGTTGGTCGGTTCCCCTGTGAACGTGCACCCAAACTATTTTTGAGTCGAAAGGAGTCGAGTGCTATCCCGTACCAAAT
The DNA here is from genome assembly GCA_947044405.1 of Leptodactylus fallax. Classification (NCBI taxonomy): domain Eukaryota; kingdom Metazoa; phylum Chordata; class Amphibia; order Anura; family Leptodactylidae; genus Leptodactylus; species Leptodactylus fallax. Next base: position 8,187,951 of record CAMRHE010000045.1, read on the forward strand.
TTCTGCAAACATAATTTGCTAGAGGAAGGCTATTTTAACAACTGGTTCTACCGACCTTGTTGCTAAAATTACTGCTTGTTTTCAAAAACCAGGAAGAAGAATTGCCTTGATAAAGTTCTGAAATCTGAGTGGAGGAGGAAGTCATAGGTTTCCTATCCTACCACTTTCCAACTTGCTGCCTTAGGTCTGTGGCCTACAAGATGATGTCATTGCATCGCGCCTCCTGCACTGGGACACTCATGTCCTAATAGTGGAAACGGCTCCACATGTCTAAAGTAGCTTGCAACATAGAAGAGGCTGTGGCTTTTTTTTTTTTTTTTTTTTTGCAGATCAGGGGGAATATTAGTAGAAGGGGGGACATCTGGGGACATTAGGGGGAACTAGTAATATATGAGGAACATCAATGGATATTAGGGGAAATTGTTATATAAGGGGAGCATCAGGAGACATTAGGTGGAATAATTCTGGAATACTGGGGGCAATATTAATACAAGGAGACATCATTTATATAAGGGGAACATTAATGTGGGGGACAGGAGGGGGGCTGGCACATTGGGCATCCACGCCACCAAAGTGGGCATGGCTGTGAAAGGCAACATGGTCAACCTGATCATTTCTTTGCACACTCCATGTTCCGATACTTCCCCTATCCCACCACGGAACCTATTATTGAAAATGTATTTCCCACCCCTGTCCTACAGTACTATGCTGTACTTGGTATTTGGTGAACCCTGAGGTCTCTTCAAATAGCTGATCACTGGGGTTCCTGAGTGTCAAACCCCCACTTATCTTATATTGATAATGATTCATTTCTCTTACTTGTATAGTACCAACAAATCCCACAATGCTTTACAAGCATTGTCAGTTACTGTCCCATATAAGGATCACAATCTAAATTCCCTATCAATATGAGACACCATGCTGATGATGACCTATTTTCAGGAAATGTCATCAATATCTAACTCCTGGAAAACACCTTTAAGGTCAGCCCTACCACTCAACTCTCTGTTAGCCAAAAGATGAAGGGATTAGGAAATTAACACTATGAGGTAGATTTACTAATGCTTGGTAACTTTTGACTGGGCCCACCCTGGAGCAATCAGAAGTTACATACCAACACTCAACTATCCTGCTTCTTCTCAAGAAATCAGAATTTGCAGATGTGGGGGGCTATACCAGCCTAAACACATTATAAAGCCCCCTTTACTGGCCCCCACAAAGTATACTTCACCCTTTAGTGACCCACACATGCAGGGGTGTATCTAGTAAAGACTGGGCCTCATAGCAAACTTTTGACTTGGGCCCCACACATACATCATAACACCCCCACTTCTGGAAGCCACACAGTATAATTCCCCATTTATATACAATATAATGTCCCACAGTTGCCCCTTCACCAAGTAAAATGTCCCATAGCGGCCCCTCCGCACAGTATAATGCCCCATAGCTGCCCCTGTACACAGTATAATGTCCCCCGTGGTCCCTGCACACAGCATAATATGTCACACTGGCCCCTGCACACAGTATAATGTCTCACAGTGGCCCCTATGGTGTTTGTTGGAAATATTGCAAAAATTTCGGGTTCAGCAGAACTCAAAATTTTTGTGGTTCACGACCCACAAACTATTATAATACTCAGGGGTCTCAGGGGTTTCAGGCCCCAGAGTATAATGATCAGAGGCCCAGGGAAGTGACAGACATAATAAAAGTGTTACTTAACTCTCCTGGGTTCTGCCGGAACTCTTTGCTGTCTTCGGCACCGTTCTATAATGTCACAGACATGGGTTATGCCAGTGTCATTATGCATTGTGACGCCAGCCTGACCTATGTGACGTTTGTGACATCGTTGAATATACCCGAAGACAGCAGGGAGTCTCACTGGAGCCCAGGGGAGGTGCTTAACACTGTTTTTTTATGTTTTATCAACTCCCCTGGGCCTCCAATCATTATACTCTGGGATCTGAAGAGACCTCAGAGTATAATAATAGCACTTTCGGTTCAGATGTATTTGGTCTAAACAAAACCGCCAGGCGAAACTCGCGAGTTTGCCCAACAAATTCTCTTGTCAGGGGCCTGTGGCCTTGTTTACCGATCCTTCTCCTGCCCATGGCCACCTCCGCTTCCCCTTCAGCCCTCCAGAAGGCCCCGTGCTTCCCATATCACGTTACAGTCAACAGAGCCGGCGTTAGGAGGACAGATTGGGCAATTGCCCAGGGGCCCTGTCCTAAAAGGGGCCCTCCGGGATCAGGAGCACACTGACTTTGGTCAGACCTAGCCATATCCATAACGGAAAGGGGCCCAGCCTAATGTGCCGCAGGGCCCCTTTCTAATAGAAGCCTGCCCAGGAGAGGTTTGTAAAAATAACAGACTCTGACAAAATATCCTCTCCTGGGCACCTGGCGATCTGGCGTTCACTTCTGGCCATTTCTGACCTGTAGCTGACGTTACACATTCGGACATCACTGCGATTAGGACTATGATTAGGACTCATTGGTTACATGGGGTGCACTGGCGTCATAATGTCAGTCTGCCCCTCATGACCGCTGAGGTCCAAACACAGGCCTCAGAGGTGACCCCTGGGATGCGTGGCATCAGCTGCAGACCTGAAGAGGAAGCTGAAGGGTTTGCCTAAAGCGACTCCAGGATCTGGGCAGTATATTATACTGTGTGGGGCCACTGTGGAGCATTATACTGGGGGGGCACTCTTGGGACCATATTATATTGCGTGGGGCCACTGTGGAGAATTAAACTAGGGGGGCCCTCTGGTGAGCATATTATATTGTGTTGGGCCACTGTGGAGCATTATATTGGGGGAGCACTCTGGGGAGAATATTATATTGTGTAGGGCCACTGTGGAGCATATTATATTGTGTGCGGCTTCTTGGGAGAATATTATACTCTGTGCCGCCACTGTTGAGCATTATACTGGGGGACACTGTGGGGAGCATATTATACTGTGTGAGGGAAACTGTGGAGCATTATATTGTGGTGGGGCATGCTCTGGGGAGCATATTATATTATGTGAGGCCACTATGGGGAGTATATTATACTGTGTGGGGCCACTGTGGAGCATTATACTGCAGGGATCTTTTTATACTGTGTGGGGCATATTATATTGGTGGGGCCACTAAGGGGTTTTATACTGTGTGGGGGCTCTCGGGAGCATATTATGCCGTGGGGGCCACTGGGGAGTATTATACTGTGTGGTGCCACTGTGGAGCATTATATTGTGTTCTGCACTGGGGAGCATATTATACTGTGTGGGGCTTTATATACCATGTGAGGCCACTATGGAAGGCTCAGGGGAGCATTTTGTACTGTGTGGGGCTACTTTGGAGCATTATATACCATGTGGGACCACAGGGAAGCATTTCATACTGTGGAGGGCACTGTGGAGCATTATACTGTGGGGGGGAGTTGCTCAAAGTTCCTTCTGGTAGTGCTGTGTGCTATGCCTGAATCACATCTCCCTCACTATAATCTTGCACATACGTTTAGTGCTCCATGGTCATGTTATTCCCCATACAGTACACTGCATGAACCAGCCATGGAGCTATTGGGGCATGCACAGTACTATAGGTGATGACTATACTAATTTATTATTATTTTATTTATTTATTATGCTTACTTATATAGCGCCATCATATTCCGCAGCGCTTTACAGACATTGACAGTCACTGTCCCACCAAGAACATACTCAGTAAAGCCACATAGTCATCACATAGGTAAGATTTAGGTGAAGGAGCCGTGGGGTAGGCTATTAGCAGGAAGCTGTTGGATGGGCCCTCAGAGCAAGTTCCTCTGGTGGGCTCTAGGCCCTTCAGTCCGACACTGTTTAAGGGGGAACAATTATATATACAGTGGGGAAAAAAAAGTATTTATTCAGCCACCAATTGTGCAAGTTCTCCCACTTAAAAAGATGAGAGAGGCCTATAATTGACATCATAGGTAGACCTCAACTATGAGAGACAAAAATTGAAAACAAATCCAGAAAATCACATTGTCTGATTTTCCTATAAACAGGGGCTATAAACATGGGCTATGGCACCTGTTTATATTATACGCTGTCTGTTTATAGTGGCCGTGTGATGTAATTCTAGCCTTGTCACATACTGTAGACATGTACAGGACGAGGCTGTAGTTACATTACATGGCCGCTATGAGATGAATGACACTATGTAAACAGAGAAGCGGTCATGGCGCTTACACAGGTACCATTCAAACAGCTGATCAGTGGGGGTCCTGGGTTTTTTAGCCCCACTGATTAGTTTATTAATGACCTGGAAAACCTTTTAATTAGTTAATGCGGTGACCAGATGGAAGGTAACGCTGCAGTTGGGATTGCGGGGGTGCAAACAGCGCAGACTTGTCACGGTCTCTGGGCACAAGGGCGCAGCGCTGGTGCTGTCCCACGTTACCACCACTGGTACCGGTGATGAGGGGGCTGCACAAATGTTGGTGGTGATTGTTCCCCCCGGGGCGCTTCCCCTATACTGTGCCGACTGGTGGTGTTTGGGGCGCCCTGATGTTGTCGGTGCAGAGTCAGACACAGAAACGGTTGTAAAGTTGAACTTTTACTTCCATGGGTGTGGAGGCACAAATGCTTAAACAGTTTCTTCCATACAAAACAACGGGGTACGCCTGGTGACACAGCAAAGTCCTGGGGTGCAGGGTAGACTTGATGAAAGGTGTTCCTAGCCCCTTATACTTCAGTGTTACAGCCCTGAGGTGCATCTGGGCTCCTATTTGGCTCATAGGAGGATGCCCACCATAATACTAGCACACAATATTCCCCACTCACGTTATGTGGTCCTGATAGCTCAGAGTTTTGGGGTGCAATAGTCAGGGTGGCAGGATATTCCACAGGTCTGGCCTTAGCCCCTGGATCCTGTGATACTGGCTATGGAGCACGTGTTCCAGAATGTTCTCTCCACAGTCTCATGCTGACAAGATAATGATGCTTGACTTCCTTCAGGGCGATGGCTAGGCAGACAGGGGACAGGATCTTCTGAATAGCTGGGGTATGTCGGCTCCCCAACCCCCCGGGGCCTGTCGGGGACTTGAGATCCCCCCACAAAACCCCCCCTTTTCTCCCCACCACACCCCCATCTCCCCCCCCCCCCCCCCCCCCACCCCCCCCCTCTCCCTCCCCCCCCACCCCCCCCCCCTGCCGGGGGGGGTTGTGTCGGGGGGGGGGGGGTGATCAGCTGACTCCTCCCCTTTTCCCAGGCGATGTCCTCCCATTGGACATTTGGTTACTATTCAATCCTATGGGAGGTGTAATGCATGTGTGAGGCTCACTAGGTGGCGCTGTGTTGTGTGAGACTCAGGACCCCCTGCTATGTCACACAGGCTATGAAGCAACAGGAAATAATACAATGCACAGAGATCACCCTCAGCCCAGCCATAGCCAGCTCTGGGATGCCACATTAACGCCTGGGACATTATTAATAAGGGGCACTATTTATACAGGGTACACACGGATGTTATTAATATAAAGATGCACTTGGGGGTATTTTTCATTATGAGGGGTTATATCATATATTTTATAATTGGGGGTAGCAGCAGAATGGGGGCTTTGTGTAGGTGAGGACAATGTGGGTTGGATGCCTGGAAAAGTGAGGAGCCAAAGATGTCTATGTTGCAAACTTTACAGAGACAAGTCATAGCTGGAAGAATTGGTCATGGCGGTCCAAAGGGAAGAGAAGGGAAATGTGAAGGATTAGTCAGAGACGTCACCTGTAAGTCACAAAATGTTACTACACTGTATTCACCTAAATGATAGAGGATAAATACCTGATTGATGGGGGTCTGTCTGCTGAGACCCCCACTGAGCCTGAGAATTGGGTTTTTTCCCCCCACTGGGTGGGAATTCAGCCTGACCGCAGCCATATATATAGGTGTGCTACTTGGTGGATGGACGAACCCGCGTGGCTCTCATTCACTTCGATGGGAGTGCCAAAGATACCCGAAGTCCAGTACTCAGCTATCTGCTGAGTACTCTCTATTATAGAGAATGGGGGCCACGTGGGCTCGTCCATCCACAAAGCAGAAGATGTGTGTAGTTACTTTCATTGTTAATGCTGTGTTGTTGATCTGATTTTGAAGTAATACAGGAAGAATTCTTAAAAACTGTTTTATAACTTTGTGTATTGTGTATATTGTGCGACAATAACAGTGTCTTAAACTAGTAGCATGGAAACTTTTTTTTTTTTTGGAGGGGGGGCGTCTTTCTATAGTCCGCCTCAGGCAGCAAAGAGGCTAGGTTCACCACTGCCACTACCACTGCTGTCAGGACCAGGAGTCTGCCGCCATTGAGACTAATCCCCCCAAATTGTCACATATGGTGCTACGGATTCGGGCATAAAGAGATCCACACAAGTCCTGAAAGACAAGTGGTTGGTGACTGCAGTACTGCTAAGTGTGCATTGTGGCCTACAGCTGGAAGAAATCTGTGATTTCAACTGAGAAACCCAGGAAGGGGTGAGTGGAATTGCAACATAGCAAATTGTGTGCAAAAAAACTGGTGAAAGTAAAACTCTGGAAGAGGAATCCAGGGAATGGACTTTGTGTATACTGTGGCTCAGAAGTCTGTAAAGTACTTGCTGATGGCAAGAAAGTAAGCAATGTGTGTAGAAACTAGATATTGCAAACAGTCTATGTGAAAGGCTATGGTGCCATGTTTGTGTTTTCTGTGGAAGACAGAAGAAAAATGCTGGTTGTTGTAGTGCCACGTAAGTTAACTGTTTGAATACATGTAACTGCAGAAGATAGCAAAAAAAAAAAAAAGTTGCTGCCGGTTGAACCCAAGGTTGCTGTGCAATATTGTGTAATCTTGTTAGTAAACCATGGGCAAGAAAAAGAGAATTTCAGCTTGTAAAAAAGCAGAGAAGTTATGCTCAGGTTTATTAGTGCAGCAGTCTGAATGCAGAGAGACACAAAACCCGGAACAGAGCATGTGGAGTGCAAGTAAAGATAATGGGTTGCATGATGGTGACTCAGTTTTTCTGAAGCACCTCTGTTCTATGAATGAATATGTCCCTGCTGACTATGTGCCTCATACTGGAGTGCATGAAAGTGCCAAAGATTAAAATATTAGGGTGCAGCAGCTTCAAGATGAGATTAAAACCATCAGGTTCATTTATGAGGATGAAATATCTGATTGGAAGTGGCAACTTGAGGTATCAGAAAAAGAGAACCTTAAGTTAAAGAAAGAGCTTGAGACTATAAAGAGTTCATATCCTAGTCATTGTGAAAATGTGGTGCTGGTTTTGCCTGGAATGGACTGTGTCACTAAGAAGGAGTTTGCTGAAATGAAATGTGCTCTATCTAATAAAGTTATACATTATGTGGAACAAAAGCAAGTGCTTGAGAAGCAATTGCAGGATTTAAAGGAGCAGCATGTCCAAGACTCCATTGTCAAAGATAGTGTCATTGAAAAATTAAGAGATGACCTTGAAACTGCTAAACGTGAGAGAAGTGAATTTTTGCAGTATCAGTCAGAATGTCTGGATGACCAAGTCAGGAAGTGTGAAAAACTTTCAGCTGCATTAACTGACAAAGAAAATGAAATTGCAGAGCTGAGGAAGCATGTGTCTGACCAAGAGAGTGATTTAGAATCTGTGGTGCAGACATTGCAGTCAGAGCAAAACTTGCATGAACTAGAGCAGGTTCGCCTAAATAGTGAAGTCAACGAATGGCGGAGCAGATCTGGAGTTCTGGAACAAAGAGAAATTGAACTCAAAGCTAGAATATGTAGCCTGGAGAGGGCGCTGTCAGGATCTTGTGAAGATAATGAGAAATTGTCTGTTTTGGTGCAAAATAAAGACAAAGAATTGATGGAGATGTCGTCTGTCCATGCTCAGAAAGTGCAAACCTTACAGGAGAGTCACAAAAAAGTAGAGACTCAACTTCAAGAGCTCAGCTAAAAGTCACAGAAGGGGACAGGTTTCAAGCAGAGCTTCTAGACAAGGCAAACAGACTACAGGTGGAATTGGATAATGTCACAGGGCTTCTTTCTCAAGCAGAGAGCAAGTTTATCAAACTTTCCAAAGATTTTTCTACACTAGAATCTCAGCTTCAGGACACTCAGGAACTTTTGCAAGAAGAAACTCGACAGAAGCTTGACCTTAGTACAAAACTAAAACAAATGGAAGATGAGAAAAATGGTTTCCTTGAGCAACTAGAGGAAAAGGAGGAAGCAAAAAGAGATTTGACAAAGCAGATTTCAACATTGCAGGCTCAGGGGACTGATATGAAGAAAAAAATGGAGGATAGTATTGGGTCCTTGGACTCTGTAGAAGAACTAAAGGAAAATTTGCAAAAGGAGCTAGAAGCTACAAATCAACGGTTTGAAGAGAAGGCTGCTGCTTATGACAAACTTGAGAAGACGAAAATTAGACTTCAGCAGGAACTAGAAGATATAGGTGTAGATCTTGATCATCAACGTCGGATTGTGTCAAATTTGGAAAAGAAGCAGAAAAATTTTGATCAGCTGCTTGGTGAAGAGAAGGCTCTTTCTGCTAGATATGCAGAAGAACGTGACCATGCTGAAGCAGAGGCTTGTGGAAAAGAGACCAAAGCTCTTGCCTTGGCTCGCTCCCTAGAAGAGGCCCTTGAATTGAAGGCCGAGTTAGAGAGGCTCAACAAGCAACTGCGCACTGAAATGGAGGATTTGGTTAGCTCCAAGGATGAACTTCAGAAAAATCTGGAATCTGTGCAGATATTGTATGAGAACAAAGCTAATGCTTATGACAAGCTGGAAAAGGCCAAAGAGAATTGGAACTGGACCTCCAGATAGAAGACATGAGGATTCAGTTTGAGGAAAAAAATGTCTGATTTATCTGCTCAGATTATAGATCTAAAAATGCTTCCTGTTCAACTAAAACCGCAAGTGGGCAAGCAGGAGGAAGTTGGATGCATCAAAACTCGGCTGGGGGGGCTTTAAAAAAAATAAAAAACACACAGGGGGTGTCATTTTGTGTTTAAAATATAAAAATCTACAAGCTATGAAGGCACAGTTTGAGAGAGATATGCAAGGACGTGATGAGCAAATATGGAAGTCTTATAAAGAAACCATTCCAATATATGATGTGACAGTTGTTAAAGTCATACCAGAAAATGTAGTTCAGCGTGATCTATTATGTGAGGGTGTACGGTATGGCCCTCGTGCAGAAGGAGAAGATATTGCGGTACAGAGCTTGTGTATCTCAAACAAAGAGGAAAGCAAGCCAACTATGTCTCCTAAACTTCTAAGCCTTGATGGTGATGGCAAAGTTTGCTTTGGGATGAAGGTTTTGGAAAAAGGGCCCGGGGAAAGGTTTTATTTTAAAGAGATTGGTGGGTGTGAGGGGGGTTTGTTGGGGGTGGGGGCCCCGGGGGGGTTTGGGGGTGGGGGGGGGGGGGGTGTTGGGGGTTTTTTTTGGGGGGAGGGGAGGTGTGGGGTGGGGTGGGGGGGGGGGGTGGGGGGGGGGGGGGGGGGGGGGGGGGGGGTTGGTGTGTGTGGGGGTGTGGTGGGGTGGTGGGGTGGGGTTTTGTTTTGGTGGGGGTGGGGTGGGGGGAGGGGAGGGGGGGTGTGGTGTGTTTGTTTTTGGAAGAAGAGACCGCCAGATTGGGACTTCTGGAGAGACACTGGACAGGCATACATGGTTGAAGAGGGACTTTGTCATAGGATGTCTCGTCCCATTGTAGCTCACCCCATGGGTAGTGAGCTGAGGGGGAGGGTATGTGAGTATGTGAACACAGAGGGCGCTATTAAGCGACCCAGGGCCAGGCCGCCATTGAGACTAATCCCTCCCAAATTGTCACTATATATATATATATATATATATATATATAGTGCCTTGCGAAAGTATTCGGCCCCCTTGAACTTTTCAACCTTTTGCCACATTTCAGATTTCAAGCATAAAGATATAAAATTTTAATTTTTTTGTGAAGAATCAACAACAAGTGGGACACACTTGTGAAGTGGAACGAAATTTATTGGTTGTTTTAAACTTTTGTAAAAAATAAAAAACTGAAAAGTGGGGTGTGCAATATTATTCGGTCCCTTTACTTTCAGTGCAGCAAACTCACTCAAGAAGTTCAGGGAGGATCTCTGAATGATCCAATGTGGTCCTAAATGACTGATGATGATAAATATAATCCACCTGTGTGTAATCAAGTCTCCATATAAATGCACCTGTTCTGTGATAGTCTCAGGGTTCTGTTTAAAGCGCAGAGAGCATCATGAAGACCAAGGAACACACCAGGCAGGTCCGTGATACTGTTGTGGAGAAGCTTAAAGCCGGATTTGGATACAAAAAGATTTCCCAAACTTTAAACATCCCAAGGAGCACTATGCAAGCGATCATATTGAAATGGAAGGAGTATCAGATCACTGCAAATCTACCACGACCCGGCTGTCTCTCTAAACTTTCATCTCACACAAGGAGAAGACTGATCAGAGATGCAGCCAAGAGGCCCATGATCACTCTGGATGAACTGCAGAGATCTACAGCTGAGGTGGGAGAGTCTGTCCATAGGACAACAATCAGTCGTACACTGCACAAATCTGGCCTTTATGGAACAGTGGCAAGAAGAAAGCCATTTCTCAAAGATATCCATAAAAAGTCTCGTTTAAAGTTTGCCACAAGCCACCTGGGAGACACACCAAACATGTGGAAGAAGCTGCTCTGGTCAGATGAAACCAAAATCGAACTTTTAGGCCACAATGCAAAACGATATGTTTGGCGTAAAAGCAACACAGCTCATCACCCTGAACACACCATCCCCACTGTCAAACATGGTGGTGGCAGCATCATGGTTTGGGCCTGCTTTTCTTCAGCAGGGACAGGGAAGATGATTAAAATTGATGGGAAGATGGATGGAGCCAAATACAGGACCATTCTGGAAGAAAACCTGTTGGAGTCTGCAAAAGACCTGAGACTGGGACGGAGATTTATCCAACAAGACAATGATCCCAAACATAAAGCAAAATCTACAATGGAATGGTTCACAAATAAACGTATCCAGGTGTTATTCTTATTATTGTTTATTTATATAGCATCATTAATTCCATGGTGCTTTACATTTGCGGATTTACATACAGTACACAAGATATACAAAACAGATAATACAAACAGTGACCAACTGGCACAGTGGGATAGAGGGCCCTGCCCTGCTTACAGTCTATGAGGGAAGAAGAAGAGACACAGAAGGTGACGGGAGAGACTGTACAGGTGGTGGTGTGGTGACAGTGGCGTTATTGGAGGTTGTAGGCCTTCCTGAATAGGTGAGTCTTCAGGGCCTTCTTGAAGCTCGTGATTGTGGGGGTCAGTCTTATGTGTCTTGGTAGTGAGTTCCAGAGTATGGGGGATGCATGAGAGAAGTCTTGGAGACAATTGTGTGAGGGGCGGATGAGAGCAGAGTGGAGTAGGAGGTCTTTGGACGATCGGAGTTTACGTGCGGGCAGGTAGCGGGAGATTAGGTCGGAGATATATGGAGGGGACAGGTTGTGGATGGCTTTGTATGTCAGCGTTAGTAATTTGAACTCTATTCACTGGGCGATGGGTAGCCAGTGGAGGGATTGGCAGAGGGGGGCAGCCGATGAAGAACGGGGGGAGAGGTGTATTAAGCGAACAGCACCGTTTAAGGTAGACTGGAGGGGGGCGAGAGTGTTTGCTGGGAGGCCATGGAGGGTGTTACAGTAGTCTAAGCGGGAGATTATGAGGGCGTGGACTAGCATCTTTGTAGTTTCAGGGATGAGGAAGGAGCGGATTCGGTGCATGTTCTTCAGTTGGAGGCAGCAGGAGGTGTTGAGGGTTTGAATATAAGGCTTGAAGGATAGGTCAGAGTCTAGGGTTATCCCAATGCAGCGGGCCTGTGGGACTGGGGTGAGAGTGGTTCCATTAATTTTGATAGATGGGTCAGGTAAGGGGGTCATGCGTGGAGGGGTGAAGATTATGAACTCTGTTTTCTCCATGTTGAGTTTGAGAAAGCGGGAGGAGAGAAAGGAGGCTACGGCTGCTAGACATTCTGGGACTCTGGACAACAGGGAAGTAATGTCTGGACCAGAGAGATATATTTGGGTGTCGTCAGCATAGCAGTGATAATGGAAACCATGGGATTCTATGAGTTGGCCAAGGCCTAGGGTGTAGATGGAGAACAAGAGGGGTCCTAGGACGGAGCCTTGGAGGACACCTACAGAAAGAGGGCGTGGCGGGGAAGTGGTGTGTAAGTGGGAGACACTGAATGTGCGGTTGGTGAGGTATTAGGAGATCCAGGAAAGGGCCAGGTCAGAGATGCCAAGGGATGAAAGCATTTCTAGCAGGAGGGAATGGTCGACTGTTTCAAAGGCAGAGGAGAGGTCGAGGAGGAGGAGGACAGAATAGTGACGTTTGGCTTTGGCAGTTAGAAGGTCATTAGTGACCTTGGTTAGGGCAGTTTCTGTGGAGTGATGGGGTCTGAAACCTGACTGTAGTCTGTCAAAGAGCACATTTGACGATAGATAGGAAGACAGTTAGGAGTGGACTGTTGCTCCAGCAGTTTAGAGGCATACGGGAGCAGTGAGATGGGGCGATAGTTGGCTGGAGAGGATGGGTCCAGGAACGGTTTCTTAAGTATAGGTGTGACAGTAGCATGTTTGAAGGCGGAAGGAAAGGATCCATTGGTTAGGGATAGGTTGAAGAGATGGATTAGGGCAGGAGTAATGACTTCAGGGAGTTTGGGACTGAGGTGTGACTGGATGGGGTCAAGCGCGCAGGAGATGAGGTGGGATTTAGATATTAGAGTGAAGAGCTTTTCATCAGTGATGGTGCAGAAACAGGTTAAAGATGAAGAGCACAGGACAGTTCGGTAGAGTGGTTGTTGGGGGGTGTAGGGTGAGACTGTCTCTGATGGTGTCGATTTTGCTTTGGAAATAAGAGGCAAAGTCATCAGCTGTGATAAGTGATGTCGGAGGGGGCGCAGGAGGACGGAGAAGGGAGTTGAAGGTAGTGAATAGCTGTTTGGGGTTGCAGGATAGGGCAGATATTAGTGTGGAGAAGTAGACCTGCTTTGCAGAGGTGAGTGCGTTCTTGAATGTGAGAACTGCCTCTTTGTACCTATGGAAGCCCTCCTGGGAGTGGCTTTTCTTCCAGAGGCGTTCTGCAACCCGTGAGGCACGTCTCAGTTTTTTAGTCAGGTCGGTGTGCCAGGGTTGCCTATTGATCGGTCGGGCTCTGGTGTTAGTGAAGGGGGCTACAGAGTCAAGGGCTGAAGTAATGGTGGTATTGTAGAAGTCAGTGGCGGTATCTACATCCTGGAGTGAGATTATGTCAGCGAGCGGTAGGAGAGAGTCTGAGAGCGCGCGGATGTCAAGGCGATTAAGGTTTGTGTGGGGGCATGTTGGTTTAAGGGTTCGAGGGTCTATTCCAGAGGAGAGGGCTGAGAATGTCAGCAGGTTGTGGTCAGAGAGCGTGGACGGAGAGTTAGAGAGGTTGACTACAGAGCAGAGGCGGGTGAATATGAGGTCCAGCATGTGCCCCTTTGTGTGGGTGGTAGAGGAGGACCATTGAGAGAGACTAAAGGAGGTAGTGAGTGATAGGAGAATGGAAGCGGGGGGGGGGGGGTGGTTTCTGTTAATGGGGATGTTGAAGTCACCCATGATGATGGTGGGGGTGTCTGTGGATAGGAAGTGCATTAGCCAGGTGGTGAAGTGGTCGATAAAGGCAGCAGTAGGTCCTGGCGGTCGATATATGATGGCCAGTTGGAGGTTGGAGGGCGAGTAAATGCGAACAGAGTATACTTCAAAGGAGGGGAGGGTGAGAGCAGGTATCGGTTGGATTGGGGCAAAGGAGTAATTGTCAGACAGGAGTACGCCTACGCCTCCACCAGGTTTATTGTTGGGGCGGGGAGTGTGCGAGAATTGCAGACCTCCATAGGAGAGGGCAGCAGGGGAGGTGGTGTCTGAGGGTGTTAGCCACGTTTCTGTGATACCGAGAAATGATAATTTATGAGAAATGAAGAGGTCGTGGATGTAGTCAAGTTTGTTGTGTACAGAGCGGGGGTTCCGTGGTGCGCCGGGGGGGGGGGGGGGGGGGGGGGGGGGGGGGGGGGGGGGGGGGGTTTTGGGGGGGGGGGTGGGGTTGGGGGTTGGGCGGGGAGGTGTTTCAGCGGGGGGGGGGGGGGGGGGGGGGGGTTTTTGGGTTTTTTGGCCGGGGGGGGGGGGGAGCAGGGAGAGGGATAGCAGGTGTAAATAGGAGAGAGTGTGGGGAGGTTGTGTGTTTCTGGGGCGGAAAGCTTGTGGGTTTTGTGAGTAGCTGCGCAGAGAAGGTGAGATGGTGGGGGTAGGGGGATAGATGGAGATATAAAGATATTCTTAGTGACATGGCTGGTTTGGGGTGGTAGAGTGGTTTTTACAAGAATGGGAAGAACAACAGTGATTAAAGTAAGAAGCATTTCTATAGTTAATAACTAAGTTTCCTTTTAGTGGCTAGTTACCTTCAGTTCCCTTCTGGTCCAATTCTGGCCTAATTCTGGTCTTAGAAACTGCACTTGGAAAAGTCAAAATGACCAGGGCCTAAATGACCAGTGCACTTACATTTATGCTAGCTAGCAATACATTTGTTTCATTAGGGTCAGTTGTGAAAAGGGAGAGTGGAAACATGCAGATCGAATCAGAGACATCAGAAAGGGACAGGTGAGAAACCAGCAGGGGATGGAGACAGGGGGTTTCAATGTTAATACAATTTCAAAGTGGAAAGTAGCATACCAGCAGATAGATATAATAAAATCAGCAAGCAGAGGAATATTAAGAATGATCCCAAACATAAAGTAAAATCTACAATGGAATGGTTCACAAATAAACGTATCCAGGTGTTAGAATGGCCAAGTCAAAGTCCAGACCTGAATCCAATTGAGAATCTGTGGAAAGAGCTGAAAACTGCTGTTCACAAACGCTCTCCATCCAACCTCACTGAGATCGAGCTGTTTTCCAAGGAAGAATGGGCAAGATTTTCAGTCTCTCGATGTGCAAAACTGATAGAGACATACCCCAAGCGACTTGCAGCTGTAATCGCAGCAAAAGGTGGCGCTACAAAGTATTAACTTAAGGGGGCCGAATAATTTGACACGCCCCACTTTTCAGTTTTTTATTTTTTACAAAAGTTTAAAATATCCAATAAATTTCGTTACACTTCACGATTGTGTCTTACTTGTTGATTCTTCACCAAAAAATTAAAATTTTATATCCTTATGTTTGAAGCCTGAAATGTGGCAAAAGGTTGAAAAAGTTCAAAGGGGCCAAATACTTTCGCAAGGCACTGTATATATGAGGAACTATTATATATAAGGGTGGGCTATTATACAAATGGGGGAAACTGCTAAATATAAGGCGGGCTATTATAAGGGGGGAACTATTATATATATGGGGCCATTTTAAAGGGAAATTATATATATATAGGGGCTATTATTAGGGTGAACTATTATTTATAAGACAGGCTATTATTTATAAGGGAGGAACTATTTATAAGAGACCTATAACAAGGGGTAAACTATTATATATAAGGCATCTATTATTATTATTTATAAGGAAGTAGTATTATTTTTAATGGGTGACTGTTACAGATAAGGGAGAACTATTACAGATAAGGGGGACAATTACTGATACAGGGCACTATTTATAAGCAGGGACTATCATTTAAAAGGGAGCTATTACTGATAAGGGTATAATATTATTTATAAGCAGGGACTATTATTTATAAAGGAGAAGCAAAAATTTCTTAGGCGGTATAAAGGTGGTCATTTGAATTGCATGTGGGAAAATTGGGGTTGTTATTACTGTTTTGGGGGCAGAAAGGAGGCATTAATAATGGGGTTGCCACTGGAAGTGCTGCACTGCCTTCTTAATTCACTGAATATGATGGTGTTGTTGGTATATCAGCATTTGGGGCCCCGCTTTTAATTTTGCCAGGGCCACACTTTGTCCAAAACAGACCCTCCTTGTCAATGACGTCCAGGCGCTATTCAGGGGGCCCCCTCGAGGGCTAAAGAGGAAGTGGAGATGGACATGTCAGGAGCGGCGATCGGTAAGTAAATAGTGCCTGTTACCTGCTGGGTTACTCCAGCAGGTAAAGGCCTATTTATAAAAAAAAAAAATACTTCCCCCATTTACTGGCCCCACATAGTATGACACTCCCTTTACTGGCCTCCACAGAGTATAATGCCCCCTTTACTGGCACCCACCCTTTCCTGCCCTCATTTATTGGCCCTCACATAGTATACAGACCCTTTATTGGCCCCCACACAATATACTGCTCCCCTATACTGGCCCCTATAGTGGCACATTAGACCACTACACACTGGATACACCATCAAATTAATTTACCCATCCCCACTCCTATCCAGGGTTTGATTTGCCTCCAGCCTCATGGTGAATATTATGTCCCGACACTGAACAATGTCAGGATGACACACGGACATTGTTCAGAATCGGGATGTAATAAGTGGTGCCCCCTGGTAAAGGCCTATAATGGGCCCCATAGTTCTGCCACTGATTTTTTTTTTTTTTTTTTTTTTTTATCGAAGGTCTCAAAGCTGTGCCAACGAAAAACACCAGTGCACGACAAAAAAGTGACGGGTGCCACTGAAAAAACGTGCATAGGATGCTGTCTATCGCAAAACCCCCCCTCAAAAGAGAAAGGGTCCTCCGAAACTGTCCCCAAACTCAAAGCCAAAAGGCACAAGAGTATGGGGGGCTGTACCAACCCAACTGCCTAGACAGGAGGGTCAGTGACTTGCTTGGTTTCCTCCATGGGCTGCCACCACCAGGAGTACCGCCAAGCCAGCTACTTGCATCAGTCCCCTCAAGGGCTGCCACCCCAAGAGTACGACTGAGCCTGCAACTGTTGTCCGTCTCCACAAAAGCAGAGACAGACACTGGAGAGCAAAGAAGGAGGGAACCCGAAGGCCACACACTCCAACTCCTAGACTTCGGGTAGGACCCAAAAGGGTTTCCGCATCCCTACATCCACACAAAAACAGTGACAAAACAGGTGACAAAACGTGATAAACAAAAAAGAATAAATAAGTGAATAGAGTGCCAGTGTACTGGCCCGGTCTATCCGCCGGATCTATAAAAAATTACCCATGCTGGATAAACCAAGCATAAGGGTGAGTGCTTCTAAGGTGTGATCAAGTGCTTGTGCAATGTGCCAAATTCAGTGGGTTTCCCAGGCCCAGTGAATATAGGCACCTCTGGAGTCACCGTCCCCAGAGGCACTTGCACCATGAGACCTTCGAAAGCGTCCCCGGCCTCTTGGCCTTGATCGACCAGGGTCCCGGTCCTAACCCTGGTGTGTTTCTCTGTCTCATGTTCGCAGCGTTCAGTTGGCCCTCTACAATGGTGCTCACCCCACTGGCAGAGCCAACCTACTGGCTGTTACTGATAAGAACAGATACTACACTTGATCTTAGCCAAAAGGCCGAGAAGCCTTATTCCTGGGAACATTTGTCTCAAATAACGAAAACCGTCTGCTTCCTTGTTCATTGCTTTCACAAAATTTTCATCAGCCCGAGTTTTATGTGAAGTGGAGGCAGAAATCATTGCTGGGTCCACAAGTGCTTTATGTGCAACATTTTTCTGCCCGGGAGTCAACTGGTTACAGATTGGGAACTTCCTTCTACTGTAATGTGACTGCTTAGCATGGCTGTCCCATTCGCAAATGAAACAGTAGTACTTGGTATAGCCAAGCTGCAATCCAAGCAGCAGTGCCACTACTTCTAAATCTCCACAGATGTTCCAGTTGTAGTTGCTGTACTTGATGTGTTTCAACAATAGTTCCATGTTCTCGTATGTTTCTTTCTTGTGTGCAGCATACCCAACAGGTATTGAAGGATGAACATTATCATTGTGTAACAAGACAATGTTGAGAGTTAACACTGATGAGTCAATAAAGAGACGCCTCTGATTCGGCTCATGTACACAACCCAAAGCTACAAACAACCCATCAATGTCTGTGCAGAAACACAGGTTGTCAGCCTGTTCAAAAAACTGTGTTAAGTCATCTTGGCGACTTTGAAAGACAGAAACTTTTGTAGCAGGTGACAGCAAATGCCATCCTTGAAGTCTTGAAGCCAGTAACTCTGCATTTGCTTTTGACAAATGTAAGTCCCGAACCAAGTCATTCAGTTCTGGCTGTGTTATAAGATGAGACTCACCAGACATACAGTACAAACCAAAAGTTTGGACACACCTTCTCATTCCAAGAGTTTTCTGTATTTTCATGACTATAAAAATTGTAGATTCACACTGAAGGCATCAAAACTATGAATTAACACATGTGGAATTATATACTTAACAAAAAAGTGTGAAACAACTGAAAATATGTCTTCTATTCTAGGTTCTTCAAAGTAGCCACCTTTTGCTTTGATTACTGCTTTGCACACTCTTGGCATTCTCTTGATGAGCTTCAAGAGGTAGTCACCTGAAATGGTCTTCCAACAGTCTTGAAGGAGTTCCCAGAGATGCTTAGCACTTGTTGGCCCTTTTGCCTTCACTCTGCGGTCCAGCTCACCCCAAACCATCTGGATTGGGTTCAGATCTGGTGACTGTGGAGGCCAGGTCATCTGGCGTAGCACCCCATCACTCTCTTTCTTGGTCAAATAGCCCTTACACAGTCTGGAGGTGTGTTTGGGGTCATCGTCCTGTTGAAAAATAAATGATGGTCCAACTAAACGCAAACCGGATGGAATAGCATGCCACTGCAAGATGCTGTGGTAACCATGCTGGTTCAGTATTCCTTCAATTTTGAATAAATCCCCAACAGTGTCACCAGCAAAGCACCCCCACACCATCACACCTCCTCCTACATGATTCACGGTGGGAACCAGGCATGTAGAGTCCATTCGTTCACCTTTTCTGTGTCGCACAAAGACACGGTGGTTGGAAACAAAGATCTCAAATTTGGACTCATCAGACCAAAGCACAGATTTCCACAGGTCTAATGTCCATTCCTTGTGTTCTTTAGCCCAAACAAGTCTCTTCTGCTTGTTGCCTGTCTTTAGCAGTGGTTTCCTAGCAGGTATTTTACCATGAAGGCCTGCTGCACACAGTCTCCTCTTAACAGTTGTTGTAGAGATGTGTCTGCTGCTAGAACTCTGTGTGGCATTGACCTGGTCTCTAATCTGAGCTGCTGTTAACCTGCGATTTCTGAGGCTGGTGACTCGGATGAACTTATCCTCCGCAGCGGAGGTGACTCTTGGTCTTCCTTTCCTGGGGCGGTCCTCATGTGAGCCAGTTTCTTTGTAGCGCTTGATGGTTTTGGCCACTGCACTTGGGGACACTTTCAAAGTTTTCCCAATTTTTCAGACTGACTGACCGTCATTTCTTAAAGTCATGATGGCCACTCGTTTTTCTTTACTTAGCTGCTTTTTTTCTTGCCATAATACAAATTTTAACACTCCATTCAGTAGGACTATCAGCTGTGTATCCACCTGACTTCTGAACAACACAACTGATGGTCCCAACCCCATTTATAAGGCAAGAAATCCCACTTATTAAACCTGACAGGGCCCACCTGTGAAGTGAAAACCATTCCAGGTGACTACCTCTTGAAGCTCATCAAGAGAATGCCAAGAGTGTGCAAAGCAGTAATCAAAGCAAAAGGTGGCTACTTTGAAGAACCTAGAATATAAGACATATTTTCAGTTGTTTCACACTTTTTTGTTAAGTATATAATTCCACATGTGTTAATTCATAGTTTTGATGCCTTCAGTGTGAATCTACAATTTTTATAGTCATGAAAATACAGAAAACTCTTGGAATGAGAAGGTGTGTCCAAACTTTTGGTCTGTGCTGAACATCATGTCCTTCACAATAAATGGGCATATCTGCAGGGACAGATTTAAGTGGGAATCAATTATACATTTTCTTTAATAGACAGTCAATCATCTAGTTCCCTATATCAGAGTATATAAAGGTATTACATAAAACTGAGAAAATCTGATTTATAATGTGTTGTAGCAGTAAAATTAAGACTTTACACTATGTCAGTTTTAAATATACAGTAGGAGCAGCTTGTGAGACACCTTGTGGCCATATCAGGTTTCATTGTAAGATTGTACATAGCAGCAATAAATGAGTATTTTACTGACATTTTAAACTATTTGATTTTCTTTTATTGAAGGTGTTTTCTTGGTTATAATTTTTTTTTGCTTTCTTTTTGGCATAAAATGAAATACAGAGCTACTGATGTAATCCTGGTAAAGATTCTGCCTCCCACACCCTGCTGTACAAAATACACATGGCCAGCATTAGGTAGGATAAGATAAGATAATCCTTTAATAGTCCCACCATGGGGAAATTCAGTGTGTTACAGCAGCATAGATAATAATGCCCGTCCCCTGGATGTCCACTGGTATTGGAGGATATCTGCACTTGTGAAGGTCCACCACCATCTCCTTGGTCTTCCCCGCATTAATCCTAAGGTGGTTCTGCTGGCACCAATCCACAAAATCCCGGTTCAATTCTCTGTTCTCCCTGTCATCTTTGTCTGTGATGAGGCCTACTATTGCAGAGTCATCAGAATACTTCTGTAAGTAGCAGCTGGATGAGTTGCACCTAAAATCTGCAGTGTACAGTGTGAAAAGGAAAGGGGGAAGAACTATACCTTGAGGTGCCCCCGTATTACAGACCACGGTGTCTGACACACAGTCCCGGGCTCTCATATACTGAGGTTGGTTTGTGAGGTAGTCTAGGATCCAGTTGGAGAGGTGGTGATCCACTCCAACAAGGGCCAGCTTGTCTCTCAGTAGCCCTGGCTGTATGGTGTTAAAAGCAATGGAGAAATCAAAGCACATTATTCTCACAGTATTCCCTGGTTTCTCCAGGTGAGAAAGAGCTCTGTGTAGAAGGTGGATGATTGCATCATCCACCCCAATGCCCGGCCGATAGGCAAACTGGAGAGGGTCCATAGCCGAGCTCACCAGAGGGAGGAGATGTGTGAAAACCAATCTCTCTAAGACCTTCATCAAGTGGGATGTCATTGCTACAGGTCTGTAGCCGTTAAGGTCCATCGGATGAGGTGTCTTAGTAACTGGTACCAAACAAGATGATTTCCACAGTTGTGGTACCATTCCCAGCCTCAGGCTCATATTGAACATATATGTAATAATACCACACAGCTGGTCCCTATGGAACAGTCGTGATGACAACAATCATTACAAAATGAGACAGTGGCCTCACGAGCACACAGTCGGTCAGTACAATGTACAACCTACATCACTGGTCGATCCACTTCAAGTTTATCTTCCACCACTTCATATTAAACTTGGTTTAATGAAAAACTTTGTAATTGCACTTGATCATGATGGAAATGTTTTCCAGTCTTTGAAGGAGAAGTTTAGCACACTGAAAACTGAGGCTAAAATAAAGGCCAGAATTTTTATTGGCCCCGAAATCAACAAATGATGATGATGATGATACATTCAGAACAAAACTCTGGAACTTGCTGCTTGGGATGCATTTGTGCAAGTAATACAGAACTTCCTTGGGAACAGACGAGCTGAAAACTATGCTGAATTAGTAGACAACATGCTTACAGCATATGAACAACTTGGCTGCCGAATGTCATTGAAAATGCATTTTTACATTCCCATCTTGACTTTTTCCCACCCAATTTGGGACACATAAGTGACGAACATGGAAAGCGGTTCCATAAAGATATTTCTACAATGGAGAACAGATATTAAGGCCACTATAATCCCAACATGATGGGGGACTACTGCTGGTTTTTGCAACGGGTAAATATGACCGTTCACAAACGCAAAAGCTGATGCCTGAAGCACTTTTTAACAGTACTGGGCCTTGCTCAAGTAAGACTTTTAAACTGAAAAACGAGACTTTTTGAAATTTTGTTATTCCATTACATTTTCATACACTGTTTACTACGAAAACTTTGATGTAGATCAGGTAATTGTTGGAGTAAAACTTGTTCTGTTCAAAATTATTCAATGCTTTCCAAGTGCTTAATTCATTTAGGCATACTTATGCATATCAAAATATTCTGACGTGTTACAACAATTCTAACTTCGGATTTGGAATCCGCACACTCGATTTAGTATAGGACAAATGGTTTTTGCTCAGTAGCAGACGAAAAGTTTTTTTTGTTGGTGTCTTGTAATAGATCCTCCTTATAAATAGTCCCTTTATTAACAGGGATTAGTTTTTATAAGTCCAGGGTAAGCATTATTTACATTATATATAAGGTGAGGGGGCTATTTATAAAGAGGATCTATTAATAAAAAAAAGATAGGGGAACTATTACCCCCCCCCCTCATTAATAATAGTTCCCCCACTAGATTTGCTATTAATAGTTCCTTTTATACATACCCCCTTATATAATAGTTCCCCCAGCCTTATTAATAATAGTCTCTCCTTATAAATAGCTATATATATATATATATATATATATATATATATATGGAGAGACTATTATTAATAAGGCTAGGGGAACTATTATATAACGGGGGTATGTATAAAAAGAAACTATTAATAGTAAATCTAGTGGGGGAACTATTATAAATATGTGCCCCACTTTTTTAGCAAATAACGCCCCTTTTTTTTTCTCATAAAATAATAAAACTTTTACTTACCTTACTACGCTCCCCCACTGAGTCCTGATGCCGGGGTTTCTCCCTGCTTGTGGCCTCCAGAGCAGGTCAGGCACAGAGAGCGCAATGCAGTGACGTCATCGTGCCCTGTCTTCTACCTGGTCATCTATGTCAGAGCAGGGACCTTATATCTTCCTGCTCTAGCATAGATGTCCATAGTATCAGCTTGCATAGCGCACCGATACACTTGTTATTAAGGCTGCCCCTATCTGGGTCACCAGGAGAAACGTCTGGTGCTGCGGATCCCGGGGCCCCTTTGGAAACGGGGGCCCTGGGAATTTGCCCAGTTTGCCCCCCCCCAACGCCGACCCTGGTTGGGGGCATTGTTATCTTGTGAGAGCCACAGACTGTAAGTTTTAGGTTGTTGAATGGGAGCAATGATGATCTAAAGGTGACAATAACTGGCAAATGGGCAGAGCATTCAGTGACACTCTGGTGTCCTGGTGTTGTAGGGAGAAGGGGGTAAGCTACTACCAGGCAGGGCCGCTTTAAACATAGGGCCCCGTTGGGACAGCTGGACAGTTCTGCTGTCACCAGTTACCTGGTGTTAAAACGGCACTGCTACCAGGTAACTTTGGTGCAGCATATCCCTATTGACAGCAAAAGTATCAGGCATGTTAAAAACTAACATGTCTGACTGTTATTTTCCCTCTCGGGGGGAAGTTAGGAAATTCCCACTGGGTTTTCTTGATCTTCATCTAATGTACATGGGTAACTTTAGGCTGCAAATTGACATTCATTAACACACTTAGCAAAAGAAGTAAGGAATTCCAGATCGGCAAACACATGGGTACTATTATAAGAAACCAAAGAATGACTGTATTTGAAATTAAGGTGTGGTCACTATAAACAACAATAAGGGATCCCAAACAATCTATTAAAGCTCTTTATTACGCGCTTTAAAACACTGAATTGATTTCACAAGTACAATATACAATATCTGGTAGAGGATTGTTCTTTATTGTTTCTACATAAAAGATACTTCTCTTTCTAGTAATGAATATGTCTTCATTTTTCAAGAACGAAATATTAAATATGTGCAGCAGAAGTACAGATCTCCCTGTGGCCACACATACAGTATGTCTTCATGAAAACAAAACCAAACTGAGCTGGGTAAAAAGAAAACAGATTAAGTAGCGCTGTAGGGTTACTGTAATCCAGGCCAGGAAATTATTGTTAAATTCAATTACCTCAATACATACACCAAAAAAGGACAATGGAATGAGACTAAGGTACTTGAAGGTCAAAAAGGAGCATGTAATATCTATGTGAACTAATTTCCAGATGAATCCAGTGATCTAGAACCTAGGATTCTTGTGATATGAGTAGCACTACTAGGTCTCTAGTGGGTACTTGCACTGTTTTCATGCTCTGCTGGTAAAGTATGTAATTATAGCTTTGGGGTACTTGGTACAGGAACACTTAGAAAGACTATAAAAAAACTGCTTGGTTTGAATTGCTTCCCTTGTACACTTTATTGACACCCTCTTCCTATCCTGCAGCTATGATGCTGCTTGCTGGGGTCCTGCACATGTGCCAGGTTCTTCCTGGCTGGTGCTCTTGGAGGCTCTAGCACATCCCCGTTTGACATGAGCCTCATTTGCATATTTATAAAAATGGCTTTTAAAAGGAAAAGATGCCCCACATAATGCACTGCGAGGCTAAAGCCCCACAATGCAGAAACGCAGCTTTTTTTGTTGCAGTTTTTTGAGCCAGGAGTGGATTGAGCAGAAGGTAGAAGTATAAGAACTTCCTATATAATTCACATTCCTTTGGAAACATTGTTGGCTTTGGCTCAAAAAACCGCAGCAAAATCTGCCACAAAAAATACTGCGTTTTCGCAATGTGGGGCCTTAGCCTTAGAGAGGTTTGTGGTGACAGACTTCATTTTGTATCAGCATCTCTTATGGTGTGGGGCAGAGAAGTCATTATTGTCAGAATATGTGATGGTCTAGGGGTAATGAAGGGGTTATCATTTCATTCTTGGTGTCCTATGGGTTACTAACCTTCTCGGACTTGACAGGTAACTGACCACTGATTATCTAGTGTTCCTATCATTTAACACACAGATTAGGGCACGTCCAAACAGCTATATACATGACTGGGTAGAACGCTTTATAAGAGCTTGACTGTTCATTAATAGAGAGCTTGGGAAGGCTGTGCCGGTGCAGATTATCCTGAACTGAACGGCTTAAAGGAGAATAGTGGTAGAACCAATGAGACCTATAGAGACCGATAAGGTTCTGAGCCTAGTTGCAACAGTGCCACTGCAATTCCTATAGTTATGCCAACATGTGGTTGTTTAATAGTACTGATCATTATTCTCTTGATTTGGATTTCTCTGTACTGCAGTGTTATACTGCGCCCATCTCTGGATGGTTCATAGTCATAGAGTAAAATGCACCTGCCACAGGAAGCAGCGTGGAGTTGTAGAAATGGAAATGTATGTTTTCTGGTTATAACCTATGGCCTTGTTCTTTATGTGTAGTTGTTCTTATGTTCTATAGTCAAACATAATTATTTGTTTTGTATGTATTTCTTCTTTGACCTCTTCTGGCAAAATATGAAAGACTACATCCTTTCAGACCTCAGAAACGAGTAGATTTTCTTTGCTTCATGAGCAGAATGTTTCTGTAGGGAAGCGATGGATGCAGTGATGTAGTTAGCAGTGGGGCAGGAGGGACAGCGGCACTGGGCTCAGTATCTCTGTGGGGAGACCCCAGGGCTGCCATAAACACAAGCCGTACTTTTAACTACATCACTGTTTGCAGGAAATAGTTAAAATGCATCCTGCAACTCTAACAAGCTACTTCAGGCTTGTGCTTTGCAAGACGCTGTGACCATAAGATGTCTGCTTCTTGGCACAGGTGTCACAGCATCACGCCTTCTGTCTGGTGAGGTATAAGAAGATGAGGCAGAGGCAGCAGCTCCGTTCATAAAGGGATCCCGGGAAGGTGAGTATAACTTTTATTTTTTCCTTTTTTAAGGCAGTTGGGGGCATTATATCATTTATATAAGGGGACATTATAAACATAAGGGGTCATTAGGGGGCAGTATTAATAGAAGGTGTCACTGGGGGCATTATGAATTTAAATGGTGCATCATTTATATAAGAGGACATTAGGTGCATTATGAATATAAGGGGGCATCATTTCTAAAAAGGGTAATTATGAGGGCAGTATTTATGCCAGGGGGCATAAAGTCATAATATAATGGGGCAATTAATTTAATTAAGATGGCACTTGGGCTTTATCAGAGGGGCTTTCCAGCTCATTTTTATTGACAATTTTCAAAAAAATATTTGTTCCCAGTTGTTAAGTGTGTTTTCCTGATTGTTTGTACCTTAAATGAATAGAAAAAAGTTATTATTCCCTGTAAACTTTGCTTTTGTGGTCAGCACAATGATATTTTGAAATTGATCTATTTTTAAGGATATTCGCAATATTTCAAGATACTTAAGAAGCTTCTGGAATTGTGAGAACTATCAAGAAGTTTCTAGAACTGCCCAGAATTATCTAGAACTTTCTGGGACTGCACAGAATTGTAGGTAGCTGTATAACTACAGTTATATAGGGCCACTATAGCCCTTCCTGAGAGACGGAGAGACAGGATCTAATTGATTGGGATTGCATAGTAAGTGGGCAATGGCCATCACAGACAAAGGGGAACTGACCTAGACAGACAGGTGTGAATTCAATATCTATTCAGATTCTGATAACGACAGTATTCACACTTCACCCCACACCCATTACAGGAGGAGCTTAAGAATGTAAATGTATATATTGTGTGTTACTCTGGTACCAGGTGATCAATCTTGCTCTGCTGAATCCTCAGTACACTCTTGAACTTTAATACTGCATGGAATAAAGACAATTTTTATCAAGTTTGGAGAGACATCCTTTTTCCTTACAGTACACAGCAACTTAGTCAATTTAGATGGCATCAAGAGGTTGCATACATCCAGCAGACGCATTTTGCTACGTATGTGGCCAGTTTATAAAGACAAGAGCGAAAAAGTACTCTGTGGAAGCATCTGCTAAGATGTGTGAGGCCCTACAAAGCATACTTCGGCATGCCTGTTGGTGACCAAGACAAACATGGGCTCCTCATTTCACATGTGAGCACTGCAAGAAAACTCTTGAAGGTAAGTGGATAAATGCTACTCTCTTAAATAGCAGATTAACTGTGCTAATATAGTAACTATCACTAGTCATTAGTGTGAAATAAATAATGTGTAATAATAAATAAAATAAATAGTGTGACTGTATAAATGAGAAGATGCAAAATTGTCTGTTTCTATAGTAAAAACGCATAATTTTCGTTGCCGTGGTCACAAAAGCGAAGTATATGATGAATGTAAGCAATTTTTAATTTATTTTAGACATAAGCAATTGGAATATAACATTTAAAAGCTGGGAACAAAATTTGTGATACATAGATAATTATCTTTCCTCAGGATAGATCATCAATAAGAGATCAGTGGACATGCACTGATCAGCTGTTTGAAGGGGACATGGCACCTGTAATATAATTACAGTCCTATCACATAGAAGTGTATAGGATGAGGCTGTAGTTACATTATATGGCCGCTATTAAATGAATGATACAATGTAAACAGGGAAGGGGTCACAGTGCTTACACAAGTGCCATAGTTCCTTCAAGTTGATCAGTGGGGGTCCCGGGTGTTGAAACCCAATGTTTTTTTATTGATGACTTGGAAAACCTCTTTAATTAGGAAACACACAGGGCATTATTAATAAGGGGCACCATTTAAGGAGGTACACAGTGACATTATTAATTTAAAGAAGCACTTCTGGGTATTATTTATATTAGGGGGTTATATCATATATTTTATAATTTGGGATAGCAGCAGTATGGAGACTTTATGTAGGTAATGCCAATGTGGGCCAGGTGCCTGGAAAAGTGAAGAGCCAAAGATGTCTGTGTTGCTAAATTTATAGAGACAAGTCACTGCTAGAAAAAGTGGTCATGGTGGTCTGGATGGAAGAGAAGGAAAATGTGAATGATTTCAGTCAGAGACGTTACCTGTAAGTCATTACTGTATTTGCTTAAATGGCCTGCAGAGCCTTATGTAGAGACAGTATCTACCATTATATGGTCACCATATAGAGAGAATATTGGTATATCTGAGTTGAGGGCCACATGGATGTGTTTGTTCTCCCTGTGCTCACCTCCTAGCTATGTCTCTGGATGGATGTTTTCCATTGAGTATTTTTGTCTATTTTTTTTTTTACATTTTTTTACTTCCATATTTTGGGGCAGGGCCGGGTTTAAAAGAGTGCAGAGGATTGAGATGCTTGATATAAAAAAAAATAGATTGAGTAATGAAAATTCTCTCTGTGCCCCAGAGCAAGCCAGTCTTGTATAAAAAGATCTAGTCTTAAACACAAATCATAGAGGCATTTCATTATGTCATACAGAGTGTCTATATGAAAAAAATAAATGTGAGACTGTCCATACTAGACTGAGGTGTCCATACTGAAAATGAACCTAGGGCCTTTGCTCAACTTGTTCCTTCACTGAACATAGCAAAATTACAGACATGGTTTAGTAAAGAGTTGGCTTCTGGCATCCACATTGGGTTGTCAACTTGCCAGCCTTCCTTTGCATGAAATTGGCACCATCACATGTGTGATATCTACGTGACATGCTCACAGTGCTACAATTACACTGAAATATGAATATGTAAATTGAAGCCATGTGAGGGTTATATACTATCACTAATCTTCCTCCCATATTAATATATGATTTTTATAATAACATTTACCATTCTTTTTTTCATTCTTAGTATTTTATATAACATTCCCTCTTACCTCTAAATGTACAATACAAACACACCTACGCAACCTCAAGTATTAAATATCTGGCAAATGTTTGGTTCAAAAGGTGAACCATTTGATACTAGCAGAATGATAGTCCTGAAAATAGTTTTGGCAAATGACTTTTTGGCTGCAGTAGTTCTATGTTTTTGTTCCAGACTATCCAGGGAATATTCTCAGCTGACTTAGATGGCCACATAAGGTCATTTTGAACACAAGAAAATTGCTCTTTATACTACCAAGCTATTATGAAAATAATATATTGTGTTATGCTGTGCATTGTTCATAAATGATGAGGAAATATAAAAACAGCTGATAATCATACAAGTAGTAGTATTAAAGGGAATGTGTCATCAGAAAATAAACTAATTTTAAATCAAAATTTTAAAGTCTTAAACATATGCTTTAAGAATTTCAGATTTTTTTTTATAAAAAATCTCCAATCAGAAATCAAAGACAAATTAGAAAACATGCCTTGTGAAATATAAGCTCCATTTCAATCCTCTGCTGTATTAGGAGACTCTGAATCTTGTAGGTTCCTATATGTGGACTATATGTCAGTTTCTCTATACATTCCTATGAGACTGTAACATCTTTGCCCGTTCAGACTTCTGCTCCATTCTCCGGCCGCATGCTACAGCGCAGGAGACGAGGTCATTTATGATCCTCTGCTCCTGTTGTTTTAGCACAGCTGAGAATTTGTGGCAGTGTACCTGTCCAGCCAGTGCTTTGAGTTCTTCTGGTTACTAAAGAGTTAATGTTGTTGCTCTTTGATTGACATCCCTCCTTGCCAATCAAGTCTCGGGTGGAGATACCACTTTATATAGTTTTCCAATCTTCTCTTGGTTGCTTGCTATTAGTCTCTCTGAGCATGCTATCGTTATACTGTTTCTCTATTTATCTAGTTCTGACTTTTGTTTTTTCCTCTGATTATTCTTCTGGTTCTGATTTTGTACTTTGCTGCCCGACTGGTTCTGACCCTTGGCTCTCTTGATTACCCGTGCCTGTTTTTTTTGTCTTGTCTGCGTTTTGTGAATTCACTTGTATTATAGGAAGGGACCGTCGCCCAGTTGTCCTCTACCGCCTAGGCTAGTTGAGGCAAGTAGGTAGGGACTAGGGGTGGGTCAAGCATTAGGACTCACTGTCTCTGTCGTTCCCCTTCCTTCCAGGTTCCAGCAGCAGCTACTGGGGAATTGCTTAGCTGGCAATTTCCTAACAGAGACATTGAACATGTCAGAAACGCATAGGGAAAATGACTTCAGGTCCAAACATAAGAGCTTGTAAGATTGGAGGGATTGAGTCACAGTCACATAGTATAGTGGAGGACTGTAACAGAGCTTATACTGTATTTCACAAATATAGTGCTCAGAAGATTTCCTCCACTACTGTTTTCCTCATCTACAGTACATTAATACATCTACAGTACTCAGTACTGGTGGACTAAAGGAGATTTTTATTTGTGGGAGAACCTCTTTAATGTAAAATTATTATTATGATATATTACTAGAATGTTAATACTACACACATATTTGCTTCTCTGAGGTCATGGCTGATGTCTTTTCTTCTTGACATGGATGGAGCTATTGCTGTAGCAGCTGCTACTTGGCCTGTGGCATGGGGGAATAGACTGGATGGGGTTAGAGTTGTGGCCGCAAGGATCTCCCTCTTTCTGTCTTCTGAAAGTTGAGAGGTGTGCTCCTCCTGCTTTTGCACTAGTCAGCATCAGGGGGAATTGTGGGGGCTCCTGAGGGGGGCAGTCAGAAGTTTCCTATGGGACCCAGACTTTCCGAATTACGCCCGTTTCTTGGCATAATGTAGACAGAAAAGAAATACAGCAAGGAAAGGGGTACTTTAATAAAACATAACTTTTAATATGCTAGTTAGGATAAAATATTATGCCACCAAACAACACAATAAAAAGATGAGCTCAACAAATAAATACACACACGGACAAAATTTATTTATTTATTTTTTTTCAACTGTTTATTTTAAAAAGTTTTTGTCATACAGAGAAAATAACAATATACAAGAAAAATAAGATAACTGAGGGTAACAAACATAGGACAGACGGGGATTACTCAGCATTCTCAATAAATTACAAGGCTTTAAACAAACTGGCCAGAAATGGCCCCATAAAGGCCAAGGAATCCGACAACAAACAGGGGCAGACAAGACAGGAGGACAGAAGGGTGACAGAAGGACATCCAGGAAGTAAGGGGCCACACAGCAGCCAGATCAGAGAGGCCGGGCTGCCCAAAACTCATCCAACGGTTTCCAAATCGGGCAGAACCTCTCCTCCTCATTATTAAGAAGGGCCGTCAGGTACTCCAGGGAGCGCGCATCTTTTATCCTAGCGTATAACTCCTCCAGGGCCGGGGGGGCTGGATGCCGCCAGTGTTTAGCAATCAGACATCTAGCGGAGGTAAGGAGGAGTAACAGGAGCTGGAGAGCAGGCCTGCGCAAAGTATCGGGGGGGGGGGAGGTTGAGAAGGTAAGTCCTAGGGGACAGGGGAAGGCTAACACCCAGGACCCCTTCCAGGAGACCCCGGACCTGGCGCCAATAAGGCTGGAGCAGGGGGCAGTTCCAAAAGAGATGGAAAATATGTGTGGGGCGGGTGCCACACCACCAGCAGCAGTCCGGGACATTCTTATCAAAAGAGTGAAGTACAGCTGGGGTGTGATACCAATGCATTAACATCTTAAAAATATTTTAATTTTGTGTAACACATCTTGAAGTCCTGGGTGCTCTACTCCATGTGAGGGACCCACATGGACAAAATTGTTGGTATTAATGAAAGAAAAACCCACAATGGGCACAGAAATAACTTGAATCTGACAAAAGTAATAATATATAAAAATTCTATGAAAATGAACAAATGAAAGTCAGACATCGGGTTTGAAGGGTACCTTTTCCAGACGGCATGTTTCAGCTCCTTCCAAAGATGCTCAATAGGATTTAGGTCAGGGCTCATAGAAGGCCACTTCAGAATAGTCCAATGTTTTCCTCTTAGCCATTCTTGGGTGTTTTTAGTGGTATGTTTTGGGTCATTATCCTGTTGCAAGACCCATGACCTGCGACTGAGACCAAGCTTTCTGACACTGGGCAGCACATTTCTCTCTAGAATCCCTTGATAGTCTTGAGATTTCATTGTACCCTGCACAGATTCAACACACCCTGTGCCAGATGCAGCAAAGCAGCCCCAGAACATAACAGAGCCTCCTCCATGTTTCACAGTAGGGACAGGGTTCTTTTCAAGATATGTTTAATTTTTTTGTCTGTGAACATAGAGCTGATGTGACTTGCCAAAAATTTCGATTTTTGTCTCATCTGTCCATAGGACATTCTCCCAGAAGCTTTGTGGCTTGTCAACATGTAGTTTGGCAAATTACTTTTGTCAGATTCAAGTTATTTCTGTGACCATTGTGAGATTTTCTTTCATTAAACGAGGGGTACCAACAATTTTGTCCACGTGTGTATAACAATGCAGCCCCTAGAAATAAGTACATCACATGTGGCAGACCTACCATAGAAGATGAAAATAAGGAAAGGTCTTACCAAAAATCAAGGGTTAAATCGAGGGTTGTAAAATGATGAGAAAACGTTATACGAAAAAACCTTGTTAATCTCTGATAGCCAAGCCTGTTTGTCTAGTCCAACCTAAAAAAAACACCCTGCTTTTTTGGTAAGACTTTTCATCTTCTATGGTAGGTAACCTTTTGATTTTTGGGCTGTTTTGTTTGAATTCACTATTGAACCTAAAGTAGGCAGGGTTTCTTTTGGCTGGACTAGAAAAACAGGCTTGGCTATCAGAGATTAACAAAGACCTCCACCGTTTTGCTAGATAATTTAAATGGCATAAATTTTTCAAAAAGCAGGACATACGCACTTGCCAGTAGTTGAGCATTTCCCTGGATCTGCTCCCAGACGTTACTCTTTCACATACACTGACAAGCAAAAGGGTAACAATGTTTTGAACTTTTGAATTTCAGGCTCCATATCTCACCATCCACTACAGGTTCAAATGTGAGACTACCATTATTTTATAGACAGTCATCTTGGCTATCTCATACATACATTTGACTTGCAACTATTTAGCATAAGATTAGTTATGGAGATTCTTGTCATGTAACTGCATTGTCACTGTTTTGCTCCTGGTGGTGGAGATTTTTTTTTTCTTCTTTTCACATTCCCTAATAGCTCAATGTGCTATTAGGTTGATTCCTAAGTGAAAGGTCACTGGTACAAATCGATGTTCAGCCATGAAGAAGATTTCCCAAGAAAAGAGAAACAGCATCATCCAGCTTATTGATAGCGGTTTCTCGGCCAAGAAAATTGCCAAACTGCATCATGTGAGTGTCATGACAGTTGGAAGAATACAAAATGAAGTCCGTCCATCCATTCAAATGCCAAGAGATGGAAGTCCAGGCAAAATATAGGAGTCGGCTTATTACAAAGTCTACCCTGGTCTACAAGGTCTATAGTGAAACCTGGAGTCAGGAGGAGACCTGGGGATAGGACCATTTACTGCACATAAGGGTTTAAACTGTGCAGGGACCACTATGGAGGATAATACTGTGTGCAGGGGCCACTATGGGGGATAATACTGTGTGCAGGGGCCACTATAAAGGATAACACTGTGTGCAGGGGCCACTATGGAGGATAATACTGTGTGCAGGGGCTACTATGGAGGATAATACTGTGTGCTGGGGCCACTATGGAGGATAATACTGTGTGCAGGGGCCACTATGGAGGATAATACTGTGTGCAAGGGCCACTATGGAGGATAATACTGTGTGCAGGGGCCACTATGGAGGATAATACCGTGTGCAGGGGCTGCTATGTGACATAATACCGTGTGCAGGGGTCGTCAGACTTACAATTATTGACCGGCACTCCGAGTACCTCAACTTTGATTTTTTTAATTGAAATTGGCACACCGAACAAAAAAGGTTGCCTACCCCTGCTCTAAGAGATGATGTTTGGTTTGCCAGCATGGATGTGGAGGCACTTTATTTCTGCACACCCCATGATAAGGGTTTATTAGCTGTGCAACTCTTCCTATGCTTTAGAGAGAACCAATATCATTCCCACAATACTTTTGTACTGGACCTCCTCAGATTTTCCCTTACCAACAATTTCTTCCTTTTCAATGGTAATTTCTTCTACAAACTCACAGTATGACATACAGTATGTGGGGGCACAGCAATGGGGAGCCCTTTTGCCCCACATACTGTATGCTAATCTATTCCTGGGCTGGTGGGAGGAAACCATTGTGTTTGGAGATATGTCATTATAAGGCACTAAGGGAGTCGAGCTGAGGGCATGATATATTGATAATATTTTGGTCCCCAGACATGGAAATGTTGAGAACCTTAGGAAGTTTGTAATATCACTTAATGAGAATAACATGGGTATGAGATTTACTTTTAAAATTGCCCAGGACTCTCTTCCTTTTTTGGATGTCTGTTTGGGGAGATCTAGCAATGGAAATTTCCATACTACCATTTTCAACAAGCCAACTGCTACAAACTCTCTCTTGAGACATTTCTCACGGACGTGATACCCCCCTGGCATGTCATGTACAGCTCTGCCATAACTCAGATCCCAATGTCATACATTTCATTGGGATTGATGCAGTAGGTCCTGTGGCATGGGGAGGGGATTGGGATAAAAAAAAGTCATACAATGTGTGTTTTTTTTTTTGTTGTTTAAAATGAACACCATACATCCTAAGGGACTTAAAGGGGTTTTCTGGGCAAAAAAATTTTTTTTTAAAAAAAGGTCTTTTAGTGCTATTAATGGGTTAATAAGTGCACCCAAATACCTTTAGCAGTTTTTTTTAGTGATTTCTGGGGTTCTGGGAGCGCCTGGCATCTTCTGCATTTGTTTACATGGTGTAGCTTCCTGCTGCCTTAGCTAATGCAATGCATTATGGTAGTTGTAGGCTCTCACATTATTTCCTTCTCACTCCCCCCTCTAACACCCCCTCCCTGTCTCCCTAGCTATCCTGCCCACTACTAGCCATTCCAAACTAATTCAGCACATCCCCCAAGCCCATTATACTTACCTGTGTCTTCTTCCTGTTCAGACTTTCTTCTGCGGGGAACGGCTCCTCCTCTTCTTTGACTCTGCCTTCACTCCATCTCTACTGCGCAGGTGTGGACGGCTCCTGCGGGCTCCCACGCTTGCACAATAGAGATGGAGTGTCGGCTACAGCGCAAAGTCGGGACTCTGGCTCTTTTGCACACGCCCGGGCAGACATCACAGAAGGAGAAGGAGCCATTCCCTGCAAAAGGAAGTCTGGAAGGAAGACACATAAGTATGGTGGGGGGGATTGGTGACATTCCGTTTCCGGAAACGGGGAAATGGATCGTCACGGGATAATCAGAAAATGTCCCTGGGGCAGTCACATGACCTCCCCAGGGATATTAGCAACTATACATTTTTGCTGAATTATGTAATTTAGAAAGTAGGTAGGGGGAGGGTGTTTAGATTAGTGTGGGAATTTCTTTTTATCCCGGACAACCCCTTACTTTCAAGCTATGATTTTAATATTTTGAAGTGACAAGCTCATTATTTTAACTTTGATTCAATAAAGATTTATATATTTTAAATATACCCTACTAGGATAGTGACACATCCCATATTTTCTATATTTGATTTTGAGTATTTACAACCTATTTTTGTTATTCAGTGTTGTTATACTGCCTACATAGTGACTCCCAGCATATGGCTGAGTATCCCCATATGTTGTGTGTACCCAGTGGAACACCCTTCTGTTTGGTAAGACCTTTCCTTATTTTCATCTTCTATGGTAGGTATTTAGTACTAGTATATTAAAAGTTATGTTTTATTTAAGTATCCCTTTCCTTGCTATAATTTAATTTATGGGTATTTTGTGGCATTGTTTATTAAACCTTTTGATTTTTGTGCTATTTTGCATGATGTAGACACACACTTCTTGGCACATGAAAACCCTAGAACAGCAAACTGGCAAATAATCTGCTTTACTTGTACCTCTATTTCTAACTTTTCTTAAAATAATAGTACAAGAAACTGTGTAACATACTGTTAAAGAAATATGTCTCCTTCTCTAGTTATTAGGCTGCTCTCCTCCTCCTTATGTTCACTCAAAATCCGAGTTAGTGAAGAAGGAAACATATTTCTTTAATAAAGATATATCACAACGTTTGTTATATTCATCTGCACTATTCATTTTTGAAAAGTTGTTTTATAATTTGAGGTATGCCAGGGGTTCTTATACTATTGTTATCCAAAAAACCTAGAAAATATAGTACTATAAGAAAATGTAGCAATCAGCAGACTATAGACTGATATTTATGTTAGTAAGTTCTGTAAATAGGACAAAGACTTCAAACTGTTCTATTTTTGTTCAGTTATTACAAAACAACAAAGCTGCAGTCTATACGAATACATTAACGGTGTGAATAAGCTTGAATGGCGTGAATGTTTTTTGCAACGTCCGTCACATGGCTGTTTTGGTTTTTTTGGTTTTTTTTTTTGAAGATCTGTCAAAAAAACTGACATTCAGTATGTTTGTCTAAATGGACATAGATAGTGAAATTCAGAAGTCCTATAATGGCCATGTGACAGCTGTTTCAAAAACGGCTGGCACATGGCCATTATTTACTGTCACACATGGCCATTATGAGAAAATGCAGGATCCAGATGTTAGCAGCCAGTAAAATAGAAATTTGAAATATGAATGCATTTTCATGTGTTACTTCGGGTTGTGTTGCAGGTCCACTGCATATTTATTGAAGGGATTAAATCTGCAGTAAAAATCTGTGGCATTTACACAAAAGAATAAACATGCTGTGAATTTGAAAATCTGCAGCACCCTTGTTTTTCCATGTGGAAAATTTTTGTTACATGTGAAATTGTGAAAAAACACATTCATACACTGTACTGGTATTTGCAATGGTTTTGCAGGATAGAATCTGCACTGGAATTATGCAGCAAGTCTGAACTCAAGCTTAAAGGTAAGTGTGCTTATGAAGTTATTGAATGACATACTAGAGAATGTCAAACTTAAAGCAATCATATGGGAGCACCTGCTCTGCTGATGCTCTTGAAGGTAAATAATATCTCGGCAGGCTTATATATCCAGACAAACAGCTGAACTAGTCAACTAAAATTTCCCTGCAGTAGCAACTAATGTCCTGCTGCTTTTTAAAAATTCCCTTAAAGTGCAACAAGAGAAAGGAAAAAACAAGTACCGATTTCACAACATAAATCATATATGAGAATTAGAGATGAGCGAATCGAAGCTGCAGAAGTGGAATTCGATCCGAATTTCAGGAAATCTTCGATTCGCCACGATTCTGGATTTCCTCACTCTTCGATGCATCGAATCGCATTTTTTTATAAAATGGCCGCCGCACATGTTAGGACAAGGGGCAAGGGACTCTGGGAGCGCGGGATCACCCACAATGCCAAGTGTGCAGCTAATCAGCAGCCAGCCGGTCCTGTGATGTCACAGCCCTATAAAAACCCTTGGCTATTTTAGGTACAGTCATTTTTAACATCGCTCTTACTGTAGGGACAGTTGTTGGCAGGAGCTAGGGAAAGACTTAGAAAACAGATAGAAGTTCAGAGAAAGATGATTACAAGTGTAGGGGAAGGATAGGGAGGAATTGAGAGAAGAATTTGGGGTGATTACAGGGTCATTTACAGCAAGAATTTGCAGCATAATTCACATTGCAGAACTCACTGCCGTTATATCTGTGTCTTCAAGGTGGAACACAGCACGCCTTTTGTAGTGCAGTACAGCCAAAAACAGTGAATTATCATACACTAATATCTGCACGTATCTGTAAAAAAACACCTTTTTAAAGGCGTTTATTATAAGGGGATTATTCACTTTTCTTCCACAACATAACATTAGTCAGTATTATTGTGCCAAAGAAAACTGAATTATCATCCAATAATATCTGCACATATCTGTAAAAAACACCTTTTTAAAGGCGTTTATTATAAGAGGCTTATTCACTGTTCTTCCACAGCATAACATTACATTTGTCAGTACTATTGTGCCAAAGAAAACTGATTTATCATCCAATAATATCTGCATGTATCTGTAAAAAACGCCTTTTTAAAGGCGTTTATTCTAAGGGGCTTATTCACTGTTCTTCCACAGCATAACATTACATTTGTCAGTACTATTGTGGGAAAGAAAACTGAGTTATCCTCCAATAATATCTGCACTTATCTGTAATAAACGCCTTTAACGTGGGGAAAGAAATAACGACCATATTCGCCATTTTGTTACCAGTATAAAGTTGCAGGCCATTTATCAAAACAGTATTGTCAATAATAATTCAATAATTCTTAGCGGTTATCACTTATTCAAAGGTGTTTATTAGTGTGTAAACTCATAAGGAGGACCATATTCGCCATTTTGTTACCAGTATAAAGTTGCAGGTCATTTATCAAAACAGTATTGTCAATAATAATTCAATAATTCTTTGCGGTTATGATCACTTATTTAAAGGTGTTTATCAGTGGCTAAACCCATAAGGAGGACCATATTCCCCATTTTGTTCCCATTGTGCTGATGGAGCCGATACTGCTCCTGCCATCCGCACCCCCTCCCACAGCTGCCATGCCAGTGCAAGTTGAGTGCTCAGGGTCCCCCCGGTCAGACATGCGAGAGGATGGACGATGGCGCAGATAGGGAGTGGCCAACTTGCTACATAGCATGTCTCTATAGTAGTTCAGTTTATCCTCCCTCTCAACAGGTGTAAAAAAAGCCCCCATTTGTACAAAAGTCTATTAGGCGGTACAAAGGTGGTTATTTGAATTGTGTGGACATAGGGGGTGGTTGTTACTATTTTGGGGGAAGAAAGGGGGCGTTATTAAAGGGGCTGCCACTGGATATATGATGGCGTTGTTGGTATATCAGCATTTGGGGCCCCGCCTTTAATTTTGCCCAGGGCCACAGTTTGTCTAAAACCGACCATGTGTCACAGTACAGGGATAATGTACACAGTAATATCATTGTACAGGGTTAATACACACTGTGATGTCATAGCACATGAAGAAAGTAATTATAATGATTCCACATACAGTTTTCCACATCTCCTTCAATCATCCTTAGTTATCATTAATCGCATGTTAGGTCTCAGTGGAAAATGGCTCCCTTAGTTGTTGGGCCATATAGCAGCCACTTTGTCTACTACCCTTGTAGTTATCCCCATAGTTGAACTGGATACAGCTCCAACAGTATTCTATTGCTGAGAATATTGAGCTTGTGTGAACACTTTATTGTAATTACACAGCAATGTAGATATCCATATATATTAGAGATGGGCGAGCTGACTCATACTGGGCAGGGATCCACCCGAATATTTCAAATTATTCGCTTTTATACGAAACCGAACAAATGGAGATTCATCTTAGGCAAACTAAAATGGCCGCTGCATTATACTCTGGAGTCTCTTCAGACCCCAGAGTATAATAGATGGAGGCCCAGTGGAGGTGACAAAAAAAAAAAATAAAATTATACTCACTTTCTGTTACCTCACTTGCGGCGTCCGGTGCTCTCCTGGTGACATCATGCGCCTGGGGTTCCCTCTGAGACCCAATTGCAGGCCTCAGCGATGACCACAGGCACATGACATCATCAAGGAGGCAGAGAGAGAGCACTGGAGCAATAAGGAGAACCAAAAAAAGGTAATAATCAATGCTACTCACTTCATTAGGTTTATATGCTATGCCTGATAGATGTAAATCATATTCATCATCACGTCATGTCACAAAAAGGGTCGTGACACACACCAAAAGTAGAGCATGGCATGTCACAAGGAGCATGGTTTCACCAAAAGTAGCATAGTCAACCCCAAAAAATGTTGGCAAATATGGAATATATTGTCATGGTTACAGACTACAAACAAACCAGAGCATAATCTGATCATACAGGTATGTCTTACTCTCTTTACTGTCTGTAGTTAGGCAAGAAGAGGGGCAGATGCAAGAGTAAGGGTTCACAGAAAGGTGAAAAGCAAGCTGGACAATATGGCTATGATGTCATCAAGGGCAAAAGTAACTGCTTGCTTGCTTTACACTCCTTTATCCACAGAAGTCCTGCAATTTAGTGTATTAAAAGATGGAAAGATACAAGTTAAAAGATTTTGTATAAAATATAAAAAGCTATAGCAATTGTACTGTAGACCCCACGACACATGCTCATAATAATGCAATTTTACAGAAGATACTACTATTGAACTGCTTATATTGCCTTCTCACAAATTTTCTAAATATTGTATAAGATTCTCATTACAGATGAGCGAATTTCTCAAAAGTTCAATTCTGCAGTCCGATTATAAGTTCCAAAAAAATTGCTTCGATCCGAATTAATTTGTGGCGAATATTGCTAAAAAAACACCTATTTCCTAGCTTCAGAGAGCGTGTATAGTGGTGTAGAACACTGTGCCTTGCAGTAACACACATAGGGAGCCTACTGTGGTAGTCAAACAATACTGTGAATCAGTATGACACGCACATGACAGGTGTCGCTCTTAGAACCACTGCACACTTCACTTATTTGGACAGTTACGGGGCCAAAACTGGCCAACTAACTCAAGTGCGAACTTAGCCTTACATGTCCATGTTAGTACCAGGTAGAAAGAACCGTGCCTGCCCTGCCTTTATCAAGCTTTTTTTCATTAGTGGGGAAAGAAATAAGGGGCATATTAGCCATTCTCTTCAAAGTAGAAAATAACAGGCCTTTTTGTCCTTTGCAATTACGTTTTTTCATCGAACAGTATGTCAGAGAGAGAAGCGAGAGGCCATGCATAGGGGAGGGACACAGGTTTAAATGTTTCTGGCGCAGGCACAGGTCATGGGGGCATGGCAACAGGGTTCAGTTACAGAGGCCTTAACTTCCAAGTGTCAAGTAGCGGTCGTGTCTCGACCAGCAACCCAATGGTTGTAGACTGGTTGACTCAGTCATCCAACTCGTCCCAAGTCACATCAGACACCCCCAGCCAAGAGTCGGTGAGTTCGTCAGAAACAACCCTTATTTGGCATGGCCCGGCAGCAGGCCCTGTGCCCTCACCTGTCCTCAACCTGCCTCTGTCCTTTTCTGTTCCCTCAACTAGAGAAGTACTTTATACTGTGGGCTCAGATCCACTGTATAGTGAGGAGGAGGTATTATTATTATTATTTATTATTATTGTTTATTTATATAGCACCATTAATTCCATGGTGCTTTACATTTGAGGGTTAACATCGGTACACAAGATATACAAAACAGATCATACTAACAGTGACCAACTGGCATAGTGGGATACAGTGCCCTGTCCGCAAGGGCTTACAATCTATGAGGGAAGAGGGATAGAGACAGAAGGTGAGAGTAGAGGCTGTTCAGTTGGCCTTCCTGAATAGGTGAGTCTTCAGGGCCTTCTTGAAGCTTGTGATTGTGGGGGTCAGTCTTATGTATCTTGGTAATGAGTTCCAGAGTATGGGGATGCACGGGAGAAGTCTTGGAGACAGTTGTGTGAAGAGCGGATAAGAGCAGAGCGGAGTAGGAGGTCTTTGGAGGATCGGAGGTTACGTGCGGGCAGGTAAAGGGAGATTAGGTCGGAGATATATGGAGGGGACAGGTTGTGGATGGCTTTGTATGTCAGCGTTAGTAATTTGAACTCTATTCACTGGGCAACGGGTAGCCAGTGAAGGGATTGGCAGAGGGGAGCGACTGATCTAGAACTGCAGGAGTGGTGTATGAAGCGAGCGGCGCAATTTAAGGTGGACTGGAGGGGGACAAGAGTATTTGCTGGGAGGCCATGGAGAAGGGTGTTACAGTAGTCTAAGTGGGAGATTATGAGGGCATGAACTAGCATCTTTGTAGTTTCAGGGGTGAGGAAGGAGCGGATTCGATGGATGTTCTTGAGTTGGACGCGGTATGAGGTGTTGAGGGTTTGGATGTGCGGCTTGAAGGATAGGTCAGAGCAGAGGCGTAGCTAGCGGGGGGCAGAGGGGGCGGCTGCCCAGGGCCCACTGAATTTTTGGGGGCCCACCCCGGGGCCGCCATTAATACATCCTTTATTTCTGCAGACACCGATCTAGTTAAAACGTAACCTGCAACTTAACAGTATTGCAAACTGCAAGCCAATACAGGCTTGCGGTTTACAAGACGCCGAGACCACAGACAGATGTCTGCTTCTCAGCACGGGCGGCGCGATGACGTCACAACATCGCGCCGCCCGCGCTCAGACACAGACGTCCTGTGCGTGGACAGGGAGGAAGCGCCGGCAGCTCCATTCATCATCATCGCAGGTGAGTATGACTTTTGTTTTTTTAGCTTAGTTGTGGGTATATTAATAGTATAAGTGGTAGTTAGGAGGGGGAAATATAACTATAAGGGAGTATTCATTAGGGGACATTATGACGATGAGGGGGTCATTTATATAAGGGTTATTAGGAGGTATTATTAATACAAGGGGGAGGTTATTTATATAAGGAGCCATTAGGGGGCATCATTTATATTAGGAGGCATTATGAACATAAGGGTTGGTCATTAATACAAGGAGCCATTAGAGGTGCAGTATTTATGTCAGGGTGAATCAGGGGCATAATATGAGGGTCAATTAATTTAATTAAGGTGGCACTTGGGTTTTAATAAGACTAAGGCCCCACATAGCTGGCTGCAGAAAAAAAAAGTGCTGCAGGAAAAACTGCAGCGGTAACATTGTGGTTTTTCTCGCAGCACTTTTCACAGAAGGTCCGCAGAGGTTTCCCCTGTGGACTTTCTGATTTCAATACACCTATATGGAAACTGCCAGTGTTTCTGTAGGTATAATTGAAATGCTTGAACTTCCAAAACCGCAACGGTTTTGGAAATCGCAGTGCATCTGCTACACGTATTTTTCCGCAATGTGTGGATGGGATTTGCTAGATGTAAAATGCCGGGTTTGTTTCTGTGGGTTTTCGCCACATGTGGCCCCCATCCCCACTTTGCAGTAAAATATGCGCAGCGGATACGCTGCGATTTCCAAAACAGACGCAGTTTTGGAAATCGCAGCATGTCAATTATACCTACGGAAATGCTGGCGGTTTTCCTGTAGATATAATTGAAGCAGAAAGTCTGCAGAGGAAACCTCTGCGAACTTTCTGTGCAAAGTGCTGCAGGAAAAACCGAGATGCGTTGCCGCTGCGGTTTTTCCCGCAGCTCTTTTTTGCTGCAGGACACCACGTGGGGCCTTAGCCTTAAAGAGGACCTTTCACGTCCTCATGTATATGCTGTTTTACATACCGCTAGATAGTCGGCAGCACGCTGAATTCAGCGCACTGCCGGCTTTCCCGGTATGTGCCCCGGGGCTGGAGATATCGGGGGTCTTAGTTTCACGGTTTACTGTCAGAAGGGCGTTCCTGACAGTCTAGCTGCGCTGTGAGGAATGCCCTCCCTGACAGTTCTCATTCATAGACTTGTGCTGGGGGGGGCGTTCCTTACAGCCCAGCATCATCGCCGGGTTATAAGGAACGCCCCTCTCTGTACTCGCCCATAGCGCTGTACTGTCAGAGGGGGGCGTTCCTTACTACCCGACGATGACACTGAGCTGTGAGGAACGCCCCCTCAGTACAAGTCTATGTACGAGAACTGTCAGGGAGGGCGTTCCTCACAGCGCAGCTAGACTGTCAGGAACGCCCTTCTGACAATAAACCGTGAAACTAAGACCCCCGATAACTCCAGCCCCGGGGCACATACCTGAATTCAGCGTGCTGTTGGCTTTCTAGCGGTATGTAAAACAGCATATACATGAGGACGTGAAAGGTCCTCTTTGAGTTTTCCAGCTCATTTTTATTGATGGTCTAGCCTCAGAATAAAACATCAATAAGAGATAAGTGATTCCCCACTGATCAGCTGTATGAAGGGGCTATGGCGCCTGTTTATATCACACGCTGTCTGTTTATAGTGACCGTGTGATGTAATTCCAGCCTTGTCACATAGACGTGTATAGGACGAGGCTGTAGTTACATTACATGGCCGCTATGAAAAGAATGACACTATGTAAACAGAGAAGGTGTCACGGCGCTTACACAGGTACCATGGTTCATTCAAACAGCTGATCCTCAGGGTCCCGGGTATTGGAACCCCAATAATTTTTTTTCCCTTTTTTTCCTTTTTAATTAGGAAACATCTGGGGCATTATTAATAAGGGGCACTATTTAAAGGGGTGCACAGGGAAGTTATTAACTTAAAGATACACTTGGGGGTATTATTCATTATAGGGGGTTATATTATATATTTTATAATTGGGGTAGCAGCAGGATGGGTGTGCAGGTGAGGACAATGTGGATCAGGTGCCTGGAAAAGTGAGGAGCCAAAGATGTCTGTGTTGCAAACTTTACAGAGACTGGAAGAAGTGGTCATGGCCGTCCAGATGAAAGAGACGGGAAATGTGAAGGATTAGGCAGAGACGTCACCGTTAAGTCACTAAATGCTACTGCCCTGTATTCACCTAAATCGTCTGCAGAGCCCTGTGTAGAGCTGCTATATACCACTATACGCTCACCGTATACTGATAGTATCGGTATACGAACAAGTCCAAGTTGGGGGCCCACTTGGACATGTTCGCCCCCCTGTGCTGAACCCATAGCTACGCCTCTGGGTCAGAGTCTAAGGTTATCCCAAGGCAGCGGACCCATGGGACTGGGGTAAGTGTAGAGGACAGTCAGCAGCAACTGCTCAGCCAAGATCTGGAGGAGACATCCACCGCTTCCTCCAGTAGGCGGGCAAGTAGTGATGAGGAAAGTGCCGTGGGAGCTGGTGTTGAGGAGGACATCAGTGACCTGTAGACAGTAGTGGATGACAATGTAGCCAATCGTAATTTGGAGGGGCTTCATCGTCATCAGGAGAAGAGAGTTGCAGCTTGCACATGAGGCAGCGGGGGAGTCAGCAGGTTAGCAGCAGTGTGAGGTCGTGAGCTAAGTGGGAGAACTTGCACAATTGGTGGCTGACTAAATACTTTTTTTCCCCACTGTATATACACACGTGGACAAAATTGTTGGTACCCCTCGTTTAATGAAAGAAAAACCCACAATGGTCACAGAAATAACTTAAAAAATTCCAGACTGGAATTTGCCAAACTACATGTTGACAAGCCACAAAGCTTCTGGGAGAATGTCCTATGGACAGATGAGACAAAAATCGAAATTTTTGGCAAGGCACATTAGCTCTTTTTTCTCAAAAGAAAAAATGAAGCATATCTTGAAAAGA
Organism: Leptodactylus fallax; assembly: GCA_947044405.1. Taxonomy (NCBI): domain Eukaryota; kingdom Metazoa; phylum Chordata; class Amphibia; order Anura; family Leptodactylidae; genus Leptodactylus; species Leptodactylus fallax. The sequence goes on from CAMRHE010000045.1 coordinate 8,232,661, forward strand.
ACACTGTCCCTACTGTGAAACATGGGGGAGGCTCTGTTATGTTCTGGGGCTGCTTTGCTGCATCTGGCACAGGGTGTCTTGAATCTGTGCAGGGTACAATGAAATCTCAAGACTATCAAGGGATTCTAGAGAGAAATGTGCTGCCTAGTGTCCGAAAGCTTGATCTCAGTTGCAGGTCATGGGTCTTGCAACAGGATAATGACCCAAAACATACAGCTAAAAACACCCAAGAAGAGGAAACATTGGACTATTCTGAAGTGGCCTTCTATGAGCCCTGACCTAAATCCTATTGAGCATCTTTGGAAGGAGCTGAAACATGCCGTCTGGAAAAGGCACCCTTCAAACCCGAGACAACTGGAGCAGTTTGCTCATGAGGAGTGGGTCAAAATACCTGTTGAGAGGTGCAGAAGTCTCATTGACTGTTACAGGAATCATTTGATTGCAGTGATTGCCTCAAAAGGTTGTGCAATAAAATATTAAGTTAAGGGTACCATCATTTCTGTCCAGGTCTGTTTCATGAGTTTTCTTTTTTTTAAACATTCTGTTGAAGCATGGTTGAAATGCAATGTCTGACTTTCATTTGTTCATTTTCATAGAATTTTTATATATTATTATTTTTGTCAGATTCAACTTATTTCTGTGACCATTGTGGGTTTTTCTTTCATTAAACGAGGGGTACCAACAATTTTGTCTACTTGTGTATCTCTTATATATATAAAAATGAGTTTCTGTCTGTCTGTTCTTTATGCACGACCAAACGACTGGACCGATCATCACCAAATTTAGCACACATGTACATCAGGTGTTCAGGAATATTTTAGACTGGGTCTCATCTCTAAAGGATGTACCGTTCCTGAGATACAGTATTCCCAAAAAATGACCAGCATTAGCTAATACAAGCCTGCAAGTCTTTCACTCATATTCCAACTGCCATACACACAGTCACATGTCCCTTATCAGCCAATAGAAGCTCGAAGGCGCTTAGTCTCCTCAGGCACACAGGTTTCCATAGCAACCAAGCTATTCATGATCTGTATTAGTCAGTAGCAGTTCACAGGTCCTTAAATATTCAGTCATATCACGTGTATCACCCAATATAAGTTCACATTTAATTTACCAGGTTTCCATAACAATACAGCCATAAATAGACTGTACCTATACTGGACTCAGTGGCGTAACTAGGAATGGCTGGGCCCCAAGGTGAACATTTGACATGGGACCCCCCCCCGGCAACTGCCCCCCCCCCGCACAAACTGCATTCCTACACACACTACTATGCCCCATAGTGGCCCTTGCACATACTATTATGCCCCATAGTGGCCCTTGCACACAGTATTCTGCCCCATAGTGGCCCCTTCATATAGTATTATGCGTACTTCCCGCTACCTCTTCAATGTTGGAGACGCATAATGACGTTGGACTGGCCCACCGAAATCTGGGATGTCACCAAGGAGGCCCGAAGCCTGCTGGAGCGCAGGAGAGGTAAGTAACAGTGTTTTTTTATGTTTCCTCAACTCCTCAAAAGACCCCAGAGTATAATGATAGCAGTGTTTGTGGGGTTCACGGCTCACAGGCTTTACTTACCATCTCCACTCCTTCTCACAGCCGCCACCGCAGAAGGTGAAGCACAGGCGGCCGTGAGCAATAGTAAGTAAATAGGGCCCATTACCTGCTGGTGTTACACCAGCAGGTAACGGCTTTTAAAAAAAAAAACATCAGGGGCCTGCCGGGACCCCTAATGTCCCGGGCCCTGTGGCAGCCGCTACCACTGCTACCCCGGTATTTACGCCAATGACTGGACTGCCATACTGAATTTCAGCATTCTTATAAATTGAAACATTTTTAAACTACTCATGCCCCCTGCAGCAAAATGCATGGCTGCTGCTCGAGCTAATGAAAACTCTCAGCAGACCCAAGCCCGTCTCCAATCTGAAAAGGTATGTCACAGACAACAGCGAGCTGTTGAAACAACCCAGCAGACCCAAGCCCGTGTCCAATCTGACAAGGCATTGTCAGCCACATGCACACAGCTGCACGCCATGTTTCCATAACAACCCAGCCATTTTTCTTCATTGCTGTGGGTCAGCTTTAAAGGGGCAAGGCGCTGTGGATGACACTGTTACACAAGGTCACATACACACAGCTTTACTCCAGGTTTTCCATAACAACCAATTGCAGGTCTTTCACTGATATCCAAACTGAGATACACATGATCACATGACGCTTATGGACCAATGGAAAATCGCAGGTTCTTCAGTCTTGACATACACACAGCTTTACACCAGGTTTCCATAGCAACCAAACTATTTATGACCTGTATGAGTCAATAGCAGTTTGCAGGTCCTTAAATATTCAGTCATATGACGTGCATCAGCCAATATCAGTTCACATTTCATTTAACAGATTTCCATAGCAACACAGCCATAAATAGACTGTACCTATACTGGACTGCCATACTGGATGTCAAGTGCAAAACTGGCCAATTCTTATGGGGCCACTACACAAACAAAAACTGAAATGTACCTTTGGGAAGCCGGGTCCTTCTGCTAGGATATATATATATATATATATATATATATATATATATGATATCCCCCCTTATTATAGGCCTATTATAAATTGTTCTTCCCTTATAAATAATAGCCCGCCTTATATGTTTCCCCCTTATAATAGCTCCCTTTATATATAATAATTTCCTCTTATAATGGCCCCCTTATATTTAATAGTTTCCTCCCTTATACATAATAACCCCTTATATATAACAGTCTCCCCCTTATAACAATCCACCTTATATATAATAGTTCCCCCTTACAATAGCCCCTTATATATAATAGTCCCCCCTTATAATAGCCCCCTTATATATAATATGTCATCTCTTATAATAACCCCCTTATAAATAATAGTTTCCCTTTATTTATAATAGTTTCAACCTTATAATAGCCTCATTTATTTGTAATAGTTCTCCCCTTTTAAGGTTGGCTATTACAAGGGGGGGTACAATTATACTATTTATAATGGGGGCTATTATAAGGGGGAACTATTATTTACAATGATGTTGTTATAAGGGAAGAACTATAATATATAAGGGGGGAACAATTATATACAAAAGCCCCCCCCTTATATATATGTCAACTCTCATAATAACCCTCTTATATATAACAGTTTCCCCTTATATATAGTAGCCCCCTTATATATAAGTTTCCCCTTATAAATAATACTTCACCCTTACAATAGCCCTCCTTATATTTAATAGCCCCTCCAATAAATAATAGTTTGCCCCCTTAGCAGGTAATCCCATTCCCTTACCAGAAAACAATAAATCTTTTACTCACCTTACCGCGCTCCCACAATGAGCGGAGCAGCCGAAGATTCTCTCTGTAGTAGCGGCACAGGTGGCGCGATGCAGTGACGTCATCATGCCACCTGCGCCACGACATCCCGCGCATTTCTGTAGGTTTTCTATGGCAGAGTAGGAACTTTTCAGCTCCTGCTCTGTCATAGGATTAAATTGTATCGGCGTGCACAGCACATCACGCCGATACAGCAGTGGAGCTCCCGGGATTCAAGCTATTATGCTAAAAGCCTGATGCTCCGAATCTCGGGGGCCCCTTTGGGGACGGGGGACCCTGGGCAATTGGCCAGTTTGCCCCCCCTTAATGCTGGCCCTGCTGTGACATTATTGTGTACATTATTTGTAATATAAAATCCCTACTTACACTTTTCCTGTATATAGAGGGAGACCAAAATAACTGTACACTTTTTAAATTCTGAACTTGATGCTTAAAGGGAGTCTATCATTAGAAAAACACATTTTTAACTAATGACATGTTGGAATAACCTTTAAAAAGGCCATTCTACTCCTACCTTCCACTATAAGCTTCTCACCGGGGGCATTCCCCCTGTGTTCTGAGCACCCTCAGCGTCATCTCCACCGCCCCTTAGATGCTTATGTTCACTCCCCTCCTCCTCTCCTCCTACTGCGGCGCAGTACATAAGCATGTCCAGGTGGCCATTTTCCGGTGGTCTGCTACACAGTACAATTGTGTAGCAGACCACCGGAAAATGGCCGCCCAGACATGTGCAGTCTGATGCCTGCGAAAGACAGAAGTTCTGGCAAAGAGGAGGAGGGGAGTGAACATAAACAGCTAAGGGGCGGTGGGGAATTATGACGTGGAGGGTGCTTGGAGCGCAGGGGGAATGCCCCCGTGCTGCATGATCCTAATTTGCATAACAGAAGAAACCGATTTTATCAGAAACAGCGGGGAGAAGCTTAGAATGGAAGGTAGGAATAGAATGGCCTTTTTAAAGACTATTCCAACATGCCATTAGTTAAAAATGTGTTTTTCTAATGATAGACGGTTATTGTAGTGTAGGTCCCAATAAAAAAAATTTGCTATGGGGTCTTATGGTGACTTGTTATGCCCCTGAGTTCAAGTATACACTTTTGGTGGTAGGCTCTGACAGTCAGAGTGGGGCAGCCCCCATATATAATAGTACCAGTAAAGTACTGTGCTTGCGGATTACACTCTAAGAAATGGACCCAGTAGAGCGCCAACCTATATATTAGTGCCCGCAGAGTAGCCCGTCATAAGCAGTGCCAATATACTGTTTTATTTCATAATTCCAAAAAATGAAATGATAAAATTCTGGCTGCCTGCAGTTAACACATGGGGGAGCTCATTACATTCATAGTTCCCATTTTCTAAATATAGCACTAAGAAGACATAAGCACCATAGTGGTAGATGTCAGCACCTTTTACAGGATATTTTTCTTTTCTGAAAGAGATCCCCTATTTCTGGATCAGGGGTATAACTAGAATATGTTTGGCCCACTTTTAATGGAACATCCACAGATCTCTGCATAGAGTACATATGCACCCTCTCAGTAAGTACCTGCACACACATAGTCACTGCTTAGTACACATGCACACTCCCATATGACAATTATATAAATGATTAGACTGTATACAATACATGCTCACTACACATATTTACCCATTCATATGTATGTTCTCTACATACATTCAACCACACCTGTACACACAGGCACATCAATTGTTGCATAGTGCTGTAAACCTGTCACTGTTTAATTAGGTATGTGCTGGATAACTTACTTCATATGGGTATGTTCACACAGGAAGGATTTGTGGTGAAAAAATTTCCAAATGGTATTCACATTTAAAATCTGTACAATATTGACAGGGACTGACTGGAAACTGTTATAGGAGGGCTCAGTGCACGTAGGTGGAGTCAGTACAAGTAGCTCCTCCATGTAAAGCAGTCCTATGTAAAGTAATTTACATTGAGGGAGAGGTAGCAGTCCTATAATGCAAGTTACAGTTCAGTCTGAGGGCCGTCTGCTTTACATGGAGGGAGAGGCAGCAGTCCTGTAAGTTACCATGTCAGACTGAAACTATAACTTAAATAGGACTTCTGCTTCTCCCTCCATGTAAAGTAGTTCTGTGTATAGTAATTTTATACAGGCCTGCTTTACATGGAAGGAGAGGCAGCAGTCCTTTGTTACCATGTCAGACTGAAACTGTAACCTACACAGGAATTCCTCTTACTCCTTGTAAGTTCTCATGCAAACGTCCATGTGCACAGTCAGTGTATTAGCCGTGTTTTTCACGGCTAGCACACTGACCTATTAAGTTCTGTTGCCCCATACACATGACTGTGTATTTTCACAGTCTTGCGTATGGTGCCGTGAGCAGAACAAGGAGCAAGTCCTATTCCTGTCTGTTTTTCAAACTGTGCTCACTGGCCCTAATAAATAGAGCTACGAAAGCACAGGCGGTGCATGGGCGACATATGGATGACATCCTTGTGCCGTCTGTGCCGCTTAATCATGGCACGGCGATACTATGTATTGCAGTTCATTACACTGGGGATCTGAGATGTCTGCTTCCAGTCCCCTTGTGGGACATGTAAAAAAAAGTGATAAAAAAACAGAAACACAGTAAAAATACACACTAATAAACAAACAAATAATAAAAGTTAAAATATACAGTACAGACCAAAAGTTTGGACACACCTTCTCATTCCAAGAGTTTTCTGTATTTTCATGACTATAAAAATTGTAGATTCACACTGAAGGCATCAAAACTATGAATTAACACAAGTGGAATTATATACTTAACAAAAAAGTGTGAAACAACTGAAAATATGTCTTATATTCTAGGTTCTTCAAAGTAGCCACCTTTTGCTTTGATTACTGCTTTGCACACTCTTGGCATTCTCTTGATGAGCTTCAAGAGGTAGTCACCTGAAATGGTTTTCATTTCACAGGTGTGCCCTGTCAGGTTTAATAAGTGGGATTTCTTGCCTTATAAATGGGGTTGGGACCATCAGTTGTGTTGTTCAGAAGTCAGGTGGATACACAGCTGATAGTCCTACTGAATGGAGTGTTAGAATTTCTATTATGGCAAGAAAAAAGCAGCTATTTAAAAAAAAAACGAGTGGCCATCATTACTTTAAGAAATGAAGGTCAGTCAGTCCGAAAAATTGGGAAAACTTTGAAAGTGTCCCCAAGTGCAGTGGCCAAAACCATCAAGCGCTACAAAGAAACTGGCTCACATGAGGACCGCCCCAGGAAAGGAAGACCAAGAGTCACCTCTGCTGTGGAGGATAAGTTCATCCGAGTCACCAGCCTCAGAAATCGCAGGTTAACAGCAGCTCAGATTAGAGACCAGGTCAATGCCACACAGAGTTCTAGCAGCAGACACATCTCTACAACAACTGATAAGAGGAGACTGTGTGCAGCAAGCCTTCATGGTAAAATAGCTGCTAGGAAACCACTGTTAAGGACAGGCAACAAGCAGAAGAGACTTGTTTGGGCTAAAGAACACAAGGAATGGACATTAGACCTGTGGAAATCTGTGCTTTGGTCTGATGAGTCCAAATTTGAGATCTTTGGTTCCAACCACCGTGTCTTTGTGCGACGCAGAAAAGGTGAACGAATGGACTCTACATGCCTGGTTCCCACCGTGAAGCATGGAGGAGGAGGTGTGATGGTGTGGGGGTGCTTTGCTGGTGACACTGTTGGGGATTTATTCAAAAATGAAGGAATACTGAACCAGCATGGTTACCACAGCATCTTGCAGCGGCATGCTATTCCATCCGGTTTGCGTTTAGTTGGACCATCATTTATTTTTAAACAGGACAATGACCCCAAACACACCTCCAAACTGTGTAAGGGCTATTTGACCAAGAAGGAGAGTGATGGGGTGCTATGCCAGATGACCTGGCCTCCACAGTCACCAGACCTGATCCCAATCGAGATGGTTTGGGGTGAGCTGGACCGCAGAGCTGTGAGCAGCGTGCGGAAGTAGCGGGAAGAGTCAGCTGTGAGCAGCGTGCGGAGGGGCTTTGCACAGCGGCGAGCAGCGGCAGCGGCCCAGTGCGGCCAGGAGAGAGCTGCCGGCCTACTGCCGGGTAAAAAGGCCAATCGGCTCCTTGCCAACCACCATGAGCGTGAAGAGTCAGCTGTGAGCAGCGTGCGGAAGTAGCGGGAAGAGTCAGCTGTGAGCAGCGTGCGGAGGGGCTTTGCACAGCGGCGGCCCAGTGCGGCCAGGAGAGAGCTGCCGGCCTACTGCCGGGCGGCAGCACAGCGGTGAGCAGCGGCCCAGTGCGGCCAGGAGAGGGCTGCCGGCCTACTGCCGGGCGGCAGAAGCAGCAAGAAGAAGAGCGGAGGCGCCCTACAAGGGAAGGAGCCACGGACACCCAGACCAGAACAGTGGGGCCAGGAGAGAGCTTCACGGCGGTGAGTAGCGGCCCAGCACAGCCAGAAGAGAGGAATATGGAAGAGGAGAAAACTCACATGGTAAGCTGCAGCATATGCTATATGTTTACAGATTTGCCTGACCATAAAGACAACTTCACCTGTATGAAATGCAAACTAGTGGCCCTTTTAGAAGATAAAGTGCAGAGGTTGGAAGAAAGAATAGAGACGTTGAGAGGCATCAAAGAAAGTGAGGTTTTTATTGTTGAAGCAGAAGCAAGCCTCTTGAATATAGTAAGGGAAGAAAGTATGAGAGAGCCTACAGTGGTGGAGGCTGAAGCAAACCTCCTAAATATAGTAAGGGAAGAATACTTGAGTGAACCTACAGAGACAGATAAATGGATACAGGTGACCAAGAGATGCAAAAGGATCACAAGGCCATCACCACTTACACAGCTAGATAACCGATATGAAACTCTTATGCAGACTGATGAAAATGAAAAGAGTGAAGGCAAAAGTGCCAACAAGTGCTAAGCATCTCTGGGAACTCCTTCAAGACTGTTGGAAGACCATTTCAGGTGACAACCTCTTGAAGCTCATCAAGAGAATGCCAAGAGTGTGTAAATCAGTAATCAAAGCAAAAGGTGGCTACTTTGAAGAACCTAGAATATAAGACATATTTTCAGTTGTTTCACACTTTTTTGTTAAGTATATAATTCCACATGTGTTAATTCATAGTTTTGATGCCTTCAGTGTGAATCTACAATTTTTATAGTCATGAAAATACAGAACACTCTTGGAATGAGAAGGTGTGTCCAAACTTTTGGTCTGTACTGTATATAATGTAAATATGTTAGGTATCCCCACGTGTGTATAAGTCCCCACTGTCCAAAAATAGCGTTATTTATCCTGTACAATGAATGCAGTAAAAAAAAGTATACTGCAATGTGCAAATTAACGTATTTTGGTCACTTTGATTTCCCCAAAACCAACAATAAAAAGTGATCAAAAAGTCATATATGCCAAACATTGGTACCAATAAAAAGTACAACTTGCCCCGCAAATAAAGAGCCCTGACATATCTCCATCAACAGTACAGTAAAAAAGTTATAGGCATCAGAATACGGTGACCCAAGGAAAATCATTCCATGTTGACGATTTATTTGTAAAAATGGTAAAACTCAATGAAAACCAATATAAATATGGTATCGCTATAATCATAATGACCCACTGTAAAAAGCTGCCAAGCCATTTTTAATGCAGAGTGAACGCTGTAAAAAATGTAAATAAAAGTTAATCAAAACATTATATGTATCTTAAAATGATGGCAAATGAAAGTACAACTTGTCACGCAAAGAATAAGCCCTCACATAGCTATGTAGACAGAAAAATAAAAAAGTTATGAATTTTGGAAGAGGGGGGACATATGAAAAAAGTCGTCGAGCATTAATGTACAAACTACCCTGTGTTCTTAAAGGGTTAAAGGGGTTGTCCAGGAAAAACACTCACATACGTCACCGGTGACGTCCAAGGTCCTTTCCTTAAGTCGCTGAGGCCGCTGATTGGCCTGAGCAGCCACATGCAGCGAGAACTTCCTTCAGAACAAGCCCTGGGGTGCCGAAGGACTGGACAGTGGCCTGGAACACTGGAGCGTCAGGGACAGGTGAGTATGTTTCTTTTACATTTTTCACCATCTTTGGCCTCCATGAGAAAAAAACTGTTTTTCCTAGACAACCCCTTTTAGGCTAAGGCTCTACAAAGCATGCCTCAGCAAAATAGTTCTGCGGGAAAAACTGCGGCAGCAACGCATTGTGATTTTTCCTGCAGCACCTTTCGCCGCTAGTGTTTCCATAGGTATAAGTGACATGCTGCGATTTCCAAAAACGCAACGCGTTTTGCAAATCGCCGCATCTCCGCAGCATCTCTGCTGCACGTATTTGTCTGCAATGTGTGGATGTGATTTGCTAGATTCGCCACTTTGCAGGGACTGTAAAACGCCGCGGTTTTTGCCACAGTATTTATGCCATGTGGGGCCCTGGCCTAAAGGTATAAAGCAATACTCAAAGTAAGGGGCCTAGGGGAAGTTAGCTTGCCCATATTCAGTATCCCATTGGAAGGTTCACTGGGAATTTTCATGGTGGTATACATTGCCAGTCTGCCCCTGAATGCTAATTTTGATGCTGATTTAATCTTTTAACCCCTTAACGCTATTTCACGTACATGTATGTCAGGGAATGTGGTTAGTTACCCCATCCCCAAGTACAGGTACGTGACAGAGATCGAGCAGGCTCAAAAGCAGAGCCCGTGTGATCACCATGGGAGCCCGGCTGTATCTGACAGCCAGGCTCCCGCTGCAACAGCGGGGACAGTGATAACACAGATCCCCGCTGTTTAACCTTTAAGATGCCGCGGTCAATAGCGCGACATCTTAAGTGTTTGGAAACGAAAGTAAATGCCGCGGGCGGCATCGGGAGCAAGTGTTAGCAGTATCTGACAGCTAACACGCTGCTCTTTAAGCCCCAATCGAAGCGGGGGTTTTAACCGTGGCATCCAAGGGGGTTCCACCAAGCCAAATGTGTCCACCCGGCACCCGCCGCAGCGAAATTGGGGGGGTGCCCATATGTAATTTCTGCAGGCCAGGGTCTGGTCAGTGACCCCAGGCTGCCTGGAGCCCCCAATACCTGGTTGATCCTGCCGGGACCTCTGGAAGTTAGTCTATGCGTCTACATAGACTGACTTCCTCTATAGACTGCAATACACGTGTATTGCAGTCTATAGTGCTGAATCAGCGATCAGTGTATCGCAGGTTCAGGTGTTCTAGTGGGACATATAAAAAAGTTAAAAAAAAGTTGGAAAATAAAGTGAACTGGATGAAAAAAATAAATAGATAAATTAATAAAGCAAGGAAATAATCATTTTTCGCCATCTCGCTTAAAAAAAATGCATATGTACCCCTAAACAGTACCAATAAAAAAGACAGATCGTCCCACAAAAAATAAGCCCGCAACCAACTCCGTCAACTGAAAAAAAAAAAATTGCTACACATTTGAGAAGATGGCGATGCAAAAATAATTGATTTCTTTCCCCAAATGGGTTTTTGGTCTGCAAAACTAGTAATGCATAAAAAAACAGTATAAATAAGGTATTGCTGTAATCGTACTGACCCGTAGAATAAAGGTAACATGTTTCTTATGCTGTACGCTGCGTGGAAAAAAAAAACAAAAGGTAAAAAGCAATACCAGAATTGATGAATTTTTTTTTTTTTTAATCCACCAAGAAAGAGTTAATAAAATTTGTTCTATACATTATAGGCACCCAAAAATGTTGTCATTACAAAATACATCTCACCCCGCAAACAACAAGCCCTCATATGGCTACATCACCAGAGAAATAAAGAAAATATCGCTTGTACAATGTGAGTACAAAAACCCAAAAAATCGCCAAATCATTAGAACACAACTGGCTGCGGCAGGAAGGGAATGTATAAGATGTGTGAGCGTATATTAGGGTAAACCCCACATTTAGAGCTTACAAGGGAAAAGACACCAGAAGTGACCCCCAGAAATGTATACTTCAAAAGCCAAATAGAGCTCCTTCCCTTCTGCGCCCTACTGTGTGCCCAAACTGCATGTTATGTCCACATGTATGACACTGGTGTACCCATGATAACGTACTTAATGTCATATGTGGGTATAAACTTCTGTTTGGGCACAGCGGGGCACAGAAGGGAAGGAGAACTATTTTGGTTTTTGGAGCACAGATTTAGACACTTTGGTTTTTGGACACCATTACGCTTTTGCAGAACCCTAAAATGCCACTAAAGTGGAATCCCATGAAATGTGACCCCATTTTGGAAACTACACCCCTAAAGGAATTTATCCAGGGGTACAATGAGCATGTTTAACCCCCAAGTGTTGCATTAATTAATTTTCCAGAAATGAATACGCAGCTGATGGTGAAAGTGACAATTTTTCCAGGAATACATCATTTCAGTGCGTAATATGTTGTGCCCGGCTTGTATCAGAGACGAATGCTCCAAAAGCTGTTGTGCCCGGGATCCCCGCTTAACAGTTTTTGGAGTGTGTGTCCCTGCTAACACAAGTTGGGCACAACATTGGGCACTGAAATGGCGTATCTATGGAAAAATTGCAATTTTCACTTTTCATTATCATCTGCACATTTATTTCTGGAAATTAAATTAATGCAACACTCAAGGGTTAAAAAAGCTCACTACCCAACTTGATAAATCCCTTGAAGGGTGTACTTTCCAAAGTGTGGTTATTCTGTCTGCAGGTTCCACTTTACTGCCAATTCAGGGGTTCTGCAAAAGTGGCATGACGTCCAAAAACCAAACTGTGCTCTTAAAACCAAAATAGTGCTTTTTTCCTTCTGTGCTTGGCTGTTCCCAAACAACAGTTTATACCCACATATGGCATTGTTAAGTACGTTATCCTGGGTACAACAGTGTCATACATGTGGGCGTAAACTGCCGTTTGGGCATGCAAGAGGGCACAGATGTCATGAAGTGCTATGTGTTTTGGAGCGCAGATTTAGATGATTGGTTTTTGGATGCCAAGTCACATTTGTAGAGACTCTAAAAATGCCCCTACAAAATGAGGTCATTTCTTGGGGAATTCCAATTTACTGACACCTCCAGGGCATCTCAAAAACAACATGGCGTCCAGAAAATCCCTCTAAATCTGTACTCCAAAAGCTAAAAAGCACACTGCTGCTTCCCTTCTGAGCCCTGCTGTGTGCCCAAGCTGCAGTTTACACCCATATATACAACTTCTTTCTACCTGGGATAGCCCACTTAATAATTCTAGGAGTTCATGTCTCTGATGAGACAAACTGGGCGCAACGTACTGGGCACCGAAATGGTATATTTCTTGGTATATTGGTGGGAAGTAATCCTGGGCTCAAAATGATAATACCCCTTGAGAAATTTCTTGAGAGGTGTAGTTTCTAAAATGGGGTCACTTTTTAGGGGATCCCATTGTATTGGTACTTTAGGGGCTCTGCTAATGCGACATGGTACCTGAAAACTATTCCAGCAAAATCTGCTTTTCAGACACCCAGTGGTGCTCCTTCCCTTCCATGTGATTCATGGAGGTTTCTAATATATAGACCTTTATAATCCCCTTCAGAACGGAAATGGTCCCTAAAAAATTAGTTTGGGAAATGTTCTTGTAAATCTGGAAAATCGCTGTTACACTTGTAAGCTTTATAATGTCCAAAATACATTAAAGGACGATTAAAAGATGATGCCGAAATAAAGCAGAGATATGGTAGATAATATTTATTAATGTATTTGGGTTGTATGACTATCTGTTTGAAAAACAGACCATTTCACATTTTGAAAATTGCTATTTTTTTCCAAATTTCCATCAAATTTCGTATTTTTTTTTTATCAATAAATACAAAAATATTGATCAATGTTTACCACTAACATGAAGTACAATGTGTCAGGAAAAAACAAAGCGTCTCAAAGTTATTGCCATATAAAGTGACACATGTCAGTTTTGAAAAACGAGGCCTGGTCCTTAATGCACTTTTGGGCTGTGTCCTTAAGGGGTTAATGTAAAAAAAAAAATCTGAAATCTGAGATAAAATCCACTAGATTTCTTCAGCATATGGATCGAAAACATTTGCATTCTTTTCTGCTGTGGATTTTTGTTGCAGAATCAGCCTAGACAATCTACAATAAATCTGCCAGTTGTGAACATGCCCAAATGTACCAGCTATTCCGCATTTTTCTTTGCTGTAGGCCACATTGCAGATTTTGTTGCAGTTTTTTACCTCCACTTTTTCACCTCCCTTCACACATTGTTTTTTGTCACAAAATCGTGCAAGTTGCGTCAAGAAAGTACGATGTGTAAATTCAGGTGGTGGAGGGTTTAGGAGGGCTGACTGACCCTCAACCCACAGGCCCCATAGCAACTGCACAGCCTGCATCCATTGAAAGTCAGTAGAGAAAGGTGTCTGTTGTGATTTTAATGTGTACAATGACCTAAGGGACAAGTTTATATACATTTTGCCCCTTTTCAGTCCTTGTTTTGGGTTTATATTTTCTGAAAAGCAACTCACAAAACTTAGACTGTGACAGGAATAAAAGTCATATGGCTGTCATAAACAATAAATCCATAAAGCAGAAGAGATTATATGGGTTTATGAGCAGTGACACTGGATATCTGAGCTGACAGGAACTCACTATTTATAACCATCATATGTTACCATAACAACTCCTGTATCTGATACTGTATAAAGCCATTAAAAAAGCTCTGGTGTCTGCCAGTCAAGGTGCAAATTGCCCAGTCTTCTGCCCCTAAACACCGATAATAATGCTCTTCAGATTATTACCAACAGAAGTGGAGGACATGAATTTATAAGGACGCTTCTGTTACCTGTGCATATTGTTCTTTATCATCTCTACCAATAGCATACTTCCCAACTTTCAAAGGACAGAAAGGGACAAAACATACTCACCTGTCCCTGGCGCTCCAGTGTTCCAGGCCACTGTCCAGTCCTATGCGCGCCACGGCAAATTTAGCTCCACCCACTTGTATGTTGACTCCGCCCATTCTCATCTATTTTTCCATGTGCCCCCACACAGTATAATGCTTCTACAATCACCCTAACATTATATGCTCCCACATTATAATGTTCCCCTCCAATTGCCCCACAGTATGAAGTCCCTCTCCTCCAGGCCCAGTTTAAACTGGGGGCAACTAGAGGGGACATTAAATTGGGGCAGCTGGAGCGGGACATTAAACTGGGGCAGCTGGAGGGGAACATTAAACAGTGGGGGTAGCTGGAGGGGGACATTAAACCGGGAGCAACTAGAGGCAAACCTGTCCCCTTCCAGTTACTCCCATGGTTTAATGTCCTTCTCCAGTTTCCCCCAGTTTAATGTCACCCTCCATCTGCCCCCCCAGTTTAATGTCCACTCCTCCATCTGTCCCCAGTTTAATGTCCCCCACCCACCCAACCCCTTCATCTGCCACCAATTTAATGTCCCCCCCCCCTTCATCTGCCCCACCTTAATGCCCCCCTTCATCAGCCACCAGTTTAATGCCCCCCTTCATCTGTAACCAATTTAATGTACCCCCTCCATCTGCTTCCAGTTTAATGTCCCCCCTCCATCTGCCCCAGTTTAATGTTCCCCTTTATCTGCCACCAGTTTAATGTCCCCCTTCATCTGTCACCACTTTAATGTCCCCCTTTATCTGCCCCAAGTTTAATTGGCCCCCTTCATCTGCCCCCAGTTTAATTGCCCCCCTTCATCTGCCCCAGTTTAATTACCTCCCTAAATATGCCCCCAGTTTAATTGCCCCTTCATCTGCCTCCATTCAACTGCCCCCAGTTTAATGTCCCCTTCATCTTCCCCCAGTTTAATTGCCCCCTTTATCTGCCCCCCTTCATCTGTCACCAATTTAATGTCCCCCCTCCATCTGCTTCCAGTTTAATTTCCCCCCTCCATCTGCCCCCAGTTTAATTGACCCCCTTCATCTGCCCCAGTTTAATTGCCCCTTCATCTCCCCCCAGTTTAATTGCCCCCTTACATCTGCCACCAGTTTAATGTCCCCCTTTATCTCTCCCCAATCTAATGTCCCCACCAAAGTTTAACATAATAAAATCACTGATACTCACCTCTCCTCACGCCCCTGCTGTCTCTTCTCCTGGAGTGTTCAGGGAGCTGTAGGTGCACCTACAGTTCCTGGGGCTGGAGCATGCATACCCCACTTCATGTGCCCCCAGTTTAATGTCCCCCTTCATCTGCCCCCAGTTTAATGACCCACTTCATCTGCCCCCAGTTTAATTGCCCCCTTCATCTGCCCCCAGTTTAATTGCCCCTTCATCTGCCCCCAGTTTAATTGCCCCCCTTCATCTGCACCCAGTTTAATTGCCCACTTTATCTGCCCCAGTTTAATTACCTCCCTAAATATGCCCCCAGTTTAATTGCCCCCTTCATCTGCCCCAAGTTTAATGTCCCCCTTCATCTCCCCCCAGTTTAATTGCCCCCTTACATCTGCCACCAGTTTAATGTCCCCCTTTATCTCTCCCCAATCTAATGTCCCCACCAAAGTTTAACATAATAAAATCACTGATACTCACCTCTCCTCGCGCCCCTGCTGTCTCTTCTCCTGGAGTGTTCAGGGAGTTGTAGGTGCACCTACAGTTCCCGGGGCTGGAGCATGCAGAGGAGAAGCAAGAGCTGTCCGCAGACGACTCCTGCTTCACTATTGTATTCAACCTGTCTGCGTCCTTTCTGCAGAATCCAGAATGGTTGGGAGGTATGCAACAGGCTCAATAGAAAATGGACCTTCAAAGAAAGGCAACAATCCGAGGCATAGCTAGTGGTGGAGCAGAGGGGGCCACGGCCCCAAGCCCACTGACTTTGGGAGACCCACCCCAGGACCACCACAAAGTAGCAATTTCAATTGTATCAGCGCCTGCAAGTCGCCGATACAGTTGAAATATATTGCAGAGGACCAATAATGACCAATGTGGCACCCATTGTACACAGCCTGTATGCAGGGGCGTAAATACCGGGGTAGCAGCGGTAGCGGTTGCCACAAGGCCCGGGACATTAAGGAGCCTGGAGCCGGGCGCCCCCCGGGCCCCCACAACTTTCCGGGGGTCCCGGGGGGGGGGGGGGGGGGGAAAAACCGCCCCGCGCCCCCCCCCCCCCCCCCCCCTTGCTATGGAGCACGTGTTCCAGAATGTTCTCTCCACAGTCTCATGCTGACAAGATGATGATGCTTGCCTTCCTTCAGGGCGATGGCTAGGCAGACAGAGGATAGGATTTTTTGAATAGCTGGAGTATGTCAGCTCTCCAACCTTCCTGGGCCTGCCTGGGACTTGAGATTCCTGCACTAAGCTCAGTGTTTTCTTCACAGGACATCACACTTCTCACCTCCTCCTGCTAACTCTCCACAGTTCTAACTACTCACACATAGGACCTACCTGAAGGGGTGTTACCATGGGGACCCAGTGATCAGCTGACTCCTCCCCTTTACCCAGGTGATGTCCTCCCATTGGACATTTGGTTACTATTCAATCCTATGGGAGGTGTAATGCATGTGTGAGACTCACTAGGTGGCGCTGTGTTGTGTGAGACTCAGGACCCCTGCTATGTCACACAGGCTATAAAGAAACAGGAAATAATGCAATGAAATTACTACAGAGATCACCCTCAGCCCAGCCATAGACAGCTCTGGTATGCCACATATACCGCTAGAAAGCCGACAGTGCGCTGAATTCCAACTGTTGGCTTTCCAGGTATGCGTCTTGGTGCTGGAAATATTGGTGCCGTTGTCAGAACGGCGGGTCTTACAGCCTAGTGTCATTGAGTTGTGAGGCATGCCCTCTTGACAGTAAAAGTCTCTGGAAGAGCACTGTCCGGGGAAGGGGGCGTTCCTGAACAGCCAAGTGATGACACTAGGCTGTAAGGTCCGCCCTTCTGACAGTGGGGAGATATTGGTGCCGAAATTTGAACTTAACAGCACCAATATCTCCAGCACCGGGGCACATACCAGGAAAGCCAACAGTGCGCTGATTTCATATATACTGTACAGTGGGTACGGAAAGTATTCAGACCCCTTAAAATTTTTCACTCTTTGTTTCATTGCTGCCATTTGCTAAAAGCAAAAAAGTTCATTTTATTTCTCATTAATGTACACTCAGCACCCCATCTTGACAGAAAAAAAAAACAAATGTAAATATTTTTGCAAATTAAAAAAGAAAAACTAAAATATCACATGGTCATAAGTATTCAGACCCTTTGCTGTGACCCTTTCCGTCTGATCCTCCTTGAGATGGTTCTACTTCATTGGAGTCCAGCTGTGTATAATTATACTGATTGGACTTGATTAGGAAAGGCACACACTTATCTATATAAGACCTCACAGCTCACAGTGCATGTCAGAGCAAATGAGAATCATGAGGTCAAAGGAACTGCCCAAGGAGCTCAGAGACAGACTTTTTTGCTTTTATCAAATGGCTCCAATGAAACAAAGAGTGAAAAATTTAAAGGGGTATGAATACCCCCCAGACCCAACAGAGGAGAGCCTCAACAGTCCACCACCACCACTTTGCAAAGGAGACCTGCTGTTCTACTCTCTATCTAAAAACCCAAACAATATTTAACAATAATGTCCCGTGCTGTGCTGGGCTCCACGGTCACGTTCACTTAAGACCAATCTGGTCCCTCCCCCCCAGCTTTTTCTGTTCTCCCCTTCCTGGTACTTCACCTCACTACATGTGTACTTGATCTTACTGATGTGTTTATAAAAATTATCGGCCTGAGGTCGCCTCAGGGAAGATGCGCCTCTTCTTGTGTAACACACAGTAGAATGCACCCTAAAGTCTTCCACACAGAATATTGCCACAATAATGTCCCTCACAAGTATAATGCCCCCTTAGTAGCCCCAACACTGTATAATGTTCTATTAGTGGACCCCACAAAGTGTAATGCTCCTTTAGTATCTTCCCACACAGTATAATATTCCCTTAGTCTCCTCCACACAGTATAATGCACCCTTAAAATCCTACATACAGTATAATGTCCTTTTAGTTGCCCCCACAAGTATAAAGCACCCTTTGTGAACCCCACGCAGGATAATTCTCCTTTAGTGATCCTCGTACAGTATAATTTCTTGATAGTGCCCACACTGTATGATGCCACCTTAATAACTCTCACACAGTTAAATGCCCACTTAGTAGCCTCCACACAGAAACTGTGCAAAAAAATTAAAAAACAATACAAACCTTGCCTGGTTCCCACGCAGCAAGTCTCCTTGGACTGTGCTGTCTCTGGCCTGGAGTGGCAGGCTCAATTACATTATTCTATTGTGCCTGCCCACGTCAAACCACAGACAGAATGGTTCAGCTGGGAGCTTTTGGCTCCCTGCTTCTCCATTTTATTCCACTTAATCTGTGTATTCAGTTGAAATTGGGACATGCCTGGTGCAGGTGCACCATATTCCCTATCGCTTAAACAACTCTGACTGTGCATCACCAGTTAAGTTCACGTCACAGTTTGGGGAGCGCTGCTCTAGACATTAGATGGGCAAAAATGCTGACCTAGAACACTGCTATAAAATCCATAAGCAAAAGTACAGATGTGCAAAAATGGCTTACTTTCCCCTTGGCATGTAAGAGAAAGTCAATATGTGTCCTTGTATATTGAATGCGCATTTCAGTGGGGGATGTCTCACGTGAAGAATAACAAGTATCTTAAATTAACCGTTCCATACAGTTGTCAAGTGCAGGTTATTTGATTCTCCCTTGAGGGATCATGGAAAGTATGGTAGTGGTATTTCCTACCTGAAAAGATCAACTCAAGCGCAATTGCAAGGTGAGTATTCCAGTTCCAAGAATTAACCTTGAGACTAATCTGTTTCCCAGAGCTCTAGTCTCTTTCTGCTGAAATGCCCATACCAATTCATGTTGGCAATTAATACTGGACACAAAGTTCATCACCGTTCATCGGAATAAGAAACATTCCATTATATTTTTAAAATGAATAATGTCTATTAAGATTCTGGAGTCATATACTGAACATTATATACTCAGGGTTTATGTTCATATGTAAATGAGTAAAATAACTTTGTAAATACATTGATTTATTTTTTTCTTTCTTTAGGCACAATAGACAGTAAAAAGAAATATATCACAATACTGTATATATTGTACCATAAAACATGAGCCACAACATGAATTAAGGCTAAGCCCCACGTAGTGAGCCACAACCAAAAAGTGCTGCGGAACATACCACGGTGAAAACGCTTCGCGTTTTTATCCACAGCGTTTTTCACAGAAAGTCCACAGAGTTTTCCTCTGCAGACTTTCTGCTTCTATTATACCTATACAGAAAATGCGAGCGTTTCCATAAGTGTAATTAAAATGCTGCGATTTACAAAAACGCAAGCGGAAGTTAAAAAGAAAACTGAAAAATGCCAGTCTCGAGTTGTGGATTCTGCGGCAAGATTGAGCAAGCATCTTGCTGTGGTCTCTGCCTCCCATTGAAAACTATCCACCCCCAAATCAGCATCAAATTCCTATGTGTGAATGGCCCCTAAAAGTGCTTAACCCGCTGACCTATAATAAGACTTTCAGGCCATTCTGATTTACCTGTTAGGGGGCGTTCACACTACCGTTGGTGACCGTCAGTAGTGTCCGTTGCTATTGTCCGTTACAAGATTTTAGCATCGGACACTAGATGAACCGTCAGAAATCCGTTAAAATTTCCATTCATTTCAATGGGTTTTTATATTGTGTCCGTTAGTGTCCGTTTGTGTCCGTTTACACCAAATCCGTCAGAAGTCTGTTATTTTTTCGTGGACAAAAAATCCTACATGCAGGACTTTTTGTCCATTTGAAAAAAAACGGATTCTTGACGGACAGCAAGTGTCCGTTATTTTTTTTTAACATTGAAGTCTATGGGTAACGGACTTATAACGGACAGTAACTGATAGCCATCAGTTACTGTCCGTTATTTTATGTCCGTTTTTTTCCTGCGCATGCTCAGAAAGCAGAAAAAAAAAAAACGGACAGTGTTAAAAAAACGGACACTAACTGATGCTAATGTGTCCGTTTTTTTAACTAATCCATTAATTGGATCAGTTAAAAAAATGGACACATTAACATCAGTTAGTGTCTGTTAATGTCTGTTATGATAGGTGTCCGGTTTTTTTTTGTTTTTCTTTTTTTAACGGACACTATCAGAACGGACATCAACAGTAGTGTGAACCCTGCCTTAGGAGGTGTTGAGAGCATTGGTTACATGAGGGCACATGCTCACACACAGTAAACAGGCTCAGCAAGGCGCACACAGACCATCAGTATTGTAGACAGCATTGACTGATCTGCTGACAAGCATGAGCAGCTCCCGCAGTTTCCTTGTCCACCATCTAGACACAGGTGGCATCTTTATTACACAGCTCTGTCTCTAATCAGACCATTTTCAGGCACTTAGCAGAAGGAATTATGGCATTCTAATTACTTGTCTTACCACTGATATCCAGCCATTGTTGCCTTCATTTGCAGTGAACACTTCCCTCAGGAACAAGAAGCCTGAGGGACACCAGACGGGAGGATGGCTGGGGACTGTATGGTGCAGCGGTAGAGGGGTTAAGCGTCCCCTCCTCCCTCGCTCTCCCCCCCCTCCTTTTTTCTCTCTCCAGATGACAGGAAGTCATCGTTGGTACGCTCTGGATGCTGCCAGTGGTAAGTGCTACAGTCTGCGGGGATATAAGCGTGGCTGGCTCTTCCTCTTTCCGGCTGCTCACCGTGAATCTTGCACCGGGATAGAAGTGCTGGAGGAGAGTATGGCCGACGAGAGGATCCTGCTGGACACGCTCCAGGCAGGTTTTAGATCCGAAGGGGAGGCCTTTCTTGCGTGCCTGTTAGATGGTGTGAGCCCTAGCCACCCCCCCCCCCTTGGGCAGACGATGAGGCGGGGAGTGCACAGGCGGGCCAGCAGTAAAGACGTCGCTGCGGGCGGTGCCTATCCTTCCGCCATTGCAGGACGCCGCCCACTCTCCAGTAGCAGCGCCAGTGGCCATTTTGGAGAGTGGTTAGGCGTCCAGGAGATTCAATCATGGGCAACAAAGAGTCGGTCACTGCATCCACCAGCGTCCCCCCTACCCCACCAATGACTCAAGGGCAAGATAGTTCCCTAGTGGAGGCCCCGTTGCAGACCCAGCTCCCCGCGGTGCAATCGCCACCGGCGGTGATTCCTTCCCACCCCTCCTGGGCCCATGATTTCTCCTCAGTATTTTGTGCAGCAAGCCATAGAGCATGCTTCACCCGGCGGGCTCACTCACATGCATCAGGGAGGAGAGACTGAATCGGGGCTCACCTCGAGGAAGAAACAAGGACTAAAATCTATAATAATCAGTATGTAGACATTTGGTCACTGTTGTCGGTAGACCAACATACTGTGGACAAGGAGTGGCGCATGATAACCGAACGTACAGTGGAACGGCGCCCGAGAGTAGCAAAGACTATCAATAACTGGATACAGGAGTTGACGGTTTTGGGTTGCGTGATGGGCCAGCGGTACCCAGAGCGGTGCTCAGACCTATTCGTGTATATGGATACGATATATTGCGCCTACAGTTCACACGGGGGTAGCGCCTGGTGGCGTTACGATGAGGAGTTCAGGCGCCGCCTGGCTCTTCAACCAGACATTGGGTGATCAGTCAAGGCCACTGATGTCTGGATCAGGTTGATGTTAGCACAAAAATCTTCACCCTTTCAGCCCACGGCCACCGGCCCGAATGGTCCAAGCTCCGGATCGGTGGCCTTCAAACGACCAGGTACGTGTTGGCTTTTCAACGAAGGACATTGTTGTTTCTACGGATTATGCAAATTCAAGTGGAGGATCACATGCCGCATCGCGATGCTCGCAGACCGCTAAACCACAAAACAGGGCTGGCGGTGAAGGTAAAGACGCTGGTGAACGTGGTAGGGATGGAGCCGTGGCTCGACCTGTATCCTGATCAGCAGGCAGCGTTGCAATTACGTTTTGGTTCTTTGTTCGTTTTTTCATTCCGTTTTGTTTTTCTAGACTGCCGTTGCAATCAGATAACCTAAAATCGGCCTACCTAAAAAGGCCAACCCGGAGGTGCTCCGGTAAAAGGTGGAAAAAGAGGTTGCTTTAGGTAGAATCAAGGGCCCCTTTCAACAGCTCCCATTCCGGAACTTGCGGGTCTCCCCCTTAGGGGTAATTCCAAGAAGGAACCGGGCAAGTTCCACTTAATACAGCAGCTGTCATTTCCTAAGGGCGAATCGGTAAATGACGGAATCCCCAAAGAAGACGCGTTGGTCGTTTATGTGTCCTTCGACTGGGCGGAGGACCTATAGTTGCGCAGTGTCACCTAGCGGGAGTCGGGTTTTACCTCAAGCTGGGGGGGTTGGAGGATACGACGCACCACTTCCTCATCCGTCAAGCGTTAAAAGGTGGGAAAAAGGAGTATGTGCGGAAGGAGAGTAGGCGGCCTGTTACACACGAGATTTTGTTGCGAATGGCGTCCGCCTCGTCGCTAGGGGGCGTGACTACATACGAGGCTACTTTTTTTTTCGGCGGCTTGTTGCTTAGCCTTTTTCGGGGTCCTGAGGGTTGGCGAACTGGTGTCAGTGTCGCAGACAAAACCGGGGGGGTTATTAGCAGGGGATGTGTGGGTGACCAATGGCATGGTGCGAGTGAGTGTTCAGCAGTCAAAGATGGACTTTAGTGGGTAAAGGGGCATGGTTGACCCTACTAGCCACGGGTGGTGTGGCATGCCCCTTTCGGGTGGTGTCGTGGTACCTAAGGGTAAAACCGGAGGCATGCACCTTTTTGGCACACACAGATGGGTCTCTGCTCACTTGGTATCAGTTCACTGCGTTTTTCAAGCAAGGCCTGCGGGTATTGGGCCTCCCACCGGGGGAATACGGTACACATTCTTTCCGTATCGGCACAGCTACGGAGGCAGCCAGGGCGGGGCTGACGAAAGACGACGTAAAGAGAATTGGTCAATGGAAGTCATCGTGTTATGCCAGATATGTGAGGCCGGACCTCGTCCTGTGATCCTGTTGTTCTTTTCTTTCGCAGATCGTCGGGACCCTGTTGTTTGCCTTATAGGTCATTCATACATTTTTTGGGCGTCTCAGAGGGCTGAGTGCAGACTGGGTGGTAGCAACCTCGGTTTACAGAATATGGAGGTAGTGTGGAGGGGAGTCAGGGGCTTCAGATGGTGCCAGGTTCTTCCGGAGGTGGTGGACTTCAGTCGGTGCGGGCTGTCGCCAGTCATCTTGGTCATCCACACCGGAGGAAATGACCTCTGTTTTATTCGCATAGCAGAGCTCTTGGTTGTCATGCGGTTGGACCTGGAGAGGATGCCTGGTTTTTCCCTGAGGTGGTAATTGTATGGTCCAAAATTGTGCCCAGGCTAACGTGGCACGGGGCCAGGGACATTGAGTCGGTGGAGCCCTGCCAAACATCAGCAAATGCTAGGATGGCCCGTTTTGTACGATGCAGGTGTGGAGTGGTAGTCCAGCATAGACAGTTGGAGGGGGACAATTCCAGGTTGATATGCCCTGATGGAGTACATTTGAAAGACATCGGCCTGGACATTTTCTTGTCTGGGTTACAAGATGGTGTCAAACAGGCTCTATTTCTCTTGGGTGGGATTCGGAGCCCGGGGTAGGGGTACACGGGCCCCTCCGTGGCGGTACTGCACAGGAGATAGGTTGGACGGTGAGGTGTCTGGCCCTCTCTATGCGGTGCCGGGCCATCTGCTCCCGATCCAGAATTTGTTTCCATGGTTACGAGATGTATGTTTGCGTTGCCATGGCAACCTGGTAATCATGGCAACGGGTTAAAAAAGTTAATTGTTACAATTCAATAAAGCTGTGGCCGACCTTTCGATCACATAAAAAAAGTTTTAAGTTGTCCAGAGTATTCATTTCAATGGGAAGGAGGGGTTGAATGGGAAAAAGTACACATACACGCAGTCTAGACTGCTACCGATATATCCTTCTTATGCTCCTGTCTCTGACCCAGTTGTATTTTACATGGAACCTTTATTCGTTAAATTGTAAAAGAACATGATTAATAAATAATACATTACATCTTCCAGTGACTAAAATGCTTAGAACAAATCCAGTATTTTAAACATTGTACTCCTGATATACAAGAAGCTTACAGAAAAAATTGAGACGTCTCAGAACAAGTTCACCCTCTTGAAGAAATAGCATGACAAGGATCAGAAGTCAACTGGGAAGCACGGAAGGCTATACCAAAGTATAATTGTCTTTACAAATAGTGTAGAATCTGATATCTGAGACATAGCACCTGCTCTCACAACCACAAGCAGGCTGTGCAGAGGGTTATGGGAGTTCTGCAATCTCAGCATAATTTTTGGAGCTGCTAAGGACAGTGTTTACTGTCAGACAGAGCGAATGTCGCTCAATCCAGTAACATAAGGACAAGGAAGCACAAACTAAAATAGCAATGTTACTGTAAACTCAAAGTACAAGCTTATTGTTCCAGTCATATTGCCAGTGTGTTACTGGATACCAGGATAACTCAGAGCAGTCCTAAAAAATATAATGCAGCAAGGTTTTACTATATTTAGTCATTGTTTTTATAGACATTAAAGGGAGTCTGTCACCAGGGTGAAGCATATTAAATCAGCAACACAGTTAAACAGGTCATGCTCTCATGAATGTTTCTGTCTTTTCCCCGTGAAAATTCATGTCTCCATTGACAAGATATTAAGTTATTTCACAATATGCAAATGAGCAGTCTGGAACACCAATGGTGGCTCTGTTGCTCTAAATTGCTATAACCCATACTGCTGTAATATGTTCTCCTTCCTCACTCCCTTCTTTAAAGAGGGCCTTTCACCACCTCTACCAATTCAAGTTCTTAGCATCTGTTAGGGTATGTTCATACGGCAGAATTTGCTGCAGATTGGGAGGCGGGTTCCACCCCCGAATCCGAGGCAGTTTTCAATGGGAGGCAGAGATCACAGCAGGACGTGGGAAAAAAAAAAAGATCCACGGCTCAAGACTCCCTGCTGATTAGGCCCATTCAAACATGCCCAAAGTGACAGGTTCCCTAAATAAATGTGGTATACACACTTATTGGCCAGTTTATTATGAGGACTTAATTGCAGAATAACCACTTTACATAAAATGTACTATTTGTTATAACAAGGATCCAATTGTAAGAAAATTTATACCATTTATTAGACTTTTACTGTGATCCCAGTATTGAAAAGTATGGTATGAAAAATGTTTCATTTCAGCAAATACAAGTTATGCCAATGGTCTACTGGTATATGTATACCCACTTCAGGCTACAGAAACATCTAATTTATAAATGAGGGTTATTTCACTTCAAACATTGACCCCATATATGGCATCAATGTAAGTTGGTGCAAGTAGACACCTTGAATTTATAGCTTGTTGCACAGGAAGAGTTAAACTCCTATCCCAACTGCGCATGCAGATGCAAAGGTATATGCTCATGTCATTTTAACTGGAGTCAGAGGAACAAAGCTGTGCTTAAGAGTTGCACCACAAGAGAAGTTGTTACTCTTCTGTTAGTTTGACACTCAATAATATCAGGCATTGCCTTGGTTATCCTGAATGGGAATAGCTACTTCAGTAAAGAGGACTTCAGAGAAGAGCAGAGTGTCCAAGTGTGTCTTCCTTTGACTTGCAGGGAAGTGTCTGGACAGCAGCTAGAAAGAAGATAGGCCAGATGCATGGGCATGCTGGTCACAGATGTGTGATGTAGGCCACAGTAGAGCTGCCATATTTTCCCCATCCTGGTGGCACTGGCGATTACCCAACCAGGGGCCCGCTTACATCAACATACATATGCATTCTTCCTTGACAGAGGTGAAACATTTTCTGCAAGTCTTCACAAGGTTGGCACACACTGTTGCTGGTATGTTGGCCCATTCCTCCATGCAGATCTCCTCTAGAGCAGTGATGTTTTGGGGCTGTCATTGGGCAACACGGATTTTCAACTCCCTCCAAAGGTTTTCTATGGGGTTGAGATCTGGAGACTGGCTAGGCCAATCCAGGACCTTGAAATGCTGATTACCAAGCCACTCCTTCGTTGCCCTGGCGGTGTGCTTGGAATCATTGTCATGCTGAAAGACCCAGCCACAGTTCATCTTCAATGCCCTTAATGATGGAAGGAGGTTTGCACTCAAAATCTCACGATACATGGCCCCATTCATTCTTTCATGTAGACAGATCAGTCACCCTGGTCCCTTTGCAGAGAAACAGCCCCAAAGCATGATGTTGCCACCCCCATGCTTCACAGTAGGCATGGTGTTCTTTGGGTGAAACTCAGCATTCACTCTCCTCCAAACACGACGAGTTGTGTTTCTACCAAACAGTTCTACTTTGGTTTCATCTGACCATATGACATTCTCCCAATACTCTTCTGGAACATCCAAGTGCTCTCTAGCAAACTTCAGATGGACCCAGATATGTACTGGCTTAAGCAGGGGGACATGTCTGGCACTGCAGGATCTGAGTTCCTGGCGGCGTAGTGTGTTACTGACAGTAGCCTTTGTTACGTTAGTCCCAGCTTTCTCCAGGTCATTCACTAGGTCCCCCCCATGTGGTTCTGGGATTTTTGCTCACCGTTCTTGTGATCATTTTGACCCCACGGGGTGAGATCTTGCATGGAGCCCCTGATTGAGGGAGATTATCAGTGGTCTTGTATGTCTTCCATTTTCTAATTATTGCTCCCACAGTTGATTTCTTCACACCAAGCTGCTTGCCTATTGCAGATTCAGTCTTCCCAGCCTGGTGCAAGTCTATAGCTCTTTTGTCTTCACCATAGTGGAGTTTAGAGTGTGACTGTTTGAGGTTGTGGACAGGTGTCTTTTATACTGATAACAATTTCAAACAGGTGCCATTACTACAGGTAATGAGTGGAGGACAGAGGAGCCTCTTAAAGAAGAAGTTACAGGTCTATGAGAGACAGAAATCTTGCTTGTTTGTAGGTGACCAAATACTTATTTTCCATCATATAATTTGCAAATACATTCTTAAAAAATCAGACAATGTGATTTACTAGATATGTTTTCTCATTTTGTCTCTCATAGTTGAGGTCTACCTATGATGTCAAATACAGGCCTCTCTTATCTTTTTACGTGGGAGAACTTGCAAAATTGGTGGCTGACTAAATCGTTGATTGTAATGTCAATCTGTATTCCCTTAGTCCAGACAGCAGCACAATATGGGGGGGTATCTCTGCCCCTGTGTGTTGTTTAGGACAGGTGGAACCTTTAATTAGCACCAAAAAGGTGCCTCCTACTAGCCCTATAAGAGGGCACAAGAGACCTCACTCCACTGTGTAAATTATAAAGTAACAGGAAACAAGCTTCTAGGGAGGGAAGCCTTGTGCTGCTGTCTGGACTAAGGGAATACAGATTGACATTACAATCAACGATTCCCCTTACGTCCGACAGCAGCACAATATGGGGAGATAGCAACTAATTCCCCTAGGGAGGGTTTCCTCGCCTTACAACATCAAGGACTGACTGACCAAAGGCAGTTGTCTGGAAACTGCGGATGTCCAATGATAATGTTTAACAAAAGGTCAACTGAGATGACTATGATGCAGCCGCACAAATCTGGTCCAATGGTAAGGACCGATACTCAGCCAAAGAAGTCGACAACCCAGGTCGAGTGGCCGTAGAAAGACTGGAGGGAATAACTCCTGAATAAGAAAGGAAGACTTAATTGTCTCCTTGATCCATGTGGATAGAGTAGGCTTGGAAGCCTTGAGGCCTCTGTTTTTACACTGCATATCAATTAGTAGGCTTTCGGCCTTCTTAAGCGGTTGAGTGTGGAATAGGTAAATCCACTTTAGCTGCTTAGCGGCTGCGACCTGACAAGGGCAGGCACATTTAGCTTACAATGGCCGCTGACTTTTATTTTTTTAGAAGGTACTTCCGGCAGGGTCCGCGACACTGGTGACAGCGGGTAAAATCATAGCCGTCAGGTAAAGGGGTATTGCAATCCAAACACATTAGGTGTTTCAAGTTTAGAGGAATTTTTCCTCCTAAGCGCATCGCCATTACGTGCTGCAGAAGATGACATCTGAAACATCAAACAGCCACGTGACACTGAAACAGGGAAGATCGGCAAGCATCGCATAAAAACCCAAGGGGTACCTCTTTTTTTTTTTTTTTTTTTGAATCGGTCACTTGAAGAGAGAAAAAAACCGTCAGAAAAAAACCAGCCACCGCAACCCGCAGCAGAGGAGCTAGAAACCACTCACTCAACAAATAAAGGACTGCATTCAGACCTTTTAAATGTAATCCAGCAGCGAGGGGAGGAAGCCAACAAAGAAACATTTATACAGCACCAAAACAAGTCAAACGCCATACTGGAACATAGAGGAGCATAAGCCTAAGCCAGAGGCTCAAAATACAAGCAGCAAAAATCAATTCTATATTTTGCCTTTAAATTTTAAATTTCCAAACTTACCGCACTTTTTCCGAGAAAACCGGAAGTAGGGCGCGGTGGTGCGCAAAGGCTTCCTTCCCCTGGGAACACGGAACCGGAGAAAAGTTCCGGCCGAGGAGGTTCCCCGCTTACTTCCGGGATCGCGCTGCCTGCAGATGGATGCCGGATAACGCTGCGCTGCGGTGCGAAGGCCCGAAGGACCGGAGGTTTTTTCTTTGGGACCGAGGTACCCCAAGAAGGTAAGCCAGGAGTAACTAAAACCCCTAGCAACGGGAGGTCACAAGAGACCTCCGTCCACCTGTTCCACACAGGACAGAAAAAAACACAGTGGAGGGAGGTCTCTTGTGCCCTCTTATAGGGCTAGTAGGAGGCACCTTTTTGGTGCTAATTAAAGGTTCCACCTGTCCTAAACAACACACAGGGGCAGAGATACCCCCCCATATGTCAACTGTATGTTGACATATGATAAACTAAAACCCATACAAATAAACCTAAGGCTGGCTATTTACTTTAGACAACTATACCTCCCAACTCTGCCATGCTCATGAATGCTCAGTTCAAGTGTTCTCTATAGATGAAGGCATATGTTGCTGCCAGACACTTCTAGACACTATTCATGTTAAAATACAACATCTCAATGCTACTCCCCAATATCTGCCATCCAAAGGCCTCCCCATACACATTATAGGTCAGCCAATCCTACCAATATTGACGATCTCTAGGGAAGTTGAATAGCACCAGGGGAGTTGCAAACCTTGAAGGAAGGGTTTTTTTTTTCTTATGTAATGCTATTGTATTTACACACGTGGACAAAATTGTTGGTACCCCTCTTTTAATGAAAGAAAAACCCACAATGGTCACAGAAATAACTTGAATCTGACAAAAGTAATAATATATAAAAATTCTATGAAAATGAACAAATGAAAGTTAGACATTGCTTTTCAACCATGCTTCAACAGAATTTTTAAAAAAAGAAAACTCTTGAAACAGGCCTGGACAGAAATGATGGTACCCTTAACTTAATATTTTGTTGCACAACCTTTTGAGGCAATCACTGCAATCAAACGACTCCTGTAACTGTCAATGAGACTTCTGCACCTCTCAACAGGTATTTTGGCCCACTCCTCATGAGCAAACTGATCCAGTTGTCTTGGGTTTGAAGGGTGTCTTTTCCAGACGGCCTATTTCAGCTCCTTCCAAAGATGCTCAATTGGATTTAGGTCAGGGCTCATAGAAGGCCACTTCAGAATAGTCCAGTGTCTTCCTCTTAGCCATTCTTTGGTGTTTTTTAGCTGTGTGTTTTGGGTCATTATCCTGTTGCAATTATCCTGTTGCAAGACCCATGACCTGCAACTGAGACCAAGCTTTCTGACACTGGGCAGCACATTTCTCTCTAGAATCCCTTGATAGTCTTGAGATTTCATTGTACCCTGCACAGATTCAAGATACCCTGTGCCAGATGCATCAAAGCAGCCCCAGAACATAAAAGAGCCTCCTGCATGTTTCACAGTAGGGACAGTGTTCTTTTCAAGATATGCTTCATTTTTGCATCTGTGAACATAGAGCTGATGTGCCTTGCCAAAAATTTAGCGATTTTTGTCTCATCTGTCCATAGGACATTCTCCCAGAAGCTTTGTGGCTTGTCAACATGTAGTTTACATATTATTACTTTTGTCAGATTCAAGTTATTTCTGTGACCATTGTGGATTTTTCTTTCATTAAACGAGGGGTACCAACAATTTTGTCCATGTGTGTATATGTGAAACCTGTTTCAGAACTTTTAATTAAAGGAAACAGATTTGTGTAATGAAATTCTAGTGTAGTATTAAACTGGTGACTCTCCGAATATTGTGCTATATTTAGCTCCTCAAGTCTGAACCAGGCTTTGCATTAAAAGCAGTTTGATCCAGCCTTTCATCACCATGTGTTTGAAAGCACTTGGCTATGCTTTCTGTGCAGGGCAAAGAGGAAAATACCCGCTCTATTCTACTGACCAAACATAGGCCCTTAAAGATCAGAAATGGTTTCATGTTAAAGGATGTACAAGTGTCATGTGATGTTCCTGGCCTTGTCCAAAGTCACTAAACAATTAATGGCCTGTATCCAGCAAGTAAAGACGCTATACTGTATTAGCATCAGATAATAGCTATTATGCTTTTTCCTTTAATAGGCTGTATTGATCATATTTTAATATTATTAGGTCTTCTATAGGAAAGAAAGTAACTAATTAGACATAAAGTAATGTAACAAAGGAAAAAATGAAAAATAAGTAACAGACGGGGAAAAGGAATAATGAAAATTATTAAAAGAGTAACTAAACTTTTATAAAACTTTTCATTTTCTGGCATCATTTATGTCATTAATACATTTTGTAATATGAATTTCTGAATTTCCTGCATTTCTTTGCCCTGCCACTCTATTGAGAACTTTACCCTGTTTTTCACTGTGTACGGTGTACAGATGTATAATGTCAATGGCACTGCACTTTCTAGATATGTGATGCTATTGTGGTAGGGTTCTCCAACCCAATTTGATGGACAGAACCCAGTGGCATAACTAAAGTCTAGTGGGTCCCACAGCAAAGTTTGTCTGGGGCCCCCTCCCTAGAGTGTACTCTTGATAGTGACAGTTATGGTGCTGCAGTGGTATCTCCACACTAGATTTATTAAGCTGATGTCTTCAATAAGAAGACTAAAACTGTGCCACTTCACAGGCCATATACTGTAATTGTTCCGTTGACTTGTTGTCTTGTTCTACTCTTCTGCATTGTTGAGTTTATCCACGGTCCCTTCCTGAAACCTAGGAGAACTCAAAGAGAGATTTCACCCAGAATACCTAATGGTTAAGCAGGGTTCCAGGAGTTTGTTAATGAGATCTTTTGTGATCTACTCTGTGTCTGATTTGATGTCTCTCTAGAAGCATGTTTGTGCATAACTGCAAGGACTATGGAAGAATAGGCTTTGTCAATCTTGAAAAGTGTTTATTTAAAATGTTATCTATTCCCTTCCTGGGTTATGTGATCAGACTGAAAAATTCCAAAACTTGTCTGCAGTCTTGTCCTTGCCCACAGCGCCGAAGAGTCATTCAGTGGTTCTTAGGTTTTGGCAATTATTACGGTCAATTCATCCCACATTTCCCTGCACTCACTGCTCCTATCTTTGGACACCAGAGATTAGCCATCACAGGACAAAACTGCTTTCCAGCCCATAAACAAGCCTTCCTTGCATTACCCTAAAGTTACAAGGCAGCTACAGGTGCATCTCAATATATTAGAATATGGTTCTATTTCAAGTGTTTTATTTCTCTAAATGTTGATTATGGATTACAGGTAATGAAAACCCAAATCTAAGAAAATTAGAATATTGTTAAAAAGTTCAGTATTGTAAATTCAGTGTGTCACCTGCCAAGGTTTCCTAAGCCTTTAAATAGTCCCTCAGTCTGGTTCAGTAGGACACACAATCATGGAAGACGCTGATTATGAATTGTATTACTAAATTACTGAGATGAATGAACGTTTCAAAGATATTCTAATTTATTGAGATGCACCTGTAGGTCTGGATTTGGATGCATCTCATATGTGGCTTCTTCTCCAAAACATTTTTCTCTTCCACTACAAATTATGCTATTGGAGATTGCAAGCTTCTTGCAATCAAACTGGCACTGGAGAAATGGAGACATCTGTTTGAAGCTGCTTATCATCTAGTGGTTATCTATACTGAGCACAAAAACTAAACCTACCTACAAATTGCCCAGCACTTGAATCCTCACCAAACCAGGTGGTCTCTCTCTTTGCCCACTTTAACTTCATTTTCCACTTTCATCCCAGAGAGAAAAGCATCAAGGTGGATTCCCTCTCAGTTTCCTTTGATTCTGCTAACCAAGATAATGAGTCCTTATTGATCCTGCTTGTATCATGTCTATTGTCGCCGTTCTGTTTAAGGATATTCCTCCAGGAAAGACATTTGTGACTACTATCAAAAGGGAAAAAATATCAATTGGGTGCAGGGAAGTCAATAATTGCTGGACATTCTGGAGTCCCATAAGACTTTAAACTAATTTCCGGAAACTTTTAGCAGCATATGCTTTCCTGTGATTTGGCAAAATACTAAATCGTACCAGGCCCAAGCAGCTGCCCCTATGAAGATAAGTGCTGATCAAAGGCATAGGTTACCTCCACACTTCAACCCAGGAAACAAAGTTTGGCTGTCCTCTAAGGATTGTCAGTAACACCCAGGCAACTCCTACTGATAGCGACCTATTGGTCTTCTGCAGTGAATTCCAGATACCTGTACTGGGTTAAAGGATGAATTCCAGAGGATCACTTAGGCAACACCCGCAGGAGTGGCCCAAAGTCAAACCAGCTTAGTGACACAGTGGGTCCACACCCACTGCGCTGCAGTGTTTGGTCATTCTAGTTATGCTAACATAAAATTATATTCATATGAAAGCCAATCCTCCTCCATGATATTATTGTCTTTTCTATCTACATATAAAAAGGTAACAAAATTGTCAAAGTGACTACAGTAAAAGTGAATATATAAGGCAAAGCAAGCTGTCCCATCCTCCTGTAGTGTTGATGAAGATGTATTTCATTCCATTGGTATAAATGACTCTCATTCTAAGTATAGCTGCCCGGATGTTACCTGAAACTAATGTGAAGTGAATCTTCTTTCCATGACCCATTAAACTGATGTCTTTAACATTCACAGTATATAAAACCAATAAATGTCCATATATATATATTACATATTCCAATATGTTACTAGATATTGAGTAAAGTAAAATTAACCATTGCTTCTATATTAGCAAACTACATTTACTGCAAGCCCCAATATTTATCTACAAGGTTTTCATTGGTTTCTATTGCCAAACTAATGAAAAGCACAACTGGGGAATTTTATTAAGACTGGTATTTCATACTCCACTCTTAATCTGAAGTGTGCTGGAATAAGATCTGCCAAATTTATACCTTTATAGCTTTTTGTTTTGTCACATTTTGCTGGCCATGTGTCACAAAATGAGATAAATCTGATGGGCTCCTTTCACTAAACCCCACAAACTTTTCTTGTCATTTGTCAAGTGGTGATAGAAGTGAAAAAAGTTGCTCAAAAAATGGGAATTCTTTTTTTTATGACAGAAAAGTGGCAAAAAGCCCTTGATAAATTTCCCTAATAACATTTTCATGCTTAATACTGTAAGTGAGGGATTTTAGAGGAAGCCCATTGCAAATGTGCCAAATACAATCCCCAAATCACAGTATTCTCGCTCTGCTCTCCTCACTACTGGTTAGGCTGTACAAGAGGTCTGCACCTTGCTCTAAGGCTGAGGCCCCACGTTGCGGAAAAGCTGCTTTTTGTGTTGCAGATTGTGCTGCTTTTTTTGAGCCAAAGCCAATAGTGAATTTAAAAGATTGGAAAACATAAGCACTTCCCTATTTCCCATTCCTTTTCAAGCCACTACAGTGTAGTGCAATGCCATCAATCCAGTGGCTTAGACTCCCACTAATGTAGGTCTCTGCTCTCCATCAATAGCAGTCTGTCACCCCCTGCAATGGGTCACCACTCCCACTGGCAAGGATGGTTACTAACCACAGATAAGAATAGATATTATACTTGATCTTAGCCAAAAGACAGAGAATCGAGCAGCTCTGTACACTGTGCTTCTCTTTCTGGGTGCTGGTTAATGGGTGGGAGTGTTGTTGGGCCCACATCTATTTAATTATGGTGACTTATCCTAAGGCTAGGCCATCAGTTTTGATATACCAGAAAACACCTTTAAATGTAGTCTGTCACCACACCATATCATTCTAGGTGTGACCTCAATCAAATAGTGCTTAACCTTGTGAATCGGTGCCTCCATTGTCAAGATCACCATTTTTACAAGTGAGCTGTTTGACGTAACAAGAGTGTTGCCTCTTACCTCTTTGGAGCAACAGCAATGTCCTTGTTTCTCCAAAGAGCTCATTTACATATTGACAAAAGGAGTGATATCTCAGCAACAGAGGCGCCGATTCACAAGGGGACATCACCGTTTGATTCAGATGACCCTAGCCTATCTGTGGGACTGAATCCATAAGCTGGATTCTGGTAACTCCCCTTAATCACAGATGCCGCAACCCAGACGGAGGAGACCGGAGGATGGGAGTAGTAGTGGTGGTTGCTGTGCCACCTAGCAGGCCGAGCACACTCCCCAACCGCTCCAGTCGCACTCCTAGGCCGGACAAAGTCGAGGGGGGTCCTGCAGCACTACCGGATAGTGGTGGTAGTAGTTCTATTTCCCGGGGAACTTCCAGTTGAAGTGGGGACCTCTTCTACCTGAGCCGGTGTGGTGTTGTTCGGAAGAGCCCTGATGGTAATGCAGGCACGACTCAGGATTCAGCGATGCAGGTAAACCAAACAGCCTTTTATTAGGTAACTGGAACAATGAGGCAACAGCAGCTTTCCAAATGGGGGTAAATGGGGGTAGTAGTACAGTGTCCAAACCCCAGCCTTGGTTCTAGGAGGCCTGACAAGGAACTGGTTACCTGAAGACTAGGCCTGAAGTAATCCTCCTGAAGGCTGTGATGGCTAACCGTTGGCCTCAGTGCAGCTTGTGGGGGCAGGAAACCTCTGCACACCCTCACTGTTCCACTGCTCACACTAGACTGACTGCCTTCAGACCAAGGGTTACCGTGGAGATGGAGTCCCCCACAACTCCGCCCAGTGGCCTGTGATAGGCCAGGGCTAACCAAGTCTGGGTTTGAACAATGTAGGGGGAAATACAGAGGTAAGCTGCATAATAATGACATTTAACATGGGACAGAACATACAAACATAAAACCCAGAGGCACAATGACAAACACATAAAAGCAGTAACACTCTGGGATGCTGCACAGATTTGCCATTTTTTTTTGATAAAAGTAAACACACTAATACTTGCCATCGTCCCTATGGCAGAATCAACCTCTAGCAGGCATTTCTTAATAAACATTTACTAGTCTCTGACATCAACTGGGAGAAATGTTTTCTACTAACTGCTGGGGCTTGCTTCACTCAGTGGCGGCTGACTAAGCGGAGTTAGAAAGCAGAGTTGGTTATGTTGAGTGTGATTTAGTGGACAGTTTGGGTTATGCACATATGGTTATGACTATATCAAGTTTCTTTTATGTGCGCAGTTTGTTATAGTACTATTGACACACTTTAAAACCCTTCTTTCTTTTGCATCTAATTGGTTATTGTATCCAGGTGTACCCTTTCCTGACATCCACCATACTATTTCAGCAGATTTCAGTTATTTAAATATGGTGGAGAAATGGTAGCAATGCACGCAATCAATTCGAAGTTGACTATGTCAAAGCTGCCCGAGACGCCATTTTCCTGAGATCCTGGGCTGGAAATCCTTTACTATGACAGCCAGGAGCCTAATGAAGGTTCCCAGGGTTGTCATTCATTTGCTTCTATTACAGGCTGTGCTAGGCACAGCTCGGTATTTTTCAATACACTGCAATGCATTGTAGTATATTGAATTGGTGATCAGACCCCTGTGGTTCAAAACCCCTAGAGGGTTTCAAAATAAGTTGTTGTTTTGTTTTTTTTTAATGTAAAAAAAAATATTGAAAAATTAAAGTATTCAAAATTCAAATCACTCCCCCTTTCCCTAGAACGCATATAAAAGTACATAGTTACATAGTAGATGAGGTTGGATGAAGACATCAGTCCATCAAGTCCAACCTATAACCCTACAGTCCCCTACAGTGTTGATCCAGAGGAAGGCAAACAACCCTATGAGACTTTTGCCAATTGCCCCATTTCAGGGGGGAAAAATTCCTTCCTGACTCCAATCTGGCAATCACTATAAAACCCGAATCAACGTGTCCTTAAAATCTAGAACCCATAATATTGTTCTGTTCGAGAAAGGCATCCAAGCCCTCTTTGAACTTGTTCAATGAATCCACCATTACCACTTCCTGGGGCAACAACTTCCTGTTTAAATAAACTTAAACACATACACATTAGGTATCCCTGTGTCTGAAACACCCAGTCTACAAAGAAAAACAAGAGACAAGCCACCATTTTTTTGCTGTTTCACCTTTCATAAAAATTTGAATAAGGGTAAAGCACCTCACCTATTGAATCGCTGCTATAAAATACTGTGGAAAAAAAAGTGGCAGAAACTCATCGTGCTTTTTTCCGCATCGTTTTTCCTTGCGATTTCGCAAAGTTTTCCTCTGTGGACTTTCTGCCTCTATTATACCTATACGGAAAACACCAGCATATCCACAGGTATAATTGAAAACGCAGCCTTTCCGCTGCAGATTTTCTTCTGTAATGTGTGGTTGGGATTAGCCATATCAAAACATCAGGCATTCCCCAGAATGGTATAAACAAAACGTATACCTTGCCCCGCACAAAAAGACACCTTATGCAGACCTGTACACAGAAATTTTTAAAAGTTACGAGTGTCAGCATATTGTTTTGCAAAGTTTTGGATTTTTTTTTTTTAACGGTACAAGGTGTTTTCCACAGATAACTTGCACCTGAATGGAAGGGTGTCTGCTTGCGGGGGTGGCAGAGCATTTAAACTAGGAACGAGGAAGGAAGGGACAAACAGATATAGTAGTAGATAGGTCACAAAGGAGATAGTGTGATTGTGACCACTGCTAAAATACTCCCTTTGGGCGGATGTGGCTTTCCTACAGGAAACCCACTTTGACCACATTGGCTCATTTAACTTTGCCCGTCATTATTATTCCACCGCTTACTCAGCGTATGAGAGTCGGAGGAAGGGTGGAGTGGCTATTATGTTGTCCTGCTCCTGTCCTATCTCCATTGCGCCTTCGCTTTTGGACGCCCAGGGCCGTTACATTATATTGAAAGGTCTTCTCCATGGCCAGTCCGTAGTCCTTTGCAACATTTATGCTCCTAATTCCTCTCAAATCCCTTTCCTTAAGCGAATGCTGCAGAGGCTTTGGGACTTCCCTGGCGCTGCGTTGCTACTGGGAGGAGATTTTAATATGATCTTCTCTGAGCGGATGGATCGGTTGTCCCTTGCTGACACCCCTTTGGGTGCCGCTCCGCTGCACCTTGCTAGGGAGTTTCGTCGCATCATCAGGTCTGCAGCCTTGTATGATCTCTGGAGGGTTGATAATCCTACTGCCCGCTCTTACACGTTCTACTCTCACCCCCATAGCACACATACTAGAATAGATTATTTTTTTGGTAATATTCTTACGCTTCGTCTTATGACTGGAGCAGATATTGGCCCCATTTTGTGGTCTGACCACGCTTCTGTTCAGATTTCCCTGTCACCCACCCCACTCCCTGCCAAACACTGCCACTGGTGTCTTAACAAATCCCTGCTGCACTCCCTCCCAGGAAGCCCTCCGCACACATCTCCTAGATTACTTCAGTACCAATGTAGGGCCAGTCCTATTTACCTCTACCCTTTGGTAGGCAGTGATGAGGGGACATTGCATAGCCATGGCTGCTCGGCTTAAAAAAGATAAGTTAGCTAGGAAGGTGGCCCTGAGGGCCCAAATACGATCCCTTTCGGAGCATCTGGCAGCCCGTCCCTCCGCCAGCTAGTTCTTGCTCGGGTCAATCTACGCGATGTCACTACTCGAGCCACTCAGCACCTCCTCCTTTATAGTAGACAACGTTATTATGAGAGGGGTAATAAGGCCCACACTCTTTTAGCTAGGGCCCTTCGGGAGTGTCAGGTCTGTCCCCCACGCTGTCCGTAACTCGAGGGGGCTTCTCCATCATCACCCTGTTACTATAGTGACCCTGTTTCAGGAGTACTACTCAAAACTGTACAATCTCCCCCCGCCGGTTGCCCCAGGTCCTACGCCAAGTCAGCTGGATCTGGAGGCATATCTAACCGCCTGTCGCCTTCCGTCGCTCCTGTCTTCGGTGCTGGACTCCCTAAATGCCCCTATTACTAATGAGGGGATCACTGGCATATTGAGGATCCTTCCCAATGGTAAGGCCCTGGGTCCGGATGGGTTCACTTACTCGTATTATAAGGTCTTTCAGGTTGAACTGGTCCCCCATCTGTGTAGTCTCTTTAATTCATTCCTGGAAGGTACCCCTGTCCCTCCAATGATGCTCCACTCCCACATTACCCTAATCTCCAAGCCAGGTAAAGATCA
Source organism: Leptodactylus fallax (assembly GCA_947044405.1). Lineage (NCBI taxonomy): Eukaryota > Metazoa > Chordata > Amphibia > Anura > Leptodactylidae > Leptodactylus > Leptodactylus fallax. The sequence continues at coordinate 8,271,504 of CAMRHE010000045.1, forward strand.
TAATGACTGCTCTATTGCCCTATTGCCCTTCTGAATACTAACCTTAAGCTCTTCACTAAACTTCTGGCTAATAGACTTAGCGGTTGGCTACCCTCTCTTGTCCATAAGGACCAGGTGGGTTTCGTCCCCTGCCGTCAGGTGGGGAGACAACACCATAAGGGCTGTGGATCTGATTGATGTGGCCATCCGTTCGGCTACCCCCACCCTTGTCTTGAGCCTCGATGCAGAGAAGGCTTTCGATCGCCTTGACTGGTCCTTCATGTTGGTCACTCTTAAGCACTTCGGATTTTCAGGAGCTTTACTAACTGCGTTCTGATCCTTGTACTCTACCTCCTCAGCAGTCGTCAAGCTTCCGAATGCCACCTCCCCCCCTTCCCTATCCGTAATGGGACCCGTCAGGGATGCCCCCTTTCCCCTCTAATCTTTGCTCTTTGTATTGAGCCTCTAGCATCCTGGATTAGGTCCAACCCAGATGTTACTGGAGTTGCGGTCCATGATAGGGAGTTTAAGGGATCTCTCTTTACGGATGATGTCCTTTTAACCCTTACCAACCCCCATACTACCCTTCCTAATCTCTTAAATACTCTCAGGGATTATGGTAGCCTATCAGGCTACAAGGTTAATCCTACAAAGACTGAGGCCCTCCCCCTTTTTTTCAGCTACTTAGAATTAACTACAACTTTCAATGGAGAGACCGCTCGCTCCGCTACTTAGGCATCCAGCTCTCTTCGACCTACTCCTCCCTATACTCAGCCAACTATCCTCACTTATTTAATGAACTACGCTCCCTCCTGGATAAATGGCACCCCCTTCACATTTCCCTGCTAGGGCGGATCACAGCAGTTAAGATGTCTCTCCTCCCTAAGCTTCTCTATTATTTTGAAACACTCCCAGTGGCGGTTCCGAGATCTGAACTGCGTTCCCACACATTCTGCATTACTACTGGGCAGTTCATTTCAGAGTTATTCCGTTTTGGGCAGCCTCCCAGGCCTACACCAAGTGGGTTGAAATAGAAAAGCTTTGGTTGGCCCCTGTACATCCGAATGCTTTCTTGTGGTCTCGCTCCTCCCCCCTCACTTGCTATCCCCCTCCTGGGGCCTATTGAATTTACGAGGGCGCTTTGGATTACTTGCTCTAAGTTATTTGCCTTAGCCTCTCGCTCAACCTCCATGATTTCATTTCTCTATAACCCACTCCTCCCGGAGGGACACTCTTCTGCTATGGTGCACCCGTGGAGCAGGCTAGGCTTGTTCCATATCGTAGACCTGGTCGATCCTTCGACCCTGGAGCTCAGGTTATTTGAATACTTCACCTCGGCCCTACGCTTGCCGGCCACAGAGTGGTTACATTACCAACAAATATCCCACTTTGCTCAGGCTCAACTTGGTTCCACGCGGGTCTCACTTCCCACAGCTTTTGAGAGACTGTGCCGAGCTGGCACCTCTACAAAGGGGCTTATATCCAGTATATATAGACTCTTGTCCTCTCCTGGGGGATGATCCCCCCCAACCCATAAGTACATGACTAAGTGGACGGAAGCTTTAAGTGGGCAGGTCTCACCCGGACAGTGGCAGATCATATGGTCCCGAACTGTCAAATCCTCATCCTGCATCACGTTTCGTGAAACCAAATACAAAATCCTTATGGACTGATATCATATGCCAGCCTTGCTCCATACTTTTAACCCCACTATTCCCTCTTCGTGTTGGCATTGTCAGACCTCGTTGGGTACAGTGTGTCATATCTTCTGGGATTGCCCTATCATCCGCTTATTCTGGATGGAGGTGCAACTCCTTACTGAAGCTCTCTTTGTGCAGGGGGTCTGTGTGAGGAATGCCCTCTCTGACAGTACAGGGCTATGGATCAGTACTGTCAGGAGGGGGCTTTCCTCACAGCCCAGCGATGACGCTAAGCTGTGAGGAACACCCTTCTGACAGTGGTGAGATATTGGTGCCGAAATTAACGGCATCGATATCTCCAGCCCCGGGGCACATACCGGGAAAACCGACAGGGTGCTGAATTCAGCGCACTGCCGGCTTTCTAGAGGTATATAAAACTGCATATGCATGAGGACATGAAAGTGGCTATATACAGGAGTATGTGACATGGTGGCACAGACCCCAAATAAATAACCAAAATAAATAACATTAAACAAAACATTATTAAGAATAAATAAAGACACGACACACCACCAACTGTGGAATAAAATTGTCCGCGATGTTTTATTAAGGGGTTACCCAATTACAATAAATAATGAATTCAAAATAAATAAATAAATAATCAATAAATATAAATAAATAAATTAATTAATTAATATATTAAAAACTAACTAGAACTGTTAAAAACACAATATAATCAAAACTCAGTAACAACCCAGTCCTCCCAGCAAATAGCTGGGAGACTATCAAACCACTAATAAAACATTGCGACAAAGTAAAACAAAATCTTTTTTACAGGAGGGAGGGCGTGCGCTGACTCCAGATCGGTTCTTCCTGACTGACCCGGACCTCTGACAGATGTGGATATTTATCTTCAGCGGATTCCCGCCGCTCCAACAGCTGGACCAATCAGCTGTTCCAGATGACTGCTGGGCAGACTCCAAAACCAAAATAAATAACCTGCTCGTGACAGCTGACCTGGGCATGAACTCACTGGTAAGTACTGTAAAGAAACTCAGAAACATAGAATTACCTCATAACTTAAACCACTTCATGCCAATTAATTTAATCAAATTATTAAAACCAAATTTTAACTTTTTTTATTGGGGTCGTGCCACCATGTGTCCCTGTGATGATTCCGCTTAAATATGGCTATAACTCAAAGCTGTATTTTGGTCTCTGGGTAGCGTATCTCTTTACTCATAAGGTGCGCAGCCATAATCATAGGTATATTGCTAATAGTGGCCGGACTGGAACAATAGGGCTTTGTATCCATCCCAGCAGGGCTCCATTGTATTCCTACATAGCCCTGAGTGATCAAAGAAACATGCATTGTGCAGATAGATCAGACCTGGTTGATAACATTGTATCATTCCACTTGGTCTCAGCTCTATACAAAAAATCTGGACTTGAGTGCATTATTCAATCAGACTTGCTGCCGCCGGTGACCTCATTCTGGGAGGTGGCATAAAGGGTATAAAAGATGAGGTAAGAGGCAATGGGAGGAGATTGTGCTGGGACCACAGGATATTACAGACAGACCACTGTGAAGAGCATGCAGGCGGGATTGTTGTATTAATGCCACATGCTAAACAGCCTCCACTGGTTATTCACACATGACAGAGCATGTGTGAGTGTTGGATTATAGAGCCACATCAAGGAGATGCGTGGTAAAGTAATTATTTCACCTTTATTCCCTTTTATTTTAAGTACTGTATATTGTAACTAGTAACTGTTAATGCTTGCATACATCTGCATATCTGTTCTGAACTGCATGTGTTAGATGTTAATACCGACCCATTTAGGGGTTAATAAATATATAAAATTTAGAAAGCTTGTCTTGTATTTATCTTGTGAACCCGGCACTCACTGGCGGTGAGTGTGGTTTTTATATGAAAGAAGACTCAGGTGTGGCCACAGCGGTGTTGGCGCACTGAAGATCTTTCACATTGGTGGCAGCGTAGTGGGATCTTAGGATAAACGGCGTGTGTTGGTGACCTTTATCACTCACATGCTGGGGATTGTAGTAATCCTATGAGACAAGCTCGGTATTAAAGCAAGCATTAAGATACAGTGAAAGTTTGATACAGTGCTGTTCCCCTCCCTTACTCTTTGTATTCTATCCTATCTTTTATTTGGCAAATACCAGTGGATGGCTAGTGGGCTCAGAAGCAGATCTCCAGAATTGCTGAACCAGGCTTTTGGAGATCCTGAGCGTATGGCTGAAATGGAGGCAGCCACAGCCATGCAGAGAATCGAGCAGAGTCCTGATTTTGGGGCTAGGCCAGGAAGTGCGGCAAGCAGCCCGGTCCCAAGGATTACTTCACCAGGAGAGACCAGTAGCCCCAGCCTTGTCGGGGGAGTGGCTTCATACTGGCAAACGGCCCTGCAACAAATAGGCACCAGTGACCCTAACACATACCTGCAGGTGTTGTGCCGTTTTATGGAAGCTGTAGAACAAGAATGGCAGGACGCAGAACGGCAGGCAGATCGTGAGGCAGCAGAACGGCAGGCTGATCGTGAGGCAGCAGAACGGCAGGATGTTCGTGAGGCAGCAGAACGGCAGGCTGGTCGTGAGGCAGCAGAACGAGAACGGCAGTACCAGCTTGAGCTCAAAAGGATGGAGCTCTCCCAGCAGGCGCAAACTCCAACAACCCTGCACAGACCCTCAAGTTGGAAGGAGAAGCCAGGCCGGAGGTCACCACAGCCGTCTGTCGTCAGGTCAGGTGAGACAAACTATGCCCCGGGTGGTCCCTCCCCTGTCCTAAGAACTCTGGGCACCCTAGTGACCTTCCCCAAACCCCAAGGGGAGGTGCGGCGGGGCCATGCCTGTAACCAGACAGGACATTTCAAGGAGGAGTGCCCCAACCGCCCTGAGAACTTCCCTGTTTCCCAAGCCACAGCAGGTGGCCCATCTGTGTATCTGGACTGGGGTGCAGAAAAAGGAATGCGGACTGTGGGACTATTGACTGATTTGCTTGCTAATGTACTGTTGGGAACTGATTTAGGACCTATGATGTCCCAATATGGGGTGGGGAGCACTCCAATTTACTGTGATAAACTGTCTATGATTAATGCTGATAATGTGTCTGTCATATCTGCAGAGAGGGCCCGTAACCCCCTCTCTGAGATACTTCCCATGGCAGTCAATGTAAATGCTAATGAGTTGCCTTCAGCTGAGAGCAAGGAAGATGCCAATGAGCTTCCTGCAACCCAGCTCAGCAAAAATGTTATTGATGCTTTGTTCACTCCCGTGCTAGGAGCCAGTGAGACTTTGTCTGTAGACACACCCACATCTGCGGGGGCGTCTCCCTCCCAGCTTGTTAACATGTCTACTGCAGATCTCATTGAGGCCCGGTGTGAATTAACAATTGCTAATGAAGGTACTGTCAATGTGTTTTTATGCGGGACAACATGATGTTTTTATTGATACCATTTGGGGAAAGATCTGATAGTTTGATCACTTTTTATTCAATTTTTTATAGGAGACAAAGTGTTGAAAAAAATGCTATTTGGCCATTTTGATTTTTTTTTCCCCGCTATGCCGTTCACCGTATTGGATAAATATTTTAATATTTTAATAGTTCGGGCATTTTGGAGCATGGGGATACCTAAAGTGTTTATGCTTACTTTTGTTTATTTACTTTTATATCTGATCTAGGGAAAGGGGGGGTGATTTGAACTTTTGTGTTTTTTTTATTTTTTCATACTTTTAAAAACTTTTTTTTTTTATACTTGTATGATCAGACTCCCTAGGGACCTTGAAAACTAGGGAGTCTGATCGATCATACTATTCACTGCGATACTACTGTATCGCAGTGAATAGCAAAATGCCTTCACTGCTATTAGACGATGCCTCTGGCCTTCAATAGGCTCCCAGCTGTCATGGCAACCAAGCGCCGCCCTCCGATGATGTTCTGGAGGGTGGCGATCAGGTAAAAATGGCGGCACCCGTGGCGGCTGCGCAATTTAGACGCCACGGTCCCGTTTGACCGCGACATCTAAAGGGTTAACAGCCGCGATTGGTGCAGGCACCGATCGCTGCTGTTAGCGACAGGTCCTAGCTGTATTATACAGCCAGCACCCGCGGTGTATGAAGAGCGCTTAGCTCCTGAGCGCTCTCCATACATTGTCATGCAACTCAGGACGTACTATTACGCCCTGGGTCGTAAAGGGGTTAAATCACCCCCCTTTCCCTAGATCACATATACAGTACATATTGTCCCGCAAAAAAAGACACCTTATACAGCTCCGTACACTGAAATATAAAAAAATTAAAGGTCAGAATATGGTGATTCAAAAAATTTTTTTTTCTTCAAAATGTAGAATTTTTGTAGTTATTAAAACATAAAAAAAAATATATAAATTTGTTATCACAGTGATCGTACTGACCTGCAGAATAAAGCTAACATAGCATTTTTACCACAGTGAGTAGAAGCCATAAAAAAAAAAAAAAGACATAAGAAAATGGCGGTACTGCATTTTTCTCAATTCCACCTCATTCTGAATTTTTTTTATTTAATAAATAGTGCATTTTGAAGTACAACTTGTCACGCAAAAATCAAGCCCTCATATGACTACGTAAACAGAAAAATTTGAAATTCATGTCTTTTGGAATGTAGGGAGTAAAAAACGAAAACACAAAAATGAAAAATGGCTGCGTCTCCTAAGGTTTAAAGAGTTACATTTCTTCAGTCTTGAGAAGAGGCATTTAAGGAGAGACATGATAAATCTGTATAAATATATAAATGACCCCTACAAGAAACCTGTAGGAAAAGCTGTTCCATGTAAAATCCCCTCACAAAACAAGGGTGCACTCCCTCTATCCAGAGAAAAAAAGGTTTACTCTCGAGAGCCAGCAAGGCTTCTTCACTGTAAGAACTGTGAATCTGTGGGATAGCCTACCCCAGGAGCTGGTTACAGCAAGAACAGATGACAGCTTAAAAAAAAAGGCTAAGATGCCTTTATAGAGCAAAATAGAATGGATGCTTATGGAAATGTATAGAATACTTATTTCCTTCAATCATGCCCCTTAATGGACATATGTCTTTTTTTTTTTTTTTATCAACCATACTATGTTACTCCTCCATAGAGAATTATTTCAGATTTAAAGTTCTATACAGCCCATTTCAAACTGCAACAGCACCTAAATGGAATTTTATCCAAGCTTTGACATACTTTTCTATGTAAGATCCCTACAACTCTGGGGGCATGGTTTGCGCGTATACCGACCGGACGCATGTGAGTTAAGCTGTAGCAGGAACCCACCATTATCCTGTATCTATCCTGCCAACCATAGTGCCCTGGTGCCCCCAAAACCCCTCAGTGACTTGCCTGCAGCGGGTTCGGGTCAGTGGTGCCGCTCACTGCCTCCTGCTGCATCGCTGCGGCCGGCTGGAGATTGGTCCTGAGAGCTGCGGCGGCCATCTTGCCGACAGGGTCCTGCAGCACCGGCTCGCAGCACTTCCTTGAGCCGCTGCACACGAGGTCTGCAGCTCTCTGTTCTCCTGTGCTCAGCGCTGCCAGGTATAAGGACGGGTGCAGGGGCGCACTGCTAATGAAGCGAAGTGAGGCAGCCGCCTCATGCGGCACTGTCCATCACTGTCTGGGGGGCGGCATTTTTACCATTTTAGGATAGGCTGCTTTAAAAAAAACAAAGCTGAGCGGGGCCTGTCCTGGGCTGGTTTACGAGACCTCTGCATGTCAGCGCAGGCGGTTATATAATGACGTCATCGCGCTTCCTACGCTGACACGCAGACGTTGAGGACAAGAAGAGGAGGCGGCGGCGGCGGCTCCATCATGGGATTGCAGGTAGGTGACAATATCTTTTTTTTTTTATATATAAATAGGCCCGTAACCTGCTGGAGTATCCCCAGCAGATAACGGCCTATTTACTTATCGATCCCTGCATCTGTGAATGCCCCCGCTTCCCCTTCTGCTATCGGACGCAAAAGGGGGAATCAGAAGCGGCTGTTAGCGGCAGCGGGGATCGGTAAGTGAGGCCTAATACTACTATTATTATACTCCGGGGTCTTTTCAGACCCCGGAGTATAATAATCGGAGACCCAGGGGAGGTGATAAACATAAAAACCATTGTTACTCACCTCTCCAGCGATCCAATGTTGCTCCCAGCAGGCTATGGCCTTCTTTGGTGACGTCCCAGGCGTCACGTGAGCCAGCCCGACGTCATTATGTGGCGACACTGGTCTGTGCAACATTGAAGAGGGCCGAAAGCAGGGAGCGCACCAGAGCCCAGGTAAGTAACACCGGTTTTTATGTTTGTCACCAACTGGGTCTCTTAGACCCCAGAGTATAATAATAGTTCATGGGTGGGTTACTATGGAGCAGAATACTGTGTGCAGGGGCCACTATGAGGCATAATACCGTGTGCAGGGGCCACTATGGGGCATAATACCGAGTGCAGGGACCACTATGAGGCATAATACTTTGTGCAGGGGCCACTATGGAGCATAATACCGTGTGCAGGGGCCACTGCGGGGCATAATATTGTGTGCAAGTGCCACTATGTAGCATAATACCGAGTGTAGGGGCCACTATGGAGCATAATACCGTGTGCAGGGGCCACTATGAGGCATAATACCGTGTGCAGGGGCCACTATGGAGCATAATACCGTGTGCAGGGGCCACTATGAGGCATAATACCGTGTGCAGGGGCCGCTGCAGGGCATAATACCGTGTGCAGGGGCCGCTGCAGGGCATAATACTGTGTGCAGGGGCCGCTGCGGTGAATAATACCGTGTGCAGGGGCCGCTGCGGGGCATAATACCGTGTGCAGGGGCCACTGCGGGGCATAATACCATGTAATACTGTGTGCAGGGGCTGCTGTGGGCCATAATACCGTGTAATACTGTATTAAAAAAAAAACACCTACTCACCAGTCCCTTGTGCTCCAATGTCTCCCACCACAGTCTGGTTCTGCTGCTCTGGTGTTCTCTTCTGGCAGAAGTCCCCACCACACATGACCGCTGAGGGGAAGAAAACACTGGAGCAGCAGGACTGGAACACGCTGGGAGGCACCGGAGCACCTTCCCCAGCCTCATATTAAAAAAGTGGTTATCTTGGACAACCCCTTTAAGGTGGCACTTGGGCTTTATTAAAGGGTCTTTCCAGCTCATTTTTATTGATGTTCTATCCTTAGGACAGATTAACAATAAGAGATCAGTGGACCCCGCCTCTGATCAGCTGTATGAAGGAGGTATGGCGCCTGTTTATATCACACACTGTCTGTTTATAGTGACCGTGTGATGTAAATATAGCCTTGTCACATAGACGTGTATAGGACAAGGCTGTAGTTACATTACATGGCCGCTATGAGATGAATGACACTATGTAAACTGAGAAGCGGTCACGGTGCTTACACAGGTACCACAGTTCATTCAAACAGCTGATCAGTGGGGGTCCTGGGTTTTTGAGCCCCACTGATTAGTTTATTAATGGCCTGGAAAACCTTTTAATTAGTTAACACCTGGGGCATTATTAATAAGGGCACTATTTATAAAGGGTACACGCAGACATTATTAATATAAAGATGCACTTGGGGGTATTATTCATTATGGGGGGGGTTATATCATATATTTTATAATTGGGGTAGCAGCAGGATGGGTGTGCAGGTGAGGACAATGTGAGTCAGGTGCCTGGAAAAGTGAGGAGCCAAAGATGTCTGTGTTGTAAACTTTACAGAGACAAGTCACAGCTGGAAGAAGTGGTCATGGCGGTCCAAAGGGAAGAGAAGGGAAATGTGACCGATTAGTCAGAGACGTCACCTGTAAGTCACAAAATGTTACTGCACTGTATTCACCTAAATGATAGAGGATAAATACCTGAGTGATGGGGGTCTGTCAGCTAAGACCCCCACTGAGCCTGAGAATTGGATTTTTTTCCCCCCCACTGGTTGGGAATCCAGCCTGGCTGCGGCTGAATATAGGCATGTCACTTGGTGGATGGACGAACCCACGTGGCTCTCATTCACTTCGATGGGACTTCCGAAGATACCCGAAGTCCAGTACTCAGCTATCTGCGGCGCTCCTATTATAAAGAATGGCGGCCACGTGGCCTCGTCCATCCACCAAGCAGAAGATGTGTGAAGTTACTTTCATTGTTAATGCCGTGTTGTTGATCTGATACTGAAGTAATGCAGTAAGAAGAATTCTTAAAAACTGTTTCATAAGTTTGTGTATGTTTATTATACGACAATAACAACGTGTGACGCTAACAGCATGTAAACGCAATTTTATATATTTTTTTTGGGGGGGGTGTCTTTCGATAGTCCGCCTCAGGCAGCAAAGAGGCTAGGTTCACCACTGGACGGGTGGACCAGCTTAACCCCCTGTGCACCACACTGCTGATCCCCATCCAGGCCAGCTCCTCTAATGCCATCTACTGTACTGTGATCATTGATGCGCGTGTCCCTCTGATAACACTTGCTGGCGGAGTTGCTACTAATCCTCTGATAACATCTACTGATCTTGATTGCTGCACACTGTCCCTCTGATAACACCCGCTGGCGGGGCTGCCAGCGCGTGCCGTGACTGTTTGCTGCTGATCCTCTGGTGGCACCTACTGATCTTGATTGCTGCACGATCTCCCTCTGATAACATTTAATGGCGGACCTACCAATACAAGCCGTGACTGTTTGCTGTTGATCCTCTGATAACACCTACTGATCTTGATTGCTGCACAGTGTCCCTCTGATAATACCTGCTGACGGGGCTGCCAGTATATGCTGTGACCGTCGCTGCGGATCCTCTAATAACACCTACTGATCCTGATTGCTGCACACTCTCCCTCTGGCAGCGTCTGCTGGCGGAGCTGCCGGTACGGACCGGGCTGTCTGCTACTGCTCCTCTGATAACACCTACTGATCTTGACTGCTGCACGCTCTCCCTCTTATAACAACTGCTGACAGGGCTGCCAATACAAGTTGTGACTGTCTGCTGTTGATCCTCTGATAACACCTACTGGCGAAGCTGTCGGTACAAGTCGTGACTGTTTGCTGCTGATCTTCTGACTCCGTGCTACACCTCTGACAGTACCTACTGCCGGCGTTGTCCTACCTACCACTGCCCTTGCCTCCGGTTTTCAGACACAGCCTTGTGATCATGAGTCGACAACAGAAGGGATCGACTTCTGAGCGCCTCCGGGGTTTTGCTAGGGACCAGCCGCAAAGAAGCCCGCCGGAGCCACCGCCGTCGACTGAGGAACCTGAACCTACCCTGCGGCATGTTACGGAGCAGTTACTGGAGGCTATCCAATGTAGCACATCCTCCCTCACGGGTAAAATTGAGGAGGTAAAGATAGACGTTGGGCTCCTCCGCCAAGATTTTCAAACTCTTCAAAACAGAGTAAAAGAAACGGAGGATCGCATATCCCTACTGGAGGACAACGCTGCCCCAGTGCCAGAGAAGCTCGCCGCATTGGAAAGAGAAACCGATCTGTGGACCCAGGGGGCGGACGACCTGGAGAATAGGCTCCGCCGTAATAATCTACGAATCCTGGGCCTGCCGGAACGGGTGAAGGGAGCTGCTTCATGTGAATTTATAGAGAAATGGCTGAAAGAGACCCTGCCTGATCAGACCTTCTCTCCTATTTTTGCAGTGGAAAGGGCTCACTGAGTCCCCGCCAGACCGCCTCCTCCAGGAGCACCTCCTCGGCCTTTCCTGGCCCGTCTCCTGAGCAGCAAAGACAGGGATGCAGCATTGAGAGCGGCACGGCAACTTCGGGAGATAAAGTTCAACGATGCCCAAGTCTCCATTTTTCCTGACTTCTCTACAGCACTACAGAAGACGTGTACTACCTTTGTTGCTGTGAAGCGGCGCCTACGGGAACGCTCCATCCAGTACTCTATGGCATATCCTACTCGTCTTCAAGTGATCTACAATGACAAGACCACCTTCTTTACTTCTCTGCGAGAGGTGGAGGACTGGTTAAACTTATTGCCTCGGTCTCTCAGACGATAGCCGTCTGCGGCGCGGTTGGGTAAGGGGCTCTTGCGGCCTAATATCTTTATATGGACTTTACTGTGATTTACCCTGTTCTAATGTCTATTGCTGCCTGTTAATTTCATCTATTTGGGGTTCGGGTGCAAGACTCCGGAGTCTTACTGAAACTATATGTTGTGGGTTCTCTGTGTTTCACCACGCAGAGATTGTTCCTGCCCTGGACTTCTAGGGTGCGCTGCTTCCCCCCTTTTACTAAGTGCCACATAGTTTGCAAAAGTGAGTCTAGACTCCTTCCCTCATGGTTAGTTTACCCCCTACGGCTATTAGTTCTTGGTTTCAATGTTGCTGCGGATCTATATTTTTCTTCATGCTCCCCTTTCAGGTACGGGTGGAGGATGGTGTCCCACCTGTGGTGATTCCATTACAACTTACCATGGCAACCCTTAAACTGTTCTCATGGAATGTGAGGGGAATGGGTAGCGCTAAAAAGCGCTTAGTCATCTTCTTCCAACTAAGAAGACATGTCTCAGATATAGTGTGCTTGCAGAAAACTCACCTTACTCCTAACACGACCCAGCTTTTGTGAAAGCCATGGTCCTTAGACTCCACTCACACCTCTACTCTAGAGGTGTATCTCTTTTAGTCCACCGCAGACTTAGATGGGAGCCTGGCCTCACCGTTAGAGACCCGGAGGGGCGTTATGTCTTTGTTCAGGCCTGGATAGATTCTAAACTATATGTCATTATTGGTCTCTATTTGCCACCTGCATCTGACCTCTCTGTACTACATGAAGCTGCCCAGTTTGTATCTAGATTCCCGGCTTCCACGGTGCTATGTGTGGGTGATTTTAGACAAATTTACGACTGATGTGTCCCCCTCCCCCATAGCTGGACCTACTCCTTTGGCCCACCTCATACAAGAATTGGGATGGTATGACCTGTGGCATCTTAAACACCCCCAGGCCTGGGTATATTCCTGCTACTCTGCTACGTACCACACTCTATCTCAAATTGATCACGCCTTGGGTAATGTTAAAGCTAGCTCCCAGCTAATTGCTATTTCATATTTGCCTAGGGCCACATCCGACCACTCACCCTTGTTGGTGGAAATCGGACAGGGTGTCTCCCCAGGCCATCCACACAATTGGCGTATTCATCCCTTTTGGCTCAAACTTATAGCTACCAATGACCATATTCCGACCAATTACACACCTTTCTAGATATCAACTCTCCAGGTACTACATCTATCATCTTATGGGAAACTACCAAGGCATACTTGAGAGGCTGTATCAAATCTTCTATTGCACATATCAAGCGAGAGTCCTCCTCCCTAGAATCTGAGCTAGCTAATAAATGTGCTTCCCTGGAAGCAGCCTACATTATTGACCCCAGTGAGGACTCTAAAAATGCATGGCTCCAAATGGGCAGACAATATTTGCATGTTCTGTATGACAAAGCTCGCAGGTCACAATTCTTTAGTAAACAGAGGTTTTATGAACTAGGCAACCAGTCCAGTAGTCTCCTGGCCCATCTGATTCACTATAACACAGCCTCTCCGGCTATCCTGAAAATTAACTCAGCTGATGGGGTGGTTTTGACTGACAGTGCTGCTATCTGGAATAGATTCCACCATTACTATTCCGGTCTTTACCAGTCCCAGCTCCAGGCCCCTAGTCAAGAAATTATTCAGTACCTAACTGATGTCTCTTTCCCAGCTTTGACGGAAGAACAACGGGCTTTTCTAGACTCCCCTCTTACTATGGAGGAACTATCTGATTTACCCCTGGCTGATATGGCCAGGGTAAATCCCCTGGCCCTGATGGTATACCAGTGGAGGTCTATGCGCTATATCAGGACCTGTTACTCCCTGTATTGTTAAAATGCTATCAGGATGCCTACTCGGCCCATGCACTGCCGGAGTCCTTTTATGATGCTACAATTATCCTTCTCCTCAAACCAGATAAGGACCCGCTGGAGTGTGGGTCATACAGACCCATCTCTCTTCTTAACATTGACTATAAACTGCTTGCAAAAATCCTAGCGAATAGACTGAACGCTATTATTTTGGACTTGATTCATACCGACCAAACAGGCTTTATGCCCGGCAAGTCCACTTCAGACAACCTTAGGAGTGTCCATGTGGTATCCCAAATTGGGGCTGCTCTCCATGAGGATTGGGCAATTGCCTCTTTAGATGTTACTAAGGCATTTGACTCAGTGGAATGGCCCTTCCTCCTACAGGTTCTCCGTTGTTCTGGGTTTGGTGACTCCTTTATTACATGGATTACCCTCCTCTACCAATCCCCCATGGCGGCACTCTCAATTAATGGTGCTCTGTCTCCTACGTTTCCCCCCTACATAGGGGAACCCGTCAGGGATGTCCCTTATCCCCATTATTGTTTGCAATAGCGTTGGAGCCTCTCGCTATTATTATTAGGAAAGGACGGCCCTATACGCAGACGATATGCTCTTATTTATGTCTGACCCCGCCCGCACTTTGTCCAGGGCTATGGATGTCATTGATAGATTTGGTACCTATTCGGGCCTACGAATTAATTGGTCTAAGTCCTCATATATGCCTATCTCTCCGCTCCTACTGGCAGACACCGGAGAGTTGGTGTGAGGCCTGAGAGTGGTGAATGCCTGCAAATACCTGGGTATTCATATCACTAATGATCACAACTCCCTGAACCTAAATGTGTACCCACTTTTAGGCCATTTCAGAACCAAATTTAAAGTTTGGAGAGCTCTGCCTTTGTCTGTAGCCGGATGGATAAACCTTATCAAGATGGTGGTACTCCCTAAGTGTTTATATATACTGGAGCAAGTGGCCATGCCAGTGCGCCGCAGGTAATTTAAGCAGTTAGACTTCCTATTTATTCCCTTTATCTGGGGGAGTTCCAGGTCCATGCTGCGACTGTCCACCTTTCAACGTCCCAAAGATATGGGCGGGATGGCCCTGTCGGGCATCTTTTTATATTACATTGCGGGGCAACTCTGCTATTTGAAGTCTTGGCTGTTAACTGACTATATATCCACCTCATACAGGCTAAAACATCTCATCTGGCTGCTCCCTCTTTGTTGAAATGGCGCACTCTGATTCCTGCCCTTACCGATGAGTCCTATTTAGAACTACAGGAATCAGCACAATTTGTATCCCCATAAGTCAACAATAGGTTGATTCAAGTATATATCATACACCAAAGTTATCTGACCCCTGCAGGGTTACATAAGATGGGACGACTACAACATCTGGGCTGCTTACGCTGTCCTGCAGAGTATTCAGACTTTTGGCATATGATATGGGACTGCCCTGTTATTAAAAGTTTCTGGACAGAGGTGGTAGATATACTATCGGAGGTCCTAGGTGTCCCTGTTCCACTCGCCCCAGAAGTTTGCCTGTTTGGTATCCTGGACGAGGAGCTATGGATACACCATACTCGTATTATGCTACGAGAATCTTTATTCTTAGCTAGAAAGGCCATAGCTCTGTGATGGATGGCTCCTCACCCACCCTCTCTCTCACAGTGGAGAAAGTTGGTGAACTTAGTTTTACCATATAACCAGCTGGTATACAAGGGTAGAGGACGGCCCACTAAATTTGAAAAGATTTGGGGTCGCTGGTGTAACTCACCGCTGACCTTATACACAACCCCATCTTTTCGTACAGCCCTTGATGCACTTATGACTTGATATGGTGCTCCTACGGTGCGTTCCCCTAAGGGTTTTTCCTGTCTCCTGACCCCTGTGGTACCATGGAATTCGTTTTGGCCGCATAGGTTGGATTGAGTTGCTATACTTTCTGTCTGTTTCCTTTGTTCTCCTACAGGTTGGTTCGACTGGTCCTTCTGCCCACCTACTTCATGATTTTGGGACTACTCGTGTTTTTTATTTTCAGGTTTCACGTTATGGACTCTGCAGCAACTGTTTTAATTGTTTCCTTTGTTACTTTTGTTCAATTTCTGTTATCTTTTGTACAGAATTTTATTGTACTTATCCTGCTACTTACTTTGTACCTTTTCCTTGTGTTGTATGCCTTGTTGTACAAACTTCAAAAAAACGAGTTTAAAAAAAAAAAAGAAGATCCCTACAACTCTATTTCACAGCTATCCGTTATTGGAGCTGCCAGTTTGTTTAAAGAGGACCTTTCATGTCCTCATATATATGCGGTCTTACATACTGCTAGAAAGCACTGTCGGCTTTCCTATTATGTGCCCCGGGGCTGGAGCTATCGGTGGTCTTAGTTTCACCGTCCACCGTCAGAAGGGCGTTCCTGACAGTTTAGCTGGGCTGTAAGGAACGCCCTCCCTGACTGTATTTGTCCATAGACTTGTACTGGGGGGACGTTCCTCACAGCTCAGCGTCACCGCTGATAGTAGGCTGAGATCGGTAACGGCACCAATATCTCCAGCCCCGGGGCACATAACGGGAAAGCCGACAGTGTGCTGTTGGCTTTCTAGCGGTATATAAAACCGCATGTGCCTGAGTCCTCTCTAGCTCATTGTCACATTGGAAGGTATACTTTCAGCTTAGCTTCAATCCTCTTATAGATGGTCTCAAAGTATTCCTGTCTGCTACAATAAAGAAGTAATATGAATATTAGTGAAATGCTCTATTGGGTTTTCACCATACATGTGTTTTGGCACTGTGACCAAATAACTATTTTGACATTGGAACAATTACCTGTCTGTAGCCACCTGATGTGGTCGGGACAACATAAACAGCCAAGCAGTCCATTGTATGCTGTTCCTGTAAAGTTGGGCCTCGCTGTGCTAGACAGGTTCCATAACGCATATTTATTTCTATAGGCATTATGAGAACAGTGTAGAACAG
Organism: Leptodactylus fallax; assembly: GCA_947044405.1. NCBI lineage: Eukaryota > Metazoa > Chordata > Amphibia > Anura > Leptodactylidae > Leptodactylus > Leptodactylus fallax. The sequence continues at coordinate 8,287,953 of CAMRHE010000045.1, forward strand.
CCTGTTTGGTTACAACTCTACTGTTGGCCACCCCGGGTCGCCACAACAGATAGACAGGTATTCTGATCTCGGCTATGAAAGACTAAGAATCACAAACTTTGTAATGGGACCTCCACTTACCATGTGCTATCTTGTTTTATTATGTTGTAGGGAGGGCTTTGGGCCACCTCAGACTCCAGGGCCTGGTAGCAACTGGTACCTCTGTACCCTGCTACACCTCTGGTGCCAGGAGGAAACCTTATTGTAAGAACATCGGTTAAGACCCTGCTCACAAGAGCTTACAAATTTTAATGTCTATTTCTAGCCTAATAGTTCTTTTGCAAAACTGTATTTGGGCATAGAAATACGGTCCATGTATGTGCCATTTCTGCCAGTCTGGCCATGGCTGCTGTGAACTGAACTTACATCATGTGAGAGAAGGACAGTAGAACTGGGGTAAATATGAACTGCACAGCATCACAAACCACTATGGCTTCTTTGGTAAAAACAGCTGCAGAACCTGCCTCAAAGTCATCTCCAAATTCTTCCACATGAACCAACCCTTAGGCCGGTTGCAGACGATTGTGCTACAACTGGTCGGCTGTGAATTAAAAGCACTGGCGGCACACTGGGTACACGGGGATGTCCCCTGTGTGCTGCCCGTGCTTCCGCGGCTCCTTTCATTAAATGAATAGGAGCCACGGAAGCAAGGGTTGCAAAATAGGACAGGAATATATTTTGCGGCCCGAACTGTCAGCCCGCACACGGGACCATGAAATTCACAGTCGTGTGTACGGGCCCATAGAAAAGAATGGGTCAGTGTGATATCCGTTAAATACAACCATAGCACACTGACCACGGCTACGGTCGGCTGAAATGGCGCCTAACACTTCTCTTTTCTTCTGAATCCAGTTCTGGCTTTGTCTTTAACAACTGCTGCACCAAAAGCTGGTGTTATTTCATTCTTTTTTTGTTTAAATGATGCAGCCAGATAAACTGAGACAGTACAAACAGTGCTTTTGTAACATAATTTTTCTCTTTTTGTGCATTTTTTTTGGAAAAAGCTCACTGTGCTACGATGTTTCAGTAGCTCCTCTTTTCCTCTATGGGACTTATAAAAATAGGATTGAACAGCCACATTCAGCTATTGTCGTATCTCTCAGCCACCTGGGAGGCAGAGAAAGGAATATTCTGATTTCAACCAAGAATGGCTGAGATGAGGATTCCCCCTTCAGTGTCTGCTGGACATAAACAGATCACTTCTGGGTCCAAAGCTTCCCCATTTATTTGGCTACATGCACATGTGTAGAACAAAAATGATTACTCTGCTCACACAAGGGGAAACACACAGGGAATTTGCTGCTTTTTGACTTTACTGCATAAATATCAAATTTTGTGGAATTAAATTAAATTAAAGTGTCATCCGTAGAGGTTCAAAGAAAAGAGGCTGACCAAAAATTGACCAAGATACAAGCAAACACTTGAGTGGTCATTTGCATACAGGGCATGGATTTTCACAGCTCATTTTAGAAGGTATGCAGTGCTGCAGCAGACTACTCCCTATATCTTTACAAAGATCTTTTCAGGTCACTCAAGGTGGTGGCAATGGTTTATAAGGGTAAATCCTGCTGATAGGTTCTCTTTTAACAGTATGAAATTGTTCCCACTTTAGAAATCTGCAATAAATTCCATCATTATTTTATTTTTATTACATTAGATATTAATACTTGGATCTTTCCTGTAAACAAGTCTTTTTCACTAGTTTCTGTTTTCTTCCATTCCACTCCTCAAAAGACCCTGATCTGTGTCAAATAGGAAATGATATGTAAATAGATATATCCCTGTTGCTAGCCACAAACCTGTAATGTCAGGATTTTCTAGGAAAGCTGATACTTGGAATTATCACATGCCCCAACATTTCATGAGCCACAGAGTGAAGGCTGAACATGCCCAGAGGGCGGATGGAAAGAAATGTCCCCTGTGCTGATGGTGGGAGAAGCTATGTGTGGGACAATGCTGCATACTACAAAGGGATGAAGACATAAGGCACATGTCAGCCCCCCTCATGTGTCACACTCTATGTCAATGTCACTGAAACCGCTCTCAGGGTGACGTATGAATCCCATTCAGGAAAAGAAGAATTTCCCATCTGCATTGCCTTCATTTCTGGGAGTAGAGGCCGGTGCTGCAGCTCTCCTCAGCCGGTGCCACTCAGACTGACAGCCAGGCGCCTGGCATACACACGAGCAGCCATGCAACAGGCGGTCAGGGAGCACACAGAGCCCTCCGAGAGCCTGAAGAAGGGGGCACAGCCAGAGCTGGAGGCAGGGTATGTGGACATACCATTCACCCCAGAGAGACGAGCAGCCAGCACTGCAGGGGGGTTCACTGTCACCCTGAGCGCAGTGGGGAGGACTGGCATGCAGCCGGAGGAAGGGCAAGACTGTGACCAGCCGCGCTGGAGTCCGGAGCAGTGCCCTACAGTTCAGGCAGCACCTGGCAAGCTACCAATTGCAAGGGGCAGATGTGAGGGCACCGCGTCCTACCCCTCCTCCTCCCGTGCCAGCGACTCTCCGTCCCCAGTTATCATGTACCAACAGGGCTGTGCCAACGACGAGGCGCACTACATCACCACCCACGAAATCCAGCTATGTGAGGCTGATCAGGACCCGGACTATCCTGACTTTGGGCTGGCCCCGACGACGTGGAGTGAGCCGGTGGACAGCGCCCCCTGCAGCTTCTTGGAGTACGCCTCGTTTGACAGCCAGGGGGGCACCCCGACAGATGAAGACTGCAGCTACTACTTGAGCACTGCCAGTGATCCCAACCCCACAGACAGCCTAGGCAGCACCGAGCTGGTCAGCACCTATTCAGACAGCGATACATCCACGAGCAGCAGTAGGAGCAGCACCAGGAACAGGCTGGAGGAGTCCACAACAGGGATAGCCAAGGGACAGATCCTCCTATCAATCAAAACTGCATCCAAGGCTATAAATGAGCCTAGCAACATCCAGAGCAACCAAAACAGCGCCCCTGCTGATGCCAAGCATGATCCAGACATGAGCTACTGCCTGTCCACAGCCACTGGGAGCAAGGCACTGCAGCAGCATCACTTGCACCCGTACAGCCAGGCAACGGATGCCCACAGGCTAGTGGCCATACCGGCAAGACTACAGGCTCGCAGCGGGGTCCATGCAGACATCTCCAGCGGCGCCTCCAGCGCAGTCAGCGAGCTGGACGATGCCGACAAGGAGGTGCGCAACCTGACCTCCAGAGCCTTCCGCAGCCTGGCGTACCCCTACTTTGAAGCCATCAACTTCAGCTCCAGCGAGTCCACCACGTCTCTATCTGACCAGAATATCGGGATCAACAGCTGGTCCACCTACCTGGACTGGAAAGGAGGATCCTTCCTCTCGCAGAAAGCAGAGAAGACCCTGCATCAACACTCATCAACTACTTCCAACTTTGGGCTCAAGAAAGTAGGCAAGGATGCAAGCAAGGAGCAGCAGCAGCAGGTGTATATGCAAGCCAACAAGTCCGAGACCAAGGCTTTCGAGCTGGTGGTCAGCGAGGTGGCTGAGAAGGGGGCAAATCCATCATGCTCTTCTAAACGCATCAAGTCTGGTTCCCGGGTCGTAACGTTGACAGAGACCCTAAATTTCAGCAGTAGTAATGTGAAAGCTAGTGCTGCCGGGAAGCAAGCCGGCACTGATCATGCTCCAGGCTCAGCTTGCACAGATGGAGTTACAGAGACACTGCCAAGAGACCGGGCTGCCCCGAGTCTGGAGGTGACCAAGCAGAACAGCAGCACTCTAGCAGAAGCCATGGAGGGCACCCACAAATCCAAGTATGCCTCAAGCCTGCTGAAAAACATCATCTCCAAAAAAATGCAGCTGGAGCAAGAGTTCAAGATGGAAAGAGGTGAGCTCAGCGACACTTCGCACAAGGCTGCCCTTAAAGAGGGTGAAGGAGCCAAGGACAAGGGGCTGCAGAGGCAGAATTCCAAGTTCTCCGAGGCGGGCTCAGACTTCACGCTGGTCAGCAGTGAGGATCTGGGGGAGTTTTTCGAGTCCAAACCAGCGACCCCTAAAGATGTGACTTCTTTAGATAAAGGAATTATGTCGCCTTTTGAGACCCACCGAGAAGAAACCATCTGTGAGATGAAGAAAACCGCATCCGAGACCATGAAGGGCATCTTCCTCCGCAGCCAGAACAGTGCTTTCAGATCATGGAAGGAGAAGGAGATAGAAAAGATGGAGAAGAAGATCGAGGAGAATGTTGCAAAAGCAAGAAGGATAAAGATCCCACTGGAAAGGGACTGGAGAGCAGAGCTAGGAGAGATCTCCTCGGTGCAGTCCACCAAGATGTCCCGGCTCTATGTCCCCGGCATTCAACACACCCCAAAAGAGAAGCAAGTGGAGAAGCAAGCTACAAAGTACTCCGTGTCCACCTATGCTCACCAGACCTGCTTCAGCCGCAATGAAAATGAAATCAAGAGCGAGAAACTCCATATCCTGGAGGCTTCAGTGAGCAGGATGACCCCCAGGATCACCCCCAGGCCCCAGGAGATTAAACTAAAGCTGGGATTATCCACAGAGAATAAAGATAGCCCATTCAACATTGCCAAACTGCTTACCCCCAATCTAGCAGCCAGCGCTGCCAGCCTGTCCAAAGCTGCAGAAGACCTGAGGAATCAAGTGCCCTCCAGAGCTGAGGTTCTGGAGAAGATGCCACAGTTCATGGTGAGAGACGTAAGAGAGGCCAAACCCAAAGCACAAGGGGCTATTCACCAGGTGAGGGACGTTAGGAAGCTGCTGAAAAGCTCCTACAGCCACGACACAGGTGAGGGCAGCGACAGGGGCAGCGTCATGTCCGACCACAGCACCTCAGACCCCAAATCAAAACCGACCACGGTCTCTAAGATTTCCTCCTCGCTGTCCCCTATTGTCATCACCTGCCAGGCTGTGAAGAGCAAAGAGGAAGTCGAGGAGAGCTCTGCAGACAATGGCCTGGAGAAGGGGCTATCTCCCGCAGACACGGTCCTTGTACATCGGGCATCGGGCAGGCTGCCGGTTGCCACCATCGCCCCCAATAAAACAGGACCCAGAATGCCGGTGGTAAAGATCGTATCCAAGGCGTCTAAGTGGAAGCAGGAGAAGCCAAAGGAGCCAGAGGTGAAGATGCCTGAGCCAAAGTCCCCGCAGTCCCAGGCGGCTCTGGAGAAGCTCACAGCCGCGGTGAAGACCATGGAGCAGCTCTACGTGTTCGACAAGAAAGAGTGGAAACGCAAGGACGAACCGCAGCGGGTGAAAGGCAGCCATGTGCTCTCCATGATCGCCTGTCACGAAGGGTCCGGAGACGGCAAGTTGGCAGAGGAAGCCAAGCCCGTGGCCGGGATCACCCGCAAAGCATCAGTCCCTCTGGTCAGCAAGGTGCCTGAGCCCCTGGTCCGCCGCAATTCTCACCCAGGTGTAGAGAGGAGCCCCGCCAAGCCCCCGCCGCCCATCGAGAACAAGGCGCCCCCTAGGACATTTCAGGTGTCCAAGTTCACAGAAGCCAAGAAGCAGGAACAGCCGGAGACCAAAGCCAGTAGCAGAGCCGGGGGCAGCAATGTCAATGTGTTCACCGTGAGCGCTGCCCCGGCCAAGAGCAAGCAGCAGAGGCTGGAGTCCACCCTCAATAGCAGGAACACCCGACCACAGCCGCCCACCACCCTGAAGATCCCCAGCATGTTCACCGAGGAGCCCAAGAAGACTGAAGTGCAGCCCCCTACTCTGGTGCGCAAAGCCAGCGCTGACTTCGAGAACTACCTCACCATCCCAGTGAAGGCGGCCACGGAGGCCAAACCTCCAGTAAACAGCCGGGATGCATCGGCCAACCGAGAGGGCACTGGCAGTGCCAGAGAAGCCATCCCCAGCACTAAGGACAACAACCGGGAGAACAGCAGTATAATCCGGGAAGCGGCCGCCACAGTCCGGGAGTCAGCAGCGCTCTGCACCCTGCCTCCATTCAGCACCAAGACACAGTCATCCAGTCCCAAGAGCCCCATCAAAGGGCCCAGAGACTGGAGCAACAAGGTGAAGGAGGGAGTCCAGCCCACCAGGGCTGCTTCAGCAGGCTCGGAGCCTCAGACCCCTGACTCTGTCCCACCAGCTGCTATCTACCATCACCCTCTGCCGCCAGTGGCCATGGCAATGCCCAGTGCTCAGGGCCCTATCTATTACTCCCCTCCAATGACCTCAGCTACTCCAGCTGAGATGTACCCCCAGACCCAACGAAAGATGTTGGTAGATCTAGCTACAGGACAGTATTATCTAGTGGACACTCCAGTACAACCAGTCAAAAGGAGACTCTTTGACCCAGAAACTGGACAGTATGTTGATGTTCCTATGCCCCCTCCACCTGTTACTCCAGTGCCTCTCCCTATGCCACAACTAGCCCTTAGCCCTGGTGCCTATGGACCTGCTTATATGTTTTATCCTGGGTTTTTACCCACTACTCCAACTGCTGTTCTTCCTCCGAATGCCATACAAACACAACTCTCCAATCCAGGCAGTGAACACCACTATGAAATGCCAGTGGTAGATGGATCCCAGCCTGGGGATTTGGGTGTGACTGATAGTCCCTACTATTTAGCCACAGGGTCTACAACTGCAAATTCATCAGTAGGACAAGCTTCTAATATTCGAAGAGGATCCCTAGGTTGTCCAGATGGAAAACAGGTTATCAGTATGTTAGCCCAACCTGGGCCCAGGATTGTGGCTCCTCCTTCCTTTGATGGTACCACCATGCGTTTTGTTGTGGAGCACAGATGAAAGCATAGGTAATATTGCTCTCAGAATTAGATTACTGTATTTTATAGCTTAGGTTGTGTGGGTCTAATATGTTGTTATCATGTCTTTAATCTATACTTTAATAGCAATCCCTTCATTACACTTAAAAGTGTTCAAGCAACATGGCAAGTTATCAATCACGAGAACAGGAGTGCCTTGCATCCCAGTCTCAATGTAGCAGTAGACAAAAGTATGTACTGCCACTCTTCACTTTATTGGGACAACTAGAGATAGCTGAGTGCTGTACATCCACATGATAGGGAAAATGTTCTTTAGTGGGCCAACTCCTTTAAATGGAATCTGTTGAACTAACTGTCCTATCTACTAGCAGCATGTTATAGTGAAGTAGGAGCTAAGGAGATCTATATATATAGTTTAATGGTCATCAGGGATTTAAATGAATGAAACTGAAGTTATAATGAATCTTTTATAATAAATGTATATACTGTGTCAATCTACTCAACTCCTCCTGCTCTATAAAATACTACCTGCAGAAAGAGCAGCAAGTTCACTGTGACCCCCTTTACTATCCCTCATGATATCTGGGGAATTAAATGGTTTAGAGGGGTTATCCTCCTTTGTAATGTTGATGGCCTAGGCCTAGACTTCAATGGGGCAGCGTTATAGTACCTAGAACACTGGAAGCTACAGTGTTCTGGAACAGCTGATCTGCCGGGTTCCCTGCTGTTGGACCTCCAAAGCTCTAACATATAGTCTATTCTAAGGATAAGCCATCAATATTACAAAGGTGGATAACCCCCTTAAAGATAGCTCTTCGTGTTATGCATAGCATGATATTTTGCCCCATTCCCCTGCACCCACACCCAGGGACAGGACAGATGTCTTAGGAATCATAAATATACAGTATGTCTAGCCAAGTTCATTTTCTTTATGGATCCTTGATATATCTTCTGTGTGTATTGGGTAATACATGTCTGCAAAATGAAAATCTTTAGAATTCTAATTCAATGATAGTGTATATTTTAAGTATATAAGGACTACAGTACTGGGAAAGTATAAGGACTCATTCGTGTACAACTGTTTTTTTCATTAGAAAGGGATCTGAAAAAGGGTAAAGGGTTGCATATGGAAAGATCTTCTATTCTTCTTCCTGTAAGACCCATTGTTTTTTTTTGTTTAAATTTATTGAATATAACATATAAGGCTAGGTTCACACCTGCACTGGGCTCCCCATCTTTCGGGTCCACCAAGGGACTCGAACAACAGAGAGTCGGACCGCTAGAAAGACTATTTGGGGTCCGCCAGGTGTCCGTTGGTGTCTTTCATGTTTATACTGAAACCGGTGGAGAGAATAGTCCTTCAATTATGACTTTTCTCTCCACTGATTTTCAGCGGTTTCTGCGGCACAGTCTCCGACGCAGATGTGAACCTAGCCTAATTAAATCTACAAAGCAACATGTGAAAAAACCTTTATGGTATGTTGACCTGTTATGTATACGCTGCAGATTTGATGTAAAAGACTGTAGTTCATATGCCCAAAATCTGTACAGTGATGATTTTTGTTTGCATCATATGGATACGATGTTTACATGTCATCAACTTTGCTGCTACTATAAACGCTCACAATACTGTGGAGGAAATCTGCTCCGTATATAGTACATCCCATGTGGACATACTTACTAAACCTTATTGTGTTATAAACAGGTATCTAACATTTCCTAAAAAGTGAATATATTTTTTTTTTTATTACTCCTATATATCTTTTTGTATACAGCTCCTATACAAATATACGGTATGTCTCCCTGATTAGAGACTAAAATGAAGCTTGTGTAGTTTGGTCATACAGATATGCTTTTTTTAAGCTGTACCTTACTTCTTGTTTACATAAGTAAGCTATGGAAAAGTGAAGTTCAGATAAAAGGAGAATGCCTGCAGGACCTGGCCTTGTAATCTGTAATTTTAGAGACCCACAAGTCTGTATAGGAGCTGTGGATACAGAACAGTAGAGTCTGTGAATTGTAGTGTTAGCTGTGCGGTCTAGTAGGCTCCGCCTGCCAGCCCCTCACAGCTGGCACACTCAGAGCTTCGGCATTTTTGGGTGTTGAATTGTTGAAGTAGAGGCTAACTACCCCTCTCCTATGTCCAACCCTAACCCGCCTGGTTTTATATGGATAAGGCAGGTGCTGCCTCATACTAACAGTCACAAGAGGCAGCACCTGATTTTACCAACTCCATTCTAGCATCTACTAAGGAGAAATATGTGCCAGATTTGGAATATGGCTCTTAATAAATTTGACTACTTTTCCAGTAGTCCATCTACCAGAACAGTAAATTGCTATGAATTGGTGTAGATTTTTGCTATAATTTATGCCAGTCTCTGGTGTAAAATATGGGAGGCCACACCGCCTTCTACTTTTTTGGATCCACAGCATACCAGGCAGCATCTGATTTTACCCACTCCATTCTAGCATCTACCCTACTTGCATGGTTGTCTTATTTTATATTTCAGATGCAGTGGAGCAATAAAAATGGTTGCAAAGGTGTACATGCCCTAGAATATGTAGAAAAAGTACTACTGTGTGTATGCATCCTGAAGTTATGAATGGACATTCTGTAACTTTTTGACAATTCCAAAAACTCTCTTTGAGGGTACTAATGAGGGCATGGTCTAAGTGGTCCCTAACATTCACCATTTAACCACCTATAGAGGGATCTGGTCTTTGCTGCAAGGAACCCCCAGGTTACTATATCTAGGAATAGAGGCAGGTCAAGGGATACCAAATGGACTGGAAAGAGTTGTAATCAGAGGACAGGCTGAGGTCAGGACAGGTAGAGTACATTCAGCAGATGATCAGACCAAATGTTAGAGCAGGCACAAGATCCAGAGTTGGTAAACAGGTCTGAGGTCAGAAAACTGTTAAACACAGAGAAACTCATTTACAGAACTATAGCAAACTAGGAACCTTTTTGCTGAGGCGTCTTCTTTTGGTGAAAGGCACCTCCAATAGCTCACAGGTGATGGAGATTGGTTGAGAACAGACTATAGGACAGCACCCATGGCCAGGGGGAATAGTGAGTTAGTGAGTTCGTGACTTAGCAATGCTACATACTGTATATGATGATGTAGGAGTGGTTGGCGGCATAGTGAACATACCTTTTTTTATGTTAAAATGCAATTTTTCTCAATTATCAACTTGTAATCCACTTACAACTGAGTTTTTTTGGTGCATCCTGCTGGAAAGAGTTTTGTAGTTTCAATGCTCTTACATTAAAAAATCCAGTTTTGTGATCATATAAATCTTACATCCTCTAGATATTGTGGAGGGAAGAAAAATAGAAATGTTTTAAGTCTCCACATTTCTCCTAGACGTCAGTGGGATAGCACTGCACTACCTACACTCCCCGATACAGTTTTGTGACTATAGTGTCTAAACAATACCAAGAGCCACGCTGTCTTGGTATCATTGATTCGCTGGGGTCTTGGGTGTCGGACCTCCGCAGATCTGATATTGATGGCCTATCCTCACCAGCTGATGTCATCAATGAAACCAGTTAACCACTTTAATGGAGACATAACAATTTGTCTGCAACACATAATGTAACCAGGATTTATTTCTTTAATCTGTGATATGAGTAAATAGTTTGTGAATGCCTTGACCTATATGCTTGTTTTTCTCACGTTACTCTTCACTTTCTCTCTTTACAGTAAATATATCTGCTCATTTGGAATAAGTTCTACATCAAGTTGCAAGATGTGGGACTTGCATAAAGTTTGATGGGCCTTGTGAAAGCCTACAAGATAAGCTTTGCACGCACGCTGTGAAACAAAGCAGGGAGTCGGTGATATAACTGGAGTCAGAAGAGGAAGTGGAGTAAGACAAGTCACAGCTGGTGGATTGTGTGAGTTTGGGTTCGTAGACAATAGCATAGTTAGCCAAAGTTAGGCTTCCACTGGAATCCTGTGGTGGCCTTCTATTGAGTATACATTTTCATAGGCTCTTATGTTTATTTCTTTTTCTCAGTGTATTTTTGGAATATGGATTATTGCAGGAAAATATGGATCTGTTATGGAAGCTCAGTTTGCAAAGGCATTAATGCTTTCAATGTATTCCTCTTCATTCTAGTATTAGAAACACTTTATGTGTCAAACTGATCTTTTTACTGAAGTTAGTAGGTAGGCTAACATAGCACAATCTCTTATAGCAGCTAATGTGGTTTTTCTGTACTACAGGCAGGTACCTCATTCAATTACACACTTTGCTACTACGTTCTGTTATCGATATTACTGTCATATACTTGAAGACTCACATCTGTCCCAGGAGAGTCACTGTGAGTGACTTATGTGATATCTTATGCCTTATTTTATGCTAATTTATATATCAGGTTCATGTATGCAAGTGACAAGCTGACTGTACCATCTATATCACAAGCAACCTTACAGCTGTTTTTATAAAAGGTCTAATAAAAATATAGCTAGGTATGTGGAAAAACTTTTGGACTATATCAGTACTGAAGATATTTTCATAAATCTTACTGCTGAGCCAACTACATGACCTATGCAGATAATTTCTTGCATCATAAATGGAATAACAATAATATCTTCTGATATGTCAGTGAAACTTTCAAGAATTGGTGGGTCTCCATCAGAGACAAAACATCAAGCTCCTGGACCTCAGCGCAAAATCTGTTATATGGCCCTCCAGCTATCAAGCATGGTTCATAGTACTAATCTCATTATAGTGCAGAGGGATTCCCTCAAGTAGCAGGACTCGGGTGTGAATATAGCATCTATACATCTATAGTTATGCCCTTGGTTTCTGTGACCATAACACATAAATAGAATGATAGGGCATCATTTCTCTGCAGGGAAATTCTGCAGCATGTTCCACTGCAACAAAAAATACCTGGAATTGGGTGCTTTTTGCCACATCTCACCTACTGGCTTCACTGCAGATATCCCACAGGTTTCAATCTTTGCATTGCAAAGGTTAAAAGCCACAGGTGAAACCCCCTGCAATAAAGGACATGCTGTGGGTTTAAAACCTGCAGCACCAGTCAGGTGTGTGGCACATTTGACTTAAATCTTATTCATTTTTCTGCTACTGTGGATCGCAAAGGGTTAGTTGTGGCCTGCTGCATTTACCTCCTGTGAGGCCCCATACTTAAAGTATGTATAAATTAACAAAGCATTACTATTCCCCTTGTCAATAAGACTTGTCCTTACATAGTCTTGCGTTGTCAGCAATGATCGCAAGTCACTGTCAGAGTGTGTAGGGACATGTCCCCTTTACAACGGTAATAGTAATGCTAAGTTGTCAATTTAGTCATACATTTTCAGGAGTAATAACAGAGCAGAGCAAAAGCACAATTCAGAGTTCTAAGTATTATGGCTTCAAATCCATTCTTGATCACAGACCAGAACCCAAACTAACAGCATCATAGGCATCTGTAATGCTGTAAGGTTGAGTCACTTGGGATGGAATTTGCATCTGTTATATGAAAAGAAAAAATGTAGATGCATTACAGCTGTGTGTTGCGGCTTTTAAGAGGACCTTTCACCACCTTCAGGTCCAACTCTACCATCTTCAATAGGTGTCACTCCACTTATACCAGCTCAGTTGGAATTTTCCGCTAGTCTCCACCATTCCTGAGCAGTCTTTTCAGTTAATTATTATATTTGGTGATGAAATTAACAGCACCGATTGCGCTGGAATTAGCAGAGCGGCACCTGTTGAAGAAGGCAAAGAGTTGGACTTGATGGCAATGGTGAGAGGTCCTGTTTATGTGTAGCTTCATGTTGTGCCCTAGCTGCATAAAGAGCTTTTTTAGAGGGGTTTTATGAAGAGGTGACCTGTTTTACAAGTTTAGCTTTCACAATACAGTAAATTGGTGAAACAAGATTGTAAATGCACAATTTTCTGCCAGCAGCATAGGTAGTCTGTTGAAATGCACTAGATATGGAGTCTACTTATGAAGCTGTAGCACAACGTGAAATAACTGGATGGATGTCAGTAGCGTCTATGCTGACTGCTATGTGTGTAGTGTAATGCTTTTACTAGCGTATATAATGGACTTACCATACTATAGATAAAGCATAGATTTGTCTCCTGCTTTGTTAAACTGCTGGGCAGTACATAACATGATTTCAGTATTTGATTTTTTTTTTTTTTCAGTCAGAGTAACATCTTTTTTCTAACTACATTTTTTTGCAATGGGTGCCAAGTGAAACCTTCTTTTACACTGTACCATGTATAGACAGACATCTCTCAGGAAAGATCTTTTTTAATATTTGGTTTACCATACATTACATGAATGCATTTGCCATTGTAGTTCATTACTACTTAGTAAAGGGTTAAATGAATGTGCCCAAACAATGTCACTAATGATTATGGGGGCACTTACAGTCCAGCACACTTCATGGGAATGGAGGTAAATGAGCATCAATTGACATGCTGTATTGTTGTTGGGTGCTTATTGACACTAATTTTCGGTCCACCTAAATGAGCACTAAGAAAGCGTTATTCAGCTATCTACTATAGTTTATAATTCAATTCTTTGCCATTTCAACACTTCTGCTTGCTGTTAGACGATTAAAAATTGTAAAAGACACACATTTTTCCACAGTTTTCCGTGCATCAAAAATTGTGCCTTTTCCTATTACATTTCATGAATGTGCCCCATTATGAATAGCTATATTTTCTAGACCAGATCATCCCCTTTCATAAATGTATTCTTTGAAAGTTTTGTTTTTTAAAATAACTGGCTTATCCTTAAAATGAATGGCTACTTTCATGTGTATCTCAGGCATGATGTGGTAAACTAAATTCGAGACATGTTCCTATTTTCTTTTGCTTTGTTTTAAGCACATAGTTAATGCACATTTATATAAAAATAAATACCATTGTCATCTTTTATATTCTTGAAGGATAGCGACTTGGATGGTCCAAATCCTCGAATTGTAGTATTTGAAAAAAATGTGCTTAAGTTTTGGAAATAGTTATGGGGCAGGCTCCAGATTTACATGGCTACATGTCACACTAGCATTATCATGCTTCCATTTAGCAGAAAGTAAGAAATGTTGTTCTTATTAGTCTCATGTACTAAATGGGACCTCATACCTGTCCCATTAAACTGTATAATTCATACAAGATACATTATATAAATAAATATAACAATGTGCTGCACAGTAACTTCTGTAGAATAATATCGACAAGTAATTTGACTTACGCTAGGTTCACACCTGTGTTCGGGTTTCCCCAAGCGGACCCCATGAATGGAAGCCTAATCCGCTTAAAAAAGCGATTACCCGCGAACCCCAAAAAGCGGGCGCAGGTGTGAACTTAGCCTTATACTGCACAGCATATTTTGCATGACGAAGTTGTGTCAAGCAAAATATAAGGCAGCTGCAACCTTTGGCACTTTATTAAAGTAGGCTAACATTAACTGCTCTTGTTGCCCGTAGCAATTAATCATAGTTCGGCTGCCTTTTTTTAAAGAGGCTGCACTGATTTTGGCACAGCTGGAATTTTGACTTTAGTCTCTTCCATTCTCAAGCAAACATTTCTGTTAGATTCAGTACCCAGTATTCTAATTAGGAACTCTGTTGTCAGGTAGATGGTTCCTGTCTGTCTACTCCAACCCAGGACTGCCCACCTGACAGAAGAGAGCCTACTTGCCTACTTAGCATATTGGATGTTGAAAACAACTACACTTATTGCTCAGGAATGGTGGGGTCTAGAGAAAAAAATCCAACTGTGCCAGAATCAGCGGAGAGACACCTATTTAAAGAATGCAGAAAGTTGGAGATGGTGAAATGTACTCTTTAAAGGGGTTGTCCCAGTTTTAAAAGATGCAGTCCAATTTACAGGCAGCATGTTATAGAGCAGGAGTAGTGGCGCAGACTGATATATAGTTTTGTGGGAAGATATTCGGTACAACTGGTTGTTTATTAATGGACATGGAGTTACAGCCTTCCAGAGCTGTCAGTCACTGTTAGGACCACTCCCATGACTAGATAAGTGATTCTGAGCATAGAAAGAGCAAAAATATAAATGAATAAATAAGTTATACTAAATATTTTCTAAAACTATATATCAATTTGCTCAGTTCCTCCTGCACTATAAATTACTGGATGCAGATTGTGCTGCATTTTGTCAGGGTAACAGGTACACTTTATTTTAAGGAAGATGTCCCTTTTAAGGATCCTCATCTACTGGCCAGAGTGAGGAGAGGTTACAAAAAGAGTCTCGCAGTCTGGAGGATATGTGCGTTACACAGACAACACATTGACTTGAATGGGCTCTGTGTGATGCTTATTTTTTCCTGTAGTGGTGCTGCATGAAAACAGAACACTCACTGCTAGGTTCTACAACAGATTACAAGGGAAGGGGTCAAGGGACAAGTAGAGTCAAACAAGTCCAAAGAAGGAAGCCCCTTTAAACTAATGTGCAAAAATAAAAGCTGCAATTTAAGTGGTTGCTATGGGCCATAAGGTCAATTTTTTCTTAAATATTTTTGATAAAAGAGGTCTGTATTGTTCAACCCAGCAAAAGTAGCCAAATTAAGTATTTACCACTTTAATAGGGGCAATAAAAATATAATAATGCAGGGTTATTCACCCCTTTTATGTATTAGACTTATTCCAATAAGCAAGATCTGTTTAATAGTAAAGTTTTTTTTTAGGAGGTACATGTTAAGAGATTAGAACTATTTTTTACCAATGTACAGTCATGGCCAAAAGTTTTGAGAATGACACAAATATTATATTTTCACATGATCTGCTGCCCTCTGGTTTTTATGTGTGTTTGTAAGATGTTTTTATCACATACAGAAATATAATTGCATTCATATTATGAGTAACAGAAGCTTATATTGACAGTTAGAATGAGTTAATGCAGCAAGTCAATATTTGCAGTGTTGACCCTTCTTCTTCAGGACCTCTGCAATTCTCCCTGGCATGCTCTCAATCAACTTCTGGACCAAATCCTGACTGATAGCAGTCCATTCTTGCAGAATCAATGCTTTAATTTTGTCTGAATTTGTTGGTTTTTGTTTGTTCACCCGTCTCTTGATGATTGACCACAAGTTCTCAATGGGATTAAGATCTGGGGAGTTTCCAGGCCATGGACCCAAAATCTCTATGTTTTGTTCCCTGAGCCATTTAGTTATCACCTTTGCTTTATGGCAAGGTGCTCCATCATGCTGGAAAAGGCATTGTTGAGCGCCAAACTGCTCTTGGACGGTTGGGAGAAGTTGCTCTTGGAGGACATTCTGGTACCATTCTTTATTCATGGCTGTGTTTTTAGGCAAGACTGTGAGAGAGCCGATTCCCTTGGCTGAGAAGCAACCCCACACATGAATGGTTTCAGGATGCTTTACAGTTGGCATGAGACAAGACTGGTGGTAGCGCTCACCTCTTCTTCTCCGAATAAGCTGTTTTCCAGATGTTCCAAACAATCGAAAAGGGGATTCGTCAGAGAAAATGACTTTCCCCCAGTCTTCAGCAGTCCACTCCCTGTACCTTTTGCAGAATATCAGTCTGTCCCTGATGTTTTTTCTGGAGAGAAGTGGCTTCTTTGCTGCCCTCCTTGAGACCAGGCCTTGCTCCAAGAGTCTCCGCCTCACAGTGCGTGCAGATGCACTCACACCTGCCTGCTGCCATTCCTCAGCAAGCTCTGCACTGCTGGTAGCCCGATCCCGCAGCTGAAACACTTTTAAGAGACGGTCCTGCCGCTTGCTGGTCTTTCTTGGGCGCCCTGGAGCCTTTTTGGCACCAATGGAACCTCTCTCCTTGAAGTTCTTGATGATGCGATAGATTGTTGACTGAGGTGCAATCTTTCTAGCTGCAATACTCTTCCCAGTTAGGCCATTTTTGTGCAGTGCAATGATGACTGCACGTGTTTCTTTAGAGATAACTATGGTTAACAGAAGAGAAACAATGATGGCAAGCACCAGCCTCCTTTTAAAGTGTCCAGTGGTGTCATTCTTACTTAATCATGACAGATTGATCTCCAGCCCTGTCCTCATCAACACCCACACCTGTGTTAATGGAGCAATCACTGAAACGATGTTAGGTGGTCCTTTTAAGGCAGGGCTGCAATGATGTTGAAATGTGTTTTGGGGGATAAAGTTCATTTTCTAGGCAAATATTGACTTTGCAAGTAATTGCTGTTAAGCTGATCACTCTTTATAACATTCTGGAGTATATGCAAATTGCCATTAGAAAAACTGAAGCAGTAGACTTTGTAAAAATTAATATTTGTATCATTCTCAAAACTTTTGGCCATGACTGTATGTTATCAGTACATGCTGTTTAGCTACCATTTGCCAGTTTGTAAAGTATAATAATCATGGACCTCATTGATACAAAGGAATGGTAGTGATGGGAAAATTTTATGAAAAGTAATCATTTTTTAAGGCAATGTTAAATGCATAGCTAATATGTTGTTTTTTGCTGTAAAAAGCCTGCACAAGGGTATCACCAGTATACCAATATTGTGATCTTTATGAGCTGCTATGTAGTTTAACCTATAAGCAGTTATCCAGCCTTTAAAAATTGACAGGTTATCCTTAAGATAGGCCATTTATTTTAGATTGGGGGGGGGGGGGGTGTCAGACTGTCGGGATCCTCGCAGATCAGCTGTTTCCCTGGATCTGCTGTTCTCGGCAATGATTACCTGCTGAGTGCTGCCATATTCTTTATAGCAGCAGTTGTGGGACTGCAGTGGTATCTCAAACACTTGAAGGGAACACTGCTGCAGCACCCACAACTGCCGCTATCAGGAATACTGCGAGCGAGCAGCGCAGCACCAGACATGTAAACAATGCCAGGAGCTGCACACTCAGGGAAACAGTTCATCTGTCAGACTTCCGACAGTCGATCCCTGCCAAGCTAAAATCAATAGCCTGTCTTAAGAATAGGCCATCAGTTTTGAAAAGGTGGATAACCGCTATCACTAAACTTGGAAGTATGAAGAAACTTATAATGGCAGTGTTTATATTGGATTTTAAGACTAAGGCCCCACATAGCAGGCCGCAGGAAAAAAAAAAACTCTGTGGGAAAAGCTGCGACGGCAACGCATCACGGTTTTTCTCGCAGCACTTTTCACGAAAAATCTGCTTTCATTATACCTCTAGGAAAACTGCCAGCGTTTCCATAGGTATAATTGACATGCTGCGATTTCCAAAACTGTGACGGTTTTTGGAAATATGCTGTGCGTATTTTTTTGCAATATGTGGATGGGATTCGTTTTTGCAGTGACTGTAAAAAGCTGCAGTTTTTGCCGCGGCGTTTACGCCATGTGGGGCCCCCAACCTAAATGAGATTTTCCATCATACAAAAGTGAAGGCATATCACTAGACTATACATTACTTTATGATCATGGAGCTCTTGCCGAGATCCCCACAGACATAGTATCCTGTGGATTAAAAAGTGATGGTATAACATAGCGATATGGCAGCACTTTCTATGACGGGAAAACTACTTAAGGCTGAGGCCCCACGTTGCAGAAAAGCTGCATTTTTTTGTTGCAGATTTTGTTGACGTTTTTTGAGCCAAACCTAGTAATGGCTACAAAAGGAATGGTAAATATATAGGAAGTTCTTATACTTATCCTTTCTGCTCAACCCACTCCTGGCTTTGGCTCAAAAAAACGCAGCAAAATCTGCAACAAAAAAAGCTGCATTTCCGCAACGTGGGATCTTAGCCTAAAGCTCAGTAGTGAAACACAGCTAAAAAAGCATTTTTTGGTCGCAATATTTTTCATTGAGTTTTTTTTGTGTTTTTGTTTCTTTGCGTTAACATGCTGCGTACGCAGAATTGGATTTACGCTCTGGATGATTGGCAGGTGGTTTGAAGGACTAAGGAAGTAAAATGCATTTGAAGAATTGTAAGGCTAAGTCCTAAGTTGCTTTACCCCAAAGATCTATTAGTATTACATGTTTACAGATGGGGAGACGGAACTGAGATTTCATCTGTTCACTTTGCCATCCATTGGTTACATGTCCACCAGAAGTTCTACAGTATACAATACAACTTTGCATGCTATTTATTCACTCATGTTATCAACTACTTTTTCAGAGTATCTAACACCAAAATACTCCTTGTTATGTTTAAAACCCAGAGACAAAAAAAACCCCTTAGACTCATCCGCTAAGTAAAATTTCCTGAACAATATGGCTTTTAACGGGACACTAAAAACTGAAGGGCATTTTTAACTGCATTTATTACACATTGCACAGTGTAAACAAGGCCTAAAAACTGCTCATAAGATAAACCGTTGTGCACCTATCTTGTGTGGCACACAGTGTCTCTA
The DNA here is from genome assembly GCA_947044405.1 of Leptodactylus fallax. Classification (NCBI taxonomy): domain Eukaryota; kingdom Metazoa; phylum Chordata; class Amphibia; order Anura; family Leptodactylidae; genus Leptodactylus; species Leptodactylus fallax. Next base: position 8,307,040 of record CAMRHE010000045.1, read on the forward strand.
GACGTTTGTATTATGGGCTCATAGGCACTTTATGAGAAATAACCTTTGTGTGCCTATGCATAAAACTGTCAGTATACCTCAGGTGCTGTATTATGAATCTGTAAAACACTGTACCCAGTAATACAACTATTACAGTCTCACTGAAAATTCCTACTTTTTCTGCCCTTCTGATAACTGCAGCCATAGCAGAGTAAGCTGGATCACTATGATTCTCAAATGTGAATAAGATTTCGTTTTTTTTTTCTAAATATCATTATATCAGTAGTTACCAATGGTGCAAGGCAAATGGAGTTCTGGGAACAACCTTCAACTTATGGAATTTGTAGCTTTATTTTTCATTTAAGGTGCAATATAGTCTTTGTATTTTTGAAATGTTTGTATAAAAGTGACCTAAAAGAGGTAAAAGAGGAAGGTTGAGTTATCACACTTATGAAAGCAATATGTCTGAAACGAACTGCAATATTTGTGGAAATATGGACATTTTATATATATATAGCAGATGTTGATGTTTTATGCTTGAAACTTTTGATTATGTATGTTTTTATTATACTAAACATTTGTATTGCATATAAAACTGTTACAAGTGAAAGTATATTTTTAATAAAAGACTGGAAAACATATATGAGCTTTTCTGATAATTTGTCTGATAAAAAGAGCCAAAACAGTCTTATTTGTGTCGGTGCATAGACAGGATTTAACCTCTTAGATGCCACAGTCAGTTGTAACCATGGCATCTAAGTGGTTAGATCACCACAAAGGAAAAAAAAAATCACAGTGCGACGTTTTTCACTCATCCCTCCCCATGAATAGAAGCTGAGATCTATTAATGTTGCATAGCCACTATTCAGATATTGATCAAAAAAGAAAAAAACTGAAAATCCCTTTGATGTACAGTGGGGAAAAAAGTATTTAGTCAGCCACCAATTGTGCAAGTTCTCCCACTTAAAAAGATGAGAGAGGCCTGTAATTGTCATCATAGGTAGACCTCAACTATGAGAGACAAAATGAGAAAACAAATCCAGAAAATCACATTGTCTGATTTTTAAAGAATTTATTTGCAAATTATGGTGGAAAATAAGTATTTGGTCAATAACAAAAGTTCATCTCAATACTTTGTTATATATCCTTTGTTGGCAATGACAGGGGTCAAACGTTCTCTGTAAGTCTTAACAAGGTTGGCACACACTGTTGCTGGTATGTTGGCCCATTCCTCCATGCAGATCTCCTCTAGAGCAGTGATGTTTTGGGGCTGTCACTGGGCAACACGGACTTTCAACTCCCTCCAAAGGTTATCTATGGGTTTGAGATCTGGAGACTGGCTAGGCCTCTCCAGGACCTTGAAATGCTTTATACGAAGCCACTCCTTCGTTGCCCTGGCAGTGTGCTTGGGATCATTTTCATTCAGAAAAGACCCAGCCACGTTTCATCTTCAGTGCCCTTGCTGATGGAAGGAGGTTTGCACTCAAAATCTCACTATACATGGCCTCATTCATTCTTTCATGTACACCGATCGGTCGTCCTGGTCCCTTTGCAGAAAAACAGCCCCAAAGCATTATGTTGCCACCCCCATGCTTCACAGTAGGTATGGTGTTCTTTGGATGCAACTCAGCATTCACTCTCCTCCAAACATGACGAGTTGTGTTTCTACCAAACAGTTCTACTTTGGTTTCATCTGACCATATGACATTCTCTCAATACTCTTCTGGAACATCCAAATGCTCTCTAGCAAACTTCAGATGGGCCCGGATATGTACTGGCTTAAGCAGGGGGCCACGTCTGGCACTGCAGGATCTGAGTCCCTGGCGGCGTAGTGTGTTACTGATGGTAGTCTTTGTTACGTTAGTCCCAGCTTTCTGCAGGTCATTCACTAAGTCCCCCCGTGTGTTTCTGGGATTTTTGCTCACTGTTCTTGTGATCATTTTGACCCCACAGGGTGAGATCTTTCGTGGAGCCCCTGAACGAGGGAGATTATCAGTGGTTTTGTATGTCTTCCATTTTCTAATTATTGCTCCCACAGTTGATTTCTTCACACCAAGCTGCTTGCCCCTTTTCAGATTCAGTCTTCCCAGCCTGGTGCAGGTCTACAATTTTGTTTCTGGTGTCCTTCCACAGCTCTTTGGTCTTCACCATAGTGGAGTTTGGAGTGTGACTGTTTGAGGTTGTGGACAGGTGTCTTTTATACTGATAACAATGTCAAACAGGAGCCATTACTACAGGTAATGAGTGGAGGACAGAGGAGCCTCTTAAAGAAGAAGTTACAGGTCTGTGAGAGCCAGAAATCTTGCTTGTTTGTAGGTGACCAAATACTTATTTTACACCATAATTTGCAAATAAATTCTTTAAAAATCAGACAATGTGATTTTCTAGATATGTTTTCTCATTTTGTCTCTCATAGTTGAGGTCTACCTATGATGACAATTACAGGCCTCTCTCATCTTTTTAAGTGGGAGAACTTGCACAATTGGTGGCTGACTAAATACTTTTTTTCCCCACTGTATATGCTTAAAGGGGTATTCCCATGAACATAATCATATCTATATTTGTAGATAATTAAAAGTTAAACATTTTTGCAAATATAAGTAGTTAAAAATTCTGCAGAGTCTTAAAGATTTTCTCTAATCATCTTAGTGGTGACAGCCTGTTGTCTTCATTGGTTGCCAATGGATACGACCAGCAGTGCAGAAACTTTCCATGGTTTGGGAGTTGTCAAGAACCCAGCCATGATTTTCTTATTGTAGCTGGTTTATCAGGCAGGGACACTACATGTATCAGAAGATATCCCGGCCACAATAAGGAAATCATGGCTGATTTTCTTACCTTAGAAAGATCCTGCATTCATGGTCGTATCCACTGGCAACCTATGAAGACAACAACTTGTGACCACAAGATACTTAGAGAAAATCTTTAAAACTGTGCAACATGTTTACTTATATTTGCAAAAATGTTTAACTTTTAATTGTCTACAAATTTGAAAATGGTTATGGTCGTGGGAATACCCCTTTAATGGTAGTAGTATGAGAGATTTAAAAAAGGGCATGACATTGAGCCCTCATACAAATAAAGTAGTAGGCACAAATAGTAATTGGCTCAGTGGGCATCACGGTGGCTCAGCCTTGCAGTGCTGGAGTCCTGGGTTCGAATCCTGCCTCGGACAACTTCTGCATTTTATATGTTCTCCCTGTTTGCATGGGTTTCCTCCAGGTACTCCGGTTTCTTCCCATACTCCAAAGACATACTAATAGGAAATGTAGATTGTGAGATCTATATGGGACAGTGACTGACAAATGTCTGTAACAGCACTGCGGAATATGATGGCGCTATACAAGAAAGCTAAATAAATAAATGTGACAAATGGTGCTGTGCCAAGTAAGTCGTACTTGCTGTTCCCTGTCTGAGAAGGATGAAGACAGTAGAGATTCAGTTTTGTCCAAAGTTTTCCTACAAAGCGGTTGTTTGGGATATGAAAAAATTGACCAAAAAAGTAAAATCCAACACTTACTTGGTTATTCCCGTGGTCCCCGACAGCTTTGCGTACTTTCTGCAGTGATGTACATGTATGCGGATGTGCAAGATATCATGACATATGCAATATATTTTATCACTTTCTTCTTCATTTACATTTTTTAAAAACACTGGACAACCCCTTTAATTTGTAGCTAAGATCATACTTGGTAGTATAGCAGTCACATAAATGTTCTGTCGCTCACCTTTGTTAGTACATTATACATATTTTAGAGGTGTCATGTTGTCTAATGGACATGACAATGTCACTCAATACAGACCTTTTCATACACATTTTCCCTGTATGTGTTGTAATTTCCAAATCACAGCTGACTACCCCAGTCATATGTTCTGAAATTACCTGGAAGCCTGTTCTCAGTTCAGGAATAGCTGCCTCCCACGTACAAGGATTATGGCAAATGACATAATCATTAAAACTAGTAAGATATTTCTACCTTAAATGTGTTTTGTCATACATCTATAATATATCATGTCCACTACTAAGTCACAATCCCATCTTTTCCCTATTAAACCCTGATTTTTGTCTGGAGAGATATTCACTTTTGTTTACACAAGTGCAGGATCACATTGCTGTTGAAGCACACTTATTTATTTTTGGACTGTGAGAACCCTATTTGGCATGGCCCTGTGAAACTGAAAACTACTGTATGTAAGATTTACGGTTCGCTGCACAGATGGAAGATTAGTTCTGAGCAAAATATTCCAACACCAGTGAGGGCAAAACTGAGTGTGGAGCATTTAAAGTTATTTTAATATCCTAAATATATAAAGGTATCTAGGTAGTAAACAATGTGTCTGCAAATATCTGCACTCTGCAGACTAATCTTTAGCAACTGAATTTAGTTTTACATGGTGGCCATACAAATGAGTAAGTATGCTTGTAATACAAGGACAACTCAAGTCCACCAGACCAGAAGTCACTCGTACAGTGGGTTGATGAATCTGGATAGCACCTTTTATCACAGGTTGAGCCAATGGCAAATATTCTATTCCTAATTCTCCTATGGTGCTATGTACCAAAGTGGAACATAGTGGAAATGAAGCATTACACTGTTCCCATTGTATTTAGTGGCATTACCTTCTAAAGTACAGAACAGGGTAATCCACCTTTATTAACAGAATTTTTATAATAAGATGTTGAAATATATTGGGTTTCTAAAACTAATAAACCCTAGAGATTTAGAAAGTCTTACTTTTTACTTTAGTTTGACCCCATTATATATTTCCAACTACCATTATTTTTTATTTGCTCAAACTAAAGGGTTTTTCCAATGTAGAAAAAAACATTTTCAAGTATCTTACTGGGAAATTCTGAGTCAAGAGAGGAGGGTCCTGGTTCAGGATTCTTATCTCTTGGCCATAGTGAAGAGAAGTACAAAGAGCATATCTCACTCTTGAGGACCTGTCCTGTCCTGTGTCAGCCCATTGAGTAATGCTTCATTTTCCCTGTGGTGGTGCTTCAGAAAACTAAACACTTACTTCCAGTTTCTTGGTGTCTCAGCAGGGGAACACTTTTTGATTTTCTTATTGTATGAAGACACTTTTGTATTGAGACCTTTCCAAAGTGGAGAACTCCTTTAGGCTGAGGCCCCACGTTGCGGAAAAGCAACTTCTTTTGTTGCAGATTTTGTTGCAGTTTTTTGAGCCAAAGCCAGGAGTGGATTGAGCAGAAGGGAGAAGTATAAGAACTTCCTATATATTTTCCATTCCCTCTGTAGCCATACTTGGCTTTGGCTCAAAAAAAGCGTCAAAATCTGCAACACAAGAAGCTGCGTTTCTGCAACGTGAGGCCACAGTCTTAAGGTTAGTTGCCACATAGGAGCATGCACATGAAAGCCAGTGTACTGCCCCAGCTACACTGACGAACTGCACATGCATTACTACAAAAGCTTTTTTTTTAATCCTCTGCATAAAAAGGTATAATAATATGATAATTAGAATAGGAATATTTGAGACACTAAACCTCTGGTCCATAAGTACCTGTTGGAGGTTTAGGGTGCCAAATTTATATTACCTGTCACCAAGTACAAAATGATAAATACATATGTGATGAACCGACCCTTAGTTACATATCTGTTTTTGAAATGTATCATTCCTGATTCATAGTAGTCGTACCTACTGTTAGGAATGTTGTGTTTACAGTGGTGGTATGTGCATACCATGGCAGATGGTCTCTCTAGCCAGCCATTTTTTATGACCCCCTGGTCAGCAGATGCCATGGGGGAGGGAGGGCGAGCGACCCTCCCCCCCGGCTTAACCCCAGACACACAGCTTTCTCTAGCTAGGCAAACATCACCCTTTTCTTAGGTCCTGCAGGGTGTGGGTAGTAGGGGAGCTGGAGAAGGTGTGGCTGGACACTCGGTATATACTCAAAGGAAAGGCGAGGCTCTTTGTCTTCTGAGTCTGGCTAGCATGTAGGAGGGACATGCTTTGGTAACTTGCTGAAGAAAGGACCCTGAGGCCTACCACATGGGCTCAGAGAACTGACTACAAACCTGTGCCGGTATTTTTCTATCTGTTATTTTCCTTTTTATTTGATGTGCTGTATCTTACTTTTATCCGCATTTTGCTTAGTAATTGATATATATTCCTGTATATGTTTATGCTTAGTACCGACCGACTTGGTTTAATAAATATATAAAATTTAAAAAACTTGTTTCATATTATCCTATGACCCGGTCCGCTCACGGTGTGTGAGTGGAAGGTAAAGAAGGTTGGTCGCAGGTGTGTTAAGCGGTGCCACCACTGTGAAGGATCTCGCCTTGCCAAACCGCTTGGCACACCTGCAACCAACCTTCTTTACCTTCCACTCACACACCGTGAGTGGAGCGGGTCATAGGATAATATGAAACGAGCTTTTTAAATTTTATATATTTATTAACCCAAGTGAGTCGGTACTAAGCATTAACATATACAGGAATATATATCAATTACTAAGCAAAATACGGATAAAAGTAAGATACAGCACATCAAATAAAAAGGAAAATAACAGAAAAATACCGGCACAGGTTTGTAGTCAGTTCTCTAAGCACATGTGGTAGGCCTCAGGGTCCTTTCTTCAGCAAGTTACAAAAGCATGTCCCTCCTACATGCTAGCTAGACTCACAAGACAAAGAGCCTTGCCTCTCCTTTGAGTATATACCGAGTGTCCAGCCACACCTTCCCTAGCCCCCCTCCTCCCCTTACCCTGCAGGACCTAAGAAAAGTGTGATGTTTGCCTAGCTAGAGAAAGCTGTGTGTCTGGGGTTGAGGGGTTCGCTCGCCCTCCCTCCCCCATGGCATCTGCTGACCACGGGGTGATAAAAACTGGCTGGCTAGAGAGACCATCCCCCATGGTATGCACATACCACCACTGTAAACACAGCATTCCTAACAGTAGGTATGACTACTATGAATCAGGAATGATACATTTCAAAGACAGATATACTGTATAACTGAGGGTCGGTTTATCACAACATACCATTTGATTGCCCCTGATCAATTTGGCATTTTTGTTTTTAATCACTTTACCTGTTAAAAAAAATATGGCTCCTGAGGGTAGTAACCTTATATTTTCTCTGTGAATGTGTCTCTGTGTGAAAAAAGGTTACTGCTCCATTTGCTAATAAAAGCTGATCTAATTCACCTATAAACTATCAGGGCCATATCTTTTAATGGGTGTACATGTCCATTTTAGGCTAAGGCCCCACGTAGCAAGCCGCAGCCAAAAAGCGATGCGGGAAAAACCACGGTGGAAATACATTGTGGTTTTTTTCCACAGCACTTTTCACAGAAAATCTGCAGAGTTTTCCTCTGCAGACTTTCTGCTTCAATTATACCTATACAGAAACCAACAGAGTTTCCATAGGTATAACTGTTATGCTGCGAATGCGAGTGGATTATTTTATGCAATATGTGGATGGGATTAGCCAGAATCCCATCCACATTGCAGTTAGTATAAAAAACTGCAGCAAAATTATGGCATTTACGCAACATGGGGCCCCAGCCTTAAAGAGGTTGTCCAAGATTAAAACTATTTGTTCCCCAGAAACAGTGATACCCATGTCCATGTACTGTGCTTAGTATTGTATTTCTGCCTCAAAATTTGCAAATAACAATGGGGGGAGGATTTAGTCATCAAAATAAGCCATAATTCTGGCTCAAATACTGGTGTATTATCAAAGATTCTAGACTGACTATCCTAAAGCTGGAGAAAACCTTTTATCGTAGGTGTCAGAGCAGATATAAATTGGGCATTTCTGTGGACTAGGATCACATATTATGTATGATGCAGGCACTTTATCAGATGGCTGCATGATGCCATAGCTATCTAACAAACAAGAGTTTTCTATAATAAATAATAATGTTTTAGAAAGACAGACTCAGAGTCAAGTTAATTGATATATAAGAAATATATAGATGTTTATGGAGACAGCTAGAGCAAGGAACAAACAGTTGCCTTATTCTCTTGCTTCTTTCTGCTATGGCAGCTCTATCTCCTTATGGGTTTGTCAGTGTCCATATCTCCAGTGGAGCTGACATCCAGTTTGTGATAATCCCCCACAATTATTGAAATAATTTGTAATTCAAATATCCAAGCATGACCCATTTTTGCGGGGTTGTTATAGTGCGTTGTACAGTACACACATTTGCAAGATACCATATTTTTGGGAGATTAACAGTTTTGTTGTTCCTGTAGTCATGGTGTCTCCAAGCTTTAAGCAGTTACCTCAGGTCCTACAGCTGTTCAGAATAAAGCCACAGGCACTCTCATTATGCTCAGCTGTCGGAGCAGATAATAACCAGTGCGCTGTCATGTTAGCTGACCTCATGGATAATATATGCATCATGCCTGAAATCAGTGCTCTTTACAGACGACTCCAAAAGACGTGGTTGATAAATGCCCATTTATATTAGTTATTATTTCATCCACCTATGAGAATTTTCTGTCCAAGAAATATATGTATGAACTGATCTATAATTCCAGTTATATATACTCTGTATGAAATGGTTCTCAGACTGTAAAAACTAAAACTCCATAACAGATATTTACTCTTCAGCCCTATATACCGTAGCCCAATTTTTTGGGATACATTTTAGTACTTCTCATTCAGCCTACTATCTTAAAAATAAAGGGGGGTGTCAAGAAGACATTTATGGCATATTATTTAGTAATTTATGGCATATTAAATTGATAAAGTCTGTTGTCAACTCAGTGTATGATTCATGCCATCCAGTCCATAGATACAGTGGGGAAAAAAAAGTATTTAGTCAGCCACCAATTGTGCAAGTTCTCCCACTTAAAAAGATGAGAGAGGCCTGTAATTGACATAATAGGTAGACCTCAACTATGAGAGACAAAATGAGAAAACAAATACAGAAAATCACATTGTCTGATTTTTTAAGTATTTATTTGCAAATTATGGTGGAAATTAAGTATTTGGTCAATAACAAAAGTTCATCTCAATACTTTGCTATATATCCTTTGTTGGCAATGACAGAGGTCAAACGTTTTCTGTAAGTCTACACAAGGTTGGCACACACTGTTGCTGGTATGTTGGCCCATTCCTCCATGCAGATCTCCTCTAGAGCAGTGATGTTTTGGGGCTGTCGCTGGGCAACACGGACTTTCAACTCCCTCCAAAGGTTTTCTATGGGGTTGAGATCTGGAGACTGGCTAGGCCACTCCAGGACCTTGAAATACTTCTTACGAAGCCACTTCTTACGTTGACCTGGCAGTGTGCTTGGGATCACTGTCATGCTGAAAGACCCAGCCACGTTTCATCTTCAATGCCCTTGCTGATGGAAGGAGGTTTTCACTCAAAATCTCACTATACACGGCCCCATTCATTCTTTCATGTACACGGATCAGTAGTCCTGGTCCCTTTGCAGAGAAACAGCCTCAAAGCATGATGTTGCCACCCCCATGCTTCACAGTAGGTATGGTGTTCTTTGGATGCAACTCAGCATTCACTCTCCTCCAAACACGACGAGTTGTGCTTCTACCAAACAGTTCTACTTTGGTTTCATCTGACCATATGACATTCTCCCAATACTCTTCTGGAACATCCAAATGCTCTCTGGCAAACTTCAGACGGGCCCGCATATGTACTGGCTTAAGCAGGGGGACACGTCTGGCACTGCAGGATCTGAGTCCCTGGCGGCGTAGTGTGTTACTGACGGTAGCCTTTGTTACGTTAGTCCCAGCTTTCTGCAGGTCATTCACTAGGTCCCCTCGTGTGGTTTTGGGATTTTTGCTCACCGTTCTTGTGATCATTTTGACCCCATGGGGTGAGATCTTGCGTGGAGCCCCTGATCGAGGGAGATTATCAGTGGTCTTGTATGTCTTCCATTTTCTAATTATTGCTCCCAAAGTTGATTTCTTCACACCAAGCTGCTTGCATATTTCAGATTCAGTCTTCCCAGCCTGGTGCAGGTCTACAATTTTGTTTCTGGTGTTCTTCCACAGCTCTTTGGTCTTCACCATAGTGGAGTTTGGAGAGTGACTGTTTGAGGTTGTGGACAGGTGTCTTTTATACTGATAACAATTTCAAACAGGTACCATTACTACAGGTAATGAGTGGAGGACAGAGGAGCTTCTTAAAGAAGAAGTTACAGGTCTGTGAGTGCCAGAAATCTTGCTTGTTTGTAGGTGACCAAATACTTATTTTCCACCATAATTTGCAAATAAATTCTTTAAAAAATCAGACAATGTGATTTTCTAGATATGTTTTCTCATTTTGTCTCTCATAGTTGAGGTTTACCTATGATGTCAATTACAGGCCTCTCTCATCTTTTTAAGTGGGAGAACTTGCACAATTGGTGGCTGACTAAATACTTTTTTTCCCCACTGTAATGAGAATGGTGTGTCTGGTAAACCTACAAAAGAGCCCATAAGCAAGAGTGGCACTGTGTGCTGATATCCTTTCGAGCCATGCAACTAGTGTAAGGTTGGGTTCACATCCGCGCCAGAGTCTCTGTGACCACCAAAAATCACATCCGCCGACACAGTTAATTACTGTTGTGAGACACGGGAGTCTACTGGAGGTGATGCACAAGAGAGCTGAGGCCCAGTCACAGACCTCAACTGTCCCTGACGTCATTCACGAGACGGGGAGCCATGCAATTATATTGCACGGAGGGCTGCTGTGGAACATTATTTTGTTACAGGGATCTTCAAGTTGAATTGGGGGGTCCACTTTATGAAAAGCCCAGGGCCCATGCTACCCTTAATCCTCCCCTGGCCTTGTCACAACGGCGTTTTTGCTCCTCCCACACCATTTTCATGAAAGTGTAAAATGACCTTGCTCTACTGCTATGAAAACTGACATTCTATAAGCCAGTCTTCATAAATATACCCCACTGTGTAGGGAGGGAGAAGAGGTGAACTTTATTCATCAACTATTGTCAATGGTGAATATTTTGTTCTCTCTATATATAGGTGTATCCACTCAATCCTTCCTGTGGTGATAAAGAAAAAAGTGATCTCTACAGGACATAAAGTGTTAGTCCATTGTGTGGGTCACTGACCTGAGAAGTTTTAAAAGAATATAGTTAGTAACGTTTAAAAAAAAATACCACTTTTTAAAGCGTAAGTAAACTTTTGGGCAACTTTCGATTTTCTGGCAGTATTTGTGTCATTTATCATTTTTGGAATTAATTTATTTATTATTTAGGTCCCTATGTATGAAACCTTGTATTCTTTTTATCATTTCCCTTGCTTCTCTATTGAGAGCTGGCCCTGCTTCTCACTACCTACAATATACCGGTTTGTGTAAAATGCAGAGAAAATGAGGGTGTGGGAGGGTCGCTGAAACATTTACAGTCATATGAAAAAGTTTGGGCACCCCTATTAATCTTAATCATTTTTAGTTCTAAATATTTGGGTGTTTGCAACAGCCATTTCAATTTGATATATCTAATAACTGATGGACACAGTAATATTTCAGGATTGAAATGAGGTTTATTGTACTAACAGAAAATGTGCAATATGCATTAAACCAAAATTTGACCGGTGCAAAAGTATGGGCACCTCAACAGAAAAGTGACATTAATATTTAGTAGATCCTCCTTTTGCAAAAATAACAGCCTCTAGTCGCTTCCTGTAGCTTTTAATCAGTTCCTGGATCCTGGATGAAGGTATTTTTGACCATTCCTCTTTACAAAACAATTCCAGTTCAGTTAAGTTTGATGGTCGCCGAGCATGGACAGCCCGCTTCAAATTATCCCACAGATGTTCAATGATATTCAGGTCTGGGGACTGGGATGGCCATTCCAGAACATTGTAATTGTTCCTCTGCATGAATGCCTGAGTAGATTTGGAGCTGTGTTTTGGATCATTGTCTTGCTGAAATATCCATCCCCGGCGTAACTTCAAATTCGTCACTGATTCTTGTACATTATTCTCAAGAATCTGCTGATACTGAGTTGAATCCATGCGACCCTCAACTTTAACAAGATTCCCGGTGCCGGCATTGGCCACACAGCCCCAAAGCATGATGGAACCTCCACCAAATTTTACAGTGGGTAACAAGTGTTTTTCTTGGAATGCTGTGTTTTTTTGACGCCATGCATAACGCCTTTTTGTATGACCAAACAACTCAATCTTTGTTTCATCAGTCCACAGGACCTTCTTCCAAAATGAAGCTGGCTTGTCCAAATGTGCTTTTGCATACCTCAGGCGACTCTGTTTGTGGCGTGCTTTCAGAAACGGCTTCTTTCGCATCACTCTCCCATACAGCTTCTCCTTGTGCAAAGTGTGCTGTATTGTTGACCGATGCACAGTGACACCATCTGCAGTAAGATGATACTGCAGCTCTTTGGAGGTGGTCTGTGGATTGTCCTTGACTGTTCTCACAATTCTTCTTCTCTGCCTTTCTGATATTTTTCTTGGCCTGCCACTTCTGGGCTTAACAAGAACTGTCCCTGTGGTCTTCCATTTCCTTACTATGTTCCTCACAGTGGAAACTGACAGGTTAAATCTCTGAGACAACTTTTTGTATCCTTCCCCTGAACAACTATGTTGAACAATCTTTGTTTTCAGATCATTTGAGAGTTGTTTTGAGGAGCCCATGATGCCACTCTTCAGAGGAGATTCAAATAGGAGAACAACTTGCAATTGGCCACCTTAAATACCTTTTCTCATGATTGGATACACCTGGCTATGAAGTTCAAAGCTCAGTGAGGTTACAAAACCAATTTTGTGCTTCAGTAAGTCAGTAAAAAGTAGTTAGGAGTATTCAAATCAATAAAATGATAAGGGTACCCAAATTTTTGCACCGGTCAAATTTTGGTTTAATGCATATTGCACATTTTCTGTTAGTACAATAAACCTCATTTCAATCCTGAAATATTACTGTGTCCATCAGTTATTAGATATATCAAATTGAAATGGCTGTTGCAAACACCCAAATATTTAGAACTAAAAATGATTAAGATTAATAGGGGTGCCCAAACTTTTTCATATGACTGTATATCTCAGGCACAATAAAACGTAGAAAGGAGATTCTCATCTTTCAGGTGTCACCAGGTAGTAGAGATAGTAGTTGTAGTTCTACCTGTATTTCCAGAGGTTGAAAACACAGTTGGGATAGGGATATTTATATGCAGCTGCTCGAGATAACATACTAGATTATATAATGCCTGAGATATAACTGTTTGACGTGACCCACCCCTATCCTCATTTTGTCTTCATTTTACATAAACCATACTCAGCACACAGTGGGAAGCAGGGGCAGATCTCAATGGAGAAGCAAGGTAAAGAATAAAGAGATGCAAGATTTCACAGAAAGGAGCCAAAATTTACTAACCCCTTCTCGACATCCGCTATACTATTATGGCGAATGTTGGTGTCTTTATAGATGGTGGCCCTCGTACAGCGGATACCTGGAGTTAATGCCTGCGATCAGAATGGACTTTCCTAAGTGTGAGCTCCCCCAAAAAATATGAAAATTGCCCCCGGGGCCGGTCCCAACAGGTCCTGAACAGCCCGTACCTTTTCCATTGCAGGCTGGCTTCTGCACAGCGAGATCGCCGTGGGAGCCGACCTGTTCCTATGGTTGCCTGGAGCCTTATGAAGGCTCCCAGGCTTGTCACAAGAATATAACTATTGAGGCTGATAAAAATTTTAATAAAAAGTCATCAAAGCAATAGACATCCCCCATAATAGTATAACTGAAAAGTACACCTGGCCCAGTAAAAAGATGACCTATGCATCCCAGTACACAGAAATTTATAAATTTAAAATAAGTTATAGGTGTCAGAATATGGCGACTTTAAGAAAAAATTATATTTTGTAAAGTTTTGAATTTCTGTTAAGGGATTAAAATGCAAATAAAACTATATAAATTTGGTATCCCCAGAATCGAACCGAAACATAGAACACACGTCATATGTTATTTTGGCTGCACAGTGAACGCCATAAAAACGAATTGTTTTCCAGCTTCCCAGTACGTTGTACATAATATTAAATGGTACCATTATGAAGAACAATTGGTCCCGCAAACATTAAGCCCCCATATAGCTCTGTGAATGGAAAAATAAAAAAGTTATCAGGTTTGGAAGGCGGGGAGTCAAAAACGAAAATTAAAAAATGCCACCAGCAGGAAAGGGTTAATGAAGTGTATTACAAAATTTATCAATGAAACAAATACTGCCAGAAAATGAAAAGTTGTCTGAAAGTTTAGTTACGCTTTAAATATGTTAAAACATAAACATTTTGGGGCGTGGCCTGGCTATGGAGGAGTGAGGCTGTGTTTTCCTCAGCTCCTTCCCCGACTTACCCGGACCGACGCTGATCCAGCTGACCGGATCGTTTTCTGCCCCCAGGGTTATGGGCAAGTCTCGGCGGTTACCCTCCGGATCCTCTTCTACCCCTCCTGGGGCCTCCACGGAGTCCATTATGGACAAATTTCTGCGGGGCCCGGCTCCCGGCCTACATCGTGCGCCCTCCAAAATGGCGCCTGATGTCGCCGCCTCCTCAAGCGGCACCCCCGCGGGTTCGTAGCCGGCGGCCGCTGCAGCTCCCGACATAGCGGCGCCCCGGCCTCTACTAGTAACTGGGGCCTGCTCCATCAGCCCCCCGGAGCCTTGGACCGTGCGGGAGTCTGAGCTCCTCTCAGCCCCCGCTTCTCCCCTAATAGTTACCGCGGGGCAGGACTGGCCATCGCTACCGCCGTCCCCCCGCATCCTCCGGGCACCAGCGCTCCACTGACATCAATGCACCGCTGCAGCGCTCTCTCCTGGACCCAGCCAGAGGTAGGGAGACACCTAATCTACCTTGGCCTGTGGCCTTCTCCACTCCCACTACAGCACTGAAGCCTGTGCTGCAGGCCCCTCTGTTTGCTCCTCCTGGCACTGGGTCACAGTTGGCCACATCTCCACTGGGCGCCCCTACCATCTGCAGCCCCTGTCTGGATACTACCACGGCCCCTCTGAGCCAGTTATCAGCCTCGGCGGCCCCGTACCTGCCTCATGTTCCTCTGTTAACAACTCCTGTCCCAGCTCCCGCCTCTGCTGGTCAGAGTGCGGGAGACCTCACTGGGACTATTGCAACCTGTGCACCTTCCTTCTCTGGTGCTTCCTCCGACACCCTGGCTGAACTGCGTCAACTGAGCGCCCATCTACGGGCCATCCCTACAAAGTCTGACATGGAGGAATATGTGGCGCGCCTGGAGCAGTCATACAAAACAGAACTGTCAGCCGTCCGTGCCACGGTACAATCACTAGAGGGAAGAGTGGATACCTTGGAGGCCTCCACCGCTTCGTTTTCTACCCAGTTATCTACCCATGACTCCATATTGCTGTCTCATACTCACCAATTACATCATCTGACAGACCTCATGGACGACCTCGAGAACAGGAACAGACGGAATAACATCAGGGTACGGGGCCTCCCTGAAGTCATTGAACCCCAGCAATTGGACGCCACTCTACGTGGCATCTTTAACTCCCTCTTGGGGGTCCCTCCTGACTCTCCACTGGAGTTGGACCGGGCGCACCGCTCTTTGGGCCCACGCCCTCTGGACTCTGCTAACCCTAGAGACATCATTTGCCGGGTGCACAGATACCAGCTCAAGGAGGCCATTATGCGGAAGGCCAGGGACACCCGCCAAGTGGACGCTCCCATCAGCTTGCTCCCGGACCTGTCCAGAATCACTCTTGCTAGACGGTGTGCCTTGAAGCCTCTTCTGGACCTCCTGATCCATCACCAGATCCCATACTCCTGGGGATTCCCCTTCCACCTGCAGGTCCGGCGGGATGGCCGCATCATTTCCCTGTCTCGTCCAGACGATGTTCCTGCCTTCACAACTGCTCTTGGTCTTCCTATGGTACAGATCTTGGATTGGCCACTGCTACCTGGCTCCTCAGAACCAGCCCAGCCGGCACAGTCTCAGCGCCGTTCCAGACGCCGTCGACGCGACCGAGCTTCCACACCTACAGCACTGACGCGGGACCATCAAGCCCTTCCAACTTGAACACTGAACTGTTCCTTTTACATGCCAGTGAGAAAGTCTCTCCGTAACCCCTAGGGGTTCTCGTCCGCCCCCTTGTGGGGCAGTGAGTATGAGTATTGTTATTATTTTCCCTCCCTTCTTCTTTTCCCTCCTTTTTTTTTTCTTTTTCTTCTCTTACCCTTCTTTCCCTCTCCCCTCTTTTCTTCTTTTTTCATTTATGTTTATGCATATCGTTTTTCTCGGTCAGCTTATTTTGTTACTACAGTTATCTTTACAGTGGCGTGGCCCGGGGGTCCGGGGGGGAGCAGCTCCTCTTTGGAAAGCTAGTTCCCCACCAGGGTCTCCGTGCTGCTGTGTAGCACGTATTTTGGCATTGTTTGCCTTTTCCCCACCTGGTTCGGTGGTGGTTCACCCCACCACCTTACTGTTTAGTCAGTTAAGACTTTGTTTCATAGCTGTGTTAATTAGTGATAAATTGCGTTAGATTTTCCCTTACCTAAGTGTGTCTTCCCTCCCCCCTCCCTGTTTAGCTATGTCTACCCTGAATATTTGTACACTGAATGTACGGGGACATAACATTCCACAAAAACGCAGCCAGATTTTGTACCAACTTCATAAAAAGCATTCTCATATCCTTATTCTACAGGAGACGCACTTCAAGGAAGGTCACGTACCGGATATCCGCAACCGCCATTTCCCCGTTTGGTTCCACAGCGCCAACCCGGCCGCCAAGTCCAAGGGAGTATCTATTGCTTTGCATAGGTCTCTGCATCACGAGGTAATGGACACCCTGATTGACCCTGAGGGCAGATTTGTTTTTCTTAAATTGCGCATCGCGGGTACGGTTCTCACCATAGCGGGTTGCTATCTCCCTAATCAGGGACAATTGCGGTATTGTAGGGACCTGGTCGGCAAACTTTCTGATTTTGGCGAGGGGGTCATGATTCTCGGGGGTGACTTTAACTTTGTATTGGATCCTTTGATTGACTCTACCCCATCCCGCCCCCCCATTCTCAGTCTCATCTGTGTAGCCTTAAGACTGCCCTCCATAACTCCCAGTTGGTCGACGTGTGGCGCATCCTGCATCCTAATGAGCGAGACTATACGTATCACTCCCCTGCGCACAACTCCTATAGCCGCATTGACTTTTTCTTGATCAGCCATCATGCCCTCTCTTGGGCCCCCACGGGGCAGATTGGTTCCGCCCTTTAGTCGGACCATTCGCCCGTATTTTTGTCACTGGAGATTCCGGGACTCGCACGCCGTCCTTTTACCTGGCGTCCAAACGATAGCCTTTTAAAAGATACCACATGCCGGGAGGACGTCGGCGCTGCGATCAGGAACTTTGGGCTTGATCATGCCCGGGACTCTACATCACCCCCTCTTCAATGGGAAGCGTTAAAATGCGTGGTCCGGGGGAGTCTTGATTAAACATGGTGCGCGCCTTAAAAAGGAGCGGGCGGCCTGGGTTTCTGCGCAGTTAGCCAAGATCCATTCCCTTGAAGTGCTGCATAAACGGTCTTGCTCTCAGGCAGACTTCACGGAGCTCCTCAATGCTAGAGAGGAGCTCCGAGCCCACCTGGACGTGGTGTCTATGCTTTTCCGTGACCGTGTTCGGAAACATTACTATGAGTGCAGTCGTCTCCTCGCGCGTCGCCTACATCCTCGCAACACCTCCACGTACATTCTTCGGATTAATAAAGGCACTAGGAGATCCGTTCATAACCCAGCAGACATAGCAGAGGCATTCCGCTCCTTTTACCTATAATATAATATTCTATAATATTCTATAATAATAATAATATTCTATAATATTCGGGGACAATATGCTGATCTTTCCCCGGACTCTCTTCATGAGAAAATCAGGGAATACATCGACGAGACCTCTCTCCCCACCATCGCTCCCTCAGATAGAGCGCTTCTCGAGGACCATTTTTCCGAAGAGGAGGTCTCCCTTGTCATTCAATCTTCCCCCTCGGGCAAATCCCCGGGCCCTGACGGGTTTACCCCCAGATTTTATAAGTCCTTCCGAGACCTCCTCTCTCCAATAATGGCCCGTGTCTTTAATAGTATTGATGACACCACTCCGTTTGCCTCCCAATCCCTATCAGCCCTTATTACAGTCCTCCCCAAACCTGGGAAAGATCTGTCCAGTTGCGCCAGCTATCGCCCAATTTCCCTGCTCAACATTGACATTAAGCTATTTGCCAAATTGCTGGCTAACCGACTGTCCCCTTTGATGCCAGGCCTGGTTCACACTGACCAGGTTGGCTTTATCTCAGGCCGCGAGGCCAGGGATAATATTTGCAAGACGCTCTTGGCGATCTCCGCGGCCCGCGTTACTGATACCCCCATGTGCTTGCTCTCGGTGGACGCTGAAAAAGCGTTCGACCGTGTACATTGGGGCTTCCTGCGGGCCACACTCCAGCAAATAGGAGTTGGCTCGGGGTACCTGAGTAAGGTGCTTTCTCTCTATGGCGACGCGTCGGCACGGGTGCGGGTTAACGGGCTCCTCTCCAACTCCTTTCCGGTCCGGAATGGCACGCGACAGGGTTGTCCCCTGTCTCCTCTTTTATATGCACTGGTCATGGAACATCTAGCGACTGCCTTACGGAACTGTCCTAGTGTCCATGGCGTGCAGCTTCCGGACATTGACACGCCGTAGACATCGCGGTGGTGCGGGCTTGCCCGACCCTAGAATATACTATCACGCGACAGTACTGTTGCGCCTTTTTGACTGGCGCTATCGCGGGGCGGACAAGCAGTGGGTTTCTATAGAGGCCGATTTGCTGTCAGCTCATCTCCCCTCCTTGCCCTGGGTTCCGTCTCACTTTCGCCCCAGTATTATCAGACACTCCATTTTATCCTCTCATTTCCTCAAGATCTGGGATTCCATAAGCGCGGGGGGTCGCATAGCCAGGGTCCCGGGTCCTCTCAGCCCTCTGTTCCGAAATCCCATGTTCCCACCGGGTTGCTCTGCTGACAGATTTCTTTGCTGGTTGGCTAGGGATGATGTTCGTTTGCATCAGGTCATGGATAGCACTTCTCTTCCTTCTCTGTTACAATTGCAAGCCTCTCATCCCAATCTCCGTTTGTCCTGGTTGGAACATGGCCAGCTCACTACCTTCATCCGCAGGTTTTCCCTGCTTCCCACGCTCTCTTCCTCTTTAACTAACCTGGAGCTTGCCCTTTCCCAGACTGACACCACTCCGCGCACCCTCTCTGTTCTTTACAGCATTCTCCTCCAAGACGCTACACCTGGGCCCCCCTCCTACATTGGCCCCTGGGAGTCTGACCTCGGTACTCGCCTCTCTACTGCCGACTGGGATAAATCCTACCTGTACACACACAAACTCCCGCTGTCCTGTAGTGCGCAGGAAAAGAATTACAAAATACTGACCCGCTGGTACCGCTGTCCTGACCTCTTACATAGGATCTACCCTGGCGTCTCTGACCGGTGTTGGCGCTGTGGTTTCGAAAAAGTTACCTTATACCATATCTTGTGGGAATGCGTGGCCCTTAAATCCTTTTGGGATGCCGTCTTTGAGCTTTATGCCAAAGTGAGTGGCAGATCTGTTACGCCTTCACCCCAGCTCGCACTTCTCTCTATTATACCGGGGAGGGTCTCTGCCGTTAAAAGGGACCTTTTGCGACACTTCCTCACCGCCGCCAGAACAGTTATCCCCAGGCATTGGCGTAGCACTGCTGTGCCTACCCTGGTGGAGTTCCTTCAGGAGCTTCTCCTAATTAGGAGAATGGAGGCCCTGGTGGCTGAGGACTCGCCCGACCCCTCCAAATTTGAGTCCCTCTGGCGGCCGTGGGTGGTGTTTCAGGAGTCCTCTGAGTTTCTCTCTTTTTTTTTCTTGACTTGGGGTTGTTCTGTTTTTCTGTTGGTGCAGTGTCTGGCTGCTCTCCATTTCTAAATTTCCCCTTCCGTTCCATCTCCTACCTCCTCCCTTCTGTGTCCCTCCCCTGCTCTTGTCGTGTCCTAGGCCTCATATGTCTTGTACACCTGTGTTCCCCTTTTGGTCCCCTTCCTATTGATGATTGTTTTAATTTACTGTTAGGTGGGTGGCCCTGCAGTAGCTTTTTACAGTTGACCTTTTAGTTTGTTTTTTTTAGCTATCACCCACCTAAAGTTATAGTCATTTTAGTTGTCATTGTGTCATTTATTTCTGATCCTGTTGTAGCGGGCTTCGTTGGCCTTTTTACCCAAACTTTCCTTACTGTGCCTTATCCATTAATAAGGTGGCCTGCGTGCCCCCCCTGTTATTGTTTTATCTGATATTGATGTCATAGCATTGTACCCCTTTCCCTTTTCTTTTTTCTGTTCTTATTATAAAATTTTAATAAATTTGATTAAACATAAAACATAAACTTTTTTTTTTAATTTTAAAAAAGTAAGTTTTGTATCTTCCACATTCACTTGATTTTATATTTTAAAATAATTTTAAATTTTTTTTTTTTAATTAGGGAAAAATGAAGATCTTTACAAAATGATGACATGGTGAAAAGTTGTAGAAATTTGCATAGTATATCACGTGATATACCGTATTTATTAGCAACTCATACTTTTTGAGTATCTGCTATGTTGAACAAAAACATATCCAGAAGTGGTTCATGGTATTTTATTTTTAAATATTTTTTTCTTCATTACATTTAGTTTCACAGCAATAAGCTCCATCCTAATGTTTATACAGGGTTTAAGACTGTGACCACAAGTTAATGTCATTTTAATTATGACATCATGGGGCACCAAAAACAAAGAATAGGAACAGAGTGACAGTCTTGAAATTCCATGATCCCATTGTACAATATTACAGTTTCTTAAATACATTTATTTGGTCTTTCTTGAGGATACATTTTGATAAAGGTGTTTCCAGTTTTTGTTTTATTTAATTGAGATGTGAGCCTAGCCTAAGGAGCCTACTGTATTTTTCGGACTATGCTTCAATTGGTGGGGGCCCAACTCCACCAATATTGATCATCCATGTTTATCAGCTGTTCTCAAAGGCACCCCTGCACCCAGGCAAGCTCTGCAACCTTTTCATTTTTACATAGCTCTGTACATTTTGATACGGAAAATTTAGTAGTGTCTCTATTGGGTATTGCAGCCTTGTCCCATTCAAGTGAAGGGGCAATGCTGCAATATCCAAAAGAGCTGGTACGGCTGGAAGATCTAGCTAATCAGCATGGGCATTTCACCGGCAAACACCTGTATTACTGAAGTGCATGCACTCATTGTCTAGCGGTGCCTCTCTTCAGTGCCACATATACAGTACTATACCTCAGCCAGAATTAGCTGTTTGTTTCAAATTTCAGTAATATCTTCATAAAGTAATAATAAAATAGTAAATTTTTGCAACACGTACTGAACAGTAAATAATGCAGGTTTCTCATGCACAGGCCAAAATGAGGGAATGGATAACTAAATTGCTAGTAGGCAGTCTCAGCACTAAGGGGTATAATACAGACTTACTTTATACAATATTAGTGCACTTAGTAACCACCACAATTTATTTATTTCCTAACACTTTACAAATGACTTAAATAAGTGTAAATATGTAAACTTTATGCATGCACCAGAAAAATACAGTACATACACAACCCTCCCAAAATACGCCCTGGTGGAATGCAAGGGTATTACACTTCAAAACCAGCCGTCTGTGGAATCTTGTTGCTCTCCAAAAACTACCCTGCACATATTGGAGTTCTCCTGATGAAGAGGAAGCTCAGAACCTGCCACAGTTTGTACTTTTCCTTTTCGAGAAATGTATGACTTGCCAGAGGGCAATCTCTCATATCTTGTGATGTACTGCCTGCAAAATTAAAACAGGAGATTCATTAACCCAGAATCCAAACATATATAAAGAATAAATAATTCCGTATATGACTCCTCACATCATCTCCTAATTTTTCTCGTTCTTCATTTCTCTTATAATTACAGAGCATGAAAAATAACTTAGAAAAGCAATAGCCATGATGGGCAGCATGGTGGCTCAGTGGTTAGCACTATTGCCATGCAGCACTGTGTTCTTGGGTTTGAATCTGACCAAGGGCAACATCTGCATGGAATTTGTATGTTCTCCCTGTGTTCATGTGGCTTGCCTCAAGGTACTCCGGTTTCCTTCCACATGCCAAAAAATTATTCTGATAGGTAAAATTGGCTTCCTGTAAAAGCTGGCCCTTGTGGGTGTTGGGGATGAGAGCCTGCATGGCAGCCACTAACTCCACAACTCTCCCTGCATTTTGAGTCTTTAGTACAGTACTCTGGTTAGGTCATTATTATTACTATTATTATAGGGAGACTATTACTAATGGAGTAGTAGAATAATGGAAGGGACAATTACTAACAGGGCACTGTGGGGGAGCATTATTACTATGAGGGGCAGTATTTGCTGGGCACAATTATTTGTGAAAGCACCATGTGTGATACTAATTACAGTAGAGGACAGAAGCTAAGTGGTATCAGTATTTTGTATTTTCAGGAAGGGAGAAATTCATGACACTATTACTTCTGCAGCAACATATTTGGGGGCATTCAAGAGCATTAAGGGCAGTAATAACATCACCCATGAGTCACTGGATGTAGTAGGTATAGATATCTACTGTCTTTCCTGTCACTGCAACTGATCAGAACTGTAGTTTTTTGGTGTGAGAAGTGGAGGTGGGTTTTGAGAATTCGGTACACATGCATTGGGGCTTGGGATCCAGATCTTTTAAGACACTAGAAAGACCCCAATGTCCTATTCGCCTCCACTGAAATCTTCAGCATGTGCTGTGCAATTCCAGGACAGTTCTCTCCCTGCTGTGGGCATTGGGATCAGTGAGGCATTCAATTTCGGCACAAGGGAATGTATTGGACAGTGCTGGAGTTGTCAATCAAGACCAAGGTACTGGCAAAGGACATAGTTTACCAAGGACAGCCATAACACTTACTGGGTTTGGGACCAGTTATAAAACTTTGTTCTTTTGGCAATTAGATCAATGTCTATGGCCACAAACGTTCATTTGCAAATCTGTTTCTGTCCACTACCCAGTGTTGTAATTATTTTAATGGACATATACTGTTTAGTAGATACATTCTGTTTTATTAATGAGTTTAAAGTATAGGAAAATCCTTGCAGCAAGAAACAGGTAACAGTGTGTAGCTGAGGCCACTTGGTGACAGAGAGGATGCTGCTGTAAAAAGCTGTGGTGCCTAACTAAGACTACTGTAGGTTCACACTTTGACTAAAACAGCATTCCGACTTGTTCTTATGACAGTCTATGACCAGCTTTAATAGTAACGTAGTGAATCTCTCATAGACTGCAATACAGTTGTAAAAAAAAAAAAAAATTTAAAAAAGAAGTTTAAAAAACCCCCCAAAAAAACAAACAAAAAAAAAACTAAATCAAATTACCCCCCCTTTCCAAAGAATGAACATAAAACTAAAATATTACTGTGAAACACATACACATTAGGTATCACTGTGTTTGAAAATGCCCAGTCTACAAATTTATAAAAATATTTTTCCCGTATGATGAACGCCATTGCGGGAAAAAAAAAATCAAAAGTGCTGAACTGCCTTTTTTACCACTGTTTTGCCTCTGATAAAAATTTGAATAAAAAGTGATCAAAGCAATAGACATTCCCAAAAATGGTATAACTAAAAAGTACACCTGCCCCAGCCAAAAAAGAAGCCCTATGAATCCCCGTATACAGAAATATAAAAAAGTTACCAGTGTCAGAATATGGCAACTTTAAGAAAAATATTTTTGCAAAGTTTTAAATTTTTGTTAAGGGGTTAAAATGTAAATAAAACTATATAAATTTGATATCCCCGGAATGGTACCAAAACATAGAATGCAGGTGATATGTCATTTTGGCTGCACAGTGAACGCCGTAAAAACGAAGACTGTAAGAAAGTTGCACAAATGTACTTTCTCTTCCAATTCCACTCATTCTGAATTTTTTTCCAGCTTCCCAGTACATTGTACAGAATAATGAAATGGTACCATTATGAAGAACAATTTGTCCCACAAACATTAAAGAGGTTGTACAGGCTAAATAATATTTTCTAATTAGGCCAGGGCAGGTGAAAAAAAAACCAAACAAATAAAATATACTCACCTGTCCCCGATGCTCTGATGTCCTTCCAGGGTGGTCTGGTCCGGTCGGCTGCTTTCTTGTTCATGAATTTCTCACCAGCTGTGATGTTCTGGATCCCTTCCGCTGAGGCTGCTGATTGGTCTTCGCGGTCATGTGACTGCTGAGGCCAATCAGCAGCCTCAGGAAGAGAATAGAGGACGTCACAAGTAGTGACGTCCCCCCTTCCCTTCTTGAGGCCGCTAACTGGCCTCAGTGGTCACATAACTGCTGAGGCCAATCAACCCCTCAGGAAAGGAACCGGGACATCACAGGCCGCTGATTGGCCTCAGCTGTCACGTGGGGGAGGATACTTCCGCCGGAAGACAACAATGGAGCTGCAGGACCGGGAGGCACCGGAGCACCGGGGACAGGTGAGTATGGTTTTCTTTCATTTTTTTCACCACCCCTGGCCTAATTAATAAATACAATTTTAGGCTGGATAACCCCTTTTAAGCTCTCATATGACTCTTTGAACAGAAAAATAAAAAAGTTATGGGGTTTGGAAGGCAGGGAGTCAAAAACTAAAATCAAATAAATGCCACCAGCAGGAAGAGGTTAACATTAATATAGGCAAATTCCACTGCAGGGACACCTGTCAACGTGGCCCTGCAGCTTTTTCAAAACTACAACTCCCATGTTATTTATGTTAAATATTTTACCACATTTTTGCTTAAAATTGTTTTTCCTCCTCTAAAACCCAGGTGCGTCTTATGGTCTGGTGCTTCTTATTGTTTAAAAAATACAGTAAGCTTCAAACAAGACTCAAGGAGATTACAAGGAGGTGCATACTGGTCAGCAGGGATTTCGGTTGAAAAAAACATTAGCCTTCACTGCAGGCTTAAAGAGGTTGACCGGGCAAATCAATTATTTTTAAAATAATACTCACCTGTCCCCGGTTCTCCGGAGTCCACCCAACATGGCCCAGTACTCCTGCTCTGGCTCCTTCTCAAATTGAAATTGCTCGCCAGCTGTGATGTCCCGGATCCCTTCCGCTGAAGCCGCTGATTGGCCGCAGCGGTCACGTGGTTGCTGAGGCCAGTCAGCGTCTTCAGGAAGAGACCCCAGGACTTCACAGGTAGGAAGTCCCCACCGGAAGACAACAACAGACCGGGAGGAGTGGACCATGCTGGGAGGCACCGGAGCACCTGGGAAAGGTGAGTATGATTTTTTTCACTGCCCCGGACGATTTAAAAAATAATATGTGTGTCCATTTTTACCTGGATAACCCCTTTAAGTGAACATTGCTGGCCTCTTGAAGTGAAACCACCATGTGTATTGCCTGTATGGTTGAAATCACCAAGTTTGTGCTCTCAGGAAGAGTTTGTAGCAACCAAGCCTGAGATCTGTATATAGAGTAATTGTCAAAAACGTGTGTAACCAATAAGCATGTGCTTCTGCGTAAGTAACGTTGAAGTCCCTTTACACAAGTGTCTCCTGCTAATTTCTTTCCTCTCCAGAAAGACCATCAGACCCCTTGCCTTTCACCCATACCCCAAGCTTGGTGACCTAATATGCCAATCACAATAAATGGGGGTTGCTTTTGTAGTACTTTCACCTGCAGTGGTGGCAGGCGCAAGATTATCAGTCTCAAAATCTCACCCTGCTAGTGGATCTCTGTTGACATCATTTTTACATATACATAGGATCTAGAAGAATCCATTATGTTTACTGACCATTTATTTATTTTTTACAAAAACTTTTGAAGTATCTTGTATTGCATACATGTCCAATAAAAGGAATTTACCTGAATGGAAATGTCCCTTTATCCATTTGCATGCAAACCAAAAATGGATATGATGAAAATTTCACAGTTGTAATAAAGTTGAAAGATGACTCTGTTTCAAAGCGGGTTTCCATCCCAATATTTGCAAATTCCGAATCTATGGTTATGTTGCCTATAACAACCAAAGCCCCACTATAAAAGAGAAGTTGACAAGTTAAAATCAATGAGTATGGTATGTGTATAAGTAAATACAAATGTGATCTGAAATGTGACCGAAGAGATTCTGTGACACATAACATTAAATTAAAACTGGTGACAGGGAACAGTTTGGAAAGTATGGAAGATGTAGAAGGTATGAACTTAGTTATATATATCTACTCTTACTTAGGACCTAACATAAAAAGACGACACCTAAGCTGCAATAATGCTTTACCAATATTAAACTGTTCCAAAGCTACTGCCTTACAGTCCAGAGCTACATTCACAGTCTTCGGAGCTGGAATCCTCCAGCATTTTTCCCCATGAAAACATATTATCTCATAATTTGCAGATCACTGGGGGTCCAACTGCTTAGCCCCCTGCCATTCAGAATGGGTGATGAAAGTTCCCCATTCTCCTGATCATTGGGGGGTCTGTGTGGATAGACCCCCACTCATCTGCAAGTTATTCCCTATTCTATGAAAAGGGGATATCTTCCTTTGTGGAAAATAACCCTTTAAATCTTTGCATGCTATTGAATATTACAGAAAGTTGTAATGTAAAGGTTTCTGCAATGTCCACTATGGTTTAGATGAAGTAGACAATAATTCCTATTTTTTAGATTGGAAAAGAAACACAAAAAATAAACTACTTGCTAGGAGAATGTTGTACATACAGATGAGGAGTGCGGCAAATAGGTTTTCTTACCGATTATTAACACTGGTTTTAGATTCTCTATACCAAAGGCTGAAATCCATTCCTCCAGAGATATCAATGGCCAGTCCACCCTGGAACTCTGATCTGGCTTGCAGCCCAGACTGCAGCTGAATAGTCTAGGAAAGTTATAGCATGGTGTCATTATCAGCCCCAGGGGTGTTCAATCTGAAACCCATTTTTATTATTTCACAAAATTACTTGTTTCACCAAGGTAAGGCTAACATGAAACTGTATTTATTGTTACATACAGGAAAATAATAGCTTGTCTTGTCCACATTTCATGTTGTGATTTATACTTAAATGCTGTATTGTAAGTATATGAACTACATATTTGTGAAACTACATGCAATCAGCATGTCTCTTATTTTGGTAAGATGTACTTGGGAAGACTAAAAAGGGCATAATATTGTGTGGGGTGGACTAAGGTTTTATATTGTGTGATGACACTATTTTTTGTATTTAAAAAAATAAATAAGTATAAGCATGGCATGTGATATAATAAAAATGAACTAAAACTCACCTGCTAAATCCTCTGCCACTCTAGGGGTCCCCAGTGAGAACATCATTCACATTCATATGACAACCTGATACAATCACTGGCCTCAGTTATCTTGTGCCCTACATGCAGACATCACTGCTGAGGCCAGTGCAGGGGAGTATTAGTTAATTTTATTCCAATTAAATCCTCTGCTGGTCTCTGCATCGTGTACATGCTGTACATACATGTAACTGGCTTCAGTGGTGATGTGTCCATATACTCCCTGCGACTGTTGAGGCCATTGATTGTCCAAGTGCAGTCACATGCATATATGTGACATCATCACTGCAGGACAAATAAACAAAGACTGATGGGGACAACTGACATGGCGGGGGATTTACCGGGTAAGTAACAGTTATTTTTTATTTTATCACATGCCAGTTTTTAGCCTTTTGCTAAAAATTCTGGACAACCCCTTAAAGTGCTTCAACAGATCAAAGAAAACATATGGCTAAACTACTTATTGATGGTTAGCAGGTCCAGACTTCAGTCTGTACTAGATCTTTGGATTACACATTTATATTTCTGTACACTAGTCTGTACTAATTGGATTATGCATATGCATGACAGGTTAGGAACATGTAACAGTGATTACTAATAACTGCAAGTGGAATCGCACAAATATAAAACATTCCTTGTATATTTTTGACAGACTACATGACAGGGTTGCTTGAGTGGTGATATACAATACTGGGGGGTGTTGTATGAGCTGATGTAAAATACAGAGTGAAAACATGTATGCTTGCAAAACGTAACCCTGTGTGAAGGCGAATTATAGCACTAGGAAATGCAATATGAGATAGAATTCAATGAGGTGTTGGAAATGTATACATGGCCATCAGCGTGTCTCATGTAGCAGATATGGAGCAAAACATGAATGCACTGAGAACACTTTTGCCCTGTATCAGATAAAATGCCTGAAAAAATATATGTACGTAAAATAAAATATATAATGTATTGCATATTCACCTCAGAGTGATCTGTTAGGAGCACCAACCCTTTCACAACACTTATTGGGTCACCAGTTGCTGAGAACATTTTTGACATCAAATCACTGTATCCTTTAAAGAAGGTTACAGGTCGAAGCTGGACATCAAACAAGATGGCTGACATTCCAGCAAAGGACTCCAGGTCCTCTTCTCCTTCATCAGCAGTGGCAGCTATTAAACTTTCAAGACCTTGAGCTTCAATCACAACCTAAAATAAAGTTTTTAACTGTAAGTCCATTGTATCTTTAGGTCTATAGCACTTCTTACCAAACATGTCTGCAGCAAGTTGTAAAAAAGCATGCGCAACATGCTATGGAAAAAATGCAGCAAAATCTGCAACTAAAAAGCAGTTTTTCTGCAGCATGGGGCCTTAGCCTAAAGCATGGAAATTTTTGAACTCTGTATAATGATACCTGGGGAATAATATTCTTCATGGGAAAGAATACATTTATTTTTTTTTTCCTAGGGACAATAAACAACTGTAAACTGTTCAGGACCACATGCTGTAAACTTATGGTGTGTGGTTCTAAGTGACCATTCACATCATGTTTCGATGATCAGTGGAAACTGATGATCATCCTTTTACATAGAATAAATGTTAAATAAAAATGGATCAGTTACTACAGGACAGAAAAATAGGACAAACCACACTTTTGTGTCCTCCAAAACACGAAACAGAAACTGATCCGTTTTTATTTAACATTGACACTAAGTTTAGATTTACATCTGTGCCCGGTTTCCGTTCGGGGATTCCGTCCCCGAATCCGCTTGAAATATACGGAGAGAAGAATCCTGCAAGCAGCGCTTTTATCTCTGCATTTTTCGGGTGAAAACCCAGCGGACCCCATTATAGTCTATGGGGTAACCACTTTTTAAGCGGATTGGAAACCCGAATGCAGGTGTGAACCTAGCGTAAATGGATGGTAATCAGTTTCCATCTGCTTTCATCAGTTTTTTTGAAAAACTGATCAGTTAAACTGATAATTAATACGTGATGTGAACAGCCCCTTTCTAACCCTTGTAAATGCACAGATGGCTTGCACGGTGCCAAAAGCAAGTCAGATGCCATCCAGGGACCCTGAGGAGAACATGGATGTATCCAATCAACAGCTTTTGCCTTCACTTTTGCAGATTACAAACTCTCAATCAGCATTGTGTAGTGAATAGAGGTAGTGGCAATTCCACTGCCCCTATTGGAGCTGTGTCTCTGGCTACAAGAGATTTTGAGGGCTAGCAGACTCAGATCAGCTGTCAGTGGCCGATGTCACTACAGGGGCTGTTTTCCACTTTAATTGGGGCTGCAGTTCATGCCCCAGTTACAGGGGAAAATGACATAATCTAAAATATTGAAATGAGTTGTACTAGATGTAAAAATATACAGATACATAATTATACAGATACATAAATAAAAGTAAAAAAAAGAAAGACAAGAAACAACCACACACACAACCAAAATAGCCACTATAGCTGACCTGATCACTCAAGACTAATAACAAACTGTAAATTACAATTTTATATAAATATATATGTATAGATAGCTAGATTAAAATTTTTATCACATTTTCTAGAAATAAAAAAAAGAAAAATATTACTAGAAAAAAGGTATGACGAACAGCTCATTGGGAAATAAACTATTTTAAAATTATTTTGGCATTGTGGTAAAGTCCTAATTTAGGGCACTCTTGGTATCATAGCCTGAAAAACAATGGATGGGTCAGTCTAATAATATATTAACCAAGACAGAAACAATGTTCTTCATGGGTAGTACTGTAACTAAAAATTTTGCCTTTATATATGCATTTTACTAGTCCTCAAGGTGGATTTCAGAAATAAACAGCTGTCGTACTGCTAATGTAACATGAAATACAACATGTCAGGCTACAGATCTTCTCGGAAGTTCTTAGTGTACAAAGCAGGGCCTAAAGGACAAGTCCAGCATGGGAATGCTACAGACTGTTTAGATAATTAAGTTGGATATGTATCTGATTACCTGAATGGCATGCAGCTCAGTGTTTTTGGAATAGACAAAGGTATCCATGTTGCTTCTTCTGAGAATGCCAGATCCAGAGTATAGTATATCAAGACTGTATGTTGTTGATGAGTCAGGGCCACCTAAAGGAGGAAAGCGTTCACTGAAGTTATCATTAGTGAATACTTATACACTGATTTCATACAAATGCAAATACTGCAACTTCTTCTGAACCAGTGCATGAACAGAAGAACACTTTCCATATCCATAAGGGATCATGTTATCTATACATGAATAAATATTGATTTCTTGAACAGCATTTAAAGTTACATGCCTATACCTTAAAAACTACATTCTCTTTCTCTATATATACATATATGTATTTACAGTTAGGTCCAGAAATATTTGGACATTGACACAGGTTTTGGCATTTTAGCTATATAATCAATATGGGATTAAAGTGCAAACTCTCAGCTTTAATTTGAGTGTATTAACATCCTAACTGAAGGAATGGTTTAGGAACTACAGCTCTAATATATAGCTGCCTCTTTTCCATAGGGCCAAAGGTAATTGGATAATTATCTCAAAAGCTATTTAATGGGCTGCATGGGCTATTCCTTCATTAATCCATCATCAAATAATCAGGTAAAAGGTCTGGAGTTGATTCCAGGTTTGGTATTTGTATTTGGAAGCTGTTGCTGTGAACCCACAACATACGGTCAAAGGAGCTCTCAATTGAAATAAAACAAACCATCATTAGGCTGAAAAAAAAAAAGAAGAAATCCATCAGAGAAATAGCGGAAATGTTAGGAGTGGCCAAATCAACAGTTTGGTACATTCTGGTAAAAAAAAGAGCACACTGGTGAGCTCGGGAACTCAAAAAGGCCTGGATGTCCACGGAAGAGAACAGTGATGGATGATCACAGAATCCTTTCCATGGTGTAGAAAAACCCCTTCATAATATCCATGCAAGAGAAGAACACTCTCCAGGAAGTAGGTGTTCTCCAGGAAAACTTCATGAGTGCAAATACAGAGGTTTCACCACAAGGTGCAAAGCATTAATTAGCCTCAAAAATAGAAAGACCAGACTAGACTTTGCCAAAAAAACACCTAAAGAAGCCAGTCCAGTTCTGGAACAGCATTCTTTGGAAAGATGAAACTAAGATCAACCTGTACCAGAATAATGGGACAAAGTATGGAGAAGACTTAGAACAGTTCATAATCCAAAGCACACCACATCCTCTGTATAACATGGTGGAGACAGTGTGATAGCATGGGCATGCAAGGCTTCCAGTGGCACTGGGTCATTAGTATTTATTGATCATGTGACAGAAGATAGAAGAAGTCTGAAGTACATACTTCTGCTCAGATTCAACTACATGCAGCAAGGTGATTAGATGGTGCTTCACAGTACAGATGGGCAATAACCCAAAACATACTGAGAAAGCAACCCAGGAGTTTTCTAAGGCAAAGAAGTGGAATATTCTGCAATGATCGAGTCAATCACCAGATATCAACCCGATGGAGCATGCCTTTCACTTGCATAAGATAAATCTTAAGGCAGAAAGACCCAAACCATCAAAAAGGAGGAAACCCATGCTTTGGTGATGTCCATGGGTTCCAGACTTAAGGCAGTCATTGTCTGCAAAGGATTCTCTACAAAGTATTAAAAATGAACATTTTATTTACGGTAATGTTAATGTGTCCAATTACTTTTGATCCCCTAAAATTAGGAGACTTTGTAGAAAAATGGATGCAATTCCTAAATGTTTCACAGGTTATTTTTACTAAATGCCTTGCATTAAGCCTGAAAGTAAAGACAATTCAATTGTATCTTAGTTGTTTCATTTCAAATCCGCCGCAGAGCCCAAATGATGAAGACTGTGTCACTGTTCAGATATTTCTGCACCTAACTGTATGTTTTGTATATTACATGTAGTAGTCTACTTGTATTGGAACTATGCTACACATAATAAATGCAATCATTACCAGCTTCATATAGCTTTATATAGCTGTAACAGTGCTTCTTATATGAAGAACAGACTATACCATAAAATTATGTTTATCCTTGATACTGTATTAGTAAAGGGATAGGAAACAGAGATTGTCTAACATACGTGTCACATATCCTGAGTAAGCAGATGAGGATCCAGACTTTGAAAAACGATCATAGTTATGAACCTTCATATCCTTTAACACTTGCCGAATGAGCTTGCTAAAGTACAGAATAGACATATATATGTTACCAGCAGTAAACGGACTACCAAACTACAGATTCTAGTTCATATTAAGCAACTTTGTTAAAATAATACTCCATTCTATAGGAAGCTGTATACAGATATGTACTTCTTCACTTATTTAGTGTTCTATATCTTGCTAAGAAACAAAGCTTCTTTCAGAGGTCATTTCACATTGCATAAATATGTATAATGCCCACTATATCCTTTCCCCACAATACCCGATTATATATACTTTGCCAACTTTGCAGTTACAATCTAGCATATATGCTAGTTTTGGGAGAAGTGGTTCATTTTGATGTTGATCTACAGAATGTCCGACACAGAAGTGTACATAGCTTTATATATATACGGTTTGAAGATACAGTTTACTTGCACTGACTGAGAGTGGAATAAAAAAGTGTTTAGGCTAACAGCTGCTTCTGCCTTCTCAGTATTAAGGTGGTTTTCTGAACATACTATATGTGTACTAAATCCTCACCAGATGATGCCATCATAGCTCGGACATAATTTGCTTGCATTGTTATTATTTTGTCCAGCTCTGTCTTCCACCTATGTTTTCATGCTTGACAAGATTTCTAGGTGGAATACATTTCCCAATAATTCCATTCAACTCTCAACCATTGGAGAGAATCAGTTAGTGCCAGTGGAAGAATGGATTAAAG
This sequence comes from Leptodactylus fallax, assembly GCA_947044405.1. Lineage (NCBI taxonomy): Eukaryota > Metazoa > Chordata > Amphibia > Anura > Leptodactylidae > Leptodactylus > Leptodactylus fallax. The sequence goes on from CAMRHE010000045.1 coordinate 8,340,163, forward strand.
GGAACCTCTTATCAGGAAAATAGAGTGCAATAGCCAGGCATCATGTTATAAAGGAGTAGCTGCGCAGATTGATGTATAGGGTTGTGGGGAAAAAAATCAGTATAATTTATATTTAATTCATGTAAATCTCAGCTTTTTCTTTGCTATAATGACAAGGAGGCGGTCCTATCAGTGACTGACAGCTATCTCTGTATGCTTAGTCATGGAATTGAGCTGTCAATCACTGATAGGTAAAGACTTCATAGTTAAGAAAGAGAAGGTATTTCAATGGATAAATGACAAGTTATACTAAATCATTTCCCACAAAACTATATGTCAATCTACTCAGCTCCTCCTGCTCTATAACACCATGCCTGCAGACCGCACTGTATTTCCCTGGTGACAGTTTTTCTTTAAGACTGGAGTACAAAATGCTAGTCTTAATAAATCCCCCTACTGTCTACTGTCATACCACTCTGTTGCAAGCTGTATGGCAGTAATTACTGTGCTCACACAAAAAGTAGATCTCCTAATGAGAAACTATTCTGCTGCCCAGCATAAGAAATATGTATCTGTATATCCATCCAGAGTCAGAAAGGGTATGGGAGTTGAGGAACGATAAAGGTAAGAGACATATGATGTCCCATACTACAGGGAGGACAAAAAGGTAAAATACCACATGTCTAGTGTATGGGGCTTTACATAAGCTGGAGGTAAACACAAGAAACATTCAGTGAATGCATATTAGACTGCCTTCCGTTTGGAAAAACAAAAAAAAAAAAATATATATCTAAAATGGCAGTACTCATTCCACAGTTGAAAATAACTATCACTGTGGATATTATTTCAAACAAAAATAATATTTTACTGCTGTAGGTAATTACGTAAAATCGGCTGTAATGGTTCTCTTCAAAACAATATTAACAGATCGCCTTAAAGCATTGTATGTAGCTTGCTCTATGGTACAATGAGCAACTGATGGTTGCCATCTTGTAGTTTTCTTATTAGCACTGTTTTCAGTAAATTCATCTATTGATGTACCTGGCTGGCATCTCAAACTGAAGAATATCCTGAAACACAGAGAGCATATACTTGTTCATCTCTAGTGGGAGCTCGCCAATAGAAAGAAGCAGATTCTTAACCTCCATGTATGTAGGCCGGCTGTTCAGTATAATATCTGCTGCTGCCGTTCTTACGGTCTTTTCATGTATTTTATAATTCTGGTGGTAGATTCTGTTCATGACCTTTTTTACCTAGTTTGGTAAGAAAAATATTTTAGTAATGGCATGAAAATAAATCTTTTTTTAAAGTAACCACTTTACAAGTTACATATTATTCATCTACAAAAAGTCCTCATGTACCCAGTCATTCTGTACACGGCCACAGCTGTTCTTCTGTATCTCTCCAACATCATATGGAGCCTTTTCTGTTGGATTGTATATTAATATGACAATAAAAATTGTCATAGCATGCTCCATCACATGCTTTCTCACAGGAATATACTCTGCTATGTCCGACAACAGCACCTGATGGAGACTTATACAGGGATCTGCATGATGCTTAGGCTTCTGAACACTCTGCATCACTTGGACAGTACTGAGACATAATTACTCCCTGTATAATAGCCCAAAGCTTCATTCACAATTCGTAAGGCTTCAGACCTAAATTTCCTCACCAATGTTTGTTAACTCATTGTGTACACAGAACCTTCTTTGGTGAAATGTGTTTTGGTAAATGCATGGGTTTCTCAGGGCACTGCACAGTAATCCAATAAAAGAAAGTCTCGCCCTCCAAACTGTTAAGGGAAATGTGTCACCAGAAAAAAAACTATTTTTTAATGTTTTTCAAGTTTTTATGTTAAACATATTTTGTAAGAATTTTTGATGTTTATTTTTTTTTGATTTTCACCTCGCCCCTAAGGCTAGGGCAATGTAAGAAAAAAGCAGTCTAAAGATGTGCCAAATGTATCATACACCTTGAGTACCTGTAATAAATCTGGTGCACTTTTAGACTGCGTAATGTAAAGCTGGTCATACACATTAGATGAGTATGAGCAGAATCCACTCATTTCTACAGGTTCAGCTGAATATCTAACAAGGGTGTCTCAATTCCTCCCTAATGACAGATGTTAGGAGAGATAATGATCTGGCAACTGTATTCTAACATCTGAAAGTTCGACAGTAAATCTGCCCATTTGGACGTATTGTAATGCAGACTGCTAATGTAGTATGAAAAGAAGATGCGGCTATATCAAAACTTTCATTGGCATAAACACACAGTGGCTGTTAATGTTATTGGGGCACTTTAGCTGTTGCTGGTATCAGGGCACTTTGCTGTTAAGGGGCACTGTGGCTGTCACATTATATACAGTACAGACCAAAAGTTTGGACACACCTTCTCATTCCAAGAGTTTTCTGTATTTTCATGACTATAAAAATTGTAGATTCACACTGAAGGCATCAAAAATATGAATTAACACATGTGGAATTATATACTTAACAAAAAAGTGTGAAACAACTGAAAATATGTCTTATATTCTAGGTTCTTCAAAGTAGCCACCTTTTGCTTTGATTACTGCTTTGCACATTCTTGGCATTCTCTTGATGAGCTTCAAGAGGTAGTCACCTGAAATGGTCTTCCAACAGTCTTGAAGGAGATGCTTAGCACTTGTTGGCCCTTTTGCCTTCACTCTGCGGTCCAGCTCACCCCAAACCATCTCGATTGGGTTCAGGTCTGGTGACTGTGGAGGCTAGGTCATCTGGCGTAGCACCCCATCACTCTCCTTCTTGGTGAAATAGCCCTTACACAGTCTGGAGGTGTGTTTGGGGTCATTGTCCTGTTGAAAAAGAAATGTTGGTCCAACTAAACACAAATCGGATGTTGTGGTAACCATGCTGGTTCAGTATTCCTTCAATTTTGAATAAATCCCCAACAGTGTCACCAGCAAAGCACCCCCACACCATCACACCTCCTCCTCCATGCTTCACTTTCAAAGTTTTCCCAATTTTTCGGACTAACTGACCTTCATTTCTTAAAGTAATGATGGCCACTCGTTTTTCTTTACTTAGCTGCTTTTTTCTTGCCATAATACAAATTCTAACACTCCATTCAGTAGGACTATCAGCTGTGTATCCACCTGACTTCTGAACAACACAACTGATGGTCCCAACCCCATTTATAAGGCAAGAAATCCCACTTATTAAACCTGACAAGGCACACCTGTGAAGTGAAAACCATTTCAGGTGACTACCTCTTGAAGCTCATCAAGAGAATGCCAAGCGTGTGCAAAGCAGTAATCAAAGCAAAAGGTGGCTACTTTGAAGAACCTAGAATATAAGACATATTTTCAGTTGTTTCACACTTTTTTGTTAAGTATATAATTCCACATGTGTTAATTCATAGTTTTGATGCCTTCAGTGTGAATCTACAATTTTTATAGTCAAGAAAATACAGAAAACTCTTGGAATGAGAAGGTGTGTCCAAACTTTTGGTCTGTACTGTATATATATAACTATAGATACACACACTTGCTCAAATCCTTCAATCCCTTCATGTAATCCCAGATAGACTCAAAGATGTTGAAATCAGGGCTCTTGGGGCCATATAAATACTTCCTGGACTCCTAGTTCTTCTTTATGCTGAAAATAGTTCTTAATGACATTGGCTGTATGTTTGGAGTTGTTGTCCTGCTGCAGAATAAATTTGGAGTCAATCAGACGTCTCCCTGATGGTATTGCATGATGGATAAGTATCTGCTGGTATTTATCAGCATTGGCGGACACAACCCTGACAAAATCCCAAACTCCAGTAGCTGTAATGAACCCCAAACTTGCAAGGAACCTCCACCATGCTTCACTGTTCATAGCAGCTCTCACTTAGCAGCTTCTCCACCTCACTGCTTGTGCTTCTACACTTGACTTGACTCCTGTGCCTCCAATGTTTGTTGAAGGACTTTTTGTTTGACTGAAACGTTCCATAGGCTGGATTGCCAATAAAGTGGAGTTTATCCATTCATACTACAAGTGTTCCGGAATCTTTTTGTTTTATTCATTGTTGCCTGCAGACACTCATGCAGTACTGCTCTCCAAGCCCTTCAGCAAACAAATCGGTCCAGGACTCCTGCTGCCATTGTTCTGCACCCCAGTTTCTACTATATGTTTTCGCTCATTGTTGAGTCACTTGGCCTTGTTTATGGCTTTTTGGGCACAGTTCTTCCATGAAAACCACTTCTGGCCAGATTTCTACAAAAAGTAGATAAGTGTAACTGGCTGTCATTTCTAAGCTGATGGTACTGTTAAACATCTTCCAATTTTAAAGAGATGCAAGCATTTTTTTCTTCTGCAGTAAGTTTCCTTGGCTCACCACTGTGTTTATGATGCCCATTTCTTGGTACTTCTACAAAAGAACTTGAACAGCATATCTTGAAACCCCAGCCTGCTTTGAAATCAGTGTGGAAGAGAGCTTGCTGATGCAGGCAATGACCCCAAACATACAGCCAATGTCATTAAGAACTACTGTCAGTGTAAAAAAAGGAGTCCTAGAAGGGATTATAAGGACCTAAAAGAGCCCTGATCTCAACGTCAGCAACTGGGATTACATGAAGGGACAGAAAGATTTGAGAAAGTCTACATCCACAGAAGATCTATAGTTAGTTCTCCAAAATGTTTGGAACAGCCTCTTTACTTGTACACAAGTTTTGAAGAAACTCAGCACACACACTAAACACAAAAATGTGTAAAATTCCAGCACCAAACAAAATACTTTTTATAAAATATAAAAGAATGCTATGACTAAGAGGCATGCAGCCTCGAAACGTGTAAGCACGGTCTGACCGCAACCCTATGGATGGCTTTTAAATAAAGATTAAAGGTTATATTTTATAAAAAGTATTTTGTCTGGTGATGGAATTTTACACATTTTTGGCGTTTTTCAAGTTCAAGCCTCTGGGTCCAAGGTTTTCTCTGTTTCCGAGCATCATTATCGCATTGCATAATTATAACATCGATACTGCATGGGTGAGCTTTATATAAAACTTTTTTCTACACACACTAAATACTGATTCGATTTAGGTTATGGCCCCATGTAGTGAGCCGCAGCAAAAAAATGCTGCGGAAAAAAAAACAGCAACGGAAACGCATTGTGCATTTTTCCGCTGTGTGTTTCACAGAAAGTCCATAGAGTTTTCCTCTGCGGACTTTCTGCCCCTATTATACCTATACGGAAAATGTTACATAGTAGATGAGGTTGGATGACGACACAGGTCCATCTTGTCCAACCTATAACCCTACAGTGTTGATCCAGAGGAAGGCAAAAAAAAATCTAGAACCCATAACCCGTAATATTGTTCTGTTTGAGAAAGGCATTTCTGTAGGTATAATTGACATTCTGCGATTTTTAAAAAGAAAGTGTTTTTGAAAGCACAAATTTATTTTTTCTGCAATATGTTGATGGGATTAGCCAGAATCCCACCCACTTTGCAAGTACTGTAAAACCCAGTGTATTTTCCATGGCGTTTCCGCTGCAGCCAAAATGCTGCCTTTTCAACACATGGGGCCCCAGCCTTGGATTTCATTCCGTGCATTCATTAGCATTTTCTGAATTGACAAAAATAAACTATTAATACTTCATTTGCTAATTTACCTCATCAGAGATGAAGGAGATATGATATTTCTGGAGGGCACTGATAGCAATGCTGCTGACAGGCCCCTCCCCAGATTCTGAATATTTCAACAGCAGTGGAATTCCTTCTGGCAGATTGGCATTTTTCAGTGCTAGAAGATACATTTTAACATCAGAGGGTTTATCCGCCTTTTGTAAACCATCCAAAATTAACTTTTTGGCCTCCAAAACTGCCTGTAAAGCAAACAATGCAGATGACATAATATGCATGCTTTCATGCCCTTTTTCATTTTTAGCTGTTCCCACAAATCTAACACAACAGGAAGGCTTTTACTTAGTGTAGTATACAATCTCTAAAACCAATGTGTTTCCTTGTCAGCAGTTATTAACTATGCCTTTTAATCTCAGCTGACAAATTCACAGGTTATGTACAGTTAAAGGGAGTCTATCATTCGCAAAAACACTTTTAAGCTAATGGCACGTTGGAATGGCCTTTAAAAAGGCCATTCTTCTCCTACCTTTCCTTGTTTTCTTCTCCCAGACGATTCCAAGAAAATTCGCTTATTCATGTATGTAAATGAGCACCACGGAGCACCCAAGACGTTCCTTCTCTTCTGCATCCATCACGTCATCGCTTCTCACCGCCCCTTCGTCCGTTGCGGTGTCTCCCCTCTTGGTCTTCTTTCTTCTCATTTCTTGCTGGCAGCGAATTCTCGCGACTGCGCATGCACAATCGGGCCACCATTTTCCGGTGGTCTGTCACAAGAGCGTGGCAGAGCGAATTGCGCATGCGCAGTCGCGAGAATTCGCTGCGGGAGAGAACTGAGAAGAAAGAAGACCAAGAGGGGAGTCACCGCAACAAACGAAGGGGGGTGAGAAGTCATGACGCGATGGGTGCTCGCAGAAGAGAAGGAACGCCCCGGGTGCTCATTTACATACATGAACTGGGAGAAGAAAACAAGGAAAGGTAGGAGAAGAATGGCCTTTTTAAAGGCCATTCCAACGTGCCATTAGCTTAAGAGTGTTTTTGCGAATGATAGACTCCCTTTAAGGACCACAAAGATATTACAAAGTGTATATAAATTAACTAAATTAAAGGGAGTCTGTCAGCAGTAAATTTGTTCTAAACCTAATCCCAGTACTTTGTAGAGGCGATTCTACAGTTTACAGCTTTGAGTTCCATTTTCATGTACAGTTGAAACCATACACTATATAAAAAGACACATATGCATTTTTTTCTCACTATCTGACATGCAATCAGAATAAACCTTTCCCGTTTTAGGTCAATTAGGATTACCAAAATTATTTATATTTGCCAAATGCCAGAATAACGAAAGAGATAATTTTTTAAGGCATTTTTATTACTTTCTGCAAAGTCAAAAGTTTACATACATCACAAAGCCCTGATCTCCATCCTATTGAAAATTTATAGGCAAAGATGAAAAGGCAGGTGCGAGCAAGGCGGCCTACAAACATGGCTCAGTTACACCAGTTCTGTCAGGAGGAATAGGCCCAAATTCATACCAGCTATTGTGAGAAGCTTGTGGAAGGATATCCAAAATGTTTGACCCAAGTCTTACAGTTTAAAGAGGACCTTTCATGTCCTCAGGCACATGCGGTTTTACATACCGCTAGAAAGCTGACAGTGCGCTGAATTCAGCACACTGTTGGCTTTCTCGTTATGTGTCCCGGGGCTGTAGATATCGGGGGTCTAAATTACACCGTTGACTGTCAGATGGGCGTTCCTGACAGTCTAGCTGAGCTGTGAGGAATGATCTCCCTGATAGTACTAGTCCATAGACTTGTACTGAGGGGGGGCGTTCCTTACAGCTCAGCTAGACTGTCAGCCCCGAGGCATATAACGGGAAAGCCGACAGTGCGCTGAATTTAGCGCACTGTCAGCTTTCTAGCGGTATGTAAAACCACATATACATGAGGACGTGAAAGATCCTCTTTAAGGGCAATGGTACCAAATACTAATGAAATGTATGTAAACTTTTGACTTTGCAGAAAGTAATAAAAATGCCTTAAAAATTCTCTCTCTCTCTCATTCTGGCATTTGGCAAATATAAATAATTTTGGTAATCTAAATGGGAATCTAAATTGATCTAAAATGGGAAAGGTTTATTCTGATTTCATGTCAGATAGTGAGAAAAATATGCAAATGTGTCTTTTTATATAGTGTATGTAAACTTCTGGTTTCAACTGTAAATCACTATTTTATTAATATGCAAATGAGGAGAAAAGTGCTTTGTCCAGGAATCTAGAGCTGAGACTGAAGCCCAGGCAAACGAAGGAACTCCCCAAAGCACTTTCTCCTCTCATTTGATTTGAATAAAATGGTGAGTTACATGAAAATGGGGCTCCGAGTTGAATAACAGAGGCATATTGGGAAATAGAAGAATCACCTCTACAAGGTACTGGGATTATGTTCATATCCAATTTACTGTGGACTCCCTTTTAATTCATTTTTCCTTTTCTATTGTAATAAACTGATTTTTTCAATTCCCAAATACCCATATACGAAGTTCTAGCATGGCTTGCATATTTAACAAGTAGTAACACCCAAAAAACAAACAAACACCCGACCAATGAATGCCACAGACACCCCACCACACCCACACACACACACAACAATGTAATGCAGTATTTACTGGTAATTCAGAGCCCGTAGCGTGGTGGAGCTTCTTGATGAGGGCACCAATAATAATAACCACTGTTTCTCTTATCTCATCATTTGCTATCTTTCCTTTACACTTGTCCTGGAATGTGATATAAAAAAAAGGAGCAATAAAAAATAGAAATGATGGTAAATATTTTTGCTGTTGTAGGATTGATAATAATATTTGCAGAAGTATTTCAATATTGTAGAAAGGAAATACATTTTCTAAGTCTAATTAATTATTATTATTATTATGTTACATTAACTATTTAATAATGAATCATAACAACAGGGGCCTATATAGAGGATAAAGACATTACGACATAACAGCAACCTCTTCTTTCTACATCCCATCCTAGCACAGAAGAGTCTGTAGCTTGTTCACCCACCCTCATTCCCTTCCTTTTTATGTAGGGAGGCTGGACACGAAGGGCAGTATGGATGAGAGACCGAGCCAGCCTAAATCAGGACCTGCATCTCTACAGGGCCAAGGTGAAATTCAGTTTATTATAGAAAACTATATACAATTATTGTAGAAATTACACTATATAAGTATTGTAATTGTTCTGCTAACCAAATATGAAGCTTTAAGCTCAAGACAAGAGCCATTTATAGAACTGTAACATCTACTGCGCTTATAGTTATCTCAGAAGATGTCTCGAACATGATAGCTGGTCAGTTAATATTCTGAGCACTATTCTATAAAAGCCCTTGATATTGTAGGCTGTAATCTTTATCAAATACTTATTTTGTCTGATTTTTTTGCTTATCACTAGTTAAGTAAACTTACCAGCAAAGTTCTCAGCATGCTTTCATCTGGATGTGAGGCAAGGCCACTGGCATATAGAAACCTCTCCTGTAACAGAGGTCTAGTTCCATTCTCAAAGTCCAAAATCTCCAAGAGTGCTGCTAGAGCATCAGGTGTTTGAGCAAAGGTTACAGCATCAACCAGCTGAGGACTAAGGGGAGAGCATAATTACAGTATTATGAAGCCATGTTTTAGGAGCCAATGCACATGGGATACACATCCCCTCTCTCCCCCATAACCACTCCACTTCTGCAGTGTTCTTGGTTATTATTAGATATTTAGTTTTTAGTGTTCTTTGATTTTGGGCTGCAGTACATATGGCCATTTTTTGTATTATATTGTTCACTTAAATAACTCTTTTGCATTGGCAACTATTGTTCAGGATTTTTTGTTTAGCACTCATGTTGTTTAGGATTGTAGCCTATATCTGTACCACCCTCTCTCGTACCAAAGATGTGCCATATCTTTATTATAACTCATGTGCCGCATATTTATTATAACTCACACCAGAAAAATGGTGTGTGATCTAGTAAATCTATGCCAGTTCCTGACTGGCGTAGATTCCATACTAGAGAATGGACGTGCACTTGACTGGCGTATGAAACTGTTAATAAATTCCCCACACTGTGATTATTCTTATACAGGGAGTATTTTTTGACATCCAGTATCCTCATTCTATTAATTCATTGCTAGTAGTCCACCTTGTTCTATTTTTTTTTTTTTTTTTTGGGGGGGGGGGGGGCAGGGTTAGGTTTCCCAGCATTTTTTGACTGGGCCCTTGTTTATTTCTAGAGTACCAACATGTATTTTTTAATTGTCTTTAAACTTTATGTACGGTTTTGTTTTTTTCTTTCCTTTTGGTATATGAGGACAGCCTGCATTTTTATTGTGTGGTGTCAGCTTTTGTTTCAATGTGGAGTATTAGAATATCACTTTATGTGTAGGTTGAACCAAACTTGGTTCCAGGACAAATTCCAGGAAGCGCTCTCCTCTACGGAACAAGGTCTGTATACTGTACATCAGTGGGTATACAGTAAATATTTCAGACTTTATTATATAAGGTACAGATAACACGTTTCGGGGTTTTAAGCTTTCCAAAGCATTTAAACCCTGAAACACGTTATCTGTACCTTATACAGTATAATAAAGTCTGAAGTATTTATACCCACTGATGTATACAGACCTTGTTCCGTAGAGGAGAGCGCTTCCTGGAATTTGTCCTGGAACCAAGTTTGGTTCAACCTACACACATTGTTGCAAACGGTTAAGGCTTTGTCCGTCAACCAGTGATCCAGTTGAAGGCAGCCCTCGTTGTGGGCAATTGCTTGGTACTCTAATACCAACTTCCAAGCGAGTATAATGAGCATCCCCAAAGCTTGAGGAACATTGGGGATTCCCACATCGGAGCGCATCCTTTCTGTTTTTGGCCTCTATATAGTAGAATATCACTTTACAGGGACAAGTATTATTATTTTCTAAAATATTTTTCAAATGTGATTGGGTCATGGATCTGGATTACATAAAACACCTACTGTTTTTCTAAGTTCAGGATCCTCATTTCAAGTCAATATCAAGAGTGGTTTCAAAGGACATCTCCAGCTTTGGAGGACCTGTCCTGTATTGCATTGTGCTGCAGGACACTGAACATTTACTTTTTCTCAGATAAAAACCGATCACTGAAGATCCCAGAAGGAAAAAGGTCTGTGAAGTGCTTAGCAAGTAACCCTACTAACAAGTAGATATTGTATTAAGGGATTTTCCCACAAAACAAGTTATCCCTATCCATAGGATATAGAATAACTTGCAGATCAATAGGGGTCTGTCCGCTCAGACCTCAACTGATAAGGAGAACGGGGAACTTTTGTCCCCTGTTGTGAATGGAGCAGTGGTGAAATAGTGCGCACACTGCTCTATTCATATCAACAGGAGTGCCGGAAGCAACCAAAGTACAGTTCTCGCATATCTCTGGCAACCTCATTGAAATAAGCTACTCGACTACCACTCCACTAAAGATGGGGGACAAAAGGGTCTAGACTCAATTATAATGATGGGGCTCTGCCCCAATACACTTGATGGCAAGTCCATCTATTGCTGACATTGGAGTAAAATGTATTATGTGCTAGAGCACATGTGCATCATCTGTTCAGCTGTACAGGCAAGGTATGTCTTTCAGGAACTGACTATAACAAGATGCTGAGAACAAGCCATAGATTCAACATTTGTTAGTTTCCTCAAAGCTTTTTAATCATTTAGAATCTTTTAGAATCATAAACATACAGTATGACTAAGCCACTAAAGTGGCTTGCACCTGAAAAAGTGTATACTGGACCACAGAACTGTAAATAGGCCACTAATACTCACAGAACACCTTCCTTTTCTGACTTGAGAAGTGTCACAATGTCTGACTTTGTAGCTCTTCGAAGACTCTGAATTAGATGCAAAAAACTACGTGCTGCACTGGCTTTTGAAAGATTTTCAGGTTCCAGATGCTTGCGAATAGTCTTCCATTGCTGTATCAACTAAAATATTTTCGACAAATTATCATAATTATCATCATCACACAAATAAATTGTAAAAGTATTTTGATTTTGACATTTGTCACTTAAAGAGGTTGTCCTGGAGTTTAGATTAATTCACCTGATTCAACGGACTCTTGATGATGGACCCAGGGGTTTCAACCCCCAGGTCAAGTGATTGGAACCAGCATTCCAACCCCCAGGTTGGTCCCCAAGTCGCTCTTCTCCCTCCCTCCTCCCCTGATCTCACAGGTAATTATAGAGTCTGGCATATTCAGCCTGCTTCCATAGCACAGGCGGAGCGACTTAGGTGTTGTAACGCTGATTTCAATCTCTTGACACAGGGGTTAAAACCAGGCCAGAAATCTCAGGTCCGTCTTAAAGAGTCCGCTGAATCAGGTAAGTTAATCTACACTCCCCAGACAACCCCTTTAAAAGCATCTCTCACTAAAACCATAAAAAGAAAGCTAACCCCTGGAAAATCTTTGGGCGGAATTTAAGTCAGTCTTACTCCAAACTGCAGTAGAGGAAGATGCAACAAATTTATTAAGAGGCATGGGCTGATAAATAAATTTCTTGCAACTCTGCCTGCCCATACATCAGAAAGGCAAACGTACAGTACATCTGTCGGGCTGTGGAAGGCCACACCTCCTCCCACTAATCCCGATCCACTTTTCTTGTCATTTTTCAGAAATGCACAACCGTCCTTAGTTGCAAATGATTTTAAATGACATGTAATTGGCATATTATAGTATTTTGTTAATTGTCTTTTTTTTCCTATAGATTTTTTTTTACAATATAGAAATTTGAATTTTAAAGATAAGATCAATAGTACTCACCGTGGGACAGCTTTTACACTCTGATTTGACCTGATCAGCCACTAGGGGAGTGGCAATATATTTAGGATCTACTGCCTTTACTACACTGGACAGCTGCTTTCCGGCAAGTTCTTTAGGTCCGGCGTCACTAGATTTTAGCTCCAGTTTTTGTCTACATGTGAAGAAATAAAACAATGAAGAATTAACCAAAAATAACTAAAAGAAAGTAAACTAACAAAACAAGATTGGAAACAATTAAAATGGATCTAATATTGTATGGCATATCTGTAGCTAACCTATTGTAACGTCCTTACCTGTCCGGGCTTTGGCACCGTCCTCCGGGCGCACGCTGCGGTGCAGGAGGTGTGCCCGGTTGTGATTCTTTTCTTTGGGTTTTTCTTGTACTGTCTGAACACTGTCCTATTCCCTCGCCTCCTTAATTGATTTTCCACCACGCCCTTCTCCTTCACCTTGCTCTCCCCCTGCTCCACTAAGAGTTAACTTTGGTCCTGCCTTGGTGATTGACAGCCTATCCTCCTATCAAGTCTGAGGCGGGTTCTTTCTCCCTATTTATTGTTTGCCCACTTTCCTATGGGCGCCTGCTATTGCTTTTTGCTTTCTGGCTTTACTTCTTGTTATTTGTTACCTGCTCTTCTTATTTTCTGACCACTGGCTTTGACTTTGACTATTCTCTTGGATCTCGATTCTGTGCTGCAATTGCTCGATTATTACTGACCCCTTGGCTAGCTGACCTCCCTTTGTTGTTGTGCGTCTTGTCTGCGTTCTATGTGATCACTTATTATAAGGAGGGACTGTCGACGTGGTTGCTGGCTGTCACCTAGGACAGATCGGGCAAGTTAGCCAGGGACAGTGGGGGGATTCAGCTTAGGGTCCACTGTCTCGTTGTGCCCCTCCCCCCTAGTTTTCCAGCAGCTTCTGGGGAATCGCTCCTCTAGTGATTCCCTTACACCTATAATATTAAGTTATATAAATATGTAGGGATATAAATAGGGTGATTTATCAAGAGGTAGGTAACATTAAAAATAGGTAAAAGTGGAGTATGTCAAAATTTTGCCCCAAATGTTCCACATCTTTGCCTGTATTAAAATAATTTGTCATTGGCTACTATGGGTGTAGATGTAGATGCAGATTGGAATCCAGGGGTGTCTATCGCAACACCTCTACACCTGACTGAAAGTAGGGACATGTCGTCCTTTCAACATCTCAGTGGTTCAGTCCCAGGCTTTGAAATCACATCTCATATCTTACTTGTGCAGGTCTTCTGAATAAATGACATTTTTAATGTTCTCTTGTGTTTAGTTTGGCTTCCACTTTACTTTTGGGAACAGAGAAAACTTACCTACAAATAACTTTTGCTGCAATGTTTTCATATGCATTAAGCATTAGCACATGGTTTTCTTCTGCCAACACAGACTTTAAGTTGTCATCTTCAATATGGTAAACTGTACTAGACATTCCTTTGTTAGAGATGCCCATGACCTGTCAAATGAGCATACTATTAACATGCTGACTGAAGCACATATATATGAATATAGAATGCACATCCAAGATAATCTAGGACTTTATGGCGAACATTGTAACGCTGAAGCTAGGGGTTCATAAGCTTGTTTCCTAGAGTAACTTTTAAGATTACCATGTTGGCCTGATGCACAGAATTAAAATAGCACTTTAGGATGGGTACCTATGTATTCCCATGACAGTCATATGCAAACAGCTCAGAACAATCATCCATGCAAGACACTGGCCCTGCACAGTAGATTAAAAGGACACTCCATCCAAAGAGAATCCCATTTTCTGCATGATGTTATTCCATTTGTTATTCTCTTGCTACTTTTTCTTGCTGCTTCTCTGTATATCAGACCGGGGCTAGTATCTGTGTGAATCGGACTTTAGTGACAGACTTTCTCTATTTGAGCTTATGAGGATCTCTGCGTAACTCATTCATGCACCAAAATTTCCTGTATGATGAAAGTGCATGGCGTTTTTCGTACAGGCTCTCCATGGAAGGGGAGGGGCAGAATCTCCTATCATAGATATTGCTGTCCTGTCACACCATTATAATGAAGATGGTAACAGTTCAGCCTCCCTGACTCTGTAGTGATGATCTCAGCTTAATTAGTAGAATATAGAGGGGAGGATATTCACACTTCCCAGCAGGCAGACATAGTATTGGCTCTAGCTGCCTATGTGATACCATGCTAAGGTATCACTGGATTGATAGGAAAGTGCAAAGTGAGAGAAAGCAAGAGAAAATTCAAAATGATGTCTGATCAGAAGCATGGAATAGGCTGCAGTGCAAAAGCAAGTACAGAATACATAAAAAGTTCAAAACATTATTTACAGTTAGGTGGGGAGTGCATAGATGGGAAGTTGTATTTCCACTGTCAACCAAACCCTCTTGTTTGAACCAGCCGACCATTTAATTCAAATAAGTGCCTCATGATGACAGATATTTGGGGGCGATAAGGCTCGTGCAACTATATTTCAACATGCTTTTATTCTCCTTTTGTTCTCAGATGAGCTGCTGTCGGAGGTCTGTATTTCTCCCCTCTTCACATTTAGAATATATGCATGTTCAAATGAATCCAGCATACATGTGGATATGTGGGTTAAGAGCTGGAGAGCTCTTCAGCAGACCGCTGATCTGAAGAGTATGGTCAACTTTAGCTATAAATTCATAGCTGGAAAGGGAGACCTAGAGATACAGTCATGGCTGTAAGTGTTGGCACACCTGAAATTTTCCAGAAAATAATTTCAATTACGCATGTTTTATTATATACATTTTTATTCCTTTGTGTGTATTGGAACACCACAAAAAAACAGAAAAAAAAAATCCCTATAATGATATAATTTCACGCAAAACTCCAAAAATGGGCCGGACAAAATTACTGGTACCCTCAACTTAATATTTGGTTGCACGCCCTTTGGAAAAAATAACTGAAATCAATTGCTTCCTATAACCATCAACAAGCTTCTTACACCTCTCAACTGGAATTTTGGACCACTCTTCTTTTGCAAACTGCTCCAGGTCTCATATTTGAAGGTGCCTTCTCCCAACTGCAATGTTAAGATCTCTCCACAGGTGTGCAATGGGATTTAGATTCGGATTCATTGCGGGCCACTTCAGAACACTCCAATGCTTTGTTTCCATCCATTTCTGCTTTTTGAAGTATGTTTGGGGTCATTGTCCTGCTGGAAGACCCATGAACTAGGACGCAAACCCAACTTTCTGACACTGGGCCCTACATTGCAACCCAAAATTGTTTGGTAATATTCAGATTTCATAATGCCTTGCACACAGTCAAGGCATCCAGTGCCAGAGGCAGCAAAACAACCCAAAAACATCTTTGAACCTCCACCATACTTGACTGTTGGTACTGTGTTAATTTCTTTGTAGGCCTCATTCCGTCATAGACCAGCCTCAATAGCTATAATGCATTGATAAGCCTGGGTGCCTTCAATAGCTGTAATAGTACGGCGGATGTCGGGAAAGGGTTAAAGTGATAAATAATATACCTTTGTTATGTATGTCACTTTTCTAGATTTGAAGAAATACAACTTTAAAGTCTTATGCAGTTGGTGCACTGGGGACAGGCCTTCAGCTTTTGTCACTCAGACCCCTACCATCTTCTGCTTGTGCCACCCTGGGCAGTGAGAGTTGATCCACCCACTGCGCTGACATCACCTATCCTACATAAACAGCAAGAGCAGTGCTTCCAGGGCTGAAGCCCACCCCAGTGCACCAACTGCCTCATTAAGTGCCACATAAGACTTCAAAGTTTTTTTTTCTCCAAATATACAAAAGTGACATAGATAACATAACGTTGTTTAGCACTGTAATGTGCTCTGTAACTCAGTGTTGGCAGTTGAACATGTTTGGGGGAGATGGTAGACTCCCTTTAAAGGAGACATTTAGGATGTGTAAATTTTCTTCCTCGTGGATCCTCCATAATTCATCACCAAGACAGTCACTTTCTACCAATGCTAGTTATATCAGACCCCCACTGGTTTTTATTAAAGGACTGCTACTAATAGCGTCAAATTTGCTGGTTCTAATAACACTGGATTCACTGGTACTAATAACATTGTTCATACAGTAATACTTTCCAATGTGTTGTCATACCTTGTTGGAGTTAGTAAAACCAGTTTTGGAGATTCTGCAGCTGTCAAGTTCTTTGACTTTATTCACCCGATTTTGTTTTGCCTTGTATGTAACTTTACAATTTCCAGATACATCGACCTGAAATAAACAATCATTAAATATATCAGCCCTAGGTTTCTGATATACGTGTGGTCCAGGGCGGGTCTGGAATAGGCCTCAGCCCAGGTGTGGCTCCTGGGCTCATTACTGGGTCATAAAAGCCTACAGAGCCTGCACTTCAGGGAAGATCCTGGGAGTGAGAGGAGGTGCCTGGATCTGTCCTGAGACATTGAGAACCTGGTGAGACCATACTGTGCCATTTTGTTTGTTCGTGTGGCTGACAGTAAGCCACACGTATAGTTAGCTTTATCTTGTTTAGTTAGTGCTCGGACGAGCAGGGTTTCTTTTTGACGTTTTTCCTGAAGTTAAGGCTGTATTTTATTTTGCTTATTTTGTACCTGAACTGAAGGTTTATTTATTTTGCTGTTTTTTTTAAATAAACCTGTTTCAACCAGACTTTTGTGTCCCTGTCTCTGACTGGTTGGGTCCACACCACTGCTGCTACCGAGCTACCTCCCCCACAGGAGAAATAATATGGCCATGTACATGAGAACTTATTGTTGACATTGGGAAGTCACTCAAAAGAAAGTATTGTTTGGCTACCTTTTTTTGGTAGCTCTAATGATAGGTACCAGCAAAGGGTCACATACTAAATAAAACTTAACTTTTACTAAATAAATAATTAAAAGGAATCCAAAATCACATGAGTTGATGTATCCAATATTCCAATAATAGTGCACAATCACAAACCGTGCTTGTAAAAAGGAATGGTCTTACCAGATCCTTCTGGGAAGTGATAGGAAATAGTCTGGGGCTTGATTGTAGGGGCAGAGTGAATTGTCCCTTACTATCACCTAGACCCCACAAATTAACTCCTGTCCTGACAAGGACAGTCCCACACACACTCCCTAAATGTCCCTAAACACTCCGTAAACCAATGCGTTTCATGTCCCACAACCTAAGGAAGGGGAGCTCTGTATTCAGTGGTGGTCCTGTGCAACTGAGGGACCATCGCTCACTATAGAGCTCCCCTACACTAAGGGTTGAACCCTGTACTTATGGACCTGTTCCTATTTGCTCACTCAAAAACCTGGGTTTGAGCATTGTAGCAGTGTTTCTCTGTTTGTCTCCATTGAGATTTGTGTGACATGAAACGTGTTGGGTTACAGAGTGTTTAGGAACATTTAGGAACAGTGTACGGGACTGTCCTTGTCAGGACAGGAGTTAATTTGTGGGGTCTAGGTAATAGTAAGGGACAATTCACTCTGCCTACAACCAAGCCGCAGACTATTTCCAATCACCACCCAGAAGGATGGGGTAAGACCGTTCCTTTTTACAAGCACGGTTTATGATTGTGCACTATTTTAGGAATATTGGATACATCAACTGCGATTTGGCTTCCTTTTAATTATTTATTTAATAAAAGTTAAGTTTTATTTAGTATGTGACCCTTTTCTGGTACTCATATATTTAGGGATACCTGGTGATATTTACCGACAACGTTTAGTTATAACGTATGCTTATGTACTAGCTCTAATTATATTTACATACAAGATATCAATTTATATTCCTGGTCATTGTCTAGCATCTGAACTATGACCATTTTGAGATGCATGTATATTTCATGATTACATAATTAATAAAAAACCCTACTGCCATTCCTATGGTACATGATGGTATGTGTGACAGATAAGAAAGTGACCGATGAACACACAGGCTTCACATTCTTTCACAATCCTACACATTGCATTATTTCTTTCCTACCCACCATAAGAATATGATTCTTCATATCCTATGTTTTGCTTCCTACATATCATAAACCTCCTCAGGCACAGGAGATGACATATGCAGCAGTCCAAGGACTTTTATGGCCTGTCTAACTTCCTGCTGGGCCGCAAGCTGCCACTTGTGTTAACTGCCCACATCTTGTAAGACTATTACCTCAGTGACTGTACCAGGGTTGAGCTGGATCTGGAATAAGCTTGCCAAGCCTCTCTTGATATTAGTAAGGACTGTGGGTTCATTCGGGTACAGATACAGTGTTTTTACCTAAGGAAACAAATGTTTGTTAACCAGACACTTAATATGATTAACATTACATAAAATTCATGCAAACCTTGTCAACTTTCCTTGCTATTATTTGCTATGGTAGGCTATAGGTTTATGGCATGTATCTATATAGTAATAGCACCATCATATTCTGCAGCACTCTAAAGGAGGGACCATTACTTATATCGAACAATGTGTGGGGCTTACATTTCCTATCAGGCATATGCACACACTTGGACCAATTTCATAAGAAGCCCATTAACCTACCAGTATGGTGTTTGGAGTGTGAGAGGAAACAAAGATACACGGAGAACATACAAACTCCATTGAGATGTCCTAAGGTTTGGACCCAGTAAGGCAAGGGTGCTTACTACTGAGCCACAATACTGTCACATGAATTATGCTGTACTTTTGTTATTCTTCCTCAAAACATTTGGCAATTTCCATTCCTTTTGTCAATAGAGTTTGTCCATACACATTTTGACTGATTTGCCAATGTCAGAGTATATAGTAGCATTGACAGGAGGAATGTAACACTCAGATGTCAATTTATTCAAATATTTCTAAGAGGAATAACAGAGGGATGACACAACAGAGAAAAGGTTTCTCTGTTATTATTAGAGGAATGCAAGTATTTCCTAGAAATGCCATTTCAGGAGATCTGACGGGTCCTTTGGAACTGCAAAAGCCCCAGCTTGAATTTTGGAGTTTTTATCTATTGCAGCAACATTTGCTTCCTAGACTTAATAAAACATAATAGTATAAACTTAGCCTTTGTTAAAGGTGCAATATCAGCATAAACAGAAATGCAACAAAATAAATCTGTCACCTGCTTTTGTGTATAGTAAGGTGCCAGAAAATGAGCAAGGAAAATGATATCATCTCTCTTGGCCCAATAAAAAAAGGTTTGTTAATATTTTAATTTACTGTTGTGTAAGTATTTGTAATATCATATAGGTAATGACGTGTCATCAGTTCAGGAGTCTTTGAACTACTCTTTTATCTGCTGTTATGTGTTGCTTTACACTTAAGGACTTTGTATCCTTTCCTCCAGCATGACTGTAACATACAGCATGACCTTGCAACATAGGACAGACATGACTAGTAAACCTGGAAAAAGCATATTAACAGAACAAACAGGGAAAATTGAAATAATATTGTAAAGTACAATCAATCACTTTTCATAAATTCTTACTTTTTCTAAAGTCTTACTCAAGTGCTCCCGTGGACTGCCATTTTATGGAGAACAGCTCTGTTTGCCAGACACGTGACTTCTTCATCCAATGGATATCTTAACATTAGCTGTCACCATGTGACAGCTGTATGAAACTACACTTAAATGGTAGCCCGTGTGTGGCATAGACTTGGCTACAGTATCTAAATGCAGCAGACTGCCAGATGTAGCATTAAAACTATTAATATATTACGATAAGATATTTTAATAGCAAATTATTACAAGGTTATTTTATCCTTCGTAACATGGTCACTTATGACCGGACAATCCCTTTACGTCGCCTTATGTCTTTACTAGAATGTGTTGCTACTAAAACTTTCACCATGTCATGCTATACTTACTGTATGCTTTGCCATCATTAAGGGCATACATGAAAAGATAGAAAGGGACAGGTAAGTGCACTCCAGGACTGTCACCTTGCTGTCACTTCTATGGATGAAGATAACAAGTATAGTATCTTGATCTAAATGATAAATGTTTTAAGCTGATGTATGTTTCCAGAGCTTTAACATTATATATAAGGTTCAACATAGCAGATAAATCAGAGCTAACCAAGAGGTCAATTCATACAAAGCTTTATTCTGGACCACATAGGATACATAATACTATAATTATAGGCAAAGTCTACCATGTTTGGTGTCATAACACATCTACAGATACAAGGGGTTATCTACCACTCCCATGTTTCTTCTATTAGGCTATGTTTATATCCAGTCTATATGTTGAGAAATATTCCTTTTGGAATCCATACACAGATTTCCTGTACAGATGAGCTCCACAAAAAACACATACAGTCCAGTATGCTTTTGTTTAAACATTGCAGCCTTGTCACTGTGTCTGTTGTATAACTTTCAATAAACCGAGTTTAAAAAAAAAAAAAAAAAAAAACACATTGCAGCCTACACATGCTACAGTGGGGAAAAAAAAAGTATTTAGTCAGCCACCAATTGTGCAAGTTCTCCCACTTAAAAAGATGAGAGGCCTGTAATTGACATCATAGGTAGACCTCAACTATGAGAGACAAAATGAGAAAACAAATCCAGAAAATCACATTGTCTGATTTTTAAAGAATTTATTTGCAAATTATGGTGGAAAATAAGTATTTGGTCACCTACAAACAAGCAAGATTTCTGGCTCTCACAGACCTGTAACTTCTTCTTTAAGAGGCTCCTCTGTCCTCCACTCATTACCTGTAGTAATGGCTCCTGTTTGACATTGTTATCAGTATAAAAGACACCTGTCCACAACCTCAGTCACACTCCAAACTCCACTATGGTGAAGACCAAAGAGCTGTGGAAGGACACCAGAAGCAAAATTGTAGACCTGCACCAGGCTGGGAAGACTGAATCTGCAATAGGCAAGCAGCTTGGTGTGAAGAAATCAATTGTGGGAGCAATAATTAGAAAATGGAAGACATACAAGACCACTGATAATCTCCCTCGATCAGGGGCTCCACACAAGATCTCACCCCGTGGGGTCAAAATGATCAGAAGAACAGTGAGCAAAAATCCCAGAACCACACGGGGGGACCTAGTGAATGACCTGCACAAAGCTGGGAGTAACGTAACAAAGGCTACCGTCAATAACACACTACGCCGCCAGGGACTCAGATCCTGCAGTGCCAGACGTGTCCCCCTGCTTAAGCCAGTACATACCCGGGCTCATCTGAAGTTTGCAAGAGAGCATTTGGATGTTCCAGAAGAGTATTGGGAGAATGTGATATGGTCAGATGAAACCAAAGTAGAACTGTTTGGTAGAAACACAACTCGTCGTGTTTGGAGGAGAGTGAATGCTGAGTTGCATCCAAAGAACACCATACCTACTGTGAAGCATGGGGGTGGCAACATCATGCTTTGGGACTGTTTCTCTGCAAAGGGACCAGGATGACTGATCTGTGTAAATGAAAGAATGAATGGGGCCATGTATCGTGAGATTTTGAGTGCAAACCTCCTTCCATCAGCAAGGTCATTGAAGATGAAACGTGGCTGGGTCCTTCAACATGACAATGATCCCAAGCACACCGCCAGGGCAACGAAGTAGTGGCTTCGTAAGAAGCATTTCAAGGTCCTGGAGTGGCCAAGCCAGTCTCCAGATCTCAACCCCATAGAAAACCTTTGGAGGGAGTTGAAAGTCCGTGTTGCCCAGCGACAGCCCCAAAACATCACTGCTCTAGAGGAGATCTGCATGGAGGAATGGACCAACATACCAGCAACAGTGTGTGCCAACCTTGTGAAGACTTACAGAAAATGTTTGACCTCTGTCATAGCCAACAAAGGATATATAACAAAGTATTGAGATGAACTTTTGTTATTGACCAAATACTTATTTTCCACCATAATTTGCAAATAAATTCTTAAAAAATCAGACAATGTGATTTTCTGGATATGTTTTCTCATTTTGTCTATCATAGTTGAGGTCTACCTATGATGTCAATTACAGGCCTCTCTCAAGTGGGAGAACTTGCACAATTGTTGGCTGACTAAATACTTTTTTTCCCCACTGTATATTCCAGTGTGTCATAAATGGAAAGTAGTTTATGAGGTCACAGCGGCTTACCTGACTGAGACTGACACTTTTGATGTCACAGCACATCTCATTGAAACACGGTTGTAATGTCACAATAGCTTACTTGACTAAAGCCTACATATAACTGAATCACGATTGTTATATCACTGTAGCTCACTTCACTAAAACAATTGTGAAGTCACAGCAGAATACCTCACAGAAACATCTGAGACTTGTGATGTCACAGAAGTTCACCTGACTAAAGCCCATTTGTAATGCCATAGTAGCATACTGATTAAAAAACACTTTTCTAATGTCACGGTAGTTTACCTAAATTAAACTGACTTGTGATGTCACAGTAGATTATTTGACTAAAACACCTGCCACAGCAGCTATCTGTCCTAAAAATTTGAGATGTCACATCAGTTATCTAACAGAAACACAGCTGTGATGTCACAGCAGCTTACCTGACAGGATCACAGTTATGATGTCACAGCATCTTATATGATTGTAACACTGGTAACTTACATAGGGACAGACGCTGACAACAAAGGGCCCCTGTATAAGTATCATATTGGTGATTTGCAACTATTTAACACTACTTGTGAGTAAAATAGTCACACATGGCGTTTTTGCACCAACCGCACCACTTTTCTGAAAGTGAGCAGGGCCAGGACAGGGTGTGGACAGTGCCACTGCCAGTACCATTTTTATTATCATTTATCACTGGGCATAAATGAAGATAGAATCTAAATTTGTTCCTAGGTACATGGGCACCAGGGGGAAGTGCCTGATTCATGATGAGCAACCTCATGCAGCTGGTGTTATACTTATAGTGTTAATGTTATACCTACAGTTTGTTTGTCTGTATTGGCACTGCATATGCTTGAAGGGAAACAATCAGCAGGAAAATCGGTGTCAAACTAATTACAGCAGTTTGTAGGGCTGCTTCTACACTTTCCAAAGATGCCTTTCTTATTATGTTCCATTTTCATGAAAATCAGGATATTATTCTTATGAAATTAGCTAATCCACTTTGTCTGCAGTTAGGGGAAGGTATCTGGAGTGAAGAGTGAAGCCCTGGCAGAAGAAGAAATGCCCCTAAAGCCCTTTTCAGCTAATTTGTCTAAGAATAAAACTCAGATTTTCAAGAAAATAGAGATGCAAAGCAGAATAAGAAAGGCATCTTTGGAAAGAGTAGAAGCAGCCCTACAAGGTAGTGTCATTAGTGTGATACCAATTTTCCTGCCGACAGACTCCATACAATTACTCCTCAGTGGTCAAGTGCTGGTAGGGATAGTCTGTTGTAGTGAGTCTTATTTTGGGGTCTTAAAGGGTTTATGTACAGAATAGGGGATAGGTGTTTGATCAGTGGAGGTTTTACTCCTAGGACCCACACCAATCATAAGAGTGGTCAATTAACTGCTAGAGTCAACTTTACTTGACTTCTAGAGATAGCAGAGTACTCTGTTATTCTTCAGCAGATGAATGGCCCAGCAATGAGTTTACTCAACTACTTCTCCATTTAGACAAGAGCTCAAGGGTCCCCCGTTCTTGTGACTTATGGTTTTCCCAGTGAATGGTTCTCTCTATTGTTTCTTTCAAAAAATGAGATTTTATCCTTTTTGGACACAGGCCCTTCTGTTAAATCCTATTTATGCTACTGATAATGTTAAAGCAGGTTTCAGTACAAATAACATTTTGTAATACCAGCAGCAGCTGTAATAAGGGGGAGAAAATACCAGTGATTTCTGCTGGTGACATGTTGTACTAATACTATAATACATTAATGATATCACTCTAAAGACTTCTACATTGATTGTACTAAAAATGCCTTTTACTCTGCTGCCCATGCCTTGCTGTAACTGATCCAGACATGTACTGTACTGTGAATACTGGGCTCCAGTGTCTTTATCATTTGATTGGTTATTAATGTAAGTACAGAATAAAGCATTACGTACCGTTCTAGGAATTACCCTTTGTGCTATCCCAGTGTAACCTCTTGTACGTTAGATGACTCATGAACAGCAAAATGAACTTTGAGCTAAACTCTGGTTTGAAGCTACTATTCACAATGCATAAGGAAACAACCAAACTGTCTAAATATAACACTAAACACAAAAAGGTAAGCAAAAAGATCCAAAGCCAAAACTCTACTGTAGTATAATTCTGGTATTATACTTATGGAATTATGGGCCTAACAACAATGCCAGTATAACTACCAAGCATAGTACTCTACAATATCTGTTAGTGAAGAGAAGATTCATCACTATCTTTAATGATAATCCATAGCATGAAAAATGCAGATCAACATGCAGGCAGCATATTATAGAGCAGGAGGAGCTGAGCAGATTGAGATATATATATATATATATATATATATATATATATATATATATATAGTACAGACCAAAAGTTTCGACACACCTTCTCATTCCAAGAGTTTTTTGTATTTTCATGACTATAAAAATTGTAGATTCACACTGAAGGCATCAAAACTATGAATTAACACATGTGGAATTATATACTTAACAAAAAAGTGTGAAACAACTGAAAATATGTCTTATATTCTAGGTTCTTCAAAGTAGCTTCCTTTTGCTTTGATTACTGCTTTGCACACTCTTGGCATTCTCTTGATGAGCTTCAAGAGGTAGTCAACTGAAATGGTTTTCACTTCACAGGTGTGCCCTGTCAGGTTTTATAAGTGGGATTTCTTGCCTTATAAATGGGGTTGGGACCATCAGTTGTGTCGTTCAGAAGTCAGGTGGATACACAGCTGATAGTCCTACTGAATGGAGTGTTAGAATTTGTATTATGGCAAGAAAAAAGCAGCTAAGTAAAGAAAAACGAGTGGCCATCATTACTTTAAGAAATGAAGGTCAGTCAGTCCGAAAAATTGGGAAAACTTTGAAAGTGTCCCCAAGTGCAGTGGCCAAAACCATCAAGCGCTACAAAGAAACTAGCTCACATGAGGACCGCCCCAGGAAAGGAAGACCAAGAGTCACCTCTGCTGCAGAGGATAAGTTCATCCGAGTCACCAGCCTCAGAAACCGCAGGTTAACAGCAGCTCAGATTAGAGACCAGGTCAATGCCACACAGAGTTCTAGCAGCAGACACATCTCTACAACAACTGTTAAGAGGAGACTGTGTGCAGCAGGCCTTCATGGTAAAATAGCTGCTAGGAAACCACTGCTAAGGACAGGTAACAAGCAGAAGAGACTTGTTTGGGCTAAAGAACACAAGGAATGGACATTAGACCTGTGGAAATCTGTGCTTTGGTCTGATGAGTCCAAATTTGAGATATTTGGTTCCAACCACCGTGTCTTTGTGCGACGCAGAAAAGGTGAACGAATGGACTCTACATGCCTGGTTCCCACCGTGAAGCATGGAGGAGGAGGTGTGATGGTGTGGGGGTGCTTTGCTGGTGACACTGTTGGGGATTTATTCAAAATTGAAGGAATACTGAACCAGCATGGTTACCACAGCATCTTGCAGCGGCATGCTATTCCATCCGGTTTGCGTTTAGTTGGATCATCATTTATTTTTCAACTGGACAATGACCCCAAACACACCTCCAGACTGTGTAAGGGCTATTTGACCAAGAAGGAGAGTGATGGGGTGCTACGCTAGATGACCTGGCCTCCACAGTCACCAGACCTGAACCCAATCGAGATGGTTTGGGGTGAGCTGGACCGCAGAGTGAAGGCAAAAGGGCCAACAAGTGATAAGCATCTCTGGGAACTCCTTCAAGACTGTTGGAAGACCATTTCAGGTGACTACCTCTTGAAGCTCATCAAGAGAATGCCAAGAGTGTGCAAAGCAGTAATCAAAGCAAAAGGTGGCTACTTTGAAGAACATATAAGACATATTTTCAGTTGTTTCACACTTTTTTGTTAAGTATATAATTCCACATGTGTTAATTCATAGTTTTGATGCCTTCAGTGTGAATCTACAATTTTTATAGTCATGAAAATACAGAAAACTCTTGGAATGAGAAGGTGTGTCCAAACTTTTGGTCTGTACTGTATATATTATATATATTTTCTGTATAACCAGTCATTTATTCATTCGAAATCTTTTTCAGTGTTGGGAAATCCAGGAGGTGGATCTAGTGATTGACAGCTATTTCTGCATGCAGAAAAATGTATGTCATAGAGGGGGATATGACCATCTCCTTGATTTCTTAGCATAGAAAGAGCAGAGATTTCAATGGATAAATGACAGGTTATACTAATTTTTTTCCACAATCCTATATATAAATCTGCTCAACATGTCCTGCTTTATTACAAACGCCGCCTTCAGATTGGACATCATTTTTCATGTGACATATTCATGTGACATATTGTAGAGGATTAGAAAACCATGGCTGTTTTCTTCCAAACGATTTTTTGGTACTTGTGCCTCTCTCATTCTACAGTTTTTTAAACTAAATGGGATAGAGCTAGGTTTTATCGTATATTGGTGAGTGCACCCTCTTCTCTTGTTCTGCCATTGCTGCACTATTAAAATAAAAAACATACTTCATAAACTCCATATACTTGTTTCATTAGAGGCTTAGAAGTTTTAGCTTATGACATGGTGCATTGTGCATGGTTAAAAGCAATGTCTGAACCTACTTCAGAAAGCAGTTGTTCTAGGTTTCTTTGTCCCTAGACTAAGCACATTTTCACAGTATTTAGATAAGGCTTCCACTGATTTTAACATGTGTCTTTATGTGATTGGTTGTGAGTGACCTTTATACAGATCTCTTATTCATTAGTTTTATTGGTACTTGGAGATAAGTGAGGGTTATATTATTGCACATCAATGTCTCTGAAGACTTTCTTTAAACACTAGGTTATACACTCTATTTGCTCTAGTTTTTAACTGAAAATACCTTAACATTGTGGACGAAGCCTAAAATTCTGGTTAGACATCTGTAGTATAAACTGGTAAAAGCAGAGGAAAACACTGCTATGTATTTGGTTCATGTGCAGGAGACAATCTTTGCAGGGGCGCTCTGCTGTCAATAATAAAGGAGCTACCACTTCTTTTTTCAAATTGCCCCAGTAGGGAATGTTACAAGTGGTTGTTAGCAAGATATATGTATCTATATCTTAATAACAGCTAAGGTTAAGTCATCCCTAATACGTTAAAGGGATTTTGTCACCAGAAACCAGCATATCAATCCAGGGCCGCAGATAAATAGGTTAGGGTCAGTGTTTTCTCCTTTTTCATTGCCAAGATATTGCCAGTTTTTGACAATATGCAAATTATCTCTTTGGAGTAATGATGGTGTTTCTGTTTACCTCTTTGGAGCAACGACAACACCCTCATTTCTCCAAATAAAGACATCCAAATACAGTTGTCAGGATCAGTGGGGTCCGACTGCTGGATAGGGAATAAGTGTCTTTTATTGGATTACTTACTTATAATTTTAACATCCATAGAACCTCTGTGGTTCTTTTGATACAGTTAATGCCATGACTAATGCATCTTTCACACAGAAGAGGTACCAATTTTTCCATGATATACTTTCTCTTAGTTTCTTTCACTCCTTGCTTTGGCTTAGTACAGTAGCTGTGTGCTGGTATAATAAACTGCTGCCAGGATGTCTATGTGGATGAACTCTAAACTATGTTATCTGTACTGTCAGAAGTAGTGTATACTGCCAATTTTTAATCTCAGAAATTAATTTCAAGAACTACTCTAGATTACAGAAGAAAATGGTGCTAGTGTGCTAGTTAATGCTTCACTATGCCTCTTCTATGTGCAAGATAGGGGAGCCAGTCTTTAAAAGGGGTTCTCTGTGCGGTAGAGGTGACTTGTCCATGCCTTAGACCATATACATATGAACCAGTACTCCGATCAGTGGGGAGGTGCTTGTGGAGGGCCTTACAGAGTCACTTCACATAGAAAGTATATCCATAGCACTCTCAGTCTTTGATGATTGTAGTGATCTTATTCCAATAAATAATTCCTGTCCATCCAGGCATGAACTTCAATAATACTGTGAGCCTGGATAGATCAGACCTATGCACTTAGGACTCCTGGTCTATGCAGGAATTTGGCTGAGGAAGGTCCAAGCGAATCGAAACATCTGTTGTATAATCACTATTGTCATAGCTACCCAGAATCTATGAAGTAAACTGCTTGTTTATGACTGGATAAACATGAATTATGTATTGGAATAAAATCACTTCAAGTATTAAAGAATGAGAGTGCTATGGATTTATGGTCCATGCATTACATGACTGCCATGTGATGCTACATGAAAATCTAGATGTGTACTCCCTCTGTGAGATCAGCTGATGCCTGCTCAGACTTATAAAGGGTTGCCTCTCAGACAACCCCTTCAATTTTTAAAAACTGTAGTTACTAACCAACTTATCCATGGACCCCTATAGACAGGAGTATAGCACATTGGTGGGGGTCCTACTGATCACAAAAACTGGGAAGCCTTGCTCCCTTGCCTAAATGGAGTGGCGGTCGCACAGCATTTCAATGGAACGGTTTGTGATAGTTGAGTACTGTACTTTGGTAGATGCAATTTGTATCTAAATGTTTCTGCACATTTTTAGAATTGGAGATATGTATGGTAAAGCAGTGATCATGAAGTATGACATGTAGATTTTGTCGTAGATTTCAGTCCATCTACGTTGCAAAAAGTATTCACTGTGTATGCACATAGCCTTTCAGCTATCAGTTGCCTGATAATTATATGATAAGCAATAAAACAAATATGTATTATAATTTTGTTAGTAAGTAATCCATACCCCTTACTGCCCAACTGTCCACGTTACTCTAATTTCTTTGTTATCTAGTACCCCAGTTTCAAGTTTGTCATAACCAATATACAATCTCTGCTACTCCTCTCCCCAAATTTGGATATACTTAGTGTGGACGTAGTCAAAATGCCATGCACAGCACGATTCACATAACATGGTATAAATAGGGTTATATATCTCTAAGATTAGGAACCCTTCTGTTGACATAAAAAACACAAGATTTGTTATAATAATTTGCTTTCATACCTTTCCATGTGTCCACTGCACAAGAATTGGTCTCTGAAGAATAGCCAGGTTAGTATCTCCCAGTAGTTTTGCAGCATTGGTTTCAGTAAATATATTTTGACCTTGTGGGTGTATGTTTATATTTTCTGCTTTAATATTTTTCATCTATAATAAAAGGAAATAACATAAGTAGTAATGTTCTCAACTTTAGCATCACCACCCAAGCAATATGAAGTACCTATGAAGCATGGAGCTGTGTCAGACAACTTACATCACGTGAAAAATCAGTGACTCTTGTCTACATTAGAGTAGTAAAAATTCTTTCATGATTGGCAATGGCCACACTTTGGTTAAAGGGTTGCTGCATGAATATAAGTTAGCCCAGTGAGCAGCTAATTTCTGTGCCCAAGATGGGCCGGACATCTCAACCAGTCAAATTTACCATATCTCATGCCAAAAAACTGGTATGGGTTATACCTGACATCTATGCTGGCATAGACTTCAATTCTGAAGCATGAGACTTTTAATACTGTCACAAAAACTGTGCTTATGTATCATATGGGGACAATGACTACAGTGTGCATCTGTTCCTTAAAGGCTTAGTTATTTTCATCTCAGCTGAGATAAGAATACCTGTGTCTCTGTCTGCCTGTGGTGGTCAGGAGTTACAAAAATAGCCGCATGTTGTCTCCATAACTCCCATAGAAGTAGGACTTATGGAAACAGTGCAGCAAGCTAAGCTATGGTGTTTACCCCTTTAAGTCTTTTTTTAACCAACAAAAGATTACATTTCAGTCACTTAGGAACAGGTCTTTATCAGGTCATGGCCTGTGTTCAGCTTAAGGTTTCATACTACACTACTGAACTGGTGCTGAGAATACTTTAGTATTAACAACACTAAGAACTTGTGAAAACTTAGGTGAGATTCTAAATTATGACTTAGAGGGTAGATAACAGAAAAGAGGTTCATATATGAAACTGTTCTAATTTCCAATGTGTGACTTTTTTTTAAATGCTTTTGGCAGGAAACTACACTACTGCAGTAAATTTAGCCTATTACCAGATTTTATCCAAGTTTAATTTGAAAAACTAAAGGCTAAATTGACCAAAATGTAGAATCTTCCGTAGTTTACAGCACTGAACACCATCTAGTAATATTCACATTCTGCACAGAAGAAACCATTTTTAAATAAGGCAGTCACTGAGGAATTGTTTGGTAAGGGTGGCATAAAGAAACATTATGGTACATGCATACAATATGCAATATCACCATAGTACTGCTGTTGGAAAACATACCGCTATCTTGATGAGTTGGTCATCTTTGTTTATGGGGTTTCTCCATACCAAGTTGACTTCTACATCTGATGAAATCTTGTAGCCCACACTATCCTTGAGAGATCCTCTGGGTTTATCAATTAGCACTTCCGTCGTATATGCATATTTATATACCCTGTCATTGTTAAGCCTTGGGCCCGCTGTATGTACTGTATAAAAAAAGAATAACCATAATAAAATAGATATAATCGACAGTGTACTCCATTCTATCCAGTCCACCCAATGTTTTCACTGATAAACGTAACATACTGTATATCAATATGTAGTACACATAGGACAACACTATATGCAACCACTAATTTTCAATGTAGGCAGATTCTTCAGTGTAAGGCCAGAAATCTGTCAGTGCCCCACTGTGAAAACCGACATATACATCCATGAGCATTCATAATATATAAGTAATAAAATAAATAATAAGTAATAAATAAGAGTCTTAAATATTGTAATCACAAGATTATCTAGTAAAGCAGCACTTTCCTCTCTGCTTGTTTCGTGCGGAAACCGAACGGAAACCACATGGACCCCATTATAGTCTATATGGGGTCCGCAGGTTTCCTTAGGTCCTTAGGTAAACCGCTTTTCTATGCGTATAGGTTTCCGTTCGGGGGGGGGGGGGTCCCCAAGCGAACTCCCCGAACAGAAACTGAACACAGATGTGAACCGGCCCTAAGAGTTTGTGCCATTCCACAATCATCTGCTAATACTACAGCTATAGTCACTGCCTAACTGCCTGTACAGAAAAAAAAAAAAGAGGCCCCTGCCCCCAACTCTGATCCAGCCAGGAACTGGCCTAGTTACATTCTAGAATGGATGTTAAGAGGACAGAACTTGCAGCCGTTTTGTTTTCTACAGTCACACCCCTATAAGCAGAACAAGCTCCTGCATCTTACTAAAAACTATGTAGGCATCAATCAGGGCTAGTACCCTGCCATTTTTTGTTACGTTTTATAGTTTGCCCAATTCTCAGGAAACCCCTTTAAATTGTGTTTCTAAATTCCAATGCTAGAAGAAAATACATTTTAGTGTGTGAGTTGGTACTGTAGCTTTAGAGTTGTAGCTGAGTAACTCATAAGAGAATATTTACTGGTCACCAATTGCATAAGTATGTGTGGTCTATAATTAAATCATGTCATAGTATACTGCATAACTTTATAATGCATGCACAAGCAAGTGTCTCTGGCTGAGTCAGTGACATGTTAAGTATGAATATCTGTCACCTGCCCAACATACTCCTATGTTATACACTGCAAATTCTTTATTAGGCATGTTGACAGAGAAAATTTTGTAAGCAATAAATTATTTTTTTTTACTTTTACGTTTACCCACTTTATGTATTGTTTTGACACAGATTGAATTTCACATTCCGTAGATACTTATAACTTGGTGAATGTTCTCATATTAGTAATAGGCTTTCATTAGAATTTCTGGTTTGAAATGGGAGGGGATATTAATATAGAGAAGATGCCAACAAATAGAACCCTTTAAACCCCTTTTAACGCTAGGTCCACACTGGACATAGTTGCAGTGGACTTCCGAGCAGCTAATCTACTGCAAAGTACAGTAACCTCAAAGTGGATAAGAGTTAAACAAATCTTATTCACATGCTTTGCAAAACACATGTAGTGGAAATTGACCTGCGATATGGGTTTGCCAACCACAGCCCTTCAATTTCAGGATTTGGGACCAATTTTGGGTGGAGCCAGAGTTGAAGTCGGGAAACAATTTATGACTCCAGCTTCAAAATAAAATGAATATTTCTTTTTAATTATATTATACAATTATTGGTATTGTATATATACTAAATTCGATGTATAGTTTGTTGCATACTTAAATTCATAGGAATTGGATCACTGCCTTTGGCTGCTTCTGACTGACCATGGCTGTCAGACATTTATGAAGCTATTGGGAGTTGGAGCAGGAGTCGGAGTAAGGCTGTGGAAAAATAGTTGGAGTCTGTAGTTTGGCCTACTGACTCCACAGCAATTTATGCTGTCTGTTTCCACCTTGGCTTTCACTCTTTGCAATGAAAACAGTAAAAGCAGCAAGATATTTGCAGCAATTGCTCATAGAATATAGCTGCAAAAACTACCCCATTTGGGTGGTTTTTGACATAAAAGTCCAAATTCACAAATGGGAAATCAGCAGTGAGCACATGTTGATATACCCTAAAAGTATGCAATTATATTTGTTTAAAGGTCAGAGAGCAAATATGTAAAATGCTACCAAATTCAGGTTTACATTTGGAGGATAGGAGTGACTCAAGGAGTCTGGCCACCTACCTGCTCGCTAGAGGTTTGGACTATCTGATGTGATATCACATCGGACAAAAATATTTAAATATTAAAATTAATGTACAAATATAAAATATCTGAATTCAATAATAAATGAGCCAGTCTTCAACCAGACCCACAGTCCATTCTTAAGAGAGAACCTTAAGAACTCAAAGTAATAGAGAGAGATAAGGTAAATAGCTCTGCTAACCTCAGCTTGTTGAGCATGCTCAAGCAGAAACAGGATATTTTTCAACTACAATAAAGGAATTTAACACAGTGTGTGGGTAGCAAAAAATAATTAAAAAATGCTAGTTCTGGTGACTTTTCAGAATGTATGTACAAGAGGAATAACACTATATCTGGCTTTTATATGGAAATATGTATATACAACCCCAATTCCAATGAAGTTGGGAACGTGTTGCAGGCATCAAATTCAAAATGAGTGAATATTTGCAAAAAACCAACAAAGTTTATCCGGTTGAACATTAAATATCTTGTCTTTGTAGTGTATTCAATTGAATATAGGTTGAAAAGGATTTGCAGATCATTGTATTCTGTTTTTATTTATGTTTTACACAATGTCCCAACTTCATTGGAACTGGGGTTGTACAGTACATGCTTGATATCTTTTGAAAAAGATCTTTGAGACCTGATGGTGTGCTTCAGGTACCACCAATTTTTAGGCTATAAATAAGCCCCTTTTTCCAAGCTTCCATCCATTTCAGGCCACGCTCCCTTAAAAGGGGTTATCCGGGGACTTTGTAGGCATTTACACCCTGGCTGGGTTCTATTTAGCCTGAACCTCAGGTTTCTGGGATGGTTCCAACTCAGGGTTAAAGCAGTAACGTCATACAAATTTCTCGGACAACCCCTTTACCACAATAAACATTGTATCCCCCTATTTATAGATGGGGGAGCAGAGTCTGATAATGCAGTATCTCGACTTCACACACAGAAACCTACAAGGAAGTGCATCATTCTGAATGGTTTTGAGAGGCCTCTGTGATGCCTGGGAGAATTGCCAATCATTTCCCCTTATACTTGGAGAGTTGGCAAGTAAATGTACTGTACAGACCAAAAGTTTGGACACAACTTCTCATTCCAAGAGTTTTCTGTATTTTCATGACTATAAAAATTGTAGATTCACACAGAAGGCATCAAAACTATGAATTAACACAAGTGGAATTATATACTTAACAAAAAAGTGTGAAACAACTGAAAATATGTCTTATATTCTAGGTTCTTCAAAGTAGCCACCTTTTGCTTTGATTACTGCTTTGCACACTCTTGGCATTCTCTTGATGAGCTTCAAGAGGTAGTCACCTGAAATTGTCTTCCAACAGTCTTGAAGGAGTTCCCGGAGATGCTTAGCACTTGTTGGCCCTTTTGCCTTCACTCTGCGGTCCAGCTCACTCCAAACCATCTCGATTGGGTTCAGGTCTGGTGACTGTGGAGGCCAGGTCATCTGGCGTAGCACCCCATCACTCTCCTTCTTGGTCAAATAGCCCTTACACAGTCTGGAGGTGTGTTTGGGGTCATTGTACTGTTGAAAAATAAATGATGGTCCAACTAAACGCAAACCGGATGGAATAGCATGCCGCTGCAAGATGCTGTGGTAACCATGCTGGTTCAGTATTCCTTCAATTTTGAATAAATCCCCAACAGTGTCACCAGCAAAGCACCCCCACACCATCACACCTCCTCCTCCATGCTTCACGGTTGGAACAGGCATGTAGAGTCCATTCGTTCACCTTTTCTGCGTCGCACAAAGACACGGTGGTTGGAACCAAAGATCTCAAATTTGGACTCATCAGACCAAAGCACAGATTTCCACAGGTCTAATGTCCATTCCTTGTGTTTTTTAGCCCAAACAAGTCTCTTCTGCTTGTTGCCTGTCCTTATAGCAGTGGTTTCCTAGCAGCTATTTTACCATGAAGGCCTGCTGCACACAGTCTCCTCTTAACATTTGTTGTAGAGATGTGTCTGCTGCTAGAACTCTGTGTGGCATTGACCTGGTCTCTAATCTGAGCTGCTTATAACCTGCGATTTCTGAGGCTGGTGACCCGGATGAACTTATCCTCCGCAGCAGAGGTGACTCTTGGTCTTCTTTTCCTGGGTCGGTCCTCATGTGAACCAGTTTCTTTGTAGCGCTTGATGGTTTTGGCCACTGCACTTGGGGACACTTTCAAAGTTTGCCCAATTTTTCGGATTGACTGACCTTCATTTCTTAAAGTAATGATGGCCACTCGTTTTTCTTTACTTAGCTGCTTTTTTCTTGCCATAATACAAATTCTAACACTCCATTCAGTAGGACTATCAGCTGTGTATCCACCTGACTTCTGAACAACACAACTGATGGTCCCAACCCCATTTATAAGGCAAGAAACTTATTAAACCTGACAGGGCACACCTGTGAAGTGAAAACCATTTCAGGTGACTACCTCTTGAAGCTCATCAAGAGAATGCCAAAAGTGTGCAAAGCAGTAATCAAAGCAAAAGGTGGCTACTTTGAAGAACCTAGAATATAAGACATATTTTCAGTTGTTTCACACTTTTTTATTAAGTATATAATTCCACATGTGTTAATTCATAGTTTTGATGCCTTCAGTGTGAATCTACAATTTTATAGTCATGAAAATACAGAAAACTCTTGGAATGAGAAGGTGTGTACAAACTTTTGGTCTGTACTGTATATGGCATTTTTCATGAGTTTTTCTCCATCTGTAGGCATTATTTCTAACTGTAAGTTTTACCTAGAGGGTGGAAACTAGCTGCTATGATGTTATAGACAAGTACTGACCCGTATAGCTGAATCAAGCACTGTGGTGAGGTACAACACTCACTAGAAGCTGCAGCACTGTCTTAATATTTTTGTGCCTTAAGCTACGGCCCCACATTGCAGAAACGCAGCTTTTTTTTGTTGCAGATTTTGCTGCAGTTTTTTGAGCCAAAGCCAAGAATGGCTACAAAAGGAATGGGAAATATATAGGAAGTTCTTATACTTCTCCCTGCAGCTAAATCCACTCCTGGCTTTGGCTCAAAAAAAACACAGCAAAATCTACAACAAAAAAAGCTGCGTTTCCGCAACGTGGGGCCATAGCCTAAGTCTTCCTTCAGCAGCTTCTCTCTTCTATTCCCTCTGCCATAGACATAGATATGAAGAACATAAACAGATTTTTCAGAGAGCTAAAAGTCTGTCTTGCCTTTCACATTGCATTTAGCAGTAAATTCAGGGTGAGTAAACAGTTTAGGAATTGGGGATGGGAGAGGATCCAGATAAGTGGAGAAAGTTCTTTCTTTAATAAGGTATATTACAAAGTTTCTTTTTTTTTGGCAGTACTATTTTTTAAACAAAGTTTGTTGAAAATACAGTGCCTACTAAAATCACCAGTAGTTCGTGACCTGCTTACAATAGGTAGTAGTTATACTGCCATCAAGTATCTATATGATAATTTATTGTAGAACTTCTAAAATACGGTAGACAAGAAAAAACATTAGTGGAAAACTACAGGGACTTGTTAAACTAGAGATATAAATATACATTACTGACTTATTTTTAGTAATAAATGAATGCAGCAAAAAGTCTATCATCAACCTGAATAGTAACAGTAACACACTGGAACTCAAATCTGTCAGACTGTGTTTCAGGAGAACCTGCCAACCTGCAGAGAAAGTCTACTATATATGGCAAAAGCAGCAGTTGAGCTCTATGAAGGCTTCAATCCATGATCCTAAATGTCTTTAAAGGTAGATTACACATAATTCATTGTGCTTTAAATGCTACCATATCAGAGTGGTTCATTTTTGGAATGAATATGAATATGTCTGTTCATAACATATACTATCTGATCTACCATACATTTTAAACGGCTCTTCCATAAATTTACAAGGAAATTCTAGTAACTCCGATGTTCACACTTATCATGTTCTGTGAAGTGCCTGTGCTTTTCTAAATAGCACGTGTTAGCAAACATCAATTGTAAATGCTACTGTGTATTTTCTGCATCATGACTCATTAAAGGAAGGAGATAGTACATGTCATGTATCAACTGGAAAGTTTCATTACAATTTAGTTTTACATAATTATGAACATGCTGTAGGATATTTCATTACTTTGTTGCAACTTTGTCATCTTGTACCAAATGCTTTGCTACACTACACTTATGTTAAAAACGTAAGGGATTTCTGTATGTGATGCAAAAAATGATTTAGTATAACTTACTAACTACCTACCATATTTTGTTGACTCATCATTTGATACATAATCCCTATTGCCTTTCTTGCCACTTCCCCCCTTTTACCATATCCACGCTAATTCCTTGCTCCATTACTGAAGACACTTGTCATCATCCTGCAGGAAGTCTAAGAAAAAAGGTGCTTTAGGGGATTGTCCAGATGGTAAAATTGCTTTTATTTTTTTCCTTTTGCCTGTGAATATGATTGTATAGTTTATACAGCACTTAAATTATAAGTTTACCACAAATACACTATGAAGGGAGTTTTTTACAGGAACAATGGAGAACAGGCTGAGACTAGAATGGAGTGAGTTAAATCAGGTGTGTCGTGGATCCAGTAGGTGGCGCTGCCTCTGCTCTGGGAGTGTTAAGCCCCTTGAAGATGGCCGGGCATGTCATCCATGTGCCGCCCATGCACTGGCCGTGCTTCTGCGACCCCATTCATTCAATTAATAGAAGCCGCGGAAGCACGGCCTCAAAACCAGACAGGAATAGGATCTGTCCTGAGTTTTGTGACCCAGACTGTCGACCTGCACACGGCACCGTGTAATACACGGTCGTGTGCGTGAGCCGTCAGAAATGAAGGTGGTAACTGGGAAAAAACCAGGATAGCACCCTTCTATCAGCCATCACAGCTAACACACCCAGAACCTCGTCATTTTTGGTGTTGATTATTGAAGTAGAGACTAACTACGCCTCTCTTATATGCAACCCTAACCCGCCTGATTTTATGTGGATACAGCAGGTGGTGTCTTACACTAAAAGTCAGAGGAGGTAGCCTCCTACTGAATCCAGAGCATACCAGGCAGCACCTGATTTTACCCACTCCATTCTAGCATCTACCATGGAGAAAAATGTGCAAGATTTGGAATATGGCTCTTAATAAATTTGCCTACACTTCCGGTAGTCCATGTACCAGAACAGCAAATCTACACCTGCTATGAATTGGCGTACATTTTTGCTATAATTTATGCCAATCTCTAGTGTAAAATATACTAAATCCATCTGGCTGTAGGAGGTCACACCTCCTTCGACTTTTTTGAAAAAGTGCTATGCAAAAAACAGAATGGAAAAAAGTTGAATGGCAAAAATTTTATAACAAAACCAGATTTGTGCAAAAAGTTTAAACTTTTTTGTGACATACCTATGCAAGAACAAAGCAGTACGATAAAATATCAAAGTGGTAAAGGAATACTAAACCTAGAAATTAATGAAAACCGGAAATAATTTTGTCCATACTGTTTGTCAGTCTGCAGGATTTTCTGCATATTTCTGTAAAAAACTATGTAGCATTCTTGCAAAGAACACAGCGTACGGTAAGCAAAAGAAGTGGGAATCTTTGTATCCTACTGCAGAAGGGGCAGTGAGTGCTTCCTCTGCTGCACCCAGTTGTCTTATAGCCAGAAACTATACAGTAAACAGGAGAACCAGGGACGAAGCTTATCTCCAATACAGAAGATTGCTTGATAGATTTCCCATTTTTTTTAATATGGGACAAATTATCATCACAGCGATGGAGAATATCTAATTAAATCTATATACTATACTGTACTGTACAAGGCTTTCCAAGGCAAAAGATCTGACGCTTATACCCCAGGCTTCAAGCTCAAAGCTGACCGAGCTGCCACTTTCTTAGCGGTGCATGGGTGCCACAATTTTGGGATGAATCACCAGCCCTCGTAATGACATTTGGGTCCAGTGATCTGTTGCCATGGCAGTCGAG
This sequence comes from Leptodactylus fallax, assembly GCA_947044405.1. Classification (NCBI taxonomy): domain Eukaryota; kingdom Metazoa; phylum Chordata; class Amphibia; order Anura; family Leptodactylidae; genus Leptodactylus; species Leptodactylus fallax. The sequence goes on from CAMRHE010000045.1 coordinate 8,379,133, forward strand.
AACCTACTGAAGGCTTCCAGACTTGTCTGGCATTCATTTGTATTACAGGCTGCTCTATGAAACCTGTAATACAAACACCATCAATTTGCAATGCATTAGCGTTGTAATGCATTATAATTATTATAATATTTTTCCCATACGGTGAATGCCGTAGCAGGAAAAAAAACATCAAAAGAGCCAGACCAGTGTTTTCGCTGTTTCTCCTCCCATAAAAATGTGGATCAAAACAATAGACATTCCCCAAATTGATATAAATATAAAGTACATCTGGCCCAGCAAAAAAAGTCATAATAATGACATAAAAATCAGAATATGGCGACTCCAAGAAATTTTTTATTTTTTTTTTTGCAAAGTTTTTGATTTTTTAAGGGGATAAGATGTAAGAAAAACTATATAAAAGTTTGGTATCCCTGGAATTGTACCGACCCATAGAAAACAGGTGATATGTCATTTTGGCTGCACAGTGAATTATTGTTATTGTGTTTGGAAAGTGGGGCGTCAAAAAACAAAAATCGCAAAAATGCATGCAGTGGGAAGGTGTAAATTCACTGTTCCTTAGAAGAGATTTTATACTATGAAGAGGTCTATGTAACATAGAACATAAGAATATGTGTACTTGAATCAAATGTCAGTTTCATTTCCAGCAATCATATAATTTACTTTAATAAGGCATTGTAAGAGCATGGTATATTGATGTAAATCCAAATACAGCAATGGTACACTGTACTTTTAGGTGCATTTGTATTAATAGATTATCTTGACATTAGATGCCATTAAGAGCAAATCTGATTAAGAAGGAACAAGAAGAGAAATTCTTGCTGTCAACCAGAGCAGCCTCCCACACTGAACACATGCAGCTCCATGGACTCTGCTTGTCACAGGGCAGTAGATCCTGTCACAGGATAACAACAGCTGTGACTCTGGGGTTATGTAGGAGGCCATGCATGTCTTATAAATGAAAGAGAGTTTACTATTAGTTTTAGTTTTCTAGCAACAGTCATATTTCCTTACAACACAAACATGAGCATGGACAAAATGCTAAAAATGAGGACAAACGAAAAAAAAAAAAAAACTGAAAATAATTATTATTTACAACAGGTAAAGCTTCTGATATATCCATATAGTTACAGTAAGTGGTTTACTTCCACCTTTTAGCATCTGGCAGGTTCTCTTATCCTGTGAATCGTCCTAACATCAATATATACAGCCACATAGCGATGTTGTATCATTATGTTGTAATACAGTACAGAGAGTGTTATACAGTACATAGAACATCTTGATGATGTATAATAGTGTGAACCATCACCTACAGAGACCCTATTATAATCATTACTTTAGGGCTCTCTCTGCTCTATGTCTTCTTGCCCCGTCAGCCATTCCCATAGTATAATAATCCATACAGAGAAATGTGCTCATATTTGTAGGTGTGAACGGCACAAGGCATTGTGGAAATTTTAGCATATCAAAATTACATTTTTAACCAGCTGGACTATTATTTTTCTACATTTAGGCTAAGGCCCCATGTTGCGGATAAGCTGCTTTTTTTGTTGCAGATTTTGATGCATTTTTTGATCCAAATCCAGGAGTGGTTACAGAAGTAATGTGGAATATATAGGAGACTCCTATACTTCTCTCTTCTGCTGAATCCCCTCCTGGCTTTGGCTCAAAAATCCTCAGAATAATCTTCAAGAGAAAAAAGCACCTTTTTCTGCAACATGAGGCCTTAGCCTAAAGGTGCTCATCATATACTTCATTAAAAATTCTGCGATCTACAAGATTCCTTTGCAGATTCCAGTTTGGTTTAATGTAACCTTCTTTTCTAATGCTTTCAATGACAGTATAAAAATAAGAACCAGAGAAGGAAATATGGTAAGCAATTGGTTTCCTCAGGATCATTTTGCTTGCCCATACTTTAATAATAACAGTGTGACAAAAAAATAATACATGTATACTGTATTAAAAGCACTAGAATCATGACCATGTCTGCCCCGTCACTCTCATTATCAGTGAAGCCCCAGAAGTCATACAGTATGTCTGCATATTATAAGGAAGGGAAACCACTAAAATATTATTTTGTTATATTTTTTCTTTATATATATATATATATATATATATATATATATATATATATTTTTTCTGTCTGCTCTACTCTTATAAATGTCTCGACTTATGTGAACTTCTGTGCTAGAGTCTGATCACTCGGAGTTAGTTTCGGAATACTAAACTAGGACATCTGGAAGGCTTAAATTAATGTGACCTTCATAGCTGTCATTGGGCTAGTGTTATATTAAATGTCCGCATGGAGCATGGGTAATCTAAGCCAAGATAAAGGAAGTAGATGGGTCATCATTCACAGCATGTGTAAAAACCACCTGGGCGCTTTACCCCATTCATGGGTAAAATCCAAAGAACAGCATATCTGGAAAGGGAGGGTCACAACAACTAGACTCAACTTTTGAGACTGCTATGTCCTCAAAAAAATATAAAAGACATACCTGAAAAAAAGTATTGCAAAAGATATATACTATACAATGCAAAAAAATACATTCAGGGGGAAATTTATTACAAAAATACATGCACTACTTTGTCCATTTTTCCGACACACTCTTCACTTTTGAGAAAAGTGGTGGAGCAGGATGGGATCAAGACAGGCCAGGATATAGACTTACTATAACTCATGTCAGAAAATTACAGTCAGGTAGTAGATACAGTTTACAGGGATAGCAATTTAAGATACAGTTTGTCCCTGGCCCCAAATGCTAATATACCAACACCACCATTATATTCAGTTAATTCAGAAGGCAGTGCAGCACTTACAGCTGCATCCCCTTTCTGCCCCCAAAACAGTAGTAGCAACCTCCCTTTTGCCCATACACAATAAAAATTACCACCTTTGTACTGTCTAATAGATTTTTGCACCCCCTCCTCAGTTATTATATTGCTTTATTATAAATAATAGTCCCTGCTTATAAATAATAATGCCTTACAAGTAATAGTCCCTGCTTATAAATAATAATGCCTTACAAGTAATAGTTCCTGCTTATAAATTATAATGTTTACTAATCACCGGAGACTATATATAATTACAAACACTATGATCACCGAAATGATGGCTGAAAATAAAGATAAAATACAAAACTTTATTGGTATGCTCTGGATACAGATCACAAGGTGTGGGACCTGGGAGAGGGAGAATATTAATGGTTAAAGTTCTTAACCATTCATGGGATTTACTGCCTTAAAATTGTAGGGTGCACCCTTGGTGGCTTGGTCGCCCACTCAAAACATGTTTCTTATATTAGGCAGTTTGTCCCCATGCGTAATAAAGCAGATTATCCCAAACCAAATTGACATAACCCAGAAATCTGAGCTTTAGACAAGTATGTCTGCAGGTATGCAGCTATAGGTCCTTGAAGGCTATAGTGGCTGCTGCTATTTTTCAACCAGCCCACAACTGTGGGTAGTAACAAAGGGTGTGTTCCTAATTCACAGCTGTTCCATAATTGCTAAGACTGTGATTTTCTATCCCAGATCTCAGTGCTAGTATTTTGCTAACTGAGTCTCTTTCACATTAAAATGGCTCACTTGCCGGTTAACACTAACATTGCGTCTTTTTAGATAACCAAGACCCAATGGTAATACAATAGGCTAATAAGGGCAAATACATGCCTGCCTCTTTCCATCACCTATGTGCCTCAATAACAGCACTGTGACATAATACATTAACCACGGCGGAACTCTCAAAGGGGAATACAGGTGCATCTCAATAAATTAGAATATTTTTGAAACGTTCATTCATTTCAGTAATTCAGTAATACAATTCATAATCAGCATCTTCCATGATTGTGTGTCCTACTGAACCAGACTAATGGACCATTTAAAGGCTTAGGAAACCTTGGCAGGTGACACACTCAATTTACAATACTGAACTTTTTTACAATATTCTAAATTTCTTAGATTATTACCTTCTTAGATCATTACCTGTAATCCATAATCAACATTTACAGAAAGAAAACACTTGAAATAGAACACTCTGTGTGTAAAGAATCTAGAAAATATAGGAGGTCACTTTTTTAATTTAAATACTGAAATAAATAAACGTTTCAAAGATATTCTAATTTATTGAGATGCACTAGTATAGCCAATATGAATACTATTTGCCCCAATAAGGCATCTCAACGCGTTTCCCCTGGTGTATCGTCGGGTTCATCAGGAGACCATGTTGTAAAGCCCACCCCTATAGATGAATGCAGTCAAAACTGCAGTTCTCTACATCCTGATGGTGGATGTAGGTACTTGCTAGGCTACATTTGGGGTCAGGGACCCTGCGCGATTGCCAAGTTTGCCCCACTGTAATGCTCTGATTACAGTAAGTTACACCTGAAATCTAAGGCAGTCCATAGGAACTTCCCTTGGTATTCAGAATTATTAAGAGGCTGTACTTAGCCTCTTAATAATTCTGGTTCATCTGCTATGCATACAAGGTTAAAACTGGCGTACTTCGCTCTGGTCTTACTAAATTTCCCAATATGAAAAATTTAAGCAAGCTTGAATATCCAAAAGAATCTTGTAGCTTATGGATTTTTTAATGAAATATATGATAGCCACCTTTAATGTAGAAAAAATAATCCATATGAGCCAATCAAATTCCATTTTTTTCTTGTATGGGAAGGGGATAGATATAGCACTATAGCCTTGGGCACTGTGACACTCTGATGTTACACTGATAAACAGTAAAAGTAGCAATGTCAAACTCAATATCCAAAAAATATATATGGGGGTGATTTATGAAGACCAGTGTATAGCACGCCAGTCTTTATATCTGTGATGCCAGGAGAAAATGTACAGGGGCATGCTTTGCCTGTACTGAAATCTATGCCAACTCATAGCTGGTGTATCATTTATGTCATCAAACTGGTGGAAATGATGATAAATCTGGAGGGGCAAATGGCCCTGCCCACTCCTCCTTTTAATCCAGTGGCAAGGGTGGTGCAAAAGAGAAAAAGTCACAAACTGTTTGCACAAAAAAAAAGATCTGCGCAAAAAACTGGCGTACAAGACATAATAACTCTACCCCATATGTGTATAAAATAGAGCACACATCCAATACCAGTAAAACATTTGGACACACCTTTTCATTCCATGGTTTTTCTTGTCTCTTTGTATTTTCTACATTTTAGATTTAAATTGGGGACATAAAAGCTATGAAGGAACACACATGAAATTAAGTAGTAACCAAAAAAAGTGTTAAATAAACCAGAATATAGTTTAAATTTTAGATTCTACAAAGTAGCCCCTTTTGCTTTGATGAAAGCTTTGCAAACTCTTAGAATTTTCAATCATCTTCATGAGGTAATCACCTGGAATGGTGTAACATCCTTGCCCGGGCTTTGACGCCATCCTCCGGCCACATGCTGCGGCGCAGGAGGCGGGTCCGGCTGTGATTCCTTCCTTTGGGTTCTTCTTGTATTGTCTGAATACTGTCCTATTCCCTCACCTCTGTAATTGATTTTCCGCCACACCCATCTCCTTCACCTTGCTTTCCCTCTGCTCCTCTAATAGTTAATATTAGCCTTACCTGTGTGATTGACAGCCTATCTTCCTATCAAGTCTAGGGCGGGTTCTTCCTTCCTATTCATTGCTTGCTCACATTCACATTGGTGCTTGCTATTGCCTTGTGCGTGTTGGCTATTTACTCTTTGCTGTTTTGTTACCTCTATACATATTCCTGACCTCTGGCTTTTCCCTTGACTATTCTCTCTGATTTTGATTCTGTACTGCACTGCTCGACTGGTACCGACCCCTTGGTTAGCTGACCTTACTTTTGTTGTTGTTTGTCTTGTCTGCATTCTGTGTCATCACTTATATCTAAGAAGGGACTGCTGACCAGTTGTCTTCTGTCGCCTAGGGCAGTTTAGACAAGCAGGCAGGGACAGGTGGGGGTTCAGCTTAGGGCTCACTGTCTTGTTGTGCCCCTCCCCCCTGGGTTCTCCAGCGGCTACTGGGGAATTGCTCTTCTAGCAATTCCCTTACGAATGGTTTTCAGTTAAAAGGTATGCATTGTCAAGAGATAATTTCTGGAATTTCATGCCTTCCTAATATGTTTGTGGTGTGGTACAAAGGTATGTTTGATACACAGTTCCATACAGTGTTTATTCAACTACTGTTCTAATCCATGTTATCGAAGAACCACTAAACTAAGTAAAGAAAAATGACAATTCATCATTACTTTAAGACATGAAGGTTAGTCAGTCTGGAAAATTTCAAAAACTTTGAAGGTGTCCTTAACTGCAATTATGAAAACCATTAAAAGAGGACCTTTCACATCCTCATGTATATGCGTTTTTACATACCGCTAGAAAGCTGACAGAGCGCTGAATTCAGCGCACTGCCGGCTTTCCCGTTATATGCCCCGGAGCTGGATATATTGGGGGTCTAAATTTCACCGTTTACTGTCAGAAGCGCGTTCCTGGCAGTCTAGCTGCGCTATAAGGAACGCCCTCCCTGACAGTACTAGTCCATAGCACTGTACTGAGGGGGAGTTCCTCACAGCTCAGCAACATCACTGGGCGGTAAGGAACGCCCCCTCTCTATGTAATAGTCCATAGTCGAGTACTGTCAGAGGGGGCGTTCCTTACAGCCCAGCTAGACTGTCAGGAAACCCTTCTGACAGTGAACGGTGAAATTTAGACCCCTGATATCTCCAGCCCCGGGGCATATAACGCTGTTCAGCACGCTGTCAGCTTTCTTGCGGTATGTAAAACCGCATATACATGAGGACGTGAAAGGTCCTCTTTAAATGATTTGATTAAACTGTCTCTCATAAGGAGCACCCCAGGAAAGGCAGAGCAAGAGTTATCTCTACTGCAAGAGATAAGTTCTTTAAAGTTACCAGCTCCAGAACCTGCAAATTAACAACATCCACACAAATGCTTCACAGAGATCAAGTACCAGATACATCTCAACATCAAATGTTCAGAGGAGACTGCAAGAATCAGGTCTGTGGTTGTTGCAAAGAGGCCACTACTGAGAGACATGAAGAGGAAGAAGTGAATTGCTTGGGTCAAGAAACACAAGGAATGAATATTAGACCAGTGAAAAGCTGTACTTTGGCATGAAGAGTCAAAATTTGGGATTTTTGGTTCCAACCATCATGTCTGTGTAAGATGCAGAAAAGGTGATGTTTCTACATGTGAGGTTCCCACTGTAAAGCATGGTAGAGAAGGTGTGATGGTGTGGGGGTGCTTTGCAGAGTCAAGGTAAAGTGCTCACCACCTCTGGGAACTCCTTCAAGACTGTTGGAAAATCATTCCAGGTGACTACCTCATAAAGCTGATGGAGAGAATGCCAAGGGTGTGCAAACTGCCATCAATGCAAGAGGGATCTACTTTGACAAATCTAAAACATATTTTGGTTTGTTCAGCACATTTTGTTTACTACTTAATTCCATGTGTGCCCCTTTACAGTTTTCATGTCTTCAATATGAATCTACAATGTAAAAAACAAACAAACAAGAAATACTATGGAATGAAAATGTGTGTCCAAACTTTTGACTGATACTGTATATTTGACCAGAATAGTACAATATTTCCTCAAGATAATCTATTATCAAAGTCCAAAGTTTTGCCAATTTTTCTCACTTCTGCAACAAAATAAAAGCACTGCATATATTAACCACTGCCTATATTAGATTCTGAGGAGTTCTGTATGTTTGTAGATAAGTATCTGACTGGGCTTACCATTTTAGTCACTTTACAAGGCCTCTTTAAAATATTGACATATAGAATAGCTGTTTTCTAACAGGGGGCGGTATAAGCACATCTTTTTTTTTTTGGAAATAGAGCAAATTTGCATATTAGATTATGCTATGTGTCTTAAACAGAAAAAGTGTATGCAGCACAAGGAACCCAAGGAAAAATGGAACATAGAAAGCCCTTGTGCAAGTGTGTGGACTGTTTTTTTGTTTTAGGAGGCTCTCCAGCCAAGAAAAATACTTTTACAATTGAATGTAAAAACAAAAACAAGTCATACTTAACTTAAAGAGGGGTTATCCACTTTCAAATATTGATGGCCTATCCTTAGCCGCTGCTACACTTTTTAAGGCGAGTGAGCAGCGTGGCTCACAGCATATAAACATTACCGGGAACCACACTGACCCGGAGCAGCTGATCTGTTGGGGTGCCAGGTGTCCTAAGAATAGGCCATCAATATTAGAAAGTAGATAACACCTTTAAACTTATAGACAATTAAAAGTTAAACATTTTGCAGAGTTTTTGAAAACCATGTATCATTTTTGTTCTACTTCACAATTATGTTCTACTTAAAATCTCAATAAAATATATTTAAGTTTGTGGTTGTAAGGTGACAAAATGTGAAAAAGATCAAGGGGTATGAATACTTTTGCAAGGCACTGTAACTTGCAGATCAGGAGAACAGGGGAGTTTTGTCCCCCATTCTGAATGGAATAGTGTTTGGCGCAATGCTCACTATTCCATTCATTTCAATGGAAGTGCTGGACTTAGATGAGCTGTAAGGGTGTGTTCACATCTGTGTCAGGCATTTTGTTTTTCTGTTCCATAATATAAAGAGAAAAAAACATTAAGCTAGAGATGGACTCTCAATATGTTGTTTAGCAGTGTGAGCATTTTAAATCCTCCTCTCTTCTCGCCTACTCTCTGGTTCCGCTGATTCTCTAAGAGTAGGCGATAGGGGAGGTGTATTCATGATGAACATGCTGCCTCATGCCACAGGCGCTCTTTATAAAAAAGAAAATAGTTAAAGGATTTAATAGTGCTGGCAATATTATTGTGGCAAGGTGACGTAGGGGCTCCATTGTAACCACTTCAACCCCTATAGCTACACTGTGGCAAATGTAATAGAAGGACAGTTTGAGTACTTTAAAATGTGACCTGCTCCTACAATGCGGCTCTCTGTTTAGGTTCCCAGAAATGGATTTTCTATGCTGCCCATATACACTAATAGAGCACACAAACATGGGTTGTTTTCATGAGACAACCCCTATTAATAGTCTATGAACTTTTATCCATAATACATTTGGAAAATGGAAAGTGACTACTCAAGACCACAATGAGGACACATATCTGATCAAAGATTCCTTGGCTCAGGTAAAATTGGCTGTGATAAGACCTGTGTATACGTGTACATTCCTGTAAGCTTTTTATCAAGGGCCATATTATCAATGAGTGTACAGAAGTGCCAGCTACCATCTTCTTATCTAAACTCTGGTACCTTGCTCAACTAACAACTACGTACGGTTTACAACTCAATGGCCAATGGAACCATAGTTGTCTCAGCAGGAGCACTAACCTTCAGAATAAGATGATTTACTTACTATATGGGAGCAATAAAATACTAGGAAATAGTAGATATTGGGCAATGTAGAGAAAACTTTGCACTTGGACTACTTACCTCATACTGCCAACATTTTCAAAATCGAGCCAAGGTAAAAATGCAAACCAGTACAAGTCTAGTTTAGTTCAGAATCACCCTAGGAGTGATCACTGCAGCACCAAACTGCATTGAAATGTGCAAATGGCTCTTTCCCTGATGTTCTGCTTTAACTACTGTAGGCTGGTTTGCTATTTGCTATAAGAGACTATAACTATTACATGACAGAAGAGAGATCTGTCTGGCATTTAGTTCACATGACATTACTTTACTCGATACACTGAAACAAAACCTCAGTGAAGTAGAGGAAGTCACAATTTTAAGCTATTGGATGTAAAAACATATTGCTTCCATTCACTGACAGCCAGAAGAGATCTTGAAAATGGTGAGAAATTAAAACATAAAGAACCTTGCATTAATCGAAACTTTATTAGACAGTGACTAAAGGGTCTTTCCAAGATTTACTAAAGATATGGATAAGTTATAAATTTCAGATAGGTGGAGGCCTGACACTTTTCATCTCCATCTTCAATCAGCAGCTGCAGTGCTGGAACTACACAGTGTACAGCGCTAACAGATGATGACTTCATCTACTGTGTAGTGGCTGTGGCAGGTTACTGGAGTTCACCCCCATTCACTTGTATAGGAAATGATTTGCAGTAACCAGAAATGGGCACTACACAGTGTATGGAGCTGTGTAATTCCAGCTCTGTATACTGTGCTACTTCCAGTACCGCTGCTTCTGCTGTCAGCTGATTGGCTCTGATATTGGATAGGTCATCCATATCTAAGTCCTGAAAAACCCTTTAAGCTTTGGTTGTCTGTGATAATCCCTGCTAAGAATAAATGTAGCCTTATAAAAATAAATTTAGCATAAATAAGCTGATTTATGAAACCCCTGGTCACCAGTTGGAGGAAATTTTGGCCAGTCATCTATTGCCCTTACAGTGAAAATACAGCATTTCACTGTAGACAATCAAATAAAATACATGAACTAGCCACAATGGGGGCTCTCTTGTAAAAACAGGGATCTGAATATACCTGAGATTGAGGGGTGAGACCAGCTGATTTGATGCTTAAGGCCCCATGTTGCGATTTTAAAAAGCCATGTTTTACATTACCTGCAAAGTGGATGGGATTCTAGCGAATGCCATCCACACATTGCAGAAAAAAATTTGCAGTGGAAAAGCTGACATTTTAAAAATGCTGGTGTTTTCAGTATAGGTATAATAGGGGCAAAAAGTCTGCAGTGGAAAACTTGATGCGTTTCTGCCACGGTCTCTTCCGCAGCGTTTTCTGGCTGTGGTTTGCTACGTGGGGACTTAGCCTCAAAGGGTTATTCCCATCTTGGCAAATTGTTGCCGAGATGGGACGAACTGCTTCCAAGTCTGAATTACTAGGGCAAAACTTAAAGGAACAGCTAAGCAATGCTGAACTACGCTCTTCCTGTAATTCCCATAGAGGAGAATGGGAGCTACAGAAACAGTGTAGCACACTTTCTGTAACTCTGTAGCTATGAAAATAATGTAAATCAGCTTTTTCCATAGCTCCCATTCTCCTCTGTGAACTGTTCACAAGCCCCGACCCCTACCAGTGCTGTTCTACGATGCTCCCATAACCCCAGCCCTAGAGGTCAGTATTTGGTAGCAGTTATTAATATCTCAACAGCAATTTTCCAGGAAGGACATAACCTTTCTGACTGACATGTCCCTTTAAAAATGCACTTATCAATGGTCAGTAGAGCACACACATATGTTCACTTGAACAATATTTGCAATACTGGGAACATTGCATTCCCATTGGTTTCACTATTGTGAATGGATGGACTTGTCCACAAGGTTCCTGATGGTAAAACAAAAATATATTAAAATGCTGCTGACATCCATCCATTGGAACCATCTCAGAATAACATGAACTTTCACCTATAAAAGTGTGCTCACACAAATAAATACCACCTAGAAATCGGCTGATCACTATGGATTTGGCTGCTAAAACCCCCAACAATCAGATGATATTGTGGGACACTTGTGTTCAGTAAAATATATATTTATATCAGTCCTCCAGCTGGAGAACCTCCTCTATGACATCCATATGCCCCTGTAGGACATATGTATAGGGATGTTTACTCAGGACAATCCTTTTTTTGTTTTTCTGTAATTTTGGTATATTGCTACTAATATTGACATGACTTATGGATGTCAATGATGAATATCTCATTGTAGCATGGCTACTGGTTAATGTGCACAGCTGCAATACCCAACCCCACTGCTATACATCATATGGTGGCATGTTAACAAAATCGGTCCTGGCTGTCGGACGCCCATAGATCTAACATTTATGGCCATTCCTAAAAATATACCATCAATTTTAGGAAGGTGGATAACCCCTTTAATATACCCCCTAATGTTCCACACAGTTTAATACTTCCCACAGGATACTGGCCTCCATCAGTGTCCCAGCAAAGGATATTGGCCATCACCACAGCTCCCATATAATATAATGGCCCCATCATGGCCTTCATACACTTTAATCTCCGCCATACAGTATAATGGCCCTCATCACTGCCCTCATACAGTATAATTATCCTACAAATGTCTCCTGTAGAATATAATAGCTCCCATCAGTGTCCCCCAAAACTGCCCCCATACAGTATAATGTCCCCTATTGGTATGTCCTATACAATAAAATGGCCCCATCACTGCCTCCACACAAAGTTGAATATTAGTGCAGTACTTACCTCTTAATCTACCCCACTCTTTCTCTGTCATCTTTGCGGGAGCAGGAGGACCCAGAGACAAGAGAGATAAGCACTGCACTGACACTAACCACTCACTCCCTGCAGCTTGATCCACCTGAATCAGAACCGGGTTGGGGTTTCCCTTCTCCCTGGTTCTGTCATTTGGTGAGATTTTTAATATCCGGGTCGGCAGAACCAGGGAGAACAGATTGCAACCCAACCCCGCCTAATGCTATACCCCTGGAAGATAAACATTTGTTTAATAAGGTTGTTTTGCCTATGACACCTCAGGCACCAGAAAACTTCAGACTCTAAATCCATTTTCAAAAACCCCTCTCTACACCCACATTTTGTTCTCTTGCATTCTCCACTCCCAACATTCAGGGCACATGGACTAAAGCATATGTATGGAGGAATCCGTGAGCTAGCTATCCACCAATAATTGCATTATATGTATGGACAGAATTATGTACACTATTAATACTAGTAAACCCTTAAAATATTATGTACATTTAATACGACTGTTTTGTAATGAAATACTCTGCTTAGTCTACAGTCACAGCAGCATATTTAGTTCAACCAGGAAAAACAACAGCAAGGCCCTCTTCACATTTCTAAACACATCATACACAGGAATGCTATACAATATCACACCAAACTATTTTCTGTTATGTATAGCCCATGTAAATATAGAATATGACACATTATATGGCTTGTGAGGGTTTACTATTCCTTACAACCGTCTGTGCTATCTAAGGGATAAAACTTAAGTAAAAGCAAGCCTGTGAAAGTGTCTTCTAAATTTTGTATAAAGATGCTTACCTTTGATGGAAGCAGAAAAGGTGGAAAATATGCAAAGTAAAAATAACAAGGTGAGTGATATCATTATTCCGGTCTCCTGCTCCAAAGGCAGCTTTAGCTCATTTACTAGGAATCAGTGACCAGTTGTTACTGGGAGAGATTCAGACTAGGTAAGGAAAGATTGAGTCTGGAGAACAATGTTTATCTAGATGTAGTAAAGGTCAGAATCCAAACTCCATGTGTTAGTTTGGTTGACTAAAGGTCTTTTAGTTAATGATTATTCTTGAAGACTTTTTAGATGGTACCCTATTTATTTAATCTGTGATTCCCCCTTACATTGTTTCACACAAAACATGCATGGTAAACACAGAGGTCATGGAGATGAGAGACAATGATGAGGATGATATCGAGTAAGTGTTGGACAAATAGTACTTATTTGTTAGGGTACCCAGAAGACAAGTTTACTATGATTCCTATATACTGAATAACACTGTCACAACATTATGGAACGGTACTATATATTCATATATCTATAAGGACAAAAGTATTAGGACACCGACACATTACATATATAAGAGTTTTATGACATCTCAATCTAAATTCACTGGCATCTGGTGCATGCTGTATCAGGCCACTAAATCTGAATCTGTAACCCAAACGAATGCAGTGATACAACTGGAAACGACGATTTACAGACAATGAAGAGCTAAGGAAAATTTGGAAAAATCTGCAGTGCCTGGAATGGTATTCTGGGGCTCCCATTCAGTCATTTGCCAAGAATCCCTTACAATGCCTTTCCTCTCTTGAGGGCCTTGGTGCAATGATAAACTGATAACTGCACAAAATATACACAGCAAAATAGTTTGCTGTGATCTGCTGGGTAGCCTTGAATGGGGGCATTTTCTGTATTGCATATATATGTACTTTTTCCATGTTAAAAGAATAAAAAAAAAAAAAAGTGGTGGTCAGTCAAGTTCCATAACTATGACTTTATGGACCTTATTTTGTGCACTGGGGCACAGTCATACTGAAACACAAAAGGGCCTTCCCCAAATCATTGCCACAAATTTGGAAACATACAACTGTCTATGTCTTGGTATGCTGAAGCATCAAGATTTCCCTTCAACGTAACTAAGGGGCCTAGGCCAACCCCTAAAAAATAACCCCATAGTATTATTTCTCTTCCATCAAGCTTTACAGTTGGCACAATGCAGTAAGGCAGGTGATGCTCTCCTGGCACCTTATGCTTGGTGATGTAAGGCTAGGTTCACACCAGCACTTGCACTACGTTCGGGGTTTCCGTCCCCGAACCCGTTTAAAAAATGCGGAAAGAAAAGCGTTGCAAGCAGCACTTTTCTCTCCGCATTTTTCGCCCTTTTCGGGTGGAAACTGGGCGGAAACCTGGCGGACCCCATTATAGGGTCCGCGGGTTTCCGCTTTTTTAAGCAGATTAGGTTTCCGTTCGGGGGGGTCCGCTTTGGAAAACTGAATGCAGGTGTGAACCTAGTGTAAGCCTTACATGCAGCTGCTCAGCTATACAAACTGTGCTCCTAGCACAGTTTTTGTGCTGATGTTAATGCCAGAGGAGGTTTGGAACTCTATGGTCATTGAGTCAGGAGAGCATTGGTGACTTTTATGCATGTTGACTCAAATTTATTATGCCTTGTAAAGCCAGTTTTCAAGGCATAAAAAAATGTGATCTCTTTTTTTTTCTGCAAATAGGATTTCTGTGACTTTTTTCATTCTGCACCACCCTTGTCACTTTTCCGAAAAGGGAACGTGGTGAGGGTGTGCAGGAGGTGGAGCGAAAGGCTGAAATATGAAGAGTTCCCAGAGTATAATAGTAGTTTATGGGTGGCGAACCACAAAAATTTCTTAGAAAATTCGTAACAAGAACCATCTTAGTCATCCTTATGTATAAGGGATTTTCTTTTTTTTTTTTCACTTAGTATTAGTACTGGAGCCTCTCTGGGACAGTATACTGTATGGAGGGGCTACTGTGTGACATTATACCATGTGGAGGGTCACAATGGGACTGTATGGGGGCCTGTAATGGAAAAACCATATGTTTATGTATTTTTAGTGAATTATATTGTTTATTTGTGTACATCTGTTATGATGTCTTCCTGAGCATATTGTTATCTACTTTTGTCACCTCTGACCCTAAATCTGTGAGTGGTGCTTTCCTTTATAAGTTGCAAACTTACAACCCAAGTAAGGCTTATGGCTTTAACAGATAGCTGATGCTAGAAAGTCAGGACTAAGAGAGGGGGGAAATAACTGCCAGACAGTTTGGAAGAACTCAACTTTCCTAGGTGAGGATAAAATAGGCCATCGCCCACCTCATAAAAAGGTGTGGGGGGGGGGTGCCCTGACAAAGAAACATCTGAACTAGATAAGACTGATGAACAGAGGGCGCATGTCTGAAAATGAGCAAGGACTCACCATTGCAAAAACTGGGGGATTCCATGAGAACTTTGTCACACCTTTGGAGCCAGTCGAGTAGGGTGATGGCAATCTCGTATTCTCTAAGCTCCATAGAACCAGAAAGATTGTAACTCAAAAGCTTTTTCTTCTTTGGACATATACCCTGAACCCTTTGATTTTACATAATTCAATTTAATGGTCATACACGTATACTCTACAAACCCATTACCTTTTCAAAGTGGGGAGACTTGTGCATCTGTGAGTGGCATCCCTACTAAGCCCATCAAAGTTAGTAGTGGTCGCAGCATGTATATGGTGTGCGTGAACTGTGTGGGTGTAATTTCCACTCAATGTGCAGCCTGAGCCAAAGGTGAGTGCAAGATTGAGTGAGTGGAGTGAATTAACCCCTGAGTGAATTGACCCCTGAGACGTTATACTATGTGGAGGGCTGCTATGGGACATTATACTGTGTGGAGTCACTATGGGACATTATGCTACGTGAAGGGCCACTACGGGACATTATTCTGTCACAGGGATCTTTGGCATGAATGTAGAGGACCATGCTTTCTGAACATCCCAGGACCCATTGAACCCTTAATCCACCCTGGTTGTAAGTGATGAATGCAAATTACTTCTTCAAAATCAGCATGGAGGCCATTATATTATGTGTGGGTCATTATGAAGGCCATTATATGTGGGGGCCATTATATTGCATAGGGGTCCACTTTCAAGCCTATTATTATATTACATGAAGAGGCATTGTGGTGTCCAATATATTACATGTTTGGACCAGTGAGGGCAACATTCTACTGAGCGTGAGGACCATTACACTACGTGTGAGGGCACGGAGGGGGACATTACATAACCGTTGATGAAGGCTCCAAACAAAGCCATATCTTGTTAACATTTATAAGTGATCACTACTTTGGAGGTACTCGGTTTGGTTTTTTTTTTTTACACTAGGGGGTATTTCGTTTGAAAGGTTAAGAAACAATGCACTAGGGCACCAAAAAAAAAAAAAAATTCAGTCTAAACATAGGGAACACTAATCAGATATCAATGGCTTAGCAGAACATACCAGGGCTGGGTGAATATGAAAAATCAGGATTAATTGAACATTTTACCTTGATTACGATTAACCCTTATGTATTTTTCATTTCTGTGTTTTCATTTTACTCCTCACATTCCAAAAGTCATAACTTTTTTATTTTTCTGTTTACATAGTCATATGAGGGCTTGATTTTGTGTGACAAGTTTTACTTCAAAATTGTACCATTTATTATTCTGTACAATGTACTGAGAAACGTGAAAAAAAATTCAGTATGAGGTGGAATTGAAAAAATAAAATGCAGTACCGACATTTTTTGCAGGTTTTGTTTTTACAGCTTCCACTGTGTGGTAAAAACAGTATGTTAGTTTTATCCTCTGGGTCGGTACGATCATGGTGATACCAAAATTATATATTGTTTCCTGTTTTAATAACTTTACAAGTTTTGAAGAAAAAAAAAAATTTCCCCCTTCTCCACATACCATTCAATGCTCTGTTAGGCCTCATGCACACAACCATGTGTACAGTGAGTGTGCTAGCTATGTTTTTCATGACTAGCACAATGACCCATTAATTGCTATGGCCCCACACAAACATGACCGTGACCGTGCAGTGAGCCAGGAGCAAAACTCAGGACAGTTCCTATCCCTGTCTGTTTTGGGGACTGTGCTCACTGGTCTCAATGAATCGGGCTGCGGAGGCACACAGATGTCATCCATGTGCCGTCCATGCTGTACAATCATTGCCTGGTGACACACACACTATATAATTGTATTATACTTACAGTGCAGAAATGCAGAGGGTGGGACCTCCTCTTTCACACAGCCTGTATGCATCTTCTATTTTCCTCCTGGAACCTTGACCCCTATTCTATGAGTAGGAAAATATTAAAATGTCTGAGGGAACCTTAGGCCCAGTACTAGGTGATCCACGGCTCAGTGTGCTGTTCGGTGGTTGGGGAACTCTGCTTTAGCTCATCCCCGAAATATACTTTAGCCTAAGGCAATGTGAGCAAGCTGATATTGAGTAATTGAACTGCCTTGTTTTCAGTTATTTCATGATTAACTGCCCAGCCCTAAAACATCTTCATGGGCAGATGTGTAACTTAAAACTCCTACGTCCAAATGCAAAATCTGTAAGGGACCCCCACTTATCATGTGCTGTCTATAATACTGGTATCTTCTTATGTTGTAGAAAGCCCTTTGGGCCCCCTCAGCCTCCGAGGCCCTATAGTGATTGCTACCTTTACACCCCTATAACTATGCCCCTGCTCATGAGCATGCTACTGAACAGCATTGCTTCTAAAATAGATCTACAGATACACTTTATTATCATTTACTGTTAAAGAGGGTTTGGCACCAAGTACAAAATACTAAATGCCATACATCATTTGATTCTTGCTGTGCCCCTGATCAATTTGGCATTTAATTTTTAAAGGGAGTCTATCATTACCAAAAACACTTTAAGGCTGAGGCCCCACGTTGCAGAAATGCAGCTTTTTCTGTTGTAGATTTTGCTGCGGTTTTTTGAGCCAAAGCCAGAAATGGATTGAGCAGAAGGTAGAAGTATAAGAACTTCCTATATATATATATCCCATTCGTTTTGGCTCAAAAAAATTCAGCAAAATCTGCAACAAAAAAAGCTGCGTTTACACAACATGGGGCCTTCATGTATGTAAATTTGTTTCTTCATGTATGTAAATGAGCACCACGTAGCAGCCGGGGCGTTCCTCCTTTTCTGCGAGCACCCACCTCGTCATCGCTTATCACCGCCCCTTCATCTGTTGTTGTGACTCCCCTCTTGGTCTTCTTTCTTCTCAGTTCTTGCCGGCAGTGCTGTACGGTAGCGAATTCTCGCGACTGCGCAATCAGGCCGTCATTTTCTGTCACGAGCGTACTGTGGCAGAGCCGATTGCGCATGCGCACAGCGCTGCGTACGAGTACCTAGAAGAAAGAAGATACAGAGAAGACCAAGAGGGGAGTCACCACAACGGACGAAAGGGTGGTGATAAGCGACGTGGCGGGTGCTCGCAGAAGAGGAGGAACACCCCGAGTGCTCCATGGTGCTCATTTACATACATGAAGAAATTAATTGGAATCGGCT
Source organism: Leptodactylus fallax (assembly GCA_947044405.1). Taxonomy (NCBI): domain Eukaryota; kingdom Metazoa; phylum Chordata; class Amphibia; order Anura; family Leptodactylidae; genus Leptodactylus; species Leptodactylus fallax. The sequence continues at coordinate 8,397,657 of CAMRHE010000045.1, forward strand.
GGGAGAAGAAAACAAGGAAAGTTAGGAGAAGAATGGCCTTTTTTAAGGCCATTCCAACGTGCCATTAGCTTAAAAGTGGTTTTGCGAATAATAGACTCCCTTTAAGTCAGTCCACCCATTCAAAAGATATGCCCCTGGGAGATTATGTGTAAACTAGCTCTGATTCTCCAAGTGGTCGGGAACTTTTTGTATTTTGAGACTAAAAGTGTTTCCGCCCACTTGGAGAATCAGAGCTAGTTTTTATACAATCTTCCAGGGGCCGTATCCTTTGAATAGGTGGGCAGATTGAAAAAAAAAAAAAAAATAAACACCCAGTTGTTGAGGGGCACAGCAGCAATAAAATGATGTATAACATTAAGTATTTTGTACTTGGTGACAAGTCCTTTTTAAGTCTTAAAATTAGATCTCAGGTCAAAACTGTTTGCTTGAGTAATTTCCAAATCTAATGTCTGTTCAAGGATGTCCTGAGACTCTTGTCCGTTAGCATCAGACTGTGGCTTCTTAGACCGACAGAGAGGATAAGTCTCTTCTATACAGAACTTGTGCATGTCCACCATTAATTAATTCAGAATATTCGTTATCACTGCACATGCAAGACATATCATCCATAGGGTCTGTTGCAGGCCCTATACATTACATGAGATTTATACCCCAAAATTAATCCAGATCAGATCCCCGTAATTATTTATATGTAAAATATAGTACAATTCCTACATCAGACCTCAAAACAAATTCACACACACAGAGCAGACTCAAAAGTTACATATAGTTTAGATCCCAGGTCAAACCCCTAAATAAATTCAGATCCCAGACCAGACAGCAAAGTTAATTAAAGCCCAGACACGATCTCAAAATTAATTCAGACCCCAAATCAAATCTAGACCAGCAGCCAAAGTTAATTTATGCCTCAAACAAGATCCTTATATTTACTTATGGCACCAAGAGCCAGTATGGCAACATTTGAAGCCAAAGAGGACTCAGCTAGGTATGGTCACACACAGTGTTGGACTGGGATGTCTAGGGCCCACCAGTGGAATTGTTTCTAGGGGCCCACCATCAGGACCCCTGCGGATCAGCGGTACCGAGACAGGGCGGCTAAAGGTAATAACATGTCGGTAGCCATGCTGCTCACCCACTATACCATGTGCACCACTGCACTATCTAAACCTACTGCTACACCTTGTATGGCACGTGAACAGCGTGGCTCCTAGAATTGTTACCTTTACCTGTAGCCGCACTGTCCTGGAAAAGCTGATCTGCAGAGGTCCTGGCTGTTGTATCATCGCAGATGTAATATTGATGGCCTATCCTAAGGACAGGCCATCAATAATAGAAAGATGGATAAATCTTTTAAAAAGGTTGTCCAGGAATTGGAACTATTTTATTATAAAAGTAGAAAAAGTTCACAAACACTGTCACATATGAAAAATACCATACAAAAACCATAAACAGAGACAATACATAAATCCAAAACATAGCATAAATAACATCAAATACAAGAAAACGTCAAGACAAAATTAAAAACCCAAAAACATGCGCAAACCAGCCCCCATCCATTCTGTCTTTCATTCCGCCTTTCATTCTTCTTCAGCCATCCGTCAGTCAAAACTCTAGCTATCCTAAAAACAAAGAAATAAAAAAAACCAAAATGAGCGATGTACAATGAAACATATAACAAAAACATATAACACTAATAAACCCCAACTGAAACTTGCTATGAAATTTTTTTTTTTTTTTTTTTTTTCCCTTCACCACACCCGGCCAGCACCACGCCCCATGTCCTCCCATGTCCGCATAGTCCTGGTGCTGGCACCACCCACCACCGAGCCCCTGAAACCCCGACCTGGCTCTCCGCCTCATGTCCTCTCATGTCCGCATAGTCCAGAGCCAGGCCGGGCACACGAAAACCTATAAACCAAACCCTCCACCCCCAAAAAGAAACCCCCCTCCCAAACAACCTACCCCCCTAAAAAAAACCTTAACTACTAAAATGGAATTATGAAATGGAATATGGAAAATGAAAATGGGATATGGAAAAAAAAATGGAAATGGAAATGAATATGGGATATGGAAAAATGGAAAATGGGAAAACGGGCACAACACATGACAAACGACAACAACAACAAACAACAAGTACCAGACAAATCAATACCAGACAAGCAACAAAACCCACCATCCTACATAACCCACCATCCTACATAACCTGTTAAGATTACCCTCCCTCCCATGAACCTCCCATGGGCCTAGGGTCGGTTATCCTCAAGCCTCTTACCCTTCCATCTGATTTCCAAAACAAAAATGCCTATGTGGTGACACGCCAGCCCTCCACCAGGAAGAGAGCACAGGAGGCCTGTCCCTGTCTACTCGCCCTACCGCTATATCCCTATCTATCATTCTGTCCCTACCCTGTCCCTACCTGTCCCTCCCTATCAGAAAATAATAAACCCCACCCCTCGTGCAAACCTTGCCCTACCTATCCCTATCTGGCCCTAACCTAACTAACCTACTTTAAATCCCTTATCTAACCCTCAGGGAACAGAAAAAGTGAACCCCCTCCAGAGGGTACCAGCCCTTTCTGCGCCCAGCCCCTCGTACTCCCGAGAGCGCACCCTCACCAGGTCCACCATGATGTTTTTAACCACCTCCACCTCCGGGAGGATTTTGCCTCTCGTCGATACTAAACACCGTGCTGACCATAGGTGAAACCTGACCACTGCACTACTACAAAAAGTGTTTGGCAGTCCCTGCCCTCCGGGTGTTTGAATGCCCCATAGGCCCACTCGGCGTAGGAAAGGCCAGCCAGCCGCAGCCAACCGGTGGAGGTCCCCACCAATTTGCAAACCCTTATATTGAAGGGGCACTGAAGCAGGAAGTGCTCCATGCTTTCCAGCATGTCGCCACACTCCTCCCGAGGGCAGCCTCGCTCGTCGGAGTTCCGGTACTTCAAGTTCCCCCTCACATATAACTTACCTAGGAGGCAGCGCCAGGTCAGATCCCAAAACTTCCGAGGAAACCTTTTGGAGTTAAGAAAACGCAACCCTCCCTCTAAGGTTTCTCCTGGGCAATCTTTGAGCGCCAGAGGCTTCTGGAAGCGGGTCAACAGGACCTTGTCGTCAAGAAAACGTCTTGACTGAGTCCTGATCTCCCACGCCCCCAGACCCCATCGACGAATCACTTTCAGGACCAGGGAAGCATAGGCCGGGAGATATCCATGGGGTGCATGAAGATCTTTCACTTGCCCTCCTGACTCCCATTTCTGGAAGAAGGGCCGAAACCACCCCTGGCAGGAGGCTACCCACGAAGGAGCCCCCTCGGAGGAGAGGTTTGGTAAATTGATCTTAAGAAAGGTGTTCATTAAGAACACCACGGGGTTAACCATATTTAACCCCCCTAGCCTCCTTGTGCGGTATGTAACCTCCCTCCTGATTAGGTTGAGCCTGTTCCCCCATAACAGTTGGAAGAACAGGCAACAGATCCTACTCCAACAAGACTCTGGCAAGGCACAGACGCTACCTAGATAGATCACCAACGGGAGCAGGAAGACTTTGGCAAGATGAACCCTTTCTCTCAGGGTCAAAGACCAACCCTTCCAGCAATCAACTCTCTGGGCGACATCCTTAAGCCTACCTTCCCAATTTTGGAGTGGGTAATCACCCTGGCCAAAATGGATGCCTAAGATCTTTACAGACCCCTGGGGTTCTGGGAGGGTGTCCGGGAGAGAAAAACCAGGCTCTCCCCCTCCCAGCCAGAGGCTTCCACATTTATTCCTGTTTACAGCTGATCCGGAAGCCTCCGAGTAACTGTCCACTTCAGACATCACCCATTCAAGCTCCTCCCATGACGAGACAAGAACGGTGACATCATCCGCGTAGGCTACTGTCCTCAAAGGGGAGCCAGTGCCCTCCAGGTCCATCCTGACTCCCGCCATCGGCCCACCATTAATCCGTCTAATCAGGGGATCAATGGCGAACACATACAGTAGCGGGCTCAAGGGACATCCCTGTCGGACGCCCGACCCCACCTCAAAAGGACGACCAACCCAACCATTCACAAGTGGGAAAGACTCAGCCCCAGCGTATAAGGTCTGCAGCCACTGAATGAACCCCCCAGGCAGGCCATACCTCGAGAGAGTTGACCACAAATACTCATGATTCACCCTGTCAAAAGCCTTAGCCTGATCTAGGGACAGCAAGTACCCCTTCCACCGACCTGCCCTACTCTGCTCCACAGCCTCCCTGACACTCAGGACCGCACTTAAGGTGCTACGACCGGGAACAGAGCAGTGCTGAGCCGGCGAGAGGAGCCGGGGCGCAAACTGTACCAGCCGGTTGAAAAGTACCTTCGCCAGAATCTTTCGGTCCGTATTGAGAAGTGCTATGGGCCGCCAGTTCTCAATATGGCTCGGATCCTTACCCTTTGACAGAACTATAAGGGCGGACCTCCTCATTGACTTCGGCAGAGTGCCCGAGGATAGACACTCATTAAGCACGTCAGTCAAAAGGGGAGCCAAAGCTCCTTTAAAGGTCCGATAGAACTCAGATGTTAAGCCATCTGGGCCAGGTGACTTCTTGAGGGCAAGACCCTCAATAGCCCTGACGACTTCCTCTTCCCTTATAGGTTCTATCAAAACACCAAGAGAAGGGTCTTCTGCTGACTCAGGAATGGCTTCAGCCAAGAAACCTGAAATCCGATCCCGATTCAGTTCCTTCTTTGCCAAAAGGTTCGAGTAGAAGGACCTGACGACCTCCAAGATCCCTGACCTGGATCTTGTCAGGGATCCTGTACTGTCAATCAGGCCTGTTACTGTCTTACAAGTCACTGACATCTTACAGTTCCTGTAGGGGTCGGGCGAGCGGTATTTCCCGAAATCCCTCTCAAGAACCAAAGATGCGTGCCTATCATACTGACACCTTTTAAGCAAATCCTTCACACCGGAGATATCCTCCTGGCTACCTCCGGTCGAGACCAGATGTTCAAGTCTCTTCCTCAGTGCACTGTACATGCGGTACATGTCCAGTGACCTGAGGCTTGAGAGCCGGCGGAAAAATCCCGCCACCCTTTTTTTGAATATCTCCCACCACTCTGACCTAGTACCTTCAAGACCCAGTAATAGTACCTGATCCTGAAGAAACTCCTCAAAGGCTTGTCTTACAGCTGCCTCCTCAAGGAGTGACGAATTCAGCCTCCACAAACCTCTTCCTCTCCGGAGGGTCTCTGAAATATTCAAAGAAAACAAAATTAGACAGTGATCAGAGAACTCCACCTCCACCACGGACACAGGGGTGGTGACGGAATTCTCCTTCAAAAAAAACCTATCTATCCTAGACCTAACACTACCTCTCTGAAAGGTGAACCCACGGTGACCTGGGGAATGCCTGATGTGGATATCCTCCAGGCGAGCTTCACTCACTATGCTATTTAACGCGGCGCCATCATAGGGCAGTCTATCTCTGGTACCTCCTCGGTCTTGGGGTCTAGTTATGGTATTAAAATCCCCACCAAAGATGACTTGTTTGCCCGTAAAAAGAAAAGGCTTAATCTTCATAAAGAGGCTTTTACGGTCCCACTTTGTCTGGGGACCGTAGATGTTAATGAGGTGCAGGCTTTGCCCCTTCATGAAGACGTCTAAGACTAGGCACCTTCCCATTTCGAGCTCGATCAGTCGCTGGCATTTCACCTCTGCGGTAAAAAGCACCGCCACTCCACTATACGGCTCAGCCGCAAGAGACCAGTAGGAGGGCCCCCTGCGCCACTCCCTCCTTGCTCTGTTTATCTCTGATAGAGTACAGAGCCTGGTCTCCTGCAAAAACAAAATGTCAGCTTCAACCCGGCCAAGAAAATCAAAGGCTGCAAACCTAGCCGTATCAGACTTAATGCTGGCCACATTAATGGTGGCCAGCGTCAGTGGAGAGGGGACTGCCATTAAGACCGATTGAGCTCAATGACCTTCAGCTTCCCACCCCCTTTCCTCCTATCACCACCACCCCTAGATGAGTCTGAAGAGGACCCGCGACTTCTCCTCGTCTTGCGGGTCCTCTTATTACATTGGGATTGGTCCATCACCTCCCCCGGTGCGGTTTGGCCAGAGGAGGGATGGACCTCCCCTGCAACTTCTCCCTGAGGAGTTACAGTGGTCGCAGAGACAGTAGCAACTTCGGCCCTGGGTGCATCATCTCCTCCTCCAGGCTCCAGGCCAGCTTCCCCCCCAGAGGGCAGGGGGCCCCTCCCGGAGGGAGACTCAGCAGCCCCTGACGGCTCCACCTCTCCCTCTGAAGCCTCCCCTGAGGCCGACGCATCCTCACAGAGGGATTGGTACCGGTTGGGACCTACCACTAGAGGGCCGTCGAGTCTGCGTTCCTTCGTCGGGGGGGGGGGGGGCAGATGTTTTTGCCCTCACTTTACTCGGTGACTTTCTCCGCTTGACCGTCTCTCCCTCCCCAGCACTGACGTACTGAGAAGAAGACGACTGGTCAGCCTCTTCCTCCCTCTGCAGTCTCCTCATCTCCTCAACCAGGGTCGTGCCCACTGCTGCCTCGGCATCGGGATCCGGCCCAGCAGAGCCAGGGGCAGAAGGAAGGCACATAACTCCCTCCCTCTGCTCCCTCCTCCTCTCGCGCCTCCTTGCCCTTGATGGTGGCTGGGCCTTCTCTCTTTGCCTTGGCAGACTAGTCTCTCCTCCCCCACTCACCCCCTCCGCAGCAGGGACAGCCTCCTCAACTGCCCCCGCTTGCCGAAGGGTGGTGTTGGCGAAAGACCGTGGACACGCCCCGATCGGGTGCCCAAGGACACCACACAGGTGGCAACGCACCCTGCCACAGGTCGCCGCGAGATGGCCCACCTCCCCACACATGGCGCACTTCTGCACACGGCAGGAGGCGCTCAAGTGTGAGGGGTCACCGCACCTGTGACAGAGTTTTGGCTGCCCCTGGTAGAAGACAAGGATCCTGTCTTTCCCAAGGAAGGCTGAGGACGGGATATGCATCACCGAGTTATCCTCGTGTCGCAATTTGACCATGAAGGTCCAGGCCCCCGACCATATCCCGAACTCGTCGAGATTTTTCTTTGGGAAGTCCTTGACCTCCCCAAACCTGTTCAGCCAGGTCATGATGTCCATATAAGAAAGTGACTCGTTACGAGTTGAAACGGTCACTTTCTTAATGTTATCCTGGCGTGACACCGCCCACACCATAAAGTCACGCCAGGCGGGCTCGTCTTTCACCAGCCTATAGTTTCCCCAGAAGGTTTCTAAGCCCTCCGGGGTAACAAAGCTGATGTCAAACTCCGAGGAGCCGACAGGATGAATCAGGGCAAAGATGTCGCTTGCCCTGAAACCCATCCCGAGTAGGAGTTCCACGACCCCCCTCCTCTGGGGACAAGGGCCGGCTCTCCCCCCCCCACACGAGACGGGCCACGTTCCTCCGTGTCGGCCCCCTACGCCCGGGTGTAGGGAGAGTCCATCTGGTCTCACCTCCTTCCTCTCGGAACTTCCCTAGGCCAAAACGCTCGATCCAGAACCTAAGGTCTCTCGACTGCCCATCTATGGTCATTGTGGACTGGCCCGCCCGTAAAGCCTCCAGGAGCTGCCGTTGCAAATCGCCGTCCCTGGAGCCCGGCGGAAGACATGATGCACCCCCAGGGGCCCCAGAAGCGACACTGGCATAGGAGCGTGGGGGCCCGGAGGCCGCAGCAACCTCCGCTGCCGGAGTACCAGCGCCACTCCCAGGGACCCCCGCAGAACTACTTAGCCCAGCCACGGCAACCGGAGCACCAGAGGCGGCAACAGTCCGCCCTGGCATAGCCGCCGCGGACCGGGTCACTCCAACTGCAGCAGAAGGAACAGCGGCAGAGAGGACAACAGGAGCAACAATATCAGGAGCAATGACAGGAGTAACAACAGGAGCAACGACAGCATCAGGAACAGCATCAGGAACAGCAGCAGAAAAAAAAAAACAACAGCAGGGACAACAGCAGGGAAAAAAAAAAAAAAAGACAATACCAGAAACAACAGGGGCCACAACAGAAATATTACTAGCAGTAGAAATACTTTTTTTTAGCAGCAATGGTAATAGCCCCTCCACCCGCAGCCTCCCCGACTACAGGCTCTTGGACCCCCATGCATACTACACCACCTTCTTCAGGAATACTACTAATTACCCCTTTTGTCCCACCCGCTTTCCCCTTTACCTTACCTGTCTGCTTAACTAGCTTCTCCACTCGTCCATCATTCACATCTGCAGTCTTCCTTCTTACAGCGGGGCCGGCTGCACCACTCGCTGATGGCTTCCCCGCTTTTACCTCGGCCTCCGCATCCACAGTCACCCCGGCACCTGATGTTGTAGGAGGACACGCCCCCTTAGCCCCGGAAGTGACCTCCGCATCACCGGCTTCATCAGCACTGGAGGAGGATGAGCCACGCCCACCTGCCACTCCCCCTTTCCTACACCTTACTCTGGGGGAAGCCATCGATATTTTAAAACCTCCTACCAGGGAGGGAGGTTTCCCTACGCCACTCCCCTCCGCAGGGGGGGCTTTTGCCTTTGCCCTTGTCCGCACTATGAGCGCCTTGTCTGCAACCATGAGCTCCTTGTCCGCCACCACCTGAAAGGTACTATCAGGCGCCATTTTGACTGCTGGCACCCCGCCACTTGGCGTGACCCGAGGTGCCTGCGCCTCCCTTTTCTCTCCTGGAGGCATCGCAACCTGGGCTGAGGTCCCAGCACGATGCTCCCCAGGCAACGACCTGACAAATTTAAATGTCTCTATTCTCTCTTTTTTTTTCCTTCCTTGCCTTCTTCCTGGTCTTGGCTCCTTTTCCCTCCTCCTCCCCGTCCAGATCTGACATGCTGAATGCTAATTGGTCCATTCTGGACGGGGACTCTAATTGGCAGATTTGCCTCATCAGCTTCCTGCCTTCTCCCGAGGCTCCACCCTCCTCCTCCTCCGTCTCGGGCAGTGGTTGGTTCTCTGGGAGTGTGGGAGATTGCGTCACTTCCTGCCCTGTCATTCTGACTTCCTGTCTTGTCATTCTGACTTCCTGTTTCACTACCGGCGCTGATGCCTGTGTATATGTGGGTATCAGGCTGCTGCTACTAGGGACGGCTGCCCGACTATACTGTACCGCCATGCTGTCATCTGACTCCAGGTCTGACTCACAATAGTCATCCTCTCCCGAGCTGTCTGAGGACGCGGGGCCATCCTTCAACAACCGCTCCTGCTGTTTGCGGAAGAAGCGGTCATCGTTCAGCAGCTTCTCTCTGAACGGCCCCGCGCCCTCCAGAATCTCCGTGCACCTGGCTTCCAGGGCCTTTATTTGTTTTTTCAGGCTCCTTACCTGCTTACTGAAAACCGGGCGGTCCTTCCTTGAGGCCCTGTCGCTACGGGCGCGAGCACTCTGAAGCTCCCCACTCATTGCGAACAGGGACCTCCGGGCTCGGTCATACTCCTCCAGGACCGCCTCGATCCTCCGGCTGTAGATGGCAACTTCCTCTCCAGCCTTCCTGATGCCCCATCCTGCGGGTGATTGCGGCAGCGATGACGGTAAGCTGGTGTCTTTTCTACTGCTTGCAGGGACCCTTCCAGAGGGAACCGCATATCCTGCGGCCATAGCCCCCTTCGGACCGGCTTCACCCGCCACTGCCGCTGATGTTACCGCCGTGGCTGATGTCGCCGTTTTCACGGATCCACCTGCCGGGACTGCTGACACCCCTGTCGCCACCGCTACTCCTGCCGGCGTCGCCCGCTCCACGGACGTCGCTGCTCCCGATGCTGTTCCTGATGCTGCAGCCGCCAATGTCGCTGCTGCTGCTCCCGATGCCGCTCCCGATGCCGCTGTCCCGGTCGCCAGTCTCATTGAGGCTTGCTGCCTCAGCGACCTCCGCCTGCCCTGCTCTGCTGGTGCTGTGTCGGCAGACATTCTCCTGCCCCCCGCCTGTAAGGTCCGGGGGGCAGGAGCTCCACGCTCCATGATAAGGCTCCCCTCCGCACGGGGAAGGGAGTCGGAGCTACGGTCTGTAACAAACAAAGACCGAAAACCACACACAATAAACGGTCTCCAAATATCAAAAGCCACGTAAGCCTCTGAAGCTAGGAGCTCAAACAGACAAGTCTGACTCCCACGGTTGCCCCGAAGGAATTGGAGCAACCCATGTAGCTGGCGGGAGGTGTAAAGTAAAAAATAAGTAAATTAAAAAGCATACTACTTTGTCCCCGGCGCTCCATTGTCCACTGCCAGGGTCCATTCAGTCTCGTGCCGGCGACTCCTTGCTGGGAGTCCTGCACCTCATGTAACCACTAAGACCAATTAGGTACAGGATTTCCAGAAATGAGGCGCCGCCATGAAACCAAACAGCAACAGGCAGGGGACAACGGGGTGCTGGGGACAGGTGAATATGCTTTTTTTTTTAAAATTTTTTTATTTTTACACCTGCCTGGCGGCCGCCATGGTTTGTGGTCAACCTCTTTTAAGGGGTTGTCTGGGCCAAATTTTTCTATGGTCACTTCACTGGTCCCCCCACATAGTGGCCTCTTCACTGGGGACATTAAAGGGGTTGTCCAAGGTTAATCTTTTTTATGGCCTATGCTCAGGATAGGCCATAAATACCTGATCGGCCCCATCAGCTATTCGGAGCCACTTCCGGAGCCCGTTCTGTACACAACACAGGGCCAGAAGCAGAAAGCTCCATCCGCTGTATAGCAGCCTGGCGCCTTCACTGCAGCTCAGCTCCTACTGACTTCAATAAGTGCTGAGATGCAGTGAAGGTGCCTGGCTAATACACAGTGGACAGAGATTTCTGCTTCTGGCCCTGTATTGTGTACAGGACGGGCATCAGAAGTGGCTCCATACAGCTGATCGGCTGGGGTCAGCCCCCTACAGATCAGGTATCTATGGCCTATCCTGAGGATAAACCATAACAAATTATGGCTGGACAACCCCTTTAATATACCCCCCAAGGCCCCCCTAATGCGCCACACTTTAAAGAGGTTGTCCAGTATAATTTTTTTCTTTTTTATAATTAGTCCGGGGGAGGTGAATCCCCCCTACCACCCCCCCCCCAAAAAAAAAACAAAAAAACACACTAAACATACTCACCTGTCTCCGGTGCTCCGGTGTCCTCCCAGCACGGTCCGGTCCTGCAGCTCCGCTGTCTTCTTTTTGCTGGAAGTCCTCACTGGCTGTGACGTCCCAGGTCCCTTCCCTTAGACCGCCGATTGGCCTCAGGGGTCACGTGACGTCACAGGTAGTCGCATGCAGTGGGAACTTCAGCTGGAAAAAAACAACAGAACTGCAGGACCGAACCGCGCTGGGAGATGCTGGGGACAGGAGAGAAAGTTTAGGGTTTTTTTTTTTGTTTTGTTTTTTTCACCTGTCCCAGCGTAATTAAAAAACAATGTTATCCTGCACACCCCTTTTAATGTACCCCAGGCTATTGGCCTCCGTCACTGCCCCCCCCCCCGCGCTGGGAGATGCTGGGGACAGGAGAGAAAGTTTAGGGTTTTTTTTTTTTTGTTTTGTTTTTTTCACCTGTCCCAGCGTAATTAAAAAAAAAATGTTATCCTGCACACCCCTTTTAATGTACCCCAGGCTATTGGCCTCCGTCACTGCCCCCCCCCCCACAATACAATGGCTCCATCAATGGTCCCAATACAGTATAGGGAACCAGTGGAGGAGCCACTGTATGGAGTATAAGCTCCACAGTGGCCCCCACACAGTATTATAAGCTCCACAGTGCCCCCCACTCAGTATTATAAGCTCCATAGTGGCCCCCCACTCAGTATTATAAGCTCCACAGTGCCCCCCACTCAGTATTATAAGCTCCATAGTGGCCCCCCACTCAGTATTATAAGCTCCACAGTGCCCCCCATTCAGTATTATAAGCTCCATAGTGGCCCCCCACTCAGTATTATATACGCCCAATAGCCCCCCTCCGTTTCAGTGCTATTATTATACTCTGAGGTCTCCTCAGACCCCAGAGTATAATAATCGTTGGCCCAGGAAAGGTGATTAAAAATAACAAACTCTCATACTCACCTTGCCTTACCTTTCCTTATCATCCTCGCGCCATCCTGCCGACTTCAGCGTCTTACTTCAGCGTCTTCAGGCCATTTTACGATGTCTCTGCTGAGGTCTGTGATTGGGCCTCAGCGGTCACGTGGGGGCGCAATGACGTCATTACGCGGCCGCGCCCCATGTGACCGCTGGGGCCTAATCCCAGGCCTCAGTGAAATGAAGGAAGAGCGCCGGAGAGAACGCTGTGCCCAGGAGAGGTGAGACTATGTGTTTATTATTTTCAGTCACCTCCCCTGGGCTGTCATCTATTGGAAAGGGGCCTGCAATATGCCAGGGCCCCTTTCCAATAACAGTATGTATAGCGGTCGGGGAACCAGGCTTTCCCCGACCGCTATCATAATGGTCCGGGGCCCGGCCATCTCCAGCTGGCCGCGGGCCCCGTACCCTGCCGGTTCCGGTCGCAGTCGCACCCCCTGCGACCGCGATCGTTACGCCACTGGTCAGGGGCCCGATCGGGATGGTCAGGATCCCGATCGGGCCCCTGACCAATGCATCTGCATTGGCAACATGAGGACTAATAGTCGGGGCCCACCGGGGGATTCACCGGTTCCCCGGTGGGCCAGTCCAACCCTGGTCACACATAACGGAAGCCACACAGGCCTAATTACACAGACCAATGATTCATATGAATGTTCCTTACTGACCATTGCTCCATGTAAACATGTCTAGCGATTGGCCAACAAAAGAGAAAAACACTTTGTCATTGAATGTATCTTTTATGTAGGCATAAAAGCTGGGAATGACTGATCATAATAAAGGGAACCTGTCATGAAAAAGGACACAGACATGGGTGTAAGATGCTCAAAGAATGGGGGTGTCACATCTCTGAAAGGGGTGTTGCTTTGTCAATGGGAAAGTAGCTTCAGCTTTGTGTACTTCTCTCCTGGACAAACTTGGCAGAATGTTGGCAAGTATGCCTTTAAGGTTTGTTTGTCTCCATATATTCTTTTACTCCACATAATTGTGGCATGAAAATAGCGTATAGTGTATTCCCAACTCAAGTATCCTATCTCTACAGCTTTTTTATGTAAATATATTGCCTTAGCAATACTGCTTCGTTTGCCTGCTGTGTGAAATTATTCCTTCCATTGTTTCCATGGAGCCCGGCCTGTATCTAATAAGACAGGTCCGATGGATGACTCCCTGCTCTCAAGGGGCTGAGTTTTCTCACTGCTCTGCGGTCAGGACAATCAGATCAGCTAATTGCAGTTTACTGATACTTGGATGACTCTGCGCCTCAATTGTGTAATATTAATAATTGTGTATTCAGGAAAACCCCTTTAAACGAATGTAGATGAACCTGCTATATTATCTCTGTAAACTGGCCTTTAGACGACATGCACACATGCATGCTGCCAGGCCATAATTGAAGAGCACGGATGGTACATGAATGACATCTGTGTGCCACCCATGCCTCCACGGCCCCATTCATTGAGGCCAGTGAGTACGATCCGCGAAACGAACAGAGAGAGGACCTGTCCTGAGTTTTGTTCCCGGCTCAATGCTCCATACTTCAAACTGTGTAAATACACGGTTGTGTGTATGGGCCAGAGAAAAGAATGGGTCAGTGTGCTAGCCGTGAGGCCTAACTGACATATTGGTGGGATTTTATTAAGACTGGTGTTTCCTATGCTAGTCTTAATAAAGTCGCTGACTAATGCAAGGTGCACCTGAATTATCAGGATGCTCCGGCCTCTTAATAAAACAGGCGCATGACTGTGTGCCAGTTGGGAAATCTACACCAGTCAGGAACTTCGCCCACATTCACAGAAAGTGTCGAACGAGGTGTAGAACAGGGAACGTGGCACATCTTTGGTCCAAACATCTTCACATAATGCGCCACATTATCATCCATCTACATTAGAAAGCGTGTGTAGATGGATTGACTGTGTATGTGTGATGGGGGTGAGGGTTATCACATCCCTCTGATTTTCAGACCCAGATGCAACTGCTTGTCAGTCATTGGAATACTTGCAAAGAAAAGCATGGCTAGCTAAAAGTTTTCTGTTTCTTAAAATATATTGCCATCTAGTGGTTATGCTTATAATTGAGCTAATACAGTTTTACACTGTGCCCGAGGGACCTCATTGTCTATAACCTCCAAACGAAGATTCCAACGTAGATATGAACCTAGCCTTATCAAGCAAAATAAACACTGCTCTGTTCCACTGCTATATTATATCGTTCTTTCAAACCTGTGAAATCGAACTAGGTACAGTACTCCAGCACAATATATGTTTAAAGAGGACCTTTCACATCCTCATGTACAGTACAGACCAAAAGTTTGGACACACCTTCTCATTCCAAGAGTTTTCTATATTTTCATGACTATAAAAATTGTAGATTCACACTGAAGGCATCAAAACTATGAATTAACACATGTGGAATTATATACTTAACAAAAAAGTGTAAACAACTGAAAATATGTCTTATATTCTAGGTTCTTCAAAGTAGCCACCTTTTGCTTTGATTACTGCTTTGCACACTCTTGGCATTCTCTTGATGAGCTTCAAGAAGTAGTCACCTGAAATGGTTTTCACTTCACCGGTGTGCCCTGTCAGGTTTAATAAGTGGGATTTCTTGCCTTATAAATGGGGTTGGGACCATCAGTTGTGTTGTTCAGAAGTCAGGTGGATACACAGCTGATAGTCCTACTGAATGGAGTGTTAGAATTTGTATTATGGAAAGAAAAAAGCAGCTAAGTAAAGAAAAACGAGTGGCCATCATTACTTTAAGAAATGAAGGTCAGTCAGTCCGAAAAATTGGGAAAACTTTGAAAGTGTCCCCAAGTGTAGTGGCCACTACATCAAGCGCTACAAAGAAACTGGCTCACATGAGGACCGCCCCAGGAAAGGAAAACCAAGAGTCACCTCTGCTGCGGAGGATAAGTTCATCCGAGTTACCAGCCTCAGAAATCGCAGGTTAACAGCAGCTCAGATTAGAGACCAGGTCAATGCCACACAGAATTCTAGCAGCAGACACATCTCTACAACAACTGTTAAGAGGAGACTGTGTGCAGCAGGCCTTCATGGTAAAATAGCTGCTAGGAAACCACTGCTAAGGACAGGCAACAAGCAGAAGAGACTTTTTTGGGCTAAAGAACACAAGGAATGGACATTAGACCTGTGGAAATCTGTGCTTTGGTCTGATGAGTCCAAATTTGAGATCTTTGGTTCCAACCACCGTGTCTTTGTGCAGAAAAGGTGAACGAATGGACTCTACATGCTTGGTTCCCACCGTGAAGCATGGAGGAGGAGGTGTGATGGTGTGGGGGTGCTTTGCTGGTGACACTGTTGGGGATTTATTCAAAATTAAAGGAATACTGAACCAGCATGGTTACCACAGCATCTTGCAGTGGCATGCTATTCCATCCGATTTGCATTTAGTTGGACCATCATTTATTTTTCAACAGGACAATGACCCCAAACACACCTCCAGACTGTGTAAGGGCTATTTGACTAAGAGTGATGGGGTGCTACGCCAGATGACCTGGCCTCCACAGTCACCAGACCTGAACCCAATCGAGATGGTTTGGGGTGAGCTGGACCGCAGAGTGAAGGCAAAAGGGCCAACAAGTGATAAGCATCTCTGGGAACTCCTTCAAGACTGTTGGAAGACCATTTCAGGTGACTACCTCTTGAAGCTCATCAAGAGAATGCCAAGAGTGTGCAAAGCAGTGATCAAAGCAAAAGGTGGCTACTTTGAAGAACCTAGAATATAAGACATATTTTCAGTTGTTTCACACATTTTTGTTAAGTATATAATTCCACATGTGTTAATTCATAGTTTTGATGCCTTCAGTGTGAATCTACAATTTTTATAGTCATGAAAATACAGAAAACTCTTGGAATGAGAAGGTGTGTCCAAACTTTTGGTCTGTACTGTATATGCTGTTTTACATACCGCTAGAAAGCCCGTCCATAGCACTGTACTGAGGGGGCATTCCTCACAGGGGGAACGCCCCCTCTGACAGTACAGGGCTATGGAGGAATACTGTCAGGGAGGGCGTTCCTTACAGCGCCGCTAGACTGTCAGAAACGCCCCTCTGACGGTGAACGGTGTAACTAAGACCCCCCTTCCCCATATCTCCAGCTCCGGGGCACATAACGGGAAAGCCGGCAGTGCGTTGAATTCTGTGCGCTGTCAGCTTTCTAGCGGTATGTAAAACAGCATATACATGAGGACATGAAAGGTCCTCTTTAAGTGAACCCCTAACTATAGTAAATACAGTGTTGCCACTGCCATCAGCCATACTGCCCCCTACATGCTAGCCATATAGCTCCTATAAAGAATGGCATTCTGGATTCAACCACAGTTTGACCCAATGCTGGTGTGACTGCAGCATTACAATGCTGTGGACACACAGTACAAACATGCTTCACAATTTCCATTAGAGAACTTTTGAAGTGTGTTCCACAGCACACAAAACACCCGAGTAGTTTGTATTGCTGTAGTTGACATGCTTTGGTTGGTTCAGTGCAGGTCACTTTGTGCTGTGGGTGTTAGGCGCTGCGTGTGGATGGGATTTATTTATTCTGGCACACAACACAACGCTGCTAATGTAGACTACAGCAGGTTAGCTGACAGCAAGTTGACAGCGAATAACCTACTGCAGCCCTGGTCAAGGTATAACAAAGCCACTAAGGCCCATGTTCTCACCTGCACCTGCTCTACGTTTGGGGTTTTCATCCCCGAATCCGCTTAAAAAAATGATAGTCTATGGGGTCCGTGGCTTTTTAAGCGGAGTGGGTTTCCATTCTTCATGTCCCCAGGCAGACCCAAAGAACGGAAACCCAAACACAAATGTGAGCCTAGTATAAGTGAGTGAAAAAAACTGTATACAAAATTCTGTGTGGTTTTAAAAACAGAAAATATATACATGTCAATATATATATATATATATATATATATATCAGATCAGCTAGGTAAAAAGAAGCATCTGCCTCTGTTTTTTCCCAATAGATTATGAAGCAAAAATTCTGCCGTGTGAATTTACCCTTACATGTCTCCTTACTGGTGGATCCACTTCTGGCTTTGGTTAAAAAACATGTGAAACTACCCTAAAGCCATTTTTATCTTTTTTTTTTTATTATTATTTTTATTTAAAATTTGCATTAACAATGTACTATGTGAAAAATGCTTTGACATTCTGTCTCTGTATATAAAGATTCCATAAAAAGTAGTTTTCTACCTAAAAATGTCCCAAGCAATGTACTGAGCCGTGTTGGTGCTAATTTGCGTCTTCCACATCATGTATACGCATCATATTCTACTTACTACAACTAATATCCTCATACAGGAGACAGCTATAAGGAGTCACATGACCGCAGTTCCAGCACTCTCTGGCAGGCAGACGCACACACACTTGCCAATTTCAGGT
This sequence comes from Leptodactylus fallax, assembly GCA_947044405.1. NCBI lineage: Eukaryota > Metazoa > Chordata > Amphibia > Anura > Leptodactylidae > Leptodactylus > Leptodactylus fallax. The sequence goes on from CAMRHE010000045.1 coordinate 8,415,104, forward strand.
ATGGCAGCTGCTAAACCTTGTGCGACGGTGACGTCAGAGGTGCGACGGAGCGACTGTGTTACCGTTCCGGTTAGCACGTTGCGGTGAGCGCTTAGCTACTTGCTGACAACCTGGACGCGATTTGTGGCGTTCCTTGAATGAGTGTGAACTGACGACGACGGCGTGTAAGGGTAATGTTTGTGCCGTGTATGCCCATGTCATAGGTCTATGTCTCGTTAGGCTGACTGCCTGATTTCCCTGGAATCCATCCATTATAATATATGTTTCTTCGCTTGGCATCGGTTTCATTGGATTCTGTTCTGGGACCATAGATCACTTCAGCTTCGTCCTGTAGTTGTGACAAATAGCCAGTTAGATCTGGGGGTGCAAATTTACCGCATTTAGCAGAACAGGGTTGTGGAGTTACTGACTTCTATATATTTATTTTGTATAATTATAGGGGTTGTCCAGGAATTATGGAGGCTGGGGGAGATGTAAAAAAAAAAAAAAAAATATGTGTGTATATATAATACAGTGGGGGGAAAAAAATTGCCCCCCCCTGTGCAAGTTCTCCCACTTAAAAAGATGAGAGAGGCCTGTAATTGTCATCATAGGTAGACCTCAACTATGAGAGACAAAATGAGAAAATGTCTGATTTTTAAAGAATTTATTTGCAAATTATGGTGGAAAATAAGTATTTGGTCAATAACAAAAGTTCATCTCAATACTTTGTTATACAGTCATATGAAAAAGTTTGGGCACCCCTATTAATCTTAATCATTTTTAGTTCTAATTATTTGGGTGTTTGCAACAGCCATTTCAATTTGATATATCTAATAACTGATGGACACAGTAATATTTCAGGATTGAAATGAGGTTTATTGTACTAACAGAAAATGTGCAATATGCATTAAACCAAAATTTGACCGGTGCAAAAATTTGGGTACCCTTATCATTTTATTGATTTGAATACTCCTACTTTTTACTGACTTACTGAAGCACAAAAATGGTTTTGTAACCTCACTGAGCTTTGAACTTCATAGCCAGGTGTATCCAATCATGAGAAAAGGTATTTAAGGAGGCCAATTGCAAGTTGTTCTATTTGAATCTCCTCTGAAGAGTGGCATCATGGGCTCCTCAAAACAACTCTCAAATGATCTGAAAACAAAGATTGTTCAACATAGTTGTTCAGGGGAAGGATACAAAAAGTTGTCTCAGAGATTTAACCTGTCAGTTTCCACTGTGAGGAACATAGTAAAGAAATGGAAGACCACAGGGACAGTTCTTGTTAAGCCCAGAAGTGGCAGGCCAAGAAAAATATCAGAAAGGCAGAGAAGAAGAATGGTGAGAACAGTCAAGGACAATCCACAGACCACCTCCAAAGAGCTGCAGCATCATCTTGCTGCAGATGGTGTCACTGTGCATCGGTCAACAATACAGCACACTTTGCACAAGGAGAAGCTGTATGGGAGAGTGATGCGAAAGAAGCCGTTTCTGAAAGCACGCCACAAACAGAGTCGCCTGAGGTATGCAAAAGCACATTTGGACAAGCCAGCTTCATTTTGGAAGAAGGTCCTGTGGACTGATGAAACAAAGATTGAGTTGTTTGGTCATACAAAAAGGCGTTATGCATGGCGTCAAAAAAACACAGCATTCCAAGAAAAACACTTGCTACCCATTGTAAAATTTGGTGGAGGTTCCATCATGCTTTGGGGCTGTGTGGCCAATGCCGGCACCGGGAATCTTGTTAAAGTTGAGGGTCGCATGGATTCAACTCAGTATCAGCAGATTCTTGAGAATAATGTACAAGAATCAGTGACGAATTTGAAGTTACGCCGGGGATGGATATTTCAGCAAGACAATGATCCAAAACACAGCTCCAAATCTACTCAGGCATTCATGCAGAGGAACAATTACAATGTTCTGGAATGGCCATCCCAGTCCCCAGACCTGAATATCATTGAACATCTGTGGGATAATTTGAAGCGGGCTGTCCATGCTCGGCGACCATCAAACTTAACTGAACTGGAATTGTTTTGTAAAGAGGAATGGTCAAAAATACCTTCATCCAGGATCCAGGAACTGATTAAAAGCTACAGGAAGCGACTAGAGGCTGTTATTTTTGCAAAAGGAGGATCTACTAAATATTAATGTCACTTTTCTGTTGAGGTGCCCATACTTTTGCACCGGTCAAATTTTGGTTTAATGCATATTGCACATTTTCTGTTAGTACAATAAACCTCATTTTAATCCTGAAATATTACTGTGTCCATCAGTTATTAGATATATCAAATTGAAATGGCTGTTGCAAACACCCAAATATTTAGAACTAAAAATGATTAAGATTAATAAGGGTGCCCAAACTTTTTCATATGACTGTATATCCTTTGTTGGCAATGACAGAGGTCAAACGTTTTCTGTAAGTCTTCACAAGGTTGGCACACACTGTTGGTGGTATGTTGGCCCATTCCTCCACACAGATCTCTAGAGCAGTGATGTTTTGGGGCTGTTGCTGGGCAACACGGACTTTCAACTCCCTCCAAAGGTTTTCTATGGGGTTGAGATCTGGAGACTGGCTAGGCCACTCCAGGACCTTGAAATGCTTCTTACGAAGCCACTCCTTCGTTGTCCTGGTGGTGTGCTTGGGATCATTGTCATGCTGAAAGACCCAGCCACGTTTCATCTTCAATGCCCTTGATGATGGAAGGAGATTTGCACTCAAAATCTCACGATACATGGCCCCATTCGTTCTTTCATGTATACGGATCAGTCGACCTGGTCCCTTTGCACAGAAACAGCCCCAAAGCATGATGTTGCCACCCCCATGCTTCACAGTAGGTATGGTGTTCTTTGGATGCAACTCAGCATTCACCCTCCTCCAACCACGACGAGTTGTGTTTCTACCAAACAGTTCTACTTTGGTTTCATCTGACCATATGACATTCTCCCAATACTCTTCTGGAACATCCAAATACTCTCTAGCAAACTTCAGACTGGCCCGGATATGTCCTCTGGATAGGTCATCAGTTTCAATTACCTGGACAACCATTTTAGCAATATATTTTTTTTTTTTGTACAATACTGTTTAAAAATGTATTTTTTATTGTTTCTTGAAGTGAAGTCCTACTACAGGATGTGATCCTCTTATCACTTGCAAATGTTCACATCTGCAGAGATTGTGGTAATTTTTAAAGGTGAGACCTGGGTATCAACTATATAATACAGGTATTTTTTTTTTTTTTTTTAGCCTGAGCTGTAATTCTGTGGCTTTACTCACATGAAAGTTTATCAGCCTTTAAAAACAGAGACTTCTGTCTGTTTCTGATGGCCGTTTTGCATCGGTTTTAAAGAGGTTATGCAGCAAAAATTATTTACCCCTTATCCTCAGGACAGGGAGAAATTGCTGGTCGGTCATGGTGTGGCCGTTGAGACCTCCACCAATCCTGAGAACAGGTGGTGTTTTACACTCGTTGTGAATGTAGCAGAATGTGCACGTCCAGCATTCACTTCAGTGGGAGCTCTGGAAATACAGTACTTGGTTATCTCTGGCGCTTCTGTTGAAATGAATGGAGCAGGATTCTTCATCTGCTGGTAAAACACCTCTGTTCTTGTGATCGGTGGTGGTCTCTTTGGGAGGACTCCGACCGATCAGCAATTTCTACCTGTCTGAAGGATAAGGGACCAATAATTTTTATTGCAAAACTTATTTATTGTATCCTCATAGATTCTGTAGAGCGATCTGTGAAAATGGGGAAAAATAGCCCCATTGAAATCAATTGATTTTAGCACAGCCATGTTTTGGCTGTTAAAGGGCTTGTCTTGAGTTTAATTTAACCTACTTCCTCCAGGCATTTATTAAATCTGGAACTGGTTGTTTGATGAACAGGACACTATGAAGTATCACAATAGATCAAATAATATGCACAGTAAATGTACATAACACAGGTTTGTATAGAACACTTATCATGCTTTTAGAGAATGGACTCTGTTATATTTGTGTTTACATACAGAGATTACAGACAGATAGATAGATAACAGTGACAGCACTCAGTCCCTCCCCCCATCCCAGAGAGCAGTAACTGATGTAATATGTTCTGTCTTTTCAGACAGGTCCGGCTCCATGGAAACAATGTGTAAACAATGGGAGGAATAATTTCACATAGCAGGAAAACAAAGAAGAATTGCTAAAGCAATGTATTTAGGAAAACTCTTGTATTTACATAAGCTTAAAAAAAATAAAAATTGTTATCATATGGCCAAGTTGAAATTCATCCATTAACACATACAAAACGTATGACACTCTGACAGCTATTAAAAACGGGCAGATAAACACAGAAAGGATGCAAAATGTAAATTTTTCGCCTTGCACTACATGCTCACAAATGTTGCATAGAATCAGCTGTTAAAAACTGATGAAACGATCCATTTTTAACAATTTATTTCCTGACCATTTTGACAGCCTGTGTGTCAGACAGATGACTTTCATTGTTGTGTTTTGTTTTTTTTTTTTTCTTTTGACCCAAGACACTGATTAATTTTTAACGCCCATCACTTAAATGCAAATCTGCTTTGTCAGAAATTTAAAATGGATCCAGTGACTTATATTGGGTCCGTCAGGCATTGAAAACAGCCAAATATAGGTGCTCAGACTCTGGGTCACATTCAGCTGATGTCGTTTGGTGATGTCACAGAGCAGCTGCAGGGAAGACTGAAGAACCAGAGTTTCTGCTTCCCCCTCAGCCTCCTGCAAACTGAGTGAATGGGGCTCCAGGGAATTGGGATGTACCTTAGTAATCTTAACCAGTGCATGGGATTATTACTCCCTGAACATTCCCTTTTAAAGGGATTTGTCTAATGATGCGCTCACATAAAAAAAAAAAAAAATGCCATCCTTCGCAGATTGTTTGCAAGTGTCATGAAGGGCAGTCATAGCTGGGATAGTGAGAGACAGGAACAGTCACACACTGGGGAAGCTTCAGTTTCAGCAAATAAATGTTCTTTATGTAATTAAATGTTATTGTACTTTGTGTAGATTTCTTATGGTTTTAATTCTGTCCTGTTCATGTGATGGATACAAAGGTGGTCACTGACATTTAGGGTTATTTTGCTAATTGTATTACAGGTTTATTGCACGAGACTTGAATGGAAAATTCACAGCTGTATCACAATGGATGTAGAGTCATTAGTTCTCCTCTCTGAGGACAGTAAATCTTCCTCACAATCCACTAACAGCAAAGAAAGTACAACTGGTGATCATCTGCCAAGAAATGCTAATATAGAATGTTCTAAACCAGAGAATGGATCTCCTTCAGATGGCTGTAAAGGATCTGAGGTCATGTCAAAGAGGCAAATGAAGAAGTTGATCAAACAAAAGCAATGGGAAGACCAACGTGAGCTCCGAAAGTACGTGCTTAACTTTCTTGTTTCATCACTGGGGCACACATCAAATGTATCCATAGGCCCCTATGCTCCCAGCATATAAAGAAAGAGTGTACTTTTTTCTCTGTATAGGAAAGCATAGTCTGCTGTGCATTCCTATAGAGAGGTGCTGTAAAAAAAAGTAACAAAAGATATACTTTACAATAGGCATCAGTGGCTGCAGTGTACCACCGCATGACTGTACAGTGGCATTTGTTGAATATATGCCTTGCAGAGTACTTCTAATGTGTACCTTCTACAGAAGCATAACATAAGATATGAGCAGAGCACAACACTGCATGTTTAGAATCATTCTGGAGAGTACTACACAGCCACACTGTTTGATAAGCTGCTTCCTGCTATGCTGGAAATACATGTTAACTCATGCCTGCATTTTAACGGGCTTGTACAGGGTTGGAAAATATGGCTGTCAAACTTATCCACAAGTTGTATGTGGTGTTCCGCTTACCATCATTCACGTTACCCTCGTCCGGCTGAGTAGGTACAATTGTACCTATTCCTATGCAGCCTGTAATGTTGTAAAATTATGCAGCCTGACGAAGAAGCAATCAAGAATGTTTTTTTTTTTTTATTTATTCATTATGTATCTTTTCCCCCGATATATATCTCAGTTTGTATTACCTTATAAAGTTATTCCTTTTTAACTGAAAATTCAGGGTTGTCTTCTCCCCATTTGGGTCATGTGATCTCAGGGTGACTCCCTGACAATAACATGGGTTTCTGTCCTCTCAAGGAGGGGTCACCATCTCAGGCAACAGACCTTTCTTATGATTCAAACAGCATGGATTGTACCATGCAGGCTGTCCACCAGGCACAAATCTGCTATCACCAGCTACTGCTGTTATAAGACAGCTCATGTCACACGCCTATAATAGAGGAGATCACAGTGCAGCTTCCCTGACTGTATATTTTTAGTCTCTTCTATTATTTGGGAGAATATGTAAAGAAAACAATAATTCCACTGTCCCCTAGCAGCAATGACAGTACAATTTAGCTGCCCATAGGAAGCTGTGCTGAGGCATTATGGGATATGTACTATAAAGAGAAATATAAAAGTCAAGATGGAGTCAGATCAGGAGTGATGAGAAGCTGGATATGGGAAAGGGATATGAGAGCAGTTTAAATGAAAGAATCCTGGAGATTGACAGTCAGGTGAGGGGTGCAGGGATGGGAAAAAAAAAGGTTTTGTCTGGAGTGCTTCATTAAAGAGGACCTTTCACACTGGTGGTATTCAGCGCTCTGTCAGCTTTCCTGTTATGTGCCAGAGATATTGGTGTCGTTAGATTCGGCACCGATAACTCTCCACTGTTAGAAGGGCGGGCCTTACAGCCTAGCTTCATTGCTGGGCAGTAAGGAACGCCCCTCCCTACAGTACTTTTCCATAGCCTTGTACTGTTAGAATGGGTGTTCCTTACCACCCAACGATGACGCTGAGCAGTAAGACATGACCCTTCTGACTGTGAAGGGATATTGGTGCTGAAATTAACAACGCCAATACTTCCGGCACCTGGACGTGTACCGTCAAAGCTGAAAGTGCACTGTCGGCTATACAGTGGTATATAAAACTGCTGCTGAAAGGTCCTCTTTAAATAGAGCTCAACTACAGTACTAGACACAACGCAAGGACAATTGAAGAAATAATGCTGGAATAAAGCAGCCATGTTTATCTAGTCCTGTACCTCTCTTGTAATTCCAGAGCACAGCTCTTGTAATTCACACAGCAGAAAATTAAGTGGAATTGAACTTCCGCCTCAGATTCCTCTCCATTTTCTGGCCCTCTGGCTCCCCACAGTGGCCATGGTCAGTCAGAAGCCATAAAGATCTTATCATTCATTAAAAGATAGTGAATTCATATGAAAATAAATATACAACAAATTATGCACCCAAATGATTTGAAACAAAAGTCCATGGTACCTCCTCCCCTGGGGTCATTTGAAGTGACCAGGAAAGGAGAATAATAAAATCAAGTGAAAGTGCGAGTTTATACAACGCTGCTTTAACCAATGATATCTCAAAATCTATGTGGGCTAGAGACATGATCATAGTCTTACTTTAAAGCAAATTCTGGGCTGCTTTAAAATAGACCAAGATCATGTCTCTTTGTCACCTTAAACTCGGGAGCCACGTGTCCTACTCTGAGTGAACTGTAATGCACTTCCTCAAGTCCTGAGTAGGGCTCGTTCAGAACTGTAGGGGAGGTTACAGGGGTCATCCACTTTGGTTTTTTGACTGTATTTAATGTTCACACATCAGATTTTCCTGTGGACCTGTCGTGCAAAATCCACAATGCAAATCTTCCTGCTGTCAGACTTCCTATTCTCGTTAATTTCAATGGAAGCTTCAGGCAGAACATGTTGCGTGGTGTTGTTTTGTTTTTTAAAGCTAGCGGAGAAAGAGGCTATGAAATGAATGGGATGTGGATTTTTTTGAGGCAGATTCCACAAAAAGTATTCAGATTAATTTTTAGTTTGTGTATCCTTCTCAAATTAAGGCAGAAGCGGAAGGAGAAAAGGCAAAAAAGAAAACTGGTGCGCCAGGCCCAACTAGCACAGAGTCCAGAGGATAATCTCAGTAAAAAAGCACGCAGGGAGATCCAGCCCAGTAAAGTGCGTCTTGTAATTGACTGCAGCTTTGATGATTTAATGGCCTTGAGGGTAAGTTGCGGCATTTGTGTAGTGTGTTTATTATATTCTCTTTTTATTTTTTTCTGCTTTATGGCAAGCTTCTCTACTTTTTATGTAGGATGTGAAAAAGTTAAATAAACAGATAAGAAGATGCTATGCAGAAAATCGCAGGGCGACTCATCCTGTTCAGGTAACTTTTCTATATTAACCCCTCATATATTTTAAGATTTACTGTGACAGTTACATGGGAAAACAGTCCTGACTTATTTTCTCTATTGTACATGTAGAAGTGCTTGTTGAGGCCAGTGCATATAGAGAATATGAAGACAGAAACATTAAAGGGTTTGGCCCCTTTCAGACCAATATTGAGGGACCAATGTTATTGTTTGTATAATAAAAAGTTGAATATGTTTTCCAATATATTTTCTGTACCAATTCCTCACAGTTTTCTAGATCTCTGCTTGCTGTCATTCATTCTGCTTCCTTCTAGTGGATAAACATCAGTCCATGGTCATGTGATGTATACACAGCACAGGTGCACAGCTCGTTAGTCACAGCACAGTAATCAGACATCTGCCTGGTAACGAGCTGTGCACCGGTGTATACATCACATGACCACGGATGGATTTGTATCCACCGAGAGTAAGCAAAATAAATAAAAGCAAGCAGAGATCCAGAAAACTATGAAGAATTGATACAGAAAGTATATTGTATAATAAAAATTTGTAAATTTTTCCAATAAGATTGGTATCTCCAATATTTGGTCTGAAAGTGGACAACCCATTTAAAAAAAAAAAAAAAAAAAAAAAGTTTTATATCCTCCTTTAAGTGTCAGCTGCAGCTACTATTCTCAAGCACCATATTTTGCTGCACTGAACAATAAAGCATTTTCATGACTGCTATAAAGACAAGTAAAAAGCTAATATGAATAAACGGTATTAGGACTGTTTCAGGACAAGTTCAGGCTGAGAAACTCAGTCTCTGTATCTGCCAGATTTACTGACCTGAACCAGGCTTAGCTGAACTAAACCAAAATGCTGAGTTGAGTTCAGCAGAGCTGTGTTTAAACCAGAAAGTTCAACCGATAAATGGGACGAGTCTCTCAGCTAAAGCTTGGCCATATAAAAGCAACCTTTGCTATGAAGATTTGTGCACTGGAATTATTTATTTGTTTTCTTAATGCACAATTACACAACAAATATTTTTGCACTCCATATTTATGTAGTCTGTGTAAGGCTGTGTTTACACGGAGTTTTTTGGCAGCGGATTTTGACGCAAAATCCGCCTGAAAAAACTCCTCCCATTAATTTCAATGGGAGTCGGTAGCGTTTTTTTTCTGCTAGTGGAAAAAAAAAAAGCAACATGACCTATCTTGCCGCGGATTCCGCCCATGGTGTCCACGGCTCGAGCTGTGCTCCTGATTAGGCCCATTCATCCAGGGCTTTATCAGGAGTGGTTAGCCGCGACGGACTGCTGATGCATGGCATCGGAATCCTGTTGCAGCTGACCGCGACGAAAACTCCGAAGGCGGAAAATTTTCCGCCGTGTGAACACAGCCTAAAAGTGCCCATACACCTTAGGCCAAATGAGATGATCTCTCCTGACTCGCACATATATATGCACGCTTGGTTCGACCAAGCTTGCATATGTTGTGAATGGGGAGAGGGAAGTAAGTCACTGCCAGCTACCATTGGTGGAACTTATCTCTTACCAAAACACACATACTTCTCAACATTGTCTGTCAGCCATGGGGGGCTGTGGTATGAGAAATCAGTCTAGGAATGAAGTTTTGCTGGTAGCAGTATCCTGAACATACAAACCCCACATTCAGCATGTTCTACGCTAAGGCCCCATGTTGCAGAAGTGCAGCGTTTTTGGCTGCTGTGGTAATGCAGTGGTGAAAAAAAATCAGTTTTACAGTACCAAAAAGTGAACTACATTTATTTAATGTTATCCACACACTAGAAAATCTACTTTTTTTAATAACACATGCGTTTTTGAAAGTCGCAGCATGTTAATTTTAGCTGCAGAATTGCAAGCATTTTCCCTATAAATTTAATAGTGGAAAAAACACACATAGGAAAATGCAGTAAAACCTCAGTGGAATAACGCTGCGTTTCGCTGTGTGGGGCGTTAGCCTCAAAAAAAGTTTTCTGTGGCTTTCATATTGATGAGACTGTTGTGAGGAGCCTGCGACACTTGGGTGAGCTCTAATTCCTATTCTCTGACCAGTGATGTGATGTCACTTCCACTGGTCATATGGTCATCCTGCAGCTCATTCTCTTTCAAATGAATGAGGCTGCACTACAAGGTACTAGGTACTGTGCTTGGGAAGTAGTGAAGAGGCCACAGCCCCTTAAGTCCCCCTTAAGCAGATCAGTGGGAATTCTGGATGTCAGATCACTGATCTGATGTTGATGACCTCTCCTAAGGACAGGTGATGAATATCATAGTCCTTGATAACCCTATCTGTAGGAGAGTAGAATATGACTAGAGATGAGCGAAGTATTCAAAAATTCTATTCGGCAACTTCGCTGAATTTCGCTATATGATTCTATTCGATCCGAATTAAATCGCGGCAAATCACGTACCAAAAACAGCTATTTATTGGCTGCAGAGAGCCGGGGTGGGCAGCAAAATGGCAGAACCCCTTGGATGCAGCAGTCATGTTTTACTGCTGCATCCAAGTTGTTAAAACCCTTGATCGGTTATGGAGCAGGGTGTTAGCTGTCATTTACAGCTAACACCCTGCTTTATAACCGATCGGGGGCATTTAACACCTTGGATGCAGCAGTCAAACATGCCGTGTGCGCTCGCAAAGGGGTTAAAGGGATGTGACATCAAAGGGCCGGCTGCTGATTGGTTGCACGCATAGCATTGTGGGTGAACCCCCGATCCCAGAGTTCCTTGCCCCATGTAGAGCAGCCATTTTGAACTAAATGCGAATTGTTGCCACGAAGCGTGAGGAATTCGTGTTAACGAATGCAGCTTCGATTTGCTCATCTCTAAATATGACCAAATGAGAAACTAAAAATAGACTGCAAGATGCTTATTGGGTCTTTAAAATGATTATTGAAGGAATGAAGTTTGCAGACTGATACTTACTTTATTTTTCAACGCAAGGTAAACACTGATATGTAAAAAAAAAATTTCCCTCTAATTTTATAGTACATACTTTTAATTTCTGCTGTATGCCCTTTCATGGATTTCATTAGTAGTGACGTTGTTTTACTTCCTTTGAAGCTTTATATAACAAGCCATGGTGGACAGCTGAAAAGTAACATGGAAGAATATGACAAAGGATGGATCAATTGGAAGGTTAGAATATTAATCAGCAAATTGGTAAAACATGTTGCATATATGATATCTGTAAGACCTCATGCACTGGACCCTGTACATTGTCTGTGTGCTAGCTATCTTTTTTCACAGCTAGCACACTGACCCATTCTTTTCTATGACCCAATACACGACTGTGTATTTTCACGGTCCCGTGTATTTGGTCATGAGCCCAGGGCAAAACTCAGGAAAGGTCATGTTCCTGTCTGTTTTGCGGCCTGTGCCCACTGACCTCAGTAAATGGGGTTGGGAAGACATGACCATGGAGGCATGTGCCATCTGTGCTGTTTAATCACGGCCCTGCAACACACACACACGTCGCCTAAGTATTGAAGATCAAGAAGAATGTCTCCAAAAATTACTTCTGATTTAGAATTTGTTAAACCTGAAATACAGAGTAAATACATAGATGAACCACTTCATATGTCTAATTGCAGTCGGTGGTTATGTGGGTTCTCATGGGTTTAAAGTTCTACAAAATAAAGTTCTTAATAAGGTTGTTAACATAACGAAACTTTACTCACCCCTTTATGATCCCCTGCTGTGCTGATCCCTAGGCTGCCTGTGTCTTTGCTGAGCTCCATTTTTTTTTTTTTTTTTTTTTTTTTGGTGTTTACTTTTAATACACATTGAGGAAATGCTCTGTTGAGTTGTTCGTCCAGCCAGTCACTGGCCAAAACTGCAACCCACAAATAAGATAAAATGTTGTTTAACGTACACCGTGAAGGGCACAACATTTTAAACCCCCAAATAACAATGGTAGGATTGCTGTTTGTTTCCTGCTAAATACAGTACAACTAATTCTACTAAAAAAAAGCCCTCATATGGCTACATTGATGGAAAGTAAATGCAACAATGAAAATTTTTTTTTTTTTGGCACTAATGTAGTCAAACTCTATACGGTTGTCATATCAAAAAATGCAAAAATATCCTCACTCTTGACTGGAAAACCCAAGTAAAATGACAGTGCTGCTAAGCTGTTGTTTTTTTCCTTAGGATATCCAAATAAAATCTGAGCATTACAAAGATCTTATGAAGCCTGAAGATCTGGTATATCTTACTTCTGATTCTCCTGAAGTACTCCATGACCTAGACGAAACCAAAGCTTACATTATTGGAGGCTTAGTAGATCATAACCATCACAAGGTAAACCTAATGAGGCAGATTTATTAAACTGTCTAAACAAAAACTTAGTTTCTCATTGCAAACAATTGGAATGTAGTTTTCATTTATCAGGGGCCAAATACAAAATGAAAGCTGTGGGTGGTTACTATGGGCAACTAAGTCAATTTTGCTTTTAGACAGAGCGTATGTTTAGCATCTTCTTCTTATCCAGAGGACAATCTTTGGTTTCGTAGAAACTACTTTTCATCTGCTATTTAGCTAACTTTTTGCCTACTGCAGGTTTAACCCCTAGGCAAACTGCTATTTGGGCACAGAAGGGAGTAAGCGCCATGTGGTTTTTGGAGCACAGATTTAGACAGTTTGGTTTTTGGACGTTATGCCACTTTTGCAGAGCCTTGAAGTGCCAGCTACGTGGAATCCCCTGACTTGTGACCCCATTTTGGAAACGACACCGCTGAAGGAATTTATCCATGGGTACAGTGACCCCCAAGTGTTGCTATAATTTATTTTCCAGAAATGAATACGCAGCTGATGGTGAAATGAAAAAATGGCAGTTTTTCCAGAAATACGTCATTTCATTGCATAATGTGTTGTGCCCAGCTTGTATCAGAGACGAACGGTCCAAAAGCTGTTGTGCCTGGGATAACCATTTAACAGTTTTTGGAGGTTGTGTCTCTGCTGACATAAGCTGAGCACAATATATCGAGCACTGAAATGGCGTATCTCTAGAAAAATTGCAATTTTCACTTTTCATTATCAGCTGCGCATTCATTTCTGGAATTAATGCAACGCTCAGGGGTTAAAAATGCTCGCTACACCACTTGATAAAGCCCTTCAGTGGTGTAGTTTCCAAAATGGGCTCACATGCCTGCGGATTTCACTTTACTGCTATTCAGGGGCTCTGCAAACGTGGCATGACGTCCAAAAACCAAACTGTGCCCCAAAAACCAAAATGTGCTCCTTCCCTTCTGTGCTCAGCTGTGCCAAACTGGCAGTTTATACCCACATATGGCATTAAGTACGTTATCCTGGGTACACCAGTGTCATACATGTGGGCATAATCTGCCGTTTGGGCACACAGCAGGGTGCAGATGTCAATGTGTTTGGAGCGCAGGTTTAGATTGTTGGTTTTTGGACGCCATGTCACATTTGCAGAGACCCTAAAATTGCCCCTACAAAATGGGGTCAATTCTTGGGGAATTCCAATTTACTGTCACCTCCAGGGCTTTGCAAAAACAGCATGGCCTTCAGAAAATCCCTCTAAATCTATACTCCAAAAGCTAAAAAGCGTAGTGCTCCTTCCCTTCTGAGCCCTGCTGTGTGCGCAAGAAGCAGTTTACGCCCTCATATACAACTTTTTTGTACCCGGGATAGCCCGCCCACTTAATAGTTTTAGGAGTGCATGTCTCTGATACAAAGTGGATGCAACGTATTAGGCACTGAAATTTAATATTTCTTGAAAAACTTCAATTTTCACTTTGTACATTAATTTTTGGGAATCACTCTTAGGCTCAAAATGATAATACCCCTTTAGAAATTCCTTAAGGGGTTTAGTTTCTAAAATGATATCACAATGGAGGGTTTTCCATTGTATTAGTATTTTAGGGGCTCTGCAAATGTGGCATGGCACCTGAAAACTATTCCAGCAAAATCTGCTCTCCAAAAGCCAAATGGCACTCTTCATTCTGAGCTCCATGTTTATGACCACATATGAGGCATTTCCGTTTTCAGGAGAAATTGTTTAACAAACTGTGGGGTGTGTTTTCTCTTTTAACCCCTTGAAAACTTTTGGGATAAAGTGTCGTTTTAGAATTTTTCAGTTACACATCCCTATGTTAATAAAATCTGTGAAATGGCTGTGGGGTCAAAATGCTCACTATATCCCTTGATGAATTCTGTCGGGTGTAGTTTCCAATATGGAGTCCCTTTTGGGGGCTTTCTATTGTATTAGTACTTTAGGGGCTCTGCAAATAAGACATGGCACCTGAAAACTATTCCAGCAAAATCTTTTTTTCAAATACCAAGTTTCGCTCTTTCGCTTCATGCGCTGCCGTGTGCCCACACATCAGTTTACACCCACATGTGGGGTATTTCTGTGCTCGGGAGAAATTGCAAAACAAACTGTGAGATGCATTTTCTCCTTTAACCCTTTGTGAATGTGTTAATTATAGGCATAAATGAATGTATTAGTGGAAAAAAATGAAATGTATCTGTCTGAAAAGCAGAGAAAATTTTAATTATTTATTTTTTGTTCAAATGTCCTATAAAAAAAAAAAATATATATATATATATATATATATATATATATATATATATATATAATTTTTTTTATTTTATAAATAAATACAAAAATATTGATGAAAGTTTACCACTAACATGAAGTAGAATGTGTCACGAAAAAACACTCAAAATTACTTGTCTAAGGCTAGGTTCACACCTGTGCCCGTTCTCCGTTCGCGTATTCAGTCCCCAAATCTGCTTGAAAAATACGGAGAGAAAAGTCCTGCAAGCAGTGCTTTTCTCTACTCATTTTTCTGGCGGAAACCAGTGGACCCCATTATAGTCTATGGGGTCCGCAGGTAACCGCTTTTTAAGCGGATTGGGTTTCTGTTTTTCGGGTCCCCAAGCGGACCCGCAGAACGGAAACCCTAACGTAGGTGTGAACCTAGCGTTAGTTAACGTGCCTCAAAGTTTTATTGCGATATTAAGTGACATGTCAGTTTTGAAAAATGAGGCCTGGTCCTTAAGGCCCTTTTAGGCTGTGTCCCAAGAAGTTAATAAACCATAACTGAACTAAGAGTTATGATTTGTATATGATATGAAAATGTGAACTTTTGCAGGGTATAACTTATAAACAAGCCTTGGAACTTGGAATCAGCCATGCTCAGCTGCCTCTGGGGAGTTTTGTGAAGATGAATAGTCGCAAAGTTCTAGCAGTGAACCATGGTGAGACTCCTCATATTTGATTCTGACAAACTATATTACTGCCTGTATTTGTGTTTATTTTTAGATTTTTTTTTTTTTTTTTTTTTGGCTCAAAGACCTAAGGCAATATTTGTTCCTTGAGCTTTATAGTCAAAGAAACATTATTTTGTAGAGAGACAAATCTTGTAATTTGCCATTACAAGACAATGATAGCATATCACTTTGGGACACCCACCTATCTCATTAAATATTGTTTGGCTGCTGTAAACGGATAGGTGTTCTCTCTCCTCTCTTCTCCTCTCTCTCCTCTCTTCTCCTCCTTCTCTTCTCCTCTCTTTTCTCTCTCTCTCTCAAGCAGTGTAAGCATGTTGGACTGTTTTCAGAAATCCCGTAGACCTAAACAAGTCACATGTGGCCACCTCTCCATTCGTAGTAGCTTCTGCACAGAGGTTCCTCTGTAAAACATCTATGGTATATCCTTTGGTTATGGCATAAATGTCCAAAATGAAAAAACCTCTTCAATAGTTGGCTTTAGTAAGGCCACATAATGTCTAAAGTACAAGTAGAGCACAAATAGTAACCATTTGGGTTTCTACTTTCACATTTCCAAGGGCCTTTTGTATTATGGAATCAGTTGCAACTTTTCTGCTTTTTTTTTTTTTTTTAAATTTCATCCTTCACCATTAGAATAATGGCCACAGGGTGTGCACCTGGACAGAAAAGGGCCAGCAGCAGAACTTCTTGCTCTAGCATCATGAAAGGAGTTATGTTAGGTTCACACTAGTTTTCAGGTTCTCGTCCATTGGGTCCACATGGGGACCGCTTAAAAAGTGGTTACACACGGAAACCATTGACCCCATAGACTATCATGGGATCCGCCCTGTTTCTGCCGCTTTTATACTGAAATCAGTGGAGAGAAAAGTCTTTGCAGGACTTTTCTCTCCACCATTTTTAAGCAGATTCTATGGAAAATCCCACACTAGTGTGAATCCAGCTTTAGGGGGAAATTCTTATCTCCTTACCACTTTCTCTTACATTGATGGTTCAGTGAACATAATATAGGAGATCCAGGGACACTGGACTGCAAATACAGGGCATTATATTGCTAAAAATACCCCTGACAAAGAAAAAGCGAAATCTGACTACAATCAGGAAATCAGCTGGCTGTTGTCTATGACTAACATCCCATCAGCAATAACACAAGCAGTTAATCAGAAGTAAATATACTCACCCTACACCCACTGTGAGCTGTCAGGAGCTGCAGACTCCGCTCTGTGCAGTGTACAGTGTTTCTATAAATGGACCTTCCTTAGTAACAGGAAGTGAACAGGAAATTAAGGCGAAAGTGGCAGGAACTTTAGAGAAGTTTTTCAGTCAGAAAACGGCAACGTTTTTAAAGTGCATTATTTTTTGGTTCAGAATCACATGCTCTATTAAATGAGACTAAGTTGTCTGAAAGTTAGTTACCATAAGTCCCTGCAATAGGAACAGGATAAAAAGAGGGACATAATATTTTTGGGTATAATATGTAGGGGGAGCCCAGTCCAAAGTTTGAGGCCCATAGTACTCTAGTTAAACAACTGTTAAAAATCTTAACACAGTAACATAGTAGATGGGGTTGGAAGAAGATACAGGTCCAACCTATAGCCCTACAGGCTTGATCCACAGGACTTCTCAGTAGAATAAAATTCATAAAATACCAGGATCAACATGTCTTCTCTCAAAATCTAATACCTGTGTAATATTTTTCCTTTCAAGCAAGGCTTCCAGGGCCTTCTTGAACTTGTACAATGAATCTACCATTACAGCATCCTATGGCAGTGAGTTCCATAGCGTCACTGTTCTTACATTAAAGAATTCCCATCTATGATGATGGTGAAATGTTCTTTCCTCTAGGAGTAGAGGATGTCGCTGGTCTAGGAAAAAAACATCATTTAGTAAGGTCTTTGTACATGTCCCTTCATGTATTTGTGATTAAATCTTCCCGTAGCAGTCTTTTTTTTCTAAACTTTTTGTTTACATGAGATGTGTAGTCTTAACAACAGTATCTTAGATGCTTTTAGCAACATATTACTGTAACAAATCAAACTGTTTTATCTTCTCATAAAGACCATTTTTAGTTTTTACATCCACTTTCCAGAACGTGGGATCTCTTTCCTTATCTTTCAATAAGATTGCTACACAACCCTGTTAAATTTAGCCTCAGTGATGTAACTTATCACTTTCTTGCAGTCTTTGAGATAATACTTTCTTTCCTGGAGAAAAAAGACTGGAAGGAAGCCTTTTTCTCTGTTCTACCGCAGCGTAAAGGAGCAATGCCCATTGACGGAGCATCTGAAGCTACTGCAGAAGTATCATCTGCTCAGGAAGATGGGGAGTCAGACAGTGATTCTGAGCTTGGACATCACATAGTGCACACAGAGTCAAGAGAAAAAGAAGATAAGGAGGACAGTTGACATGTTATGAATTTTTATTTCTTTTTGTACAGAATGTAAATATTTTTCAAGAAAGCTTTTAATTTGCTTCTTTTTAGTTTACTGGCAACCAACATTGTTCATAGTAAGAAAATACTTTCAATGTTTCTGGACATTTTTCTAAGGTCTATTGGAGAGCGTTCACAAAGATTCATTAGTTATTTTTATTTAATACAAACTGTTAACAAATAAACAAATCAAAATAATATTAGACTCAGTAATTCAGACACCTTTATTGTAACTGAAAAATTAAATAATTTCAAAGAGGTTGTGTAGGTCTTTGAAAATATGGCTGCTTTCTTCTTCTCAGGAAGTGACATCATGCTATTGGTCACATGACCATGCTCCAGCTCAGTCCCATTCATTTTAATTACAAAACTACAACTTTTTAATGCTAGAAAGCTGAAGTAGAAGGATATGCGGTGAAGTACTTTTTAGTTTTACTGATTAGAAAAAGAGAGCTTTTCAACGATTATAAAAAAAAAAATAAATGAATAAATAAAAATCTGCTTTACGGAACCTGCTGCCTGCCACATGTTATGTAACATTGCACTGACAGTCAGGCCCATATATTCCCATTTTTATTAATTTCACAATCACTGCACTATGTACAGGCCACCTAGTATATAAACATCTGCAGGAGCATCCTACAATTCAATCCCTTACATCTAACAATGCAAGGCTCACATGATATCACAGATGTTTTTTGTATTTTTTTTTTTTTTATTTAAGATTAATACTCAATTTATCTCTCGCCATATTCTCATTTTACTTGGGTATGAGCCAGAGATATTAAACAATATTGCTACTGATTATAATAACTCTTATCCACTAGAAGACTGAAAATGCTTGTGTAGCTTTTAAGGCAGTATTCTGGGCCAAAACCATTAACTAGATTTAAAAAAATATATATATATAATATTAGTGGATTTATACTTCTTTTCCCTGCTGCATCCACTTCTGGTTTTGGCTAAAAAAAAAAAAAAAAAAACTAAAAAAAATCTTACTCCAAACTGCATTAAAAACTGTATGCATGTTTATAGTTGGAAGATGCTAAAACTATATATAAAAAAAAAAAAAAACTCAATCAGAGCCTTGTCAGTTCAGAACTGAAATGACTGGATCATTTTTGAAGAGTAAGTGAGGTGGACTATGTTTGTCTTTTGAGATCACATCTTTTAAACAGCCTATTTAGGCTGGGTTCATTTCAGTTTTCTGTTGCATTATAGGAACAGGAAAAAAAAATGAGAGCAGTGATGGATCTGTCACGTGACCGACACTAACAGAGAAAAAGGGAATAATTGCATTTCCACCACTTCTTGCTAGACAAAGTAGTGCAGCATGCTGTGCCAAATTGTCCATAATCTGTGACCTGTGACAGTGGCTCCTAACAGAACCTTCAATGTAGATGTGAAGCCAGTCTTATTTGATTAATCTATATTTTAAAATTTTGTGAATATTTTCTCATTGTTGCCAAGAAATATATTTATGGCCCTAACAGATGGAGCTTTTTGTTTGCAATCTTAATTGGTATATTCTACGTACTGTTTAATACAGTTGAGGCAAGTGTATAGTTGAGGCAAGTGTATACTGGCCAAACATGCCAAAGAGACACTCTTTTGGGGTGCTTTTTTAAATGATTGATTATAAACATGCTAAAAATATATTGTATGAAAATTTTCCAACATTCAAGTCCAACATAAAAAAAATTACTGCCTTTTCTAAAAGAAATAGTAGGGGAGAATGTCTCTGCATATGTTATGCCAAGTCTGTACAGCAGTGCATGGAGGCTGAGTCCATACAGGGTCATTTGCATGAATCATTTTTGCATCAGTCTTTTTACCATAGGTGTTTTCTATGGGATATCCTTTAAAACACGAGAACCAAGTGTATGTGTGTGTATCTATTTGTTTAAAGTGTAACTCCCATATTTATTTCTTTTTTTTGCTATTGTCAAGGGGTGTTTGGTAACCATTTTTATAATTCACTGTAAAGGAATTATCTACTGTAAATTCCTTTTTTATTATAAAACAGGCTGTAACATTCTCCCTAGCAACCATCTAACTGAGCTGTTTGTAGGGGAAATGCATACACAGTGGTATTGTAAATTTGCAGAGCTAAAACACCTAGAAAAATGGTTCTGGTATCATCAAGCTGAGATTGAAGTACTAGATGTAAAAGAATTAGAGATATCACTAGTTAAAAACACAGTTGGGAATTTGAACTTAATATGCAGCAGATTATATTGCATATTAAATCACATTTTCTAGGTGGCATAAAACCGGAGATACAGCCATTTGAAGTGACTATCCCACTTTAGTAAATGCTTCAGCTCTATATGCAGGTGTACAGACAGTCATCCTGGTAATGCTTGCTTAGCTACAAAATCTGGGCTCTGAGAGCACTGTCTTATATTAAGTCATTATTCCTGACAGGGTATATGAAACTGGGTTTTCTAAAGAGGACAACCCTGTTAAAAGAGAGAACATAGTGAAGATCTGGTCTGCAGGTTTAGGTATGCTGGAAGATCTTGCACATCTGCTTTGCGAAGATGGGATTATGGACTTCATAAGTGTGTCATGCATCAGAGCTGAAACCATAAAATATATGTATTAACATGTTACCTACAAATCAGGTAAAACCTATGACTTAAAATCTACACAATATTTTTTTAGAATTTCTCTTTAGTAATCATCTTTGTTGCTGTAAAAGAGGATATATCCAGAATAAATGAATTCTGTGACATCCCCTATCTGAATCGGTATCAATCAGATATCCATGATTATCCCATTGAATATGCTTTTATGCTATATTGAGGGTACAAATACCATCAGACTAAAATTTTACAGCATCCCAATAATTGCATCAATTTGTAGATCTTTCCATTCAAGGTAACGGCATAGATCCTAAGAATTTCTGACTTGCCACTGTGATAATCTAAATGAATAGTTATACATATCTTAAAGTAAAGTAGTTATCCAGCATTTTAGAATTGTAGGCATATGCTTAGAATAGATTCAATATTAGATCAGTGTGGGTCTGACCCAACACTCCTACTGATCAGCCATTTTAACGCCTTCCTGCCGGAGTAATTTTTTTTATTTTTGTTTTCGACTTCCCACTTTCCAAACCCCATAACTTTATTTTTCTCAAATGCCCTCCATGACAACACCACAGGAGGTTGTATCTCCTCCCACTATTAGGGACAGGAAAAGCAAACAAGAGGTTAAATAGCCCCTCCTCCTCCTCCCTCTTCAGTGTTTTTTCCTGTCCCTATTAGTGGGCAGACAAGAGGTTTGGAGCATACTTACCCGGCAGAGTGGGGTCCAGTGCGGCTGTCCCGGAAGTAATTTGTCCTGTTCTCTCCTTAGAGAGAGGAGAAGGTAATTATTCCTGCCTGTTTATGGTAAAAAAAAAAAAAAAAAGTGGGGCGTACAGAATAATAATAAACTTGAAGCCACTAAACAATTACATAGTTTATCATCGTTTCAAGATGGAATCAGTAAAGTCCATAATTTCCCTGGTAGGGCAGGACCATTTTATGGCCACCATCGACTTTCAGGATGCATACTATCACATCCCTATTCATCCTCTCAACCAAAAATTTTTAAGGTTTGCAGTCCACCATTTTCAGTTTCGGGCTCTCCCCTTTGGAATATCATCAACCCCAAGGCTATTTACGAAGGTGATGGTGGAAGTAGTAGCTTTTCTAAGGAAAAACAATCTGATAGTGGTCCCTTATCTAGGCAACCTCTTAGGGTGAGTTCACACTTGCGGCGGCACTCCGTCCTCTGCGAATCCGACCCAAATGTCGGAAAACCGGATAGGGACTGGATAGGGAAAGGTTTGCGACGCTTTGCTTAAAAAACAATTCATTTGAATGGGTTTTTAAAGCAATGCGAAGATGTGCGCTTACACACTCTGCGCAGCGAAGCCGTTTTTTTTCGTCGGACTACATGTCCGACTTTGTTTCCGACGAAAAAAACTCTTCGCGGCGCAGAGAGTGTAAGCGCACACCTGTGCATTGCTTTAAAAACCTATTCAAGTGAATGGGTTTTTAAGCAAAGCGTCGCAAGCCTTTCCCTATCCAGTTTTGCGACATTTAGGTCGTATTCCCGGCGGTCGGAGTGCCGCCGCAAGTGTGAACCAACCCTGAGTGGTAACTCAGTCTTTTTCTCTTCTCCAGTATCACGTTCAGATAGTGTGTCAGAATTGACAAAAAATAGGATGGGTAATAAATTGGGAGAAATCCAATATAGTCCCAAGGTATCGCAAGATTTTTCTGGGTATCCTGCTTGATTCCCGTCTGCAGATGTCCTTTCTCCCTCCAGACAAGATAGTGGCTCTAAAGTACAAGGTTGCTACCTTTCAAAGGAAAACAAAGGTATCTATAAGGGAGGCAATGTCTGTACTGGGGTCTATGACCGCTTGTATCCAGGCGGTTCCCTGGGCTCAAGCACATTCAAGAGTTCTTCAGTCCTTGATACTATCAAGTTGGGAGAAGAGTCAGCTGTCATTAGACAAGATGATCTATGTGTCTCACAGTGTAAAAGTCTCCCTACAATGGTGGAGGAAGAGCTCAAATTTACAGCAAGGAATTCCTTGGAACCCCTCTCCAGTAATTCAGATTATTACAGATGCAAGCAGATTGGGTTGGGGAGCAACCCTTTCTCAGAGATCATTTCAGGGGGCATGGCCTGCGGCTCTCCACAGCCATTCCTTGAACTTCCTGGAGCTCAAGGCAGTTTGGGAAGCCCTAAAAGCAACCAGACCATTGATAAAAGACTCTCATGTCAGGATATTGTCAGACAATATGACAGCAGTGGCATTCCTGCTCCACCAGGGAGGTACTCAAGGGCGGGACCTTCAGGCTCTCTCAGCTCAGATATTTGTCTGGGCAGAGACACCTAAAATCCATCTCTGCTCTCCATCTAAAAGGTTCTTCAAACCGTCAAGTGGATTTTCTCAGCAGGAAACATCTAAATCCAGGAGATTGGAGTCTAAAGACAGAAGTTTTCCAGCTGGTTTGTCAGATCTGGGGAATTCCAGAGGTGGACTTATTTGCCAATCGTCAAAATGCGAAGGTTCCTCAGTTCTTCTCACTCAACCCAAGCGAAGCTTGTCTAGGGGTAGATGCCCTTTCCCACAGCTGCGATTTCACTCTGGCATATGCTTTTCCTCCACTTCCTTTACTTCCAAGGGTTCATCAAAGTGAATCTGAGGGTCATTCTAATAGCCCCAGTATGGCCCAAGAGAGCTTGGTTTGGGCTCCTAAACAGTCTCAAAATAGCAGATCCATTGGTACTCCCATTACTTCCAGACCTTCTACATCAAGGTCCAATATTTCATCCAGATCCTCAGAAACTCCAGTTAGCAGCCTGGCTTCTGAAATCTCTATTTTGAAATCAAGAGGACTGTCTGAGTTGGTTATTCAAACCTTCCAGGCGGCGAGGAAGAAAGTTACCCATGCTATCTATAGTAGGGTGTGGAAGAAATTCATTTCCTGGTGTGGCAGTAGTGTTCCTGATATCAACCATCCGAATATAGCAAAAATCTTAGATTTTTTTGCAAGCAAGTCTGGATAAGGGTCTAAAACCTAGTACTTTGAAGGTACAAGTATCAGCCCTTAGCAGTTATTTTGATTCTGACTTAGCTAACCATCGCTGGGTTAAGAGATTTTTTAGTGGGGCCTGCAGGCTTCTCCCAGGGAGAAAGGTTTTACTTCCACAGTGGTATCTCAATATAGACCTTAAAGCACAGGTGTCAAACACAAGGCCCGCGGGCCGAATCCGGCCCGCTGCCTTCTGTTATCCGGCCCGGCACTTATCTGGCCTGCAGGGCCGCGGCATTTTTTATTGTCTATGTAATGTAAACCAGCCCAGGACAGCTCGCTTAAAAAAAAACAAAGCTGCGCGATACCAGTCCTGGGCTGGTTTACGAGACCTCTGCATGTCAGCGCAGACGGCGATGCAATGACGTCATCGCGCCTCCTACGCTGACACGCAGACGTCGCAGACAAGAAGAGGAGGAGGAGGCGGCTGCATGAAGGCATCGCAGGTAGGTGAAATAAGTTTTTTTATATATATAAATAGGCCGTTGCCTGCTGGAGTATCCCTGGCACGTAACGGCCTATTTACTTATCGATCCCCGCTGCTTGTCGTGGCCGCCCCCGCTTCCCCTTCTGCTATGGGACGCAGAAGCGGCCGTGTGCAGGAGCGGGGATGGTAAGTGAGGCCGCGGCCGGCGAACCCCATCAAATACTACTATTATTATACTCCGGGGTCTTTTCAGACCCTGGAGTATAATAATCGGAGACCCAGGGGAGGTGATAAACATAAAAACCATTGTTACTCACCTCTCCAGCGATCCGATGTTGCTCCCAGCCGGCTTCGGCCTTCTTTGGTGATGTCGCAGGCGTCACGTGAGCCAGCCCGACGTCATTATGTCGCGACGCCGGTCTGTGCGATATTGAAGAAGGCCGAACGCAGGGAGAGAACCGGAGCCCAGGTAAGTAACACTGGTTTTTATGTTTGTCACCACCCATCTCCAATCATCTTTTCAGACCCCAGAGTATAATAATAGTTCATGGGTGAGGGGTCACTATGGGACATAATACCATGTGCAGGGGCCACTATGAAGCATAATACCAATGCAGGGGCCACTAAGGAGCATAATACTGATTGCAGGGGCCACTATGGAGCATAATAACGTGTGCAGTGGCCACTATGGAGCATAATACCGTGTGCAGGGGCCGCTGTGGGGCGTAATACCGTGTGCAGAGGCAACTATAGAGCATAATACCGTTTGCAGGGGTAAACTGTATTTGTATAGTGCTTAATTTTTGATATATTCAGAAAAGGATGAGGATAGTATGTAACATGCTTTTTAGGATTTAACAATACATTATGTTAAAGGGCTGATTGTAACAGTAGTAATGTACAAATGTAACTACTCCTTAATAGCTCGCTTAACTGTTAAGGAGAAGTTACTTTTATACATGTGTAAAATAATCTTGGCCCTTCAAGGTACCCCGTGAGGCTGAAGTGACCCCCGGAGAAAATGAGTTTGACACCCCTGCCTTAAAGGGAGTCTATCATTCGCAAAAACTGTTTTAAGCTAATGGCAATTAGGCCATTCTTGTCCTACCTTTCCTTGTTTTCTTCTCCCAGTCGATTCCAAGATAATTTGTTTCTTCATGTATGTAAATGAGCACCACGGCGCACCTGGGGCGTACCTTCTCTTCTGCGAGCACCCATCGCGTCATCACTTCTACCGCCCCTTCGGCCGTTGTGGTGACTCCCCTCTTGGCCTTCTTCTTACTTCTCACTCTCAGCGAATTTTCGCAACTGCGCAATTGGGCCACCATTTTCGGGTGGTCTGTCACAAGAGCGTGGCAGAGCCAATTGCGCATGCGCAGTTGCGAAAATTTGCTGAGAGCGAGAAGTAAAAAGAAAGAATGACAAGAGTGGAGTCACCGCAATGGCCGAAGGGGCGGTAAGAGGTGATGACGCGATGAGTGCTCGCAGAAGAGAAGGAACGTCCCGGATGCTCCGTGATGCTCATTTACATACATGAAGAAACTAATTATCTTGGAATCGGCTGGGAGAAAAAAACAAGGAAAGGTAGGATAAGAATGGCCTTTTTAAAGGCTATTCCAACTTGTCATTAGCTTAAAACTGTTTTTGCGAATGATAGACTTCCTTTAAGGGCCTAACACTGCATCCCTTTGAGCCAATCGCTGAGGCTAATATAAAAGAACTGTCCTGGAAAGCGGCTTTTTTGGTTGCCATAACATATGCCAGCAGAGTTAATGAAATTCAGGCTCTCTCTATCAGAGAACCTTTCCTAAAAATTTTAGAGGACAGACCCTACTTTTTTTTCCAAAAGTGGTTTCCGATTTTCATATGTCTCAGGAGATCATTCTTCCTTCCTTTTGTCAACATCCGTCTAATAGGAGGGAAGAATCGTTTCATAGGCTAGATGTCCGTAGAACTATCATTTCCTATCTGAAAGCCTCTTCAGGCTGTAGAAAGGATGAGAATCTTTTTGTTCAGTTTTGTGGCCCTAACAAGGGGAAGACACTGTCAAGGAAATCCCTTGCTAGTTGGATTAATAATGCAATTTGTAAGGCCTGTTTGTGTCAGGGTTTATCTCCCCCGAAACACCTTAAAGCTCATTCTACCAGAGCCATGTCCATTTCTTTGGCTGAAAGGGCGGATGCCTCCTTAGACCAGATCTGGAGAGCCGCTACTTGGTCTTCGGTCCATACATTTACCAAACATTATAGATTGGACCTTTCTCGTGCGTCGGACCTCTCCTTTGGAAGGAAGGCCCTGCAGGCAATAATCCCCCCCTCAGAGTAGTTATCTGGAATTCCTCCTGTGGTGCTGTCATGGAGGGCATTTGAAAAAATAGAATTAGTACTTACCGGTAATTCGGTTTCTGGTAAGCCCTCCATGACAGCACCCTGATTTCCCTCCCATTAACTAGACTATATTTAGTTTAGGGTATACTAATAGTGATCATCTGGAATACACTGAAGAGGGAGCAAGGGAAGGAACTATTTAACCTCTTGTGTGCTCTTCCTGTCCCTAATAGTGGGAAGAGATACAACCTCCTGTGGTGCTGTCATGGAGGGCTTACCAGAAACCGAATTACCGGTAAGTACTAATTCTATTTTCCGTTCACAGAGCCGTATGAGGGCTTAATGCTTGTGGGAGAAATTGTTCTTCAGAAAAGTACAATTTATTATTCTGTACAATGTACTGGGAAGCTGGAAAAAAATTCTGAATTTGGTGGAATTGGAGAAAAAGTGCATTTGTGCAACTTTCTTATGGGCTTCATTTTTACAGCGTTCACTCTGCGGCCAAAATGACATGTCACCTGTATTCTATGTTTCGGTACGATTCTGGGAATACCAAATTTGTATAGTTTTATGTACATTTTAACCCTTTAACAAAAATACAAAACTTTTTCTAAACATCTCTAATTTGACATGTATAACTTTTCCCATTTTCGTGTACGGGGATGCATAGGGTGTCTTTCTCGCTTATTTCACTAGGGGACACAGCACCATCGGTATAGACCTGGCCACTAGGAGGCTGACACTAGGAGAATGAAAAGCTGTCTTCTCCGCCTCTGGGTTATACCCTTCTCACAGACTCTGTGCAGTCAGTTTAAATCTAGTGTCTGTAGGAGGCAGACACGACCTGACTCATGTCTTTCTGTCTTGCATTGTTTTTTTCTTTCAAGTGCAGAGGGGTCCTCAGTATGTATGACACACTAGTGGTACCCCCTCTGCGGGCGCAGCGCTCTACAAAAGAGCACCTTGCTGGTCACCAAGTCCCCACTCCCCACTCACCACATAGGTGGACAGATTGCCGTTGACCCCACTCCCACGTGCGAAGTACATTGAGGGGGTGACCCTGCGGTGCCTGAAGACACCAGACAGGGGAGTATTAGAAGATGGGTGAGTATGACAATCCCCCCTTCCCCCCTCATCCCCCTCCCCGGGTGTCCTTTTGGGGCTCCTACATGGGTTCCCATGTCCTCAGCCTACCTTCACCCTCTCCCTGGGGCCATGGGGGCTTTCTTGTATGGGGGGAGCCACTTTAGTGAATTAGCCCCTTTTTTCCCTGGGGCTCCTGGGGTTTTTCATGCCGCTCACCGAGCGGCTTCTGTTCGGGGCAGGAGGCAGGCCTTCCAGACCCTTCGGATGGCATCCGTGTCGGCGGCACACTTCCGCCAGCCGCATTTCTACTAGGCCTGCTCCTTTCCCGGACCTCCAAACTCCTACTAGGCCTTCCTTTTGGCCAGGGGGCAGTCCTGGGGTGGTCTCCTTCCTCTGCCTATTCCCTTAACACTGGAACTCCAGGAGGAGGGCCTTTTGCTCTCCTCAGAGAAAAATGTAATCTTTATTTTTCTGTTCTGCTGCTGTTTTCTCAGGCTCTTTTTTTCCTGGAGAGACATAACCCCTGGGGATCTTTCTCTGCACAGCCTACTCTACAGCATTCGGCATTAGGACATGCTTCCAGTGGTCTGGTAGGTTAACCAGATGTGCAGAGCAATTTCGCCCCCACCCCCAGTCCCGCAATGTTTATATTTGCGTCCGCTATAACATATTACCATGCAGCTGGTCTGAGCCCATCTGTCCTCTCTGCCTTCCGGTGCTCTCCTCACAGCACATACACTAAGATTGGAACGAAGCTGAGAGGGTTAGCAGGCCCCTGCACAAGGATGCCACGCATGAAGCGTTAAAACCTAAGCTCAGCCATGTGGTCCCGGCCCCTCTCCGGCAGTTTTTTCTTCCTGGATTGGGTGGCCTCCCTTACCCATAGACACTCTTGCCAGACTTAACTAGTCTGAGGTGGAACCTTTGGAACGGCTGCCTTTCCAGATTGCTGCTCAGTCGGCATCTTCTAGGCCCCCCCCTAGGCATCCACATCATTCCATTTCTAGGAGCCATCCTTGCATAAGGACCAGGATATCGTCCTACAGGCCAGGGTCCTCCTTCCCTTCCTCTCCAGATAAGGCCACAGCTCACAGCTCGACTCCGACAGGTGGAAATATGTCTCCTCCTGTACGGTCTGGTTCTATTGGGGACGCCTCTGACTGAAGTATTAGCTAGGCACATTCATATCTACTGCTACGCAGGAGCTCAGACGTGCGGTCAGAGAGACTCTACAAACCTCAGAGGACCTGGACCCTATTTGTCAAGAGGACATCTCTTTCCACCACAGTCACTGCCCTCCTCTGGCCTCCCCCAATCTTGGGGCATGGTCCATATCGTAATGGAATAATGCCGTCACCCACACCGTCTGGAAGTCAGACGTCCTTTTTTCCAGACAAGTATATCTCCATGTGGTCGGAACCCCCCCCCGCGGTGGACCCCATGATAGCTCGGCTCTCCCAGGCTACTATCCTGCCTTTAGAAGAGGACTCAGTCTCCCTCTGCAATCCTCTGACTAAGGGTGGACTCTCCCTCCGCTGGAGCTGCTATGGCGGCCTTCGTAACGACTGGTTCCTCCCTGCGACCTTCATTTGTGCCTTCTTGGTCATCTAGGCCTGCATTTTCTGGGCTATACAGCTCCATAGGGGTCCCATATGTCAAGTGGTTAGGATTCCTGGTTTTCTCCCCAGGCAGCCCAGATTCAGCTCCCGGTATGGGATCCACCAGGGCTATCAGCTGCTGGTCTAGCAAATCCTGAATGCCTCCAGTTTTTTTGTGCGATGCTTCCCTGAAGCAGCTCACCGTTCTGTCTAGGAGGCTGCCTATGCTATGGCAATTCGCTGTTCCTTTTGCATCCGTTCATGCTGTATCCTCTAGATGGTTGTGGCCCGCCCCTTTCCTTGGGAATTTCGGGTCGGCCTTTTTGTTAAGACCCTGTCTAATCCTTCTCTGTGGCTATAGGAGGTGTCCTAGCACATGCCTCCCTCCTCCAGCCGCTCTCTGCTTCTGTGCTCCTTTTGTGGCTCCTCCTTCTCGTTGCAGAGGTCAGTCTTCCGGGGACTCGCACTCCGAGTAGCCCTCTCTTCTAGACAAGATCTCCTGGCAATCTTGTTCTGAGCCTCCCAGGTTTTTACCTCTTCCAAGCCCTTCTCTGCTTGAGGTCTTCCCCCTCTCGGGTGGGGGTACAGCTGCTCTCTTTCCCAGAGACCTGGATTGCCAGCACTTACTTCTCCTGGGTCCGAGAGGTGGTGTATACCAGCTACCCATCGAGTTTTCCTCCATTCTAAATGGAAATTTTTTTTTTCTCCAGGCCGCCTCCAACAGAGTGTCATTGTTCCCGTTTCAGGAAGGACGGCTGTCTTCGTCCCATCCTGGACCTGAAGAGGCTTCACAGGTTTGTCCATATCCACGGGTTCCGCATGAAACCCTGTGGTTGGTGGTGGCATCCCTGGTGACTGGCGACTTCCTGTCGCCCATCGACTTTCCTGACGCTCTCTTCCCTGAATTTTTCAAGGTGATGGGGACTCTTCTAACCTTCCTCCGTTCCAAAGGAGCTGCCGTGATTATGACTTGGATGTCCTTCGGGTGCAGCTCTCTCCAGGATAGACTTTCTGACCAGCTTGCGGATCACCTGGCCCCCTGATCAGGCGTGTCCCACCTTTGAAGGATCCCTCCATATTCTCTTTGCTTCTTCCTGCAAGTCCTGGGCACGATGGTCTTTACCTTTGACGCTCTCCCTTGGCACCGTTCCACTCGAGCCCTTGCTATTGGCTTTTCTGGTCCGCTGGCACTAGTCTCAGTCCAGCTCAACTGCCTGTCTCTCCTGCCCTCCTGGGTTCGCTGAGAGCTTCTTCGTTGGCTCTCCTCTTCAGGGGAATTCCTTCTCCTCATCCTTTGGCAGGTTATCCCTGCGCCGCCAGTCTTCTGGCTGGGGAGCGGTCTTCAGTGCCTTGACCGTTCAGGGCCTGTGGTCCAAAGCGGAGTCCTCCTCCAGATCTTCCTCTGGAACTGGGGGCCATCTTCCTGGCCCTGTCTTATTGGACCTCTCTCCCAAGGGCGTCCAGTCTGAGTCCAGACCGACATCTCTCCGCGGTTGCCTGCTT
Source organism: Leptodactylus fallax (assembly GCA_947044405.1). Taxonomy (NCBI): domain Eukaryota; kingdom Metazoa; phylum Chordata; class Amphibia; order Anura; family Leptodactylidae; genus Leptodactylus; species Leptodactylus fallax. Next base: position 8,445,558 of record CAMRHE010000045.1, read on the forward strand.
GAACCTTCCGGGGAGTACCAAGACCCATGCGGCCTTTCTAGAAGCCTCCCGCTCTCTTTGGTGGGCGAGGCGTCTTGTATCCAGCTCTTTCAGCAGTTCACATTCCTGGTGTGGACAATTGGGCGGCAGACTTCCTCAGCCAAGGAGAACTCGACCCAGACGAGTAGTCGTTTCATCAGAAGATCTTCCTCCAGCTGTGCTCCTGTTGGGCCACGCCTGACATCGACCTCTTGTTCCCCGCCTGAACCACAAGGTTCCCCGCTACGTGGCCAGGTCCCTGGACCCTTGGCCTATTGCCGCTGCTGCTCTCGCGATTCCCTTGTCGGACTTCCGCCTTCTGTACCTTGTTCCCTCCTTTCCTCCCTCGGGTTCTCAAGAAGCTCAGGACCTAGGGGGTTCCAAGTGCATCTTTAATAATGTCCGTGTGTACCCTGTTTAAATAGTGCCCCTTATCAATGCCCCATGTGTTTCCTAATTTAAAGGTTTCCATTAATAAAATAATCAGTGGGGCTCAAAAACCCTGGACCTTAACTGATCAGCTGTTTGAATGAACCGTGGTATCTGTGTAATCGCCGTGACCGCTCCTCTGTTTACACAGTGTCGTTGGTTGGGGGGGTCCACTGATCTCTTATTGATGATCTGTACTAAGGATAGATCATCAATAAAAATGAGCTAAAAGTCCCTTTATTAAAGCCCAGTTGCCACTTTAAAGGGGTTGTCCAGGATAACCACTTTTTGAATATGAGGCTTAAGGCAGGTTCTCTAGTGTCTTCCAGTGCATTCTAGTCCTGCTAATCTGGTGTTTTTTTTCCAGCAGAAGTACCCACAACACTGTGGCGTCCCATGTCAGCGACCTCAGCAGTCATGTGCGGTGGGGACTTCCACCAGAAGAAAACACCAGAGCAACAGATCCAGACGAGAATGGGAGACATTGCAGCACAAGGGATAGGTGAGTAGGGTTTTATATATATATATATATATATATATATATATATATATATCACTTTCCCTGGTCTCATATTAAAAAAGTGATTATACTGGACAAGGCTAGTAGTTGATGGGATAGCTTAGGTAGGGAGATAGGGAGGGGGGGTATAACGGAGTGAGATAGGAGGGGGGCTGAGTGAGAGGGAGGAAGCTACATAGCAGGAAGTTACACCATGTAAACAAATGCAGAGGATGCCAGAAGCTCCCACATACGCTCAGAAATAACTAAAAACACTGCTAAAGGTATATGGGTATACTTATTAACCCATTACTAGCACTAACAGACCATTTTAAAAAAAAATATTTTTTTGCCCGGAAAACCCCTTTAAGTTCTTAAAGCCCCCTTTTATAAAATGTCCCTTCCTAATGACCCTTGTCAGGGGCATAACTAGCAAAAACTGGGCCCCCCAGTAAACTTTTGACTTGGGGGACCCCCCACAGCATAGCACCCCCTTTCCTGGCCTCCACACAGTATAACTCCCCATTTACACACATTATAATGGCCCACAGCGGCCCCTGCACGCGGTCTCATGGCCCACAGCTGCCCCTGCACACGGTCTCATGACCCACAGAGTCCCCTGCACACGGTCTCATGGCCCACAGCGGCCCCTGCACACGGTCTCATGGCCCACAGCGGCCCCTGCACACGGTCTCATGGCCCACAGCGGCCCCTGCACACGGTCTTATGGCCCACAGCGGCCCCTGCACACGGTCTCATGGCCCACAGCGGCCCCTGCACACGGTCTCATGGCCCACAGCGGCCCCTGCACACGGTCTCATGGCCCACAGCGGCCCCTGCACACAGTCTCATGGCCCACAGCGGCCCCTGCACACGGAATTATGCCACACAGCGGCCCCTGCACAAGGTGTTATGCCCCACAGCGAGCTCCGGCGCACTTCTTGCTGCTTTCGGCCCTCTTCAATGTTGGCACAGACATCACGTGGGCCAGGCCAGCGGCATTATATGTCGCGACGCTGGCCTGGCCCACGTGACGACTGGGACGTCACCAAAGAGGCCCAAAGACTGCTGGGAGTCACACTGGATCTCAGGAGATGTGAGTAACACAGGTTTTTATGTTTGTCACCTCCTCTGAGCCTCCGATCATTATAATCTGGGGTCTGAAAAGACCCCAGAGTATAATAATAGTAGTATTTGTTGGGGTTCGCGGGCCTGCAGCCTCATTTATCGACCCACGCTTATGCTCACAGCCACATCCGCTTCCCCTTTTGCGTCCCATAGCAAAAGGGGAAGCGGAGGCGGCCATGAGCAGGAACGGGGATAGATAAGTAAATAGGGCCCGGTATAGTTCCCATCCCCCCCTTTTTTTTTCTACTCCTTTCTTCCCTCTCATTCTATATTTGTTTTTGTTGTCTCGCCACTTCTTCCCTTTTTTCCACTAATCCCTTCATTTAGCCCTAAATTTAACACAAAGGGTTAAAGGAGAAAACGCATCTCCCAGTTTATTATACAATTTCCCCAGAGCACAGAAATACCCCACATGTGGGTGTAAACTGATGTTTGGGCATTCGGCAGTAAACAGAAGGGAAGTAGCGACACTGGACGTTTGAAAAGCAGATTTTGCTGGAATAGTTTTCAGGTGCTGTGTCTCATTTGCAAAGCCACTAGAGTACCAAAACAATGGAAACCCCCTAAAAGTGACTCCATTTTGTAAACTACACCCCTCACAGAATTCATCAAGGGGTATAGTGAGCATTTTGACCCCGCAGCTGTCTTACTAACATTGGGATGTATAAATGAAAAATTACTAAAACGTCACTTTATCCCCAAAGTTTTCATTTTCACAAGGGGTTAAAGGAGAAAAAGGACCTCATAGTTTGTTAAACAATTTCTCCAGAACACAGCAATACCCCATATGTGGTCGTAAACTGCTGAATGGGTACATGGTGGAGCTCAGAATGGAAAGAGCGCTATTTAGCTTTTGGAGGGCAGATTTTGCTGGAATAGTTTTCAGGTGCCATGTTGCATTTGCAGAGCCCCTAAAGTACCAATACAATGGAAACCCCCTAAAAGTGACCCCATTTTGGAAACCACACCCCTCACAGAACATGTCAAGGGGTATAGTGAGCATTTTGACCCTACAGCTGTTTCACAGATTTTATTAACATTGGGAAGTAAAAATGAAAAATTACTTTTTTTTTCCAATAAACCGTCCATTTAGCGACATATTTTTAATTTTTGCAAGTAGTTAAAGAAGAAAAAGCACCCCAAAGTTTGTTACACAATTTCTTCCGAACACAGAAATGCCCCATATGTGGTTGTAATCTGCTGTATGGGTACATGGTGGGGTTCAGAATGGAAAGAGCGCTATTTGGCTTTAGGAGGGCAGATGTGGCTGGAATAGTTTTCAGGTGCCATGTCACATTTGCAGAGCCCCTAAAGTACCAATACAATGGAAACCCCTCAAAAGTGATCCCCTTTTTAGAAACTACACCCCTCAAGGAATTTATCAAGGGGTATTCTCATTTTGAGCCTAAAAATGCTTCCCAAAAATGAATGTACAAAGTGAAAATTGAAGTTTTTGAAGAAATATCCAATTGCAGAATACAATGAGGGCTTGTTGTTTGCGGGGTTAGATGTATTTTGTAATGACATCATCATTGGGCGCCTATAACTTATTGAATACATTTTATTAACTCTTTCTTGTTGGATTAAAGAAAACCCCATCAATTCTGGCACTGCGTTTTACCTTTTAAATTTTTAACCATGCAGCATAAAGCATAAGTAACATGTTACCTTTATTATACGGGTTGGTACGATTCCGGCGATACCTAATTTATATTGTTTTTTTTATGCGATACTAATTTTGCAGAACAAAAACCCATTTGGGGACATACAGTGCCTTGCGAAAGTATTCGGCCCCCTTGAACTTTTCAACCTTTTGCCACATTTCAGGCTTCAAACATAAGGATATAAAATTTTAATTTTTTGGTGAAGAATCAACAACAAGTGGGACACAATCGTGAAGTGGAACGAAATTTATTGGATATTTTAAACTTTTGTAAAAAATAAAAAACTGAAAAGTGGGGCGTGCCAAATTATTCGGCCCCCTTAAGTTAATACTTTGTAGCGCCACCTTTTGCTGCGATTACAGCTGCAAGTCGCTTGGGGTATGTCTCTATCAGTTTTGCACATCGAGAGACTGAAATTCTTGCCCATTCTTCCTTGGAAAACAGCTCGAGCTCAGTGAGGTTGGATGGACAGCGTTTGTGAACAGCAGTTTTCAGCTCTTTCCACAGATTCCCGATTGGATTCAGGTCTGGACTTTGACTTGGCCATTCTAACACCTGGATATGTTTATTTGTGAACCATCACCAAAAAATTAAAATTTTATATCCTTATGTTTGAAGCCTGAAATGTGGCAAAAGATTGAAAAGTTCAAGGGGGCCGAATACTTTCGCAAGGCACTGTAAATTAATTGTTTTTGCATCACCATCTTCTGAGATGCGTAACATTTTTATTTTGCGGTTTGCAGAGTTGGTTGAGGGCTTATATTTTGCAGTACAACATGTGCTTTTTATTGGTACTGTTTTGGTGTACATATGACTTTTTGATCACTTTTTATGGCATATTTTGTAAGATGAGATGGCGAAAAATCATTACTTTTGGCGGGTTTTTTCCGTTTTTATTTCCCGACGTTCACCGTGTATGTTAAATATTGTTTCAGTTTTATTGTATAGGTTGTTACGGACGCGGCGATACCAAATATGCATTGTTTTTATTCATTTTTAGGTTTTTTCATATAATTCATTTTATATAGGAAAAGGGAATTTTGGGAGCTTTATTCTTTTATTAATTTTTTTCAAACACTTTATTTTTTTTTCACTTTTTTTTTTTAAATTTTTTTCATCTGTCCCATTAGGACACCTGAGTCAGCAATGCTCTGATTGCTGGCTCTGTACTATAGACTGCAAGACACGAGCATGCCGAATTTTATACACTGAGCTGGGATGTAAGCCGGGGTTTAGCAGGTGCTGTCCAGTACATCAACAGCACTGCGAGTCTCTATCTGTGGTATCCATATACACAGTCACAATGTCAGTCTCACTGATCAGCCACTGAGCACAGTTCCTTTCACGTGGACTCACTAGTCCTGTTGTCTCTTTACACTCTGTTTGTCTCTGGACCAAGATACAGCTTAGCTGTACAGAAAAATCTCCACACCAGTTCAATACAACACTTGCTAAGATGGCTGCTGCTCTTTGTCTCGTCACTTCCTGCTTCTCTGCTCACATTCTGTCTGCAGAACAGGCAAGCTGACATAAAAGGGGGGGGGAGTCACTCCAGCATCATGTCACAATTACAGTGGCTGCTGTCTTAAAGGAACAGAATCACAGAAATACATTCAACATTAACAGTTTATACAGACAAATGAAGCTTAGGACAACATTGGCTGTCTCTTACAGGATCAACCAGGTAGTGGGGGTTCCAGGCAGCCTGGGGTCACTGGCCAGACCCCGGGCTGCAGATTATAGATATTGGCACCCCCCGATCTCGGCGCGGGGGGTGCCGAGGGGAGCAGCAACATGACGGAACCCCTTGGATGCTGCGGTCATGTTTGACCGCGGCATCCAAGGGGTTAAAACCTCCGATCGGAACTCAGTTCCGACCGGGGAATAAGGAGCAGGATGTTAGCTGTCAGTTACAGCTAACACCTGATTCCGCTGCCGGTCACTATCTGAGCGGGTGGCCGCCCTAGGACGTAGTATTACGCCCTGTTGCGCGAAGTACCAAGCGCACAGTACGTAATAGTACGTCCAATGTCATTAAAGAGTTAATATATAAAAACGGCCCGTCTTGGGTTGGTTTAGGCTAAATAAATAGTAAAAATGTCGCCCCTCCAAGCAGTCACGGATAGTGCCATCTGAGGCGGCAGCCTCGCTTTGCCTCATTAGAGGTGCGCCCCTGGCTACAGCTGTTCCCTAGGTTTTTCGCAGGGACTTCTATTGGACTTCCCATGGTGCTGTGTCCCCCAGTGAAATAAGCGAGAAAATTGGATTTTTGTACTCACCATAAAATCCTTTTAATAAATTTTAATAAAAAGTGATGAAAGCAATAGACATTCCCCAAAATGGTATAACTAAAAAGTAAACGTGGCCCCGCAAAAAAAACGGGATTTTTGTACTCACCGTAAAATCCTTTTCTCATTGTATTCACTGGGGGACCCAGATCCCACCCTTGTTTTTCCTGTTGTTCCTGCTTGAGCTGTTTTGTTTCTTTTTTGGGTTCAGGACATGTTGGTGGTTGTTGGTTCTGTATTCTTTTTTTGCTTTTTGGTGTCTTTCTCCTACTGTTGTGGTACAAAGTGACTGCACAGTGTCTGGGAATAGGCAGAGGAAGGAGACCAACCAAGGACTGACCCTGGCCTATAGGAAGGCCAAGCAGGCCCGGGAAAGAAGTGGGCCTAGTAGCGGCCTACTAAAGTAGAAATGCAGCTGGCGGAAGTGCGCCACAGACACGGATGCCATCCGAAGGCTCTAGAAGGCCTGCCCCCTGCCCCGCCCCAAACAGAAGTCGCTACAGCGACTAGGTTTAAACTGACTGCACAGAGTCTGTGAGAAGGGTATAACCCACAGGCGGAGCAGACAGCTTTTCATTCTCCTAGTGTCAGACTCTTAGTGACCAGGTCTATACTCATGGTGCTGTGCTGTGCAGTGAATACAACGAGAAAAGGATTTTATGGTCAGTACAAAAATCCCTTTTTTTTTTGCGGGGCCACATTTACCTTTTAGTTATACCATTTTGGGAAATGTCTATTATTATTTATTATTATTTGTTTATTTATATATCACCATTAATTCCATGGTGCTTTACATTTGAGGGTTTACATACGGTACACAAGATATACAAAACAGATAATACTAACAGTGACCAACTGGCACAGTGGGATAGAGAGCCCTGCCCGCAAGGGCTTACAATCTATGAGGGAAGAGGGATAGAGACAGAAGGTGGAGGTAGAGGCTGTTCAGGTGGTGGTGTGGTGGCAGTAGTGTTATTGGAGGTTGTAGGCCTTCCTGAATAGGTGAGTCTTCAGGGCCTTCTTTAAGCTTGTGATTGTGGGGGACAGTTTTATGTGTCTTGGTAATGAGTTCCAGAGTATGGGGGATGCACGGGAGAAGTCTTGGAGACGATTGTGTAAAGAGCAGATAAGAGCAGAGCGAAGTAGGAGGTCTTTGGAGGATCGGAGGTTACGTGTGGGCAGGTAGCGGGAGATTAGGTCGGAGATACACACATGGACAAAATTGTTGGTACCCCTCGTTTAATGAAAGAAAAACCCACAATGGTCACAGAAATAACTTGAATCTGACAAAAGTAATAATACAGTATATAAACATTCTATGAAAATGAACAAATGAAAGTCAGACATTGCTTTTCAACCATGCTTCAACAGAATTTTTGAAAAAAGAAAACCCATGAAACAGGCCTGGACAGAAATGATGGTACCCTTAACTTAATATTTTGTTGCACAACCTTTTGAGGCAATCACTGCAATCAAACGATTCCTGTAACTGTCAATGAGACTTCTGCACCTCTCAACAGGTATTTTGGCCCACTCCTCATGAGCAAACTGCTTCAGTTGTCTCGGGTTTGAAGGGTGCCTTTTCAGATGGCATGTTTCAGCTCCTTCCAAAGATGCTCAATAGGATTTAAATCAGGGCTCATAGAAGGCCACTTCAGAATAGTCCAATGTTTTCCTCATAGCCATTCTTGGGTGTTTTTAGCTGTGTGTTTTGGGTCATTATCCTGTTGCAAGACCCATTACCTGCAACCGAGACCAAGCTTTCTGACACTGGGCAGCACATTTCTCTCTAGAATCCCTTGATAGTCTTGAGATTTCATTGTATCCTGCACAGATTCAAGACACCCTGTGCCAGATGCAGCAAAGCAGCCCCAGAACATAACAGAGCCTCCTCCATGTTTCACAGTAGGGACAGAGTTCTTTTCAAGATATGCTTCATTTTTCCATCTGTGAACATAGAGCTGATGTACCTTGCCAAAAATTTAGATTTTTGTCTCATCTATCCAGGGTCGGACTGGCCCACCAGGGAACCGGTGAATCCCCCGGTGGGCCCCGACTATTAGTCCTCATGTTGCCAATGCAGATGCATTGGTCAGGGGCCCGATCGGGATCCTGACCATCCCGATCGGGCCCCTGACCAGTGGCGTAACGATCGCGGTCGCAGGGGGTGCGACTGCGACCGGAACCGGCAGGGTACGGGGCCCGCGGCCAGCTGCAGATGGCCGGGCCCCGGACCATTATGATAGCGGTCGGGGAAAGCCTGGTTCCCCGACCGCTATACATACTGTTATTGGAAAGGGGCCCTGGCATATTGCAGGCCCCTTTCCAATAGATGACAGCCCAGGGGAGGTGACTGAAAATAATAAACACATAGTCTCACCTCTCCTGGGCACAGCATTCTCTCCGGCGCTCTTCCTTCATTTCACTGAGGCCTGGGATTAGGCCCCAGCGGTCACATGGGGCGCGGCCACATAATGACGTCATTGCGCCCCCACGTGACCGCTGAGGCCCAATCACAGACCTCAGCAGCGACGTCGTAAAATGGCCTGAAGACGCTGAAGTAAGACGCTGAAGTCGGCAGGATGGAGCGAGGATGATAAGGAAAGGTAAGGCAAGGTGAGTATGAGAGTTTGTTATTTTTAATCACCTTCCCTGGGCCAACGATTATTATACTCTGGGGTCTGAGGAGACCTCAGAGTATAATAATAGCACTGAAACGGAGGGGGGCTATTGGGCGTATATAATACTGAGTGGGGGACCACTATGGAGCTTATAATACTGAGTGGGGGGCACTGTGGAGCTTATAATACTGGGTGGGGGCCACTATGGAGCTTATAATACTGAGTGGGGGGCACTGTGGAGCTTATAATACTGTGTGGGGGCCACTGTGGAGCTTATACTCCATACAGTGGCTCCTCCACTGGTTCCCTATACTGTATGGGGACCATTGATGGAGCCATTGTATTGGGGGGGGGGGGGCAGTGACGGAGGCCAATAGCCTGGGGTACATTAAAAGGGGTGTGCAGGATAACATTTTTTTTTTAATTACGCTGGGACAGGTGAAAAAAACAAAACAAAAAAAAAAAACCCTAAACTTTCTCTCCTGTCCCCAGCATCTCCCAGCGGGGGGGGGGGGGGGGGCAGTGACGGAGGCCAATAGCCTGGGGTACATTAAAAGGGGTGTGCAGGATAACATTTTTTTTTTAATTACGCTGGGACAGGTGAAAAAAACAAAACAAAAAAAAAAAAAACCTAAACTTTCTCTCCTGTCCCCAGCATCTCCCAGCGCGGTTCGGTCCTGCAGTTCTGTTGTTTTTTTCCAGCTGAAGTTCCCACTGCATGCGACTACCTGTGACGTCACGTGACCCCTGAGGCCAATCGGCGGCCTAAGGGAAGGGACCTGGGACGTCACAGCCAGTGAGGACTTCCAGCAAAAAGAAGACAGCGGAGCTGCAGGACCGGACCGTGCTGGGAGGACACCGGAGCAACGGAGACAGGTGAGTATGTTTAGTGTGGTTTTTTTTTTTTTTTTTCGGAGGGGGGTGGTAGGGGGGATTCACCTCCCCCGGACTAATTATAAAAAAAAGAAAAAAATTATACTGTACAACCTCTTTAAAGTGTGGCGCATTAGGGGGGCCTTGGGGGGTATATTAAAGGGGTTGTCCAGGCATAATTTGTTATGGTTTATCCTCAGGATAGGCCATAGATACCTGATCTGTAGGGGGCTGACCCCGGACCGATCAGCTGTATGGAGCCACTTCTGATGCCCGTCCTGTGCACAATACAGGGCCAGAAGCAGAAAGCTCTGTCCACTGTGTATTAGCCAGGCACCTTCACTGCATCTCAGCACTTATTGAAGTCAGTAGGAGCTGAGCTGCAGTGAAGGCGCCAGGCTGCTATACAGCGGATGGAGCTTTCTGCTTCCGGCCCTGTGTTGTGTACAGAACGGGCTCCGGAAGTGGCTCCGAATAGCTGATGGGGCCGATCAGGTATTTATGGCCTATCCTGAGCATAGGCCATAAAAAAGATTAACCCTGGACAACCCCTTTAATATGCCCCACACAGTTTAATGTCCCCCCCACAGGATGTTAGCCCCCATCACTGCTCCCACACAATATAATGACCCCATCACTATTCCCCATACAGTATGGGGGACCAGTGAAGAGGCCACTATGTGGGGGGACCAGTGAAGTGACCATAGAAAAATTTGGCCCAGACAACCCCTTAAAAGAGGTTGACCACAAACCATGGTGGCCGCCAGGCAGGTGTAAAAATAAAATTTTTTTTAAAAAAAAGCATATTCACCTGTCCCCAGCACCCCGTTGTCCCCTGCCTGTTGCTGTTTGGTTTCATGGCGGCGCCTCATTTCTGGAAATCCTGTACCTAATTGGTCTTAGTGGTTACATGAGGTGCAGGACTCCCAGCAAGGAGTCGCCGGCACGAGACTGAATGGACCCTGGCAGTGGACAATGGAGCGCCGGGGACAAAGTAGTATGCTTTTTAATTTACTTATTTTTTACTTTACACCTCCCGCCAGCTACATGGGTTGCTCCAATTCCTGGACAACCTTTTTAAAAGATTTATCCATCTTTCTAATATTGATGGCCTGTCCTTAGGATAGGCCATCAATATTACATCTGCGATGATACAACAGCCAGGACCTCTGCAGATCAGCTTTTCCAGGACAGTGCGGCTACAGGTAAAGGTAACAATTCTAGGAGCCACGCTGTTCACGTGCCATACAAGGTGTAGCAGTAGGTTTAGATAGTGCAGTGGTGCACATGGTATAGTGGGTGAGTAGCATGGCTACCGACATGTTATTACCTTTAGCCGCCCTGTCTCGGTACCGCTGATCCGCAGGGGTCCTCATGGTGGGCCCCTAGAAACAATTCCACTGGTGGGCCCTAGACATCCCAGTCCGACACTGCATCTATCCATAGGACATTCTCCCAGAAGCTTTGTGGCTTGTCAACATGTAGTTTGGCAAATTACATTTGTCAGATTCAAGTTATTTCTGTGACCATTGTGGGTTTTTCTTTCATTAAACGAGGGGTACCAACAATTTTGTCCACGTGTGTATATGGAGAGGACAGGTTGTGGATGGCTTTGTATGTCAGTGTTAGTAGTTTGAACTCTATTCGCTGGGCCACGGGTAGCCAGTGAAGGGACTGGCAGAAGGGAGCGGCTGATGAAGAATGGGGGGAGAGGTGTATTAGGCGAGCAGCACAGTTTAAGGTGGACTGGAGGGGGGCGAGAGTGTTAGTTGGGAGGCCATGGAGAAGGGTGTTACAGTAGTCTAGGTGGGAGATTATGAGGGCATGAACTAGCATCTTTGTAGTTTCACGGGTAAGGAAGGAGCGAATTCGATGGATGTACTTGAGTTGGAGGCGGCAGGAGGTGTTGAGGGTTTGAATATGCGGCTTGAAGGATAGGTTAGAGTCTAAGGTTATCCCAAGACAGCAGCGGGCCTGTGGGACTGGGGTGAGAGTGGTTCCATTAATTTTGATAGATGGGTCAGGTAGGGGGGTCGTGCGTGGAGGGGTGAAGATTATGAACTCCGTTTTCTCCATGTTGAGTTTGAGAAAGCTGGAGGAGAGAAAGGAGGCTACAGCTGCTAGACATTCTGGGACTCTGGACAACAGAGAGGTAATGTCTGGTCCAGAGAGATATATTTGGGTCGTCAGCATAGCAATGGTAATGGAAACCATGGGATTCTATGAGTTGGCCAAGGCCTAGGGTTTAGATGGAGAACAGGAGGGGTCCTAGGACGGAGCCTTGGGGGACACCTACAGAAAGAGGGCGTGGCAGGGAGGTGGTGTATGAGTGGGAGATGCTGAATGTGAGGTTGGTGAGGTATGAGGAGATCCAGGAAAGGGCCAGGTCTGAGATGTCAAGGGATGAGAGCGTTTCTAGCAGGAGGGAATGGTCGACTGTGTCAAAGGCAGAGGAGAAGTCGAGGAGTAGGAGGACAGAGTAGTGACATTTGGCTTTGGCAGTTAGAAGATCATTAGTGACCTTGGTTAGGGCAGTTTCTATGGAGTGATGGGGTCTGAAGCCTGACTGTAGTCTGTCAAAGAGCATATTGGATGAGAGATAGGAGGACAGTTCGGAGTGGACGTGTTGCTCCAGCAATTTTGAGGGGTATGGGAGCAGTGAGATGGGGCGATAGTTGGCTGGAGAGGACGGGTCGAGGGAGGGTTTCTTTAGTATAGGTGTGACGGTAGCATGTTTGAGGGCGGAAGGGAAGGATCAATTGGTTAGGGATAGGTTGAAGAGATGGGTTAGGACAGGAGTAATGACTTCAGAGAGTTTGGGGATGAGATGTGACTGGATCGGGTCGAATGCGCAGGAGGCGAGGTGGGATTTAGAGATTAGGGTTGAGAGCTTTTCATCAGTGACTGTGGAGAAACAGGTTAAAGATGAAGAGCACAGAGCAGTTGGATAGAGTGGTTGTCGGGGGTGTAGGGTGAGACTGTCTCTGATGGTGTCAATTTTGCTTTCGAAATAAGAGGCAAAGTCATCAGCTGTGATAAGTGATGTCGGTGGGGGCACAAGAGGGCGGAGTAGGGAGTCGGCCGGGTTCTGGTGTTCGTGAGGGAGGCCACAGAGTCAAGGGCTGCAGTGATGGTGGTATTCTGAAAGTCAGTGGCGTTATCTGAGTCCTGGATTGAGGATATGTCAGCGAGCGGTAGGAGAGAGTCTGAGAGCGTGCGGATGTCAAGGCGATTAAGGTTCCTGCGGGGGGAGTGTTGGTTTAGGGGTTGGGGGGTCTATTACAGAGGAGAGGGCAGAGAATGTCAGCAGGTTGTGGTCAGAGAGCGTGGACAGAGAGTTTGAGAGGTTGAATAAAGAGCAGAGGCGGGTGAATATGAGGTCGAGCCTGTGCCCCTTTGTGTGGGTGGCAGAGGAGGACCATTGAGAGAGAGACCAAAGGAGGTAGTGAGTGACAGGAGACTGGAATAGCGGGGGGGGGGGGTTGTGTTAATGGGGATGTTGAAATCACCCAAGATGATGGTGGGGATGTCAGTGGATAGGAAGTGCATTAGCCAGGTGGTGAAGTGGTCGATAAAGGCAGCAGTAGGTCCTGGCGGTCGATATATGACGGCCAGTTGGAGGACAAGTAAATGCGAACAGAGTGCACTTCAAAGGAGGGGAGGATGAGAGCAGGTATCGGTTGGATTGGGGCAAAGGAGCAATTGTCAGACAGGAGTACACCTACACTACCGTTCAAAAGTTTAGGGTCACTTAGAAATTTCCTTATTTTTGAAAGAAAAGCACAGTTTTTTTCAATGAAGATAACATTAAATGAATCAGAAATACACTCTACATTGTTAATGTGGTAAATGACTATTCTAGCTGCAAACGTCTGGTTTTTAATGCAATATCTACATAGGTGTATAGAGGCCCATTCCCAGCAACCTTCACTCCAGTGTTCTAATAGTACATTGTGTTTGCTAACTGTGTAAGAAGGCTCATGGATGTTTAGAAAACCCTTGTGCAAGTATGTTAGCACAGCTGAAAACAGTTTTGCTGGTTAGAGAAGCTATAAAACTGACCTTCCTTTGAGCTAGTTGAGAATCTGGAGCATTACATTTGTTGGTTGGATTGAACTCTCAAAATGTCCAGAAAAAGAGAACTTTCATGTGAAACTCGACAGTCTATTCTTGTTCTTAGAAATGAAGGCTATTCCATGCGAGAAATTGCCAAGAAACTGAAGATTTCCTACAACGGTGTGTACTACTCCCTTCAGAGGACAGCACAAACAGGCTCTAACCAGAGTAGAAAGAGAAGTGGGAGGCCCCGCTGCACAACTGAGCAACAAGACAAGTACATTAGAGTCTCTAGTTTGAGAAATCGACGCCTCACAGGTCCTCAACTGGCAGCTTCTTTAACACTAGAAGTCCCAGAAATTTCGAGCTCCCCCTTCAAGTCCTGAAAGAGGGTCAAATGACCCTTAGTCCAAACTGACAACTCTGATGGCTCCAATTAGCATTTCCTTTCATTTGTAAATGTGGCCATTGTCTGAGGAATCTGCAGGGGGGAATTGTGTTGATCCACCTCAGGTCTTGTAAGAGAGTGTAAAGAAAAGAATGTAAGCTGCTCCTGAGTGTCTGCCCACCCCCCAGCTGCATTGTTGTGCTGGGAATATTTGCTAACACCTTAGCAAATTTGCATGCAGCCTTTTGTGCTGTGGGGGATGTGACTGCTTCTCAAAGTAGTCTGCGACTTGAAATCAAAGTACATCTGTAATGTCCTCCCATATCTTGGCAAGGACCCCAGTCGTCCCAGCGGGGAGAGACTGTCCGAAACTGTAGTGATGAGGCTGATGGAATCATTCATGGACAAGGGCAGAACTGTAACCACGAACAATTTCTTTACATCATTGTCACTTGCACAATGACTGCTTAGCCGGAAAACCACTATCCTCGGCACAGTCAACAAGAGTCGCCGGGAAATTCCTCAATCCGCTAGACAGATGGACCGCACTGAATTCACCACTCAGGTGTTTTCAACCACTGATGCCACACTGACAGTGTATGCACCCAAACGAAAGAAGGCCGTCTACATTCTCAGCAGCATGCACAGCGTGGTTGAGACTAAGGATACCAACAAAAGGAAGCCAAACACGGTCACACAATACAACCACACAAAGTGCGGTGTGGATGTAATGGACCAAATGGTGCGGGAGTACAGCCTGCATGCAGGAACACGGAGATGGCCATTCGCCGTGTTCTACAACATGATTGACATGGCAGCACTGAATGCTCATGTTCTTTATCAGGCATGCACTGGGGTGCAGGAGAGACGGGTGGACTTCCTGGTTGAGCTTGCAAAAGAGTTAGGTGGCTCTCATGTGACTGAAAAGAAGGCACGCAAGGAGAAACTCCTTCGGCAACAACCTTCCACACCCAGCCCTGGCAAAAGGGCGAAGTGTCAGGTCAACCATCGATGCACGAACAATTGTGCAACTGAGAGATGTGTTTACTGCTACAAATACACGTGTGGCAAATGTACCAGGGACATACCCAGGCAGTGCCAGGTATGTTCCGACAGTGCAGACAGACTGCTGAGTGAGTGCTGAAATGCTAGTCACACAAGAAGGACATGCCACTCACACACACACACGCAGCCCCCCACAGCAGCCTATTGTAAATATGTGTGGAATTGTTTTATTCCTTGTATTTTTTTTATTATTTTCATAACAAAAATAAAAAGCATAGAAACAAATAACAGTTGTTCTTTTGTATATTTACATTTTTGTATATTTAGATTCAAGTCAATGGGTGCAGAAAAAAAAAAAAAAAAAATCGCAAAAAAAATCACAGCTACTTGCGATATTTTTGTGATCTGTCCCATTGGTCATATAGATCACTCCTCTGGGATTTTTTCGCACGAAAAAAATCGCACAAAAAAAAAAAAAAAAAATCGCAGGAAAATCGCACCTATGAAAAAAATCGCACGAAAAAAAATCGCAGGTGTGCTTGGTGCCATTGAAATACATTGGCAAATCGCAGAAAAAAATTGCATCGCTTTGCGATGCGATTTTCGCGCAATTTTTTTTCGCTAGTGTGCTTGAGGCCTTAGACCAGGGGTCGGCAACCTATGGCACGCGTGCCACTCTTGGCACGCGAGGCTTATTCCCCTGGCACGGCAGCGGACTCCTCACCCAGCAGTTTCGATCGGACCAAACACGGCCGAAACGAAACTGCTATTATTATACTGTGGGGTCTCTTCAGACCCCTGAGTATAATAAGCGGAGCCCCCGGGGAGATGATCAAACATAAAAAACAATGTACTCACTATTCCACGCTCCACAGCCGCTCTGTACTGTTCGGGCGCTTCTGCCTGCAGGGGCCACTATAGAGCATAATACCGTGTGCAGGGACCACTATGGGACATATACCGTGTGCAGGGGCCACCATGGGACATATACCGTGTGCAGGGGCCACTATGGGACATATACCGTGTGCAGGGGCCACTATGGGACATATACCGTGTGCAGAGGCCACTATGGGACATATACTATGTGCAGGGGCCACTATGGGACATATACCGTGTGCAGGGGCCACTATGGAGCATAATACCGTGTGCAGGGGCCACTATAGAGCATAATACCGTGTGCAGGGACCACTATGGGACATATACCGTGTGCAGGGGCCACTATGAAGCATAATACCGTGTGCAGGGGCCACTATGGAGCATAATACCGTGTGCAGGGACCGCTATGGGACATATACCGTGTGCAGGGGCCACTATGGAGCATAATACCATGTGCAGGGGCCACTATGGAGCATAATACCATGTGCAGGGGCCGCTATGGGACATATACCGTGTGCAGGGGCCGCTATGGGACAAATACTGTGTGCAGGGGCAGCTATGGGACAAATACCGTGTGTAGGGGCCGCTATGGGACATAATACCGTGTGCAGGGGCCGCTATGGGACAAATACCGTATGCAGAGGACGCTATGGGACATAATACCGTGTGCAGGGGCCACTATAGAGCATAATACCGTGTGCAGGGGCCGCTATGGGACAAATACTGTGTGCAGGGGCAGCTATGGGACAAATACCGTGTGTAGGGGCCGCTATGGGACAAATACCGTGTGCAGGGGCCGCTATGGGACAAATACCGTGTGCAGAGGCTGCTATGGGACATAATACCGTGTGCAGGGGCCACTATAGAGCATAATACCGGTGCAAGGGGCGCATGGGGAAACCGTGTGAGGGTGCTATGGGAATAGGTGTGTAGGGGCCGTTATGGGACATATTGCTGTGTGCAGGGGCCGCTATGGGACAAATACTGTGTGCAGGGACTGCTATGGGACAAATACTGTGTGCAGAGGCAGCTATGGGACAAATGCCGTGTGCAGAGGCAGCTATGGGACATATACCATGTTGAAGGGGCCGCTATGGGACATAATACCGTGTGCAGGGACCACTATGGGACATTATTCTGTATAACGGTGTGTTTTCTATATTAAGGATGTGTTTTTGCACAGAAAACTCCGGCTTTGTTTTTTTTTGTGCAAAAATGCACCAGTTTTACATTGAATGAAAAAGTTCCAAATATAGCTGCATCCAGATACATAGTTTGTATTCACCATAAGGATGCTGCCATACGGGGCTCCTGGACACAATAAATTTACCACTAATTGGGGGCTGCACATGGACTTTCATTGCTTCTAATCAGAAAGTACAGGAGTGTCCCAGGAAATAGCAGTAAACGCATGTGTCCTAAAGCATCTGGTGGCAGCACTTCTGTGTTATGGTTTGTGGTATATGACTTTAGTTTAGGGGTCGTCAGACTTACAATTATTGACCGGCACTCCGAGTACCTCATCTTTGATTTTTTTATTAAAATCGGCACGCCGAACAAAAAAGGTTGCCTACCCCTGCCTTAGACAAATGCTTCTGGTCATTACTCACAGCTGTACCTTGCTCTAAAATTTCTAATTCTATTTAAAATATATAAAAAATGATTAATTGTTTCAGTGCTTTTTTGCTCAAATAAAACTAAACTTAATACAATATGTATAGTCTTTATATTATCAAATACAATAAACTGAATAGAACTAACTAGACACTAAATGGCTAAACTCAATGGAAAACAACAACCTCCTGTGGTGTGACAGTAATGGCCTTAATTACAGAACAAAAGACAGTGATTATAGGATGTTAGATAAAATCCTTCAGGTCATTCGACCCGTCTCTGGGTTCCAAAGGTAGAAATGTTAAATGACCCCTCTCTGGGACTTCTAGTGTTAAATAGTACCCGCAAAATGCCAGTGTCAACGTCTACAGTGAAGAGGCGACTCAGGGATGCTGGCCTTCAGGGCAGAGTGGCCAAGAAAAAAACATATCTGAGACTGGCTAATAAAAGGAAAAGATTAATATGGGCAAAACAACACAGACATTGGACAGAGGAAGATTGGAAAAAAGTGTTATGGACAGACAAATCGAAGTTTGAGGTGTTTGGATCACACAGAAGAACATTTGTGAGACGCAGAACAACTGAAAAGATGCTGGAAGAGTGCCTGATGCCATCTGTCAAGCATGGTGGAGGTAATGTGATGGTCTGGGGTTGCTTTGGTGCTGGTAAAGTGGGAGATTTGTACAAGGTAAAAGAGATTTTGAATAAGGAAGGCTATCACTCCATTTTGCAACGCCATGCCATACCCTGTGGACAGCACTTGATTGGAGCCAATTTCATCCTACAACAGGACAATGACCCAAAGCACACCTCCAAATTATGCAAGAACTATTTAGGGAAGAAGCAGGCAGCTGGTATTCTATCTGTAATGGAGTGGCCAGCGCAGTCACCAGATCTCAACCCCATTGAGCTGTTGTGGGAGCAGCTTGACCGTATGGTACGCAAAAAGTGCCCATCAAGCCAATCCAACTTGTGGGAGGGGCTTCTGGAAGCATGGAGTGAAATTTCTCCAGATTACCTCAGCAAAGTAACAGCTAGAATGCCAAAGGTCTGCAATGCTGTAATTGCTGCAAATGGAGCATTCTTTGACGAAAGCAAAGTTTGAAGGAGAAAATTATTATTTCAAATAAAAATCATTATTTCTCACCTTGTCAATAAATATATTTTCTATTCATTTTGCAACTCATTTGATATATAAAAGTGTGAATTTTCATGGAAAATACAACATTGTCTGGGTGACCCCAAACTTTTGAACGGTAGTGTATGCCAGGTTTATTGTTGGGGCAGGGAGTGTGCGAGAAATACAGACCTCCATAGGAGAGGGCAGCAGGGGAGGTGGTGTCTGAGGTTGTTATCCACGTTTCTGTGATACCAAGAAATGATAATTTATGGGAAATGAAGAGGTTGTGGATGTAGTCAAGTTTGTTGCATACAGAGCGAGAATTCCATAGTGCACCGGGGAGGGTGTGGGGAGGGGCAGGAGCAGGTAAGATAGATGTAAGATTTAGGGGGTTCCGTGCGCTGATACCGGTTGTGCGGAAAGATTTGACAGCAGGGAGGTGCTGGGGTGGTCCGGGATTAGGAGATACAGTGGGTACGGAAAGGATTCAGACCCCTTTAAATTTTTCACACTGTTTCATTGCAGCCATTTGCTAAAAGCAAAAAAGTTCATTTTATTTCTCATTAATGTACACTCAGCACTCCATCTTGACAGAAAAAAAAAAACAGAAATGTAGATATTTTTGCAAATTATTAAAAAAGAAAAACTGAGATATCACATGGTTATAAGTATTCAGACCCTTTGCTGTGACACTCATATTTAACTCACATGATGTCCATTTCTTTCTGATCCTCCTTGAGATGGTTCTACTCCTTCATTAGAGTCTAGCTGTGTTTAATTAAACTGATTTGACTTGATTAGGAAAGGCACACACCTATCTATATAAGACCTCACAACTCACAGTGCATGTCGGAGCAAATGAGAATCGTGAGGTCAAAGGAACTGCCCAAGGAGCTCTGAGACAGAATTGTGGCAAGGTACAGATCTGGCCAAGGTTACAAAAGAATTTCTGCAGCACTCAAGGTTCCGAAGAGCACAGTGGCCGTCCAGCCAAACTGTGCAATCGTGGGAGAAGAGCCTTGGTGAGAGAGGTAAAGAAGAACCCAAAGATCACTGTGGCTGAGCTCCAGAGATTCAGTAGGGAGATGGGAGAAAGTTCCACAAAGTCAACTATCACTGCAGCCCTCCACCAGACTGGGCTTTATAGCAGAGTGGCCTGAAGGAAGCCTCTCCTCAGTGCAAGACATGAATGCCTGCATAGAGTTTGCCAAAAAACACATGAAGGACTCCTAGACTATAAGAAATAAGATTCTCTTGTCTAGTCTAGTCTGAGACAAAGATTGAACTTTTTGGCGTTAATTCTAAGCAGTATGTGTGAAGAAAACCAGGCATTGCTCATCACCTGCCCAATACAATCCCAACAGTGAAACATGGTGGTGGCAGCATCATGCTATGGGGGTGTTTTTCAGCTGCAGGGACAGGACGACTGGTTGCAATTGAAGTACAGAGATATCCTGGAAGAAAACCTCTTCCAGAGTGCTCTTGACCTCAGAGTGGGTCGAAGGTTCACCTTCTAACAAGACAATGACCCTAAGCATACAGATAAAATAACAAAGGAGTGGCTTCGGAACAACTCTGTGTCCATTCTTCACTGGCCCAGCCAGAGCCCTGACCTCAACCCAATTGAGAGACCTGAAAATGGCTGTCCATGTTCTGACTCAATAGCTTGGCTGCAAATGTGAGGTTGTGAGAGTGTCCTGTAGTCTCTATGCTAACCAGCAATTTACACCAAGATATTTATCAGATAGTGTTCAACTCAACTGAGGAGGCGTAGATAAGATTCCAGATGCTTTAATCCAGGTAAATCTTGTAAAACCTCATACAGCAGTAGGTGAAAAATGATGAATTACCAGGAGCTGAACAGACATGTTGCTTACAAAGAAGTGAAACTAAACAGAGGGGGAGAGAGGAGGAGCTACAGCATCACAGCTAAGGATACAGAGAGAGAGAAGGGACAAACTACAAAGACATACACAGTATCACAGATACATGTCAGTGAATTAAACCAAGTCCTGGGACATGACACTCCCTGTCTGAAATCTTTAGATTTCACTGAAAACAAACGTTAAATAATGTCCTGAGATGTCCATAAGGTCCTCTTCAAACCTGAAAAACAAAAAGAAACATGCACAACAAACAATAATCAACAGTTAGTCCAAATAAACCAATCTTCAGATCGGAAAGCCGCAATTTGCCAACACCTCCACCAATCCATACTGTAATCCACAAGAATATGTTAGAAATACGACACGGTTTTAGTTCATGGAAGGAAGCTCCCCGCCATGAGCTGTGAATGGTGTTCTTATCTTCTTTTATGTGACGTCTCCTCTTGGAAGAAGAAGCACCAGTTCATTAATTGGGCGGAAGAAAACTCGCACTGAGCCTCCCTTGGTTACCTTGACCTTCTCGTGGTAATGTCGGATCAGCAGAGCAGAAAGGTAGTGTCCACCTGGAATGATCACTGGGTTCTGTTCCTTGCTACACAAGTCAGACTTTACAATCCGGCCGCCCACTCTCAATAATTCGTGGTGGTCGATTACGGGGTTTAGTTTGTAAAGTGCACTGTTCCTGGACAGATTGATGCTCCGTGAGATACTGTTAATCTCTTGATGATATACCTGTTGTTGAACACTCCAGATGATAACTTGCTCAGCGTGTTCAATGTCCGCTGTGGTAGGGTGTTTCGTACACATATGCCAGCCATGACACTCTGTTGATCTGTCCTTCACAAAGCACTGAGCGATGTGAAACAGTCGGGCGACAGCTCTCACAATGGATGACCAGGTTGAGAAACGTTCAAAGCGATGTGGCTTCAGCTTCGCCTTTGGAATCACAAAAGTGTAGAGTGTGGAGGTCATAGGCCTGATTTCCTTGTCAGACTCGAGATCCGCTAAATCGTAGACAGCATTGTTAGGAGTCAAGCAGGGATCTTCATACAGGAAACTTGGAGGCGACAGCCACATATGGTCTAAAAGGTGTGCTGTCGGTGCAGGCCTTATACCACGGTCAGCTGGGTTAAGTTGTGTGGAGATGTAATGCCACTGATCAGGGGCAGAGAAACTTCGGATACGTTCCACTCTGTTTCCAACATACACATAAAATTGTCTTGTTTGATTGTGTATATAGCCAAGGACAACTCTGCTATCAGTGTAGAATGTAAATGAATCAATGGCAATGTCCATTTCATCTCTTATTGCTTCAGCAATTACTACTGCAAGCACAGCTGCACAAAGTTCGAGTCGCGGAACGGAGTGTGCAGGTTTTGGGGTCAGTTTGGCTTTACCTAGAACAAATCCACAGTGTAGCTCATGATTGGCTCCTAATATCCTCAGATAGGCCACTGCAGCTATAGCTTCCACTGACGCATCAGAGAAGATGTGGATTTCCTTCCTTACTGCCGCTGAAAGGGAGCTGGGTACATAACAACGTGGAACCTGGAGTTGTTCCAATACTTGCAAAGAGGTTTCCCATTTTTCCCACCTTTGTTGTTTCTCAGCAGACAGTGGAGTGTCCCAGTCCATGTTCTCAGTGGTAAGCTGTCTTAGTAGTAGCTTGCCTTGAATGGTGATGGGAGCAATGAAACCAAGAGGATCATAAATGCTGTTCACAACAGATAAAACTCCTCGTTTGGTGAAAGGTTTGTCACAAGAAGACACTTGGAATGTGAATGTGTCTTGTTCAGTGTTCCATAGCAATCCTAGGCTGCGTTGCATAGGAGGAGTATCAGAACTGAGATCAAGATCCTTCAAGTTGATTGCATGATCATCATAGGGAAATGCCTTCATTACCTCCATATTGTTGGAGATGATCTTGTGAAGTCTGAGGTTAGCTACAGACAGCATTTCCTGTGTTCTAGACAGGAGATCAATCACTTCTTCACTTGCAGGTAAGGATTTAAGACCATCATCAACATAGACGTTCCTCTCAACAAACTGATGAGCATCAGAGCCATACTCTTTCTCACCTTCATGGGCAGTCCTTCTCAGTCCATAGATCGCTACTGCAGGAGAAGGGCTAATGCCAAAGACATGTACCTTCATCCGGTAATCTATGACTTCATTGTTGACATCATTGTCCTTATGCCATAGGAACCTGAGATAGTTTCTGTCATCATCCTTAACAATGAAGCAATAAAACATCTGTTGGATGTCGGCCATCACTGCAACTGGTTCCTGTCTGAAACGGATTAAGATTCCTATGAGGCTGTTGTTTAAGTTAGGACCAGTGAGGAGCAGGTTGTTGAGAGAGACGCCTTCATACTGAGCACTAGAATCGAACACGATCCTGATTTGATCAGGTTTGCGAGGGTGATACACGCCAAATGATGGAAGGTACCAGCATTCTTCTCCTTCTTTTAGTGGAGGTGCAGGTGGATGATCTGCATGATCTCTCTCAAATACCTTCTGCATGAAACCTACAAAGTGTTTCTCCATCTCTGGTTTCCTCTTGAGGGTACGTTTTAAAGAGGAAAATCTAGAAACTGCTTGCTTCAGATTGTTTGGTAGTTTTGATCTCGGGGAGCGGAAAGGTAAGGGTGCTACCCAGCTGTTGGAATCATCTTGAATGAATTCCTTGTCCATAAGTTTGAGAAATTCTTTATCAGCTATAGCCGGTGCCAGCTTGTTGTCATCACTTGTTGTATTGAACACTGTTAATCCAAGGGTGTCGTCCCCAGGCAGGAAAGTATTCACGTTGTCTAGGTGATTATGCAGCCACTTACTGTTGCTTATCTTCTCTTTCACTTGGTAGTGATGTGGACATGGCTGAAAACAAGTGCTGCGACCATTTGGTAACATATGCGTCTTAAATGAAGAAATATTGGTGGGCTTTTTCATCCTACCTATGCAGACGTTGCCAATGATAACCCATCCTAGATTGAGGCGCTGGGCAAATGGTGCATCATGTGGTCCATTAATTTGCTGGCGTATTTTGTGCAGTCTGAGAATGTCTCTACCTAGCAGAACTAGAATGTCTGCATTTTTGTCGAGGGATGGTATTTCACTGGCTATAGCCCTTAGATGAGGGTGATGGAAAGCCGCCTCTGGTGTGGGTATCTCTTCTCTGTTTGATGGTATCTGGTTGCACTCAACAAGTGTGGGCAAGGGTATCTCCAGATTGCCCTTGAGAGAAGCTATTACGAGACCACTGGCCCTTCTTCCAGAAACCTCTGATATGCCACTACAAGTACCCAAGGTATACGGATAAGTATCACCCTTTAAGTTAAACAGATCAAAGAGTTCTGACCTTGCAAGTGAGTGGTTGCTCTGGTCGTCCAAGATGGTGTACACCCTCAGAGCCCTTTCTGGTTGGCCCTTGGGGTATATATTGACTAGGCATATCCTTGCACAGGACTTGTCACAAAGGTCTTCTCCGCAGACTTCTGTACATGAGGAAGATAATGTGGTAGTATTTGCTGATTGATCTGTGTTCTCCCCGTCATGCTTAGTTGGGGAAGGGTAACCTCTAGGTGGTGTGGCACTAGGCTGGGATGGATGAAGAGCTTGTACATGGTCCTCACTGCCACACTCTATACACTTAATAGCAATTTTACAGTCTCTAGCAACATGTTCAGTAGAGGCACAACATTTGAAACATATCCCTAGTTTCTTTAGAAGCTCTCTACGTTCCTGAATTGGTTTCCTCCTGAAGCCAATACACTTCTTGAGGGGATGAGGCTTCTTGTGAATAGGACACAGACGGTTAGGATTTTCTACCTTTTCATCTTGGTTGTTGTTGCAACTGCTTTCTTCTGGTGCTGATGTAGGTGTAGGAAGAATATCAGTCTTTTTCACCGAAACTGGGCCTCTGCGGTTTCTGTAGTTAGAATGTGAGCTGCCATACTTAATAGGAGGTGAAACAGGAACACTGGGATCCCCATAGGAAAAGCTTGGGTCATTCTTGGATTCTGCAATGTTCTTGATAAACTCACAGAAGTAGGAAAATGAAGGAAAGGAGACTCTATTCTCATTTTTGTATCTTGACCCAACTGTGGTCCACCTTTCTTGAATATTATATGGCAACTTGGAGACTATCGGGTTTACCCCACGAGCAGTGTCCAGGTAACTGAGGCCCGGTAGGAGAGTGTCTGCCTTAGCCAGTAGGAGCTCCATGAGTAGGTCACTAAGTTCTTGAAATTTCTGATGATCCTTACCAGATATCTTTGGAAACCCTTGCAATCGTTTGAACAGAGCATTCTCTATTTCTTCAGGACTGCCATAGGTTTTCTCCAGTCTTTCCCAAGCAGCAGTAAGGCCTGCTGTGGGGTTGTAAATGTGGACGAATCTGAGTCTTTTAGCACGTTCTCTGGACTGTGGGCCAAGCCACCGGATAAGCAAGTCTAGTTCTTCAGCTGCAGTAATGCCAAGGTCACTAATTGCAGTTTTGAAGGCACATTTCCAAGCTCTGTAGTTCTCAGGTTGGTCATCGAACCTTGTGAGTCCAGTCTTAGTGAGCTCACGGCGAACCATGTACCTTGCAAACTCTGACATGTCTGTTCTCTCTGACTTTAAATATTGAGTTGCTGGCTGAGTAGCGGTGATTACGTTGTTAGTGGGGTTCTGGTTAACAGAGGTAGGTAGAAATGGGGCTGCGTAGGCATTCAGCCTAGGAGCTAGCTCAAAGTCCATAGGTTTAGCCACATATGGATGTGAGACTGGATGGTTGTTTGCATTCTGGTGGTATGGTGTCACATTGGTGTTTACCTGAGTATCAGTATATTGCATTTGCTGAGTTGCAAGGCTTTGTGGATCCATGAAGGAAGAAGAAACTGGATGCTGGACAGGCAGGGCATTGTACTGACCTTGAATGCGGTGTGCTGCAGAAGATACTGTGCCCTGTCGCTCTGGAGAAATGTCATCCCTGACAGGAACATTTGTGGCAAATAGGGATTCACTGTTTTGGCTTAGTCACAGCTCTTGTCGCTGAGGGGTCCTCTGCTTCCTGGTGCTGTCGCTTTCACTTCCACTTGGCCTGTTCTAAAATGCTTAACCTTGCCATGGCTGCAGCGTGCTCATACTGTTTCTCCAGAGCTTCTAGTTCTGCCTTTTTTTGAGCTGCATTAGCTTCCATCTCTGCTTTCTGTTGAGCTGCCTTAGCTTCCATCTCTGCTTTCTGTTTAGCTGCCTTAGCTTCCATTTCTGCTTTCTGTTGAGCTGCATTAGCTTCCATCTCTGCTTTCTGTTGTGCAAAGGCTGCCTGTATCTTAGTAGCTTCCGCCTCTGCACGTGCTTTTATAAGTTGCTCACTGAGTGTGTAAGATTTTGAGGAATGTGACTTAGATGTACGCTTTGAACGCTTGGTAGAATCAGAAACATGGGATGCCATTTCCTGCAGTTGCGCAATTCTTGCCTCTGTCCTTAACTTAGTTTCATGTACTAAGCTGTCTCGTTCTGAATTGAGATGCTGGAAGCTTTGCAATTCAGCTAAGGAATCGTCTTTATGTAGTTTTCTCAATATGCTTTCATAGTCCTCAGCTTTCATTTTATAATGTCCATGCATAGCACAAAGCTGTCGCAGAGCTCCCTCTAGTGGTGATACATGGTATGCAGGCAAGCACATGGCAGATATCTTAGTCTGTATTTTCTGCCACCATTTTGAGAGTTCACAGGAAAGTTCATGCTTTAAACCTTCTAGATTGTCTCTAACCTTCCACGTAGGTTTAATTGAGCGTCTAGCCTTCTCACTGGGCTGCAGACTGATGTCCATGCTACCTTGTGCTTCAGGGTGCCCTTCAGCCATGATGCAACACAAACAGGATAAATATAACTTTGCTGGAATGAGATGGCTGCTTGATAGAATCTTCTATGCTGAGGGGTCTGAGCTGCAGATGCAAATTACGCAATGCTGATTCTTTCTGGCTTGCAGGTAACTTGCTGTGAGTGACTGTATGTCAGAAGTTGGTGAACTGTCTTACAGCCGTATCTGGCAGTCTTTATGCATCATTTTTCACTGTTCTGACTCAATAGCTTGCCTGCAAATGTGAGGTTGTGAGAGTGTCCTGTAGTCTCTATGCTAACCAGCAATTTACACCAAGAAATATTTATCAGATAGTGTTCAACTCAACTGAGGAGGCGTAGATAAGATTCCAGATGCTTTAAGCCAGGTAAATCTTGTAAAACCTCATACAGCAGTAGGTGAAAAATGATGAATTACCAGGAGCTTAGCAGACATGTTGCTTACAAAGAAGTGAAACTAAACAGAGGGGGAGAGAGGAGGAGCTACAGCATCACAGCTAAGGATACAGAGAGAGAGAAGGGACAAACTACAAAGACATACACAGTATCACAGATACATGTCAGTGAATTAAACCAAGTCCTGGGACATGACAGTCCACCAACGTTTACCATCCAACCTGACGAAACTGGAGAGGTTCTGCAAGGAAGAATGGCAGAGGATCCCCAAATCCAGATGTGAAAAACTTGTTGCATCATTTCCAAGATGACTCATGGCTGTACTAGCTCAAAAGGGTTCTTCTACTCAATACTGAGCAAAGGGTCTGAATACTTATGACCATGTGATAGTTCAGTTTTTCTTTTTTTAATAAATTTGCAAAATTATCTACATCGTTTTTTTCTGTCAAGATGGGGTGCTGAGTGTACAGTCATGGCCAAAAGTTTTGAGAATGACACAAATATTATATTTTCACATGATCTGCTGCCCTTTGGTTTTTATGTGTGTTTGTCAGCTGTTTTTATCACATACAGAAATATAATTGCATTCATATTATGAGTAACAGAAGCTTATATTGACAGAATGAGTTAATGCAGCAAGTCAATATTTGCAGTGTTGACCCTTCTTCTTCAGGACCTCTGCAATTCTCCCTGGCATGCTCTCAATCAACTTCTGGACCAAATCCTGACTGATAGCAGTCCATTCTTGCAGAATCAATGCTTTAATTTTGTCTGAATTTGTTGGTTTTTGTTTGTCCACCCGTCTCTTGATGATTGACCACAAGTTCTCAATGGGATTAAGATCTGGGAAGTTTCCAGGCCATGGACCCAAAATCTCTATGTTTTGTTCACTGAGCCATTTAGTTATCACCTTTGCTTTATGGCAAGGTGCTCCATCATGCTGGAAAAGGCATTGTTGAGTGCCAAACTGCTCTTGGACGGTTGGGAGAAGTTGCTCTTGGAGGACATTCTGGTACCATTCTTTATTCATGGCTGTGTTTTTAGGCAAGACTGTGAGAGAGCCGATTCCCTTGGCTGAGAAGCAACCCCACACATGAATGGTTTCAGGATGCTTTACAGTTGGCATGAGACAAGACTGGTGGTAGCGCTCACCTCTTCTTCTCCGAATAAGCTGTTTTCCAGATGTTCCAAACAATCGAAAAGGGGATTCATCAGAGAAAATGACTTTACCCCAGTCCTCAGCAGTCCACTCCCTGTACCTTTTGCAGAATATCAGTCTGTCCCTGATGTTTTTTCTGGAGAGAAGTGGCTTCTTTGCTGCCCTCCTTGAGACCAGGCCTTGCTCCAAGAGTCTCCGCCTCACAGTGCGTGCAGATGCACTCACACCTGCCTGCTGCCATTCCTCAGCAAGCTCTGCACTGCTGGTAGCCCGATCCCGCAGCTGAAACACTTTTAAGAGACGGTCCTGCCGCTTGCTGGTCTTTCTTGGGCGCCCTGGAGCCTTTTTGGCACCAATGGAACCTCTCTCCTTGAAGTTCTTGATGATGCGATAGATTGTTGACTGAGGTGCAATCTTTCTAGCTGCAATACTCTTCCCAGTTAGGCCATTTTTGTGCAGTGCAATGATGACTGCACGTGTTTCTTTAGAGATAACCATGGTTAACAGAAGAGAAACAATGATGGCAAGCACCAGCCTCCTTTTAAAGTGTCCAGTGGTGTCATTCTTACTTAATCATGACAGATTGATCTCCAGCCCTGTCCTCATCAACACCCGCACCTGTGTTAATGGAGCAATCACTGAAACGATGTTAGGTGGTCCTTTTAAGGCAGGGCTGCAATGATGTTGAAATGTGTTTTGGGGGATAAAGTTCATTTTCTAGGCAAATATTGACTTTGCAAGTAATTGCTGTTAAGCTGATCACTCTATAACATTCTGAAGTATATGCAAATTGCCATTAGAAAAACTGAAGCAGTAGACTTTGTAAAAATTAATATTTGTATCATTCTCAAAACTTTTGGCCATGACTGTACATTAATGATAAATAAAATGAACTTTTTTGCTTTTAGCAAATGGCTGCAATGAAACAAAAAGTGAAAATTTTAAAGGGGTCAGAATACTTTCTGTACCCACTGTATGTCGCCAGAAGTAAGGAGTAGCACGGAGAGGGATAGGAGGTGTAAATAGGAGAGAGTGTGGGGAGGCTGAGTGTGTCTGGGGCGGAAAGCTTGTAGGCTTGTGAGTAGCTGAGCAGAGAAGGTCAGATGGTGGGGTAGAATAGATGGAGAGATAAAGATATTCTTAGTGACATGGCTGGTTTGGGGTGGAAAAGTGTTTTTTACAAGTATGGGAAGAACAACAGTGATTAATGTAAGAAGCATTTCTATAGTTAATAACTAAGTTTCCTTTTAGTGGCTAGTTGTTACCTTCAGTTCCCTTCTGGTCCAATTCTGGCCTAATTCTGGTCTATACACTTAGAAGCTACACTTGGAAAATGCACTGACCTAGGTCATCACTGACCACTGCCCTCAAATTTATACTAACTAAAAGTGCTTTCGTCACTTTTTATTAAAATTTTTGTCAGAGGCAAAACAGCGAAAAAACGGTGGTTTGGCACTTTTGTTTTTTTTCCTGCTACAGCGTTCACCGTATGGGAAAAATATTTTTATAAGTTTGTAGAACTGCCGTTTTTGGACACAGGGATACCTAATGTATATGTGTTTCACGATAATTTGTAACTTTTATATGTATTCTAGGGAAAGTAGGGTGATTTAAACTTTTAGTTCTTTTTGTTTGTTTTTTTATATATTTATTAGATTCCCCTAGGGGGTCTTGAACCCCAGGGGATCTGATCAATAATGCAATTCATTACCATAAAGCAGCCTGCCATGCAAATACAGATTCCCGACTTGCATAGAAATGGGACGCCAGCCCTGGATCTTGCTTTTTTTTTTTTTTTTTTTCTTGCTACACCCGGTGCCAAACAAAAGTCCACCACCAAGAAAAAAGGGAGGGATAAAGGACAGTACTGTCGTGGGTCCTGGAAAATCCAATTACCGAGTAATTACCATTTTTTCCTACCACCCACGACAGCAACCAGAGAGAATACAATAGGAAAAAACTAGGGAGGGACCACCGCTTGTAAAACTTTCCTTCCAAAAGAAAGATCAGCAGAAGCCCCAATGTCCAGCCTAAAATGGCGAAAAAAGGTAGAAGGTGAAGACCAGGTTGCCGCTTTGCAGATAGATTCTATGGAAGCATCAGCTCTCTCGGCCCAAGAGGTGGCAATAGCCCTAGTAGAATGTGCCTTGAGCCCCACTGGTGGGGGGAAGGCCCAAAGAACTGTAGGCCAGGGAGATTGCTAGTCTCACCCACCTAGCCAGACTACATTTAGAGGCCGCCTTCCCTTTAGAGTCCAATGGTTCAAAGGGAGGTTTACAGACAGAACTAGGTTCAAGTCCCAGGGAGGAACTCTGGACATAAGAACAGGTCTACTTCTAGAGGCCTCCTTGATGAACCTAATCACCCAGGGATCGTCAGCCAATTTAACGTTTAGCAGAGCACAAAGGGCCGAAACCTGGACTCTTAAAGTGCTGGTAGAAAGCCCCTTTTCTAGCCCCGTCTGAAGGAACTCTAGAATCTGTTTTCTAGGTATATCCCTAAGCTCCCCCGGAGAACCCCTTAGAAATTCAAAAAAAACGGAACCAAATCCTAGTGTATATTTTAGTAGTGACTGGTTTTCTGCTTTTTAGAAAAGTGGAAATGAGATTCTGAGAAAAACCTTTTGAGGCTAGTAATCTCCGCTCAAATTCCAGGCCGTCAAATGTAAGTGGCTGAACTCCGGGTGGAGAATGGTAGCCCTGACATAGAAGGTCCTGGCTGACCGGGAGAATCCAAGGGTCCGAAACAGACAGGATCCTTAGCCAGTTAAACCAGGCTCTCCTCAGCCAAAAGGGGGCAATTAGAATAACCCTTGCTTGATCATCCCTGATCTTCCTCAGAACTGCTGGAATGAGAAAGAATGGAGGAAAAGCATAAACGATGTAATATTTTTATGGACTGGAAAGTGTCTCCTTTGACGAACCTCCAAACCTCCAAACATAATATCCAGCATAGACCGGGAGGGTCTAAAGTCCTCAATCCCCATAGTCACTCGAATGGCTTTGAGCAACTTGTCAGTGACCTCTACTGGAAAACACGACTGTCCTCCCTCTACATCAGGATAGGGAAGAAGAAGAGGCGTCATCGGATAATTCTCAACTTTCACCCTGAACAGACTCCCCCTCAGAAGAGGAGTCTTGACCCTGGGTAGAGGAACTGGACTTCTTTTTCTGGCCACTTTTACCCTTAAGGGAACTCCTGACCTCCTCCTGTATCATAGATCTGATACCCTGTAAGAATGACAGGAACTCCTCAGCAGTAGTTCTATCAAAGCTTTTTCTCATAAGAAGAAGAAAGTCTAGTTCTACATATGGTACATTCCTTATTCTTAGATTTCGCCAAGGCTTTCCTAGGTGTATCCTACAAAAGACAGGGGGACCAATTAATCAATAAAAAATAATAAAGGGTTGGCACGCAGTCAGTTACATCCCCTAGAATACCGAGGAAGGCGGTGGTGGATCCTTCATCTTGCCCTCCATCTTGGGGTCTTCCTCTTGCCGGCGGCTGCTGGGACTGTGACTGTGGCTGTAGCTGATGCTGCTGCTGTTCTTCCATACTGTAGAGAAGTCTTCTCAGTGTAGCGAGGGCCAGGAACTGCTTAGCAGCTCCACCGTCCCTCAATCTGCATTATATGGCCATTCAGCTGATAGGCCATTCCCCTTCCACCGGAATCCACGCCCTCATTTCCAGCAAGCCACGCCGCTTCCGCCGGAATCCACGTCCCCTTCCTTCTGGGCTGGCACCTCCATGTGTCTCCCTACAGACCCGGAACTCCTGTGGCCTAAAGCAGAGGAAACACACTCCTTCTGCCTGGATATCGGAACCCCCGCGCCTGGAACACCAGTGACGCATAGCTGGGGGAACGGCACTTACTCCAGACCAGGCCACAGCTAACAGCCACCCATGGAAGAAAAGAGGCAACCCCTACCAGGACCAACTCTTTCCTATGCCATCAGGTAAGTCTGCCTCAAGCAGGCACGTAAGTCTCCCTCCAGGGATAGGAAACAACTGAGGGGTAGGAGAGGCTCCATCTTTTTATACCGTAGGTTTCCTGTCCCTGGGGGCGGATCCACTTTTTCTGGGTGCTGTCATGGGTGGTGGGAAAAACAGCGGTTCAGATTTTTTTCCCCCCCCCCCATGCCCTTATTGTTGCATATTAACAAAAAAGGCGGTATCTCTGCAATGGAGGCACAGATTCACAAGGAGAAAACACTGATTCAGGTGACCCTAACCTATCTATTTGCATGGCTAGGTTCTGGTGACGGCCTTCTGTTAAAGTTTTGTTTCTGATATTAGAGAGAGGGTCATCATTCTACTGGTAAGCAGCAAATAAACTGGGCTACAAAAAAAAATGTAGGCACCTTTTTGACTTTCTTTCAATATTAAAATAATCATGTGACTTTTGAAATCTTTGTGTGGAAATTCACAGAATTTCAGTAGGTCCTGAAACAAATGGAAAAAAATGCATCAGGCACTATGAATAGGGTTATAGACAAACTTTTCCTATTGTGTGTTGTCATAGCAATCTGATACAGATGTGAACAGAACCTAAATTCATTTATACAGTCTATCATTTCCTGCCGGACTTGTTGTAAACTGTATGTTCTATTTGTGATGTTTTTGTGACATTTTATTTCCCTGTCAATTCCAACATAGTGAAAAAGAAAAGGATCTAAAATATTGTATGTGTGCAATATGCAGCAGCACAGTCAAACCTTCTCAGTTTAAAATGGCAAGAAAAAGAAAAGCCATATTTAATCCTTTGAAAAATCATGAGGTAATATGATGCGTGGGGGTCTAATCTGGTTGAAGGGGCTATAGAGTTCAGTGAGTCTTGCAGCCTCTTCGCTGATACCAAGAACAGTGCCATACTTATCATATGGGCTCTGCTTGGTATGGCAGCTCAGCTTCATTCACTTGAACATGTAACCAATGAGAATAATGTCATCAACACATGTATGAGGTCTCTGTACTGGTGAGTGCTATGTTCTCTTTAAACATCTGATCGTCATGTGTCCTGCGTGTCAGACCCCCATTGATCACATATTGTTTACCTAATGTCCCGAAGGAAAAGACCTTTAGCTGTATCTTAACCTATCCAGCCATAGGCATTTTTCGATTTTCATTTTTGACTTCCGTTTCCAAACCCATAACTTTTTTTTATTTTTTCGTTCACAGATCTATATGAGGACTTAATGTTTGTGGGACAAATTGTACTGTAAATTTGTAATTATAAAAATATATTTCCCACACAGTGAACACTGTAACAGAAATGTTTTTTAAAAAAAAAAAAACTGCTAAAAGAAGCAGTTTTTTTTTTGTTTTTTGCTGTTTCACGTCCCATAACAATTTGGATAAAAAAATAATCAAAACAATAGACATTTCCCAAAATGGTATATATAAAATGTACATTCAACCAGGCAAAAAAAAAAAGGCGCCTTATGCTTCCCCATACTATAAAAAAAAGATCCGGGTTTCAGATTTTTGTTTATTTTTTGCAAAGTTTGAATTTTTGTAAGGGGCTAAAATATAAAAGAAAACTATATAGGCTATAGCCACACGTTGCGCAGCTTTTTTTGTTGTAGATTTTGTTGCGGTTTTTTGAGCTAAAGCCAGGAGTAGATTGAGCAGAAGGTAGACGTATAAGAACTTCCTATATATTTCCCATTCCTTTTGTAGCCATTGTTGGCTTTGGCTCAAAAAACCGCAACAAAATCTGCAACAAAAAAAGCTGTGTTTCCGCAACGTGGAGCCGTAGCCTTAATTTGGTATTGCCGTAAGTGTACAAGTATGAAGTGCAATATATCTTGCAAAAATGAAGCCCTCGTATGGCTAAGTGAACAGAAAAATTATGAAAGTTATGGCTTTTGGAGGGTGGGAGTAAAAAATTTAAAATAAAAAAATGGCTGCGGCAGGAGAGGGTTAAGTTTTTGTTTAAGTCTTGCAATTCTGTGAAGATTGTGTTTGACCTCCCAAATGCTCTTCTAGATGAATGGGTGCAAATTCTAACAGACACAGACCAAAATCCTTCTAGAAGAAGAAAGTGAATGCTGTTTTAGCTGCAAACGGATCAACTGCATATTAATGCCTATAGCTTTAGAATGATGAGTCATAAAAGCTTCTGTGGGTGTAATGTGTACTTGTCAAAACTTTTGTAGATGCCAACAAAGCTATCTGTAGTAAGAGGATGGCATTGCAGTAAATGATATGAGATTTATGGCATATTTTTAGGGTATGCCATAAATGCCTGATTGTTGGGAGCAGAGTTGTAACTAAGCTTTCTGTCACCCAGGGCAAAGGTTCTTTCCTCTGCCCTTACTCTGTATCTAAATACATAAAAGTGGCTTGTCAATGCCCCCTTGCTCACAACCAGCACTCATGGCACATGCCCCGGTTGCTCCCTCCAAGCTACACCCCTGGTTGGGAGTGTTCTATAGGAGGAGCAGGGTTCTTAGCTATTTCCGTAACTCGCATGGGTTTCTAGGGAGAATGATGCTTGATGCAAATAGAGCCCCCTCGGTCTGCATTTGCTCCAGTGTAAAAAAAAAAAAAAAAAAAACATAACATCAACATTCTTCCATCACGTTTGTTTACTTTTCAGACAAAAAGGCCTGAATACATCCTATGATAGATGAGAGCAACAAACTACATTAATGGAAATGTGAATTTATCCAACACCTAGTGCTATGTAACTATGTGCATGCAATGCTTGTAGTAAATTTCCAGTAAACAACTTTTTTATCATTGTAGTCATCTCTGTAATTACAATTATGTTCTGTACCTTGGTATCTCGATTGTTCTGTTGCTTGTGGTCATCAGATTGTCTGCATTCAATTTTCTTCTCAACTAGAAATCAACAAAACTAGAAACACTGGGTTTGATAAAATAATACCTCTTAAGCTCATGTCCACTGTCTATTGCATTGTGTACAGAGTCATCTACTGTACCTCCATGTGACTTCTATTTTATAAGTAGACATACAAGGATAAACCATGCTATATAGTGTCCACTGAAGTACTGATTCTGACACAGTCTATGCAATGGTGTGAAAGGGGCCTTACCTTTACTACATTGTCTACAGATTACCCACTCAATGAATGATAGTTAAAAATGTAAAGGAGCCAATCCTTATGCAATAAGGGGCCATGCACATGGCAGTATGAAGCCACAAAGCCCATAGATAGTCTCTTTTCCTGAAGCAATACTTTGGACATATGAAATTGTAGACATAGAGAGTACAGACCTAATCAACCTCTATGGCAGCCCTATTTTGTCATCCTCCCCCCTTCCCAATAAAAAAGCCTTAAACGGAAACTGTTAGGTGTACTTTCTCCCCTAAACTGATCCTAGAGTGTGCAACATAAAGTAATGAACTTTCCTATGGTGACCCTAAGCTTTTTGATGCAGAAAAGTGAAGTTGTAAGCTTTAAAAACTTTTTGTCGCTTTATGCAAATTTTACTTAACTACTCATGGGGGATGGTGAGCAGCCTTATCTAGTCATGCAGTCATCACTCTAAGTCATACCCTATGAGGACGGCAGGTAGGGTATCAAGCCAATGGGCATGATATAGTGCAATGATTGCATGACTAGGTGGTGCTGCTTTCCACCCCCGTGACTAGTTAAAGTATATTTGCATAAGGTTTTAAAAGTTTTAAAATAACTTGGCTTTTCAGCAACAGAAAGCTTAGTGCACAGTAGAAAAGGTTATCACTTGAAGCTGCACCTCCTGGGGCCAGTTTAGGGTAGAAAAAACACCTATAGGTTCCTTTTAAAGGGCTTGTGTAAGAAGATTTAAAATTGAAGCCATGTCCTTTGAATAGGCAGTTTAATATTAAATTGGCAGGGACCAAATCTCTGCACTGTTGCAGTTTTGCAGTATGAAGAGTACTCAGCACTCTGACAAGCACTGTATCCCTTTGATTATTTACTAAGCATAGCACCACACTATAAGTAGTGGCTATGTTGTTTTACAGCTCACCCCTTTTGAGTGAATAGTATTGAGCTGTAATACGAGGCACAGCTGCTACTAAAAGTACAGATGTGTTTCTTTGCTTACTTTTCCTCTTGGCTCAATATTTACCAAGATGGTGGGGAGAGAGGATCAGCCTTGAATAAACATGATTTTGCGATACTGTATCACAAGTTGCCTATTTTCTATATGTCTATGTATTGCCTCCAGTGGTTGTGTTGCGTATTGCAGCCTGTCAAGTGTTTTGCTAGCATGTTGAGGTACTGTATTGAGTTTGATCAATAAGAAATTTGAGTACAAGACAAAATACCAGCAAAGGTAAGGGTGGGCTGGATGGGGAACTGCAACCTGTTGCCAAACGTCAGACTCTCCCCAAACTTCTATTTATGGCTTTCTGGAGAAATGGCCATCAATTTCAAAGTCACAGCTATTCCCTAATACAGCTGTGTGTGTTTTCCCATTTTACCCTTGTTTAACAAAAAAGGGCACCGATGCATGTTTTTGCATTAGATTAACAATGGAATCATGGATCTCCCAAATGATTAATCTCCTAATTGTTTTCACAATGGAATAGACGGCGTGATTGATTTGTTATAGCAGTATAACTCACACATTAGACAGGAAATATAAGAAGCAGAGACAAGAAAATTGTAAACAGATATGAATACTGTACCTAAGCTTTTTTCAGAAGAAACATTATTCGTGGCTGCTAGTTCACACTTTCTTAAAGGAACAGTCAAATTTTCTGAAACTTGTCCAGCTCCTTTGACAAAGCAAATCGGCATGTCATTTAAACCTGTGAACAGTGATAGTATTATAAAGCTGATGATTTTTGTGATTACCTTTTAAGAAACAAATACAGTGCAAAATATATGGTTAATAATGAAAATCACTCGGTTGACTTTCTATTGGCATCTATCAGGTGAGTTGGGGAATTAGGGATTTGAATGGTGAATGCATCAGGATCTTTCACAGCACATATGCTAAACATGTACCATAAACACTGTGAGGACTTTAAACTTTCAGCCAGCTTTTGATTTTCTGACAGCATTTGTGTTATTAATAAATTCTGTAATATATTTTATTAACAAACTTTGACTCCTTTCTGTGAAATCCTGCATTTTTTCCAATCTTTCCCTGACTTCTCTATTGAGAGTGGTTTCCTGCTTCTCATTGTATACAGGTGTATGGGCTGTGTAAAATGAAGAGAAAATGATAGTGGGGAGGAAAATGTAGAAACTTGCTTTTGATGTCATATGACAGAGGAGAATCTCATGTTTTATATGATACTAAGGATGCAGTTCCACCTGAATGATTTTGAATGATTTACAGAGATATCACTAGTTGTAAACTCAGTCGGGATTAGGATATTTATATGCAGCTGCAGATCTCTGGAAATTATACAGGTAGAACTGCATCCTTAGTATCATATGTAACATGACAATCTCCTCTTTCATATCACACAACGAAAGCAAATTGAGGGGTATAAAAAGGCAGTATATTCAGGGGCCATATCACTTTAACCATTGGGCCAATGGTGCACTTGTATCAGGCCCTATGGCAGCGGGGGCCCCCATGGGATAGTGGGACAGGCCTGTATTTGCTGTCTCGTTGTCCTGGGTAGTGGGTTCGGGCTGCCCCAATTCATCAGCATCTGGAGTTAAAGACAGTGGTGAAGTAGGAAGCCGTCCACTCCCTCTTTCACAATCCCACACTGTCTCTGCTCCCGGGGTCTTGGAGCAGGAGGCTCAATGTGGTGACGTCACTTATATTGCACCTGTTGCTCCTTGAAGACTCAGGGACAAGAGACAGGAGTGAACAGGGGAAAGGGGAAAGGTGAGTATTAAGGTTTTTTTTTTTCTTTGACATATACATTGGGGGCAACTGAAGGGGAACATGATACTGTAAGGGCAACCAGGAGAGGAACTTAAAACTGTGGGTCAACCAGGAAGGGGCATGAAACTGTGGGGTCAACCTGGGGGGGACATGACACTGTGAGGGCAACCTGAGGGGTGGGGGGATATGAAGCTGTGGGGGCAACCTGGATGGGGGGCATGAAAATGTGGGGGCAACCTGGAGTGGGAGACATGAAAATGTGGGGACAACTGGAGGAGGACATTATAATATAATGTCTGAGGGGCCACAGGGGGAAAGGTTAATGTCTGAGGGGCCATGGCAGTGGGAACAGGTTAAAGTAAGATGCATGCAGGGGCATTTGAGTGTGTGATGAGCCACTGAGGGGCATTATAGTGTATGGGGCCACTAGGGAGGCATTATACTGTGTAAAGGCCACTAAGGGACGTTATACTATGTGGAGGCCATTGAGGGGGCATTATAATTTGTGCATGTCAGGTATTTCTAAATGATGGTGATGGGGGGCCCACTTATGAAAATACAGGGGGAAATACAGTGGGTATGGAAAGTATTCAGACCCCTTTAAATTTTTCACTCTTTGTTTAATTGCAAACATTTGCTAAAAGCAAAAAAGTTCATTTTATTTCTCATTAAAGTACATTCAGCACCCCATCTTGACAGAAAAAAAACTGAAATGTAGATATTTTTTCAAATTTATTAAAAAAGAAAAACTGAAATATCACATGGTCATAAGTATTCAGACCCTCCTTGAGATGGTTCTACTCCTTCATTGGAGTCCAGGTGTGTTTAATTAAACTGATTGGACTTAATTAGGAAAAGCACACACCTGTCTATATAAGACCTCACAGCTCACAATGCATGTCAGAGCAAATGAGAATTATGAGGTCAAATGAA
Organism: Leptodactylus fallax; assembly: GCA_947044405.1. Lineage (NCBI taxonomy): Eukaryota > Metazoa > Chordata > Amphibia > Anura > Leptodactylidae > Leptodactylus > Leptodactylus fallax. The sequence goes on from CAMRHE010000045.1 coordinate 8,484,165, forward strand.
CTGCCCAAGGAGCTCAGAGACAGAATTGTGGCAAGGCACAGATCTGGCCAAGGTTACAAAAGAATTTCTGCAGCACTCAGGGTTCCTAAGAGCACAGTGGCCTCCATAATCCTTAAATGGAAGAAGTTTGGGACGACCAGAAGGCTTCCTAGACCTGGCCGTCCAAATGCAAATTTGGACAGTCATCATAGTAGCATGATGACTTTATCCAATTGCCTTACATTTTGTATTGTATTGTATTGTATTGTACTGTATTGTACTTACTATTGTACTGATTTATGTATTCATTATTGCTTATGATTTTTTACATTTCATTCTTAGCTTTATATCATATGTACATATCACGAGAGGTCATGAGGTATAATTTCTTACCTTTTATATGAATAACTTTTCTAGTATGTGGGATATTTCTGGACTCATGATGATAGTTTTTGGACAAAACAGATGATGTGTCCGTTCTGAAAGATTTATTTATCCTTTGGTTTAATTTTGGTAAAGAAATGGTAGGCTGAAACCTTTTTCGTAGGCTCATTCTAGTATTTTTTTCCCCTAAAATAGATTGGTACATGTAATGATTATGAGAACAGATTCATTAAAATAAGAAAAAATGAAACACAGGGAGATCACAAAGTTAAGTTGCCATAAGTGTATCTCCAGCTCTGTCTCCTGATTCCACAAGGGGCAGTGCCTTTACTGAGGCAATCATATGGTGCCCAGTAAGTATTGTGCATGGGTTCTATTTTAACAAATTCATTGAATCAGTACATAATGCTCACTGGGCTTCCTCCAGTTAAAATTACAACTATACTTCTCACCATGTAGTTGTGTCTCTCCGTGCCCGATGTCAGATCAGGCAACAAAGTATCCCTGGGGTGCAAGGGTTAGGTTGACTTTATTCACAAGATTGCTCCCATGGCCTCCTCCTCAACTTCCTTTTCCATCAATTGACAATGACTGTGTATGACTGTATACACAGTAGGCATCAGGAGGAGTGCTCTCTTTATGGATATAGGAGACTCACAACTATGAGTCTGTTGTATTCTGTTTTAGGTGGTAATAAACACATGACACATTTTTGTGATGTTTGGTCTGATAGCCCAGTAGACCTGTGACTATATGATGCTACCCATTATGGATTATTTGACATACCATAGATACATTGTGGGAAAGGGGGTGGGGTGTTCCATGGGGTAGGAACTGAGACTGTTAAACTGTAATCACTTTAATCATTTAACACCCTCTGACCCATCTAACTTTCAATTTCATCTTTACTTTAAAGGCAGCACAAACTTGTTGAAGTGGATCTGTCAGCTTATCATGGTGTCCTATATAAGTGCAGTATAGTATAACTACAGGTTAGTATATTGATTTCATAGCATGAGACCAGCTGTATTTATGAGCAGAATGCTAATCCCATCTGCTCCCACAATTGGGGCAGTGACTGTTTTTTTTTAGGTATTCTCTCTAAAAATGTAAGGAGGTGCACAATGTATACTAAATGCTTATTTAAAGGGTAGATTTTATTATTCTGTTCCAAAATATCACTATGATAAGTAGTATTACTTATACTGTACATCCTTTCTAAAGGTATAAAGAATATACTGTAAGCTGTAAAATTTAAAGTTAACGTTTCTTCACATCAAAAACCTATTGCTTGATATTTACTTACATGTTAAATTTGTCAGATAGCTTGTACTGTTTGTGGAACCAAAAATCGCATGCACAATATTAGCCACTTGTGAAGACAGTACAGAGTATCTATTAAATAACTTGCACCCACCTTGTGTGTAGACTTCACTGTTAGTTCTGCGGCAAAAAATATTCTAAAAGTGCAAGTGGAAACCACTTTGTATACAAAACAGTGGGCACTGAATCTGATACTGCTGTTATATTACACTTTCCAAATTAAACTTATGTTACAGTAAACCACCCTATTGTTCTCCTCTGTTTGCCAACCATTTACTCCTCTCATCTTACTCCACCAGTCCTTTTTACAATGTAGTCTTTTTCATTCCATTAAAGGGAGTCTATCACCAGAATCCATTATATCAACCCAGACCTGTTGATAGATAGGTTAGGGATAGGTTAAGATCCTAAAAACCATTGAAATTGTCTACCTTTACATAATTCAGAGTATATGGTTTAATAGCTAAAGCCAACATAGTTCTTTAAAATTACTACAGTATGTAAGAGGCAAAGGGGCACTATCACTATAGAGGGGGTGCTATTACTGTGCAGGATCATTAAGAAGACACTGTTGCTATGAGAGTGGCACTATTACTATGTATGAACACAACAGAGGCACTGTAAGGACACTGTAAGGGTGGGTTCACACTTGCTGCAGCACTCCGTCCGCCGCGAATCCGACCTAAATGTCGGAAATCTGGATAGGCACTGGATAGGGAATGGTTTGCGACGCTTTGCTTAAAAACCAATTCACTTGAATGGTTTTTTAAAGCAATGTGCGGGTGTGCGCTTACACCCTCTGCGCCGCGAAGACAGTTTTTTTCGTCGGAAACAAAGTCGGGCATACAGGACTTTTTGTCCAACGAAAAAAAAACGACATTCTGCGACAAGCACACGCACTTATTACTGAGCCATTGCGTGCATAGCTATAATTGGGCTTCCATGGATGTGAATGAGCCCTCTAATGTATTTTATTTACAAAATAAATAAATATATATAGATAGCATTTTTTGCAGGATGAAGTATTTACTACACAATGACACCTCAGCTGCTGCATAACCTTATGACACACACCGTAGCTGCTGCAGAATCTCAGAAAACATACTTCAGCTGCTGTAGAACCTCATCATATATTCCTCAGCTGCTGCAAAACCCTCACACCACAGTGGCAATAGCAACGCAATATTGCAGGTGAAACTGAGGTATTACCTGCAACATTTTGCACACCACATATTGGCAAGGTTTTGCTCATGTAAGACACCACACAAAGAGATCAACAACAGGACAGGTGTAGCGTATAGTACACAAAGCTGCTGTAGACTCTGATCACAGACCACGCATGAGGAAAGTCCATCTTTCTTCACACCCAACTTAAAGGAGTTCTTTCGTAAGTCCTCATGTTGAACATTGTTGAACAGGCACAACTATAGACATTTTGTAGTAGCTGTTTTTGGTACTGTAGGTTACTTGAGCATGGTTCTAGTGCAAAGTCCTGGAATAGGTCTGTGTCCATTTTTGGCCTAACTCACATGACAGTGACAAATGGGCGTATTCACATATTTATTTTCGAATCTGTCAAAATAGGCAAAGATGGTGCATGTCCAATTTTGATGACCGTGTAAAAAAACTAATGGAATTATGTATGTAATTTTCAGGAAAATAATTATGTATTGCATTTCTAAAAGGATACGTACACATATAAGGCCCATAGCTGACCCATGTAAGTATAACACATTAGGGGGGCAGGTCCACTATCCTACTAATATGAGTGATCCAAGAATACCCATATATATGACTCTACTGTATTTGCGACTGAATGGCTCCCCTTGTCCTTCTCAGCAGTCGAAGACTTGATATTCAGTCACTGTGAAAAGGGCAATCTCTGTAGGAGAAATTTATTAAGCTCAGTGCATTGTACGCCAGTCTTAATATTTTTTGTGCTGACAACAGGAGGGACAGAATTATGAAGAGGTTCTGGCCTCTTATTAATTTCGGATAACGGCGGTAGGCAGTGGCGTAACTTGGAATGGCTGGGCCCCAAGGCGAACATTTGAAATGGAGCCCCCCCAAACCGCCGCCCCCCCCCAACACCCCCACGGACCGCCCCCTCCAACACCCCCCCCGCACAAACCACATTCCTGCGCACACTATTATGCGCCATAGTGGTCCTTGCACACACTATTATGCCCCATAGTGGCCCCTGCACACACTATTATGCCCCATAGTGGCCCCTGCACACAGTATCATGCCCCATAGTGGCCCCTGCACACAGTATCATGCCCCATAGTGGCCCCTGCACACAGTATCATGCCCCATAGTGGCCCCTGCACACAGTATTATGCAGCATAGTGGCCCCTGCACATAGTATTATGCCCCATAGTGGCCCCTGCACACAGTATTATGCCCCATAGTTGCCCCTGCACACAGTATTATGCAGCATAGTGGCCCCTGCACATAGTATTATGCCCCATAGTGGCCCCTGCACATAGTATTATGCCCCATAGTGGCCCCTGCACACAGTATTATGCCCCATAGTGGCCCCTGCACACAGTATTATGCCCCATAGTGGCCCCTGCACACAGAACTATGCAGCATAGTGGCCCCTGCACACAGTATTATGTCCCATAGTGGCCCCTGCACACAGTATTATGCCCCATAGTGGCCCCAGGGGAGGATACAAACATAAAAAACAATGCTACTTAACTCTTTCTGGCTCCAGTGCGCTACTTCGGCTATCTTCAATGTTGGACCAGATCTCGCGTGATCCAGGCTGGCGTTGCAACACATAATGACGTCGGCTGACATCTGGGACGTCACCAAACAGGCCTGAAGCCTGTCGGAGCATAGGAGAGGTAAGTAACATTGTTTTTTATGTTCGCTCACCTCCCCTGGGCCTCCGATCATTATACTCAGGGGTCTGAAAAGAACCCAGAGTATAATGATAGCAGTGTTTGTGAGGTTCATGGTAGCGGCTGCCACAGGGCTTCAGGCCCCTTAATGTCCCGGGCCCTGTGGCAGCTGTTACCACTGCTACCCCGGTATTTACGCCCCTGGCAGTAGGTCCCGTGTGTCAGAAATAAAATTAGGGTCAATCGGGAACTGTCATAGATTTCTGGTATAACAACAATTTTCTGCTGTGAGTTAAAGTAAAACAAATGGACTGAGGTATCCCTACCCTGCTAACTTTTCACAAAAGTGGCATGAAAGTTGGGGAAATTGAGAAAGTGCTGCATCTCTGGTACAAATATGAGCTATGTGCCACATCTACGCCCGCCTGTGTTTATTTTTCAAACTGTTTTCATTCTTTCAGATTTTCAGTCTGTTGTTTTTTTATCCCAGGACAGATCAGAAAAATGAACTAAATGACAAAAGTCTGAGCAGAACCAAATAACACTGGGTTGTTTATTTGGTTCTGTTCCCAAAGATGTTGTATAACAGGGAAGAAGTATTTAAAAAGTTTAATTTTTAAAATGGGTTGTTTTTCTAATGTACAGAAGCTCATGCAAAAGGAAAAAGGTTCTGTATTTTTAAAAATGAGCTACCAGAGCAAAGAATAGATGATAAAATCATTAGGTTTCCTTTTTCGTGTACCTCCAATCTTTGCTGACTCCCAAAGGTAGACTTGATGCTGAGTGGCACAAGTAGCATATATTGTTATATTGTGTAAACACACACACACATTGTGGTCAATTTATTATGCCTTGGTTGTCAGTTTTCTGTCATACAAGGCATAATACGTTGAGATTTTTGTCACATATGCATGTGTTTTGCGCAAAAATTGCCACTTTTCTGGTTTTGTTTCCCCCTTACCACTTTTTTAAAAAGTGGGCGGAACAGTCAAGGAATTTAGGATGCCTTGGCCCATGAGATTTACTATAACTCATACCAGAAAAATGGTGTGAGTTACACTAGAAATCTACACCAGTCATTGACTGGCATACATTGGGGAAAAAAGTATTTAGTCAGCCACCAATTGTGCAAGTTCTCCCACTTAAAAAGATGAGAGAGGCCTGTAATTGACATCATAGGTAGACCTCAACTATGAGAGACAAAATGAGAAAACATATCCAGAAAATCACATTGTCTGATTTTTAAAGAATTTATTTGCAAATTATGGTGGAAAATAAGTATTTGGTCAATAACAAAAGTTCATCTCGATACTTATATATACTTATATATCCTTATATATCCTTTGTTGGCAATGACAACAACAAACGTTTTCTGTAAGTCTTCACAAGGTTGGCACACACTGTTGCTGGTATCTTGGCCCATTCCTCCATGCAGATCTCCTCTAGAGCTGTGATGTTTTGGGGCTGTGGCTGGGCAACACGGACTTTCAACTCCCTCCAAAGGTTTTCTATGGGGTTGAGATCTGGAGACTGGCTAGGCCACTCCAGGACCTTGAAATGCTTCTTACGAAGCCACTCCTTCATTGCCCTGGCGGTGTGCTTGGGATCATTGTCATGCTGAAAGACCCAGCCACGTTTCATCTTCAATGCCCTTGCTGATGGAAGGAGGTTTGCACTCAAAATCTCACGATATATGGCCCCATTCATTCTTTCATGTACACGGATCAGTCGTCCTGGTCCCTTTGCATGGACACAGCCCCAAAGCATGAAGTTGCCACCCCCATGCTTCACAGTAGGTATGGTGTTCTTTGGATGCAACTCAGCATTCACTCTCCTCCAAACACGACGAGTTGTGTTTCTACCAAACAGTTCCCTTTGGTTTCATCTGATCATGTGACATTCTCCCAATACTCTTCTGGAACATCCAAATGCTCTCTAGCAAACTTCAGACAGGCCCGGATATGTACTGGCTTAAGCAGGGGGACACGTCTGGCACCGTAGAGTGTTACTGACGGTAGCCTTTGTTATGTTAGTCCCAGCTTTCTGCAGGTCGTTCAATAGGTCCCCCGTGTGGTTCTGGGATTTTTTCTCACCGTTCTTGTGATCATTTTGACCCCACGGTGTGAGATCTTGTGTGGAGCCCCTGATCGAGGGAGACAGTGGTTTTGTATGTCTTCCATTTTCTAATTATTGCTCCCACAGTTGATTTCTTCACACCAAGCTGCTTGCCTATTGCAGATTCAGTCTTCCCAGCCTGGTGAAGGTCTACAATTTTGTTTCTGGTGTCCTTCCACAGCTCTTTGGTCTTCACCATAGTGGAGTTTGGAGTGTGACTGTTTGAGGTTGTGGACAGGTGTATTTTATGCCGATAACAATGTCAAACAGGTGCAATTACTACAGGTAATGAGTGGAGGACAGAGGAGCCTCTTAAAGAAGAAGTTACAGGTCTGTGAGAGACAGAAATCTTGCTTGTTTGTAGGTGACCAAACACTTATTTTCCACCATAATTTGCAAATAAATTCTTAAAATATCAGACAATGTAATTTTCTAGATATGTTTTCTCATTTTGTCTCTCATTGTTGAGGTCTACCTATGATGACAATTACAGGCCTCTCTCATCTTTTTAAGTGGGAGAACTTGCACAATTGGTGGCTAACTAAATACTTTTTTTTCTCCACTGTATATGTATTTTCTGATGCACAAGTTCTCCCTGTGGTGCGCCAAAATAGTTAAGAGGCCAGAGCTTTTTAATAACTTTCACCAATGCACAAATGGATTAATAACGGCACACAAAGCGTTTGTCTTAGTAAGTAAGGCCCCATTATCCTTTAATCTCTGCTATATTTTCTTTGTAAACTTTTTTTTTTTTTTTTGAGGAATTACTTTTTTCTCTAGGTTCACATTTGCGCTTGGGTTTCCGTTCTCCGGGTCCACTTGGGGACACAAAAAACGCAAATCCAATCTGCTTGCAAAGCGGTCAACCACGGAACTCTGCAGACCCCAAAGACTATATTGAGGTCCGCTGGGTTTCCGCCGGGTTGCCGCCTGAAAAATATGGAGAGAAAAGTCCTGCTTCCACGACTTTTCTCTCTGTATTTTTCAAGTGGATTCAGGGATGGAATCCCCGAACGTAGAGCAAGCGCTGGTGTGAATGCAGCCTTACTTAGCAACAAATGTAATCAGCTCTCAGAATTTGGTGGGCTTATGAATTTGGCTGGCTGCATAGCTACAGGTGAATCTCAATAAATTAGAATATCTTTGAAAAGTTAATTTATTTCAGTAATTTATTTCAATTAAAAATGTGAACAATTTACTTCGTGTTTATTTCTGTGAATGTTGATAATTATGACTTACAACTAAAGAAAGCACACAAGTTAGTATATCAGAAAATTAGAATATTGTGTGAGACCAATTAAAAAAGTGATTTTTAATACAGAAATGTTGGCCTGCTGAAAAGTATATACAGTATATGCATGCAATACTCGGTTGGGGCTCCTTTTTCATGAATTGTTGCGGCGTGGCATAAGGCAATCAGCTTGTGGAACTGCAAAGGTGCTATGGAAGCCCAGGTTTGCTTCAGCTCATCTGCATTGTTGGGTTTGGTGTCTTTCATCTTCCTCTTGACAATACCCCATAGACTCTAGGTCAAGTGAGTCTGTTTGCCAATCAAGTACATACCATGTGATACAGTGGTGATTAGACCAGGTATTGGTACTTTTGGCAGTGTGGACATGTTCTGCATTTGTCTGTGTGTGGTGGCTTTTGAAGCACTGACTCCAGCCACAGTCCACTCCTTGTGAATATCCCCCAAATTCTTGAATGGCCTTTTCTTCACAATCCTTTCAAGGCTGCGGTTATCTCTGTTGCTCGTGCACCTTGTTCTATCGCACTTTTTCCTTCCATTAATATGCCTGGATACAGCAGTCTGTGAAAAGTCAGCTTTTTTAGCAATGACCTTTTATCGTTGTGGAGGGTGTCAATTCCTGTCTTCTGGACAACTGTCAAGTCAGCAGTTTTCCCCATGATTGTGTTGCCTACTGAACCAGAATGAGGGGCCATTTAAAGTTGACCTTTCACAACCTCATAGATGTGCGGTATACAGTATTTATATACTGCTAGAAAGCCGACAGTGCGCTGAATTCAGCACAATGTCAGACTTACTGGTGTGTGCCCCATGCGCTATGACACCAAATTTTCTTTTACTTAGTATCTGGAAATAGTTTGGGCAGACATAGGTTTGTGTAATGAAGATGCAACCTGTGTCTTGATAGTGGACAAGGAATCTGTAGGAACTGCTCATGCTTGACCCACAAAATTAGACTGACTCACTGAAATAGTCCCTGACAATAAAACATGACTTTCATTATAATATAAAATAAAATATCAAGATAACTAGAAAACGTGCAAACGATTGGTACTAATCAGATCACCACATCTGTAAACCTCTCTTATATACACACTAAACAGTGGAATCTGGTTCAGGGGTATACAAATACAGTGCGGTGAATATATCTTAGTAAAAAATAAAAGTTGATCCCAGTATTTTAGCCAGTATTAAGAAGTGGCACAATTGGTGCAAGAAAATAAAGTGTCTGTAAGGGAATTGCCAGTTGAGCAATTCCCCAGTGATGCTACAGAACCCTGGGGGGAGGGGCACAACAAGACAGTGAGCCCTAAAGATGAACCCCCCCACTGTCCCTGGCTAACTTGCCTGATCTGTCCTAAGCGACAGCAGCAACTGGTCGACAGGCCCTTCCTAATATAGGTGACAACACAGAACGCAGACAGGACAAACAACAACAAAGGGAGGTCAGCAAGCCAAGGGGTCAGTAACAGTTGAGCAATGCAGTAAAAAATCATAATCCAAGAGAATAGTCAGATACAAAACCAGAGGTCAGGAATAGGAATACAGGAAATAGCAGAATAGAAGCTAGCAGGGAAAAGTCACAAAACAGAATCAATAGCCAGCGAACATGTGAGGGCTGACAAACTGTTTATAGAAAGTCAGGACCTGCCCCAGATTGGATTGGTAGACAGACTGTCAATCACACAGGCAAGGCTGAGATTAACTATTAGAGGAACAGAAAGAAACAAAGATGCAGGAGACGGGTGTGGCAGAAATTCAATTACAGACAAGAGGTATTAGGACATTGTTCAGACTGAGCAACAAGAAACCTACGCAAGGAATCAAACTGAACACGCCTCCTTCGCTGCAGCGTGCGAGTGGAGGGTGGCGCAGAGACCCGAACAGGCAGAGACGTTACAGTATCATTAAAGTTTGGCAACAGTGAAAAGGGACAACGGGCATCAGCCCAGCTTGAGGTAAAAACAACGGTAAACAAGTAAAAGTTGCATTTTTTTTTCCTTTTTGCGTCTCTCGGACCTCCTCAAGGGTACTGCTTTAGAGATGATAGTGGGTCCAGGATCTATCTGTTTCTCTTGGCTGGTAACGGACTCAGTCTGGGATATCATCTGGATCTTGCCTTGATCAGAAACACTTCTTCATGGGACCAGGAAGGACATCAAAGAACTAAATAACCAAATCAGGAGTCTACGTCCAGGTTTGTTTTCCTCTGATGTTTGCTGGGATTGTATGGCAATGGGAAGCTCCTCAGCTGGTCTTAGCTCTTTAGTGGCAGTTTCCTTCAGGCACCTCTTCAATCTGCAATGTACAATCTTTAGTAACAAAACCTTCTCTTTCAGTGATAGACTATACCAGGATATGGGATGCACTTGAACTGTTCCAACATGGAACAGTGTAGCTTTCACATATTGGTTGTGGTCTGCTTGCGTTGCATTGGCGTTAGGCATCTTTGCTCATCATTCACCCAGTGGGTTTTAAGTTATGAGTTGATGTCATCAGGTACCAACACCCCTATGCTGATCATTTTCCTTGTCTTATAAACATGAGGTAGTAGGTGGTATAACCAGTAAGTAGAGCTGTGTTGAAGTTGTTCTACTTGCTTTGGTAAAATAGTTGGCCAATTAGTTCTCTTGTAATGAGCAATGGTTTTCATCAAGCAAATGATGGTTTGGTTCATCTTCTCACATAAGCTGTCATTTTGCAGTCAGTAAGCAGTTTGCAGTTTATGGCAATCATACAGCATTCACAGTTTGTGAAAGAGTTAAGACTCAAAGGCAGATCTTCTGTCGGTCAAGATCTTCTCAGGACACATGGTAGTGTTGCTGCAGAATTACAAATAGACTTAACTATTTTGTAGGGTTCAAATTATGTCAAGTTATAATTAGCCGTTTCTTTCTTTGGAAGGCCTAAGTCACCGGCTGGAGGGAGACAAACACACCAACACACAGGAATGGTCAATGGAGTTTTCACTCAGACAACAAATCATTTATTGAAATGCTAAAGCCATGCCTCTTACAATCATGATATCTGATCAACCAATCACATTCATGGTCCATAGGATGATTTGTCAGTTAGTAGTCAGCGTGATAAATTAATAAGCCTAGATATATATATATATATATATATATATATACAGTGCTGGCCAAAAGTATTGGCACCCCTGAAATTCTGTCAGATAATACTCAATTTCTTCCAGAAAATGATTGCAATCACAAATGTTTTGGTAATAATATCTTCATTTAATTTGTCTTCAATGGAAAACCACAAAAAGAATTGTCAAAAAGCCAAATTGGATATAATTCCACACCAAACATAAAAAAGGGGGTGGACAAAAGTATTGGCACCCTTTGAAGAATCATGTGATGCTTCTCTAATTTGTGTAATTAACAGTACCTGTTACTTACCTGTGGCACATAACAGGTGGTGGCAATAACTAAATCACACTTGCAGCCAGTTGAAATGGATTAAAGTTGACTCAACCTCTGTCCTGTGTCCTTGTGTGTACCACATTGAGCATGGAGAAAAGAAAGAAGACCAAAGAACTGTCTGAGGACTTGAGAAGCAAAATTGTGAGGAAGCATGAGCAATCTCAAGGCTACAAGTCCATCTCCAAAGACCTGAATGTTCCTGTGTCTACCGTGCGCAGTGTCATCAAGAAGTTTAAAGCCCATGGCACTGTGGCTAACCTCCTTAGATGTGGACGGAAAAGAAAAATTGACGAGAGATTTCAACGAAAGATTGTGCGGATGGTGGCTAAAGAACCTCGACTAACATCCAAACAAGTTCTAGTTGCCCTGCAGTCCGAGGGTACAACCGTGTCAACCCGTACTATCCGTCGGCGTCTGAATGAAAAGGGACTCTATGGTAGGATACCCAGGAAGACCCCACTTCTGACCCAGAGACATAAAAAAGTCAGGCTGGAGTTTGCCAAAACTTACCTGAGAAAGCCAAAAACTTTTTGGAAGAATGTTCTCTAGTCAGATGAGACAAAAGTAGAGCTTTTTGGGAAAAGGCATCAAAATAGAGTTTACAGGAAAGAAAAAGAGGCCTTCAAAGAAAAGAACACGGTCCCTACAGTCAAACATGGCGGAGGTTCCCTGATGTTTTGGGGTTGCTTTGCTGCCTCTGGCACTGGACTGCTTGACCGTGTGCATGGCATTATGAAGTCTGAAGACTACCAACAAATTTTGCAGCATAATGTAAGGCCAAGTGTGAGAAAGCTGGGTCTCCCTCAGAGGTCATGGGTCTTCCAGCAGGACAATGACCCAAAACACACTTCAAAAAGCACTAGAAAATGTTTTGAGAGAACGCACTGGAGACTTCTAAAGTGGCCAGCAATGAGTCCAGACCTGAATCCCATAGAACACCTGTGGAGAGATCTCAAAATGGCAGTTTGGAGAAGGCACCCTTCAAATCTCAGGGACCTGGAGAAATTTGCCAAAGAAGAATGGTCTAAAATTCCAGCAGAGCATTGTAAGAAACTCATTGATGGTTACAGGAAGCGGTTGTTCGCAGTTATTTTGTCTAAAGGTTGAGCTACCAAGTATTAGGCTGAGGGTGCCAATACTTTTGTCCGGCCCATTTTTGGAGTTTTGTGTAAAATGATCAATGATTTGACTTTTTTTTCATTCTCTTTTGTGTTTTTTCATTGCAAGCAAAATAAATGAAGATATTATTACCAAAGCATTTGTGATTGCAATCATTTTCTGGAAGAAATTGAGTATTATCTGACAGAATTGCAGGGGTGCCAATACTTTTGGCATATATATACAGTGGGGAAAAAAGTATTTAGTCCTCCACCAATTGTGCAAGTTATCCCCCTTAAAAAGATGAGAGAGGCCTGTAATTGTCATCATAGGTAGACCTCAACTATGAGAGACAAAATGAGAAAACAAATTCAGAAAATCACATTGTCTGATTTTTTAAAGAATTTATTTGCAAATTGTGGTGGAAAATAAGTATTTGGTCACCTACAAACAAGCAAGATTTCTGGCTCTCACAGACATGTAACTTCTTCTTTAAGAGGCTCCTCTGTCCTCCACTCATTACCTGTAGTAATGGCACCTGTTTGACATTGTTATCAGTATAAAAGACACCTGTCCACAACCTCAAACAGTCACACTCCAAACTCCACTATGGTGAAGACCAAAAAGCTGTGGAAGGACACCAGAAACAAAATTGTAGACCTGCGCCAGGCTGGGAAGACTGAATCTGCAATAGGCAAGCAGCTTGGTGTGAAGAAATCAACTGTGGGAGCATTAATTAGAAAATGGAAGACATACAAGACCACTGATAATCTCCCTCGATCAGGGGCGCCACGCAAGATCTCACCCCGTGGGGTCAAAATGATCACAAGAACGGTGAGCAAAAATCCCAGAACCACACGGGAGACCTAGTGAATGACCTGCAGAAAGCTGGGACTAACGTAACTAAAGGCTACCATCAGTAACACACTACGCCGCCAGGGACTCAGATCCTGCAGTGCCAGACGTGTCCCCCTGCTTAAGCCAGTACATATCTGGGCTTGCTGAAGTTTGCTAGAGAGCATTTGGATGTTCCAGAAGAGTATTGGGAGAATGTCATATGGTCAGATGAAACCAAAATAGAACTGTTTGGTAGAAACACAACTCATCATGTTTGGAGGCAACTCATGCATTCACTGTCCTCCAAAGAACACCATACCTACTGTGAAGCATGGGGATGGGAACATCATGCTTTGGGGCTGTTTCTCTGCAAAGGGACCAGGACGACTGATCCATGTACATGAAAGAATGAATGGGGCCATGTATCATGAGATTTTGAGTGCAAACCTCCTTCCATCAGCAAGGGCAATGAAGATGAAACGTGGCTGGGTCTTTCAGCATGACAATGATCCCAAGCACACCACCAGGGCAACGAAGGAGTGGCTTGGTAAGAAGCATTTCAAGGTCCTGGAGTGGCCTAGCCAGTCTCCAGATCTCAACCCCATAGAAAACCTTTGGAGGGAGTTGAAAGTCCGTGTTGTCCAGCGACAGCTCCAAAACACCACTGCTCTAGAGGAGATCTGCATGGAGGAATGGGCCAACATACCAGCAACAGTGTGTGCCAACCTTGTGAAGACTTACAGAAAATGTTTGATCTTTGTCACTGCCAACAAAGGATATATAACAAAATATTGAGATGAACTTTTGTTATTGACCAAATACTTATTTTCCACCGTAATTTGCAAATAAATTCTTTAAAAATCAGACAATGTGATTTTCTGGATATGTTTTCTCATTTTGTCTCTCAAAGTTGAGGTCTACCTATGATGTCAATTACAGGTCTCTCTCATCTTTTTAAATGGGAGAACTTGCACAATTGGTGGCTGACTAAATACTTTTTTTTCCCCACTGTATACTGTATATTCAAATTTTCGGGGCACCTTCTTGCATGTCTCAGATTACAAGTTTAGCCAAGTTTAGATTTGCTAAAATTGATTTCTATAGCCTCTTGTGACATGTTTTGCTGTCTCAGGAGCAATCCCCCCCCTACTGACTACATTTTGGACAACTCTTCTAAACCAGGGCCTCCTGGCCATTCATAACCTGAGATGAGTTTTCTGGACATTTATAACCAGAGTCCAGCATTGTGCGCCTTTGACCTACTACAATCTTCACATCTCCATCCCCACTGGCCAATAGATTATACTTACCAAAGATCTTGTTATCTTACACTGATGGGGAAGGTGTCAATGAGCAAGAAATATCATAGTACGACAGATGTCAGGTATTTAAATACGGCGGGCGCTCAGTATAATACAGCAGAGACCCGGCGCTAATGCCTGCGATCAGTGCCCCCACTGATTGCGGGCATTAACTCCCCTGCCCCCCCGATGCCTCAGTAAATGCTGACTGAGGCGCCATTTTGCCAGGGATCGCCGGCACCTGAAGCGAGATAAGTGGTTGGCGTCCTGTTGACATGACAGGTGGGAGCCTATTGAAGGCTCTCAGGCTTGTCTGCCATTTACTTCCATTGCAGGCTGCTCTATGCAGCTCTGCTAGAAGCAGATATTTTGCAATGCATTAGCATTGTAATGCATTGCTTTAGTGATCAGACTAGGGGGTCTAATAAATGCAAGAAAAAAATAAACAAAAAAGTAAAAAAAAAAAATAAATATATATATATTAAAAATTCAAATCATTCCCCTTCCCTAAAACTAATATTGTGAAACACATACAGTGGTGTGAAAAAGTATTTGCCCCCTTCCTTTTGGATGTTTGTTAAACTTAAATGTTTCAGATCACCAAACAAATTTAAATATTAGACAAACATAACACAAGAAAACACAAATTGTAGTTTTTAAATGAAGGTCTTTATTATTAAGGGAAAAAGTAATCAAAACCTACAGAGCTCTGTGTGAAAAAGTAATTGCCCCCTCCCTTTAAAACATTAATTATCTGTGTCTTCTCACATTTTTGGGAAGCTGAGTTCAATTTCCCTAGTCTTACCCAGGCCTGATTACTGTCACACCTGTTCTCAAGCAAGGAAGCACTTAAATAGGACATGCATGGCAAAGTGAAGTAGACCAAAAGATCATCAGAAGCTAGACATCATGGGGAGATCCAAAGAAATTCAGAAACAAATGAGAAACAAAATAATTGAGAACTATCAGTCTGGAAAAGGTTATAAAGCCATCTCTAAAGCTTTGGGACTCAAGAGAACCACAGTGAGATCCATTTTGCAGAAATGGAGAAAGCATGGAATTGTGGTGAACCTTCCCAGGAAGTGTTCCGCCGTCCGAAATTATCCCAAGAGCAGGGGTGTAACTTGAGGGGATGCAGAGGGTGCAGTCGCACTGGGGCCCAGGAGCCTTAGGGGGCCCATAAGCACTGGCATCAGTATTGAGATTGCAGCTTTCATCTGGCCCATAAACCAAGGAGACCCACAGATTACCCTAACCACACTAAGGTTGATTAAACTCCTTAGCACCTGTAACCATCACTATCAAGAATTCGCTGTAGGGATGAGGTAGGGGGCCCCGGGCAAAAGATTGCACCGGGGCCCACAAGATTTTAGTTATGCCACTGCCCAAAAGGTCACAAAACACCGCACAACAATATCCAAAGAACTGCAGGCCTCACTTGCCTCAGTTAAGATCAGTGTTCATGACTCCACCATAAGAAAGAGACTATGCAAAAATGGCCTGCATGGAAGAGTTCCAAGACAAAAAAACTGCTGAGCAAAAACAACATAAAGGCTCGTCTCAGTTTTGCCAGAAAACATCTTGATGATCCCCAAGACTTTTGGGAGAAGATTCTGTGGACTGACGAGACAAAAGTTGAACTTTTTGGAAGGTGTAAGTCCCATTTCATGTGGCATAGAAGCAACACAGCATTTCAGAAAAGGAACATTATACCTATCCGACCTGTCCCATGGTTTATTTGGTCCTGCTATCCAAGCAGATCTCTGGCTATATGGCTCACCAGGGCATTGTTCTCCTTCTCTGGGGTCAACTCCTTCTGGGTTCTTGTGAGACTTGGCACGATCTTAAAGAAATATTGGCTCCTGCGCCTTTGCCACTACTGCCTATCGGTTTCATATCAGACCTGTTGAGGAAGCCGAATACAGCTTATTCAGACCTGTGGCACCGCCTCCTATCTCGTCAGCTGCTCAAAATCACCGATAAGACTGCAGAAGTAGACTTCTCTAAACTTGAGTCGCTGATCCCCGACAGAAATCTCTCTTTCCTTCACAACACGCACTTATCGAGACATATACGGGAGTGGTCTGCAACTTCCAAGATATGAACCGACCTCACCCTGTTTGAACGCACTCTTCTGGCTCGCAACAAACTCCTTTCAAAAACCTCATATATTCTTTCCAGATTCCTAACTCCTAGCAAGCTTTATAAACCAGCTTACCTAATGTCCTGGGAACTTGAACTGAACATAACACTCTGGCAAACAAACCAAACAGATACTTCAATGACTCTCATGGTTTTTCTCCTTGTGTGCGCCTCCAAGAGACCCACTATTAATTGCTTAGCAGATGGTACCATACCCCCAGTTGACTCCAAAGAATGAACTTAGTGGACTCAGATCTGTGCTGGAGATGTTGTGTTCATAGTGGAACTCTCTCTCACATCTGGTGGTTCTGTCCTAGTATTAGATCATTCTGGCAGGATGTCCAATCCACAATTAGGCAACTCACATCACCTACTTTCGAGATCACACCTGAAATAGTTCTGCTGTCGCTCTCTTCTACCCAGTATCGCCCATCTCGGTTCAATCTCACTTCCTTCTACTGTCGGCAGCAAATTCCCTCATCTCTACTAAATGGCTGCAAACTGAACCTCCAACTAAAACCGACTGGATTGCTAAAGTAAACCAAATTTCCCACTTTGAGGAACTCTCCAGCTGGAAAAATAGATCACACGACCGCTTCCTCAAGACATGGTCACCGTTGAGGAACTTGAAACTGTGAGTCTGGTCCCTCCCCCCCTCTCCTCCTCCCTCTATCTCTTCCCTCCTTCTCTTATAGGGTTTGGGAGGCAGGGAGTCAAAAACAAAAATCTAAAAATGTCACCGGCGGGAAGTGGTTAAGCAGGTCTTTAGCTTTGTGTATGGCTTCTGTTGCCGGTTACCTTCTTGCATCGTCTTGCAGGCTTTAAACACTTTTCCTCTGCTGTTTTCATCTTAAACTCACCAGGGTCATCTAAAGTAGGTCTTATCAACAAGACCAGCTGACAGGGCCAGCTCCAGGTTTGTCTAGGCCTTTGGACAAGAGAGCCTCAGTGGGTGCCTTTTGAAGCAACTCATGCACACCACAGCAAAACAAAAAAAAATTTGTTGTTTTTTGCTGATTCAGACCTACTGAAGGGGACTGTTATACAGTCCATTCCATACAAGTAGATAGAACATATTCAGACATCAGAAAGTAAAGAGGAATTTGAGGCAGACATCTGCCTCGGCTCGTGGTGGTGGATGCAGAGCATGAATGGACCTAATCAGTGGGGAGTCTCAAGCCGTGGCCTCCGAATCAGCTGCAGAATCCGCAGCAAGATCAAGCAGGGTGCTTTTTTTTTTCTAGCATCCTGATCCAATTGTTTTCAATGGGAAGCAGAATGAGGGAAGAATCTGCTGCTGATTTGGGAGAGAAATCCCCCGCTAAATCAGCGCTAGATTCCACGATGTGAACAGGGCCTGATACTGTTAACAGTACAATGAACACTTTCATCTGTATTAATGGAAGTGCATAATGCAGAAAATGAGTGGGCCCCCACAGATACATATGTGTGTGTACATATAGCGGCCCCTCCACATAGTATGATGTCCTAAAGTGGCCCCTTCACACAGTATTATGTACCATAGTTCAGCAGAATGCAAAATTTTTGGGGTTCACCACACACACAACTATTATTATACTTTGGGGTCATTTCAGACCCATGAGTATAATGATCGGAAGCTCAGGGAAGGTGAAAAACATAAACACCAATATTACTCACCTCTCCTGGACTCCGACACAACTTGCTAGTGTTTTCACAGCTCCCTTCAATGATGTTACAAACGTGGGTTACGTCGGCATCTTTATGCGTTGTGACGCCAGTCTGACTCACATGACGTCTGTGACGTCATTGAAGAGGCATTGAAGACAGCAGGGAGTCGTTCTGGAGCCCAGAAGAGGCCAGTAACATTATTTTTTATGTTTGATCACCTCCGCTGGGCCTCCGATCATTACACTCTGGGGTCTGAAGAGTAGAATAGCAGTTTTTGGTTTGGACGTATTCAGTCTGAACAAAGTGCCAGGCGTTCCTCGCAAGACGAATCTCACTAGGTTCACCTAACAAATACTCTTGCCATGGGCCAGTGGCCTTACTTACCGATCCCCGCTCCTGCCCATGGCCGCCTCCGCTTCCCGCTCAACCCTACAGGGGACCCCATGCTCCAGCAGATAACGGCCTATTTTATAAAAACAAAACAAAAAACACACAGCAGCCACAGTTAGGGCTGTGCTGACCCCAGCCCTGCCAGCTGGGGACCACCAAACTGTTTAACTAAGGCATTTTTAACATGATGCTTTGCGTACACCCAGTCTCCTGGCATCAGATCTCCTCCAGAGTCTGGAATAGAATCATAAATCTCATAAATCTGTTTATGCACTCTCGAGGTGTCTCCTCAGTGAATTCCTTGTCAGATCTGGATTTACATCTGTACTATTATCTGGGGAAGTACAGTATAATCAAGGATCTTAAAGGGCTTAGTCCTGTCTCCTTTCTGTGGGATTAGTTTAACAGAGTATAGATCTGCAGGGAACATATAGCTATAGTGCTAACACCTGTCTTTTTCTGTGCTTTCTCTCCATACGAATACTGGCCATACTAAGAACAAATCCACACAAACCAAGATATTTCCATACACAAAAAATGCTGGTAATTGAATATATTCCATCTGCAGTTGATGAAATGGGTAAGCAGCATTAGGAATAGGCATCCAGGTCTACCCACCATGCAAATACTACATCATGCATTCCTTCCCTGGACACTTGCCTGAAGCCTCAAGTCATTTGGGTTTACTGGGTACAAAGCTTGGACATGCATAGCTTCTTTCCTTCCCTCCTCAGACCATCTTCCTCTTGGACAGTATCCTTTCCTGTTTAAGCAAACCCAAGTCTACTGGGCCTGGCTCCAGACACACTACATGTACCCCTTCTTTTTTTAGCTAGGAAAATCAAGCAGGGACATGCCAAATCTTGTACGAGATACCTATTAAATCCCCTGGGGAGCAAAATAATTGACCCCAGATTAATTTCTCAACAATTTGGAGATTACTATGAAGCCTTATACAACATAAATAATGATCTCTCTACATACCAACACACAAATACCGATATAAGTAATTTCTTGGGTTCCTTATCATTATCTAAGGTTTCTTTAGCCTACAAAAACAAATTTGAGCTCCCTTTGATATGGGGGAAATCACTACTGCCATCTAGTATCTGAAACCACATAAGGCCCCTGGACCTGATGGCTTTTCTAATACTTACTACAAACTTTTCTCTGATATCTTGTCCCCACATCTCTCAGTTTCCTTTCAAAAGGCAGTTACTAATGGTCAATTCCCGGTCCAAATGCTAACGGCAATGATAGTTACTCTACCAAAACCGTGGAAGGACTATACTACTTTTCGCCCCATGTCTCTACTAAATGGAGATATAAAAACTTATGCCAAGGTATTAGCAACCAGATTGTATCGAATTCTGCCCCGGTTAGTCTGATCAAATCAAGTGGGATTCATGGCCGGGCGATAAGTGGTACACAGAGATTTATGAACCTTATTCAATGAGTGGAGTCCTCTCGCTCTGGATGTGGAGAAGGCGTTTGATGGGGGATACTTCACAGGTATATTAAATGCATTTGGCCTACATGTGCAGATTCAATCGGCAATTCTAGCTTTATATTCTGCCTCCGAAGTCTAAACCGCGTCACATAATGAGGTGGGAAATTGATTTAAATTTTTGTCTCCTTCTACAAAACTGGATTGATGGCCTTCACTGGGTCTCCAAGATTACTAAAAGTTCTACTCACTGGGAAACCGCTAATAAACCTCTGCACCGGTGGTATGGAACTCAATTACAAGTATCTAAATTTGTCTCCTCTCAGCTACCCAGGAGCTGGAGAGGATGTGGCAAAATGGGCACATATATTCATGTGTGGTTGGAGTGCCCCCTAGTCTATAATTTCTGGGTGGCTACTTTTCAATTAGAGATGTAACATCTCTGACGATTGCGCCTTCCGTGCCTCCAGATTTATGTTTTATTAGTTTCCCAGATATCCCAGAACCTACCCTGGGAATGGTAGGCCACATTATCTTGGCGGCGCGCCTGCTCTTGGCTAGGTCTTGTATATCCTCAGAACCACTTACCCTTAGGGAACTTACTTCGCTACTTTAATTTGATTATACCATGGAGGGAATGACTAGGGTTAGATTGGGTGCCATGGGAACTAACACATCTCATTGGGACATGTGGCATAGTTTCATGACCCCTAAGCTCTCTACTGTACAACCCAATCTTCGTCACCCTCAGAGTCCTACTGTATTGCCTCATGTAGTACTCAATACTTTAAGCTATTTGGAATATTGAATTTTTCTGTATTGCCTGCACTGAATATAACATTATATACCATTTTTGTATAGATGTATTTTACATCTGCATTGACTGATATTCTGTTATTTTATATACAGTACAGACCAAAAGTTTGGACAAACCTTCTCATTCCAAGAGTTTTCTGTATTTTCATGACTATAAAAATTGTAGATTCACACTGAAGGCATCAAAACTATGAATTAACACATGTGGAATTATATACTTAACAAAAAAGTGTGAAACAACTGAAAATATGTCTTATATTCTAGGTCAGTGATGGCGAACCTTTTAGAGACCGAGTGCCCAAACTGCAACCCAAAGCCCACAAAATTATCGCAAAGTGCCAACACGGCAATTTCACCTTAAATTAACCTGCCTCCCCAGCATCCCCCCTCTTGCTCACAAGCAGCCAGCACCCCCATTCCCCCCTCTTGCAAGCAGCCTACATCCCACATCTCTCCCCCCCACACTACACCCTGGACCCCACACTACACTCTGCATCTTCCCCCACACTACACTCTGCATCTCCCCCCCCACACTACACCCTATATCCCACACTACACCCTGTATCCCACACTACACCCTGCACCCCACACTACACCCTGCATCTCTGCACCCCCACCCTGCATCTCTGCACCCCACACTACACCCTGCACCGCACACTACACCCTGCATCTCTGCACCCCACACTACACCCTGTATCCCACACTACACTCTGCATCTCCCCCCCCCCACACCCTGCATCTCTGCACCCCCCACTACACCCTGCATCTCTGCACCCCCCACTACACCCTGCATCTCTACCCCCCCCACTACACCCTGCATCTCCCCCACACTACACCCTGCACCCCATATCTCTAACCCCCACACTACACCCTACATACTGCACCCCACATTCTCCTCCCCCACACTACACTCTGCATCTCTCCCCCACACTACACCCTGCAACCCGACACATCCCCCCCCCCCCCACACTACACACATCTCTCCCCCCACACTACACCCTGCACCCTACATCTCTCCCCACACACTACACCCTGCATCCCACATCTCTAACCCCCACACTACACCCTACATACTGCACCCCACATCTCTAACCCCCACACTACACCCTACATCTCTATACCCCACACTACACTCTGCATCTCTCCCCCACACTACACCCTGCAACCCCACACATCTCTACCCCCCACACTACACACCACATCTCTCCCCCCACACTACACCCTGCACCCTACATCTCTCCCCCTACACTACACCCTGCACCCCACATCTCTAACCCCCACACTACATCCTACATCTCTATACCCCACACTACACTCTGCATCTCTCCCCCCACACTACACCCTCCCCCCCCCCACATTTCTACCCCCCACACTACACCCTGCACCCTACATCTCTCCCCTCCACATCTCTCCCCCCCACACTGAACCCCACATCTCTCCCCTCACACTACACCCTGAGCCCCACATCTCTCCCCCCACACTACACCCTGAGCCCCACATCTCTCCATGTTCCTCCACTGTTCGGGATACTTCTCTTCATGTGGAAGGACCTTCTTACAAGCAAAGACACGCCTACCCTGTCATGTGACCTTATGACGTCAGAAGGTCCTTCCAGAGTACAGCGTTTAGCCTTTATCAATTCATCATGTACTGTGTAAGCAGCGATCCTGCGGACCGCGGCCTACACTGACAGTTTTCAGCTGTATGTACATTTGCACATACAGCTGAAAGAAACGATCACTCACTAACGGGGAATACTGTACTGGATTCCCCGTTAGTGAGATATGGTGACGGCGCGCGTGCCAACTGAGAGGGCTCTGCGTGCCCTCTCTGGCACGCGTGCCATAGGTTCGCCATCACGGTTCTAGGTTCTTCAAAGTAGCCACCTTTTGCTTTGATTACTGCTTTGCACACTCTTGGCATTCTCTTGATGAGCTTCAACAGGTATTCACCTGAAATGGTTTTCACTTCACAGGTGTGCCCTGTCAGGTTTAATAAGTGGGATTTCTTGCCTTATAAATGGTGTTGGGACCATCAGTTGTGTTGTTCAGAAGTCAGGTGGATACACAGCTGATAGTCCTACTGAATGGAGTGTTAGAATTTGTATTATGGAAAGAAAAAAGCAGCTAAGTAAAGAAAAACGAGTGGCCATCATTACTTTAAGAAATGAAGGTCAGTCAGTCCGAAAAATTGGGAAAACTTTGAAAGTGTCCCCAAGTGCAGTGGCCAAAACCATCAAGCGCTACAAAGAAACTGGCTCACATGAGGACCGCCCCAGGAAAGGAAGACCAAGAGTCACCTCTGCTGCGGAGGATAAGTTCATCCGAGTCACCAGCCTCAGAAATCGCAGGTTAACAGCAGCTCAGATTAGAGACCAGGTCAATGCCACACAGAGTTCTAGCAGTAGACACATCTCTACAACAACTGTTAAGAGGAGACTGTGTGCAGCAGGCCTTCATGGTAAAATAGCTGCTAGGAAACCACTGCTAAGGACAGGCAACAAGCAGAAGAGACTTGTTTGGGCTAAAGAACACAAGGAATGGACATTAGACCTGTGGAAATCTGTGCTTTGGTCTGATGAGTCCAAATTTGAGCTCTTTGGTTCCAACCACCGTGTCTTTGTGCGACGCAGAAAAGGTGAACGAATGGACTCTACATGCCTGGTTCCCACCGTGAAGCATGGAGGAGGAGGTGTGATGGTGTGGGGGTGCTTTGCTGGTGACACTGTTGGGGATTTATTCAGAACTGAAGGAATACTGAAGTAGCAAGGTTACCACAGCATCTTGCAGCGGCATGCTATTCCATCCGGTTTGCATTTAGTTGGACCATCATTTATTTTTCAACAGGACAATGACCCCAAACACACCTCCAGACTGTGTAAGGGCTATTTGACCAAGAAGGAGAGTGATGGGGTGCTACGCCAGATGACCTGGCCTCCACAGTCACCAAACCTGAACCCAATCGAGATGGTTTGGGGTGAGCTGGACCGCAGAGTGAAGGCAAAAGTGCCAACAAGTGCTAAGCATCTCTGGGAACTCCTTCAAGACTGTTGGAAGACCATTTCAGGTGACTACCTCTTGAAGCTCATCAAGAGAATGCCAAGAGTGTGCAAAGCAGTAATCAAAGCAAAAGGTGGCTACTGTGAAGAACCTAGTATATAAGACATATTTTCAGTTGTTTCACACTTTTTTGTTAAGTATATAATTCCACATGTGTTAATTCATAGTTTTGATGCCTTCAGTGTGAATCTACAATTTTTATAGTCATGAAAATACAGAAAACTCTTGGAATGAGAAGGTGTGTCCAAACTTTTGGTCTGTACTGTAGTTTAATTTTTTTGGACTGGTTCTTTCTTTTGTTGTCCCTTTATTTAATAAAACTGGAAATAAAAAAAATTAAAAAAAACCTGTCTCTCACACACTCACCATTCTTTATGGGTTGCCTCGTGGACTCAACAAAATGTCTACTTCTGTGGGAGTGGTTTGTTCTTCCTTACCTCAGTTTTTGTGCATATCCTATCTTGTATGTTCCATCCTGGCAGTATCTGGAACCATCTAAAAAAAAAAGAACTAAGTCTACATTAGCAATGAGGGTCCTCATATATATGACTATCAGGGTGGTTTCAAACCCAAGATATGACTATAAAGGGGGGCTCCACTTGCACACATTTACATATCACGCTAAACTCCAGACGTCTCCTGTCAGTCCTGGTCAGAGGCACAGTCAAATAAATTCAGTAAGTAATGCGATTCATATAGAACATCATATATGATGTTTCTCAATGGGTGCCGTTAGTCTGTGATTCTCTAAGTGTAGGTTCACATACAGTGCCTTGCGAAAGTATTCGGCCCCCTTTAACTTTTCAACCTTTTGCCACATTTCAGGCTTCAAACATAAAGATATAAAATTTAAATTTTTGGGTGAAGAATCAACAACAAGTGGGACACAATTGTGAAGTGGAACAAAATTTATTGGTTATTTTAAACTTTTGTAAAAAATAAAAAACTGAAAAGTGGGGCATGCAATATTATTCGGCCCCCTTAAGTTAATACTTTGTAGCACCACCTTTTGCTGCGAATACAGCTGCAAGTCGCTTGGGGTATGTCTCTATCAGTTTTCCACATCGAGAGACTGAAATTCTTGCCCATTCTTCCTTGGAAAACAGCTCGAGCTCAGTGAGGTTGGATGGAGAGCGTTTGTGAACAGCAGTTTTCAGCTCTTTCCACAGATTCTCAATTGGATTCAGGTCTGGACTTTGACTTGCCATTCTAACACCTGGATACGTTTATTTGTGAACCATTCCGTTGTAGATTTTGCTTTATGTTTGGGATCATTGTCTTGTTGGAAGATAAATCTCCGTCCCAGTCTCAGGTCTTTTGCAGACTCCAACAGGTTTTCTTCCAGAATGGTCCTGTATTTGGTTCCATCCATCTTCCCATCAATTTTAACCATCTTCCCTGTCCCTGCTGAAGAAAAGCAGGCCCAAACCATGATGCTGCCACCACCATGTTTGACAGTGGGGATGGTGTGTTCAGGGTGATGAGCTGTGTTGCTTTTACGCCAAACATATCGTTTTGCATTGTGGCCAAAAAGTTCGATTTTGGTTTCATCTGACCAGAGCACCTTCTTCCACATGCTTGGTGTGTCTCCCAGGTGGCTTGTGGCAAACTTTAAACAAGACTTTTTATGGATATCTTTGAGAAATGGCTTTCTTCTTTCCACTCTTCCATAAAGGCCAGATTTGTGCAGTGTACGACTGATCGTTGTCCTATGGACAGACTCTCCCACCTCAGCTGTAGATCTCTGCAGTTCATCCAGAGTGATCATGGGCCTCTTGGCTGCATCTGTAATCAGTCTTCTCCTTTTTTGAGATGAAAGTTTAGAGGGAAGGCCGGGTGTTGGTAGATTTGCAGTGGTCTGATACTCCTTCCATTTCAATATGATCACTTGCACAGTGCTCCTTGGGATGTTTAAAGTTTGGGAAATCTTTTTGTATCCAAATCCGGCTTTAAACTTCTCCACAACAGTATCACGGACCTGCCTGGTGTGTTCCTTGGTCTTCATGATGCTCTCTGCGCTTTAAACAGAACCCTGAGACTATCACAGAGCAGGTGAATTTATACGGAGATTTGATTACACACAGGTGGATTATATTTATCATCATCAGTCATTTAGGACAACATTGGATCATTCAGAGATCCTCACT
Source organism: Leptodactylus fallax (assembly GCA_947044405.1). Classification (NCBI taxonomy): domain Eukaryota; kingdom Metazoa; phylum Chordata; class Amphibia; order Anura; family Leptodactylidae; genus Leptodactylus; species Leptodactylus fallax. The sequence continues at coordinate 8,510,379 of CAMRHE010000045.1, forward strand.
GAACTTCTGGAGTGAGTTTGCTGCACTGAAAGTAAAGGGGCCGAATAATATTGCACACCCCACTTTTCAGTTTTTTATTTTTTACAAAAGTTTAAAATAACCAATAAATTTCGTTCCACTTCACAATTGTGTCCCACTTGTTGTTGATTCTTCACCAAAAAAATAAAAATTTTATATCCTTATGTTTGAAGCCTGAAATGTGGCAAAAGGTTGAAAAGTTCAAGGGGGCTGAATACTTTCGCAAGGCACTGTATGTCTCTGTCCACTGGGGACAGATCTGTTTCTGGCCAGGCAAATAAAAAACCTTTGCCTGGTCCACCAGCACCTCTTGTTGTTCAGGGAGATCTGGAATTGAAAGCAGAGAAAATACTGGGTCCTACTAAAACTGGTTTATCTGGTGAGGGTCCGGTGGCCCCTCATAAAGGGGGGGTACTATAGTGTCTTTGCCTGTTAGGGTCTCTGCGCCACCCTCCGCTCGCACGCTGCGGCGAAGGAGGTGTGTTCAGTTTGGTTCCTTGCGTAGGTTTCTTGTTGCTCAGTCTGAACACTGTCCTAGACAATGTAATAGATTTCCAGCCACACCAGTGTTCTGAGCATTTCTCTCTGCACCGCATATAGTTAATCTCAACCTTGCCTGTGTGATTGACAGTCTGTCTACCAATCCAGTCTAGGGTTTGCCCAGACTTTCTATAAACAGGTTGTCAGCCCTCACATTGTCGCAGGTTATTGCTTCTTGCGTTCTGGCTATTATTCCTTGCTGTTTTGTTACTTGTATTCGTATTCCTGACCTCTGGCCTTGACTTTTGACTATTCTCTTGGATTTTGATTCTGTACTGCATTGCTTGTCTGTTACCGGACCCTTGGCTGCCTGACCTCTCTTTTTGTCGTTCGTTCTGTCTGTGCTCTGTGTTGTCACTTACTCAGTATAGGGCTCATCTTCAGGTTGTCATTTTACCGTTTAGGGTAACTGAGGAAATAGGAAGGGACAGTAGCTGGGGTGAGATTAGGGCTCACTTGTCTCTGTCCTTCCTCCCAGACCCCTGCAGTAGTGTAGGGTATTGCTACGTCTGGCAAGACCCTAACAAATGGATTGTGCAGACAATGGAGAATGGCTGCATATCCAACAATTGAACAAATTTTTCTCATGTGTCACAATATGATGATACTTCAAAAACTTGTTCTCCCATCCTCCATCTATGCTATTATATGTATTAACAAATGAACCCAGAATGAACTAAGAAATTAAATACTTTCCCTGATTCATGACTTGACAAATCGTTTGCAGTGTGAAGCGTGAATCCAGGTGGCTTTTCCTTCCAGTTTCACTGAAGTAGGTGTAGTTAACTGGACCTGGAATGGACCATCATATCGTGGATCCAAAGCTTTTCTCACGTGTCGCTTCACCGTAACCCAATCTCCAGGCTGTAGAGAATGAGTCCCTTCCAATGAATCAGGATCTGAAATAGAACTGAAAACACGATTATGAATCTGCTGTAGGTTCTTTTGTAAATGTCCTACATACTCTACATACTCTGTCAAATCAGAGTGTCTGAGTTGGAGCTCTTGTGGGAAATACAAACCAGTCCTTGGTGCAATACCAAAAAGTATCCCATAAGGACTTAACTTTGTTTTCTTGTGAGGTGTCATACGGACTGTATGTAAAGCTATTGGTAGACATTCAGTCCATGGTTTTCCTGTCTCTGCCATGGCTTTTTGTATCTTGAGTTTAACTGTTCCATTCAATCTCTCCACCTTTCCACTGCTCTGTGGATGGTATGGAGTATGGAAAGCTTGTTCTATGCCCGAGGCCTGAAGAATTTCTTGCAAGACTTCTGAAGTTCCTCTTTCACTTTCTATGACTTCAGGGACTCCAAATCTACAAACTACTTCAGCTAGTAGTTTCTTTGCTACTGTCTTAGCATTTGCTTTTGCTGTAGGCCAAGCTTCTGTCCATCCTGAAAAGAGGTCAACACATACCAGGATATACTCATATGTACCCATCCTTGGTAATTGTATAAAATCAATCTGTATTCGCTGAAATGGGTACAATGGCCTTGGAGTGCACCTTGTGGGCACTTTGACTGTCTTTCCGGCGTTATGGCAAGCACAGACAATGCATCCCTGAACAAATTTGGCAGCAGTGTGATTGAATCCAGGAGCAACCCATGCCTGTTCTACCAGACTTACCATAGCCTCTTTGGATTGATGAGTAGGGCCATGTGATAGGGCACACATCATGGGATATAGTACCCTGGGAAGACATAATTTTGCATTGACAGCTTACAGACCTTCCTCATTCTTCTTGTGCCATCTTCTTTTTCCAGGCTTCTTTTTCTTGATGTGTAGTTTGTTCTTGAAGCTTCTGAAGAAGGTTTAAATCCCTCCCCCCACTATATGGAGCCTTTGCTTCCGCAGTATATGCTGCCATAGGGAGAGGAAGTCGAGCAGCGGCTTTTGCAGCTACGTCTGCCCTTCAGTTTCCTTCTGCTGCCTTTGTCTGCTCTTTTGTATGAGCTTGAACTTTTACAATTGCTACCTGCTTGGGCAGCATGAGTGCTCTAAACAGCTGAGCTACTGACTCTGCATTTTTAATGGGATTACCCGAGGATCCAATAAAATCTTCTACTGCGCCAAATGGGACCATAATCAACTGCTATGCCAAATGCATACCGGGAATCTGTGTAAATATTTACCGTCTGACCTTCAGCCATTGTGCACGCCTCAGCGAGTGCTTTCAACTCTGCCTCCTGCGCAGAACATCCAGGTGGGAGAGATCCTTGCTTTACCACTTCTTCAAGGGTAGTTACAGCATATCCTGTGTATGGTTTCCCATCTACGTAGTATCTGGATCCATCTATAAAATATTCAAAATCAGCATTAGGTATTGGCACTTCAGTAACATTTCCAAATTCTTTAGTTTCAATTTTCATTAGTTCAAGACAGTCATGATCATGGTCTGGTGTAGGCTCACCATCTTGTTCAATTTCTGGATGTAACGTAGCTGGATTAAGTACAGTACACCTTTTTATCGTGATATTAGGTGGTGTAAGAAGTGCAACTTCGTACTTAGTCAATCGGGCCATGGACAAATGCCTGATGGTAGCTTGTGACAACAATTCCTGAACTGCATGTGGAACATAAATGGTTAAAGCATGATCCAACACCATATCTGCAACTTTTTCTTTCAAGACAGCAGAGGCTGGGGTTTTGGGTTGGCTACTGTCTGACACATATAGTATTGGAATCACTGATTGTTTCTGAGCTTTCTTAATTTTCCTTTTATTATTTTGATCTTCAAGACTCCTGAGAACAATCAGTGACTGTTCAAGGGGAGTATGCATACACTCAGGACGAATTTTGATCAGTTCTGTTTTTAATTTTTCTCTTAACCCATTAATTAAACAGGTGCGAAGAATTCGAGAGTCCCTATTGTAAGTAGTAACATCAAAATCTTGATCAGTGAAAATGCTGACTAATCGACCATAATATTTGTCTACTGTCTCCTCTGCACCCTGGAAAGCATCTGGCAAACCAGATGCTAGTTGATTGCTTAACTCTCTAGTAGCAATTTGTAATCTCTTAATGAACTGTTCCCCACTTTTCTTTATCTTCAGATCTTCCCCCTCTGGACTGACAAAGAGTTCCCTTTTAGCTTAAGGAAAGCAGAGTAGGACAATGGCCCACTTACCTAGGATTTGTGTTCCTTCAACCAAGAAGGTACCTATACCACGTTCAGTCCAAAAGAGGCGCGGTCAGGTGATCTCGGTGGGGCCTCCATCATGAAAGAGTTAAAAATAAACCCACGTAGATTAGGTAAATAAGTCAGGTGTAACCCGGTACTGGTAATAAGACAGAGACGACACAGATCTGTCAGTAACTGCTAGAGATCTCCTGTGGGAAGACCACTGGTCATTTATTTTATAGAGTATAAACCAAGAGTAACAATCAATCATATTACGTAAATTGGGGATGGGTTATTGGCATACAAATATGGGATTTTACACAATTTCTGGGAATTTATCTCAAATTATATTTAACCCATGTTACTCAATAGTTCTTATGTTACCTAACAATGATGGATGAAGTAATCTTGACTCCCTCGCATCCTTCATCCTTCAACCATATCTGTGACCATGTCTGGTCAGACGGTCTAAAAAGTTGGCAGTACAAATTGTTTACTGTGTATAAAAATTAGATATCTGCAAAAATGGTAAAAACAGGGAGAGGTCATGGCTGATATGAAATACAAAGTCTTGAAACATTGGTTCATAATGCATGAGTATATATGTACGGCTATATGAGATTAGAATGTAAGATATATAAGATTAACTATAGGATTACTCTAACATTAACTTTTATCATAATGCATAACCTAAACCTTTTAGGAACCCGTCATTTTGCGGGGAGGGGGTTAATAAATACTTCTGAAACTAAAAGCAAAAGATCATCCACTGCTTACAGCCACCAGAATTTTGCATTATCTTTGCATTATCAATGTGAAAACAGGAACCAGGCAGCCAGACAGTCAACTTATCATTTTTTATTTTATTCTCCTAGTATACAGATGAGACACAAGTCTGTTTTTCTTCATACGTTGCATTTACAATTAATTTCCACTTCCATATTTCGGACCTTACACTGTGACAAGGCAGAATATTTTAAAACTGTAAAATAAATGTACACAGCTAGCTAAGGGGGAGTTCACATTACAGTTAGTAAAGTTTATTGCTGTCTTCCATCATAGGATGATAGCTCTAAACTTACATTTATAGATATAATCAGCCTATTCAGACAACCTGATACAATTCAGTGTTTAATGTTCCATACAATTACGTTTAGTTTTCTAGAGCCTTGAACTTGAAACACTTTATCTCATTCTGATAGACAACTCTTACAATACAAGTAGTGCAACCCTGCTTAATTAGTAAACTTTGTTAACATTATAATACTGTAGCATACAATGTCATTCGTGTTTAGAGGGGCAGAAGGGGCTGTCACTCTGTAAAATACACAATATACACCTTCCCCTTCCTAAGCTCTCTCCCCTTTTCTCCGATCATCAGTACTCCCTTTAGCATGTAATGCATATTTATCTTCAGTTCTAGCAGATACAAATGCATAAAACAAATATAATATGGGCCCAATACTGTACAATACATTTCACACTACAATACACTTTTCCCTTTTTGCTCAAATTGTCAAATTGCCCTCTTGACAAATACTCATACAATTCAAACCACATACACACTGGATATCCTATACTTGTCATTCTCATTTGGTCACACATTCTTTTGGCAATTGGCAAATTTACCAGTCTTCTGATCTTGCACCTGTGTCTCCTTTCTTGTAGTACTTCCAGCAGTACTCACAATACTGCACCCACTGAATCTCTAATAGTTGCTGGATGCTTTTCCTCTTGCCTCTTAATAACATGCATTTTCCTTTTTGTGTTACCCAACATCTCACATGCTCTTACATTTTCATCATTTCACATACTTTTACCTGCTGTTCAACTTATTTTTGCATTTCGATTCTCTTTTACCCAAGGATCCTGCTCTTTTTGGAACTCCTTTATTTCAAATCTAGAAACCCATCCTGTGGCATGTTTGCTTTCTTAAAAATTCTGCCCACACTTGCTTTTTCCCCACACTGTTCCCCACATCCACCGCAGTCCTTCCCCTCCCTGAGGGATGCCTGCTCTGAGTGGTCTCTTTGGACTAGTGAATACCCATCAGGCCCTCAAGAGGTAATTGGGCTCTCAGACCTGGCTTTGGCTGGTTTAGACTAGCCTGGCTGTGGGGTACCCTTTTTTCTGGTCCCAGACCACCTGGCACCTCAACCACAGCACTAGCAAACCAATCAGAACCAACAGTGTGGTGAATCCTTTTGGGCAGTCTATGTCTAGCCACTTCACAATGATCGGTGTCTCTCATACTCATACCCTTTTTTTTTTCTCCACCTCTTGTGAACTTGGGGAGAAGGGTCCTTGGAGTATTCCTGATTTGTTTTTGAAAATAATGTTTTATTGTGTTTTCAAAACAAAACAAAATGAACATACAGCAAGTAAAGCAGAACACAATGCATCAAAGTCACAAACAAGGTAACAACCAGTAAATAAAGAAATACTCAAAATGAGTATCTAAGGAAAAAGGGAAACATACAACATATGGGGGATGAGATATGGAATGTAAAGAGGTAGTACCTATGGATCTCAGAGAAGAGTGTTATTAATCAGGGGGTTCCCACATGTGCGCCCAGGCAGAGTCTTTAGTGAAAGAATACCAAGGTAACTACATAGAGCAGCGAAGTTCCAAGTGAGAGAGTTCTTCCATATGGAGTATTTGAGAGACCTTACATAGGTAGTGGGACAGCAGTGGGAGAGATTCGGAGGCCCAGTACAAGGGGATTAAAGATTTGGCGGCATACAAAAGTTGTACCCAAAGGTGCTTGTGGGATATGGGGGGGGGGGGTGGGCCACAGATTCAGGAATATACCTACGGGGGTCAGGAGCATGGAAATGCAGCAAACTTGGTCCAGGACCCATTGAATTTGCGTCTAATAAGGGACTATTTTCACAGTCTCACCAAATATGCAAATAAGAGTCTACGGCCTTGTGACAATGCCAGCATAAAGGTGATACCTCAGGGGAGAACTTGTGTATTACAACAGGTGTTTTTTAATCCCATCTTGTGACTAATTTATAATTCGCCTCCAGAGTCGGGTCCTTGCCTTCCTTAGGGATGATAAAGATATGTGCTTCTAGGGCTTGGGGAGGGAAACAATAGGCATCATACACAGAGTTAAAGACTTATAGAAAATAAGGGAGAAGAATAGAGCTGAATTGTTTGTAGTAGGAGGCCAGTAGGCCATCAGGGCCGGGAGCTTTCCCCGAGGAAGTGTCAGTGCACTCAGATACTCAGTCAGAGTAAAGGGGGCCATGTATTCCTGATTTCTAAGGTTCTCCAACAACTGATGTAACTCTCTGTGAACACTTATATGGAATCTTTTACAACACAAACCAATGCTACCTTTTATCATCATGCATAACCTAAAGCTCTTAGGCCCTTATGCAAATTATGTAGAGGGGCCCACACTTACCTTGTGTTGTTTATAATACTGGTATGTTGTAGAGAGGCCTTTGGGCCACTAGTGATTGCTACCTCTGCACTCTCTATAACACGTGTAAACATACCCTTACGCTAATACCACACACTGTAAAATTACTTCTGAATGTCCGTAGGGATTTTTAGCAGCAATGTCCTCTGTAAATTTGCAGTGGCAAAAAAATTTCCCTGTGGCCCAGCTCCCCCTTCACCGGCTTTTAACCTTTGTAAAACCCACAGTGCAAGTCACATTGCAGTGTGAGTTTTTTTTTACACATTATGTGTTTCAACTTCACTGGGTAGCCACCAGTGAATTTGCAGCAGCTAACCCACTGCGATTTCACTCTGTCAGATCTTGTTTCAGAAATTTTTGCAACTGAAAATAAGCTACATACAGGTGCATCTCAATAAATTAGAATATGTTTGAAACATTATTTCTTTCAATGATTAAATTAAAAAAAGTGACCTCCTATATTTTATCTAGATTCTTTACACACAGAGTATTCTATTTCAAGTGTTTTATTTCTGTAAATGTTGATTTATGGATTACAGGTAATGAAAACCCAAATCTAAGAAAATTAGAATATTGTAAAAAAGTTCAGTATTGTAAATTCAGTGTGTCACCTGCCAAGGTTTCCTAATCCTTTAAATGGTCCCTCAGTCTGGTTCAGTAGGACACACAATCATGGAAGACGCTGATTATGAATTGTATTATTGAATTACTGAAATGAATGAACGGTTCAAAGATATTCTAATTTATTGAGATGCACCTGTACACCTGAATGTTTTACCACCAATTACCTGTATTTCTCCCTTCAGTTGAATGAAAGTGAAATTTTTAGTTGCAGAATTTTTTACAACACAATCTGCCATATGTGGAGGCAACCATGCTGACAAAGCAATCGGCATCTCAATAAATGGAGTTCATATATTTTTGTTTGTGTCAACTATCACTGTTTAAGATGTCTTATCTTTAACTGTCAATATAGCTAACCTTGTCATGTACTCTTTTCATGAAGGTGTTCATGTTTTCTTGAAGGTCAAGACAACACGAGATAAGCTATGTTAGACTAGTCACCATTTACATTGACAATACTATAATGCAGATAGGAGTTTTGGGCTGCTTGTAACCTGTGCTCATGGAATATCTTGTACCCAGTGGAACAAATATGTAAATATATAAAGTTCTTCCATACAGTACTTAAATTTGTCCTCCTGCAATATCATCATAGAGTGTCCAAAAAAACAGGGATGCAGGGATGCTGCTTCTTCCCTCAGAGTGAGCTGGTGGGCTGGCAGGACTGTCTCTATGTCCTGGGTTACCCAGTGCCAAGCTATGTGCTCCCTGGCAGTTGCTGGAAGAAGCCCCTTCTGCAGCCCATGTGACTAAGCCTCCTTCCTGTGCAAACCTTTCCCATAATTCCCTGCTCAGCCAATCAGTCCCTTTCTCTGATACTCCTCCCCCTGGAGTAAGGGTGTAGGGAAATGTAATCCACTGTCACTCAGTATAAAATGGCTGATGTCTGCTGTAGTAGGTCCTGGCTTGGCATTAACTGCAACATCTGCTGTATGCAAAGTGCTCTTGGCAGGGGTTACATGTGGATATTTCTATGAGACTCACATTGAGGCTTTCATAGGAATGAGTCTTATTGCCCATCACTTGACACATCTGCGGACCACAATGATGTGGATGACTCACAAATACAGCAGGGAGTTTGTGGTTCTCCCTATGTTTGCGTGAGTGTACTCCAGTTTCCTCCCACACTCCAAAGGCTTGCTGGTGGGGGGGTATGGATTGTAAACCATATACTGTATGGGACAGTGACTGTCTGTGTCTGTGGAGCGCTGTGGAATATGATGGTGCTTCTGTCATACGATTTGATGAGGTATTCAGGATCATAGAGGAAGCTAATTCTTCATCTGAGGATTCAGATACAAATATAGAAAAAATGCTTTTTCCTCTGGAGAAAATTCAGAAATTACTGAAGTCCATCAGGTCAAGGGACCATGATATTGACCTTGGGGAAGCCTCTAGTTCCACCACTAGGGGACCTAGGACCTTCAAAGTGGACGACATGCTTAAAAGAGCTATGTCCACCAAGTGAAAAGACCCAGAGAAAACCTGCGTGTTATCCAAGACACTCTTCCCAATAGCTGAGGACCAGTTGGGACTTGGGTCCACCACCTAAGCTTGTCATGGCAGTTGCCAAATTGTCCAGGTGAACGCTTGTACCCTCTGAGGACGGGTCTAGCCTTCAGGACCCCATGGACCACCGGGCAGAGTGCTCCCTAAGGAAAGCGTTTACATTTTCTCTGCACAGTGTTTGATTGGTATCGCTACTAGTGAGGTAGCTAAGAAGCTGTGCTCCGGCGTCTCTTCATTAAAAAGAGATATTGATTTGGGGGTCTCCAGGGACGATTTTTTGTCCTCTTTTAAGAGTATAGCCCTTGAGGTGGATTGAGTCAATGAAACCTCTTCTCCAGGTGAAGTTAGCTGCCAAGTCTAGGGCCTTGATTTTGGCTGCCCGTCACCACCTATGGTTAAAACCTTGGAGGTTGGATTATGCCTCAAAATTTAATATTTGCGGGCAGAACACGATACAAGGATCATTGGGAAAGGAAGGAAAGTCCTTCCATGGACAGGGCAGACAGTGTTGTAGAGGACAGTCTCCTCAAAGACCGCCACCTGCGAGAGGTCACGTGTGGATGTTCTAGGTTCCTGAGTGGGTACGCCAACCGTCTTTTTTTCTGTGATGACAGGAAAATCAGAAAGCCAAATTTCTGACTATTACCTTTTTCCTCCTCCAAGACATGAAGTTCCTGTGGGGGTAACAGATCATGGGTCTTGGAGATAATCAGGTCCGGTTCCGGCATAGTTTTTTCTGTGCCTCCCCATGACAGAATTATACAGATCTCTCGCCTCCCTGCAGTCCATCGGAAAAAATTTGCATATGGAAACGTCTGTGATATCTATTCTCCAGCAAGGAGTTTTCATGGCTACTCTGAACCTAAAGGACGTGCACCTCCACGTCCCTATTCTTCCTGCTCATAGGAAATACCTAAGATTTGCAGTGGTTGTAGAGGGTCGGCTGAGACACCTCCAATTCACTGCACTTCCAGTCGAGATAATGTCAGCACCCTACGTATTCACCAAGGTGGTATCCATGGTAGCTGAGTCACTGAGAATCCAGAGGTTCACGTGTGTTCCTTATCTGGAAGACTGGCTGTTAAATGTCTCTCAAGAGAAGGCCTACTACAGCATCTATTCACCACGATGAATTTCCACCAACAATTGGGGTGGATTATAAATTGGGGAAAGTCCCAAATATTACCAGCAACCCAGAAAACGTTTCTAGGGTTCATACTTGATTCAGGCCTAATGAAAATATCTCTTCCTCCCTCCAGAAGGGAAAGAATCATCAAGGCCTCAAAATTCCTGCTGGTTCCTCAGCCAATCACCATCAGGACAGGCATAAAGTTTTGGGATTGATGTTATCAGCTGCAGAAGCAGTCCCTTGGGAAGTCCTGTCGCAAAACCACCGGTCTAGACAGGTTTTTTTTTTTGTTTTTTTTTCCTGTCTCAGGAAGCCCACTCGTCCCTCAAGTGGTGGATTCGGCTAAAAAATGGAAAGTCCACGGTCCAGCCTTGCTGGACCCTGTTGACTACAGATGCATCATTCACAGATTGGGGAGCCCACCTGAATGACTTTCCGGCCCAAGGGCATTGGAATTCCCTCGAGAAGATGTCTTCCAATTGGAGAGAACTCCGAGCAGTACGACTGGCACTGCTTCACTTTGCCGACCAGTTGAAGGACAAGGCAGTCCGTGTAAGATCGGACAATATGATGACCGTCTTTTATTTAAACAAGCAGGGAGGAACTTGGTCACAACCTCTTCTAAGCGAAGTGGGGAAGATCTTGATTTGGGCAGAGAAGAACTTAACCCATCTTTCTGTTGTACATTTCCGAGGATCACTCAATGTAGTGGCGGATCAATTGAGTCGTAGCATCACTGTTACAGGGGAATGGTCTTTCCATCCAGAAGTCTTTCAAGCAATCACCCTGAAATGGGGTCATCCAGAGATAGACCTGATGGCAACCAGACTCAATGCCAAGGTAGAGAAGTTCTGCTCTATACAAGGAGGACAATCCCTTGGCTGTGGAAGCCCTGTCCATCCCTTGGAGGTTCAGGCTGGCATACATATTCCCTCCAATCTCCATGATACCAAGGGGTATTGATGAGAATCAGACAGGACCAAGTCTCTGTAATCGCCATCATTCCATTCTGGCCAAAGAGAGCTGCTTGGTTTTCCCATCTCATTCAAATGAGTACCTGGTGTCTCAAGGGCCCAGGCTCTGCCAGGATCTGAAATCCTTCAATCTGACAGCCTGAAGATTGACCAGTCCCTATTACGATCTAAGGGACTCCCAGGAGCCGTTTTAAGCACTCTCTCTCTCTCTCTCTCTCGCTAGAGCAGAGTCTACAAATAAAAATTATGGATCCGAATCATCTTCATCTCCTGGGCATCAGGTAGAAGAATTGAGAGCTTGGATCCTTCCATTCCAGAGATCCTGGAATTCCTTCAAGATGGCTTGGACAAGGGCCTGTGGGGGGGGGCAAGTTCCCCAGGGATGGATGTCACCATAATCCTAATTAAGTAAAGAACAGGTATCGAGCTCAGGAAACAAACGTACAGACACACCCAGGTATCTAGTAAGAATGGTTTCATTTATTGCATAGTTCATACAGTATTTAAGACAAGCTGGCTACATTATAATCATGTGACCAATGTACATATTTGGTCCTTCCGGTTCCGCTACTAGGCAGATTTACACAGATCATTCTACCTGTAGATACTTCTTTGTACATAGTAACATTTTTTTCCCAACTGTTACGTTGGCGATGAAACAGAAGTCATTTGCGGGACACACGAAGGAGTCTTGGGTCCTGTTTTTAGCATCTTGCTTCCATCCCCATAGCCAAAATGAGAGCTCCTTCAACTGCACGCCTGGAGTCCAAGTAAAAGCAAAAACTTCAACAGTTACTGTGCTTAAAAGGAAGAGCCAAAGAGTCCTCATTCTGGAGGCGCTTCAACTTTCTTGCAATGTGAAGCGTGTATCTGCGGTGACCAGATGGAAGGTAACGCTGCAGTTGGGATTGCGGGGTGCAAACAGCACAGACTTGTCACGGTCTCTGGGCACGAGGGCGCAGCGCTGGTGCTGTCCCATGTTACCACCACTGGTACCGGTGATGAGGGGGCTGCACAAATGTTGGTGGTGATTGTTCCCCCGGGGCGCTTCCCCTATACTGTGCCGACTGGTGGTGTTTGGGGCGCCCTGATGTTGTCGGTGCAGAGTCAGACACAGAAACGGTTGTAAAGTTGAACTTTTACTTCCATGGGTGTGGAGGCACAAATGCTTAAACAGTTTCTTCAATACAAAACAACGGGGTACGCCTGGTGACACAGCAAAGTCCTGGGGTGCAGGGTAGACTTGATGAAAGGTGTTCCTAGCCCCTTATACTTCAGTGTTACAGCCCTAAGGTGCGTCTGGGCTCCTATTTGGCTCATAGGAGGATGCCCACCATGATACTAGTACATAATATTCCCCACTCACGTTATGTGGTCCTGATAGCTCAGAGATTCGGGGTACAATAGTCAGGGTGGCAGGATATTCCACAGGTCTGGCCTTGGCCCCTGGATCCTGTGATACTTGCTATGGAGCACGTGTTCCAGAATGTTCTCTCCACAGTCTCATGCTGACAAGATAATGATGCTTGACTTCCTTCAGGGCGATGGCTAGGCAGACAGGGGACAGGATCTTCTGAATAGCTGGAGTATGTCAGCTCTCCAACCTTCCTGGGCCTGTCTAGGACTTGAGATTCCTGCACTAAACTCACTGCTTTCTTCACAGGACATCACACTTATCTCCTCACCTCCTCCTCCTAACACTCCACACTTCTAACTCCTCACACGCAGGACCTTCCTGCAGGGGTGTTACCATGGGGACCCAGTGATCAGCTGACTCCTCCCCTTTTCCCAGGCAATGTCCTCCCATTGGACATTTGGTTACTATTCAATCCTATGCGAGGTGTAATGCATGTGTGAGGCTCACTAGGTGGCGCTGTGTTGTGTGAGACTCAGGACCCCCTGCTATGTCACACAGGCTATGAAGCAACAGGAAATAATACAATGCACAGAGATCACCCTCAGCCCAGCCATAGCCAGCTCTGGGATGCCACATATCCAGGCGGGTTTCCCTTCAAGTTTCACTGAAGTGGCAGTTGTCAATAGAACTTGAAATGGACCATCAAACCTTGGTTCAAGGGTTGGTTTTCCTTTGATGTCTCTTTATAACTACCCAATCTCCAGGCTGCAGATTATGGGCACCTGTAAGATCGGAAGGGTCTGGAATAGAAGAAAACACTTGATCGTGTGTTACTTTTAATTTTTGGCATAGATTTTGTACATAGCTAGCAATACTGTCATAGTTAAGCTGTAAAGTCTGAGGGAAGTACAATCCTGTTTTAGGTGCGCTTCCAAACAATATTTCGGATGGTGATAATCCTGTCTTCCTGTTAGGGGTGGTTCTTACTGAGTAAAGAGCTAGAGATAGACACTCAGGCCAAGGCTTTCCTGTTTCTGCTTTCGCTTTCTGAATTTTTAGCTTAAGAGTGTCGTTTAGTCTTTCGACTTTTCCAGAACTTTGAGGGTGATAGGGTGTATGGAAAGCTTGCTCCACCCCCAAGGCTGACATGACTTCCTTCATTATTGCACCTGTGAAATGTGTACCTCTGTCAGACTCAATCACCTCGGGCACTCCAAACCTACACACAAGCTCAGACATCAGTTTCTTGGCCGTTACTTGTGCAGTTGCTTTGCTCACAGGGTAGGCCTCAGGCCATCCAGAAAACAAATCCACACAGACCAACACATACTCGTATCTTTCAGACTTAGGCAACTGTATGTAATCTATCTGTATCCTCTGAAATGGGTACAGGGATTTTGGTGTACATTTGGTGGGTGTTTTAACTACCTGTCCTGGATTGTGTAGAGCACATATGTGACATGCTTTTACGTGATTACTAGCAGCCCTTCCAAAACCTGGGGCAAACCATAATTTACCCACTAATGACTCCATGGCATTTCAAGAGGCATGCACCTTACCGTGGGCCAAGCCAGCCATCTGGGGGTAAACTGCTGCGGGCAGACATAATCGATCCCCCATTTTCCACACACCATCATCTTCTGTAGCACCTGCTTTCTTCCATCTTTCAGTTTCCACACTGATAACCTTTGAGTACAGCCCTTTAGGGTCTGCTAGGTCAATGTCCATTTTGCTCACCTGGTTGGGACCCTTTCTTGCCAGTAGTGCTGCTGCCTTGGCTGCTATATCAGCTCTCTCATTTCCACGGCTTTCAGGGTCCCTTCCTTTTGCGTGAGCTCTGACTTTTACAATTGCCAACTGCTTTGGGAGCAGTATGGCCTCCATCAGTCGACTTACCACATCTCCATTCTTAATTGGCTTGCCCTGGGCCGTTAGGAAGTTCCTTGACCTCCATATCGGACCATAATCATGCGCAATGCCAAAAGCATACCTGGAGTCAGTGTATATGTTGGCTGTTCTACCTTTGGCTATCTTACAAGCCTCCATAAGGGCTTTGAGCTCAGCTTCTTGGGCTGACATATGTGGTGGAAGAGCTTCTTGGACTATGATGTCATGTTTAGTGACTACAGCATACCCTGTAACAAATTTGCCTTCATCGGTTAGATACCTTGAGCCGTCCACAAACATCTCATAATCAGGATTTTGTAATGGCACATCCGTGACATGGTCAAATCCCACTGTTTCCTGTGACATAAGAGCCACACAATCATGTTCATGCTGGCTGTCAAACAGTTCTTCTTCAGAGAGAGAGTTTAAAAATAACTCATCTTCCACCCCCCCCCTTGAATCGTGAACTCCTACAGGAAGAAGAGTTGCAGGATTCAAAGTTAAACAGCGTTGAAAGGAGATGTTTGAGGAGGACTGCAGGGCAAATTCCATTTTGCTCTGCCGTGCCAAAGAAAGATGACGTCTGTCTACCTGTGTGAGGATTGCATGGATGTCATGAGATGTATACACAACCAATAAATGATCTAGGACAATGTCTGAGCTCTTATCAAGCAACGCTTGTACTGAGAGGACAACCCGCACACAGGAGGGCGTCCCCCTGGCTACAGCATCTAACCGTGAGCTGTAACAGGCCACAGGGCGTTTCTTATCCCCATGTTGTTGTGTGAGAACTGCAGTTGCGTGTCCCATCATCTCAGTCATGTAGAGCTGAAAAGGTTTCTGATAGTCAGGTAGACCTAAGGCTGGAGCACTGACTATCTGCAACTTCAGCTGGTAAAACGCATCCAAGGCCTCAGATGTAAGGCTGAATGGTTTTAAGGAAAGGCAATCATACAGAGGTTGCATAGTCAGGGATGCAGATCTGATCCATGGCCTACAGTAGGATACCAATCCCAAAAAGGTGCGTAGCTGAGCATGAGAGGTCGGCACCTGCATGTCTCTCACCACCTTGGTCCTCTCATCTGACAGGTGCTTGGTGCCCTGGCCAAGACAGTGTCCCAGAAATAACACTTTCTGTTTGCAAAATTGCAACTTATCCTTGCTGGCCTTGCAGCCGTTCTGGCAGAGGAAACACAACAGGCTGATGGTCGCTGCTTCGCAGGTTGATTTGTCTGGAGCACAAAGAAGAAGGTCATCAACATATTGTAACAAAACAACATCATCATGTGGTGGATACCAAGCACTCATGATTAGTGTAAGACATCTCGTAAATTGGTTAGGACTGTTTTGCGCCCCTTGTGGTAGTACTGTCCAAGTGTACTGTTTTCCCCTAAATGTAAATGCAAACAAAACACTCAGAGAATCTGATATAGTGCAAAGAGAAAAACTGTACACCATCGGTATGATGTTTATTGGATTATGTATTTTATATATATATATATATATATATATATATATATGTCAACCTGTATTTGTAGTATTCATTCTGTTTATATCAATGCCAGGATTCAACTTTTATGCTTTTTGTAAAATTAAATCTGCTTTCAGGAAATGTCCCCTAAAAAGAAGAAAACTAGGATATTGTGATGTTCCACAGGGGTTCAACTTTTGGTTAGAATCCAGTGAAGAAAATTCTAAAGTCTGGCAGTTTGCCCTTAAGGTAACCTGAAGTACAACTCAGGGGTTTTGAACACCTGTGGTAATTGCAAAAGGTGGGGTTTGGAAAATACTTGAAAATTGTACAAAAATAGTAATATGTAATTTTGGTGGCAGTATTAACTGCTATCTGCTTGAATTGTATTCCTGTATTCTGTTGTAGTGCTCTGCAGATGTTCTGCAGGGAATAACCAAAACATTAATTGACTGCCAAGTAACTCCAAGGACGCTGTATCTGATGTGAGGGACACGCAGAAAATCACAAGCTAAACATGATGCTGTGTTACCCGATAATACTAAATGTCAATTATCACAAAGTGAAACTTGGCTCTGGGCCTCCGGGATCCGCAGCCTGGGTATGATGACTATTTATGCCCAAAGGGAAAATATTCTGATAAAAGTGTTAGCCTAAGGTTAAATGGAAAAGTAAGGTACAATGTGTATCACATGTAGGACAGGTCCATCCCTCCGGATTATAAGGCGGGGGGCTGAAGCGAGTCCTATCTTCCCCTTATATCCCTCTGAGGGAGGCATGTACAGTATTCTTCCTGAACCATCTTGTTTTTGGGACCATTCCCCTTTTTCTATTCTATTGCTTCCTTCTATCAGGGCATATATGCCTCTTTGCAACATATTGTCTTGAATCAATCCCGCATGGTCTAATCTCCACTGATCCCAAAATTTACTGTCTATCAACCCAGTCTTGTGTATTCCTGCCCTTCTTAGGATTGTTTTTTGTTTTTACCTGTGCGGCTACTTCTTTCCCTTCCCCTATTTCTATTAGTTCAAATGGGGTGTACCATATCTTAGAGGGTCCCTTCCCCATCTTGGCTGGTAGCTAACCAACCATGAGTCTCTCACTCCTCTAGGGCTACCTTGAGACAATAGAGGGTCACTTATGACTACTTAGTGAGAACTCCCAAACAGACACTTCTGTTTTCTTTGAACTATTTGTGCAAGTTCTGGAGTAGTGCTCAGGGCAATGCCTAATTGGCTTCCACAGACTCAACTTTCTGTCTGTGTCCCCTTACCAAAACACTCCTGAATTATTGCACGCACTTTGCGCGGATTCTACTAAGTCCTTCTTGCTACTACTCAGGTCCCATTCGACCTTGACCGTCCAGGCACGGCTGGAGGCTAGTGTTCCAAAACAAGGACTTTTCAATCACTCAGTGCTTCTTAGTTCCGAACCTTGTCCGCAACTCTAGGGGTTCAAAACAGAGAACTCTTTCCCGTTTCTTGCAGCCTTATATATCTTATAACACAGGTAAGATACAAAAATCAGTAGGAAGGTAAGACAGAAAGCAAAGAAAGCAACTTCTATAGCATTTACAGGTGACATGTCCCTTTTTCAGGTTCTTCCGTACTACTTAATTGGCGTCGAGATGTCATAAAAAAACATGCAGCAGCTTACCTCACTCATCGATACAGAGTATAGACACACAGGAGCTCAGATATATACTAACAACTGGCAAGACAAGGGCTTACCGTACAGTACTGTTTTTCATCTATCTGAGGTCCTCTGGTCCCGTCCTCAAGTCGATCGGTGAGTGGGTTGGCACTCTATCGGCTGCACATCAGACCATCTCGTCGCCCCACGTTGGTTAGCCAATTTCTGTGGGGGGGCAAGTTCCCCCAGGATGGATGTCACCGTAATCCTAATTAAGTAAAGAACAGGTATCGAGCTCGGGAAACAAACGTACAGACACACCCAGGTATCTAGTAAGAATGGTTTCATTTATTGCATAGTTCATACAGTATTTAAGACAAGCTGGCTACATAATAATCATGTGACCAATGTACATATTTGGTCCTTCCGGTTCCGCTACTAGGCAGATTTACACAGTTTCTCATAACATTCCCTTATCTTTCCTGAGAACAGCAAAACTCTTGAGTGCCGTCCCAGACTTAGTGTCTGCTTCCTATCTCTAAACTATGCAGGCTATCTGCAGACTATTTCACTCCCTGTATATAGTGTATAGGATATAGTACAAATTATATTTTAACCCTTACAGGCCTTAGCCCTTTCACTTGAAAGCTTAGGTTACTGCACTGTCAGTCTGCTTAGATAAGCAGCTATCTGCAGACCTGCTGGTTAAAAAGGGAGCATTCAGGCTTAGTCCACCTGTTACCCACCCAATCCCTCAATGGGATTTATCTACTGATTTAAAGGGGTTATGTGATTCCCCCCCTTGGAGCCTCTAGAAGAGGTTGGGATTAAATTTCTCACACTAAAGACAGTGTTCCTTTTGGCCATAACCTCAGCTCAGAGAGTTGGTGAGTACAACTAAGATTTATGCCAGGGTTCCTCCCTAAGGTACCCTCATATTCTAACCTAAACCAGGTTATCTCATTACCAGTTTTCTATCCCAGTACGTCATCTCCGGAGGAAGTTAAACTTCACTCCCTGGATGTGGCCAGATGCCTCGGAATTTATATTCAGAGATCTCTGCCTTTTATGCGGTCAGAGAATTTTTTTCTACCATTTGCTGGTTAAAATAATGGGCTCAAGGCCTCTAAAGCCTCCTTGGCACAATGAAGCCATAAAATTGGCTTTGACTTTACAAGGGTTAGACCCCCCCCTTCCTGAGTTTGTTTGAGCTCATTCTACAAGAGCCATTTCTACCTTTTGGTTCCTTGGGAACAGATTTGTTCGTCAGCTTCTTGGAGCTCTCTCCATACCTTTGTTAATCATTGAAGATTTAACACCCGGGGTACGGAGGCCACTTCTTTTGGCCATTCCGTGTTAAAATCAATTCTTCAAGAGGGCCCTCCCTAGGGGTTTTCTTGCTAGATCCCCAATATTGTGCTGCTGTGGGACAACAGGGAAGTGTAGATTATGATCTGTTTTCCCTTAGACCCAACAGCAGCACAAGGCTCCTTCCCTATGTGTTATGTATTTGTCTTTATAATTACACGCTGGGGAGTTACTTCCTTCCTTATATTGAGGAGGGGGAGGGGTTACAGTTAACTATTTGTTGTTCTTTAAAAATTCCATTCTGTCCTACCAGCACACAGGGGCAGAAATACCCCAATATTGTGCTGCTGTTGGGACTAAGGGAAAACAGATTATCATAATCTACACATATTCTAGATAGTTTAAGTAGGATATTCGCCTCAAATAATTGCTAATCAAAACCTGCCTGAATAAGATGGTGAAAAATAACTCTTTACTGTAAACACTATTAAAAAATGATATATTCTGCACTCAGGTTAGTGTCTGGTCCACTATTAATTGGATTATTGCCAAACTGGGGTATATGGTATTATATTACCCCTACAAAGCACCTCCTCCTAAACCACTTTTGTATGAGCTCAATACATTTCTGCTGCACCTAAATTTCTCTGCAGCATCATCAGGGGAATTGGGCATTAACAATTACATTGAGCTACCTGGGCTTATATTTAGCCCATTGAGTGATCCAGCAGCATAATTTCATGGTGGCACAAGTACTGTGCCATTCACATCCTGAGTTATGAAGCCTCATACTCCTCTTACATGGGTGGGTCAAAATCTGAGCCAATGGATGCAGTTTGATGTCTACTATGATGAGCATCCAAGTGCTCCAATTCCCGTTAGGACCAACAGAGGAGTGCTGATCATGTGACTCGTGATGTCACGTCATCATAGGAACCACACTAGTGGCTTGTTTATCTAGTCTTGGAGATCCAATCTGACATTTTCTAGCAGAGATGCAAATGTAAAGAGCCATATATACTATATCAAGTAAGTATACTGCCAACCTAAATGACAAAGGCAGACAAGATAAAATGATCGTGGGTGTATATAGGTTAGATCAATTGGTGCACAGTACCGAATTTCATATAAAAAATAAAGGCCATAGAAGTAAGAGGCACAATTTATGGAGAAAAATAACACTCCAAGGGTGATGTATCCTGAACTGGGCCAGTCTGAGGTTATAAAGGCCATAACTAGTACCGGTACATCTCGTATCAACTTTTATGCTAATCCAACTGCGTCCATGTCAATCTGCAAAGATATGCATACTACTAACATGTAAAAAGGGGCATATATTAAAGCCCCAACAATAAGATAAACAGCCTTATGACTTACAAAGCAGGGTTTGACTGGTAATATTAAAGTCTTCAAATAAAACACACACATGGTAATGATTCATTCAGGCTCCAGTGGATGGACTATATCAAGTGTGAATATCCATCTAGGTTCATATTGTAGTAATTTCCTATTGAAGTCTCCTCCCCTCAAATTGGGTTTGATAGCCTCAATACCAACAAATGACAATTTTTGTACATCACTATGCTGGCATCTTGATATATGTCGAGCTACTAGTTTATTGTCATTGCGCTCAACGTCCCCAAAATGTTCTCTAATGCGTCCCTGGAACTTTCTTTTGGTCTTCCCAACATATTGTAATCCACATTCGCAAGTTATCAAATAGGTAATACCAAGGGTCCTGCAATTAATAAATTGCCATATAGGGAAGGACCGCTCAGTGGAAGTGCTCTTAAATGGATAAATGGAGTAACAAGCCCTACATAAACCACATCGGTATGAGTCATTAGGTATGTTGCCAATGAAGCAGCAGCAGCCAGGAACAATAGAGACACTGGCAGTACCAACCCCTGAAACAAGCTCCTGTCTGCCGCCTGAGGTGAGACGCTCATCTTGCCTCATGTGTGGCCCTGCAGCCACCAGTAATATTCCCTTCTCTACATCTTGTACCTTTCTAAAAGGCCAGAGAATAATAGTGTTTGTGGAAGTTCTACTTTAAACTTTGCTACATCTATATCTGGCCATTTGCTGTCAAAAAGGTAGTCAGTGTTTTGAAAAACGCAGTTGTTGTTCTTCTATGATGTGTCCCAGAAACAGGTAGAGAAATATAGCATTCAATGTTTCTCTGTCCAGCTATAGAGGTCAGACAAGTACACAAAGCAAATGAGTTTTCTGTCAGTTGAGTCATACATGCAGTGTTCCCTTTAAGCCAGGCAGCTACTGTAAGCAGTCATAAAAATCAGCTGCTCAGCTAAGATGATGGCCTGCTCAGCTGCAGACTGTGTAGTACAGGAGAAACTTTCCATCTCTACTGCAGCAATATGTAAGTGTGCTTCTGCAGCATAAGAGGGACTTACACAGGCACTGAGACTGAGCCACTGAGTGCCTGTGCTGCTGTGATGTCTATTGCATCTGTCACCAGTGTCAGTACATCAGTATCCCCCCAACATCATTAAAATAAAATACTATGCCTCAATTCATATGTTCAATATATTAGTTGTTTTTATGTCATATATATCCAGTCATTATTTTATTGCTACATTATAAGAAAATATTTCTCATTTATATCTCATTTATATTTTTCATTTTAAAAAGTACAGTTTGGGGGGGGGCGTGGCTAGCCGGAGAAGCGACAGGACGTACATTTCCCAGCTCCTACTAGCCACACTTACGATCCACTATATATCATCCTAATCCTGCACATTCTGGATCCTATACTCACCCAAGGGCTTTCCCCTAAGCCCTAGTAAGCTCATCTTGGGTGTTAAAGCTGCTTTTCTGGCCTTTCTACAGTGGCTCAGAGCCAGGGTCTACCTGCGCCTTTCCTCCAGACCCGCCATTTTTTCCACACCCCGGCCATCAGGACGAGAATCTCCCACACCGCGGACCTCCGCATCCTCCTCTGCCTCCGCTGACGTTGCTTTCTGCGGGACCAGGGAGCGACAGAGGCGGCAGCCCTGTGCGGTGCTGGTTGCCGCGCCGGGCGACAGAGCGGCGGCTGTTGAGAGCAGCGGTTACTGCACTGAGGCCTACAGCGCTCCCAGCCAGAAGAGGAGGCCTATATTACTGGGCAACGCTGCGCATCCTAGATCCTGGACGCAGACTTCAGATACGAGGTACACTGCAGGCAGCGCGGGCAGGGGGAGTGCTGGGATCCCTTACGCACATCAGGGAGACTCAAAACGAGGCCCGATTAATGGCAAAGCAGTGCCTGTACTGTGACCCTATCCTGGGTATCTCCACTCATACGACATATAGGCCTTACCTGACCTATCGCTTTGGCCCCAGGGCAGCAAGAACCGGTCCCTGTGCAGACGTAGTCTATCCCTCCAATCTACGAATAATTAGGCCCTGAGCGGACCCTCACCTGTACTCCTGCCCTGTAAGATACTAGCTTTGTGCAGGTATGCATCTCCACCTCAGCTCAGCAACCCCTAATTGGCCTCCACACATACAGTTCTAGCTGAAACTCCACTGAGCTGCAGCTCACTTTTTCCCCACAGAATTCTCGTAAGTACCTCTCCCCTTGGGTGATGGCGACTTAGTTCTGGGGATCCAGTGCACCCTAAGCGACTATTAGCGACAAACAGCCTGTCTGAAAATATCTGCCCTTTAAACGCTGAATTGCGGGAGACAACTATCTGGCAATATGGTGAAGGGTAGGAAATCCGGCAAGAAACCTGATAATAACCTGACTAACTACTTTGAGTGGGACCGTGGCGTGGAGGGAGAACCGGGACCTACACTTGACGGCCATACAGAGCGCACACTCTCAACGCCTACGACTGCCACAATCACAGCGACATTTGTAGAGGGGGAAGGCCTTAACCGCACCAAAGATCTAATGGTTCCTCTTCTACCTCCAACCCTTGACGATATCCGATCAGCAGCACCACAAATCCATTATACATCTACTCAATCCAGAAAGGAGCAGACCTCCCCCTTACGACACTCACCATCTCCGTGTACCAGTCCACTCAAACAAAAACCTCGTCTGGAACTCCCTGGAGACCTAACCTACTCCGAAGACCAACCCTCCTCCGAGACCTTTCCATCCACTCAAACGACTGGCCTAGACGGCTTCCCGACCACTAGTGGTCCTGCCTTTGAACATACTCTGAGAGATATGCTCCTGGCCCTCCGCAGTTCCCTTCAGGCGGATTTTTCATAACTGCTTCAGCCTCTTCAGTCCTCGGTCAATGCACTAGATGGACGAGTAACGCATATTGAAACCAAGATGGGCGATTTCGCTTCATCACACAACAAAATCACCGATGCACACAATGACCTTGAAGACGAGGTTGAGAATCTCAAAGCCAAAGTGGCTGATATGGAGGACCGGTCCCACAGGAACAACATCAAATTCAGAGGTATTTCAGAACAGGTCCAAACAGCTGATCTGCTTCCATACCTACAGGATTATGTCCGATTTCTACTACCTGACTCTACCAATACGGATATCATCATTGACAGAGCACATAGGCTTCCTCGCCCCAGACATCTGGGAGAAGAGATCCCGAGAGACGTCTTGGCGAGATTCCACTTCTTCCATATAAAGGAAAGATTACTGGAAGCTGCTCGTAAGCAGAAATCTTGGCCTCCCAAATTCAAAGAGGTGCAGTTATACACGGACCTCTCAGCTATGACCCTTCGCCTCTGCAGAGACTTACTCCCGGTCACAACAACGCTCCGCAAAAACAAGATCCAATATAGATGGGGGTTTCCTGTGAAATTGATTGTCGTTAAAGACGGGACCACCTTCACCATCCATAACTTGAATCAAGGTAAAGCGTTATTATCGACTTGGAGAATGCCAATCTCTCTTCCTCAAGAGGAGGCAGGTCCCTCTCCTCCCTCAGCTACAGGGCGTAGATCTCCCATAAACCGCAAATGATATTCTAGGATGGCTATCCCTATCCACTCAGGTGCATAACCCCCTTTGCTCTAGTGGCTTAACCGGCAAGCCTATAACCAATACCCCCACATATACAGTAAAGCTGTATTCGTCTTTGAACTGTTTGTTCATCCGTTTTTGTCTATTGATCTTACTTGCGACACTGCCTACTCGTCTTCTGCAGATTCAACATCCCCACGACGTCCACTCTCTTAAGTGACACTATGGTGATCAAGTTGGCCTCTCTCAACGTCCGAGGCCTAAACAGTCCACAGAAGCGAACGTACATCTGGAAGGAGGCTCTCTCACTCTCCGCGGATGTTTTCTGCGCACAAGAAACCCACCTTCTACAAAAAGGCTGCTCCAATTTCCGAACACTGAAAATCTTTATGATATCTGGCGCGCACATCATGCGGGCGAAAGGGACTACACCTATTTCTCAGCAGTACACGGCTCTTACTCTCGCATTGATATGTTCATGGTAGACCTTCATACCCTGATGAGCTCCAAAACATCCACGATTGAATCAATCACATGATCAGATCACGCAGCCATCACTCTCACCATAGAAGAAAAGATTCCACCTTCTGCTACCAGACTCTGGAGAAACAATACATACCTAATGAGTCATCTTACTTATCGCCCGATAATAGAAAAAGACCTCCAGGATTTTTTCCAGACCAACTCCATATCTACAGAGGATCCCTACACTCTCTGGAACGCTCACAAGCGTACATCCGTGGCACACTTATAAAAATCGCACATAGAAACAAGAAAGAACGCCAGAAAGTGATTACGGTAGCAATGTCAACACTTCGTACTTTAGAAGCCGCGAACAAAACTAATCCGAACCTGAATACTTCTGAACAGCTCACCCAGGCTAGACAGCAACTGCGTCTCCTTCTTTTACAAGATTACGAAAAGGCTCTGAAACGATCTAAAGCGCGATTTTACTCCCAAAGCAACAAAGCCGGCAGACTACTGGCTAGACAACTTCGGGCAAGGGTAGTTAAATCGCGGATTCCATACATCAAGCACCCTGTCACCAAAGTACATTTAACAGACCCAAGAGACATCGCCAAACCCAAGGACTACTACGCACAGTTGTATAATCTACAGGAGCACACCCCTCTTCCACCTGACCATTCCACCTTGGTATCCGGCTTCTTAAACAACATAAAGTTATCAAGCCTGACGGATGAACATCTCTTGGCCCTAAACACCCCTATTACTCTTCCAGAAGTCCTACAAACCATAAAGTCCTTACCTAAGGGTAAATCCCCAGGTCCAGATGGTTTCTCCAACGAATATTTAATCTATTTCCAGCAAATTCTTGCTCCACCTCTCCTGAATTTCTTCAACCATGCCATGTCGGGTGCACCGCTTCCGCGCGAATCGCTGGCGGCATTAATTGTCACCCTTCCTAAGCCCGGGAAATCAGCGGATGTCCCACAAAATTTCAGGCCAATCTCGCTGCTAAATTCGGACCTCAAGCTTTATGCGAAGATCCTAGCAGCACGGCTAGCTCCCATTCTTCCAGACTTAATTGGCACAGACCAAGTGGGCTTTGTAAAAGGCCGCCAAGCCTCAGACAACACCAGACGTGTCCTACATTTGGTAGATCACCTGGAACGCAACAAAACCCCATCCCTAATGGTCGCCTTGGATGCCGAGAAGGCGTTTGACCGGATCAACTGGGCATTCGCTTTCTCTGTCCTACAGAAACTGCGATTCTCTGGCCCTATCCTCACTGCTATCTCAAACCTATACTCATCCCCATCGGCCAGAGTGTTTACTAACAGCACACTGTCGGACAGATTTGATATCAAGAATGGAACGAGGCAGGGGTGCCCTCTCTCTCCATTGATCTTTATTCTTACCATTGAACCATTAGCGCAAGCCCTGAGACAAAACGGCAGAGTCCAGGGAGTAGAAATAGAGGGTTCCTCCCATCTCATCTCCCTCTACGCTGATGACATCATATTGTCCTTAACCTACCCAGAAACATCTCTACCAGCTGCTGTCGAAACTCTCAGAGAATATGGGGCTCTCTCTTTTTATAAACTTAACGAAGCTAAAACACAAATTCTCCCCTTGAACGTTCCCATGCCTCTCTTGGAACATCTCAAAGAGAGGTTTCCCTACGACTGGAAATCGACAGATCTGGACTACTTGGGAATAAAGATCACTCCCTACATCGCACAGGTGGCCAAAGCAAACTATATGCCTCGGCTGATGGATCTGGAGAGAGAGTGTCGATCCTATTCAGGACACACCCTGTCATGGCTAGGTAGGGTATCTGCCTTTCAAATGATGCTGCTCCCAAAACTATTATACTTATTTAGAACTATATCCGTAGCACCCCCCCTTAGGTTCCTCCAGAAAATTAACGCTATGCTCAACAAACTTATCTGGAACTCCAAAAAGCTGAGACTCCCATCTTCTATCCTGCACAGAAAACGGGGAGTGGGAGGCTTGGGAATACCAAACGTATATGATTACTACATGGCCTCACATCTTTCTACTCTAAAGGACTGGTGGCATAACAACGCTCATAAATCCTGGATCACCATCGAGTCTCGTATGATACCACACCACAGTCTCAAATCTTGGCTCTTATACTCCCTCTGGACGGATGTGGTACCCTCTCTAACGTCTCCAATTCTACAACACCTCATAGACAGCTGGCGACATATCCATCACTCTACAGGCAAGACGCAGATACTATACATCAAGCAGGCCCTGATTGAATTCTTAGAATTAGCAATCCTGGATCTCAACTTATCCATCTGGAAATCATCAGGCATCACCTCTATTTCACAGATGTGGAGTGAGGAATCATTGATACCATTCCAATCGCTACAATCCACCTTCTCCCTACCCTCCACTGGCCTCTTTACATATCTGAGAATCAAGCACTTTCTCACCTCCAACCGCAACAAACAAGTAATATACAATAAATCTCTGTTGGACCTCCTCAAAATTCTAAACCCGGCTACAAAAATTCTCAGCTCCATCTACAACACTATAGGATCTAAGGATCATCTGGTCAAATCTACCCCACTACTTAGTTGGGAAATGCAACTTCAGCAGAAATACTCGGCCATACAATGGCAGAAAGCCATGACCTTCACGAAAAAGACCTTCCGGTGCACGACCCACTATGAAACAACTGTCAAAATTCTCCTCCACTGGTACTATACTCCGGAGCGACTTCACCGAATTTACCCGCAGACCTCAAACTCCTGCTGGAGGGGATGTGGCGAGAAAGGATCACTACTGCATTTACTGTGGACGTGCCCCCGAGTGGTGCTGTACTGGCAAGACGTCTTCCGATGGATTTCTTCACTAGTGGGATTCTTCATACCTCCCTCACCAGCTTTAGCACTACTATTTCTGCAGATCGACTCTTTCCCAGCAACACATAGAGTGTTGATTGGCCGCCCCTTGCGTCATAGAGCGTCATTGGCTCTGCTACGCAACTGGAAATCAGCCACTATTCCGACTAGAGGAGAGCTAGTGAACATGGTGGAGCAGACCTACCAGTATGAGAAGATTCTCTCTCATGGAGTTCTTGGGGATAACCACTTCCAAAAGAACTGGTTTCCATGGACACTGAAGGCTCATGCACATCTGCCGTAACCCGGCTGTGCCGCACTTAAAAGATCAAAACTTAATAATTATTGTCACCTTTTGTTGCTTTATACTTGTACGCACTTGTTTCTTTAATCCTAGAGACTCTTGAACTCTTAGATAACTATATGTTTATTTGACTTCTAGCTACTTCCAGCGCTTACATGATAATACTTTTTTTTGAATGTTGTTGTTTGACCTGTTAAAAAATCTCAATAAAACTGATTGAAAATAAAAAGTACAGTTTGTATTGTATGATGTTAGCTCCTTAATCCTTTAATGGATTTTTCCTGCAGCATAAAAAATGGTGGCTAAACTTCATTATATACAGTACTTACCTTCCATGTTTCTTCCTGGGGGACGGCCCCTCCTTCTTTACTGATTCTGCAGGCGCGCTCTTCTCCAGTACTGCTTTGTTCTCTGCAGCCACGATCCACCTCTACTGCACATACGTGGAAGCTGCGTAGTAGAGGTGGATTATCGACAGCAGTGCACAGAGCAGCGCTGGGAGAAGTGGCAGCAGTCAGAAAAGAGGGAGGAGCCATTCCTGCAGGAAGAAGGAAGAGAGGTAAGTATGATGGAGTGGATGGGGGAGGGGGGAGTAGTAGTGACAATTTCTGGAAATGGGGAAACGGATCGTCACCGGATAATCAGAATCACATGACCGCCCCAGGGATATGGGTAAATATACATTTTTGATTAATTATGTTATTTAGAAAGTAGGAGGGGGGGGAGGGTGTTTAGATTAGTGTAGGGATTTCTAGCTATCCTGGACAACCCCTTTAAGGACATAGCCTCATTTTTCAAAACGGACATGTGTCACTTTACAGTATATTGCAATACCTTTGAAACTTTCACTTACACACGTGAATTTGAGATTTTTTTTTTTTTTCGTGACACATTATACTGTACTTCATGTTAGTGGTAAACATTGATCAATATTTTTGTATTTATTTAAAAAAAAATAGGAAATTTGATGGAAATTTGGAAAAATTAGCAATTTTCAAAATGTGAAATGCTCTGCTTCTCAGACAGTCATACCATCCAAATACATTCATAAATATTATCTTTGATATCTCTGCTTTATATTGGCATCATCTTTTAATCATCCTTTAGTTAATTTTGGATGTTAGAATTCTTACAAATCTGTCATTTTTCCAGATTTAAAAGAAAATTCCCAGGGGGCGTGGCCTAGCTGTTCATGGAGTGAGACGCGTCTCTCTCCCTCTCCGTCCTGCCGCCGCTTACCTGTACCTGTAGCCGTCCTCCATCCTGCACCATGGGCAAGCGACTGCCCAAGAAAGTACCCCTGGGTACCCCAGCACCCTCTGAATGCCCGTGCCAGGCCACTATGGATGGGTATTTGGCTCTGCGGCCCTCTTCACCGGGCCAGGCTGCCCTGGGACGGTGGCCATCTTGGATATAGCCGACACCTTCCTCCTCTCCGCAGCAGCACGGCTCGCAGCGCAATCTCTGTCAGCCCCCGGGCAGCCAAGGATCTCCCCTGGGAGGCTTCTACCACAGCCTCCTCACCCTGAGATGCCTCTCCAGACGCCTCCAGCATCCTCCACACTTCTTGTGCAGCAGCACCAACAGGCCTCTGGTGGTCCCGATTCTCCACATGGACCTGAGGTTTGACTCCCTACTGACTCCCTCTCATGGTGAACCTGTGGTCCCTGTTTTGGCTACAGAGTAGGTCTCTGAGGCACCTCTCCTGCTGTCCCCTGCGGTTGTGCCCCCCCCCCTCCTGGCCCAGATGGAGGTCCCTCTGGCTCACACTCCTATGGTCTTAACTGGCCCTGGCTCCTCTCCTTCCTTGCCACCAGCTCTGTATTCCTAGGTCTGTGCCTCAGGCTCTTCTCAGACTCCGCCGCCCTGGTTGGATCTTCTACCTCAGCTAACTACTGTCGGGGGTTAAGTTCCCCCGGGATGGATGTCACCGTAATCCTAATTAAATAAAGAACAATAACGAGCTCGGGAAAACAAACTACAGACACGCCCAGGAGTCTAGTAAGAATGATTTCGTTTATTGTATAGTTCATACAAGTTTTAAAGGCAAGTTGGTTACACAACAGTCATGTGACCAATGTACATATTTGGTCTTTCCGGTTCCGCTGCTAGGCAGATTCACAGTTTCTCATAATATGTGTTACTTCTCATTACTTATCTGTATGTTTTCTTTTATCTTTACTGAGAACAGCAAGGCCTTGAATGCTATCCCAGACTTTGTGTCTGCAAGAGCTCTAAATTGTGCTGACTTGTCTGCAGAACATTTCACTCCCTGTGTATACAGTGTATAGAATATAATACAAGTTATATTTTAACCCTTACACTACTAAACAGGACTTTGTAGCTACAGCACAGAGCAGAGCACATGGAGCTCACAGACAAGTAGCTGAGATCATAAGTTACAGAATACAGTGTATTATTTTTGTTCCTCAATAAATATCTGTTTACTGTTGAACGCCTGGACAGTCAAAGATTAATCCGCTGCCAACAGCTTTAAATCCCTGGTAATGGAAATCACTGCATCCTTTCGGGCTGAAATTTCTACTCTCCGCACCGACCTACACTCTATTGCTAACCGTGTGGATACGCTAGAGACTGACCATGATACCACCAGGGCATACGTCTCATCCCTGCATGATACCGCTACTGACCAGGCCTCGGCCATCCGGGACATGCACCTGGAAGACCTTGACAACAGGGGTCGGCGTAATGATATTCGCATTAAGGGACTCCCAGAGGCCACCCAATTTGAGGATTTACCTGTTACGCTGGAAGCTGTCTTCAATTCCATTCTCCAGGAACCCCCGTCCCACAGGATTAAGTTTGATAGGGCCCACCGCACCCTCTGTCCCAAGGGTTCTTCCTCTACGCCCTGTGATGTCATCTGTTGTCTTCAGTACTTCACGCTTAAGGAGGCTATAATGAGCAAGGCGCGGAAACTAAAGGATTTTGACTTTGATGAAGCTAAACTGCAATTATACCAAGATCTCTCACTTATCACTCTCCAGAAATGTTGCCATCTTCGGCCCCTCCTTCAGATTCTTCAGGAACATCAAATTCCTTACCGCTGGGTCGTCCCGTTTGCCCTTATTGCCCACAAAGATGGTCGCTCTGCTACGCTCCATTCTTACTCGGACTTACCCCTCTTCTGTGATCTGCTGGATGTCCCCTTGCCGGAGTTAACGGACTGGGAAATAATTTCTCCGCCTCCTCCTCCACCACCAGTGTGGCACCGATTGGAGCCCAAGCGCCGCCGCTCACCCCCTGTAGCGACGGCCTCCCAGAGGCCCCACTTGGTGACCGGCCCTTGAGGCAAACTCTCTCCAGTGATACTACTGTTCTCAGGTTTTGCTTTATATTGTGCTAGTCTTAGTTTTACTGTTTGCCTTGTTTCTTTTCTAGGTCTACAGGTCCCACTTGCTGTGTTTATTTTTTGATTTTCATAGTGTGGGATGGAGTGGGGTCCCAGTGGCTCTCCTTCCACCTCCCTCTTTCCGGTGGTTCCGGAGCCGACTGCCCTCCACTTCAGCCCTTATGTCACGTTCCCCCTGAGGGGACTGTTGGACTGCATAGCTACTGATCTTATCTTGTTTCTTATTGACTTTTCTGGTCCCCTGGCGAGTGAATTAGCCTCGCCCATGATGTACTGTTTAATTGTTAATATTGTTATGTACTTCTATTTTTGTCCATGTTTTTTACTTAGATTGTCTTTTGTCTCCTTCCCTCCCTTCCTTGGTTCAGAGACTCTGCCCCGCCGTCGTGTTCCTGCCTGCAGCCTGTGGCTCCACCTCTCCTGGGGAGTTCTGCCAGCATCATGTGAAGTAGATGAGATTACTACAATCTGCTGCTGTCCTCCTTTTTTGGGTCCCAATAGTTAGATGCGTGACAATCAATGTTAAGGGTCTGGGCTCCAATACTAAGCGGCGCCATGTCCTTAGAGAGCTTCGCTCCCTGCATGCTGACGTAGCATTTCTGCAGGAGACTTATTTTGACCTCACAGGCACATTTTATTTTGCTAAACATTATTTTCCCACCATTTTTTCTGCCTTTCATGGCCGACACAGAGCAGGGGTAGCTATCCTCCTCTCTCGTTCTTGCCACATAGACCCGGGGGGCCATTTTGTTATCTTGGAGGGGCTTCTTTATGGTGCTCCAATAGTCTTATGTAACATCTATGCCCCTAACTCTGTGCAGATCTCGTTTCTGAGTCGGGTTCTTTCCCGTCTGCGCTACCTCCTGTCCACGACATGGTTAGTTGGGGGTGACTTTAATATGGTCTTCTCAGAACGGGCAGATCGTTTGGCGATATCTCAGGGTTCGGTCTCCTGCACACAGGCCCAACTTGCGCGGGAATTTCATCAGCTTAGTCGTTCCCATGCCCTATACGACCTTTGGCGAGTGGATAATCCTACAGCGCGTTCTTACACCTTCTTTTCCCACCCCCATAATATTCACACCCGCATTGACTATTTCTTTGGCAATGCCCCTTCCCCTTGCTTGCTTGTGGACGCTGATATTGGCCCTCTCTCCTGGTCTGACCACACCCCGGTGGTGGTCACTCTGTCCTCTACACCGGTGACCACGCGTCGCTGTCATTGGTGTCTTAACGAAACTCTGCTTAAGTCTCCGACCTCGCTTGCAGCCCTGCGCACGCACCTGACTGACTATTTCTGTGACAATCTAGGCTCAGTGGACTCTCCTGCAGTCCTTTGGGAAGCTCATAAGGCGGTTATGAGGGGCCATTGTATCGTGTTAGCTTCTAGGCTTAAGAGAGATAGGCAGGCTCAGGAGCAGCTTCTTCGAGCCCTTTTCCGCTCCCTTACATTTACCCTGGCAGCGCATCCATCTCTGGGCGTTCTTCGCCGCTTGGTTCTGGCCTGAGCGGATCTCCGTGACTTGGAGTCCCGTCATGTGCAGCGACTTCTCCTGTATTCTCGCTAACGGAATTTCGAGCGAGGCAATAAGCTTCACACCTTGCTGGCGAAGACTCTCAGGGATCACCGTGCAACCTCCACGCCGCATTCTGTCTGTGATTCTTCTGGCGTCCTCCAGCATCATCCTGACGCTATAGCGCTGGCATTCCACTCTTATTACTCTAAACTATATAACTTACCCTCCTCGCGGGCATTGTGCTCCACTGATGGTCATTCTTTGTTGGCGGACTACTGACTGCTGTTTGCCGCGTCTCTCTTCGGAGGCTTTGGCCTCCCTGAACTCTCCTATTACCAATGAGGAGTTGGGGGGGGTTTTGAAGGACCTTCCTAATGGTAAAACCCCGGGACCGGATGGATTTACCTATCACTACTAGGCTTTACTTATCACTACTATAAGGTTTTCCAAAACTAATTATCTGGTCACCTCCTGACTCTCTTTAATTCCTTCCTCTCGGGTTCTCCGATTCCCCCCCGACTATGCTTTCTTCCCTCCATATAATGGTTCCCAAGCCGAGTAAGGATCTCCAGGACTGCGCTAATTATTGCCCGATTGCCTTGTTAAACACGGACCTGAAACTCTTCACCAAACTCCTAGCTAATAGGCTGAATGCTTGGCTCCCCCTACTTGTCCATAAAGATCAGGTGGGTTTCATCCCCTATCGTCAGGGCTGTGACAACACCAGAAGGCCGTGGACTTGGCGGAGGTGGCCAACCACTACTCTACCCCGGCCCTCCTTCTGAGCCTGAATGCTGAAAAGGCTTTTGATTGCCTAGATTGGTCATTTATGCTCGCTACTCTGAGGGCATTTGGGTTCTCAGGATCCTTTATTACGGCAATTCAGGCTCTCTATTCCCATCCCTCGGCGACGGTTAGGCTTCCTCATGCCTCCTTGCCCTCCTTCTCTATTGGTACTAGACAGGGTTGCCCCCCTCTCCCCTATTATATTTGCCCTTTGTATTGAACCTTTGACGGCCAAGATCCGGCGGGACCCTAATGTTAGCTGAATTAATGTCCAAGACAGGGAATTTAAAGTCTCCCTTTTTGCTTACGACGTGCTCCTCACTCTTACCTCCCCCCATATTACACTTCCTAACTTACTACGCTTACCTGAGGTTTATAGCAACTTCTCGTGATATAGGATGAACCCCTCGAAAACTGAGGCGCTTCCTCTTAATATCCCACAAGATCTTCTCCTCCTTCTTCTTCACGGGAATTACAACTTCCAGTGGCGGACATCCTCCATTCGCTACCTGGGAATCCAGATCTCTCCTTCCTATGCAACTCTTTACTCGGCTAATTACCCACAGTTATTTCACGAATTGAGAGCCCTCCTAGATAAGTGGAAGCCTTTACCGAATTCCCTTTTGGGGAGAATTGCTGCGGTCAAGGTGACTCTCCTTCTGAAGCTATTATATTATTTTGAGACGCTCCCAGTTGCATTCCCCCAGGTAGACTTACGTAACTTACAGAAGGCTATATTTCAGTTTATTTGGCAGGCCAAACGACATCGTATTCCCAGTTCTGTCATGTTGGCGGGGGAGGGGGAGTGGGGGTCTGGCTGTCCACATCTTTTGCACTATTAATGGGCAGCTCATCTGCACTGCATCCCATTTTGGGCAGCTATGCCGGCATATACTAAATGGATAGAGATTGAGAAGCTCTGG
This sequence comes from Leptodactylus fallax, assembly GCA_947044405.1. NCBI lineage: Eukaryota > Metazoa > Chordata > Amphibia > Anura > Leptodactylidae > Leptodactylus > Leptodactylus fallax. The sequence continues at coordinate 8,544,581 of CAMRHE010000045.1, forward strand.
TTGGCTCCTACGCATCCAAATGCGCTCTTGTTGTTCGGCTCCCCCCCCCCCCTGCGCCCCCTACCTACTCAGCCCTATTCATTTCACTAGGTCTATTTGGTCCGCCTGCTGTACTAAGTTTGCCCTGATGTCCCCACGCTCCTCCATGGTATCCATATTGGATAACCCCCTCCTCCTAGATAGTAGAAGTCAGGCTATGGTTAAGGTGTGGTCTGAGGCAGGTCTCTCTCAGATCGCTGACATGGTTGATCCTACGACATTGAAGCTCAGGCTCTTAGCTTACCTTACGACTAATCTGAATCTGCCGGCTACTGAGTGGCTCCGCTACTCTCAGGTGGTCCATTTTGTTCACTCTCTCCATGGGTCCCTTTAAGGTATCACTTCCCACTGCTTTTGAAAAGATTTGCCATGCAGGCACGTCCACTAGGGGCCTTATCTCCTCAATCTACCAGCTTCTTGCTTCCCAGGCTGTTGACTCTTCTGTTAGTCATCGCTATATGGGGCAGTGGCAGATTGTGTGGTCTCGTGCTCAGAAATCCTCTCAGTGTGTGACCTTTCGGGAGGCTCAGTACAAATTGATGCATTGGTATCACACCCCAGCCCTCTTTCATGCGGGACTGCGGTGGGCACTCTGTATCATATTTTCTGGACATATCCCCTCATTCTAAGCTTTTGGAGAGAGGTCAGGACTTTGGCAGAGGCTCTTTTCCTGCAGGTGGTCCCCCTTGACCCTCTTGTCTATCTCCTAAACCTCCCTCCTAGACGCCTGTATAGTAAGTCATCTAGGCTCTTCTCGTATCTCTGTACTGCCACAAAGACCCTCATTGCTAGAAACTGGAAGAGTGTGAATCCTCCTTCTGGTCCTGAGAATGAAGGATGTGAGGAGTCTCGAATGCCTGACAGCTAGCTTAAATAACACTCAGGATGTCTTCGGACTCGTATTGTACTTTACGAGGTCTCTGATCCTTGGTTTCTTTCCCTCTTTTTCCTCGCTCCATCTCTTCTGTTTCTTCCCTGTCTTTTGTGGTTGTCTCTCCAACCCCCCTTATTTTTTTTCTACCTTGTTATTGGATTGATGTACTTGACTTCCACTTATATGGGATTTGGCAGATAGCCTTCCCTCTCCTTGTTGCCTTATTTTGTTTGGTTTTATATATTCTGTTATGGAAAAACTTTTCAATAAAAATTACAGTTTAAAAAAAAAAAAATTATAATTTCCTAAACTCATTTTTTAGGGACAACTTCAGTTCTGAAGGGGATTATAAAGGCCTATATATTAGAAACCCCAATAAATCACCTCATTTTCAAAACTGCAACCCTCAAATAATTCAAACCAGCATTTGGGGAATTTGTTAACCCTTTAAGCATTTCACAGGAATTAAAAAAATATAGAGGTGAAATTTTAGACATTTTTTCCAGTAATACGTTAATTTAGCCCTAAAATTAACACATTAACAAGAAGTTAAAGGAGAATAATGCATCTCACAGTTTGTTATGCAATTTCTTCTGAGCACGGAAATACCCCATATGTGGATGTAAAATGATGTTTGAGCACACGGCAGTGGGCAGAATGGAAGGAGCGCCACTGGTCTTTTGAAAAGCAGATTTTTCTGGAACAGTTTTCAAGTGCCATGTCTCATTTGCAGAGACCCTAAAGTACCAATACAATAGAAACCCTCCAAAAGTGACCCTTTTTGGAAACTACACACCTTAAGGAATTTATCAAGGAGTATAGTGAGCATTTTGACACCATAGCTGTGGTTACAAACTGCTATATGGGTACATGATGGGGCTCAGAATGGAAAGAGAGCTATGGGGTCACATGTCAGGGCATTCCACTTTACTGGCATTTCAGGACCTCTGCAAAAGTGATGTGATGTCCAAAAACCAAACCGTCTAAATTTGTGCTCCAAAAAACAAATAGTGCTCCTTCCCTTTTGTGCTCAGCTGTGTGCCCAAACAGCAGTTTATACCCACATATGACATACAGTATGTAACCCCATTTTGAAAACTACACCCCTCAAAGAATTTATCAAGGGGTGTAGTGAGCATTAATTTCCCAGATGTGAATGCACAGTGGATGGTGAAAAGCGAATATGTAACCTGTGCGAAGTACATTGAGAACACCAAATTCTCTATTCCCCCAGTTGGGGGGGGGGCCCCCCGGGGGTTTTTCCCCCCCCGGGGCCCGGGCGGGGGGCCCGGTTTTGGGGCCCCCCTAAACCCCCCCCCCCCCCCGCCGGGGGGGGGGGGGGGGGGCATTCCCTCCCCCCCCCCCCGGGGGGGGGGGGGGGGGGCGGGGGGGGGGGGGGGGGGGGGGGGGGGGGGCGCTGGGGGGGGGGGGGGGGGGGGGGGGGGGGGGGGGGGGGGGGGTCTTTTTTTTTTTGGGGGGGGGGGGTTTGCTGGCGGGCGTCTGGTAGGGGTGGTATTGTGTTGTGTTGTGTGGGGGAGGGGGGGGGGGGGGGGGGGGGGGGGGGGGTGGTGTTTTTTTTTTTTTGTTATTATATTTAAGTGTAGTGTTTTGTTTTTTTTTTTTTTTTTTTTTTGGGGGGGGGGGTGTTGTTGGTGGGGGGGGGGCTGGAGTGACTCCCCCCCCCCTTTTATGTCAGCTTGCCTGTTCTGCAGACAGAATGTGAGCAGAGAAGCAGGAAGTGACGAGACAGAGAGCAGCAGCCATCTTAGCAAGTGTTGTATTGAACTGGTGTGGAGATTTTTCTGTACAGCTAAGCTGTATCTTGGTCCAGAGACAAACAGAGTGTAAAGAGACAACAGGACTAGTGAGTCCACGTGAAAGGAACTGTGCTCAGTGGCTGATCAGTGAGACTGACATTGTGACTGTGTATATGGATACCACAGATAGAGACTCGCAGTGCTGTTGATGTACTGGACAGCACCTGCTAAACCCCGGCTTACATCCCAGCTCAGTGTATGGATTCGGCAGGACTGTCAGTGTGCTGAGTGGAATCTGCTGTTGGATTACATTGCATTCAGTTGGTTTCCCTGTCTGTTAAAGAGGACTTCATTTCTCCCAAGATCCTGATAACCGTGAGGAGAGGACGTTTCGCTATAAAAGAAAGGAACGACTTTGGGCCCCACCGCGCGCTTCTACAGACTGTAAGCGGTCCACCTGGACCACTGGGGAAAAGGGGGTGCACCCAAATGTGAAGTCAGGGTCAGTTAGGGATAGTTTTGAGTATATTGTTCATTCAGTGTCCATACTGCAGAAGTGGACAGAGTAAAAGTAGAAACCATTGCAGAATTTGCCTTGAAATTGTTCATGCTATATTGTATATTTTGCTTGTCTTTAGCCCTGTCATTTTACCTTTAACTAGCCTTTATTAACTTATAGTAAATATATTTTTTTTTTCTTGAACTACCGCGTGTGCGTTCATTTCTGGTTGCGGAGTCCAAACCACCTGCCTTGCTCTCGGTTCACAAATTGGCGTAGTCGGCAGGATCCGCTTACCAGAATGGACGGTGACGCACCCGTTCGGGAGAATGGTGCTGGAGGAAGAATGCCAGCAGGGGCTATAATAAGTCAGTTAGCTAAATTTGATGGCAATAATATGTCAGTGAGTATGTGGGTGGAACAGATACGAATGATACAGCGAATGTACCAGACCGCACCAGAAGTACTAGTAGAGCTAGCAATATTGACATTACAAGGGGATGCTAAGACCACGGTGATACTGAGGCCATTTGAACAAAGGCAGACATTTGAGCAAGTAGTCCAGATTCTAGAAACCATCTATGGAGAAACTGCATTGCTGGGGTCTCTGCAGGCTCGGTTCTTCCAGAGGGTACAACAGGAGAATGAAAGCCTTCCCCAATATGCAAATGCCCTACAAGAACTGCTCCGAGATATTCAAAGGAAGGAAAGAGGGGGCTCGCCAGCCTTCTGTAACCCTGATCGGACTCTCCGTGACCAGTTTGTCCTGGGGATACGTGACGGCAGTTTAACTGTGACTATGCAGGATTTTATACGACGAGAGACTGATGCTAAATTCCATGATGTACAGGTAGAAGCCATCTCCCGTGCCAATAGTATGGTCCCGAGGCCGCAGACCGCAGTTGGAGTTACTTTGTCACAGGGGGCTAGTTCTGGCTCAGAGACAGTAGAAAAGGGGACGGTTAAAGAAATTCTCACAGTAATGCAGAAACTGCAAGAGCAAATGGAACACTTGCACACCCGTTGTGATGAACATTCTATGAAAATTGCAGACTTCCAGAAAACTGGAGGTGAAAGGGTGAGCCGTCCATACCCAGAAAATCAGAATCACCCACCACCCCGCTGGAGGGGTGAGGATAGGACCTACCGAAGGGGTCCAAATCATTTAGTGCAGTGCTCAGGAGAAATCGAAGGGGCTTACCGAAGGGGCCCAAACAGATGGCCAGAACGACGGGAGATACGCTGCTGGGAGTGTGGACGGATGGGCCACGTTGCTGCTAGATGTCCAGAGCAGCGACAAACTTATGAGAGACCGCCGTTAAACTGAAGTCCCCTGCTGCTGAAGGGCGTGTAGTAGGGGAGACTGACAAGGAGACTATGTGGGGAGAATGCCCTGATGATGACCTGATCGCTGCAAGTCCTGTCATACAGGTGGAAATGGAGGGTATTCCGGTTACCGGGATGATTGACACGGGTTCCCAAGTAACAACCTTGAGTAGAGACTGTTATGAACGGTACTTCCGGCAACATGTGAAATATGATCCCCATACATTCGTACGAGTGGTCGCAGCTAACCAGTTACCAGTTCCGGTCGTGGGAGTGGCCTGGATGAATGTCCGGGTATGTGGCCAAGATCTAGGTAGGAAAGGCATTGTGGTGGTACAGGAGTCACATGAAGTAAAGGTCCCTGTCATTTTGGGGATGAATGTGTTAAAAGAATTAGATCAGATCCTCTTTGAAAAGAAAGGTCACGGTTATTGGAAAGAAACCACCACCCATCGGCCTACTCAAACAGCTTTCCAGCGGCTGATCCGGACATGTGGCTTACAGAAAAGTTCGGATGCGCAGCGTCCTCTGGCTCGAATTTCAGTTCCTTTGCATACAAAAGTTACACTGCCACCCAGTCGGGAGACAATAGTGTCTATGCCCGTAGGCACCTGTCGGAAACTAGAGGGCATAGCTGTGTTGGTAGAACCACTGCAGGCAGCCGAAGGAGGTGTTGATCCGCTAGTGGCCCGTTCCTTGGCAATAGTTCGCAATGGAAGAGTACCACTTCGATGTGTAAACACTCAGGACCAGAGTGTGGACCTGACCCCAGGGAGGCTGCTGGCTAACATCTATGTGACTCCGGAGGAAGTAAGGAAAGTAACTCCAATGCAGCTGAAGCCGACTGAAAGGGATGAGTGGACCGTAACTGTGTCCATGGGAGAAGATGAGGAACCCACCTCTGAATGGAATGGCCGTGCAATTCGAGAACAGATGAAGATGAATGCAAGTTCATGTTCTCTGGAATGTGTGCAGAAGGTAGATGAGCTGTTGTGGGAGAACCAAGCCACCTTTGCACGGTATGCTGAAGATTTTGGATGTACCACAGGGATCTACCATGAGATTCCCACAGGAGACACCCCTCCAATTAGAGAGCGCTACCGACAAATTCCTCCACAGTTGTATCAGGAAGTGAAAGAACTGTTAGCTAAGATGCTACAGGGTGGGATCATCCAAGAAAGCCAGAGTCCCTGGGCGGCTCCTGTGGTGTTAGTAAGAAAAAAAGATGGGTCCATCCGATTTTGCGTAGACTATCGGAAGTTAAACGCTTGCACCGTACGAGATTCCTACCCCTTGCCACGGATTGAGGAGTCCCTCTCAGCGCTAGGGAGAGCCCGGTACTTCTCCTCACTAGATCTGGCTAGTGGGTATTGGCAGGTGCCGATGGCCACAAAAGACAAGGAGAAGACGGCATTCATCTTGCCCATGGGACTATACGAATTTAACCGGATGCCCTTCGAGTTGACAAATGCACCCGGAACGTTTCAGCGGTTGATGGAGAAATGTCTCGGTGACTTCAACTTTGAGTTCACTCTCATCTACTTGGATGACATTATAGTGTATTCTGCGACCTTTGAAGACCATCTCCACCAGTTGGGGCAAGTATTTCGAAGATTGCGGGAACATGGGCTCAAATTGAAACCCAGTAAATGTCGGTTGTTCCAATCTGAAATTGATTACTTGGGTCACCGCGTATCAGGAGAAGGGGTGAGACCATCAAGAGACAAGATAGCGGCTGTTCAAGATTGGCCAATACCGACTACCCTGCGAGAAGTGAGGGCGTTCCTTGGAGTAGCCGGTTACTATCGACGGTTTATTAAGGATTTCGCCAAGGTAGCAGCACCACTTAATGCTCTCCTACGAGGCACATCCGGTGGTCCAAAGAACCGGTCCGTGAAGTGGGGACCTGAACAGGAACAAGCCTTCCAGGCATTAAAGGATGCACTGACAACAGCCCCAATCTTGGCATATGCTGATTACCACTTGCCGTTCCAGCTGTATACGGATGCAAGCCTGTATGGTCTTGGAGCAGTGCTTTCCCAGCTTCAGGATGGCCAGGAGAGGGTCATAGCGTACGGCAGCCGGTCTTTGAGAGATTCTGAAAGAAACCCCGAGAATTATAGTTCATTTAAGTTGGAGCTGTTGGCACTGGTATGGGCCATGACCGAGAAATTCTCTGAATATTTGACCGGTGCTGAAGTTTTAGTACTGACTGACAACAACCCACTAGCTCACCTGGAAAATGCCAAGCTCGGGGCGTTAGAGCAGAGGTGGATAGCCCGAATGACTAAGTTCAATTACCGCATTAAGTATCGGTCCAAGACAGAGAACCAGAATGCTGACGGGCTTTCTAGGGTAACCGCCCAGACCCCCACAGAAGACGTGGATCATGAGTTGGAGCATGTGGAGGTGCCCGATTTCAGCAGATTTTCACAGGCCTTGACCGCCACTAATCAGTTTGAGATGGAGGGGACTGAAATGGCTCCTTTCTTTGGTCCCTCACGACAGGAATGGGCACAGATACAACAGACCCATGAGGGGCTGGCACAGATGATCAAGTGTGTTGAGAAAGGCCAGAAGCCCTGTAGAGAGGAAAGAGAAAGACTGACACGTGAGATATTATCTGTTCTGAGTCAGTGGGAAAAGTTGGAGATGAAAAATGGAGTGCTATGCCGAAAGGTCTATTTACCTTCTGAGATCGACATTCGATACCAAATTGTGGTGCCTAGTGAACTGGCTCGCTCCTTGGCAGTTGAGGCTCATAATAAGAATGGACATTTTGGTCATGAGAAGACCTTTCGTTGGTTACAGCGACTGATTTACTGCCCTGGTCTTCGTCAAATGGTCGAAGAAGTATGCCGCAGCTGTCGAACTTGTGAGATCCATAAGGCAATAGAACAGAGAGCTCCCCTGCAAACCATCGTGACCCAGGAACCTTTAGAAATCGTCATGATAGACTATCTAATGGTGGGCCCATCCAATAGCGGACACCAGTATTGCCTCGTAATGGTGGATCACTTCACCAAATTTGCGGTGGTAACCGCCACCAAGGACCAGACAGCTGAGTCAGCAGCTCGTGCTCTGTGCCAAGATTTCATTCGAGTATATGGGTGCCCTAAACGCATCCACTCCGACCAGGGTGCCTGCTTTGAGGGACACGTAATGAAAGAAGTTCAACGTATCTACGGGATAAAGAAGTCGCACACGACTCCATACCACCCTCAGGGAAATGGGGCCTGTGAAAGATTCAACAGAACTCTGCTACAGATGCTGCGGACTCTGGAGGAAGACAAGAAGTTACAGTGGCCTCAGTTCTTGTCTGAAATGGTGTGGGCCTATAACAATCAGGTCCATTCTACAACGGGGTACTCTCCTTATACACTTCTCTTTGGGCGGTCTGGGCGAAGTATAGGAGAATTACAGTTGAATGATGTGGATGGGTTCCCTCCGAGGGATCCAACCTCTTGGGTGCGGGCGCACCGGCAGAGACTTGAGACGATCCATCGATTGGTGCGGCAGCGCCTGCAAGAACATCCCCATCCTGATAAGACCCCAGTGCAAGAAGCACCATTGCAACCAGGCGACCTGGTGCTAGTTCGTGTCAAGAAACCCCAAGGGAAATTGGAAAGCCGATGGGAGGCTTTGCCGTATCGTGTTGTTGGCCGCAAGTATGCGAATGGGCCAGTGTACCAGGTCCAGAAAGAAGGAACTGATTGTGTTCGAGTACTTCACCGAAATATGTTGCGCCTGTGTCATTCTGAAGGGACAAATCATGATGGGCTTGCCAATGTGAATGAGCTCCCACAGTCAGAGAATGGAGGTGCGGAATGGGCCTCCGACGAGGAGGATGATTGTTGGCCGATCCCTGCTCCTGGGGATGTTCCACCTGTGACTACTGTATCTCCGGCCTGTGCCCCCTCTGGTGCGGAATCCGCTGGTCCTTCTCAGCCCATAGCTGCAGCACCCCATAATATACCACCGGTCCTCAGACGGACCACTAGGCCAAATGCTGGTATTCCCCCTGTTCGGTATGCGCAGGATGAGTTTGTTTGGCCTGCCATACATCGGTATACTACCACCCTGTGCATAAAAGTACAACCCTCTGGATATACAGTCATAGGCAGGGACTGCCAATCTTAAAGTGGGGGGGAATATGTAAGAGACAGCCAATGTTGTCCTAAGCTTCATTTGTCTGTATAAACTGTTAATGTTGAATGTATTTCTGTGATTCTGTTCCTTTAAGACAGCAGCCATTGTAATTGTGACATGATGCTGGAGTGACTCCCCCCCCTTTTTATGTCAGCTTGCCTGTTCTGCAGACAGAATGTGAGCAGAGAAGCAGGAAGTGACGAGACAGAGAGCAGCAGCCATCTTAGCAAGTGTTGTATTGAACTGGTGTGGAGATTTTTCTGTACAGCTAAGCTGTATCTTGGTCCAGAGACAAACAGAGTGTAAAGAGACAACAGGACTAGTGAGTCCACGTGAAAGGAACTGTGCTCAGTGGCTGATCAGTGAGACTGACATTGTGACTGTGTATATGGATACCACAGATAGAGACTCGCAGTGCTGTTGATGTACTGGACAGCACCTGCTAAACCCCGGCTTACATCCCAGCTCAGTGTATGGATTCGGCAGGACTGTCAGTGTGCTGAGTGGAATCTGCTGTTGGATTACATTGCATTCAGTTGGTTTCCCTGTCTGTTAAAGAGGACTTCATTTCTCCCAAGATCCTGATAACCGTGAGGAGAGGACGTTTCGCTATAAAAGAAAGGAACGACTTTGGGCCCCACCGCGCGCTTCTACAGACTGTAAGCGGTCCACCTGGACCACTGGGGAAAAGGGGGTGCACCCAAATGTGAAGTCAGGGTCAGTTAGGGATAGTTTTGAGTATATTGTTCATTCAGTGTCCATACTGCAGAAGTGGACAGAGTAAAAGTAGAAACCATTGCAGAATTTGCCTTGAAATTGTTCATGCTATATTGTATATTTTGCTTGTCTTTAGCCCTGTCATTTTACCTTTAACTAGCCTTTATTAACTTATAGTAAATATATTTTTTTTTCTTGAACTACCGCGTGTGCGTTCATTTCTGGTTGCGGGGTCCACACCCCCCCCCTCGCTCTCGGTTCGCGAGGCCCCCCGGGGGTTCGAAAAGGGGGTGGGGGGGGGGGGGGGGGGAAAAAAAAAAAAAAAAAGGGCGGATTTGTCATATATATAAAAAAAAAAAAAAAAAAAAAAAAAAAAAAAAAAGATAAATATAAAAAAAAAAAAAAAAAGGGCACGCCGGGCCACACAAAAAACCCCCTCCAACTTAAAAAATTTAAAAAAAAAAAAAAAAGGGAGGAGAGGGAGGGGAAGAGTAAAAAAAAAAAAAATATTTAAATAAATTTATTTTTTTTTTTTAAGGGGAAAAAAAGAAAAAAAAAAAATAATAAGTTGGGATGGGGGGTAGAGGGGAGGGAGGTGGGTGGGGTGGTGTGTTGTTGGGGAAGGGGGGAAGGCAAAAAAAAAAAAAATAAAAGGAAGGGGGGAAAATGCCTATTTTTTCCTTTTTTCCCCTTTTTTTTTGTTTTTTTTCTGTTCCCAGGGTAGTGTTTTGAAAAAAAAAAAGGGTGTTTGTTGAAAAAAAAATTTTACCTAAAAAAAAAAAACACGTATGGCTCTGTGAAGTTAAAAATAAAAAAAGTCATGGGGTTTGGAAGGAGGGGAGTCAAAAAACGAAAATTGGAAAATGCCACCAGCGGGAATGGGTTACCAGAAAATGACTTAATTAAAAAATAAGTTTTATGTTTATGATATATTTTTAAGAATTTTTGGTGAGGTTTTTAAAATATTAAAATATCATCTACATTTAAAAAAGTCCCAAAAATCTTGCAGCTCTGACATTGTTCAGTAGGCCATATAATAGGCTGAGACTTCTTGTTTTCTGTAGATTTTTTTTTTTTCTTTTTTATAACAGCCCTCTCACTTATCAGCACACTAATAATCCCAGCTATCATTATCATGTATATGTAGATAAGACATGGAATCCACCAGTCATAATACATGATTTCACAACTTATCTACTCCCCTCTCTACACAATGACCTCTGCCCAGGTCAAAGAGCATTCCTAGAAAACTATCCCATACAAGTGAATAGGGTCTGCTGCAGACCATTGTGTCTATAGCCTATGGTCCTTCTATAGGAAAGAGGAAGAGTGTTTTAGGCTTAGTGGCAAAAGTTGGAATTGCAAGATTTTTATTTATTTAAGTTTTTTTTAAATGTAGATATTAATATGTAAAAGTAAAAACATCACCAAAAAATCTTTAAAAAATGTGTAATATAAAAATGTGATTTAAAGTAATTTCCTGGCAACACATTCCCTTTAATAAGTGAAAAACATGGTGTTACTAATGTGAGGCACATATTGTAAAGCATATGGTGTGAATTGTACATGGAAATATAAAAAAGTTATGGGTGTCAGAATATGGCAGAAAATTTTTTTTTTTTTGAAAAGTTTTGGATTTTTATTAAAGAGGACCTTTCACCACCCCAGGGCTGTGCTGTTTTTTGTACCGTGTTATAGGCGCTGCTGCACAAACCCTGCGGCAGTTTGAATTTTCTTTCTTGCTCCCACTGTTGCGGAGTAATGAACCCCGTTATTTTTGGCGCCCTGTATGCTAATAAAGCCCTTCACTGTCAGAAGGGCGTTCCCTGACTGTAAGTGAAGGGCTACGTCATTTACATTGCTCTGACACTGTCCAATTAGCAGAGGACAGTGTCAGAGCAGGTTCGGCTGTGTGATCTCATGAGAAGTTGCAAGATCACACAGCCGAAGCTGCTCTGATACTGTCCTCTTAAAGTGAAGGTCTACGTCATTTGCATTCCAATTAGCAGAGGACAGTATGAGAGCAGCTTCGGATGTGTGATCTCGCGAGATTTTGCAACTTCTCATGACATCACACAGCCGAAGCTGCTCTGACACTGTCCACTGATGAAATGACATAGCCCTTCCTTCACTTACAGTCAGGAAACGCCCTTCTGACAGTGAAGAGCTTTATCAACATACAGGGCGCCAAAAATAACGGGGTTCATAACTCCGCAACGTTGGGAGCTAGAAAGACAATTCAAACTGCCGCAGGGTTTGTGCTGTAGCGCCTATAACACGATACAAAAAACTGCACAGCCCTGTGGTGGTGAAAGGTCCTCTTTAAGGGGTTAAAATGTTAAATAAAACTGTAGATATTTGGTATCCCCGGAATCATACCGAAACATAGAATACAGGTGACGTCATTTTGGCTGCAGAGTGAACGCCGTGAAAACAAAGCCCACAAGAAAGTCGCACAAATGCACTTTCTCTCCAATTCCACCGCATTCTGAATTTTTTTTTCCAGCTTCCCAGTACATGGTGCAGAATAATAAATGGTACCATAATGAAGAACAATTTGTTCCACAAACATTACGACCTAATATGGCTCGGTGAACGAAAAAATAAAAAAGTTATGGGGTTTGGAAGGCTGGGAGTCAAAAATGAAAATTGAAAAATGTCACTGGCGGGAAGAGGTTAAACTTGAATTAATTATTGCTTTTTAACGGCCAAATAGTTTTGCAGGTAAAGTGAGACACATATAGTTACCAGATTACCCTTTGTGCCTCACATTAATAGTAAGTAACCCAATGTACCTCAGATTCGTAATACCATAACCCACATTATGTGCCTCACATGCAGAGGTGTCTATAGGGGGTGCAGTGGTAGATGTCGCTATTCGGCCTTGGACCCTGAGTGGGCCCCAAAGATCCATCTGCGACATAAAATAAACCACTATTGTAAATGACACAAGGTAGGTAGGGGCACCATTGTAGATTTTGTTTTTGGGCCCAGGAGCTTCAACTTACAGTATGTCTCTGCTCAAATTAGTGTTCGTGTTGGTCTATTAACATGGTTACGGTAGATTTTCAGATACTAAGTGCTCCATTTAGCTGTAAAAACTTTGAGGGAATATTGCATCAAAGTTCATTAAGAACCTGCACAATCTGGACATCAACAAAGGACAGTTTTAAAATCTACCTCCACTCCCCTCTGTTATGCGGTATATTATTATTGCCATGCGGAATAATCTTCATATATACAATGAAGTTTTGTTCGGCTACTGTAAGTGAAATGTGAGAAGATGATATAAATGTGACCAAAGTTTTTTTCATTCCTGTAGTAAAGATATGTTCCCGTACAATAATTAACTTTACGAGCATTTATACAGACTTATATAAGGCAGAACACATTGGCACAAATGCTGAATGTTCTGATCGATTAAGGTTTTTCTTTAACTCACTGACATTACAGAAGCAGAAATGGAAACAGCAGGCAAGGTAAGTACACTTACCATTACTGTAAACTACAATGTACCCTAAAACCACACATTTTCTACCCACTGTAATGTGGTATTAATGGAGGTAATTTCCAAGGAACCTAAGCTAACACCATTGGAGAACACCCAGAAAAGTTATAACAACATCACATCTACATAGTGTGAATGTTAGTTTAAAATTCCATTCATTACTTTGTAAAATCTTTTTTGCATGACATTTTACAAAATAAAAATGCTGAGTTGGAATATGCAGTATTGTCATAGTAACTTTTTGTTCTAGGTAATTACATGCAAGGCAGCTGTGACATGGGAAGTAAATCAACCCTTTTCTATTGAAGAAATTGAAGTTGCTCCACCTAAAGGCCAAGAGATAAGAGTCAAAGTAAGTATTTCTTTTTCTTCATATTTATAAGAACAAAAACTTTGGCCTCTTATTATTTCAGGTGCATCGTGGTAGGTTCTGTACACCAAAATTCGAACCTTCACCAGTCTGGGCTGTGAAGGCTTCACATGAACATAGCTTTGATCTGCAATTGCGTATCAACAATTGTTGGTCAAAGTACAGACACATGAATTTCTATGGGCCCATACATACAGCTGTAGTTTTTGCGGCTGTTTGTGCAGATTGTAGTGAAGAGCTGCAAAATATAGAGCGGGTCCTATTCCTGTCCATATTTGCGGCTCGGTCCATTCAATTCAATGTATGGGTTAGTGAAAAGCACGGACGACACACAGGATACTAATCCGTGTGTCATCTGTGTCATTTTTACTGACCCGTACACTCACTGCATATGGTCTTGTGCAGAAAGCCTAAGGCTGAAGCAGGGTCGGACTGGCCCACCGGGGCACCTGTGAATCCACCTGTGGTCCCCGTGCTCGTTATCACCAGCTCTGTACTTTCAATAGAGAGTGGTGATCACATTGGTACTGCAAAGCATTGTAGACAAATATAGCACTTCCTCCCATTCAGTATATCACGTACCTCCTCTGTCTGTGCAATGAGCCATTGTGGGAGACTTGTAAAGACCACTAGGTCATGAGCATGTACTGAAATGTAAACCAGCTTGTAGCAGGCATACAATTCATGCATCATTTATGCCTGTGGCTCTGCCCTCATCACTCCCTCTCCATGCCACCTAAGTGGAGGGAGGCAAGGGTAGCATAAAAATGCCAATTGCCACTGGTGTTTAAAAAGTCAGAAACCCGAAGTTTGCAATTTTTTATGCCAGAAAACTGGTGTAGTAATTAATAAATCTCTTTACTTTATGTAAACTAATCGTTGATTGTAATGTCAATCTGTATTCCCTTAGTCCAGACAGCAGCACAATATGGGGTATCTCTGCCCCTGTGTGTTGTTTGGGACAGGTGGAACCTTTATTAACACCCAAAGGGGCCCCCCCCCCCCCCAATAAGAGGGGACGGCGCCCCCCCCCCCCCCGGGTGTGTGTTTAAATTATAAAGTAACAGGAAACAAGCTTCTAGGGAGGGAAGCCTTGTGCTGCTGTCTGGACTAAGGGAATACAGATTGACATTACAATCAACGATTCCCCTTACGTCCGACAGCAGCACAATATGGGGAGATAGCAAGTAATTCCCCTAGGGAGGGTTTCCTCGCCTTACAACGTCAAGGACTGACTGACCAAAGGCAGTTGTCTGGAAACTGCGGATGTCCAATGATAATGTTTAACAAAAGGTCAACTGAGATGACCATGATGCAGCCGCACAAATCTGGTCCAATGGTAAGGACCGATACTCAGCCAAAGAAGTCGACAACCCAGGTCGAGTGGTCGTAGAAAGACTGGAGGGAATAACTCCTGAATAAGAAAGGAAGACTTAATTGTCTCCTTGATCCATGTGGATAGAGTAGGCTTGGAAGCCTTGAGACCTCTGTTTTTACCCTGCATATCAATTAGTAGGCTTTCGGCCTTCTTAAGCGGTTGAGTGTGGAATAGGTAAATCCACAGACACCTTACCACATCTAAGGTGTGGAGCTTTTCTTCCTCCTCAGAGGTTGGAGAGGGGAAAAACACAGATAACGAAATTAGCTGATTGCTATTATAGTATGAGGGGACCTTAGGGATAAACCCAGGCAAACCTAAGGTGCACCCTATCTGCAAAAACAAAATGTACGGTTCTCTAGAAGAGAGGGCCTGGAGTACCCCTACTCTTTGGCAGATATAATAGCCAACAAAAAAGTGGTTTTGTAGGCTAAATATTTTATCTCCGTAGTCTCCAAGGGTCCAAATGGAGGACCGCACAAGCCTGTAATGACTACCGCAAGGTCCCACTGGGGATGATACTGAGGGCTTTACCCTCATTGCCCCTTTAAGGAACCTTGCAACCAGAGGATCCTGAGACAGACGTCTGTTCAAATGAGCGGAGAGGGCCGCAATCTGCACTTTCAAAGTGGCAGGGGCAAGGCCCTTATCCAAACCGTCCTGAAGAAAATATCAGCCGTTGAAGGTTCTAGATTATTAATACCCTTCTTGGAGCACCACTCCATGAAAATCTTGGCTGTCCTCTGGTAGTTCTTATTGGTAGATTCTGCTCTTGCAGAATAAAGGGTCTTCAGGACGGCCTCTGACAGTCCTCTATCCTGCTGTAGGGACTGCTCAACTTCCAGGCTGTCAGGTTGAATCTCCAGAGATCCTGGCACTTCAGAGATCCTTGGGAAACCAGGTTCTGGATGGGGGGAAGCCTCCAATATATCCCTCGACTCATCTCCATGAGTTGGGAAAAACCAAGCTCTTTTTGGCCAGAATGGAATGATGGCTATCACAGAGACTTGGTCCTGTCTGATTTTCATTAATACCTTCGGTATTGTTGGAACTGGAGGGAAGATATATGCCAGCCTGGACCTCCAAGGGATGGACAGGGCATCCACTGCCAAGGGATTGTCCTCCTGGTAAAGGGAACAGAACTTCTCCACCTTGGCGTTGAGTCGGGTTGCCATGAGGTCTATTTCTGGAAGACCCCTGTTCAGGGTAATCTGATGAAAGACTTCTGGATTGAGTGACCATTCTCCTGATACAGCATAACCCCGACTCAACCGATCCGCTACTATGTTCAGGGAGCCCTTGATGTGAACTGCAGATAAATGGGTTAGATTTTTCTCTGCCCATGTAAATATCAGATCTGCCTCCCTAAGGAGGGTTGGTGATCTGGTGCCTCCCTGTCTGTTCACGTACAGCACTGTGGTCATGTTGTCTGACCGGATTTTGACTGCTCTTCCCTGGGAAGAGGCAAGCAATAGAGTAAGGCACGATATACGGCTCTGAGCTCCTTCCAGTTGGACGAGGTCCTTTTTTCAGGAGCGCTCCAGACTCCCTTTATGGAGTTTTCGTCCAATGGGCTCCCCATCCCGAGAGGGATGCATCTGTAGTCAACAGGGTCCAAGAAGGTTGGACCGTGGACCTTCTGTCTTTCAGGTGCAACCACCACTTGAGGGAAAAGACGGGTCCTGGGGGAGAGTCGAATCTTCTTGCTGAACGTAAGAAGGGAGCGATCCCAAGCCTCTAGTAACTCCTTCTGGAGGGGACGTAAGTGCCACAATGCCCATGGGACTGCCTCCACTGAGGAAGACATCAAGCCCAGGATCTTCATCAATGTTCTGATGGAGGCTATCGGCTTTTTGAAGAGGTGCCGGACTGCCGCAACCAGCTTCTCCTTCCTTGCTGGTGTCAAGGAGATTTGCAGGCGGACTGAATCTAGGAAGTAGTTTTCTTAGAGGAACTTCCTTCGAGTTGAAGGGATCGTTTTTGACTTCTCCCAATTTATAAGCCATCACAGACTCTGAAGGCTGTCTGTAGGTACTGGAGCAGAACAGACTCTGACTGGGCCTTTATCAACCAGTCGTCTAGATAAGGCACCAAGAATATCCCCTGAAGCCTGAGGGCGGCCGTTATGGGGGCCACTACCTTTGTAAAGGTGTGGGAAGCAGAGGAGATCCCGAAGGGTAGTGCTGTGAATTGAAAGTGCTTCCTGTGGCCGGAAACTACTACGGCAATCCTTAGAAAAAAACCTTCTGTGTGGAGGTAAATAGAAATATGCAAATAGGCGTCTTTTATATCCAAAGTCACAAAAAACATCGCCTTAGAGGAGAAAGGTGGTGACAGACTTTATGGTTTTCCTATGGAAGCGCTTCTTTTTGATGAAGCGGTTGAGGTACCTTAAGTCTATGATCATTCTCCACTTGTCTGCCGGTTTTGGCATCAGGAAGACGGGAGAATAGACACTGGATCCTTCTTCTAGAGAAGGGACTTCCATCAGGGCACCCTTGTGAATGTACTCTCGGATGAAGCATTCCAGGGAGGCTGCGAGTTAACACAAACCGATCCTGAGGAGGACGGAGGAACTTGATTGCATAACCTCTTTGGATTACCTACCGGACCCATGGGTCTCGAATTTTTTCCTGCCTGCAGTTGAGAAAGTGGGAGACACGACCTCCGACAGGAATCTCGGCCACAGGAAAACTGCTTCTGATGTCAAAAGCTAGGCTTGACTTTTTTATCATCAGACTTCGGAATCTCCAGCCGGGGCCTCTAGAGGAATAACTAGAGCCTCTCTGGACTGCCTTCCACGACGAGGCGGATAGCCTCTACCACGGCCAGAGCCAGACCTACCTCTGAAGGCCTGGGGTAAAGTTTTACCCTTCTTGTCGGCCAAGCCCTCTAGGATCTCGTCTAGGGCACAGCCAAAGACTCTACCCGGCTCAAAGGGTAATGTGCAAAAATTATACTTTGAGGGGAACACAGCTCTCCAAGGTTTTAACCATAGAGGTCTTCCTGCTGCAGTGTTCTTGGTAAGTGCCAGGGATTTGGCCGCCAGCCTTAATTGATGGTGGGAGGCTTCCGTTAAATATTCAGCTGCTAGGGAAACTGAGCCTAGAAACCCTAGCAGCTCGTCTCTGGAGACTCCAGAGTCGGTCACTTTCGAGGTGGACCAGGTCAGTACATAATTTGGCTGACACTTCACAGGACGCAACCGCCACAGCGTTCTGGGGCGAGGCAGCTGAATAAGCCTTCTTGAAGGTATTGTTGAAGCGCCTGCCATGGCGTCGTGCAGATTTGCTCCATCATCTGATGGTACCTTAGTGCGGCAGGACAGTTTAGCCCCCGCCATATCCACCTTGGGAGGAGGACCCCATTGATCCCATTGAGCAACTGGGAATAAAGCGCTGAACCTCCTAGGAACCACAAGAGGTTTTTCAGGACTTCTCCACTCTGAGGACATTAATTTTTGTAATGTCTGGTCCACTTGGAAGACCCTAGGCCCTCTATAGGTGGACGCGGAGGCTTCCCCGTCAACATCACGATCCTTAGACCGGATAGACTTCAGCAGCCGGCTTAATTTTTCGAGTGGAAGCACGGCCTGCTGGGATCTTCAGTGGAATCGTCAGATGAGAGTGTCTCGTCCACTATCTGATAATCTTCATCAGAGATCCGTAAGGAAGATTGTGTCTCAATCTGCGGTCTCTTGGCAATCTGGGCAATGGAAGAACGAATCTCCTTTAAGAGACTCCTCATATAGTCCTTTACCCAAGTAACAACCTCTTATAGAAGGTACTTCCGGCAGGGTCCGCGACACTGGTGACAGCGGGTAAAATCATAGCCGTCAGGTAAAGGGGTATTGCAATCCAAACACATTAGGTGTTTCAAGTTTAGAGGAATTTTTCCTCCTAAGCGCATCGCCATTACGTGATGCAGAAGATGACATCTGAAACATCAAACAGCCACGTGACACTGAAACAAGGAAGATCGCCAAGCATCGCATAAAAACCCAAGGGGTACCTTTTTTTTTTTTTTTTTTTTTTTTTTTTTGAATCGGTCACTTGAAGAGAGAAAAAAACCGTCAGAAAAAAAAACAGCCACCGCAACCCGCAGCAGAGGAGCTAGAAACCACTCACTCAACAAATAAAGGACTGCATTCAGACCTTTTAAATGTAATCCAGCAGCGAGGGGAGGAAGCCAACAAAGAAACATTTATACAGCACCAAAACAAGTCAAACGCCATAATGGAACATAAGGGAGCATAAGCCTAAGCCAGAGGCTCAAAATACAAGCAGCAAAATCAATTCTATATTTTGCCTTTAAATTTTAAATTTCCAAACTTACCGCACTTTTTCCGTGAAAACCGGAAGTAGGGCGCGGTGGTGCGCAAAGGCTTCCTTCCCCTGGGAACACGGGACCGGAGAAAAGTTCCGGCCGAGGAGGTTCCCCGCTTACTTCCGGGATCGCGCTGCCTGCAGATGGATGCCGGATAACGCTGCGCTGCGTTGCGGGCGAAGGCCCAGAGGTTTTTTCTTTGGGACCGAGGTACCCCAAAAAGGTAAGCCAGAAGTAAATAAAACCCCTAGCAACGGGAGGTCACAAGAGACCTCCGTCCACCTGTTCCACACAGGACAGAAAAAAACACAGTGGAGGGAGGTCTCTTGTGCCCTCTTATAGGGCTAGTAGGAGGCACCTTTTTGGTGCTAATTAAAGGTTTCACCTGTCCTAAACAACACACAGGGGCAGAGATACCCCATATTGTGCTGCTGGGGGACGTAAGGGGGAAAAAAAAAACCCCCCCCCAAGAAAAGGGGGGGGGGTGGGGGGGGGGCGGGGGGAACCAAGGTGGGGGGGGGGGCAAGAAGAAGAAAAAAAAAAAAAAAAAAAAAGGGGGGGGGGGGGGGGGGGGGAGGGGGGGGGGGGTGGGGAATAGGGGGGGGCGGGGGGGGGGGGGGGGGGGGGGGGCGGGGGTGGGTGGGTGGGGGGGGGGGGGCGCGGGGGGAGGGGAAAAGAGAGGGGGGTTGGAGGGGGGGGGGGGGGGGGGGGGGGCGAGGCGCACCCCCTCCGCGGTGGAAGAAGAGAGGGGGGGGGGGGGGGGGGGGGGGGAGAGCAGGGGGGGGGGAAAAGAAGAGACAGAGAGGGGGAGGGGGGGGGGGGGGGGGGGGGGGGGGGGGGGGGGGGGGGGGGGGGGGAGGGGGGCGAGGAAACCTCTGCAGACTTTCTGTAAAAAAGCGATGCGGGACAAACCGCGATGCGTTGCCGTCACGGTTTTTCCTGCAGCCCATTACATGGGGCCTTAGCCTTACGGTGTTTTTTGAGAAAGTAGCATTTGTCTAATCTTTATTGACTGCCAGAGCAGCCAGGAGGAGGTGGGGGCTGGTCCTGACAACCAGACAAACCAGCACCTGATTCACAGCAATGAGTACAGTCAGCAGCAAGGTAGACAAACACAATTTAATTTATTTTTGACTATTCTACTCTCCCCTCTGTCTCCATCAGACAGGCATTTCTCTTTGAGTGGTTTGAGGCTTTTATGGATACTGACAGGCTGGCATTGTAGATGGTAGGGAGAGTGAAGGAGACAAGCAACATGTGCAAAAGATGTGAATGTTTTATCATTGGCATCATCCAGGGAAAACTGCATGCTTTAAAAAGCATGTGTGGGTTTCAAAAACCACATGCATTTTTTAAAAAACTCATTTGGTTTTCTGATAAAGACACATGTTTTTTTTTAGAAAAACTGCACAGCCTTACTGGGAAGTGTTGTATCATTGTACCAGATTGTGTGATTGTGCTTTTCAGACATCTCTCTCTTTCTCTATATATATATACTATATATATATATATATATATATATATATATATATATATATATATATACAGCGGGAAAAAAAAAAGTATTTAGTCAGCCACCAATTGTGCAAGTTCTCCCACTTAAAAAGATGAGAGAGGCCTGTAATTGACATCATAGGTAGACCTCAACAAAATGACAAAATGAGAAAACAAATCCAGAAAATCACATTGTCTGATTTTTAAAGAATTTATTTGCAAATTATGGTGGAAAACAAGTATTTGGTCACCTACAAACAAGCAAGATTTCTGCCTCTCACAGACCTGTAACTTCTTCTTTAAGAGGCTCCTCTGTCCTCCACTCATTACCTGTAGTAATGGCTCCTGTTTGACATTATCAGTATAAAAGACACCTGTCCACAACCTCAAACAGTCACACTCCAAACTCCACTATGGTGAAGATCAAAGAGCTGTGGAAGGACACCAGAAACAAAATTGTAGACCTGCACCAGGTTGGGAAGACTGAATCTACAATAGGCAAGCAGCTTGGTGTGAAGAAATCAACTGTGGGAGCAATAATTAGAAAATGGAAGACATACAAGATCACTGATAATCTCCCTCTATCAGGGGCTCCATGCAAAATCTCACCCCGTGTGGTCAAAATGATCACAAGAACGGTGAGCAAAAATCCCAGAACCACACGGGGGGACCTAGTGAATGACCTGCAGAAAACTGGGACTAACGTAACAAAGGCTACCGTCAGTAACACACTACGCCACCAGGGACTCAGATCCTGCAGTGTCCCCCTGCTTAAGCCAGTACATATCCGGGCCTGTCTGAAGTTTGCTAGAGAGCATTTGGATGTTCCAGAAGAGTATTGGGAGAATGTCATATGGTCAGATGAAACCAAAGTAGAACTGTTTGGTAGAAACACAACTCCTCGTGTTTGGCGGAAAGTGAATGCTGAGTTGCATCCAAAGAACACCATACCTACTGTGAAGCATGGGGGTGGCAACATCATGCTTTGGGGCTGTTTCTCTACAAAGGGACCAGGACTACTGATCCGTGCACATGAAAGAATGAATGGGGCCATGTATTGTGAGATTTTGAGTGCAAACCTCCTTCCATCATCAAGGGCATTGAAGATGAAACGTGGCTGGGTCTTTCAGCATGACAATGATCCCAAGCACACCGCCAGGGCAACGAAGGAGTGGCTTGGTAAGAAGCATTTCAAGGTCCTGGAGTGACCTAGCCAGTCTCCAGATCTCAACCCCATAGAAAACCTTTGGAGGGAGTTGAAAGTCCGTGTTGCCCAGCGACAGCCCCAAAACATCACTGCTCTAGAGGAGATCTTTATGGAGGAATGGGCCAACATACCAGCAACAGTATGTGCCAACCTTGTGAAGACTTACAGAAAACGTTTGACCTCTGTCATTGCCAACAAAGGATATATAACAAAGTATTGAGATGAACTTTTGTTATTGACCAAATACTTATTTTCCATCATAATTTGCAAATAAAGTATGTAAAAATCAGACAATGTGATTTTCTAGATATGTTTTCTCAAGTTGTCTCTCATAGTTGAGGTCTACCTATGATGTCAATTACAGGCCACTCTCATCTTTTTAAGTGGGAGAACTTGCACAATTGGTGGCTGACTAAATACTTTTTTTCCCCACTGTATATATATATAAATATATACGTATATACACACGTGGACAAAATTGTTGGTACCCCTCGTTTAATGAAAGAAAAACCCACAATGGTCACAGAAATAACTTGAATCTGACAAAAGTAATAATATATATAAAAATTCTATGAAAATGAACAAATGAAAGTCAGACATTGCTTTTCAACCATGCTTCAACAGAATTTTTTTTAAAAAGAAAACTCATGAAACAGGCCTGGATAGAAATGATGGTACCCTTAACTTAATATTTTGCTGCACAACCTTTTGAGGCAATCACTGCAATCAAACGATTCCTGTAACTGTCAATGAGACTTCTTCACCTCTCAACAGGTATTTTGGCCCACTCCTCATGAGCAATCTGCTCCAGGTGTCTCGGGTTTGAAGGGTGCCTTTTCCAAACAGCATGTTTCAGCTCCTTCCAAAGATGCTCAATAGGATTTAGGTCAGGGCTCATAGAAGGCCACTTCATAATAGTCCAATGTTTTCCTCTTGGGTGTTTTTAGCTGTGTGTTTTGGGTCATTATCCTGTTGCAAGACCCATGACCTGCGACTGAGGCCAAGCTTTCTGACACTGGGCAGCACATTTCTCTCTAGAATCCCTTGATAGTCTTGAGATTTCATTGTACCCTGCACAGATTCAAGACACCCTTTGCCAGATGCAGCAAAGCAGCCACAGAACATGACAGAGCCTCCTCCATGTTTCACAGTAGGGACAGTGTTCTTTTCAAGATATGCTTCATTTTTCCATCTGTGAACATAAGCTGATGTGCCTTGCCAAAAATTTCGATTTTTGTCTCATCTGTCCATAGGACATTCTCCCAGAAGCTTTGTGGCTTGTCATAGAATTTTTATATATTATTACTTTTGTAAGATTCAAGTTATTTCTGTGACCATTGTGGATTTTTCTTTCATTAAACGAGGGGTACCAACAATTTTGTCCAAGTGTGTGTGTGTGTGTATATACAGTACAGACCAAAAGTTTGGACACACCTTCTCATTCCAAGAGTTTTCTGTATTTTCATGACTATAAAAATTGTAGATTCACACTGAAGGCATCAAAACTATGAATTAACACATGTGGAATTATATACTTAACAAAAAAGTGTGAAACAACTGAAAATATGTCTTATATTCTAGGTTCTTCAAAGTAGCCACCTTTCGCTTTGATTACTGCTTTGCACACTCTTGGCATTCTCTTGATGAGCTTCAAGAGGTAGTCACCTGAAATGGTCTTCCAACAGTCTTGAAGGAGTTCCCAGAGATGCTTAGCACTTGTTGGCCCTTTTGCCTTCACTCTGCGGTCCAGCTCACCCCAAACCACCTCGATTGGGTTCAGGTCTGGTGACTGTGGAGGCCAGGTCATCTGGCGTAGCACCCCATCACTCTCCTTCTTGGTCTAATAGTGCTTACACAGTCTGGAGGTGTGTTTGGGGTCATTGTCCTGTTGAAAAATAAATGATGGTCCAACTAAACGCAAACCGGATGGAATAGCATTCCGCTGCAAGATGCTGTGGTAACCATGCTTGTTCAGTATTCCTTCAATTTTGAATAAATCCCCAACATTGTCACCAGCAAAGCACCCCCACACCATCACACCTCCTCCTCCATGCTTCACGGTGGGAACCAGGCATGTAGAGTCCATTCGTTCACCTTTTCTGTGTCGCACAAAGACACGGTGGTTGGAACCAAAGATCTCAAATTTGGACTCATCAGACCAAAGCACAGATTTCCACAGGTCTAATGTCCATTCCTTGTGTTCTTTAGCCCAAACAAGTCTCTTCTGCTTGTTGCCTGTCTTTAGCAGTGGTTTCCTAGCAGCTATTTTACCATGAAGGCCTGCTGCACACAGTCTCCTCTTAACAGTTGTTGTAGAGATGTGTCTGCTGCTAGAACTCTGTGTGGCATTGACCTGGTCTCTAATCTGAGCTGCTGTTAACCTGCGATTTCTGAGGCTGCTGACTTGGATGAACTTATCCTCCGCAGCAGAGGTGACTCTTGGTCTTCCTTTCCTGGGGCGGTCCTCATGTGAGCCAGTTTCTTTGTAGCGCTTGATGGTTTTGGCCACTGCACTTGGGGACACTTTCAAAGTTTTCCCAATTTTTCGGACTGACTGACATTCATTTCTTGACGTAATGATGGCCACTCGTTTTTCTTTACTTAGCTGCTTTTTTCTTGCCATAATTCAAATTCTAACACTCCATTCAGTAGGACTATCAGCTGTGTATCCACCTGACTTCTGAACAACACAACTGATGGTCCCAACACCATTTATAAGGCAAGAAATACCACTTATTATACCTGACAGGGCACTGTGAAGTGAAAACCATTTCAGGTGACTACCTCTTGAAGCTCATCAAGAGAATGCCAAGAGTGTGCAAAGCAGTAATCAAAGCAAAAGGTGGCTACATTGAAGAACCTAGAATATAAGACATATTTTCAGTTGTTTCACACTTTTTTGTTAAGTATATAATTCCACATGTGTTAATTCATAGTTTTGATGCCTTCAGTGTGAATCTACAATTTTTATAGGTCATGAAAATACAGAAAACTCTTGGAATGAGAAGGTGTGTCGAAACTTTTGGTCTGTACTGTATATAAAATCTCTATAGAGAGAAGGAGAGAGATGTATATACATATACATAAATATATACACATACATAAGTAAGTATACTGGGCATGAATGAGAAACTGCTAGAAGGTGCAGTGGGTGGATGCTAGGAGTGGCTGCCTGGAAAAGCACTGTTACTCTCACAACCAGGACGTAGAAACTAGGAAGTATTGCATGGTCCTGAAAATATGAGTAATGGAAGAAATGGTCCAAACACACATAAAGGTCTTCAGTTATGTTTATTCATTAATATAACAAGCATTTCTTGCCTTTTGCCACGTTTTGTATAATTCTGAAAAACTCCTTAAAATCAAATTTTTAAACATTTTTCCTTGTTATTATCTATGTAGTGAAACTCCTTACTTGCATATACAGTCAGTGAATTATATTGTTCATGTGTGTGTATATGTGATGTTTATGACTATTCACAAGTAGTTACCTTTTTGAGATCACAGAGACCCTTGTGGTTTTATTACCCATGGTCTGTGCACAGAATTCCCTTTGAAGTGGCACAAGACAGAGAAGGGGGTTATAAACTGCCTGAATGAAGAGTGAGTGCAAGATTGAGTGAGTGGTCGATTAACCCCTGACAGCTGCATTCACATCATGTGCTAGAGCGGTGGTCCATATGTGACTATCTATATTTTAAATCCTAAAAGTCTTGCCATTCCATCTCTTGCTACTAAGCCTAAATAATCTGTGACTTCATGTTTCCTGGGGATGAATCATGGGCCATAGACACAAAGATCTGGAGAAGACCCTTTTAATCTCTTTGGGAGAGTTTTCTAGGCATGCTTTATGACCTATACAGAGAGGGAAGTAGAGAAACTGAGAAATCACCTATTGTGACTGGTGGATGTTGGATATGTTATCTACATATTGTAGACAGGCAGAGGGCAAAGTTGTAGATAGCAGGTACCTACCACTGAGGTGGATGGTATCTACAAGGTGACTGGCTAGAGTATGGGTCCGGGATTTGGGAGTTATTGTAGACCCAAGCCTATACTCCAGTTCTGGTCTTGCTGGGTGACCCAGGTGCAGCCATAAGAGCTGAGGTTGCCCAAGGGAAGGTTGTGTGGTCATCTCTTGCATGAGAAAGCTGTTGAACACACTGCCCTGTGTGTCTGGAGGAGAAAGCCCAAAATCACCTGGTGTATTGTTGAGAAAACTCTGGGAAATAATTTTCTTTGTATCCTGAATTAAGCCCAATTTATGTTACTTGACTTTGTGCCTTCATGCTGAAGCAAGCTATTTGATTTATGAACTGCTACCTATGCCTCCATGTGCCTGATTTACCCAGTAACCAGCCTACCCTGAAGGTCCCGTATTTACAATATACATAATATTCACGATCATTGGCTTGAGGTAGCTACTGTAAAGAAATCTCTCCAACAGAAAACTGGAAGTGCCAGTATATTAATTGGCTTAGTTGCCAGAGTCAGAACTGCAGGATTAAAAAAGTCTTAAAAAACATATCGAACATAAAACTCCATATAAAAAATAGGTCATTTTCTGGTGACACATTCCTTTTAATCTATTTACTTTACTTTGCTGTGTCCTTTATGTTATTAGAGAGTTAAATTATTTCTCTTTTTCACAAACTCTGATTGCTATAACTCACTTTCATTACTAAATCCCATCTCCCAGCTAACCAGAAGTAGTCAAAAGTATAGTAGTACCACTGCTATAATTCACATGGTGTTCTATGGGTAATGAGCTGTGTTGTCATGTCTACAAACATATCATTCAGACCAGACTAAGTGGACTTAAAACCAAAATTTCTTACCCATAGGTGACCCTTTTAAACTTAAATAACAGACACCAGACCGTGGTGTGGATAAATGTGGGGTTGGCCACAGCTTTATTAACAACATAAACAAACAAATCTCCATGCCCATGATGATGTCCTGTAAATTCCAACACCTTCTTACTTGAATGCCCCGCAGTGAAACAGCAGGCATGTGGGCCCTCTTTCCTTAACCACGATTTTGAGGGCATGTTCTCCCGCCAAGAAGCTGGCAGTGTACCTCCTACACCTGGCAGCAACCACCCCAACCCAACAAGACCAACGCCTTTTCTAGACCCTCTTTCAGTCCCAACAGGAATATATCATTCCCAATAGGGTTCAAATGAACCCCGTCACGCAATAACAAATCTGAATTATCCCCTTCCAAGTCTCTATGTCGAATCACAACACCTTGCAAGGAATGCACAAAACGGGAAATCTGAAAATTCAGGACCTTACGGGTCCTATCAATAGCCACGGGATCCCTGGCCCCACGCCACACCTGAAGCGGCACCACTTCCGACCAAACCAGAACTACTCTAGTAAAGAAGGCAGAGACCCGCTGCATACCCTGCTTTATCAAGGCGATGAGCTCTGCCAGCTTCACCTTACCTAAATCATTTCTCCCTGCATGGATTAAAACTACGGCAGGGCCTTGAGTCAGTCAACTAGCCATGACAATATCTTGCAGTATCTGGTGCCATTGCAAGCCGCGATGGCCACAGCAGTGTACCTCAACATCATGTAGGCCCAGACACAAGCCTCCTGGACACACAGCGGCCTGACACTCGGCCCAGAAAATGTACGAGTGCCCACGGATCCATATGGAAGGTAAACCGGGACCTGTAAAGACAAAACAAAGAACACATAGCAACTACTAAGGAATAAAGACAACCAAAGGAAAAATAACACTGTATAAGTAAATCAGGCCAGATATAACTTCTATAGCAATCAGACTTCCACTGACCCAAATGTTTAATTGCGTCCTCCCCCATGCCACACGCATCAGCTATTGTTGCAGCCCCAATGCGAAACTAATGCGTACTAAAATCCCGCAGATCCAAACCCAACTCACCGAGGCACGAACGAAAAACAGACAAAAACTGGAATTGAGTTAACAGAGCACCGGATGCGTGCACCAGAAAAACCGGAGCCACAGGGTGACTCGCGACAAAATCACGAATGACACGGACGGGACAAAAAACAGACCCCAAAGCCTTTATCGTGACCCAGCGGCCCCCTAAAAACGTCCGTCTTAGATCTATGAATACAGATTTTAACCCCGTCATCCATCACCACCACATCAGCTTCCCTCAAGCCGCCCTACTAAGCAGTTCACCCACACACAAAGCTGCAAAAAAGGAAAGCTCAAAAGCCGCCTGCAATAACATAATCTCCCCAGCATCCCGACAGACCACTTCCAGGACAGCACTAAGGCGAACCAGCAAACTGAAAGAGACCGGGCAGCGACCATCCCCACCCGTCGTCTCCTTTTTCCAACCCTTGAGGACCTGCTGAACAAGGAAATGTTTGGTAACATCACGCCTACCAAAGAGCTTCAACATGAAAGCTACCCCAGACAAATTCTTGAGAGCCTCGTTAGCAGAGGCCCGACGATCGCGCAACCACAATAGGAAGTCCATCATAAAGTCCAACAAATGACCGTCGTCTGTGGGTAGCATACCGCCAGAGACCGACAGCCATGCCGACCAGGCAGCCCCATGGCTGCGCCACGTCGCCTCGGAAACTGAACTATACACCAAGGCAGCTAAGCGTTGTCGACCAGGCTCCATAAGGACTCCGGGCAAGCTGTACCGACCACTTCTGCTGTTGGGTGTAGTGCACGAAAAACCTGGAAATTTGAACGGGACAGGGCTTCAGCAACAAAATTCTGCACTCCCGACACATGTTTCGCCTTATACCAGATGTTATGTTGCAAACAGCGGAGAACCAAATGCCTCAGTAGAGCCAAAACTGGAAGAGAAGAAGAGTACTGACTATTGATGACCTGAACCAGTGCAATACTATCTGTCCAAAAACAGATTCTCCGATTAGCCACACCCAAACCCCAAATCTCAATCGCAACTACAATCGGAAACAATTCCAAAAGATCCAGATTCCGCACTAAACCCATATCCACCTAAGAGACCGGCCAGGCACCCCTACACCAGGAATCTCCAAAAACAGCTGAAAAACCATCGCTACCAGCGGTGTCTGTAAAAAGATGCAAATCTGCATTAAAAACCTCATCCTGTTGACAAAGTGCCCGACCATTAAAGGATACCAAGAAAGACCACCAAGTCAAGAGGTCGTCCCGAAGAGGTCGAGAGATACAAATAAAATGATGAGGCATTTGCACCCCTTTAGTGGCCAGCGACAAACGCCTACAAAAGGCCCTGCCCATTGGCAGAATCCTGCAAGCCAAGTAGACTCTGCAACTGTTGCAAAGTAACTTTCTTAGCCTGCAAGCACTGATTCACTAATTAAACTAACTGCTCCACCTTGTCGTCAGGCAACCTAAAACCATCTCTAAAGTGTCCAACTCGATGCCCAGGAAAGACATTTTTGTGGTCGGCCCCTCCGTCTTTTCTGCAGACAGAGGCACCCCAATGCTACCCATCAAACCCTGAAACGTGTGCAAAAGGTATGCACAAACCGTCGTACTAGCAGGACCTGCAAACAGAAAATCATTGAGATAATGCAATACCGATTCCATCATTGACGGAAGAACCAGGCTGATAAGAAAGATGGTGGATCAGGCGATACTTCCCAGTCTCTTTCTTAGGCACCAAACCCAAAGGGGATACCCGCAAATTAGGCAGATGAGGGTCATCAAACGGATCCGCCATACGACCCAACGCAACCTCCTTCAAAACTTTATCCCAGGCCAGCGCAACATTATCTCTAACAGATTTTAAATTGGGTGACAACAGCAAAACCGATGATTGTTCATGCGGTATATAGAACCCATGGTAAGACCCATCTCTAAGAAGGCTTGCCTCCTGCCTCTTGGGATACCTGTGAGTAGAGATGAGCGAATTTCTCAAAAGTTTGATTTGGCAGTTCGTTTCGAAGTTCCAAAAAATTAGCTTCGATCTGAATTACTTTGCGGCGAATAAACAGCTATTTTCGGGCTGCAGAGAGCCAGGGTGGGTGGCAAAATGCTGGAAGCCCTTGGATGCCGCGGTCATGCTTCTCTCTCTCTCTCTCCTCAGTACGGACAACTTTTATTCATGTGGAAGGATCTGCTAACAAGTAAAGACACGCCTACCCAATCACATCACTAGAGAATATCTTGTGACCGTCTGATGTCACAAAGGTCCTTACTAAATATTCGTTACCACGAAGCATCAGGAAACCCGGAGTTGTGGAGAATGGAAGATTTCCTGAAATTCGGATCGAATTCCACTTCTGCAGAATCGATTCGCTCATCTCTACTGTTGAGCCACTCACTGGTGTTCTCTGTGCGGCCAGCAACACCCACCTTGGCAGGCTGCCGCTGGCGCCGGAAACACCGCAAGGCCAAGTGTGCACCACCACAGATGTAGCACTCATGTTTAAATCGGCAAGCCGCATGGAAGTGGCAATGCCCTTCACTAAACTGCCAACACCCGGAAAAGGCCGCTGGGGCCTTTGGGAAAGGATTAACTGAATCCACACGTCAGTGGCCTTAGAGGCCCAACTGACAGATGGACTCAGCGCCAGGCGCCAACGAAATTCCTTGTCGTACCGCCACCACACCGAACCACCATGCAATTTATGAATGCTGTAAATCGTATCCAGATAAACAAACAACTCAAGGACCCTTATCCAGACACAATTGCAAAATAATGTGAGACAACGTTGCAAAAGCCTGCAGCCAATTGCCAAAAGTTTTGGCAACCCGTGGCTTCTTCTCTGCACCCTTCTCAAAAACCCTCTCCTTGTCCACAGTCACGTGGTCCGTGGACAAAAGAGACCATATTTCAATATATTCGCCTTTTACAATGCGATCCCTGACATCCACTGGCCCATGAGTACCCAGCGGAGCTACACCGCAGAAGATCGAATCGCGAAAAGCAAAGCTTGAATGCACAGGAGAAACTGCAGGAGGGGCAGCGGCATTTGAGGACACCGCCTGACCCTCCAAAACCTCAATCATATGTTTTAGGACAGAAGCAAAATCAGCAGATCCAGTAGAAACAGTGGGAGGAGGTGCCACTGCCGGGAGGCAGGCGTATTCACCACCATTCGTCGCGTCTGACATCTGCGGTGGCGGCAAAGATGAAGGCGCTGTGTGGGGAGGATCGTGTTTGTCGGTCTGTTTGTTTTTATTTTTGTTTTTTTTTGTTAACTCAGAAGAGGCCCTCCTGGATGGTCCAGCTGCATCTTCACCAGACTGCGGACGAAGCGATGAACGAGACCCGCCAGGCAGACATCCGTCCCTCCAGCTATGAGATCAATGACCAGTAGACCGAGAAGAGGAACGACTGCGCGGGGAACGACAGTGGCTGTGATCCCTTCTTCTGCGGCGGCCGTCCCCTGCCAGTGTGGTGAATACCTCCTCCTGCGCCGACGATGAGATCTGCGACCTGAAGAGGAAGACTCAGAGAGAGAGGAGTGTTAGACCGAGCCCTCGCGGATCGCCCAGAACGTCCCCTAGATCTAGACTCTCTGGCGTCACTCCCTGCAGTAGAGCCAGCAGTGGTGCCCCCCCTTCCCAACACAGGCAGGTCCACAGCAGAGGGGAAAATATCAGCAACCTCCTGCGTGGCAGCAGCATACAGACCCCCAGCCCTATGCAAGGGGGGGGTGAACCTCAGAGAGCTCCCCCCTCCCGTCCAGAGGAGGAGGTCCTGGCAGGGAGATTGAAGCAGGCACATGGCAGGGCTGAGCAGAGACCAGAAGAGAGCACAGCCCCGCATCCTCCACGGACCCAACGCACTGTACCGCCGACAGTACCGCCGACAGCCAGAGCAGGGGGAGTGTGCCTGCAAGGACAGGGCCCCGGCCAGCTTCTCCCCGCTGCCAGGAACCAGCCAGAGCCAAGGAGGCCCCACCGAGTGCAGAAGCATCCTGCGCAATGGGCGCTGCCATTTTACCCTCCCGCACGGGCTGCGCAGACACTGATGCAGCCCGGTGGGGGGGGGGAATCCAGAAGTGGCATACCTGAAGTGGTTCCTGCCACGGAAGCAGATCGGCCAGGGGGTGCCCGTGGGGAGGGGGAAGACAGCCGAGGAGAACCCCGCCGGGAAGCCCAGCGAGGCGGCGGGCTCGGGCTGATCCGGGCAGGAGGTCGAGATGCCCGCTTCGTTCTTCTGTGCTCAGTGCGCCGTGCTGCGGCAGCCTGACCACCTTCACCGACCCTGCTCCGCGCCAGAACCACCTCAAGCCATCCGCATCCCTCCTCAGCAACACATGCCAGGATAAGCTGCTCCATGGTATCCGCCATTCTTCACCTTGTACTTCTCACCAAGACAGGCAGAAGGTAAGAACCCGCCTACGTGCTGTCCACTGTCTTATACTGTATATGCTCATATTCGCTGCTTTCTCTGACACGCTAAAACATCACCTTATTTCAAATGTCAATAGCCTTTTTCCCGCCACTCAGTCTATGGCTCTTTCTTTATGCACTTCTGGGCCTTAAATAAGGCATTTTCTCACATGGTTTAGGTGGTTAGATTATTAAGTACTGCAAATATTAGACCATTAAAATATGTATGAATATTAAATAAGATACAACAATGAGTGTCATCGAGGACTGGCAAGATCTGGAACAATTCTGATTTCATGCGCTTATTTTTTTTCAGATTATAAATACTGGAATATGCCGTTCAGATGAACATGCACTCACCGGCAATATTAAAGAAGTTACATTTCCAGTCATTTTTGGCCATGAAGGTGTTGGAATTGTGGAAAGTGTAGGAGAAGATGTTAAAGATTTCAAACCAGGTACAGTGGGGAGGAGGGGGGGAATTCATAAAGACCAGAGTATTGTACGCCAGTTTATATGTTCCCTGCACCAGAGGATGATGCATCTAATTCATGGTGAGGCTGCACCTCGTCATGAGTTAGGTGCATCCTCCAGGAGTGCTTGTACCTAGGTGAAAATCCATATCAGCATATTGCTGGCGTAGATTTTTGCTATAATTTACCCTACCACACCTGTGCCTTGCCTTCCCACTTTCTGAAATGTGACAAAGTCTATGGCAGAGTTGGCCACTTCCAACTATTTTGGTTACATTAAATAGCTGATTTGCAACTATTGTATGGCAAAAAACTGATATGAAAGATTAATGAATTACCCCCATGTCTTTTGTCCTCTACTAAAATTTGCTTTTGTTTCTGTGTGATCCATTTATTATTGTGTTTTTGAACATAAACTTACATTGTAGCCAAGCTGTATTTCTGAAACGGCATGCAACATCATGGGGAACACAGCCCACACTACACTGTAATCTCATATTTGTATACCATTCAGCTGTATTTTGGTATTAGTAAATGTGCCCATATCTAACTTATATAAGGAATATATGTTTTAATTAAAGGGCAGAAGGTAAATTTGAAGAAAAATAAGAAGGTTGTCAAGTTTTTGATGATATTATTCACAGAACCTTATCAATATAAGTCCCCAATATCAAACTATATTCACAGAAAAGAAAATCTAATGGGAGACACTGATTGCCAATTGAATATAAAACTTCACTTTTATTATAATCCAATAAAAGTTATTTATTAATTCAGGGCACAATATAAAATCATACAAAATCGCCAAACACAGCAGTCTGCTGTAAACCGTCTTAAAGCGGCAGTATATCCTAAGCCTAATTATGTTCTTAACAAGAAAAACTTGCGATAGTATGTGGATAGACAGCGTATCAGTGGATAGAGCTATAATCTCACCCTATATCTTTCCACTAAATGAACTCCCTCATCCAAATATGCATGTCAGAACAAAACCTGAAATAGCTTTATAATGTCTCTGCCTGTTCGGGTCTCTGCGCCACCCTCCGCTCGCATGTTGCGGCGAAGGAGGCGTGTTCAGTTTGATTCCTTGCGTAGGTTTCTTGTTGCTCAGTCTAAACATGGTCCTAGTTCCCTTGCTGTGAAATGATTTCCAGCCACACCCGTGTTCTGAGCATTTCTCTCTGGACTGCATGGAGTTAATCTCTTCCTGGCCTGTGTGATTGACAGCCTGTGTACCTATCAGGTCTGGGGCTGGGCCCAGTCTTTCTATATACGGGATGTCACCTTCTCAGCTAGTTGCCGGTTATTGCTCTGTCTTTGCCTGCTTCCTTTGTGCCCTTGATATTTACTGTGCTATTTCTCTGACCTTTGGCTTGCCTTGAGACCATTCTCTTGGATTGTGATTTCGTACTGCATTGCTCGTCTGCTACCGAACCCTTGGCTTCCTGACCTCCCTTTGTGTCGTTTGTTCTGTCTTTGTTCAGTGTTGTCACTTACTCAGTATAGGGCTCGTCCAGATTGTCCTTTTACCGTTTAGGGTAACTGAGGCAATAGGAAGGGACAATGGCTGGGGTAAATTAGGGCTTACTTGTCTCTGTCCTTCCTCCCAGACCCCTGCAGTAGTGTCAGGGTATTGCTACATTTGCCAAGACCATAACAAGCTTCATAAAATAATTGAACTAGTTACAAATTCCAATAGGTGTATCACCTTTTAACCCAGAGGCTACTGGCCTAATGCCACACCAACAAGGTTTGGAAGGGAAAACATCCTGTTCACTAAAACTCAGATAGAAGCCAATTCAGCAATGTTTTAAACATATAACTGATATTACTGCAACCTCAAAAGTAGCCCTATGTACACGTTTCCTCACGAATGATTCATCAGGGGCTGAGTTCCAAATTCATCAGAGCAGTTAAAACTGCTGTTAAATATAGTAACAGAACGGTAATTTTAGTCTGACCACCAGTATGACCGCTCTAATGTCGGCGGTGATTACTGCACAACTTTTCCGCCCTTAAATAGGGTGTGAGGGAGGTAGCTCGGTAGCAGCCTAGGTACGGGCCCAAACAGTCAGAGACAGTGACACGAAAACTTAGGTGTAACAGGTTTATTAGAAAAAATGGCAACAAAAGAAATAAACCTTCTCTTCAGGAAAACAGGCAAAACAATATCAGCCTTAACATCAGGCACAATAAACAAAACTCCTGCTCGTTTGAGCGGCTACCTAAACAGAACACTGCTTACTAACCTGTATGGCTGTCTGCCACCCACACCAGCAACCAGTTTGGCACAGTAACAGTTTTTGGGAGATCAGGACAGATCCAGATGCCCGCTCTCACTCCCCAGGATCTGCACTCAAGTGCAGGCTCTGCAGGTCTATATGGGCCAGTAATGAGCCTCAAGACCCGCACCTGAGCTGGGGCTTACTCAGAAACCCGCGCTGGACCAGCCATATGACAAAACCCGGGGACTGACATACCGTGACTCCAGCACTTGTCCTGTCACTTTCTCACATACCCCCCCCCCCCTTTGTTCGGACCTGTAGGGGCAGACACCTCTAGCTAACATACAATGGGTCCTGGACAAGGCATCGGCATTCCCCTACAGCTTGCCTGCTCTGTGTTCCACTGTAAACTTGAAATTTTGTAAAGTGAGAAACCACCTGGTTACTCTGGAATTTCTCTCTTTGGTGTGGCACATCCAAGTAAGGGGAGAGTGATCAGTGATCAATTTAAAGTGTCAGCCCAGTAGGTAATACCTCAGGGATTCGAGGGCCCACTTATTGGCTAAACACTCCCTTTCCACAATACTATAATTTTTCTCTGGCGGTGTAAGTTTCCTACTCAGATAGGTAACCGGGTGCTCTTCACCACCCACCATTTGGGACAACACTGCGCCTAACCCCACATCAGAGGCGTCAGTCTGAACTATAAATTCTTTTGTAAAGTCAGGTGTAATCAACACCGGCTGCTTGCAAACAGCTGACTTCAACTCCTGAAAGGCCCCCCTCAGCCTCTTCAGTCCACTTAACCATTACGCAGCTAGTTCCCCTAGTCAGGTCTGTCAGCGGGGCTGCAATAGTCGCAAAGTTAGGGATGAACCTACGATAGTACCCTACGATTCCCAAAAAAGCTCTCACCTGCTTTTTATTCAAGGGTCGGGGCCAACTTTGGATGGCCTCTACTTTATTAACCTGGGGTTTTATTACCCCTCGACCTATTATGTACCCCAGGTATTTGGCTTCTTCCAGACCCAAAGCACATTTTTTTGGGTTGGCGGTTAAACCAGCTGCCCGGAGGGAATTTAGTACGGCCTGGACCTTTGGTAAGTGACTCTCCCAGTCCATACTAAAGATGACAATATCATCTAGGTAGGCTGAAGCATACCTTCGATGAGGCTTAAGGACTCTGTCCATCAACCTCTGGAACGTTGCTGGAGCCCCGTGTAAACCAAACGGCATAGTCACATATTGGAACAGGCCGTCTGGGGTGACAAATGCCGTTTTTTCTCTGGCTTCCTTAGTGAGCGGCACCTGCCAGTACCCTTTGGTTAAGTCGAGGGTGGAGAAATATCTGGCATGTCCCAACCTCTCGATTAACTCATCGACTCTGGGCATTGGGTACGCATCAAATTTTGAAACTTCATTAAGCTTACGGAAATCATTGCAGAACCTGATGGTACCATCTGGTTTAGGAATCAAAACAATGGGGTTGGACCAGTCACTCTTGGACTCCTCAATGACCCCAAGTGCCAACATATCTTTGACCTCTTCAGATATGGCTTGTCTACGAGCTTCAGGTATCCGGTAAAGTTTTAGATTAACCCGTACCTGCGGCTCGGTGACAATGTCATGTTTTATCACATTAGTGCGTCCAGGTAACTCAGAAAACACATCATTATTTTTCTGTACAAACTCTTTTGATTCCTGCTTCTGTGCCTTAGATAGGGACTCTGATATTTGCACCTTAGGTGAAGCTTTAACAGGAGTCTTTACCCTTTCATTAGTAACCTGGCCAGGTGTACCCACTACTGTCAATGTTTCCCTGTCCTTCCAGGGTTTTAGTAAATTTATATGGTATATTTGTTCGGGCTTTCTCTTGCCCGGCTGGTATACCTTATAGTTTACTTCTCCCATTCTCTCAACAATCTCATATGGCCCCTGCCACTTGGCCAGAAACTTACTTTCTACGGTGGGAACCAATACCAACACCCGTTCACCTGGAGTAAAGGTCCTAAGTTTAGCCGTTCTGTTATAGACCCAGCTTTGAGCCCTTTGGGCCTGCTCCATATGTTCCTTTACAATGGGCATTACTGCCGTAATTCTGTCCTGCATCAGAGTAATATGTTCAATTACACTCCTGTAAGGAGTCTGTTCCTGCTCCCAGGTTTCCCTAGCTATGTCTAGGAGACCTCGTGGGTGTCTGCCATATACCAACTCAAAGGGAGAAAAACCTGTGGAGGACTGGGGCACCTCCTGGATTGCAAACATTAGACAGGGCAATAGGCAATCCCAATCTTTGCCATCCTTGCTAACCACCCTCTTTAACATGCCCTTAAGGGTTTTATTGAACCTCTCCACTAGGCCATCTGTCTGGGGGTGATACACCGAGGTTCTCAGGTGTTTGATTTTCAAAAGTTTACACATTTCTCTCATTACCTTGGACATAAAGGGAGTCCCTTGGTCAGTTAGGATCTCCTTGGGTATACCTGTCCGAGAAAATATCTCAAAAAGCTCCTTGGCAATTAGCTTAGCCGAAGTATGTCTTAAAGGCATGGCTTCAGGGTATCGGGTAGCATAATCTAACACCACTAGAATATACTGATGCCCCCTAGCAGACTTTACAACAAGTCCTACTAAGTCCATGGCTATTCTTTCAAAGGGTACCTCGATAATGGGTAGGGGTACCAAAGGACTCTTAAAATGTGACACAGGAGCGGTTAGTTGACACTCTGGGCAGGAGTTACAATATTCTTGAATGTGCTTATCAACCCCTGGCCAATAGAAACGCTGAAGAAGACGCTCTTTGTTCTTTCCGTACCCCAGGTGTCCTCCTAACACATGTTTATGGGCCAAATCTAGAGCTACTCTTTGATAGGGCCGGGGCACCACCAATTGTTCGACAATTTCTCCCCTCACCTGGTTTACCCTATACAGGAGGTCCTGATTCATAGATATATAGGGGAACTCCTTGTCAGCCCCCGGATACTGAGGTTCACCATTTATCACCTTGACATTTTCCCGAGCATGAGACAGATTAGGGTCTCTAATTTGAGCAGTCCCAAATTTCTCACGGGTCACCTCAAGTTCAGGCATCTCGGGAACCTCCTCCTGGCCTTCAGAATCACCAGCTAACACAGACAGGGGAAATACACTACCATCTTGGGTCACCCCTACAGCTGGTGTTTCTCTGTCAGGATCAAAGGGTTCAGGGTTA
Source organism: Leptodactylus fallax (assembly GCA_947044405.1). Classification (NCBI taxonomy): domain Eukaryota; kingdom Metazoa; phylum Chordata; class Amphibia; order Anura; family Leptodactylidae; genus Leptodactylus; species Leptodactylus fallax. Next base: position 8,582,445 of record CAMRHE010000045.1, read on the forward strand.
ACCTCAGACAGGACATCACCAGTCTTACCATTTTTAGGACATGGCAAACCCTGCTTTTTCCACGTAGCCCAAAACAACGGAAAATCCCTCCCTATGATCACGCTATGGAACAGGGACCTAACCACACCCACTTTGTAAGAGACGGTGCCAGAGGCAGTGTGTATGGTAACCTCTGCAATAGGGTACTCTCTAGTTTCCCCATGTATACACAAGACCCCAACAGTTTGTTCACCGCACAGTGCAGGGTCGACCAGTTCATGATGCACGAGGGTTACCAGGCTCCCAGAGTCCAGGAGAGCCAGTACAGCACGCTCAGCTATAGTCACTGTGCACATCTGTGGTTCAGTCGCGGTTTCTGCGGTACAAGCAGGTTGAGCAAACAGGGAAATACGCCTGGAGCTGTTGCAGTCCATAGGCTCAGTCGTCAGGGGACAGTACGCAGCAACATGACCTAACTCCTGGCAGCGCCAACATCTGAGACGGTATGGGTCTCTATTTTGAGACCTGGGTCTAGAGTCCATAGTCCCTGCTGCTTGTTCCCCCTCTGAGCATCCTCCCCTCATGACCTTCCTCACCGCCGAAGTAAGTTGTACGGTCTTACCCGTCTTGGGGTTACCAGGTCTGGGAGACGACTGTCGTAGCTCATCAGTGGCTTGGTATCGTTCCACCAAACCTACCAGTTGATCAGCTGTGGTAGGTCCCGCTTGTCCGACCCAGAGCTGGATCTGAGGCGGTAGCGATCTGGTGTATTTGTCGAGTACCACTTTTTCCACTATTTGTGCTGGAGTGGCTATCTCAGGCTGAGATCGGGGTGGAAGACTCTCAGAGAAAGTCCAGTGGTGCACTCGCCCAGCACGTACATGCGTGTTTACTCCGAGACGTGCTAGGATCTCACCTTTCAGCTTGGAGTAGTCCTCAGCCTCCTGTTCAGAGAGGTCATAGTAGGCCTTCTGAGGCTCTCCGGTGAGAAAGGGCGCCACAACATTGGCCCACTGATCCTTCGGCAACTTCTCCCGCTCAGCCACCCGCTCAAAGACTTGAAGATAGGCCTCCACGTCGTCTGAAGATGTCATCTTTTGTAGGGAAGACCGCACGGCGGCTCGAGCAGCAGTCTGTTCCCTCGAGGTCTCTCTGGCACCAGCACCCTCTTCTGCCATCCTCTGGTCAATCAGGGCCCGGCTGAGCAGCGTCAGGGTTTGCTCCTGCTGTGCCTAGGTTTGCTGCTGCTGTAAGAGGATCTGCCCCATCTGTTTTATAACGTCCTCCATGCTGGCGGTCTCCTTTTGGATCTCTCCTGCAGCCTTCACCCAGGACATAAAAAAAATAGGTGTGTGTCTCTTTAAGACTGTTTAAAAAAATTGGGCATGCGCACATCCGAAGCACCATATGTGAGGGAGGTAGCTCGGTAGCAGCCTAGGTACGGGCCCAAACAGTCAGAGACAGCGACACGAAAACTTAGGTATAACAGGTTTATTAGAAAAAATGTCAACAAAAGAAATAAACCTTCTCTTCAGGAAAACAGGCAAAACAATATCAGCCTTAACATCAGGCACAATAAACAAAACTCCTGCTCGTCTGAGCGGCTACCTAAACAGGACACTGCTTACTAACCTGTGTGGCTGTCTGCCACCCACACCAGCAACCAGTTTGGCACAGTAACAGTTTTTGGGAGATCAGGACAGATCCAGACGCCCGCTCTCACTCCCCAGGATCTGCACTCAAGTGCAGGCTCTGCAGGTCTATATGGGCCAGTAATGAACCTCAAGACCCGCACCTGAGCTGGGGCTTACTCAGAAACCTGCACTGGACCAGCCATATGACAAAACCCGGGGACTGACATACCCTGACTCCAGCACTTGTCCTGTTACTTTCTCACAAGGGCTATACTCCACCCAAATAACTGTTTGAGCCAATCACTTCAAGTCCCACCTACATGTTCTCCTTAACCCTTGAACAGCTGATAATTCAAAATAACTTCTATCGGTAACTTCCCTGATAAACAAGAGATACCTACTATTCTCCTCTCAAGGCTATACAAGCCAATCACGCAACCAATTCCTTGCCCACCCACTCTGTAAGCCAATGGCGCTTCCTCAGCTTTCCATGCCCACTCAGGCATGTGTACTCGGCGACAGGCTCCATTGACAAGTTTAGAAATCTCCCAGATACATGAGAGACACTCCCTAACTTTCAAAACAAAGCGTGCTGTATACTAACTTAGCGCTGAATACATAAAATAAATACCTAACGGCTTATCATAATTTTAGCCATTGGAATATAGATAAACTGCGCTTAATAATCTATAGGAGACTAAAAGAGCATGCTAGTAGGGACTACATAGTCATTACTTTTGGTGAGCATAGTACTTAATAATATAAAGAGACAGGGGGTAAACAACTAGCACCCTATGAGCAGGGCCGGTTTTAGACAGAGTGGGGCCCTGGGCAAAAATTAAAAGCGGGGCCCCAAATGCTGATATGCAAACAACACCATCGTCTTCCAGTGACCACCCCTATAATAACGCCTCCTTTCTGCCAACAAAAAAGTAATAACAAGCCCCATTTTACCACACACAATTCAAATGAGCACCTCTGTACCACCTAATAGATATTTGCATCCAGTCATCAGTTATTATAGCGCCTCCTTATAAATAATAGTCCCTGCTTATAAATAATATTACACCTTTATCAGTAATAGTTCCCTTATAAATGATAAATAGGGCCCTGTATCAGTAATATTCCCCCTTATCAGTAACAGTCACCCTGTAAAAATAATACTGCTCCCTTATAAATAATAGTTACCCTTATAAATAATAGTCCTCATTATCACTAATAGCCCCCTTTATAAATAAGCCCATTTAACAATTACACCCCCCTTATAAATAGTTCCCCTCTTATAAATAATAGCTCCCCCTTATAATGGATGCCTTATATATAATAGTTCCCCCCTTATAAATAATAGCCCGTCTTATAAATAATAGTTCCCCCTTATAATAGCCCCCTCATACTTAAGTTTCCCAATTATATATAGTAACCCACCCTTATATATAATAGTTCTCCATTATACAGTGTCGGACTGAAGGGCTTAGGCCCACCAGAGGAACTTGTTCTGGAGCCCCACCCAACAGCGTCCTGCTAATAGCCTTCACCACGGCTCCTTCACTGAAGTCTTACATATGTGCTGACTACCTGGTGTTACTGAGTATGTTCCCAGTATAGTCAGCCCCTATAGTACTGTGCAGGTCCCAATAACTCCGGTTCATGCATAGTACTGTATGGGGAATGACATGGCCATGGGGCACTACACGTATGTGCAAGATAATAGTGAGGGAGCTGTGATCAGACATAGCACACAGGGCTGCCAGCAGGAATTTTGAGCACCCCCCCCCCACAGTATAATGCTCCACATGGTATATAATGCTCCACAGTATAAAATGCTCTCCTGAGCCCTCCAGTTTCCCCACATGGTATATAATGCTCCACAGTGACCCCACACAGTATAAAATGCTCCCCTGAGCCCCCATTGTGGTCCCACATGGTATGTAAGGCTCCACACAGTATAATAATCCACAGTGGCCCACACAGTATACTACCCCTTAGTGGCCCCAGACAGTACAATATGTTCCCCAGCAGCCCCACACAATATAATATGCTCCATACAGTATAATATGCACCCCACAATGCCCCCCAGTATAATGCTCCACAGTGGCCTAACACAGTATAACATGCTCCATAATGACCTCCACACAGTATAATATACTCCCCAGAGGGGTTCCCCCAGTATAATGCTCCACAGTGGCCCATAGTATAATATGCTCCCCAGAGGGCCCCTGCTAGTATAATGCTCCACAGTGGCCCCTCCAGTATTTTGCTCCACAGTGGCCCCACGCAATATATTATGCTCCGCAGAGCGTCCCCCCCAGTATAATGTTCCACAGTAGGCCCCACACAGTATAATATGCTCTCCAGAGGGCCCCCTAGTATAATGCTCATTAGTCCCCCTGAATAATGCCCCACAGTGGCGCCACGCAATATAATATGCTCTGCTGATGGCCCCCCCAGAATAATGCTCCACAGTGACCCCACTCAGTATAACATGCTCCAGAATGGCCTCCACACAGTATAATATACTGCCCAGAGAGGTTTCCCCAGTATAATACTCCACAGTGGCCCAAAACAGTATAAGATGCTCTCCAGAGCACCCCCCAGTATAATGCTCCACAGTGGCCCAAAAAAGTATAATATGCTCTCCAGAGCCCCCCCCCCCAGTATAATGCTCCACGGTGGCCCCACACAGTGTAATATACTGGGGGGCCCCTCTGGAGAGCATATTATACTGTGTGGGGTAACCGTGGAGCATTATACTGGGGGGGGCTCTGGAGAGCATATTATACTGTGTGGGGCCACTGTGGAGCATTATACTGGGGAGGGGGCCCTCTGGAGAACATATTATATTCTGCGGGGCCTCTATGGAGTATTATAAAGTGGGGTGGCTCTGAAGAGCATGTTATATTCTGTGGGGCCACTTTGGAGCATTATACTGGGGGGCCCCTCTGGAGAGCATAATGCTCCAAAGTGGCCCCACAGAATATAACATTATCTCCAGAGCCCCCCCCACACATTATAATTTTCCACAGAGGCCCCACAGAATATAACATGCTATCCAGATATCCAGAGGGCCCCTTCCCCAGTATAATGCTCCACGGTGGCCCCGCACAGTATAATATACTGGGGGGCCCCTGTGGAGAGCATATTATACTGTGTGGGGCCACAGTGGAGCATTATACTGGGGGGGCTCTGGAGAGCATATTATACTGTGTAGGGCCACTGAGGAGCATTATACTGGGGAGGGGGCCCTCTGGAGAACATGTTATATGGAGTATTATAAAGTGGGGGTGGCTCTGGAGAGCATGTTATATTCTGTGGGGCCACTTTGGAGCATTATGCTCTCCAGAGGGGCCCCCCAGTATAATGCTCCAAAGTGGCCCCACAGAATATAACATGCTCTCCAGAGCCCCCCCACTTTATAATACTCCATAGAGGCCCCGCAGAATATAACATGTTCTCCAGAGGACCCCCTCCCCAGTATAATGCTCCACAGTGGCCCCACACAGTACAATATGCTATCCAGAGGGGGCCCCCAGTATAATATGCTATCCAGAGGGGTCCCCTAGTATAATGCTCCACAGGGGCCCTACAGTGCTATTATATTATATTCTGGGGTCTCTTCAGACCCCAGAGTATAATAATCGAAGGCCCGGGGTAGGTAAGGTAAAATAACAAACAGTTATACTTACCTTGTTCTTACCTCTGCTGAGCCTCCTTGCGATGCTCCGCTATCCCCGCCGGTGACCGCTTCTTCTTCTCTGCGGCTGACGTCCCTTTCTGTTATTGATTTGGCCGGGCCTGACTCCGGGATCCGGAGTCATCAGGTTCCGGATCCCGGGGGGCCCCTTTGGGGACAGGGCCCTGGGCAATTGCCCAGTTTGCCCCCCCTAACGCCGGCCCTGCCTATGAGAGAGATTCATAGCTGCTAAATGTTAAACTTATGGCTAAAGACTATAGAATATGATATCAGAGAGAGTCTACAAAATGAAATTTAACTAATTGTTATTAGACACACAGTTATTAATTTTTACTAATGTAGATAACAGCAAAAAAAAAAACAAAAAAAACACACCCGTATCAATCCAAACAGACCAAAAAAGGAGGATGTTAGAAAGACTGCATCATGGATGGGAAAGGATAAATAGAAGAAACAGAGGCAAATAGAAGAATAAAATCAAATATAAAAAAAAACAAAAAATTTCACCTATATACTGTATAACAGGTGAAATCCAATTGTTCATTTAATTCCTGTGGATACAAAGTCTCCAAACAATAAATCCACTGTACTTCCTTACGTAAAATGAAATTGTCCCAATCCCTACCCCTCAACGGTGGTCTAACCCACTCAGTTGCTTGAAACTTGAGTCCTGAGACATCTCCGGCATGATGTTGAACAAAGTGTCGTGCTATCGGCGTATCACGTTTGTTTAGAATATCGCACACATGGTCCATGATCCTCCTCCTCAACTACCTCCTCGTCTTACCCACATAGTTGAGAGGACAAGGACAGCTGAGGAGGTAAATAACTTCCGTGGTAGCACAATTAACAAAATCTCTGCAACTATAAGAGACCACTGTGGCAACTCTCACAAACGTCTTTTTTTGATCAATATGGCTACATGCTGTGAATCTCCCGAATTTAAAAGTCCCAACTGGCTTGTTAGTTGTCAACCAAGTTGACCCCATTGGCTCATGTGGAAGATAACTGTGAACTAAGTGATCTCTGAGCAGGGACTATTATTTATAAGGAGGCGCTATAATAACTGATGACTGGATGCAAATATCTATTAGGTGGTACAGAGGTGCTCATTTGAATTGTGTGTGGTAAAATGGGGCTTGTTATTACTTTTTTGTTGGCAGAAAGGAGGCGTTATTATAGGGGTTGTCACTGGAAGACGATGGTGTTGTTTGCATATCAGCATTTGGGGCCCCGCTTTTAATTTTTGCCCAGGGCCCCACTTTGTCTAAAACCGGCCCTGCTCATAGGGTGCTAGTTGTTTACCCCCTGTCTCTTTATATTATTAAGTACTATGCTCACGAAAAGTAATGACTATGTAGTCCCTACTAGCATGCTGTTTTAGTCTCCGATAGATTATTAAGCGCAGTTTATCTATATTCCAATGGCTAAAATTATGATAAGTCGTTAGGTATTTATTTTATGTATTCAGCGCTAAGTTAGTATACAGCACGCTTTGTTTTGAAAGTTAGGGAGTGTCTCTCATGTATCTGGGAGATTTCTAAACTTGTCAATGGAGCCTGTCGCCGAGTACACATGCCTGAGTGGGCATGGAAAGCTGAGGAAGCGCCATTGGCTTACAGAGTGGGTGGGCAAGGAATTGGTTGCGTGATTGTCTTGTATAGCCTTGAGAGGAGAATAGTAGGTATCTCCTGTATATCAGGGGAGTTACCGATAGAAGTTATTTTGAATTATCAGCTGTTCACGGGTTAAGAAGAGCATGTAGGTGGGACTTGAAGTGATTGGCTCAAGCAGTTATTTGGGTGGAGTATAGCCCTATTTAAGGGCGAAAGAGTGCTGCAATTATCACCGCCGACATTAGAGCAGTCATGCTGGTGGTCAGACTAACATTACCGTTCTGTTACTATATTTAACAGCAATTTTAACTGCTCTGGTGAATTTGGAACTCAGCCCCTGATGAATCATTGGTGAGGAAACCTGTACGTAGGGCTACTTTTGAGGTTGCAGTAATATCAGTTATATGTTTAAAACATTGCTGAATTGGCTTCTGAGTTGTAGTGATCAGGATGTTTTCCCTTCCAAGCCTTGTTGGTGTGGCATTAGGCCAGTAGCCTCTGGGTTAAAAGGGGATACACCTGCTGGAATTTGTAACTATCTCAATTATTTTCTGAAGCCATTTCAGGTTTTGTTCTGACATGCATATTTGGATGAGGGAGTTCAGTTAGTGGAAAGATATAGGGTGAGATTATAGCGCTATCCACTGATACGCTGTCTATCCACATACTATCGCAAGTTTTTCTTGTTAAGAACATAATTAGGCTTAGGATATACTACCGCTTTAAGACGGTTTACAGCAGACTGCTGTGTTTGGCGGTTTTGTATTATTTTATATTGTGCCCTGAATTAATAAATAACTTTTATTGGATTATAATAAAAGTGAAGTTTTATATTCAATTGGCTATCAGTGTCTCCCATTAGATTTTCTTTTCTGTGGACAAGTTTTTGATGACTCTGAGCAAGACAGATGTTACTGAGGGACCTACTAAGTTGAAACAATGCCAGTGTAGAATACCATTGTGAAATTCAGATCAATGCATTCACATTTCTCTCTAAATTTTCAGCTATGGATAGGGAAGAATCCATGCTTTATGTAGGTAGGTCAATTGCTCAGTAGTGCTCAGGATCCATTTAAATGAATATCATACTTTCTTCTGCAGGTGATAAAGTTATCCCACTTTTTATTGGTCAGTGTGACCAATGTCCCTTATGCAAGAACCCAAGAAGCAATTTCTGTTTTTCAAGGTAGGTGTTTACATAATTTTATTTTAAATAAATCAGGGGGGCATGGCTTGCTCACTAATGGTGCAGGTCGCATAGTCTGTGTGCTCCATACCAGGATTTATCTAAAAGTGGCTTGAATTGTTGTGACTACTCTTTTTCTGTGCAATTGTATCTGCTATGACCAAAGGGAGATAAAAAAAAGGATTTCCCCAGCTAATCTCACCTCATGGATCGTCTCAGGCCTCTTCATCCCGCCATGCTGCATCTGTTTCCCCTGCCTTGCCGCTAGTCTCCTTAGGCAGAAAAACCTCCAATGTTTTAGGAGTGGTGACCATCGTGGACTCACCTGGACTTCCTGTTACAAAGCAGTCTATGCAAAAACTCCTAGACTCACTGCAACTATCACTAAAAGAAGATTTTAGAATCATGATAGCCAAATTGTGAAAACTTTGGATGAGTGCACCGAACACCTTGAATCCAAGATGGAGTTCACCACTTCGCATAATGACCTTATAGATGCTTACAAAGCACTAGAAGAGGACTTCGCTCAACTTAAAAACAAAGTTTTAATTTAAAGTCAAAGATGCTCTCTTACAACAGCTATACATTAAACCAGACTTACTGGAATCTTTTACTGGCCTCTCAATTTTTCCAGATCTGTCTGCAGCGACGTTGACTAAAAGCAAAGAATTTGAACCATCTACAAAGATTCTACAGGAGTAAAGTCTTGCATACAAATGGGGCTTCCCGGTTTGTTTGGTCACTTCTAAAGATGTCATATTCTGGATCCTGCAGAAGCACTCCTTCGCCAATGGGGCTTCCAGACTACCGAAAAATACTTAGCATCGTCCAAGGCTTCCTCTCCTCATCATATAGATCCTGAATGGTCAATTGTGAGCCTGACTTGAGGAGATTTCACAAATGTCCTGGTACCGAACACTGACTGTAATTGTAAAGTTCTTTAGTTACATACACTGTGTTCCAAATTATTATGCAAATAATATTTTCTCATATTTTCCAAAATTACCTATATGAATTGCAGTCATTGTAATTTTCCAGTCATCAACTATTCGAGTATAATTGAAAGGTTTTTGAACAAACTGCCTATGATAACAGTATATTTAAAAAAAAAAATAAACACTCAAAATGCATGTTTTAAATTATTATGCACAGCACCCCTTGTTCGAAAGAAGCTTCTGAACTCTCTCGTCCATTGAATTTGTCAGTTTTTGGATGGTTTCTGCTTCAATTGTTTCGCATGAGGACAGAATACCCTCCCAGAGCTGTTGCTAAGATGTGAACTGCCTCCCGCCATCATAGACACTCCTTTTTATGATGCTCCAGAGGTTCTAAATGGGGTTGAGGTCAGGGGAGCATGGGGGCCACACCATAAGTTTGTCCCCTTTTATGCCCATAGCAGCCAGAGATGCAGATGTGTTATTTGCAGCATGAGACGGTGCGGAATGCATGGTTCTTCTTCTTGAACCATGGCAGGAAATGCTGTTTGAGAAACTCCACATACATTATGGAGTTCATCTTTACCCCTTCAGGGATCCTAAAGGGGCCGACAATCTCTCTCCCCATGATTCCAGCCCAAAACATTACTCCACCTCCTCGTTGTTGGCACCGTAGCCGTGTTTGCATGGGGTGTCCATCAACAAGCCATCCTCCACTCCATCCATCTGGACCATCGAGCGTTGCACAGCACTCATCGGTGAACAAAACAGTTTTGAAGTCAGTCTTCATGTATTGTTTGGCCCACTGGAGCCGTTTCTGCTTGTGTGCAGTGGATAGAGGAGGTCGACAGGATGGCTTACGCACAGCTGCAAACCTCTGAAGGACCCTGCATCTTGTTGTTCGGGGGACGTTGGAGGCACCAGCAGCTTCAAAAACTTGTCTGCTGCTATGACAAGGCATTTTTGAAGCTGCTCTTTTAACCTGACGTAATTGCCTTTTGGAAAGAGTCCTCAATTTTCCCTTATCAGCACGCACACATGTGTGCTGTGAATCAACTACATACTTCTTGATTGTGCGAGGATCACGATGAATTGTCTTGGCAATGTTGATTGTAGTCATGCCTTGACCTAAACACTCCACAATTTGTTGCTTCTCAGCAGCCGACACATTTTTCTTTCCCATTTTGGCTGAAAATGTAGGCTGCTTAATAATGTGGGACAGCCTTCTTAAGTAGTCTTGCCTTTAATTGGACACACCTGCCAAACTGATTAGCACAGGTGTCTGCTATTGCTTTCAGTGATATAAAGAGTCCTGACACACATCACCATCAATGAGTTTAACTGACAAACAAAAAAATTCTTACCTTATCACTCCTAAACACTTTTTGCATAATAATTTGGAACACAGTGTAGTTACATAGTAGATGAGGTTGGAGGAAGACATCAGTCCATCAAGTCCAACCTATTATCTGACTAATTTACCTCTGTCTTTCTAATAGCGACATCCATCTAGAAGTGCATTGTTGGCATGTTATTTGCCTTTTGTTTTCTATGTGTTTTTTACCTTACATGTTTGTATAGTCTATATTCCTCCCTTTCACAAGTATACCTTCCCGATGTTCAACATTTTTCTCAAAGTGATAACTGCTATTACATTCTATAATGGTTATTCATGTGATGTCGCTTAATCTTTGGGGGATTAATTTCACCCTTTAAAAGGTTGTTGGCATGGAGGGAGGTGGGCTGTGCCAGGTGTGACATTCTGTGTCTCCAGGAGACACATATGCAACTAGTAGATAGCACCTCTTCTTTGCCAACGCCATTAAGAAAAATTCAGAGTATGTATTGCCGTGAAAAATATCATAGCTTTTACTTCTCTTGATGTCATCACCTACAGCAAAGGTCTTTTTATTATAGTCATTTGTAACATCAACAGTATCCATTATACCTTAGCAACAGTATATGCTCCTAATAGGTTCTAAGGCCAGTTTATTAAATAATTTTTAATATTGTAGCCTGAAAGACACAAGGGCATCTCATTATTCGACACCCCAGTTTCTGGTGTGTTGGATTGTAACCCCTCTTCTAGTAGAGAAGAGAAAGGTTGCATTATTTTTGAATCTATTCTTCATGACGTTTGGAAATACCCACACGCCACTGAAAAAGACTTTACCTACTTCTCAAACAGACATCAGTCATACTCCCATATGGATTATTTTCTGGTTGCACGTCACACTATCCCTATTTGCCAAAATTCTAAAATAGAAGATATAACTTGGTCAGATCATGTCCCTATCTCCCTGTTCCTCCTGGAACAATTTCCGTCTGCTCCCCCCTTTAACTGGCGACTGAATTCCTCTCTTCTTAAATCAAAAAAGAACCATGACTTTGTTTTTTCACGTTTCACTGATTTCTTTGATATTAATTATAATGGAGAGGTGAGTTATGACACCTTATGGGCATCTCACAAGGCCTATATTAGAGGTTTATTTCTCAAAATGACTTCACTTGCCAAAAGATAAAGAACTAAGGATCTTAATTCCTTAATCCAAATTAATGTGGAAGAGAATAAAAATAAATCTCTCCCATGACTCTGTACTCAGCATCTAGACTGTCACATATCCACTTGCAACTTAGAACTATGCTATTTTACGACAATGAACACAACATGACTAAATGCAGAGCAAAATACTATGCATTTGGGGATGGAGCCAATGCTTATTTAGCTAAGTGTTAAACAGATAGTAAGACTAAGATTTAATACGGGGAAGACTCTAATATAACATTCAAATTAACACTCAAATCCCACTAAGTCCTGATTTAACCTCTATATGTTCTGAAAGATACCGAGCACTACCTCTCAATTTCTTTTCACTTGGACTAAAGATGGCATATCTTAATTAGGGCTTCATCCAGTGGTGTAACTAGGAATGGCTGGGCCCCAAGGCAAACATTTGACATGGGGGCCCCCCCCCCCCGAACCACTGCCCCCAATCGCCACCCCCGGACTGCCCCTTCCAACCCTCCCCCCCCAAAAAAACGCATTCCTGCGCACACTATTATGCGCCATAGTGGCCCCTGCACACAGTATCATGCCCCATAGTGGCCCCTGCACACAGTATCATGTCCCATAGTGACCCCTGCACACAGTATCATGTCCCATAGTGGCCCCTGCACACAGTATTATATCCCATAGTGGCCCCTGCACACAGTATTATTCCCCATAGTGGCCCCTGCACTGAGTATTTTGCCCCATAGTGGCCCCTGCACACACTATTATATGTCCCATTGTGGACCACCCATGAACAATTATTATACTCTTTTCAGACCCCAGAGTATAATGATCGGAGACCCAGGGGAGGATAGAAACATAAAAAAACAACGTTGCTTACCTGTTCCTCGCTTCGGTCCACTCCATGCTACTTCGGCCTTCTTCAATGTTGGACCAAGCCGGCGTCGCGACGCAAAATGACGTCCGCTGACGTCTGGGACGTCACCAAACAGGCCCGAAGCCTGGAGAAGCATAGGAGAGGTAAGTACATTGTTTTTTATGTTCCCTCTCCAACTCTGGGCCTCTGATTATTATACTCCGGGGTCTTTTCAAAGACCCCGGAGTATAATGATAGCAGAGATTGTGGTGTTCGGCCCGCGGCCTCACATACCGATCCCCGCTCCTGCTCACAGCTGCCTCCGCAGAATCGGAAGCACAGGCGGCCGTGAGCGGGACCCCCGGGGAATGGTAAGTATATAGGGCCCATTACCTGCTGGGGTTACTCCAGCAGGTAACGGCCTATTAAAAAAAAAAAAAAAAAAGCATCGGGGGCTCGCGGGGCCCCGTAATGTCCTGGCAGCTGCTACCGCTGCTACCCCGGTAGTTACGCCCCTGGCTGCATCTTAGCTTTCCAACTCATCATATTTTAGATATAAGTCTGATGAAACTTTTAAACACTTTGAAGCCAGAACTGGAGTGAATTAGTAGGGTTGAGCTTTTCTGGGTAGCTAGCATATCCACCTTTAAAATGCTGTTCCTTCCTAGGATTCTATATATCTATAGGTGTGCCTCTATGAAGGCCTCCAGAGCCTTGATTCACTTACTACAGTCCATAATGTTTAAAATAATATGGGCTCACAAATGTCCTAGGGTATCGCATAGCTCTATGTATTCTGCCTCCATTAAGGGTGGATTGGGAGTCCCAAATCTCCTTTTATATTAGAAGGCACCTATTTTTGACTGTTGGAATATTAAGAATATTGGAATTATGTACCATCCCAGAGATGGACCCATATTGAAAGGAAATTTGTTCATCATAAGTCTTTGTTGGAGCTGGAATACTTATACCCAACCAAAAAAATTGTACCCAGTTTTGTCTATAACCGTGTCCTTGAGAATCTGGAGAGAATTGGTTAAGGGCCCATCCCTTATAGATCTACCCCTACATCATATTAGATCGATGTAACATCATATCCCCATTTTGTCCTTAGCCAGGTGGGAGGCATCTAGTATAGTCCATCTGGATATTATATTTGACATATGGTAACCTTTGATTATATCAAGCAGTCCTTCGACTTACCCAAAACAGACTTTTCAGCAATATTTGCAAATAAGATCCTTTCTACAATCTTGCTCCATTACTTTTGGTCATGTGCCTTTCTCAGGCATTCAAAATACATTATATTGTCAGCAGATTAATTATCTTTCATCAAGTGTAGAACAACGAGCAACAGGCAGTCCCTGCCTCCCATCAAAATAGTGTCCCATACTGAAATCACTATGGAAAAGTCCTAGCATCATAGATATCTATAATGCCAGGAGTCTCTCCTCTAGCATACTCTTCAGGCCCATTCTTGTTTAAGTGAGTGGAGTTTATCACAATTTCAGTGTTTTTGTTTGTCCACCCATTTGTAAGAATTGACTACAAGTTCTCAATGGGATTCAGATCTAGGGAGTTTACTGGCCATGAACCCAAAATTTCAATGTTATGTTCACCGAGTCACTTAGCTATCACTTTTGCTTAGTGACGTGGTGCTCCATCATGCTGGAAAAGCATTGTTTATCACCAAATTGGCCTGGGTGGTTGGGAGAAGTTACTCTTGGAGGATTTTTCAATATCATTCTTTATTCATGGTAGTGTTCTTAAGAAAAATTGTGAGTGATCCCACTACTTTATGAAATGCTTATAATTCAATATAAGCAGAAAACTTTATGAAAATCAAACTTTATCTCAGTCTCAAAACTTTTGGCTATGATTGTATAGCAATTCTCTTTTATTACTTTACTGGAAGTACTGTAAATGCTTTGTTGATCTGAATCAGCACAATTTATTTATGCACTCATAAAAAACTTTTATAAAACAAATTGCACCTAATCACCAGTAGTGACAGGGGTTATCCAGTTTCCAGGACCCACAGAGATCTGCTTATCAGGGACAGCACAGCTCCTGGTAATGTTTACATTCCAGGAGCTGCACCGCTCACTTGTCATATGATTTGTAGTGGCGGGTTTTGGTACTGCAATTCTGCCCCATAGACTTCAGTGGGGCAGTGGTGCAGTACCTAAAGCTGCTGCTACAGTTTGTACAGAGAGTGAGTAACATAGATCACTGTATACATTACTGGGAACCACACTGTCCCCACACTGCAGATCTGCGGGGGTTCTTGGACTCAGACTCTCGCAGATCTAATATTGATGATCTATTCTAAGTATAGGCCAACAATATTAGAAACAGTAATATATACAAATTATACAATTTTTACAATTTTCTCTCTCCTGCCAGCATGAATTTATCTTCCGGTTTGATGTCAGATGGAACAACAAGATTTACTTGCAAGGGGAAGCAAATCCATCACTTTATGAACACCAGCACATTTACTGAATACACTGTTGTAAATCAAATTAACTGTGTAAAAATTGCTGATGAGACACCTCTGGGTAGTGTCTGCCTCATAGGATGTAGCTTTACTACAGGATATGGATCTGTTGTAAAGACTGCTGAGGTAAAAGAGTGCTATTGAAATAGGAAAGTGATATTATGTACAATGGGTACAGAAAGCATTCAGACCTCTTTAAATTTTTCATTCTTTGTTTCATTGCAGCCATTTGCTAAAAGCAAAAAAGTTCATTTTATTTCTCGTTAATGTACACTCAGCACCCCATCTTGACAGAAAAAAACAGAAATGTAGATATTTTTGCAAATTTATTAGAAAAGAAAAACTGAAATATCACATGGTCATAAGCATTCCGACTTTTTGCTCAGTAGTGAGTAGAAGCACCCTTTTGAGCTAGTACAGCCATGAGTCTTCTTGGGAATGATGCAACAAGTTTTTCACATCTGGATTTAGGGATCCTCTGCCATTCTTCCTTGCAGATCCGTCAGGTTGGATGGTGAATGTTGGTGGACAGCCATTTTCAGGTCTCTCCAGAGATGCTCAGTTGGGTTGAGGTCAGGTCTCTGGCTGAGCCAGTCAAGAATGGTCACAGAGTTGTTCCGAAGCCACTCCTTTGTTATTTTAGCTGTGTGCTTAGGGTCATTGTCTTGTTGGAAGGTGAATCTTCGGCCCAGCCTGAGGTCCAGAGCACTCTGGAAGAGGTTTTCTTCCAGGATATCTCTGTACTTGGCCGCATTCATCTTTCCTTCAATTGCAACCAGTCGTCCTGTCCCTACAGCTGAAAAACACCCCCATAGCATGATGCTGCCACCACCATGTTTCATTGTTGGATTGTATTGGGCAGGTGATGAGCAGTGCCTGGTTTTTTCCACACATACCGCTTAGAATTAATGCCAAAAAGTTCAATCTTCGTCTCATCAGACCAGATAATCTTAGTTCTCATAGTCTGGGAGTCCTTCATGTGTTTTTTGGCAAACTCTTGCACTGAGGAGAGGCTTCCTTTGGGCTACTCTGCCATAAAGCCCCGACTGGTGGAGGACTGCAGTGATAGTTGACTTTGTGGAACTTTTTCCCATCTCCCTACTGCATCTCCGGAGCTCATCCACAGTGATCTTTGGGTTCTTCTTTACCTCTCTCACCAAGGCTCTTCTCCCATAATTGCTCAGTTTGGCTGGACGGCCAGGTCTAGGAAGAGTTCTGGTCGTCCCAAACTTCTTCCATTTAAGGATTATGGAGGCCACTGTGCTCTTAGGAACCTTGAGTGCTGCAGAAATTCTTTTGTAACCTTGGCCAGATCTGTGCCTTGCCACAATTCTGTCTCTGAGCTCCTTGGACAGTTCCTTTGACCTCATGATTCTCATTTGCTCTGACATGCACTGTGAGCTGTGAGGTCTTATATAGACAGGTGTGTGCCCTTCCTAATCAAGTCCAATCAGTTTAATTAAACACAGCTGGACTCCAATGAAGGAGTAGAACCATCTCAAGGAGGATCAGAAGGAAATGGACATCATGTGAGTTAAATCTGAGTGTCACAGCAAAGGGTCTGAATACTTATGACCATGTGATATTTCAGTTTTTCTTTTTTATAAATTTGCAAAAATATCTACATTTCTGTTTTTTTCTGTCAAGATGGGGTGCTGAGTGTACATTAATGAGAAATAAAATGAACTTTTTTGCTTTTAGCAAATGGCTGCAATGAAACAAAGAGTGAAAAATTTAAAGGGGTCTGAATACTTTCTGTACCCACTGTATGTTTTGTATATGCTTGATGTATATGTATAGTAGACACTATTGATTAATCTGCTAGATCTGTTGAGAATTATAATAGTTCACTGCAGTTAAGATGACTGTACATCCAGAGAGAGACAGGATTATGCCAGATGCCCCTTGGAGCTGAATATGTGAATTTATTTCAATGGGGAGAGTGAAATATAGTGTCCCCATACATTTCTGGAAGGGATTCATCTTCCCTGATAACAAAGGACCAGGCATGCTGAGGCTCACCATGTCTAATATTTAATTTCCCCAATATCTACCTTAAAGAGGACTTTTCATCACCTCCACTAACTCCAACACTTTTCAGCCTTCATTAGATGCTCCACTAATTCTGGTACAGTTGGAATGTTTTCTTTAGCCCCCATTGAGCAACCATTGCTGACAGCTTCAGTACAATTATGCTCTCTACTGTCAGGTGGGCAGTCCCTGTCTTTTTGCTCCAGCATAGGACTGTCCACCTGAAAGTAGAGAGCATAATTGTACTAAAACTAAATTAAATTATTTCTTGGGTACAGTGAGGGCTAAAGAAAAATCCCAAGTGTACCAGAATTAGTGGAGTGGTGCCTATTGAGGGATGCAATGAGCTGGAGTTGGTGAAAGGCCCCCTTTAAAGGACAGCTAGAAGGTCCCATAGACATTACATCATGAGTCACTCCTGTTAAAATCATAGTGGTTTAGCTATTTGATTTGTTGCAAACATTTGTAAACTAAAAGTCAATTCCATACATCTAAATGTTTTTTTTTCTACAGTGCATGTATTTCTGTAATGCCATTCAGAGGGATAGGGAAGTCACAGAAATTTATGTAGCATATCTGCCATGTGTCAATACACCCAAAATGTTTTTTCTGAGCTCTAGCTTTTTGGAATGATCTTTATGTTAATATTATGCAGGTAAAACCAGGATCCACATGTGTTGTGTTTGGATTAGGTGGAGTTGGACTTGCAGTTGTCATTGCCTGTAAGATAGCAGGAGCTTCACGTATCATTGGAATAGATGTCAAAAAAGATAAATTTGAAAAGGCTAAAGAGCTTGGTGCAACTGAATGCATTGCCCCACAAGACAGTGACAAACCCATTGTACAGCTGCTGCTTGAACAAACTGGTGGTGGGGTAGACTATGCATTTGAATGCATTGGAAATATTGAAACTATGGTAAGTACAAATGCTGCTGCAGTTGTATCTATAGGTTGAAGACATTTGTCATATACCTTTTTTCCTGGTTTGAGCAGCCTAATAATTAGTGAAGATATTGACTATTCACCTTCAATAGTGGTTGGTCAAGCATCCATGTATTCTGAATAAAAGAGATGTAGGCTGCTGTCAGACATCTCCTCTGATACAAAAAAATTGGGCATGTAAATCTCAACAATTTTGATCGTATTTTCCCCTGACAAAATCAGGACACCCTCATTTACATCAGAATGTTGGCTGGTTCTGCTAAAATGTTTATGTACCTGGTTATCCAGGCCTGGGAAGGTGAAAAAAAAAACAAAAACAAAAAAACACTTACTGCACCTGTCCCTGATGCTCTGGTGCCTCCCACTGTGATCCAGTCTGACTGCAACGCTGTTCTATTCTGGCGGAACTCCCCGCCGCACTTGACCGCTGAGGCCAATCAGTGGCATAAGGAAAGGTACATGGGACGTCACAGCCATCGAGGGCTTCCGGCAAAAGAAGACATCCAAGCAGCAGGATTGGAGAGGCACCAGAGCATCTGGGAAAAAGTGAGTATGTTTTGTTTTTTTTTTTCCATCTTCCCCGGCCTAATTTAAAAAATACTTTTTATCCTGGACAACCTCTTTAAGGATTTGTTCACACTAGCATAAAGGTTATGTTTACAATGGAGTCATAGCTACTGAACCAGATTAATTTTGAATGGATAATGAGGTTTATCAGGTTTCTATTGGGGTCCCAGTGTTTTTATGGTAAGGTCTTTATGATTATAATTTCAAATATACCTTTATTAAGTTTAAATTTCAGCACTATGCTTGTGCCCTACAGACTTCTGCCATAAGTTCAAGTAACTATGCGTATGGGACAACAGTATTTATTGGAGTTTCGGGTTTATCAAAAACTATTACGTTTGATCCAATGACTATGATTACTGGACGCACACTGAAAGGTTCAATATTTGGAGGTATAGTAATGTGTATTTGCAAAAATTTTCCCACACTGCTGTTCCAAAATATCTAAATGATACTAAGAAACTGTTTGGAAGTATTTTAAAGTCCTAGTCAGCAAACAAATATACAGGTATAAAAAAAATACCCTTTACAATTGTCATTTTCTATATATTTAGTCAAGGATGACTGGGCATATAAAGGACCAGAAAGGTTAAAAACTGCTAAAGAGCTGGATGCGCATGGAGTAGCACGCGCGCAGGTCCTTCTCCGCTCCTCCGCTCGCTACTGAGACTCGTGGACCCCTCAGCAGGCGCAGTATGGGCAAGCGCTTACCGAGGAAGGTGGCCCCGGGCACCCCAGCGCCCGTGGAGAGGTCTGGGGGGGGCCACCCTGGACGCCTTTCTGGCCCAGCGGCCTTCTCTACCGGGCCAGGCTGCTGCGGGGCGGCCATCTTGGATTTCCTCCGCTCTCCAGGCACAGGGGTTGCAGCGCAGCTTCTCTCCTCCCGCGCTCCCCCTGTCAGCCAGCGGAGCGCCGCTTCAACAGAGATCCCTGTCGGCGCCTGGGCAACCCAGAGTTTCCCCAGCACGAGTACTCCCACAGTCTCCTCACCCTGGGATGTCCCAGCAACTACATTCTGCTTCACCAGCACTCCTGGCAGAGCGGCATGAGAGGACCCCGGATGTTTCCAGCTTCTCAAGGAGCTCTGAGGTCAGTGGCTCTGCTCCCTCCTGCACCGCTGATGAGTTGCAGCCTGTGGCCACAGAGCTGGTCTCTGTGGCCCCCCGGCTACTATCTTCCCCCATCACCCCCCCCCTCCATGGCTCAGAGGGGGATGGCGCGGTGGAAGGCTCTGGCGTAGGGGCTTCTCTGCCCCGCACTCCCAAGGATTATGGCTCCCCCCCCTCCAGTCCTGTACCCCCAGAGCTGCATTCCAGGCCCATCTTCAGCACCATCATCCATGGCGGACCTTCTTCCTCAACTTACTACTAAACAAGACCTTAAAAGTATGGTTGCGGAAATCACAGCATCCTTCCGATCTGAAATTGCTACCCTCCGCACTGATTTACACTCCATTGCTAACCGAATGGACACGCTGGAGAATGATCATGACACTACCAGGGACTATGTTGCCTCACTGCATGATACTACCACTGAACAGGGTTCAGCTATACGGGACATGCAACGCCACTTGGAGGATCTTGACAACAGGGGCCGGCGCAACAATATACGCATCAAGGGACTCCCAGAGGCTGACCAATCTGAGGATCTGCCTGTTCTGCTGGAGGCTGTCTTCAACACTATACTGCAGGAGCCCCCGTCCCACAAAATTAAGTTTGATAGGGCACATCGAGCCCTTCGACCCAGAGGATCTTCCGCCACACCCTGTGATGTCATCTGCTGCCTCCACGACTTCACCCTTAAAGAGGCTATAATGAGCAAAGTGCGCAAACTCAAAGACTTCGAGTTTCAGGGAGCTCCACTACAATTCTATCAGGATCTGTCGCTAATCACCCTCCAGAAACGCCGCCATCTCCGACCCCTCCTCCAGATTCTTCAGGAGCACCAAATTCCTTACCGGTGGGGATTTCCGTTTGCTCTCATTGCTCGTAGGGATGGTCGCTCCGCTACGCTTCTCTCCTTTGCGGATTTGCCTCTCTTCTGTGACCTATTGGATGTTCCCCTGCCGGATTTAACAGACTGGGAGCTATTCTCTCCACCCCCTCCCCCCACAACCGGTTTGGCAACGATTGGAGCCCAGACGACGTCATGCATCCTCCGCGGTGGTGACCACTCGGAGGCCCCGGCTGGAGACTGATCCCTGAGGAGGCTGCCCCCCCTTGAGACGTTCTCCCTTTTCTCGGTGGTGCTTTGGAATCTGCATGCCTTAATGTTATGTTTGCTTCTCTTTTTTTCTTTTTTAGGTCTACGGGTCTCATCTATTATGCTTATTATTGGATTGTTTTAGCGGAGTGGGGCGGGGTGGGGTTCCGGTGACTCCCCTTCCTTCCTTCTTTTTACTGGTGGTTGGGGATCCACCGCCTCCCCCTCCGACCTCCTGTCCACGCTCTCCCCCCTAAGGGGATACTTGGACTGTGCGGCCATTGATCCTGATTGGACCTCTGGCTGCCCTCATTGGTCCCCAGGCGAGTGACTTAGCCTCGCCCACAAAGTATTGTTTAACTGTTTTTATTTTTACTTTGTCATTTATGATGTCTTTTGCCTCCCTCCCTCCCTCTCTTCCCCCCCCCCTCCCTGATCTAGAGACCCTGCCTCGACTTTGGGTTCCTGTTTGTGGATTGCCCTTTTGCCTCTCCGAGGGAAACTTGCCAGCGTCATGTGAGATGGGTGAGCTTATTGCAATCCGCCACTGTCCTCCAATCCTGGGTCCCAATGGTTAGGTGCGTGACAATTAATGTCAAGGGCCTGGGTTCCAACATTAAAAGGTGCCATGTCCTTAGAGAACTCCGCTCCTTACGAGCGGATGTGGCGTTTCTTCAGGAGACTCATTTTGACCGCGCTGGTACTTTTGCCTTCGCTAAGCATTATTTTCCCGTAGCTTTTTCGGCCTTCCACAATCGACGCAGAGCTGGGGTGGCTATCCTTCTTTCTCGATCCTGCCCAATTACAGTGACGACTTCCCACATAGACCCAGGTGGCCGGTTTGTTATCTTGGAGGGGCTCCTTTATGGTGCCCCGATTGTTTTATGCAATGTCTATGCCCCCAATTCAGCACAGATCCCGTTCTTGCGCCGAGTATTCTCCCGTCTGCGCGCTCTCCCACCATCAGCTTGGCTGGTGGGGGGAGACTTTAACATGGTCTTCTCTGAACGGGCGGATCGTCTGGTGTTACCCCAGGGCCCAACCCCCCATAGGTTGGCCCAACTTGCAAGGGAGTTCCGCAGGCTGATCCGCGCCCACTCTTTGTATGACCTTTGGCGAGTGGACAATCCTACGGCGCGCTCCTACACCTTCTTTTCTCACCCTCATAACACTCACACCCGCATTGACTACTTCTTTGGAAATGCTCCCGCTCTTCGTTTGCTTAGGGACACGAACATTGGCCCTCTCACCTGGTCTGATCATGCCCCAGTCGTGGTTACCTTATCTACGACTCCAGTGCCTACTCGCCAATGTCATTGGCGTCTTAACGAAACACTGCTCAATTCGCCGACCTCCCTCGAGACCCTGCGCACACACTTGATAGATTATTTTAGGGACAACTTAGGCTTGGTAGACTCTCTTGCCATTCTCTGGGAAGCCCATAAGGCGGTCATGAGAGGATGCTGTATCGCATTGGCTTCTAGGCTTAAAAGGGACAAACAGGTCCAGGAACAGCTCCTCCAAGCCCGTATTCGGTCCCTTACGACGACTTTGGCAGCGCATCCATCCCTGGGGGTTCTTCGCCGTTTGGTCCTGGCCCGGGCGGACCTCCGTGATTTGGAGACCCGCCATGTGGAACGACTACTCCTTTATACCCGTCAGAGGTTTTTTGAACGAGGTAATAAATCTCATACCCTCCTGGCAGGAACCCTCAGGGATCATCGGGCCTCTTCCACACCACACTCTGTCCGTGACCCCGCGGGTACTCTTCAACATCACCCTGATGCTGTGGCGCTGGCGTTCCACTCTTACTACTCTAAGCTGTATGACTTACCCCCCCCACGAGCACTACTCCCTGGGGATGACTCAACACTACTGGAAGACTATTTAAAGGATTGTTGTCTCCCACGCCTTCCTCCTGAGGCCTTAACCTCCCTGAACACCCCCATCACCAGGGAGGAACTAGAAGGGGTCCTGAGGGACCTCCCAAATGGGAAAGCCCCAGGCCCAGATGGGTTCACTTACAATTATTATAAGGTTTTCCAGGGTGAACTCTCTGCTCATCTATTGTCCCTCTTCAATTCCTTCCTTTCAGGTTCCCCTATACCCCCGACTATGCTCTCTTCACTACTCACATTGGTCCCTAAACCGGGTAAGGACTTGCAGGATTGTGCTAACTACCGACCGATTGCTTTGCTGAACACGGACCTGAAACTTTTCACCAAACTCTTAGCCAATAGACTGAATGCGTGGCTCCCTCTGCTTGTCCATAAGGACCAGGTGGGATTCATCCCCTGTCGTCAGGGTGGTGACAACACCAGGAGGACTGTGGATTTGGTGGAGGTGGCCAATCATTATTCTACCCCCGGCCCTTCTCTTGAGCCTGGACGCTGAAAAGGCTTTTGACCGCATAAATTGGTCGTTTATGTATACTACGCTTAAGGCGTTCGGGCTTACGGGACCGTTTCTCACAGCTATCCAGGCCCTTTACTCCTTACCCTCAGCAGCAATTAAGCTTCCCCATGCATCTTCGCCCTTCTTCCCTATTCGAAATGGCACTAGGCAGGGTTGCCCCCTGTCACCCATCATATTTGCCCTCTGCATTGAACCGCTAGCGGCCAAGATTAGGCGAGACCCTAATATCAAGGGCATCATGGTCCAAGATAAGGAATTTAAGATATCTCTCTTTGCGGACGATGTACTCCTCACTCTCACCTCCCCTCATACTACCCTTCCAAACTTGCTGCGCTCGCTAGAGACCTATGGTGATCTCTCAGGGTATAAGGTGAACCCCGCGAAGACTGAGGCACTCCCACTTAACATCCCACGGGACCTTCTCCTTCTCCTCCGCAGTAATTACGATTTCCAGTGGCGGGAGTCCTCTATCCGCTACCTGGGAGTCCATATATCCACCTCCTATGCGACCCTCTACTCGGCAAACTACCCGCGGTTGTTTTGTGAGCTAAGAGCCCTATTGGACAAATGGCAACCCTTGCCTATCTCCCTTTTGGGGAGAATTGCTGCGGTCAAGATGACTCTCCTCCCGAAGCTACTGTATTTTTTCGAGACGCTCCCAGTCGCGATACCTCGGGGAGACTTACGGAACCTACAGAAAGCTATCTTCCAGTTTATCTGGAAAGCAAAACGACACCGAATACCTAGATCTGTTATGCTGGCGGATAGGGGGTCTGGGGGTATGGCTGTCCCACATCTGTTACATTATTACTGGGCGGCCCACTTACGCTATATCCCATTCTGGGCGGCTATGCCAGCATACACCAGATGGGTGCAGATAGAGAAGCTATGGCTGGCACCCATGCATCCTAACGCGCTTCTGTGGGTCAGCTCCCCCCCCCACCCCCCCTGCCTTGTACCTGTTGGGCCCCATTCGGTTTACTAGATCTATCTGGTCTACCTGTTGTGCTAGATTCTCCCTGATGTCCCCGCGCTCATCTATGGTCTCCATACTATACAACCCCCTTCTCCCAGAGAGCCTGACTTCTGCCATGACTAAAGTGTGGTCTGAAGCTGGCCTTTACCGGATTGCTGACATGGTTGACCCTGGAACCTTGGAACTCAGGTCCTTTGCTTATCTTACAGATAATCAAAACCTGCCAAGTACTGAATGGTTCCATTACTTGCAGGTGGTTCACTTTGTCCGCTCCCTCCATGGGTCTCTTAAGGTGTCACTCCCCACCGCCTTTGAAAAGATTTGCCGTGCAGGCACGTCCACTAGGGGCTTTATATCCTCTATTTACCAACTTCTTAACTCACAAACTACAGGCTCTCCTGTTAATCATCGCTATATGCTTAAATGGGAGGAGGCGGTGGGTAAACCCATCTCCCAGGAACAGTGGCGGATTGTATGGTCTCGGGCCCAGAAATCATCTCAGTGCGTTACGTTTAGGGAAACGCAGTATAAGCTGTTGATGCATTGGTATCATACTCCGGCTCTCCTTCATACTTTAAACCCATTAGTTCCCCCATGGTGCTGGCGCTGTGGAGCTGCGGTGGGTACCCTGCACCATATCTTTTGGACGTGCCCTCTCATCCTCGGTTTCTGGAGGGAGGTCAGGACTCTGACGACTGCTCTCTTTTTGCAAGAGGTTCCTCTTGACCCTCTTCTTTATCTCCTGAACCTTCCCCCCAGACACCTGAGCAATAAGTCATCCAGGCTTTTCTTGCATCTTTGTACTGCAGCTAAAACTCTCATAGCTAGAAACTGGAAGAAGGTGAGTCCCCCATCTAGTCTTGAGCTTGTGGCTAGAATGAAGGATGTGAGGAGTCTTGAATACCTGACTGCTGGCCTACATAATTCACGGGAAGCCTTTGGGGCTATTTGGGCACCCTGGGACATGTATTGTACATCGCAGGGTCTCTGATCTCTAGTCCTCTCCTTCCCTCCCCCCCCTTCCCTTTGGTCCTACCCTTGTCTTCTTAACCCCTCCATTCCCCCCTCCCTTGTTCACTGCTTAATTTAAATGCATATTGCTTAAGGGGGAGGAGGCAGATAGCCTCTATTTACCTCAATGCTTCCTGTTTGTTTGATTATTATTGTTTTTTTGTTTTTTCTTTATTCCTTGTTAATGAAAATTTTTTCAATAAAATTACAGTTATATAAAAAAAAAAAAACTGCTAAAGAGCTAAATGTACAGTAATTAAAGAATAACAAAAGTGACTTGTCCATTTGGTCATATACTGTTCATTTTATAGCTGCCGTATACTGTACATTTATTATATATGGGTCATTATTAGGGATGTGCAAATCAGTTCGTAACCGGATTCAACCTGAATATACCAATATTCCAAAATATTAAAAATGGCAATTCGCTTTGGATAAACAAAGAGGGCCATTCTATGAGAAAACAGCCACCACCACGTGGTTGACCAGGAAATACAGAGCAGACAGGTTTGCAATGACTGTCTTTTAGTCACTATGATGTTCTAGAAACATCTGACAGCCTCACAGCCAATATGCTGATATTATACAGTACAGACCAAAAGTTTGGACACACCTTCTCATTCCAAGAGTTTTCTGTATTTTCATGACTATAAAAATTGTAGATTCACACTGAAGGCATCAAAACTATGAATTAACACATGTGGAATTATATACTTAACAAAAAAGTGTGAAACAACTGAAAATATGTCTTATATTCTAGGTTCTTCAAAGTAGCCACCTTTTGCTTTGATTACTGCTTTGCACACTCTTGGCATTCTCTTGATGAGCTTCAAGAGGTAGTCACCTGAAATGGTTTTCACTTCACAGGTGTGCCCTGTCAGGTTTAATAAGTTGGATTTCTTGCCTTATAAATGGGGTTGGGACCATCAGTTGTGTTGTTCAGAAGTCAGGTGGATACACAGCTGATAGTCCTACTGAATGGAGTGTTAGAATTTGTATTATGGCAAGAAAAAAGCAGCTAAGTAAAGAAAAACGAGTGGCCATCATTACTTTAAGAAATGAAGGTCAGTCAGTCCGAAAAATTGGGAAAACTTTGAAAGTGTCCCCAAGTGCAGTGGCCAAAACCATCAAGCGCTACAAAGAAACTGGTTCACATGAGGACCGACCCAGGAAAAGAAGACCAAGAGTCACCTCTGCTGCGGAAGATAAGTTCATCCGAGTCACCAGCCTCAGAAATCGCAGGTTATAAGCAGCTCAGATTAGAGACCAGGTCAATGCCACATAGAGTTCTAGCAGCAGACACATCTCTACAACAACTGTTAAGAGGAGACTGTGTGCAGCAGGCCTTCATGGTAAAATAGCTGCTAGGAAACCACTGCTAAGGACAGGCAACAAGCAGAAGAGACTTGTTTGGGCTAAAAAACACAAGGAATGGACATTAGACCTGTGGAAATCTGTGCTTTGGTCTGATGAGTCCAAATTTGAGATCTTTGGTTCCAACCACCGTGTCTTTGTGCGACGCAGAAAAGGTGAACGAATGGACTCTACATGCCTGTTCCAACCGTGAAGCATGGAGGAGGAGGTGTGATGGTGTGGGGGTGCTTTGCTGGTGACACTGTTGGGGATTTATTCAAAATTGAAGGAATACTGAACCAGCATGGTTACCACAGCATCTTGCAGCGGCATGCTATTCCATCCGGTTTGCGTTTAGTTGGACCATCATTTATTTTTCAACAGGACAATGACCCCAAACACACCTCCAGACTGTGTAAGGACTATTTGACCAAGAAGAAGAGTGATGGGGTGCTACGCCAGATGACCTGGCCTCCACAGTCACCAGACCTGAACCCAATTGAGATGGTTTGGGGTGAGCTGGACCGCAGAGTGAAGGCAAAAGGGTCAACAAGTGCTAAGCATCTCTGGGAACTCCTTCAAGACTGTTGGAAGACCATTTCAGGTGACTACCTCTTGAAGCTCATCAAGAGAATGCAAAGCAGTAATCAAAGCAAAAGGTGGCTACTTTGAAGAACCTAGAATATAAGACATATTTTCAGTTGTTTCACACTTTTTTGTTAAGTATATAATTCCACATGTGTTAATTCATAGTTTTGATGCCTTCAGTGTGAATCTACAATTTTTATAGTCATGAAAATACAGAAAACTCTTGGAATGAGAAGGTGTGTCCAAACTTTTGGTCTGTACTGTATGTAGTATAAAAACTTGGACACTTGTGATCAGCCTTTAGTTTCTGTAATGGTGGACATGCAAATAGATCTGTGATCCATCTCAGTGCATCATAGGCTATAGCACAGTTCAGAAAAATAGAAATTGCAGGAATAGTTAGAAAACTAGGAGAACTTAAAGAGCAATTAACCAGGCAGATTAGTGCTAGAATTCAATAGAGAAATTATAGGTTCATAGACAGTGACCAGGTGAATCTGTGCTGCTTTGCTGCTTACAAAGACAGTTAACCCTTTCATTGCCAATAATATAATTTTGGCTGACTGTTGTGCATTAGAGCATATTCATATGTATACACATTCTTTAAAGATATTTTTTTACTGACAAGACAATCTTGAAAAATGTTTTGTTAAGAATTTTTTTGGGCAAGAGTTAACATTTTTTAAGGGATTATCTGGTTTCTGACATTGATGGCCTATCCTCAGGATAGGCCATCAGTATTAGATGTGCGGGGTCTGAAACCTGGGAATCCCACAGATAACTGGTACCGAGGTACTGCTGCAGAGCCGCGCTGCTCACTCATAGACTGCAGCACTGTCCCATTGCAGTCTATGGGGCAGTGCTGCAATACCTACACTCGCCTCTACAATTTGTACAGTGAATGAGCAGTACTGGTGATTTGGTCCAGTTGTCGGACGCCCGCAGATCTAATATTGATAGCCTATACTTACAATAGGTCATCAGTCTCAGAAACCAGATAACCCCTTTAAATACATGCTGCTGTTTTAAGAGCAAAATGCTGATTTCACCAGCGCAAATCTTAAAAAAGAAATAATTTTGTTATAGACAAGTGGTTTCTTGTTGTTCGCCCAATATACAGTCTAGCCTGCGCTAATCTTAAAAGAACATTTTGTAATATTATGCTTTTTTTTTCACCCTGGTGACCATACACCGTGTGATGGAGCATTGCTGTTAATCTGAAAAAAATATTCATTGCTTAGGCATTTCTCTGTATGCGCAAGTACAATAGTGCAACCTCCGCTAATCAAAAAAAGAATCTCCCTTACCTTTATTTTCACTGACACAGATACCATTCTCTAGCAGTCATGTGGCATCTGCTGAGAGAGCTATTCCTTATAGCCCAAGACTTCCTCTTCTTCCTCCTCTTTTTGATGAGTTGGATGAGAACTGCCAGTGTTTTTTTTTTTTGTTTGTTTTTTTGTGATGTAGAGGTGGAAGACATGAGTGTTGGTGGAGGTAGTAGTGGCAGGGGGTGTGCTACTGGCGGTAGTGCTGGTAGGGGTACTAGGAGGAAATCTGTTAAGAATTGTAAGGGCGTACAGGAATCCCATTGCCATGATGAGTCACAAAAAAGTGAGGAAGATGATATGGAATCTGATAAAGATTCTATTACAGATAAGACCTAGCAACTGGTTCAGGCTGACACAGGAAGAGAGTGGTGGCAGCTGCAATAATTCTATCTGACGTGCATCCTCAACATCCAAAATACTTGATTGGGGTAGATCTAAGGCAAGCTCGGGTGGTGGTGGCACTGGCATGTTTCTGGTATTGGTAGCAGCAGCTGCATGCAGTCATCTCCTCTATGGGAATTTTTTTTTTGTACATTACCAAATGACAAATCAATGGAAAGGTGCAAGATTTGCAAAGAAATTAGCCATTGGCATAAAAGCACAAATGTAGAAACTAAGTCTCTCAGTATTCACATGAAATGGCATCACCTGCATATTTGGCAAAGTCTAATTAGCAGTGGCACCAAGTGAGTAACATCATTTCATTTGTAGGTAGGCCACATCCAATCCATACACATGATGGTCATTGTTCATCTTTATTATTATCATCTCCATCTGCTTCTCTTCCTCCTCCATGCAATCTGAAATCAGTCATCAAGCTGGTCTGCAAGTTTAACTCCCAACTGGCCAAGTTACTGGTGGTGCAGTCATTGCCATGCAATTTATTGGAATCCACTGCGGTTTCCCAACTGATGGCAGCACACAGTCTCCATGGAGAATACCTAACCACCATTATTTCTTTAGGAAAGTTGTCCTGCTTGATAGCTATGTGGGCATCTCCTTGTAAATGTCCATGTGGGGAAAGGTGCACACCATCCTAAATACATGGAGTGTCAATTGTGGGCAGGGGACAGTACATTAGCTGTCATGGCCTACTAGGTCAATGTTTTGAACAGTCTATAAACGCAGAAAGGCCCAGATTTTTCTGGAAATTTTGTCAATTGTCACTATACCAACACAATGTCGATGTGGCATTTGCTCACTTACAGGGATAACAGGCAGGATCATCCAGGTTCTTTTCTTCCTCCCAAGTATTATTCTCTGTGTCATAGAATCCTTTCCATTTCAAAAGATATTCTTGCTTTTTCAGCTGTCAGGTCATGGAACCTTTATCATCATCTTCTATTTACTGTACTGCTGCTGATACTGATTGTTACACCTAAACAACTACAACCACTGCCACCACTAAGGCAGACGTGTACTGTGGCCTGGTCCATCATATTATGCCCTGCTGTACACATATGTTGCCTTAGCTACCACCACTGTCACCACCCAGCCAGACATGTCCTGTGGCCTGGTCAACCATCCCATTCCACTATAGCACACTTTTTGTGCCACAGTGTTGGTATAAAAAAAAAAAACTGCTCCCATCACTGGATAATATTTGGTAGCTTTTTTAAATAAAAAAAACAATTCTTCATCACTTTTCAACTTGGTCCTCAGCCACAAATTTGTCTCCTAATAACAATTACAAGCCATCAAATTGGGTTAATTTTTCTACAAAAATACAAAAATATTGATTTTTGCAGTATATTCGCCACGTGTGTCTAAAAAAACCACAGGTAAGCTCCTTTACCCCAAGAAAGGGTACCGTATTTTTCAGACTATAAGACTCACCAGACCATAACACGCACGTATGTTTTAGAGGAGGAAAATAGGAAGAAAATTTCGAAGCAACAAATGTGGTAAAATATTTAATAACATATGAAAGTTGTAGTGGAATTTGCCTATGTTAATGTTAACCCCCTTCCCTTTGGTTGCATTTTTTGATTTTCGTTTTTGACTACCCACCTTCCAAACCCCATAATTTTTTTTTTATTTTTCTGTTCACAGAGCCATATGAGGGCTTAAATGTTTGCAGAACAAATTGTTCTTCATAATGGTATCATTTATTATTCTGTACAATGTACTGGGAAACTGGAAAACAATTCAGAATGAGGTGGAATTGGAGAAAAAGTGCATTTGTGCGACTTTCTTACAGGCTTCGTTTTTACAGCGTTCGCCAAAATGACATATCACCTGTATTCTATGTTTCGGTATGATTCTGGGGATACCAAATTTATATAGTTTTATTTACATTTAACCACTTAACAAAAATCCAAAACTCGCCATATTCTAACACCGGTAACTTTTTTAATATTTCTGTGTACGGGGATGCCTATGGAGTCTTTTTTTTTGCAGGGCCAGGTGTACTTTTTAGGTATGATGTACTTTTTTGGGGAATGTCTATTGCATTGATCACAGCAAAAAAAAAACAGTGACTTTAGATTTTTTTTTCCAGCTACGGCGTTATATTTTTATAAGTGTGTAGACTGGGCATTTTTGGACACAGGGATACCTAATGTGCATGTGTTTCACAGTAATTTTTCAGTTTTATATGTATTCTAGGATACAAAAAACTGCCACACCGCCAAGTAGGTGATTTTACCCCCAACACTCCGCACTAACTGACTGCTACCGCCACTGCCTCCGTGAACCCCTGCACCACTGCTATCCGGGCAGGTAGGCTGCTGCAAATCGGGTACTCTACCCCTGGCACGTTTGGCTCCCGACCTCCGTCTGCTGCACCCTGCTGATTCTGCCGCTGCCTCGTGCTCAAGTTTTTTATTTATTTTTTTATTTTATATTTTTTAAAACTTTTTTTATTTGTATTTTTTTTACTTTTTCTTTAGCGCCCCTAGAGAACTTTTTGCAAGTCCCATAGACTGCAATGCAGCTGAATTGCAGTCTATGGGAGATTCGCTATATACATTACTATTGAGGTTATAGACCAGCCCCAATAGTAATATTAATAGTAATATTCCTTCATTAGGTTCCTGGATGTCAAAGGAATAGGTCTGTTCTCACAACTTTGCTGCATGGGAGCCGGCCTGCAATGTGAACAGGGGCAATTTTAATACTTGGGGGGGGGGGCTTACAGGTAGTAATGCTGCAATCAGAGTGGACTCTGATCGTGGGCATTAGCTCTGGGTCTCTTCTGTACATTACAGAGCGGCCGCCATCATCTTTAAAGACCCAGGCATCCGCTGTAAGGAGTTCGCACCACCGGGACACCCTCTCCTCCCAGCCCAGGGCCCACAGCATTGCCCCACTCCTGCCTCCGCCGGCTTCCTGCAATGACGACCCTGCTCCACCAACCTTCCCTCCCCCACATTTGGACTACATTTGGACTATTGGACTTTTTTGGGGAAAAAAGTGCATCTTATAGTCTGAAAAATATGGTAAATTTTGGAGTTTTAAATGTTAAAATGCATAAAAGTGAGTGTCAGCGCAGTGTATGGTTAAAGTCAGAGTTTGTATCCACTGCTCACCATTCATTTTTCCATAAACATACATATCACTTTCACTTTAATATATCTTCAGCTGTGTTTGCCTAAGGCTAAAGCCCTGCGTTGCGAAAAAAAAAATGCTGCGGAAAAAAACGCAATGGAAACAGATCACGTTTTTTTTCCACAGCGTTTTTCATTGTGTTTTTTGTTACATATTTCTTTGCATCTTTTCTTCCCCTATTAAATTGATAGGAAAAACGCAAGCGTTTTTGAAAATGCAGATTTTCTACAGCATTTTTTTCCCCATAATGTGTGGATGGGATTAGCCATATTCTCATTCACTTAGCTGGTACTGTAAAACACAGCGTTTTTTTTCTGCGATTCCGCAACAGGAAAAACACTGTGTTTCCACTAGAAACTGGATAGACAGGTTCCTATAAGCCCTGTGAGTATTCTGCACTATTTTTAAGCCAATTTAAGGTGTGGTTTGTACCGAACTTGTTCGACCCGAAGCTAATCTTGGTACAGAATGACCCGAAACAAAACAAACCTTCAGAGCTTTGCCCATCTCTAGTCATCTCTATTATATATCAGTACTGCACAATGACTTCACATATATTCTGTAATTCCTCCACTAAAAAGTGTCATTCCTGTTCTAGGTGTGAAAGGTAAAGACTTTGTTCCAAAGTTGGTTTCCGATTACAATGCAAAAAAGTTTGATTTAGACAAACTAGTGTCACATAAGCTACCACTGGAGAAGATCAATGAAGGTTTTGGTCTCTTGCGAGCTGGAGAAAGGTATGTATAGTATCTGAAATGAGTCTTGTCCATTTTAATTTTAAGGGGTTTTCCAACTAAAGACATTTATCTCTTATTTACAGAATAATGGATAAATGTCTGATCGCTGGAGATCTCACCACTGGAATCCCCAGCAATCAGGAGGATAGAGGACCACAAGAACCCCAAAGTCCATGGAAGTGAATAAAGCACTGGTTTAGCATGCACACCAGTGATCTATTCACATAGGGCAGCAATTCTCAACTTGATGTATGTGTACCCCAAGGGGTACACTGTTCAGTCTCAGGAGGTATATGTCATGGCTGAGAATCACTGCTCACTGTTCTCCTGATCAGTCAGTTGACCCCTAGTGATCAGACGTGACAATTGTCAAAGCATGACTAATTTGTATG
Source organism: Leptodactylus fallax (assembly GCA_947044405.1). Classification (NCBI taxonomy): domain Eukaryota; kingdom Metazoa; phylum Chordata; class Amphibia; order Anura; family Leptodactylidae; genus Leptodactylus; species Leptodactylus fallax. Next base: position 8,615,448 of record CAMRHE010000045.1, read on the forward strand.
TTTGGTTAGATTACAGGAGTTGACCGGGATTACCAAAAAAGTATTTTTTGTTTGCAGAAACAGTGCCTCATCTATCCCTGGGCTGTCTATGGTATAGCAGTTTAGACTTGCATTCACTGGAATGGGGATGACACAGCACTGTTTCTGGAAAACAATGTTTTTTTTCTAATTTTGGACAACTCCTTATTTATGAATGCTGAGAGCAACAAATCTATCTCTTCATTCTGCTAGATGTTTTCTGAATGTCAAGTATAGTATAATTTCCCTTAATCTAAGACATTGCAATACAGACTGTCATAATCTATTCTGTTGTTATACAGTGGGTACGGAAAGTATTCAGACCCCTTAAAATTTTTCACTCTTTGCTTCATTGCAACCATTTGCTAAAAGCAAAAAAAGTTCATTTTATTTCTCATTAATGTACACTCAGCACCCCATCTTGACAGAAAAAAAACTGAAATGTAGATATTTTTGCAAATTTATTAAAAAAGAAAAACTGAAATATCACATGGTCATAAGTATTCAGACCTTTTTGCTGTGACACTCAGATTTAACTCACATGATGTCCATTTCCTTCTGATCCTCCTTGAGATGGTTCTACTCCTTCATTGGAGTCCAGCTGTGTTTAATTAAACTGATTGGACTTGATTAGGAAGGGCACACACCTGTCTATATAAGACCTCACAACTCACAGTGCATGTCGGAGCAAATGAGAATCATGAGGTCAAAGGAACTGTCCAAGGAGCTCAGAGACAGAATTGTGGCAAGGCACAGATCTGGCCAAGGTTACAAAAGAATTTCTGCAGCACTCAAGGTTCCTAAGAGCACGGTGGCCTCCATAATCCTTAAATGGAAGAAGATTGGGACGACCAGAACTCTTCCTAGACCTGGCCGTCCAGGCAAACTGAGCAATCGTGGGAGAAGAGCCTTGGTGAGAGAGGTAAAGAAGAACCCAAAGATCACTGTGGCTGAGCTCCAGAGATGCAGTAGGGAGATGGGAGAAAGTTCCACAAAGTCAACTATCACTGCAGCCCTCCACCAGTTGGGGCTTTATGGCAGAGTGGCCTGAAGGAAGCCTCTCCTCAGTGCAAGACATATGAAGGACTCCCAGACTATAAGAAATAAGATTCTCTGGTCTGATGAGACGAAGATTGAACTTTTTGGCGTTAATTCTAAGCGGTATGTGTGGAGAAAACCAAGCACTGCTCATCACCTGCCCAATACAATCCCAACAGTGAAACATGGTGTTGGCAGCATCATGCTATGTGGGTGTTTTTCAGCTGCAGGGACAGGACGACTGGTTGCAATTGAAGGAAAGATGAATACGGCCAAGTACAGAGATATCCTGGAAGAAAACCTCTTCCACAGTGCTCTGGACCTCAGACTGGGGCGAAGGTTCACCTTCCAACAAGACAATGACCCTAAGCACACAGCTAAAATAACAATAAGGAATGGCTTCGGAACAACTCTGTGACCATTCTTCACTGGCCCAACCAGAGCCCTGACCTCAACCCAACTGAGCATCTCTGGAGAGACCTGAAAATGGCTGTCCCCAACATTCACCATCCAACCTGACGGAACTGGAGAGGATCTGCAAGGAAGAATGTCAGAGGATCCCCAAATCCAGATGTGAAAACTTGTTGCATCATTCCCAAGAAGACTAATGGCTGGACTTGCTCAAAAGGGAGCTTCTACTCTATACTGAGCAAAGGGTCTGAATACTTATGACCATGTGATATTTCAGTTTTTCTTTTTTAATAAACTTGCAAAAATATCTACATTTCTGTTTTTTTCTGTCAAGATGGGGTGCTGAGTGTACATTAATGAGAAATAAAATGAACTTTTTTGCTTTTAGCAAATGGCTGCAATGAAACAAAGAGTGAAAAATTTAAAGGGGTCTGAATACTTTCCATACCCACTGTACTTTTACTGGTTGTTATTGGCAGCAATACATGAATTGGGTTTAATATTTACAATGCTTTCATTGTAAGGACCTCAGTTACCAAAAATACAGAGTGAAAATAACTGACTTGTAATTCTTTGGAATAATCTTTAAGGCTAGGTTCACATCCGCGTCTTCGTAGGATTCTGCAGAAAATTGGTGGAGAGAAAAGTTTTCTCTGCCGGTTTCAGTATAAAGACGGCAGAAACCTGACGGCACCCAGTGGACCCTATTATAGTTTATGGGGTCCGCAGGTAACTGCTTTTTTAGTGTACGGGCTCTCAGTTGTTTGGGTCCTCTGGCAGACCTGAACGACGGAGAGCCCGGTGCAAGTGTGAACGTAGCCTCACATGTCTTAGGCCAGTTTACAGTATATCTGAGCAACACCCGTGTTTGATGCAGTGCAGAAAATGTGTCCTCTATTCAAATTGTGCACCTTATTTGGGTTATTGGTTGAATGTGTACATACCAAAGCTCATTAGATGTAACATGTGGTGGGTAATCTATCACGTAGGACACTCAATCTGAGTGCAAGAACCCTCAGATGGGAGTATGATATGGGGACACTTGTGCACGAGCACTTGCTGACTTCTCTTTTTTTTTCTAGATTAATTGGGTTTGACATGGTGAAAGACTCCTTAGTTTGATCTATTTTATGTTTTTTTTATGATTATCTTCTCTTTCAGTCACACATCACTTCTACATACACATTATAATATATGTACAGATGTGTCCTTTCCTCTTGGCTGGACCATCTATTTAAAAAAACATAATTTTTATTTCACAGTGTTCTGATATGCTATATGTGTCTGCATGGCCACCCAGTTGTGTTCTGAATTGCAGCCTGTCAATTATTTTCCTGTCATGTCACAAATTGTATTGAATTGAAAGGTCTTATGACTTCTTTTGGACACCATGTAACAGATATTACCTTCTAAAACTGACCAAAAAATTTTGATGATTCCCTATGTAATTTATTGCTATCATCAGTGCGTGCGATTGGCATGATTTATAATACATGACGTATGTAAGCTGCAATAAGTGTGCATTTTAAGATGTTTTCTCTCTTTTTCTCCTTGCAGCATTAGGACAATACTGACACTTTGATTCTACAACTGATGATAACACATCTACGGTACCTTAGTACTAGACTTGTACTACTAGACTTAGTACTATAATTGAGGAGTTCATACATTTGTATTTAACATAATTCCAGAATTGAGCATCTGCAGCTGAAATACTGTAAATCATATGTGGATTTAGCTATGAATTGGTGGTTTGGTTGTTACATATAAAAGATGACATATAAATAAAAGTTGTTCCGCTTCATTGCTGTTTTTGTTTGTCTTTTTCTATATACTGTATTTTGTTATAGGTGCAGTACTGTATCATCGCTACAACTATATTTTCACTTGACCACTTAGTAGCAGAAATTATATAAGAAATCAATTGGTTTATCTGTATGGAAAGATGCATTCAGTAATGCAGGCCATGGTCCAAAGATGGGTTTTACACTTTTTTCTATCACTTCACCTAGCAGAATGTGGTGATTTTTAGGCCTCCCCATTATTCCAGCCAGAAAAAGAACTGTGCAGCAGAAAGAAACTTTCAACTCATGATAACGTCTGTTAAAACAGCCTATACAGACGAGCCTCTTCGAGAACTAGGGGACACGTCACCAATGAGGTGTGCCAAACAGTAAGATAAGCATTGTCCCCGCAATCACAAGAAGCGGCTACTCACACAGCTCAAATTCCTCTTCATTTCCGTTTCTCCAGCCTCCTGCAGCAGAAAGCCAAAGCAGAGCTTCGGCATCCCACCATGGCTTTCCATGTACACAATGAGTAACAATATTTCTGGTTCTATTATGACTTATAGTCTGCAGATTTTAGCAGTTTTTCCTCTCTGCATTCTGTAGCTGGAATTTTCAGTCCTCTGAACTGCTGCATGTCATACACTACACACTGTAAGTAGAGGAGGAATCTGCTCTATACCCATCTCTGTCACTCAAACAGCTCCAGGTCCGTGCAGTACATATGTAGAGATTACTGACCTATAATGATGTCAATAAAAGGCTTTGGCTTTCCACTCACTCCTCCCCTTCCACTCTCCATAGACTTCTATAGAGATGGGTAATCTAAGTCATGTACAGTCCATCTCAAGACAGACAGAGCAGTGATTGTCACAGTGAAAGATGAGAGCAGAAAGAGGCAATTGTCTCTGCTAATATATTTAACAACGTTCTTACAATTGCCTGTACTATTCATTTATGCAAGGTTTGTTGAAATGACAGTGCCTATATAAAATGATTGGCAGTCTTTACAGTAGACCATTTTGAATATTACTTAAGCTATTTGAAGGATCCACATGGGGCTCTGGCAAACCCCACATCCCCTTCATTGTTTATCAGGCACAGATCTGTACTTTTCCTAGGGGTGGGCCTTGTATTTAGGGTTACTACAGCTTTGCGCTTTCAAATGAATGGAACCCAGCTCCAATTCCAAAATTGGGATCTCTGTGAATTGTGCCTTAAGAAATCAAGTTTAGATATGGTTCAATAGATGTCTTGTTTTAAGAAGGTGGCCTCACCTTGTCTCTGCACATTCAGTAGTGACCAGATTATATTGAGGAATGATCTGAGTGCAGAGGTAGTTTCTCTAAGACTATAGCTGTTTATTTAGGGCATAAATATAATTCATTTAAACAAAGAAAGTTACTTACAGTAATTCTTAGTAATATTGAAACAGTGATCAATGATATTCTAGATGTGGTGTTCTTTTCAGGGCTGGCCTTAGAGGTGTGCAAGCTATGTGGCTGCATTTTCTTTGTAACCCAGTCAACTCATAGGTGGTGTAAACTTAGATATGACGGTCTAAGGTTGCATTCACATCTGCGCTGGAGTCTATGTTGAAGACTGTCACAGTTTCTGTTAAAAATTGACAGAGGAAAAGTCCTGCACGGAGGACTTTTTCCTTCACTGGTTTCAGTTTTAAAATGACGCACACCTAACAGACCCCATTATAGTCATGGGCTCCGCATGTTACTGCTATTTCAGTGGTCCGCCACTCCATTGTTCTGGTCATACGATGAACAAGAACAATGCAGAGCCAGCGCTAATGTGAACCTAGCGTAAAAATGTGCTAAGTTTATCATCCAGCATCAGTAACTATAATAAATCTGGTGTATTTTAAAACTACATAGTATACGTTACTAAAACTTAGACAGTATGTGTAAATCTGACTCAATCAGTTTCAGTTGGTGACAGATTTACTACCAACAAGTAATAATCCTTTGAGAATGAACATATCTTAAAAAAAAGCAGTTATGAGTTATACCATTAGAGTCCCAATACCAAAAAAGGGAAGAAAAGCCTCAACCGTTCAGTTTGGGAAAAGAGCAGTTTGCCATGTTTTGTTTCAAGCTTTTCCTTTTAGTTTTCCTTTAGGTTGCTCTGGCTTGAAGATGAGTATGTCAGTTCTCATAGTGATCGACAGCTTTCCCTGTATAAGCCTACATTCACACAACCAAGGTGCAAAACAGTCATCAAAGATATCCATTTTTCACAGCCGTTATGCACCTAAGGGGCTCTTGTTTTCACGGATCTCTCATACATTTGAGTGTTTGGAGGGATCCATTAAAATGGACAAAAATAGAGGTCATGTGAATACTCCAAATTCACATATAGTGAAATTAATGTGACCGAATGATATTAAAAAAAAAAAAACACCAACACATGGCCGATTTTCACTATTGTGTAAATATAGGGTTAGTTTGTATGCAGTAACTGCTGCGAATCACTCTATGTGCGTGGAGAAATCAGAACTCTCAGGTCTTCTATATACATCCTAATAGCATCTAAAATCAGTTTATGGCTAAAGCCCCACGTGGCGTAAACGCCGCGAATCACCCGCGGCGGAAGCTCCATGAAAAAAATCGCAGCGTTTTACAGTCAGAGCAAAGTGGATGGGATTCTAGTGAATCCCATGCCCATTTTGCGGAAAAAACCGCGCTGCGGACACGCGGCGATTTCCAAAACCGCCACAGTTTTGGAAATCGCAACATGTCAATTATACCTACGGAAATGCTGGCGGTTTCCCCATAGGTATAATTGAAACAGAAAGTCTGTAGAGGAAAAATCTGCAAACTTTCTGTCTAAAGCGCTGCGGGAAGAACTGCGATGCGATCCCACCGCGGTTTCTCCCGCAGCGCTTTTTTTTGCTGCGGGACGCCACGTGGGGCCTTAGCCTATTGCATGATTTGAGTATCTCAAGTTTTGCTTTCCTAAGACCCAAAGAAAGCACATGCTATCTACCTAAATAAGAATATGAAAATAAAAACTGTCAAAAAAATACATTTTAATCCCTTAAAGACCCGGCCATTTTTCATTTTTGCATTTTCGTTTTTCCCTCCCCACATTTCAAGAGCCATAACTTTTTCATTTCTCAGTTCACAGAGTCACATGATGGCTTATTGTTTGTGAAACAAATTGTACTTTGTAATGGCACCATTCAATATGCTGTGCAATGTACTGGGAAGCTGGAAAAAAATTCAGAATGAGGTGCAATTGGAGAAAAACTGCATTTGCACCAATTTCATATGGGTTTAATTTTTACAGCGTTCACTGTGTGGTAAAAATGACATGTTACCTGTATTCTGCAGGTCAATACGAGCACGGCGATACCAAATTTATATAGTATTTGTAATGTTTTGATACCTTTTAAAAAATTAAAATCTTTGAAAATAGAAAAAAAAATGTTGTTTCGCCATATTGTGACACCTGTAACTTTTTCATATTTACATGTATGGAGCTGGGTAAGGCGTCTTTTTATACGGTACAAATAGGTGAAGTTCATAGAGGAGATTGTAGTGTTATTAGATTTTTTGGATTGGAAAGAGTAGACCCACTGAAATATGGGGGAGATAGGAATAAAATTTTATTAAAGAAGGAAGCTAGGTGGATAATGTTGACTAATGCTATGGGACCTCTGGGTCTCAACGACCAAAATGATTTGAGTGTTTTCCTTTAAATTAAGATAAGAATTTTATGTTCTTTATTTCTTTGTAATTTTTTTTGATATTTGTGTATAGAAATGGTCGGATGAATGCACTGTCTCCTAGATGGATGTTTTTGGAGGGAGGAGACGGTGCTTTCATCCGACGAGACGCAATGTATGGTATGCGCATGCGCAGCTTTTTCCTAGAGACGTGATTTACATCATTACGTTCGTCTCGGAAGAGAGTAAAAGGAAGATGGCTGCGGCATGTGTTATACGACTGAGGGCTGGAGGAAGCGCGGCAGCACAAAACGGCCGTTGCCCAAACAGTTTGTGTCTATGGCATGCTGCTGTATATCGGTTATCCTGTGATGAGCTACTAATAAAGCAAGAGAAGGTTTTAGAGAATCGTGAGTGCCACTTCGCTTTGTTCTATTCTCTATACATTTTGATGGACTCTCCAGGTGAATTGGAAGCAGAGCACCACAAGCTCTATGAAGAGAAACAGACTTCCAGAATCTTCTAGCCAGAAGTTTAGTGCCAACCACTTTTTTCTGCTTATTTACTTGTTTGCTGTGAGCAATTGTTTTTTCACTGTTGTTTTCCATTCGGAGCACACTTATGAAAAGAAAGTTATTTAACTGTTAAAATGGCGGAAACTAAAATGGAGACAGGAGGAGAATCTGTTGACTCAGAAGTAGCTCTAAAAGCGAGAAGAATAAATGCAGATGCCTTTTTTGCACAATGTAACACACAAGATCATTTGCAGGTGTTGAGCATCAGAAGTTTGGAGTTTAAAGTAACGCAACTAGCTGAAAAAAGAAGTGAGATTGTTTTGGACGGTTAACTGTTTGCAATCCTATGATAATAGTGGGAGAGTCCCACGAGGCTTGAGAATCTTTAAAGAACCATCACAATTAGAGATGAGTGAATCGATTCTGCAGAAGTGGAATTCGATCCGAATTTCAGGAAATCTTCGATTCTCCACGATTCCGGATTTCCTGATGCTTCGTGGTAATGAATATTTAGTAAGGACCTTTGTGACATCAGACGGTCACAAGATACTCTAGTGATGTGATTGGGTAGGCGTGTCTTTGCTTGTTAGCAGATCCTTCCACATGAATAAAAATTGTCCGTGCTGGAGAGAGAGAGAGAGACATGACCGTGGCATCCAAGGGCGTCCGGCATTTTGCCACCCACTCCGGCTCTCTGCAGCCCGGAAATAGCTGTTTATTCGCAGCAAAGTAATTCGGATCGAAGCAAATTTTTTTTGGAACTTCGAATCGAACTTTTGAAAAAAATTCGCTTATCTCTAATCACAATATCAAGAAGATAACTCCTTTATGGAAGAGTGGAAACAATTGCATTTAGATCACTCTCAAAAAATTGTTAAATTAATATTGAGACGAAATCAAGAGGAGTATGAATATATTACAGCTGAACTCTGTAAAGCAAAAACGGAGTTAAGAACAAGATTGGCAGTTCTTCAATTTGCCATGTATTTGAAAAAATTAGAACAACGGTTAGTTCCTATTCAAGCTGAAATCAAGGAGCGAAAAAGAGATACGTTTCTTAGAGATAAACAAGATTTTGAAAAGAATCGTGTATTTGGTTGGGCTGATAAGAAATTAAGAAGAAAGAGAGTGCAGAAGCATAGATCCACAGATTATTGGACTACAGAATCTGAGTCCAGTTGTAAGGGAATTGCCAGTTGAGCAATTCTCCAGTGCTGCAGCAAAAACCTGAGAGGAAGGGAATACAGAGACAGTGAGCCCTAAAGTTGACCCAGACCCTGTCCCTACCTACTTGTCTCACTGTCCTAATGACAGGAACAACTTGGAGCCGGTCCCTACTCTGAATAAGTGACAACACAGAACGCAGACAGGACGCACAAACAACAAAGGGAGGTCAGCTAGCCAAGGGGTCGGCAACAATCGAGCAATGCAGTACAGAATCAAAATCCAAGAGAATAGTCAAAGTCAAAGCCAGTGGTCAGAAAATCAGAAGAGCAGGTAACAAGGAGCAAGGAGTATAGCCAGTAAGCGAAATGCAATAGCAGGCGCCAATGGGAAAGTGAGCAAACAATAAATAGGGAGAAAGAACCCTCCCCAGATCTGATAGGAGGACAGGCTGTCAATCACAAAGGCAAGATTAAAGTTAACTCTTAGTGGAGCAGGGGGAAAGCAAGGTGAAGGAGAAGGGCGTGGTGGAAAATCAATTAAGGAGGTGAGGGAATAGGACAGTGTTCAGACAATACAAGAAAAACCCAAGGAAAGAATTACAACCGGGCACGCCTCCTGCGCCGCAGCGTGTGCCAGGAGGACGGTGCCAAAGCACTTATTTTATGGACAATAGGGAAGACAATTGGCTTCATAAAAGTGCTCCAAGTGGAAATTTCAAGTGTGGCCATTGTAATTTCTGTTTTGCCAATCTACAGAATAAATATTGTGATACTAGAGGTATCCCAAGGCCAATTAATCAGTTTATAAACTGCAAAACGCAATTTGTAGTCTATGCTCTTATTTGTCCCTGTAAAAAATTTTATATAGGAAAAACTATTCGATGCCTATATGTTAGAATAAAAGAGCATTTTAGATCTATTTCTACTGGGATTGGTTGTCCGAGATTGATTGAACATATTCGTGAAGTTCATAGAGGAGATTGTAGTGTTATTAGATTTTTTGGATTGGAAAGAGTAGACCCACCGAAATATGGAGGAGATAGGAATAAAATTTTATTAAAGAAGGAAGCTAGGTGGATAATGTTGACTAATGCTATGGGACCTCTGGGTCTCAACGACCGAAATGATCTGAGTGTTTTCCTTTAAATTATTATTTGATTGTAATTTTTTTTTGATATTTGTGTATAGAAATAGTTGGATGAATGTCTCCTAGATGGATGTTTTTGGAGGGAGGAGACGATGCTTTCATCCAACGAGACGCAATGTATGGTATGCGCATGCGCAGCTTTATTCCTAGAGACGTGATTTATGTCATTACGTTCGTCTTGGAAGAGAGTAAAAGGAAGTTGGCTGCGGCATGTGTTATACGACTGAGGGCCAGAGGAAGCACGGCAGCGCAGAATGGCCGTTGCCCAAACAGTTTGTGTCTATGGCATGCTGCTGTATATCGTTTATCCTGTGATGAGCTACTAATAAAGCAAGAGAAGGTTTTAGAAAATTGTGAGTGCCGCTTTGCTTTGTTCTATTCTCTATACAAATATAAATACAATATGGGGAAAGACTTGTAAAGTCAAATATAGTACCAGTAACTAAACATAGGGCATGGAAATAACAATGCACTCATGCAAATATCACATATGGAATTTAAAAAATAATGCTCTCAAAGGTGTAAATATATAACAAGATGAAACATAAATTCTACCTGATAATTACCCTAACCAGAGAGAGATGGAATCAACAACTGACAAAACCCACAAACAATAGGGGCCCAACTAAATCTGTGATATGCAAATATAAAGGATTACTTATCCACACCATGCAGAACGCTCCAAAAATTTCCCTTTTTATGTGGAAAGGTGCCTGCCCATGCATTTTCAGACACACATGGTAGTTATATTGCATAAAGCAATTGTTTTATTTAACAATAAGTCAGTTTTAATGACTTGTTGTAAGTGCTACAAGCTTGCTATTATTTGGGAGAAAAATTGTTGTCAACTGTGTGCCCATTTGAAAAGTTATGAAGAAATGGCTTTTCAAAAAATAAAAAAGCCACCAAAAATTATCAATTTATGGTTGTAGAATGCCACACCAACATTGTTTTGGTATTGGAAGAAGCAATGGTGGGATTGTATGTTTTATTTTCTTGTTATTATGCAAACAAAGTGCCAGTGTTGAGTGGCACTGGCAACTATACAATTTTAAAGAAACTTTTTTGCTACACCATCAGGTTGCCTGCCACTTGAAAAGTGAAGTGATAAAAAACTGACTTAAAAAAAAAAAAAAAAAAAAAAAAAAAAAATCACCAAAAATGGTCCTTTTATGGCAGCAGATGCAATACCAATGCGTGACAATTACAGAATTTGATGAAAAATTTGTGACAAGCTATCAGCATGCATATCCTGCCATCTGAAAAAGCTAGAATATACTCTGAATTGGAAAAGACTCTATGCACGTGAAACAGCACTTGGGAGCCAGAAAAGAACCTGGATTATCTGGCCAGTTATGCCTGTATGGGAGCAAGGCCACATCAACATTGTGTTAGCAAAGAGACAATTTAAAGCAAAATTTGTGGCACACTATAAGAATGCCTGGCCTGCCAGCTGAAAAAGTTGAACTATCTTCCAAAAGTGATCATGAGGTAGAAGTTGTTTTGCATGTAATAATCATTCATCCTATACTGCTGCTCAAACTGACACTTCAGCATGTGCCGCATTTCCACTAAATGTGGGCTTCACCTTACAGCCATGAAACGAGGGAGGGGAGCAGGGGCATAAATACCAGGGTAACAGCGGTAGTGGCTGCCACAGGGCCCAGGACATTAGGGGGCCCAGAGCCCTGTGGCAGCCGCTACCGTGAACCCCACAAACACTGCTATCATTATACTCTCGTGTCTTTTCAGACTGTGGCTGCTGACGCTCAAAACAATGATCTAGTGGAACATGAAAGATATGTATTGTCCCTGCCCTTAACTGCTGCTCCACGTGATGAAGGCTGTGTGCACCTTTCCCCACATGGGCATTTAAAAGGAGAGTCCCACATGGCATTATCAGGTAGGGACAGTTTTCCTAAAGAAATAATGACGTCTAGGTAATCTCCATTGAGACTGTGCGCATGCCATCAATTGGCGAAATGAAGTGGATTCCATTAAGTGGCACAGCAGTGACTCTGCTGCCAGTAATTTGGCCAAGTGAAAGTTAAAATTGCAGACGCACATTCCTTTATGGATAATGACTGATGTTGGCATGGAGGAGAAGGAGGAGCAGGCAGAGAAAATAATGATAACGACGATGACCATGTGCTAGGTGTGGATGTGGCCTGCCATGGGGAGAACGAATGGAATGTCTTGCTCACTTGGTGCCACTGAAAATTCTATTTTGCCAAATGAGCTGGTGATGCCATTTCATGTGAGTACAGAGAGATCTAGATCCTTCCATGTGCCTGCACACCAATGGCTACTTTTCTTCTTGCATATCTTGCACCTTGTTATTGATTTTTCATTTGGTAATGTACCAATAAATTCCCCTACAGGAAATAACCGTACATAGCTGCGCTGTCAACACCAGCAGCAGTGGAAACATATCTGTCAGTGGCACTAACACTTGAGCTTGCCTTAGTACCCCAAGCGGGTTTTTTGGATGTTGGGGCTGCACATCTGAAGGAATTCTTACTATTACAGCTAACACCACTCTTTTCCTCTGAAGTCACCCTGTCCCGGTTGCCAGGTCTTACAATGTGCAATATAATCATCATTGGATTCAGTAATTTCATCATCTTCCCCACTTTTTTCTGGCTCAGCATGACAATTCCTGTATACACTCTCAATTTCTAACAGATTTCTCCCTACCAGTACAACCAGTAGCACACCCCCTGCTACTACTACCTCCACCGACACTCATGTCTTCTACCTCTACCTCCTTTACATCCAATAAACACAGGCTGTTCTCATCCAAGTCAACAATAAGAAGAAGAGGAGGTGTTTGGCTTGTAGGAATATCTCTCAGCAGATATGACTGACACACAGTGAACAAAAAGAAGACATTTTTGACAGTACAGAAAGACAGTATGGTTAATTATGTGTTACAACAGGGGAAGAGGAAGAACACATAGAACCCTGACTCAACATTTGTGTGTCACTGCTTTCAAAAATGTCTCTATTCTCAGGAAGTATGGAAACACTGTGGCTACTGGCGGGGCTGTCAAGACCAGAAGTATTGTTGCTGATGCCACTCACATTCATAAAGTTTCTTCCTCCCTATCCTTTTTCCTGTCCCCTGCCCTGTTCATTTTCCAGTCATATTACTGCACACTGCTTTTTTTTTTTTTTTTTTTTACAAAAAAGCAGAGATATTCTTCCTCATTTCTATCTATGATTTCTATCAATATCTGCCTGTAAATCTGACTAATCTTTGTTCTACTTTTAATATGATTCTGTAGCGGCTGCCAGAATATGTTGACTCCAAGAAATTTTTTTTCTTGCAAAGTTTTGAATTCTTTTAAGTGATTAAAATGTAAAAATACTATACAAATTTGATATCCCCGGAATTGAACTGACCCATTAAATGCAGGTGACATGTCATTTTGGCTGTACAGTGAACGCCATAAAAACAAAGTCCATAAGAAAGTCGCATAGACATAGTTTTTCTCCAATTCCACCCCATTCTGATTTTTTTTTCCTGCTTCCCAGTCCATCATGCAGAATATTAAATGGCACCATTACAAAGTACAATTTGTCCCACAAACATTAAGCCCTCATATGGTTCTGTGAACTGAAAAATAACAAAGTTATGGGGTTTAGAAGGCGGGAGTCAAAAACAAAATTCGAAAAATGTCTGTGGTGGGAAGGCACGTGTCTTCTGTATTTTCACTCTGCAATGCATGTTGCGGTGGCCATTTTAGTTTGTCAAAGACGAATCACCATTTATTCTTTTTCATTAAAAGCTGAACAATTTGGAATATTCGTGAAATAGCCCGGCTCAGAACTAATCAGTTTGCCCATCTCTAGTAATGGTCAAAAAAAGATAAATATAGTCTATAAGGAAATATGGAATACTGACCCTCCCCCAAACACCAGTAAGGGACAGAATAGCTGCATGTAAAGCTTTATCTATGAGTATGTTATATATATATATATATATATATATACATATATATATATATATATAGTTTATATCCTGCTTTATATTCCACAGTGCAACAGAGCTGTCATTTTTCAGTGTATTCATGACATAATGGTTTTAAATTCTAACTGGAGCCATAGAGAAACCCTATTAGTCCTGCTAGTCTCTACATAGAATGATTGATGGCTCCCTAAATATACCCACCTACCAGGGGCGTAAATACCAGGGTAGCAGAGGTACCGGCTGCCACAGGGCCCGGGACATTAAGGGGCGTGAACCACATAAACACTGCTATCATTATACTTCAGACCCTGAGTATAACGATCGGGAGCCATGGGGAGGTGAGGGAACGTAAAAAAACAATGTTGCTTACCTCTCCTGCGCTCTGCAGGCTTTGCGCCTGTTTGGTGACATCCCAGACGTCAGCCGACATCATAATGCGTCACGACGCCAGCCTGGCTCACGCAAGATCTGGTCCAACATTGAAGATGGCCAAAGTAGCAGGGAGTGCACCGGAGCCAGGAAGAGGTAAGTAACATTGTTTTTTATGTTTGCATACTCTCCTGGGTCTCTGATCATTATACTCTGGGGTTTGAAAAGACCCCAGAGTATAATAATCGTTCATGGGTGGTTTACTATGGGGCATAATACTGTGTGCAGGGGCCACTATGCTGCATAATACTGTGTGCAGGGGCCACTATGGGGCATAATACTGTGTGCAGGGGCACTATGGGGCATAATACTGTGTGCAGGGGCCACTATGCTGCATAATACTGTGTGCAGGGGCCACTATGGGGCATAATACCGTGTACAGGGGCCACTATAGGGCATAATGCTGTGTGCAGGGGCTACTATGGGGCATAATACTGTGTGCAGGGGCCACTATGGTGCATAATACTGTGTGCAGGGGCCACTATGGTGCATAATAGTGTGCGCACGAATGTGGTTTGTGTGGGGGGGGGGGGGGTTGGGGGTGGCAACAATCATGGTCACAGCTGTGTGACTGGACCTGGAGGAGTTAGGGGGCCTCAGGCAAGTTGGAGATGGCTGGGGCACTGCAGCACCATGATAGCCTTCAGGGAAAGCCTGGTTCCCAACCGCTATCTTTGTTATACATCTCAGGCAGCAGATATCTGCACTCATCTCTGCCTGTGGACAGCGCTGATGAAAAGGGGCCTGGCATTATGTGATGTACAGTATGTACATGCCGCCGGGCCCTTTTTAGAAGCCTGCTGAGAGGAAGTGAGTAAAGATAACTATCACTAATACTCAACTCTCCTGGGCTTCCAACATTTCCCAACATTCTCTTTGGGGCTCTTCCGGCATGTGACTAATGCCACATGTCCAGTGGTGTAGTTAGCAGGAGGGCAGAGGGGGCAGCTGCCCTGGGCCAACTGACTCTGTGGGGCCCACCCTGGGGCCGCCATTAATACATGCCGACACCGATCTAGTTAAAAAGCATCCTGCAACTAACTGTCTTGTAAACCACAGTTATTATGACACCTCATTATTATGATCATAATGGGGGGCCATTTATATAAGGGTTATTAGGGGACATTATGAATACAACCGGCATCAGCGCACGGAACCCCCTAAATCTTACACCTATCTTACCCACTCCTGCCCCTCCCCACACACTCCCCGATGCAGTATGGAATGCTCGCTCTGTATGCAACAAACTTGACTACTTCCACGACCTCTTCATTTCTCATAAATTATCCTTTCTTGGTATCACAGAAATGTGGATAACACCCTCAGACACCACCTCTCCTGCTGCCCTCTACTATGGAGGTCTGCAATTCTCGCACACTCCCTGCCCCAACAATAAACTTGGCGGAGGCATAGGCGTACTCCTGTCAGACAATTGCTCCTTTGCCCCAATCCAACCAATACCTGCTCTCACCCTCCCCTCCTTTGAAGTGCACTCTGTTCGCATTTACAGTGCCTTGCGAAAGTATTCGGCCCACTTGAACTTTTCAACCTTTTGCCACATTTCAGGCTTCAAACATAAGGATATAAAATTTTTATTTTTTTGGTGAAGAATCAACAACAAGTGGGACACAATCGTGAAGTGGAACGAAATTTATTGGATATTTTAAACTTTTGTAAAAAATAAAAAACTGAAAAGTGGGGCGTGCCAAATTATTCGGCCCCCTTAAGTTAATACTTTGTAGCACCACCTTTTGCTGCGATTACAGCTGCAAGTCACTTGGGGTATGTCTCTATCAGTTTTGCACATCGAGAGACTGAAATTCTTGCCCATTCTTCCTTGGAAAACAGCTCGAGCTCAGTGAGGTTGGATGGAGAGCGTTTGTGAACAGCAGTTTTCAGCTCTTTCCACAGATTCTCGATTGGATTCAGGTCTGGACTTTGACTTGGCCATTCTAACACCTGGATACGTTTATTTGTGAACCATTCCATTGTAGATTTTGCTTTAGGTTTGGGATCATTGTCTTGTTGGAAGATAAATCTCCGTCCCAGTCTCAGGTCTTTTGCAGACTCCAACAGGTTTTCTTCCAGAATGGTCCTGTATTTGGCTCCATCCATCTTCCCATCAATTTTAACCATCTTCCCTGTCCCTGCTGAAGAAAAGCAGGCCCAAACCATGATGCTGCCACCACCATGTTTGACAGTGGGGATGGTGTGTTCAGGGTGATGAGCTGTGTTGCTTTTACGTCAAACATATTGTTTTGCATTGTTTCGATTTTGGTTTCATCTGACCAGAGCACCTTCTTCCACATGTTTGCTGTGTCTCCCAGGTGGCTTGTGGCAAACTTTAAACGAGACTTTTTATGGATATCTTTGAGAAATGACTTTTTTCTTGCCACTCTTCCATAAAGGCCAGATTTGTGCAGTGTACGACTGATTGTTGTCCTATGGACAGACTCTCCCACCTCAGCTGTAGATCTCTGCAGTTCATCCAGAATGATCATGGGCCTCTTGGCTGCATCTCTGATCAGTCTTCTCCTTGTTTGAGATGAAAGTTTAGAGGGACGGCTGGGTCTTGGTAGATTTGCAGTGGTCTGATACTCCTTCCATTTCAATATGATCGCTTGCACAGTGCTCCTTGGGATGTTTAAAGTTTGGGAAATCTTTTTGTATCCAAATCCAGCTTTAAACTTCTCCACAACAGTATCACGGACCTGCCTGGTGTGTTCCTTGGTCTTCATGATGCTCTCTGCACTTTAAACAGAACCCTGAGACTATCACAGAGCAGGTGCATTTATACGGAGATTACACACAGGTGGATTATATTTATAATCATCAGTCATTTAGGACAACATTGGATCATTCAGAGATCCTCACTGAACTTCTGGAGTGAGTTTGCTGCACTGAAAGTAAGGGGCCGAATAATATTGCACGCCCCACTTTTCAGTTTTTTATTTTTTACAAAAGTTTAAAATAACCAAAAATTTCATTCCACTTCATGATTGTGTTCCACTTGTTGATTCTTCACCAAAAAAAATTTAAATTTTATATCTTTATGTTTGAAGCCTGAAATGTGGCAAAAAGTTGAAAAGTTCAAGGGGGCCGAATACTTTCGCAAGGCACTGTAGTGACTGTGTGATGTAATTACAGTCTTGTCACATAGATGTGTATAGGACGAGGCTGTAGTTACATTACATGGCAGCTATGAAATGAACGACACTGTGTAAACAGAGAAGGGGTCATGGCGCTTACACAGGTACCACGGTTCATTCAAACAGCTGATCCTGGGGGTCCCGAGTATTGGTACTCCACTAATTTTTTTACCTTTTAATTAGGAAACATCTGGGTCATTATTAATAAGGGGCACTATTTTAAAGGGGGTACACAGGGAAGTTATTAATTTAAAGATGCACTTGGGGGTATTATTCATTATGGGGGGTTATATTATATATTTTATAATTGG
This sequence comes from Leptodactylus fallax, assembly GCA_947044405.1. Taxonomy (NCBI): domain Eukaryota; kingdom Metazoa; phylum Chordata; class Amphibia; order Anura; family Leptodactylidae; genus Leptodactylus; species Leptodactylus fallax. Next base: position 8,633,074 of record CAMRHE010000045.1, read on the forward strand.
AGGTACAGTAGCAGCAGGATGGGTGTGCAGGTAAGGACAATGTGGGTCAGGTGCCTGTAAAAGTAAGGAGCCAAAGATGTCTGTGCTGCAAACTTTACAGAGATTGAAAGAAGTGGTCATGGCGGGGAATGTGAACGATTAGTCAGAGACATCACCTGTAAGTCACTAAATGTTACTGCCCTTTATTCACCTAAATAGAGCCGTTATCTACCACTATGTGGTCATCATATAGTGATAATATCGGTATGCATAAGTGGGGGCGGGACCCACTTGGACATGTTCGCCCCCCCCTGTGCTGAACCCCTAGCTATGCCTCTGCACGCGCCACAGGGGTCACATTTGAGGCCTGTGATTGGGCCTCAGTGTTACTGATGAGGACACTGCAAGGATGCCCAGGAGAGATAAGGTAAAATGAATATGAAGCGGCTCGAGGCTTCCAGAGCACAATATGCTGGGGGAAGGGGCTCTTGGGAGCATTTTATACTGTGTGAGGGCTCTGGGAGCATTATACTGCATGGGGCCATTGTGGAGCATGGACTGGGGGGACACTGTGGGAAACATATTATACTGTGTGGGGCCATTGTAGAGCATTATACTGGGAAGGAGCTACTGTGAGGATCAGATTATACCTTGTGCGGCTGCTGGGGTGCATTAAACTGAGGGAGAGCATATTATATTGTGTGGGGCCATTGTGGAGCATTATACTGGGGGCCTCTGGGGGGGCATATTATACTGTGTGGGGCCACTGAGAAGAATTATAGTGTGTAGGTGGGATTCTGGAGAGCATATTATACTGTGGGGTCCCCTTCACTATTTAAATCACACGCTATCTGATCTATAGCAGTCGTGTGATATTATTACAGGCTGTAATTACATTGCATAGTCACTATAAAACAGATACTGTGTGGTGTAAATAGTTAAACAGTCATGGCACACGCAAAAGAACCCGGTCCCTTCAAACAGCTGATCAGCAGATCAGACATTTCCCAGTTGTATCTCTTTCAAGTATCTGAAATACTGCTGCAGCACCCATAACTGTGCATCAAGATTACACTGTAGGGAGGGGGCCCCGGCCAATGTTTGCATTGGGGCCAACAAGACTTTAGTTACGCAACTGAGTCCAAGTGTGTTAAGAGTGATCTATGGCCTCTCCTGGTTTCTGAGTCCAGTTGCAGGTGCAACCACTGTGACACCTATTTTTACACCAGTTTCCATTTTGCTTTCTTTTGCAACATTTCACTAGCCAAAATGGAGCTATTTAACCACTTCTGTACCGGGCCAATTTCTGGTCCAGGACCAGACACATTTTCGGGTATATATGTGAGGTTTTGAGGGCTATAAGATTTTTATCATATGCGTTATTCAACTAATTTCTGCGTCTTTTTTCGGTGACACATAGGGCTTTTTTTTTTATGTTGTTTTTATTTTTGCACATGTTTTAATTTATTTTTATATCTGGTTTTCACTTTTCATTTTTTTTTATTTAATAACACAAAATGCTACTAAAAAACTTTATAAAATAGTTTTTCCTCTTCGTTACGGTAATTTTTATTTTTTATGATGTCATCGGGGTGGGGCTATAACCTGTAATAAGGGCATTTTATTGGCGTATTATTATTATTATTTTTTTTTATTTACATTTTTTTTTACTTTTCTATTATTTATTTTTTTTACATTGTGTCCCCATAAGGTCATAATAGACCTTTGGGGACATCTGATTACTTTTTTTTTTGTTGGAGAGGCTGATTTCCCCTGTAACTGGGGCTGGTACGTTTAGCCCCAGTTGCAGGAGGAATACAGCCTCCTGTGCATAACTATAGATGTTATAGAGCTGATCTGGGTCCTGTAGGACCCAGCAGCTCTTGTAGACGCTGCACCCGGCAGATCACATAACCGCCAAGTCAGAGGGCGGCCGCAAGATGGCGATCGGGTATACACAGCGATCGGGAAGGCAGGGAAGGTAATAAACCTTTCAGTTTCAGTAGCTGCACAATTTCATGCAGCTACTGAGTTCTGCTTGGACGTACCAGTGCGCCCCTGCAGAACTAGACAACCACCCTTTGTATATATATAGTCTATGGGCGGTACGTAAGTGGTTAAAGGAAGTCTATTACCGGGTGAAGCATATTAGACCAGTAGTGTTAGATACATCAGACTCACCTGATTGTAACGCTATTTTCTCCATGAAAATTCATGCCTCCATTGCTGAGATATTCAATTATTTTAGAATATGCAAATGAGCATTCTGGAGCACTGAGGGTGGCTCAGTTGCTCCAAACTGCTACACCCCACACTGCTCTAATACGTCCTCCTTTCTCCTTCCCTTCTTTGAGTGATATGGCAAGGTGAGATTTCGGCTTAGCAACCTGGTCCTATCACTGAAAGGAAGGGGGGAGGGAGGGAGTATTCGAGTCCTCAGTGCACCAGAAAATTAATTTGCATATTGTGAAATATCTCTGCAATGGAGGCATGAATTTTCATGGGGAAAAGCATTACATTCAGATGAGCCTGACCTATCTAACTGTGTTGCTGGTTTAATATGCTTCACCCTGGTGACAGACTCTCTAAGTCTGGAACGAACAACACAGAGATATAAGAAATCCTCCACAAAATTTGCTGTATTAGACTTGGGATGGAAGTATTTAGTAAACAAACATATCAGATCCTTTTTATAAATCCTATATTTCTGAAATAGCTCTTAAACCTTTCCCAACATCTGCTGTAATAGTATGGCGGATGTCGGGTAGTTACATATGGGTTGGCAATGGATTTTCTCCTATTCACTTCTATTATAGGCTGCTTTATGGAGCCTCCGATAGAACTGCCAACATTATGCAATGCATTGTATTAGTGATGAGACTCCCTGAGGTTCAAGACCCTTGTGGGTCAAAAAATTACAGTGTTAAAAAAAAAAAAAAAAAAAAAAAAATGCAAATCATCCCCCTTTCTCTAGAACTCATATAAAAGCACTTAGATAAAGTGAAATACATACACATTAGGTATCCCTGTGTCCGAAATTGCCCAATCTGCAAACTTATAACAAGAATTTTCCCAAGTGTGAAAAAAAAAACAAAGAAAAAAAAATAGACATTCCCTAAATTAGTATATATAAAAAGAACATCTGGCCCCGAAAAAAAAAAAAGACACCTTGTATACAGAAATATAAAAAAAAAAGTTAAAGGTGACAAAAATGGCTCCAAGAAATTTTTTTTGCAAAGTTTTGGATTTTTTTTTTAAGGGCTTACAATATAAGAAAAACTATATAAATTTGAAATCCCAATCGTACCGACCCATAGAATACAGGTGACATGTTATTTTGACTGCACAGTGAATACAGTAAAAACAAAACCTGTAAGAATTTTTTTTTTCCAGCTTCCCAGTACATTGTATGGAATATTAAATGGTACCACTATGAAGTACAATTTGTTCCGTAAACATTAAACCCTCATATGGCTCTGTAAACGGAAAAATAAAAAAGTTATGGCCTTTGGAAGGCGCGGAGTTAAAAATTAAAATTGAAAAATGCCTGCAGCGGGAAGGGGTTAATATATTCTATTTTCTATTTTTCCACCTATTGCTTGAGCTTGTCTTGACTTACTTGGTCCATTACAATAATGAAACCTGATGTCACATTACACAACTATATACTGTGCAGTGATGTAAGAAATGGCCTGAGCTCAGCATAAAATATTGACAGCAGCTGCTCGATTTACCCTCATGTGACTGAGGGAGGGTTTAGGAGGAGGAACTGTGCAGGAAAGACGCTGCTTGATTCTTCTGCTTCTAACAAGGAAAGCACATTGTCAGTATGGATACTGCGGGAAAAGTAAGAGCTGTGTTTATCTCACTATCATTAGATATTTGCAGATCACAATAAGTTACATTTCAATGTGAACAAAACCTCAGCGAAGAGCAATTGTAAAGATACACAATGTACTCCTTAAATGTTCACATCATGATGTCTGTGAAAGCTCAGGCTGCACTTGTTGTCAAACGTCATCTGGAAATAGGAGTGCAGGAAATGCCCTGTGTGTGCCGCTTTGTTTAAGAATTTTGTAACGTATATTACATAGACAAATCATTTTCAACAATACAACAGTAGACAAAAATGCAGGAAAAAGCTTAAATATTCAGATAACTAAGGCAGCACAGGCAACAAATTCAGTCCTAATTCTTTAACCTCTTAAAGAATGGGGTTAAGTTGCTGATTGCTTTGGGTATGACTGCTGGCACCCCCAAGATTACGGGAACTGGGGCCTTTGCACCCCAGTTTTGAATGAAGCAGCTGTGTATGACGTTCCATTTATTTGCTGTAGCATAGGTCATAGGACCAACGGATGTGATGTCACTTCCTGGGAAGAGGAAGTGGAGCTCTTTGTGAAATAAAGCAGCCATGTTTTTTAATCCTGGATTTCCCCTTATAGTAATGTGATAATTCTTAAGATGTCTATTTTATCTTTTTTATATAATAAAGCATTTTAATGGGGAGAGGAGTTTTATGCTTTTATATATTTAATTTTTTTTTAGTTCTACTAGGGGACTAAACAAACCAACTCAGAAGTATTGCAGTGTATTATGCATATCAGTATCAGCCAACAAACATCTTATTAGGTCCTGCCTCGTACCTGAGGATCACTATTAGGCCCTCCACTGCTATAGCAATTGCTGTTGACCACAGGCTCTAAAAGGTTAAATGGCTGGCATTGGAGTTATCAGTCTGTCAGTTACAGCCAGGCTCCCACGGAGATTGCATGGGCATAGCTCCTGTGCCCGTGATATCATAATGAAATAAATGTACGCCATCCTGATGAAAATATGCCCTGAGGATAACATACATGTATGGCATTTTGCACCAAGGGGTTAAATGTAAAAATATATTCTGGTTTCACATTTTAGTCTTTGTATGGTGAAAAGTTATACATTTTTACAATTATGTATTTTGCTTACTTGTATAGCGCCAATATATTCCTCAGTGCCTTACAGACATTCTCAGTCACCGTCCATACAGGGCTCATCATCTAAATTCCCGATCAGTATGTCTTTGGAGTGTGGGAGGAAACCCATACAAACTCTCTGCAGATGTTGTCCTTGATCAGATTCAAACCTAGCACTCCAGCGCTGCAAGGCAACAGTGCTCAACACTGAGCCAATATTCTATGTGTATCAAATCTTCCTGGTTTTCAAGATCTCTAATCACAGTCATATAACCGCATGGTAAAGAAAGTGAGGTGATGTCCCATTAACTATGAGTCCACTGTATTCTTGGGCTGTTTGGGCTAATAGAAATTTGGACCTATTCCCATATTACGCTGCCAGGGCAATATAACTAAGACTTCACTTCTAATGAAACGTAGCACTACTGATTCATGACACATGTGACTGTGCATCTAAAATCAGGGGTTTAAACCCTACAAGGTAGCCCTTGTATGGAGTCTTCCTGCTCTCCCTGTAGCTTCAAGAAGTTTTCCTTATGGGATAGATGGAAGATCTTCTTAAGTACAATGTTTTAATGTAACATCCTGCTATAAAGCCCCAATGGCTTTATAAAGCCTGAGTTTATGTAACAAGAAATATGGACGTTTATGGCACTTCCTTCTGTATTTATACATGGAGGTTGACTATGTCTATGTATACTGTAAATGCATTTAAATGCTTTAGCTCTGCAGAAAGCACTCCCCATATATGCCTTCATCTAATACGTAATTATTTCAGGTTATAAATTGCAGGGCAGCTGTTGCATGGAGTGTACATCAGTCACTCATCATTGAAGAAGTGGAGATACAACCACCCAAAGCCCATGAAGTTCGAATAAAGGTAGAATGAGTAGAGTTTGCTGCCTCAGTGTTTGCTAGAATGCTCTTATGTACTGTACAGTATTATTCCACATATAGTACTGGTATCTGTATCATTACTTAGCATGCAGGTAAACCCATTGTTCTCAGGGCATTTAAGATATAGCGCAACAGTGACTGGTGCGTTATATGACTGGTGTATTTTGTTGTACACAAGTCATATAACTGTCATATTGTACCTAAAGAAAAAATGCTATAAAAACTGTATGTATATGTAACATGGCCATACAATACTCACATATGCTAGTGGTGAGTAATGCTGGTCATACACATGAGATAGTACGTTGTCCAGCCAATAGTTATCTCACCAAATCCTCAATACACATGAATGTTTGGCTTGGCCAAGCAGTGCATTTGTACTAAATAGAAAGTAGAGGAAGCCTCTACCAGAGTTCTCTGACGGTGACGTATCTCCCCCCAAAAAAAGAGGATAGGGTAGTTTGTCATCTACAGTCAGGGAAGAATCAGTAGGCCACCAATACACATTAGATCTTTGATTGGTCCTGGCAAAATCTGTGTGTTCAACCAACAACATGGGCATACATAGTAATCATGGGGCCTCATAAAAAAAGTGACATTTGGGCACCACCGTTCCCAAAAGGAGTTCCACAGCTATCCATTTTTTATGGTCCAGAGATCCAACCCCTTTTCATTTTAGGTCTATAGAATGCATTGATTTTTTTTTTTGTCGCAGCATTCTATGAGTCATAACTATTTATTTCTCCATTGAAATGGAGGCATCTGAGGGTACAAATAATTTCTTCATTTTATTCATTTTCTTGAAAAGAGGTTATGAAAAAATAGTAAAACTTCTATTAATCCTTGGCTTTTTTTTATGGAAGCACACCATGTGCAGCAAACAACTACAAATACTACTGTGCAGTGGCCATTTTACTCCAAGCAAAGCCAACCAAATACCACCATGCAGACTTAGGAGGAAATGAAGTAAACATTTTAGTCTGTAGCATATAGTGGGGGTTAAGCAATGTGGTAGCTCAGGACACAATAGCAAGGACTGGCCAAGATGTAGTTTGCTGTGTATGTTGATCAAAAAGTGTTAGCATTGTCAGTGTAACATGCAAGAATGTATTTAAAATGTAAAAATATAAAAGTGAAATCTGTAATAGCTTGCACGCGAATGATACTATGTGATGCACAAAGTGTTATACAATGTATATTATTAAACATATAGAAATATTTAGAATCAGGCTGGATGTGGTGAGATTTTTTAGACACAGTTTGTTGCAACTCTGCTGCGAATTTGCAACAAAATCCAATTTGCACATTTTTCTGTAGATTTGCAATGGATTTCACTATCACACTACACACAATGTGTAGAGTAAAATATGTGGTCAAATTCTGCAACATATCCACCACAGAATGGGCAGGTTGCTGATTTACAAAATCCAGAGTATACTCATTTAGGAGCACATTTTTTTTCTGCTATGTGAGGATAGGGCTTTAAAAGCTTCATTGACCTGTATTGTACTGTGTTCTGTCACAGATTTTAAGTGCAGAATCCAGACCAAAAATATGCACATAAAATCTACAAAAATATCACTATTGAGCATTATATTATCTAAAGCTTATTATTTTTACTGTATTCAGATAATTAGTTCAGGAATATGTCGGACAGATGACCACGCATTGCATGGAGATATGAAAAATATACATTTTCCAGTTATACTTGGTCATGAAGGGGCAGGAGTGGTTGAGAGTGTTGGTGAACAAGTGACAGAACTAAAACCAGGTATGATTAAGATTTTAGATGCATGAACATGAACATATAAATATGTGAATTAGAATCCAAAGGATATGTTGACATGCAGAGGAATAGCTACATATAAGTTACACATTTTTCATGTAGCTTTGCACAGTATCTTGCATGTGAATGGGGCTTTGTAAGTCAGCTATAATTTGAAAGCTTTTGATTGCAAGATATAGATTCTTAAATTTGCAGTATGCCCTATTTGTGTACGTTTTTTTCTAGATTTAGAGTGCATATAATGCATTAAGGTTTATCCCACACTGCTTTTCCCCGAAAGTCCGCAGAGTTTTCCTCTGCTTCAATTATACCTATAGGGAAACCACTGGTATTTCTATAGGTATAATTGGCATGCTGTGATTTCTAAAAACACAATGGTTTCAGAAATCGCAGCATACTCTGCAGGTACTTTTCTGCAATGTGTGGATGGGATTCGCCCAAGCCTTAAGAAGGATATTCCACATTATTAAGCAAGCCACAGGTTTCAAGCAATATAGGAAAGAAAAAGGATCACCAGACATACAGGAAGACTAATTTTTAAACAGTCTTGTTTACTGAGAGTGCCGTGGAACCCTGGATGGTCCAGATGGATGGAGTAGTAGATGTCCCAACAAGGCTGCAATGTCAACAAGGCGAGCTGGTAGGCCCCTTTAGGGTCCCTGAATATGTGAAAATGACCTCTGCAAAGTATATAGAGTTTCTGACTGACCACTTACTTCCATGGTACAAAAAGAAGAACCCTACCTTCCGTAGCAAAATCATCTCACGCACCATCTCATGCAGCAAAGAATACCTCACGGTCATTGGCTACTATGGGCATAAAAGGAGAAAAACTCATGTTGTGGCCACCATTCTCTCCTGACCTCAACCCCATTGAGAACCTAAGCCAAAGAAATTCAAGCAGAAACTATGCAAAAACTCACAAGTTCAAAGGATGCAAGAATTGTGAAGGTGATATCAAAGAAGGGGTCCTATGTTAACATGTAACTTGGCCTGTTAAGATGTTTTTAATTTAAATAGCTTTTGATTTCAGTAAATGTGACCTCTAGAGATGAGCAAATTGAAGCGGACGAAGTGGAATTTGATCCGAATTACAGGAAATATTAGATTTGCATCGAATCTGGATTTCCTCACGCTTCGTGGTAACGAATCACATTTTTTCCTAAAATGGCTGCTGCACATGTTAGGACATGGGGCAAGGAACCCAGGGAACGCAGGATCACCCACAATGCCATGCGTGCAGCCAATCAGCAGCCAGCCAGCCCTGTGATGTCACAGCCCTATAAATACCCTCCACCATCTTGGATTCAGGCATTTTCCAGTGTACTTAGTGCAGGGAGAGACGTCAGCAGGCGCTAGGGAAAGTGGTATAAAAGACTTGAAAACGATATTTTGCTCAATCGAAATTCAGGGAAAGCGTGTTAGAAGTGTAGGGAAAGGATAGGGAGGAATTTATACAGAGTATTGAAGCAGAACAGGGTTCATTTGGGGTGTTTGCAGCCTGGGTAATAGGAACAATCCTACTACACATTGCTGCACTGACTGCCATTATATTGCTGCTCATTGCAGGTTTGCAATAGATCATACCTGTGTAATTCAAATTATTGGGGTCTTATTAGTCCTTGTTCGGTGCAGTTATATGTTGTAAAGCCTTTTCTTGGCGTTTATTAGTGGGGAAAAAATAAGCGGCTTATTCGCCATTGTGTGTTGAAGGGAGAAAATTACAGGCCTTTTTGCCGTGCATTAGTGGCAAAAGAAAAGGATTGTTATGTATTAATCTCTGCAGTTATCTGTTATAAAACCTTTTCTTGGCGTTTATTTGTGGCCGCAACTGGCCGAGTTTGCCCTGGAAAAGCTGTCCTGCCCAGCCAGTAGTGTGGCATCAGAGTGGGTGTTTAGTACAGCGGGGGCCATAGTTACCCCAAGGAGAACTCGCCTGTCCATCCAAAATGTGGAGAGACCGACCTTTGTCAAGATGAATCAGGCATGGATCAGCCAGGATTTCCACCCACCAATGCCCGATGCATCAGATTAAATCATCCATGCTGCCTCACCCAAACCTTGACAAAAGAGACCAGTTTCTTCTGGCTACCTGCCTCAGCTACTATTCTGATGCCACACATCTGATGCCAAGTGCTCCTTCTTACAGCCACCATCATCAGCGGGTACTGTTTGTGTTACTGCTAGGCACAGTGTTCTACACCACTATACAGGCTCTCTGCAGCCAGGAAATACATGTTTTTTAACACGATTCGCCAAATCAAATCATTTTGGAAAATTTGGCGAATCGGCCAAATCAAATTTTTGAAAAATTTGCTTATCTCTAGTGACCACTTAATGCTGCAAATACTAAAAATGATCATTTTCAGTTCTTTATAACCTATAAAATGTTTAGAAATGCTGTTGTGCATGATAATTTGGAACACTGATTTAGATTTTTTTAACTTGTGGGAAAAAAATATCATTGGGAGGTTTGTCCAATAAAATTTGATTTATACTCTCTCGGTTGAAGATGTAAACATTACAGTGACTGTCATTTGCATCGACCATTTAGGAAAATCAGAGAAAAATATAATTTCCATAATAGTTTGGAACTGGGTATACAGTGGGGAAAAAAGTATTTAGTTAGCCACCAATTGTGCAAGTTCTCCCACTTAAAAAGATGAGAGAGGCCTGTAATTGACATCAAAGGTAGACCTCAACTATGACAAAATGAGAAAACATATCTAGAAAATCACATTGTCTGATTTTTTTTTTAAAGAATTCATTTGCAAATTATGATGGAAAATAAGTATTTGGTCACCTACAAACAAGCAAGATTTCTGGCTCACAGACCTGTAACTTCTTCTTTAAGAGGCTCCTCTGTCCTCCACTCATTACCTGTAGTAATGGCACCTGTTTGACATTGTTATCAGTATAAAAGACACCTGTCAACAACCTCAAACAGTCACACTCCAAACTCCACTATGGTGAAGACCAAAGAGCTGTGGAAGGACACCAGAAACAAAATTGTAGACCTGCACCAGGCTGGGAAGACTGAATCTGCAATAGGCAAACAGCTTGGTGTGAAGAAATCAACTGTGGGAGAAATAATTAGAAAATGGAAGACATACAAGACCACTGATAATCTCCCTCCATCAGGGGCTCCACGCAAGATCTCACCCCATGGGGTCAAAATAGTCACAAGAACGGTGAGCAAAAATCCCAGAACCAAACGGGGGACCTAGTGAATGACCTGCAGAAAGCTGGGACTAATGTAACAAAGGCTACCGTCAGTAACACACTACGCCGCCAGGTACTCAGATCCTGCAGTGCCAGACGTGTCCCCCTGTACATATCCGGGCCTGTCTGAAGTTTGCTAGAGAGCATTTGGATGTTCCAGAAGAGTATTGGGAGAATGTCATATGGTCAGATGAAACCAAAGTAGAACGGTTTGGTAGAAACACAACTCGTCGTGTTTGTAGGAGAGTGAATGCTGAGTTGCACCCAAAGAACACAATACCTACTGCGAAGCATGGGGGTAGCAACATCATGCTTTGGGGCTGTTTCTCTGCAAAGGGACTAGGACGACTGATCCGTGTACTTGAAAGAATGAATGAAGCCATGTATCATGAGATTTTGAGTGCAAACCTCCTTCCATCAGCAAGGGCATTGAAGATGAAACGTGGCTGGGTCTTTCAGAATGACAATGAATCCCAAGCACACCGCCAGGGCAATGAAGGAGTGGCTTCGTAAGAAGCATTTCAATGTCCTGGAGTGGTCTAGCCAGTCTCCAGATATCAACCCCATAGAAAACCTTTGGAGGGAGTTGAAAGTCCGTGTTGCCCAGCAACAGCCCCAAAACATCACTGCTCTAGAGATCTGCATGGAGGAATGGGCCAGCATACCAGCAACAGTGTGGGCCAACCTTGTGAAGACTTACAGAAAACGTTTGACCTCTGTCATTGCCAACACAGGATATATAAATAAGTATTGAGATGAACTTTTGTTATTGACCAAATACTTATTTTCCACCATAATTTGCAAATAAATAATTTAAAAATCAGACAATGTGATTTTCTAGATATGTTTTCTCATTTTGTCTCTCATAGTTGAGGTCTACCTATGATGACAATTACAGGCCTCTCTCATCTTTTTAAGTGGGAGGACTTGCACAATTGGTGGCTGACTAAATACTTTTTTTCCCCACTGTATATATGCACCAAAATGGTGCTATAAAATTACAACTCGTCCTGCAAAAAAACAAGCTCTAGAACAGCTACAGTGTTGGAAAACTCTTAATAAGACTGATGAAATTATTATACTTATATAATTATACAATTTATACTATACTCTAAGTGCCATAAAAAAAACAAATAATAGCCCCAAAAATTGTAGATTTGCTGCTGTTTTCATAATCCCAGCCAATAAATACATTAAATACATTGAAAACATAATAAAAAAAACACCATACTGATATGAAAAAAAAGTCCTTTGGCAGTTGGGGATGAAAAACCTGAAAAGATTTTTGAAGACCAAGATAGGCCTTGATGCTTATTGTTTATTGACAAAAAGCAAAATTTTTTTTTAAAGGACCATCAATAGTCTATCACTACCACCCTGTCTCATAGAAATGACAAATAGGAGTTTGAGTCAAGTGGCCTCAAGCATGCGCTATGGGACTAACAGACAGCGTAGCACTGTAAATTATGAAGCAATTCAAACACTGTTTTAGATTTATGGTTGTTGATTATTACTTTTTCTTTTTTTTTCAAGGGGACAAAGTAATCCCACTATGCATTCCTCAGTGTGGCAAGTGCAGTTCTTGTCTTAGTCCAAACACTAACTGCTGTCTAAAAACACAGTGAGTATTTTTTTTTGTATATTTTGAGTGTGTTTAAGGCCGGGGCCCACATGGCGTAAACGCCTCGGCAAAAAGCGCAGCATTTTACAATTCCTGCAAAGTGGATGGGATTCTAGCGAATCCCATCCACACATTGCAGAAAAATACCCGCAGTGGAAATGCTGCTATTTCCAAAATCATTGCGTTTTTGGAAATCGCAGCATGTCAATTATACCTACAGAAATGCTGGCAGTTTCTGTATAGGCATAATTGAAGCAGAAAGTCCGCAGAGGAAAACTTTTCCGCCACATGGGGCCTGACAGAGTTTGTTTGTAGCTTTCTTCTGTTGTTTAATTTTTCAACAGAGGAAAAAATCCTTTGCACTGTCTTTATCTTCAATTTAAAACCTGGCGCAGACACATTTTTGACTATGTAGAATTTTCCTTCCCACAAATCAATTAGTGCTTTAACTGTTTGCTTGATATGCATTTTATTTCTCCCTCTTCCTCTTCGCTTTTTAATACAGCATGAATGAAGCCCAAAATGTGATGCCTGATAAAACCTCAAGGTTCTCATGCAAGGGAAAGGTTGTGTATCACTTTTTATGGACAAGTACTTTTTCAGAATATACTGTAGTGCCTACTGATGCTGTTGCAAAGATTGACGACAGAGCACCATTAGACAAAGCGTGTCTTTTTGGTTGTGGGTTTCCCACTGGATATGGGGCAGCTATCAATACAGCCAAGGTGAGTCATTATTTGCATTTTTTGCTAAATATATTGTATATAGAGATGGGCAAACCTTTCAGGATTTGTTTTGTTTTAGGTTCGGGCGGCTCAGGTCCTAGTTTAGCTTCAGGTCGAACATGTTGAACCACACCTTAAATTGGCTTAAACATAGTGTAGAATACTCTTAAGACTCCCAGGAAACTATCAAATTTCTAGCTCTCTAAGGCAAACACAGCCGAAGTTATATTACAGTGAAAGTGAAATAATTATACTCTGGGGTCTCTTCAGACCCCAGAGTATAATAGGTGGAGGCCCAGGGGATGTGAAAAAAAAAACAAAAAAACATTTATACTCACTTCCCCTTACCTCTTTTGGGTCTCCTCGCGGTGTCTGGTGCTTACCTGGTGACGGCGAGCACCTGGGGTCGCCGCTGAAGCGTGTGATTGGGCCTCAGTGGTGACATGAGCACGCCAAGCATCATGACATCATGATGCTCAATGTGCCCAGGTGACTACTGGTGGCCCAATCACAGGCCTCAGCAGTGACCCAGGCACATGACATCATCAGGTGAGGGAAGGTGAATATGAATGTGTTTTATTTTTTCATCTCCTCTGGCCCTATACCTATTATATTCTGGGCTCTCTATAGTGCGGTGGCCATTTTAGACCACCTGAGATGAATCTCCATTTGTTCAGTTTGGAAAAAAAGCGAACAATATGGAATATTTGGGTTGAACTTGGACCGGTATGAGTCGGATCACCCAAATCTAATTGGATATATTAAGACACAGCATTTGTACATGCATAAAGTTTATGTACAGAAATTTTTAGTGAGGGCACAAAAGCAGATAGGTCTGGGTAGATTAGGGGTCGCTGTTTAAATAGGTACTGTCGTAAAACTTTGTAATGTATCTTATCAGAGAGAAATGCCCTTCACTGCTTCCTTTCCCTTTGCTAAAATAACTTTCACTGTAAAAATCCTCACTATATATCTCTCATGACCGGCTGTAAGTAACTTGACTCAGATGATTCATGTCAATAGAAGTCTATGAAGAGGGAATGGAGAAAGAAGCGAGCAGGAAATACAAGTGGTAAGAGAAGAAAGATGCGGATTAGAAGCTTTCTATCACAACCAAAGCACTTTACTGACATCAGTACATATGAGTTCTTTTTCTATATATGCCCTGCATGGTCCCGGGACTGTTTGAGAGAGTGAGAGAAAGACAGAGATTTTCCTTTGCTTACTGAGAGAAGTGTATGGCAGTTAGTCTCCACCCACCATCTCAAAAAGAGCTACAATCTCCATATACATTATGCAGAGGGAGAAACAACTAAAAATCGCAACTTATAAGTCATATAATGAGCAGAATACAGCACACACAGCAACGTATCCTGAAGAGTCAAATGAAACAGATATGCTGTAAGGCAACATACATTCTGCATGACAAGAACATAACATGCATGCCTGAGACCAGATGTCCATACTAAATACATTCTTGTCATGGAGAATATTTTTATGTCTCTGGATCTCGAAAATAAAAGGACTATTTGCTAGACAAGTGGGCTTTTTTGCTTTTTTTTATTAGTTTTTTTTTGGATTTTTAATTTTTATTGATTTTCTTGAAATGTTTTTTTTACAGAGCTATCACTAGGACATGATTGGTTCAGGGCCCAATAATAGCATTCAGGCAGAGACTGTCAGTAGTGCACAGCCTTATACTTGTAGAACGCTGCTTTCAACTATGACTTTAACTTTCTCTGGTCCCAATGCTGATACAGTCAGATCCCAATCACAGCAATGGGACTCGAGGCTGTTAACTACAGCCATAGCTTATCACTTCTCAGCTACAGGAAAGCAGCTATTGCGGCATGACAGCAGTTCACTGCTAACAGTAGTTAACAGCCTCTGTTTACAGCGCCATTACCAGGATGTGAACCTATTAGGGCACCAAACCAAATGTTAGATACAGCTATATGACTTTCCTTGCTGCAGACGCCCTGCACTTCCTAGAGGAAGTGGGACCATAAAAAAACAGCAGCTATGTTGAGTGATTAGGATTGTGCTAAAAGGGTCTAAAGGGATTTGCAAAAATTCAGTCAAAAGCAGAAAATTAGATGAAATAAAAAAATACTATATTCACCTCTTCAATCCTTTAGAATTCTTGATGATTCTTATTTTCATACTATATCTGAAACTTTGGAATACAATCATTTTGAAATACATTTCATGTCTGAACCATCAAAATATGCTCAAGTCATATAAAACCCAGTGAGAGGAGGAATTTACTAAGCAATATTTTTGCCCTGCTGTGATTTCTGCTGTAAATTGTGCTGAAAAATGTTATGTGTTTTAGGCATTCTTTATGCTCATCTTAATTTTAAAAATGGGGGGTGTTAACAGTCATGCAGATGTACACAAGCCGTGAGTTGGCAAAAGAGAATCCAATAAACATTGTTTTGTGTTCTTATAGGTAGAACCTGGTTCAACTTGTGCCGTATTTGGTTTAGGAGCCATTGGGCTGTCAACCATTATAGGCTGTAAATTATCTGGAGCTTCAAGAATAATAGCCATAGATATAAACAGCAACAAGTTTGAAAAGGCAATAGTGTTTGGCGCTACTGAATGCATCAATCCTAAAGATTACAGCAAGCCTATAGAAGAGGTGATAATTGAAATGACTGGGGACGGAGTACATTATTCTTTCGAGTGTATTGGAAGTACAGATACCATGGTTTGTATACTTCAATATCATTATGCTTATTTGTTAAATGATCATTGTGGTATTACAAATAAGCATATTTCAGAAAGGTATGACACATTTACCTAGTTTATCAGTAGTTTTGTTTTATTTTGAGCCATTCATTCAATTTTAAAGCATAAGTGTAGCAGCAAAGGGTCATTCTTAAAGCAAATATGTAAGGCAATGGGGACAGTTATTAAAACAAGTGAAAGACCTCATTCAGAGATTTCAGATATGATCCTGCCAGTTGCTGATTTCAGTTCCCCTTTTTCTTGTAATTGAGGTTTGTGGGGAGAAAATGTACCTACAAAATGCCAAACTTGTATGTGAATCCTTTCTTTGGAAAAGTGGAAGTATTGTATAACAGTCAATGATATTCCAGATCTCATTTTTAGAGGCCCTTTAGAAAACGATTTCTCTGTTTGCTAGGTGTAACTATTCCATTTTCTGCACTAACTTTCATAAATCTACCCCTTCCCCCCATATCTTTTGTTCATTTGCTCCAGCAGCTCCCACACTGCACTGAAAACAAGATAATGTACTAATCTTTACATGCTTACAGCTGGGCCTACAAATTCTCACTGAAATGCAGATGGCAAAAGAGCTTGAGGAGCAGCAGCCGTATTTGTCAGCATTTCTGTACTATAGGATATGGACAAAATCAGGGGTTTTCAAGTGTCTTTGTACCGATGTAAAACCCCCTTTTGCTGTCTCAAGGCTCGGTGAGTCAAAAGCAAACGGAGGATCTGTTACATCCAGCAGAGGGCGCATGAGCTCCCAGCTCCTTTCCCATAATGCCTTGTGATTTGTACCCATGTAAAGTTTCAACCACAGTGTGCTACTGCAATGGAATGGAGTCTCACTATAAATAATGGTTCTGAAATTTTTCCTAAGGTTGCAAATCACTCCATAGATTCATACAACATACTGTACTTTAAAGGAAGTCTATCATTAGAAAAACACATTTTTAACTAATGGCATGTTGGAATAGTCTTTAAAAAGGTTATTCTACTCCTACCTTTCATTCTAAGCTTCTCCCCGCCGTTTCTTATAAAATCGGTTTCTTCTGTTATGCAAATTACAATCATGGAGCATCGGGGACGTTCCCCCTGTGCTCCGAGCACCCTCCGCGTCATAACTCTCCACCGCACCTTAGCTGCTTACGTTCACTCCCCTCCTCCTCTTCGCCGAAACTTCTGCCTTTCGCAGGCATCGGACTGCGCATGTCCGGGCAGCCATTTTCCGGTGGTCTGCTACACAAGCGTACTGCGCTGCAGTACACACGTGTAGCAGACCACCAGAAAATGGCTGCCCGGGCATGCTTATGTGCTGCACTGCAGTAGGAAAAGGGCAGAAAATGAAGGGTTAATCAATCATTTTGAAACCCATAAAACACAAAATACATCACAATTTAGTCCATGAGGCACATTGTAACTTTTAGCCACAGTCCAAACTTAAAGGCATTAGCCACTTTCAGACCAATATTGAGAGACAAATGTTATTGTTTGTATAAGAAAAAGACATACAATTTTCCAATATACTTTCTCTATCAATTCCTCACGGGTTTTCTAGATCTCTGCTTGCTGTCATTCATTCTGTTACTTCTAGTGGATAAAATTCTGACCATGGTCATGTGATGGACACACAGGTGCACAGCTCAACGATATCTGATTGCTGTGCTGTGGCTATAACGAGCTGTGCACCTGTGTCCAACATATGACCATGGTCAGAATTTTATCCATTAGAAGTAAGCAGAAAGAATGACAGCAAGCAGAGATCTAGAAAACTGTGAGGAATTGATACAGAAATTATATTGGAAAACTGTACAACTTTTTATTATGCAAACAATAACATTTGTCTCTCAATATTGGTTTCAAAATGGTCAACTCCTTTAACCACTTCCATACCAAATGCTTTACCCCCTCCCCTTCCAGACCAGGCACATTTTCAAGTTTTAGCCATGTTCCAGTTTAACTGAAAATTGCTTTTCTATTACTGTGTCAGCCTACATGTATTTGGTCTCCTTTTTCTCGGAACATTATGGGCTTTCACATTTTATAATAAAATAAGCAATATATTTTACTTTTTACAAAAATATAGAGGGAAAGGGGAAAAAAAAGTTAAAAAAAATGCTTTTTCCTACATTTATACACATGATAACCTCAAAAAAATAAATTAGAATAAATATATATATATATATATATATATATATGTATTCTAAAATATATTTTCTTATTTCTTCTGTTTGTATAGATAGCACATTTGAGTATTTCCTCCATTATGTGGGCCTACAGCAGAGCCTGCAATGAATGGTGCACAAACTGGCTTCTGGAGGCCAATTATTCCATAGCTGGTTTGCTGACACCATACTATCATTACAGCTGCTGTGAAGGCCCAAAACATTATGAACACCCCCAAAATGACTCCATTCAATAAATTAGACCCCCCAAGGTATTCAATAAAGGACATATAAAAGATATTGGGCCTCTGGTTTTTTTTTTTTCCAGACTTTTCAATGAATTTGGTGGAAAAAAAATGAAAATGACATTTTTTCCCAAATATGTGAATTCAGGTGACTATTTTTAAACTCTGGTGAGTGCTACTTGAGAAACACACCTGATAATAATATATTTAGCAACTTATGCCGTTTTCATAGATACCAAATGTAGGTGCATTCCTAACTTGCTGGGCCTACAGCAGAGCCTGCAATGAATGGTGCGCAAACTGGCTTCCGCAGGCCACATTCTCCATAGCTGGTTTGCTAACACCATACTATCATTACAGGTTTTGTGAAATGACAAAATGACTATGTGGAACAAATTACAGTAGACCCCGGCCTCTTCTATTTACATTTATAATTATTCTTCTCATTAGGCAAAATGTTAAAAACTGTCTGAACTTGCAGATAAGGTATCACTGCCTTCAACAGGTACATATTCAGAGCCTGAACTTTCCACACTACTCTCCTCATCAGAGGAACAAAGTATATGTTTTTTCTGTATTACATTACCACCAAACTAGTTTTGGATGGTCACTGGGTAAGAGCAGCAGCAAGCCTTATCTGAACAGTTTACTAACCCACCATTACTCTGTTGGGGGTGCCAGGATCTACTTTTTTTTCTCTATTACATACTACATAGTAGTACAGTCATGGCCAAAAGTTTTGAGAATGACACAAATATTATATTTTCACATGATCTGCTGCCCTCTGGTTTTTATGTGTGTTTGTCAGATGTTTTTATCACATACAGAAATAGAATTGCATTCATATTATGAGTAACAGAAGCTTATATTGACAGTTAGAATGAGTTAATGCAGCAAGTCAATATTTGCAGTGTTGACCCTTCTTTTTCAGGACCTCTGCAATTCTCCCTGGCATGCTCTCAATCAACTTCTGGACCAAATCCTGACTGATAGCAGTCCATTCTTGCAGAATCAATGCTTTCATTTTGTCTGAATTTGTTGGTTTTTGTTTGTCCACCCGTCTCTTGATGATTGACCACAAGTTCTCAATGGGATTAAGATCTGGGGAGTTTCCAGGCCATGGACCCAAAATCTCTATGTTTTGTTCCCTGAGCCATTTAGTTATCACCTTTGCTTTATGGCAAGGTGCTCCATCATGCTGGAAAAGGCATTGTTGAGCGCCAAACTGCTCTTGGACGGTTGGGAGAAGTTGCTCTTGGAGGACATTCTGGTACCATTCTTTATTCATGGCTGTGTTTTTAGGCAAGACTGTGAGAGAGCCGATTCCCTTGGCTGAGAAGCAACCCCACACATGAATGGTTTCAGGATGCTTTACAGTTGGCATGAGACAAGACTGGTGGTAGCGCTCACCTCTTCTTCTCCGAATAAGCTGTTTTCCAGATGTTCCAAACAATCGAAAAGGGGATTCTTCAGAGAAAATGACTTTACCCCAGTCCTCAGCAGTCCACTCCCTGTACCTTTTGCAGAATATCAGTCTGTCCCTGATGTTTTTTCTGGAGAGAAGTGGCTTCTTTGCTGCCCTCCTTGAGACCAGGCCTTGCTCCAAGAGTCTCCGCCTCACAGTGCGTGCAGATGCACTCACACCTGCCTGCTGCCATTCCTCAGCAAGCTCTGCACTGCTGGTAGCCCGATCCCGCAGCTGAAACACTTTTAAGAGACGGTCCTGCCGCTTGCTGGTCTTTCTTGGGCGCCCTGGAGCCTTTTTGGCACCAATGGAACCTCTCTCCTTGAAGTTCTTGATGATGCGATAGATTGTTGACTGAGGTGCAATCTTTCTAGCTGCAATACTCTTCCCAGTTAGGCCATTTTTGTGCAGTGCAATGATGACTGCACGTGTTTCTTTAGAGATAACCATGGTTAACAGAAGAGAAACAATGATGGCAAGCACCAGCCTCCTTTTAAAGTGTCCAGTGGTGTCATTCTTACTTAATCATGACAGATTGATCTCCAGCCCTGTCCTCATCAACACCCACACCTGTGTTAATGGAGCAATCACTGAAACGATGTTAGGTGGTCCTTTTAAGGCAGGGCTGCAATGATGTTGAAATGTGTTTTGGGGGATAAAGTTCATTTTCTAGGCAAATATTGACTTTGCAAGTAATTGCTGTTAAGCTGATCACTCTTTATAACATTCTGGAGTATATGCAAATTGCCATTAGAAAAACTGAAGCAGTAGACTTTGTAAAAATTAATATTTGTATCATTCTCAAAACTTTTGGCCATGACTGTACATTACCATCAAGTCCTCAGTCATCACTTACATCAGTGACTGCATTAACATATAGGGAGCAATAAACTATGAGAAGAGAACAACAACATGACTGCAGTAATAATCACTGTACCTGCAATAATAAGGGACATGCCTCAGACATGGAGATTAGGACCTCCCTCCTTCTTATCTGAGGTGCACTACAATAAGTGTCCTCCCAGAAACACTCCCCTGAGATAGATGGTCCCACTCTAGTGTCATATTACAGGGCCTGTATACTGCTATTCTGACACTTTTCAACATTAAACTTTATGGGGTGGATCATTCTCTGTACATATCTCACATATATCATAAGCCTCCTCAGCATTATATCCTCTCTGTGACGTTTTCTGATGCTGACAACCTGACAAATAAATATAATATCCTATAAATTAATAATAACCACTACAAAGTCTATAAGATCACTAACTTTATAGAAGACATCCAATAAACTCTCTACAAAATCTATAACTAGACTGCCTGAGTCACACAAGCATTTTAGGCTGCAGATACATGCAGCGGCTCTGACCACATGCCAGACAGCCAGTAACAAGTTGGAGACAATAATCAATACATTTCTTCCCTATACTATGTACGTCCAGAGCCACGGCATGTCTACACCCTAAAAGTATGACAATAACCTTCATGTATATAGCACAAAAAAAATCTGCTTTTATATGACAAATGTATTTTAGGGTGCAGATACATGCAGCAGCTCTGACCGCACGCCACACGGCCAGTAACAAGTTGTAGATACTACATTTTGTGCTGCCAGAACCGCTGCGTGTCTGCATCCTAAAAGTGGAAGAATAATCTTTATTTATGGGTCACAAAAAATATGAATTTATGTAGATAGATGGATAAAAAATAGATACATAGATAGATAGATAGAAAGATATATAGATAGATAGATAGATATGGGAGACAGAAGAGAGTGGGGGGCACTCAAGGGAGGGGGGGAGTGTGTGTATGTGTAGTGAGTTTTACTTAGGGTGGGTTCACACCTGCGCTTCAGTCCGTCCGTTGCCAATCTGAGTGAAAATCTCGGCGAATGGGATTGGCATCAGATACAGACAGGTCAGCGACGCATTGGTTAAAAACCCATTCATTTGAATGGGTTTTTAAAGCAATGCGCGGGTGTCCGATTGCACCCTCTGCGCTGCGAAGATGTTTTTTTTTCGTCGGACACGAAGTCTTGCATGTCCGACTTTGTTTCTGACGAAAAAAACGGCTTCACAGCGCAGAAGGTGTAAGCGCACACCCGCGCATTGCTTTAAAAACCCATTCAAATGAATGGGTTTTTAACCAATGCGTCGCTGACCTGTCTGTATCCGATGCCAATCCCCTTCGCCGAGATTTTCACTCGGATTGGCAACGGACGGACTGAAGCGCAGGTGTGAACCCACCCTTACCAATCTTTCAGGATCTGAGGAGAGGAAGATTGGTAGCCACTTTTTATATATTTATTATTTACTAAATAAACTTTATGTGAGCAGTGTGACAGGCTGTCACAGTGCTTACATGCCCCAGAGACCACTATATCCAATCAGGGTGGTCTCTGGGCAAAACTCCGTGATCATAGCTGTCTTCTGACAGCTGACCACGGAGTATTGCTGGGGGTGGAGGCAGAAGTGCCGATCTCCCTCTCTGATAGATGTGACAAACTTTATTGTGATCTATGTGACTGGCTGTCACAGTGATCACATGCCTGGACACCACACAGATTGGTATCCGGGCAAAGCTCAGTACAGTAGGGGGGCACAGTAGAGCTAATTCTGCTGGACGTACCGGTACGTCCTTGCAGAACTAGACAACCACCTTCTGGACGTATATACTGTAGTCTATGGGCGGTACGTAAGTGGTTAATGGTAGTGGCATATTTAAGGTAATAATATATAACATGTGTAGGGAACTGCCATTTCTACTAGTATATAATGTATCTGGCTTCTTTGCCCCTGCAGTTTGGCTTCAGAGACCCCAGGCATTTAGTGCAAGTTTTGTTTTGTAAATACAGTGAGTCAGACACATGTGAGGCAGAGCTGCTGGGGGGAGAGATGTGAGCAGAGCTGCTGAGACAGACATGTTATGTCTGGGGGAGTCTAAGAGCCACTTGTTCCTCTTTACTTCACAGTATATAGTTAGGTATGTGTTACCCCCTATATACTCACAGGACCTAGCTAGTAACCGTAGTTAGGGATCCATATATATATACAGTTCAGGGCAGTGATAGGTTAGGCTTCCGAAGGCCAACTAGCTAGTTAGAGGCCCGGTGGCACTAGTAGTTTAGCTGGCAGGTTAAGGACTCAGTGTTAGGGTAGTTAGGCCTGCATCTACTGCCGTCACCGTCGCCCTGTTTGCTGCCTGTGAAGAATCTCACCATCATCATCTCCTGATCGGCTGTCTGTCATCTCCTGGAAGAATCCGAGGATCCACAGTCATCCACAGGGGCCCCTGCATCTCTCCTGTTGCCTGGAGGTATTGTGCACTGGACTCTTGCTATATATCTATATATATACCCGGGTATATAACCTAAGACGGTTGAGGACTTGCTGGTTGTTGTAGTATTGCTGTGTTCTGAGTATATTGTATGTATGTATTATTACCCTGTTGATTCTTATAAAGCTACTGTTATAACCTTATGTGGTATCTGTATGTATTCTTCAGACTGTGAGATTAGTACAGTGATCCTTGTTAAGGCTACTAACTGTATTTCATGGGTAAGTCCCAGGAAGAGATCCTCCCTGTAATACAGAGGCTCTATCCTGGGTGGAGGCACTGATATATTTCATATATGTTCCCACTCTTCCCTTCAGCGAAGGCTTCAGGTCCCATTATACACACAGGTCAGCGCCAGAGTCTATTGCGGGAGGGATAATACTCATACCCCCCCCCAAATAGGGCTACACATGGTTACTATATACAAATTTATAACTCCTAATCCCCCACTTGTTCTTAATGAACGACTAAATTTTTGTTGCTTTATTTAAGCCAACTGATGTAGCTAATGCAAAAAATAGATATATTGTCTGACCTACTCCATTTTATTCATTATACATCTTGTGTATTCTTTGGATTTCTGGTTTATATAGCTGGTTTATGTAGTTTGACTTGTAGGGTGCTTCTTAATATTGGGTCTCTTTTGGTTTATGTAGTTTGACCTGTAGGGTGCTTCTTAACATTGGGTCTCTTTTCTCAACTCAAAGGGGAAAAAGTTAGTGTTATTAGATCTGTAGACATTTGATTTTTGAACTAGCCGTTTAATATCAATGAGCCAAGGGATTGTTTTTCCTACTGTAATGTGATCATCGCAAGTGGATAATGGGTTTTGTTCCTACATCATATTATCATATTACTGGAAGTGGTTTATCTGAGGAGCTATGGTAATTTCTTGGTATTATCTCCCCCACGTAGATGATCACTTTGTAAGCTTAGGTACAGTCAAATCGGTGGTTATTCATGCTAATTGACATCTCCCGCTTTGTCTGTACGCCAGTTGACATTTAACTGGAAGTGACGCTGTTACCGTCACTAGAAGGCGCCCACAGGCGCACGTGGGATTGTTTACACATGTTTCACCTCTGACAGCGTTGGTTCAAGCAGCTGTAGTGATTTGGACCTGATTAGGGAGGCGGCATGTATTTGGATTACACTATGATGCACATTTGCTGGCCACTGCCATTTTATGCTTAGACTAGTGAGGAATAGTCCCACCACTGTGGGTTCCCTGGTTTATTATTTTTGTACCCCGAGAAGCACTTTTTTGGATAGTGTGATAGCTAAGATCTCCTGAGGAGTGGCACAGGACGTGCCATGAAACGCGTAGAGACTAATAGAGACAGTTAAAGGTACAGTTTGGTACTGCCCTTGTTAGGGCGGGAGTCAATACGAGGAACTAGGGAGAGTGTGTAAGGGTTTGGATAGGGACCGTTTATCCTGCCCTGCAAAAGCCATCTCCTTTGGTCGATTTCCCTGTATCCTGCAGTGTGGGTAAGATCCATCCATTTTTACCATATAGTGTTGATTTTTGGTAATTTGATTCTGCCTTGGTTAGAGGTATTTTTTATCTGTTTATAATATTAAATGTTAAGTTTTATTTTTGCATTTGTGCTATGCTATATGGAATTCCTAATGCAAGTATGGTGGTAGCCCTGGCTATCTAGTGCTGTTCCACCAGTTCTGCTCAGAGTTTGTGTTTTGATTCTATTAACAGTGGGACCTCAGAGCTCAGTACAGTAGGGGGGCACAGTAGAGCTAGTTCTGCTGGACGTACCGGTACGTCCTTGCAGAACTATACAACCACCTTCTGGATGTATATACTGTAGTCTATGGGCGGTACGGAAGTGGTTAATAGTAGTGGCATATTTAAGATAATAATATAACATGGTTACTATATACAAATTTATAACCCCCAATTCCCAAAAAGTCGGGACGTTGTGTAAAATGTAAAGAATGCAATGATTTGAACATCTCTTACAACCATATTTTATTTCCAAATCAACATAGAACACATAACAGAAAAAATGTACTTCTTTAGAAATTGATGGCAGCAACACATCAAAAAAGTTGGGAGGGGTTGACAAAAGGCTGGAAAAGTAAGTTCTAATGTACTAATGAAAACCAGCTGATGGGTCAATTTTCAGCTTAAGTCACAATCACATGACTGTATAAAAAGAGTACCTCAAAAGTAAAGATGGTTATAGGCTCACCAATCTGTGAAAAACTGTGTCTAAAAAAATTGTGGAACAATTTCAGAAAAATGTTCCTCAATGTAAAATTGGAAAGACTTTGAATATCCCACAATCTAAAGTACTATCAATCAAAGATTCAGAGAACCTGGACACATCCACATCCACAAAAGACAAGGACTATCTTGGATGTTCATGGTCTATGGGCCCACAGGTGGCACTGCACTAAAAGCAGACATGAATCAGTAATGTAGATAACTGCATGGGATCAGAAATACTTCCAGAAACCATTGTCTGTCAACACAAATGCAAGTTAAAGCTGCAACATGCAAACAAGAAGCCATATATCAACAGAATCCAGAAATGGCCGTCTTCTCTTGGCCAAAACTCATTTAACATGGGCTGAGGCAAAATGAAAAGCTGTCCTGTGGTCAGATGATTCAAAATTTGAAATTCTATATAGAAACCAAGGGGACCGTGTCCTGTGGACCTCAAAGGAAAGGGATCACACAGTTTGTTATCAGTACACAGTTTACAATCCTGCATCTCTACTTGTATGGGGCTGCATGGGCCTATGGCATGGGGAGCTTACATATCTTGAAAAGCAAATGTTCAGCAGTATATAGAGGTTTTAGAACATATGCTCCTATCCAGAGAATGTCTCTTTCAATGGCCTTCAGCAAGACAGTGTTAAACTACATACGGCATTCACAACAACAGCATGGCTTCACAGAAAAGTCCGGGTGTTGAACTGGCCTGCCTGTAGTGCACACCTTTGACCAATAGAATACATTTAGAGTATGATGAAATGAGAAATCTTGTAAAAAAAAAAAAAAAAACAACAGGACTATTAAGCAGCTAGAATCCTACATCAGACAAGAATGGGACAACATTCCTCTCCCAAAAAATCAATTGGTCTCCTCACTTCCCAGATATTTACAGACTGTTGTAAAAAGAAGAGGGGATGCTACATATTGGTAGACATGGCCATGTCCCAACTTTTTTTTGAGATGTATTGCTGCTATCAATTTCCACATTAGTTAATGCTTTCAAATGACATAAGAAAATGTCTAACTTTCAACTTCTGATGTGTTCTGTGTTCTGTTGTGAATAAAATATGGTTGTATGAGATTTCCAAATCTTTACATTTTACACAGTATCATAACTTTTTTTGGAGTTTGAATTGCAATTCAAATTTGGTTAAGGACTCCTGTTTTGCATGAAACCAATTCAGTCTGACATTCTAGCACTCAAACCCCTTCAAAGGCTTCAGTTCACAACACAAGCAATGTGTGGCCACACATAGACACATATAATATGTCACTTTGTGATACAATTTCACAAAATGGTATTTACTTGAAATGCTAACTATTATCTCCTGACACAAATGTCTCAACTTGCGAAGCTAAGAGGAAAAGTAAGTAAGAACACATCTTAACTGGGTATTGCAGATCAGTGCTCCCCAGTTTTCCCATATTTTGACCACATATACATACTGTGGCTGCTTTGACTGCCCCATGCCCTTCTACCTGTACTCCGTACGAACATGTAGACCCTCCATAAAAGAAACAAGACCACTGTTGGAATTAATCAGCCACAGCAGCCATATTTATTAACAAAACAACATATAACAAAAAATATATATTTATAAATTTACATAATCTGGGTAAAGTGTTCTTGGAGCTATAAAAAAACCATTGTGCCTGATGCATCCACCACAGTCTTATATATAACCTTACCACTAGCCGTCACCAAGTAGAAAAGATGAACCACTTGTTCAACACACCAGCTCCCAGGGACACAACCCTGTAAGCCTCCCACCATGCCCTAGGCAGCAAACCATAATTGTATAGTTACAGGTGAGTGGGGGTGGGGCATAACCCTTTCATCTCCCTCCATGTGCCAAATTACCACTAACTCCAAGGACCCCAAATCGCCACAGCGAACATGCCTTAAAACCTTAAGCATGATAGACTCTTCACAATATCAGGGCCCTCTGAAGGCCCCCTTGAATTTCCAACACCCACTGGCCAATGCGAACTCCACATGTCAAATGCACACCCCAACACCCTTTACTTTTCTGTCTACACTAGCAGCGCACTGAAACATGGGATGTGCCCCAACAGAAGGAACAGGAGTGCTTAAACTTACAGCTAAACCCGAATTTGCAGTGAGCTGCGTAGAATTGACAACAGGCCGAAACGCTGCATTGACTGCTGTCCAGGCGTGCTAGTAAAGCTTTTGGATCCACTCTGGCTGGTTCAACTGGCCGCCCCAGGGAAGGAATACCCAAAATGCGCTGGAGCCATAACCCTAAGCCACAACCCTAAGCCTTCTGGTCCCATATGATACTAGAATGTACCACCTTGCGTTGCCGGAATTGCTCAGTATATCTGAACCATTTTTGCCCACCATAGACCCTACAAGCCTCACCTATAAAGTCCATGTGGCAAAAACAAGCTGAACAGTTAACGGGTGACTTTCCACCAATAACACTAGCGAAAATGGAGAAGGCCTGCAACCAGTTAGATAAAGCTTGGGAAATAAGTCGCCACCTACGTTTCTTTTCCTCCTCTTTTTTACTATGACCTTTTTTTAACTTTTATCCAGGTTAAATTTGGTCAAGGGGAGCAAAGAGAAAATTTCTACGTACTCATCCTTCCATAACTTCTCTTTCACCTAAATGAGCCCCCAACGGACCCTCAAAACAAACAAGCTTCATCCCTCACCTTTTCATCTAACGGCACAGAATCGGGCTTTTCTTTCTCTGTTTGAGCCGACACCGCAACCCTGGACTGCCTCACCTCCCCACCGTTGGACCCACTGGAGCAGCTACCGATTGCGCCAGATTCACCCAAGCCTTTACTGGGGAACCGCCAGATTCACGCAAGCCATTACTGTGGGCCCACCAGTCGAAGGTCCCAATTCCAGATGGGCTGGGACCTGTAGAGCAAAACATTGGCCGCTTCCGAAGCTGGATGCTCTTCTCTATGGCAGCTGCAGCAGGACATATATCCTTGACCACGTGATCAGTGGTCAGTGATCGGCAGTTGTCAGTGATCGGCATAGCCACATCAGTCAGGGAAAGAGGAGGGGAGAAGGAAGGGTCGGCAGCATGCTCATCCTCACTGCAGTAGCATCCACTCTGTGCTGTCCAGGTCCCCCCCCTCCCCCAGAACATCACAGGTGGGGATCGTCGCTGTAACGATGGGAAAACTGGATGTGGAGGGCACCGCTTCTTTGCCAAGACATGCGGTCCCAACATCTGCTGAGCACGGCTTCCTTAACGGATTCCTCCCAGGCTGGGACTTCCGCCCCTAGGCATTGAAGTGAGACACCCGACCTGGAAAGGACCGAGAGGGACTTCTTCGGGAATCAGTTGCGCAGGCGGACAGGTCAGGCAAGCCTGCCTCCCAGCGGGCACATCGCTACCCAGTCGCTTAAGTATGCCAGCCAGCTGCTCTTGCAGCCATTCACCACCCCTTGTGCCGGCAGCAGCTCGCAGCTGCCCCAGTAGCTCATCTACAGAGGCCATGACTGTATGAGGACCACTCTGCAGAAGGTACAGAGCAGACACTTGTTCCTGTGTCGCACTCTGGCAAGCGAGTTTTCCTGGGCCTCGCAGCACTATAAGTTAACTCTCCCCATTAGCTCTGCCCCCTCCCCTTATACAGTAGATACATAGCGAAACCCCTGTAAAACTCTGTCATGGTCCCTGCGCCGCTATGCCTAGATGCGGTCCTCCTTTACCTTGCTTCCCTTCCCACAATCATCCTATGAAATAATAAAATTCTACATGTAGCTGCTACTAGAAAGAGCTACCTGTTTAGGAAATGTATAATAAATTCTAGAGGCAGTAAGTAAAGCATGTCACCAAAATGTTGTTTTTTCTCTTTGTTGCACTCATTCTAGAATGATAGGACTAACATGACTGCCCATGAATATTAATTATATATTAAAGTATAAGATTTAGCAGCTGTTTGGTCAATCATGTCACGTGACATACACTGCCTAATCTGATTTGTTGGAGAGTTTACTGCAGTTATAGCCTTCAGACTTATTCAAATAAAGGCAAACTTTTTAACAAATTTACTTCAAAGTAAAGTAACAAAGAAATGGCAAAATGAAACACTAAAAGTGTAGAATAATAATAATTAATAATAATAATAATAATATTCATTCTTTAATAGTCCCACCATGGGGAAATTCAGTGTGTTACAGCAGCAAAGATATGCAATGCAAAGATAAGCAATACAAATACAATATCTACAAAAAGTTCCAAGGTAGAGGAATTACATTGATAGTAGACAGACAGATAGAAAGGTACAGGTAAAAAGTAGCAGAGGGGGATATCACAACAGAAAGATATTTCAGTTCTCTGTATGGACTGATCTCCGCTTAAGTCAGTGTTGGTTGTACAGCCTAACCGCAGCGGGGAGGAAAAACTTCTGATAGCGCTCATTCTCACACTTAGGGTGAAGTAGTCGGTCACTGACAGTACTGCCCAGCGCTATCACGGTCTCATGCATGAGATGGGAGTTATTCTCCCTCATGGAGCTCACCATGGACAGTATCCTTCTGTCACCCACCACCTGCACAGGGTCCAGAGGACTCCCAAGGACAGAGCTGTCCCTTCTAATCAGCTTGTCGAGTTTATTTCTATCCCTGGTTTATATACTGCTCCCCCGCAGGCCACTCCGAAGAAGATTACAGAATTTATTTGACCATTCACAAAGGGATATGTCATAAGCTAAAGCTAGGTTCACATCTGTGTTAGAGTCTCCGTTGGGAGACTCCATCACATAGTCCAAATGTAAGCCTGACTTTTTGTCTGGCGATTTCAATTAAAAAGAACAAACATATGATGGTGTCCACTATTTTAGCATTCTGTTTGTCCATTCATCTGACCCTCCGATGTACCAAAAGAATGGACACCCGACACAAGTGTAAATCTACCATGATGTATGAGTTATACTCCATAAATTGGTGACAGATATACTTTAAGTCTATCAAGTATAACAGGGTTATCCTGCTGCTACTTTAATACCATGTCTAACACGGTGCTTTCCAATGCCCCCATCGTGCCCCTAATAGTAATAATGACCATAATAGTAATACTTCTTCTCCAGTGTCCTCCAATAGTAATAATGGCCATATAGTGTCCCAATAGTAATAATGTTCCAAAGTCTGCCTCGATTAATAATCGTTCCCTTGATATTTTCCCCAATAGTGCCCACTATAGTATTGCTCCCAGGTTCCCCATCAGTAATAATGCTCTCCTAGTGTGCTCCCATTACTAATAATGTTTCCCCAGTATGCCCTCATTAGTAATAGTGCCCCCATAGTGTTCACAATGGTAATATTCCCCCAGCATGTCACTATTAGTAATAGTGTCTTACATAATGTCTCAATAGTGATATTGCTCCCCAATATGCCTTCATTAGTACCATTGCTAACATACTGCCCCCAATAGTAATAATGCTCCATCAGAATTCCTCCATTAGTAAAGGTGCCACATAGTGCCCCCAATAGTAATAATACTCTTGCAGCATCCAACTTGCTGCCAGGTTCAGATTACAGTTGATTTCTTGAGGTCCCAGGAGCAGAACACCTTATGATCAGCTTGAAGAAAAGAAGTATTCACACTAGACAGCATTTACTTTCACTTGTTTTATTTCTTCAACCTCTTCTAGAAAGCAGCCTTGGAGTGTACTCACATGGGATATGGAACCAGTGTGATCATAGGTGGGGCACCTCCAAATGCACACATAACTTTTGATCCATATCTACTCTTCTCAGGTCGCACATGGAAGGGAAGCATATATGGAGGTATGTGATCACTGAAACATGAAAGAAAGTTCCATTATGAAGCCACTTTAGTGATTGTATTGGAGAACTGCTTTAAACATTACTGTATTGTTATCATTAAAATGATATTCAGATCCAAGTACAGTAGAAAAAGTCCTCTGGCTTCCACAACCAGACTTCACCACTCACCATCCAGTGATGGCCATTTGGTGAGGTTATCCTCATGAGATGAATTGGAAAGGTGGCCATGCACTACAGTGGCTCTCTTTTTTTTTATGTCTTAAGGAGTTTCTGCCCTATGTCTTACCTCCAATATTACTATAGAGCAATATTACTAATGTTTCCTATGAAAGTAAACTATTTTCCCTGTAGTATAAACAGGTCAATGGCATGCCAATTCTCCACAGCTTGTTGAAATTACTGTGGCTTTTACGTACTTTTAAAGACAAAATCGACAACATCCATCAGGAAATAACCCATTCTCCAAGTGGCATCAGTCTCCTTCCCTCCCTTGCTCCTCATTGTGAACTCTCATTATTTGACCCGGTAACAGAAGAAGAAGTCTCCCAGCTCCTTTCTTCTTCTCGCCCCACTACTTGCACAAGCGATCCTATCCCGTCACACCTTCTCTGGTCTCTGTCCCCTACAACTCACCTTACTAAAATTTTTAATCTCTGTCTTTCTTCTGGAATCTTTACCTCCTCCTTCAAACATGCTGTCATAACCTCACTACTGAAAAAACCCTCCCTTGGCCCATCCTGTGCTGCTAACTACCGACCTGTCTCTAACCTCCCCTTCATCTCTAAACTCCTGGAACGCTTGGTCTACTCCCGCCTAATCCACTATCTCTCTGCTAACTCTCTTCTGGGCTCCTACCGTCAGGTCTTCGTGCACTACACTCTACAGAAATGGACCTCACAAAAGTCTCAAATGATCTTTTGATGGATAACTCTAAAGGGAACTATTCACTACTTATTCTTCTGGATCTCTCAGCAGCGTTTGACACTGGAGACCACAAACTCCTCCTCACTATGCTTCATTCTATTGGCCTCAGGGATACCGCTCTCTCTTGGTTTTTTTCCTATCTCTCTGACCGCTCATTTAGTGCATCATTCGCTGGTGCCATTTCTTCTCCTCTGCCCCTTGCGGTTGGGGTTCCTCACGGCTCGGTCCTAGGTCCCCTCCTCTTCTCTCTGTACACAGCCCCAGTTGGACAAACCATTTGCAGATTTGGCTTTCAATACCATCTTTATGCAGATGATACCCAACTATATACCTAATCCCATGACATCACCCCTGCACTACTACAGAACCCCAGTGACTGTCTCTCTGCTGTCTCTAACATCATGCCTGAAATTGAATCTTTCAAAAACTGAACTTCTTGTGTTCCCTCCATCTACTAACTGACCTAACCCAGATATCTCCATTTCTGTCTGTGGCCTTACAATTACTCCAAGGCATCATGCCCGCTGTCTGGGGGTTGTATTTGATTCAGATCTCACCTTTACCCCACATATTCAGACACTTGCACGCTCTTGCCACCTGCACCTTAAAAACATCTCTAGAATTCGCTATTTTCTCACCGTGGAAACATCAAAAACCCTCATTGTCACTCTGATTCTCTCTCGTCTTCATTATTGCAATTCTCTTCTAATTGGACTTCCTCTTACTAAACTCTCCCCACTACAATCTGTCCTGAATGCGGCCGCCAGACTCATCTTTCTGTCAAACCGGTACACAGACGCATCTACCTTGTGTCGGTCGCTGTATTGGTTGCCCATCCATCACAGAATACAATATAAAATTATCACACTGACCCACAAATCCATCCATAGCACTGCGCCCCCCTATATCTCCTCTCTCGTCACTGTCTACTGCCCTAACCGTCCTCTCCGTTCTGCCAATGACCTTAGACTTGCATCCCCTGTTATCCGATCATCCCACTCCCTCCTCCAAGACTTTTCTCGAGCTGCACCGGTGCTCTGGAATGCTTTACCCGAGACAATCCGATTAATCCCCAACTACAGCAGCTTCAAAACTGCCCTAAAATCACATCTGTATGGTCAGGCTTATCACGTGCCCTGATCACAGTGTAGTGTGCGGAGGTATAGAACAATAACACCTTTAATCCTTCTTCCTCTGTTCCTCAGATCCTGGCCCCTCCATCTAGAAGTTACACTGCACTCCTTGCACTTAGTATCTATTTATTCACAGATACTGGCTGGTGACGGGTTCATACAGCTTCAGTTACACAACCTTTTCTATTAAAAGATGGCATGACCATGGTAGCAAACAAGCCCTCTGACCTCTTGTGTCCTCCTATCTCCTCATAGAATGTAAGATCTTGCGAGCAGGGACCTCACTCCTATTGTTTGATATGTTTATTTCTTTGTCACATTGTAATGTTATAATGTCTCATATTGTCTGTTCATGTGTCCTCTGATTTGTAAAGTGCTATGGAATATGTTGGCGCTATATAAATAAAGTTATTATTATTATTTATTATTATTATCCCTATCCTAAGAATTGATCGAATAAAGCTCTTCTTACACTGGCATGACAGTTCTTTGCGTTTCTGTGGAATCTTAGTGTTAGAATCAATAGCCTGACAATATACTTTCAAGCAAAAGCGTAACATACTATGTAAAACCATACTAACACTTAGGTCTCTCCAGTTTGGCCTATTATTCTAGACACCCAAATGGTGGTTTTGTGAGTTGCAGCTTTTCAAGGGTTTGCTAGCATGTTGCAATACAGTATTGCATCGGTTTAATGAGAAATTTGGAGTTCTTAACCAAATTTGAGGTAAAATATGGGTGAACATATCTGTAGGACAACCCCTCTGGTACTGCAAGACAGGGCAGCTGCTCTACAGCAAAAGATGCTCTTTGTAACACCTCTACACTCTGCCAGCAAACTCTATTATTAGTTTAGAATTTCCTAATAGGTATATGAAAATGGGTTTTCTAACCTAGAAACCCTACTTATTTTTGACAGCATTTAAGCACCCAAAGGGATTTTGCCTTCAGCAAAGCATTTCTCAAAGCTGTCTCTAGGCTGAGGCCCCACATTGCGGAAACACAACTTTTCTTATTGCAGATTTTGCTGCACTTTTTTGAGCCTAAACCAGGAGTGGATTGAGCAGAAGGTAGAAGTATAAGTACTTACTATATATTTCCCATTCCTTTTGTAACCAATCTTGGCTTTGGCTTAAAAATCTGCAGCAAAAACTTTTACAGCATTTCCATAGGTATAATTGACATGCTGCGATTTACAAAAACACAAGCGTTTTTGAAATTGCAGCATTTTTTTCTGCAATGTGTGGATGGGATTAGCCAGAATCCCATCCACTTTGCAGGTACTGTAATACACAGCGTTTTTTGCCACAGCGTTTGCGCCACGGCCAAAATGCTGTGTGTACACAATGTGGGGCCTGGCCTTTGAAAGGATTTTATAATCTAACATGACAGTATTGGATTCAGTCCCATGGGATTATGTGAAACTGACCTTAGTCTACTGTAGAGGCCACTGACACATAATGTTGTGTCCTTCATCCAAAGTGTTTATTTTCAATTTCCAGGCTGGAAAAGCAAAGACTGTGTTCCCAGATTAATTGCTGATTATCTGTCAAATAAATTTAATTTGGATGGACTCGTGAGCCACACTTTTCCTTTAGACCACATTAATGAGGGTTTTCGTCTTTTACAATCTGGAGAAAGGTAAAAAAAAAAAAAAAAAAAGCAAACTTCAAAATGGTATACCTGTACCTTTGTCAGTTTGTCATAGTTTCCAATAAAGTCTATAGTTTATAGTTAATATATGAATTTACAATGATTATTCACCTTGTTTGCCCCATGGTAAATTCACAAAACTAATCTGAACTTTTGACAGCATTAGAAATCTAAGTGATAAATGATGTAAAATTTGTTTTGAATTTTTTTTTTTACTTGTGTAAGATGCTAAGATTGCTGTATATGCACAAATGTATTAAAGTTCCACATATTGTTTGCTGAAGACATTTAAAACATATTTACGTTAGGTTGACACCAGCATTCCAGTCTCCGTTCGAGATTCCGTCCCAGATTCCGCTTAAAATCGGCGGAGATAAGGAGGACTTTTCTCTCCGCTGGTTTCAGTATAAAATCAGCGTAAACCCACAGACCCCGTTATAGTCTATGGGTTCTGCGGGTTTAACCGCAGGTTCCCCATGCGGACCTGAAGGAAGGAAATCCGAACGCTAGTGTGAACCTAGCATTAAATACATGCTTTAGATAGATACAATAGATAATAGCTACATATAAATTTTGTATATAGATTTACCTTCTCAAATTAAGCTTTAAATATTAGAATTAATTGTATTTTTTTTCTTTCAGCATCCGAACAATCCTGATACTTTAAACTGAAGGTCTTCCATATGACATTATCTTTTCTAGTAATTGAAAACTGAATAATTATAAATAGTAAAATTTTTCCATAAATAAATAAATAATGTTTATGAAATTACTATGCTGAAATTAAAGAATTCTCTTCATTGCATACTTGTTAAAACTATTAAATAACTGGTTGCTGTACTTGTCTGTACTTATTTAGAGGTTTTGGTCAGGGTCTGTTTTTGAATCTATGATAAAAATTACAGACCTCTCCATTCTTTGTAGGTGGGAAAACTTGTAAAATCGCCAGCGCACCAAATACTTATTTTCCCCACTGTGCCATGGTCACAATTGACAGCAACACTGGCAAGGCTGTTATCTGTGTATGCCTGCTCTATAATACAGCCAACACCCACCACCGACATTCCCTGCCCGACATTATTACTTATATGTATGTCAAAAGTAGTGAAGGAGTTAAAGCAGTAAGTGAACACCTGCAGTATCAGACTGTGTAGGGACTCACCCTATTGATTTCAGAAACAGGACCGTCAAGAGATCTCAATTAGGCCTCAATTGCATGGAGACATTTTGTATAATTTTTTACTATAATATACATGTCAGAAGAGGTAACTACTGATGACATCTTTTCTGAGTTGCTGGCCCAGACCTTCATGACTACTGCGCCTGATGACTGATCAGCACCTACAATAAGTTAAGTTCTTTATAGGGTTAGTTAAGTCACACTGTGAATGGCACAAAATTTATAGCATAATGGTTGATTTTTTAATACACATTTATCAACAACATCTATGTTATATATCATTAGAGACCCTAATCTCTGAGCAAGAATTATATGAAGCTATAAAAGGTACACAGATTAATAAGGCTGGATGGGTTTCCTTTGATTTACTAAAAAAAAAATTTATGAAGAGCTGAAACCACATATGCTGGAGTTCTTTAACAACATACTTGGCCCTGTGTTATTCCCAAGAGAACATATATAACAGTAATCCCAAAAGCAGGGAAAGATCCATTATGTTGCTCTAGCTACAGACCGATCTCTCTATTGAATATGAAGTTGTTGGCCAGGATATTAATTATCAGATTGGCTTCATGTTGAATGATGCTGTTAACCCAAACCAGGCAGGGTTTATGGAGGGAAGAGAAGCCCAGGATAATACAAATAAAGCTATAAATCTGAATTATAAAGCAAAGGTAGAGGAGGTTTTTTTTTTTGTACTTATGTCTACCAATGCAGAAAAAACTTTTGATTGGGTAAAGTGAATATTTGTGGGAAAAAGTCTCTGTCTTGCGGTAAAGCTGCTTTTTTTGTTTGTAGTGGGTTTTTTTTTGTGTTTTTTTTTTCTTTTTAGCCAAAGTCTGGAGTGAATTAAGCAGAAGAGAAATGTATAAGTGCTTCCTATATATTTCCCATATTTTCCCATTGCAAAATCTGCAATGTGGGACCTCCGCTTCTGCTGCACAACGTATATCTATGACTTTGACTGTAGGACCATTTTTCCCGCTCCGCTTTCAACCTGAACTCAGCATGGCTGAATGTGGAGTGGGAGAAAGATCCTGCAATCTTCTCTGGAGAACTCCTTTAAAACTAGGTCTTGGGGATCACATGATGCAGTGGATTATGTATTTGTTCTCTAGGCCTAATGCTAAGGTCTGGGTGTATGGTGTCCTATCTGAGGAGTTTAATATTCAAAATGGTAGTCGTCCTATTTCGCCCTTGATACTTATCCTTACTATACAACCGTTTTTGCACTATATACGTAAATATATGGATATTTCTGGCTTGATTTCATGTTGAATGGACTACAAGATGGCAGAATATGAGGACCTTTTTGTTGTTTTTTTTGTGACTAAATCTAATATTTCAATACTGTATCTCATGCAGCAGTTTAAAATTTGTGCTGGTCGTCAAATTCTAAGATAAATCTTTCAAAATTTGAGGCTATGAATATTAATATGTCTCTTTCAGAGTTTAGTCTGTTAGAAAGTTCATATAGTTTTAGATGAGCAAAAAGTGCTATTAAATACTTAGGGATTAGCCTGCCACCAAAAGTGGAGGATATCTACCAACTGAACTTTTTGCCTCTGTTGAGTACAATTTGAAAGGACTGCGATAAATATAAAAAAGGTACTTTTACTCGTCTGGTAAGATGTGACATATAAAAGATGAATTTATTAATAAGAATATTATTGTTATGAGCAAATACAGTTCAAAACTCAGACAAGGTTAATTCCAGAAAACCAGGTTCCACTAGAGACTATGGTATGCGCACCCAGCACTCTGCACCTCACAGCAGAGCCAAGTCCTGGCTCCGGACGTGTTCACCAGAGTCCCTAGTGGTGGGGGTGGACTTGGCAGATTCCTTCAGCCAGAGTTAGCAGCTATTGAAGAGAGTACAGTCATGGCCAAAAGTTTTGAGAATTATACAAATATTAATTTTTACAAAGTCTACTGCTTCAGTTTTTCTAATGGCAATTTGCATATACTCCAGAATGTTATAAAGAGTGATCAGCTTAACAGCAATTACTTGCAAAGTCAATATTTGCCTAGAAAATGAACTTTATCCCCCAAAACACATTTCAACATCATTGCAGCCCTGCCTTAAAAGGACCACCTAACATCGTTTCAGTGATTGCTCCATTAACACAGGTGTGGGTGTTGATGAGGACAGGGCTGGAGATCAATCTGTCATGATTAAGTAAGAATGACACCACTGGACACTTTAAAAGGAGGCTGGTGCTTGCCATCATTGTTTCTCTTCTGTTAACCATGGTTATCTCTAAAGAAACACGTGCAGTCATCATTGCACTGCACAAAAATGGCCTAACTGGGAAGAGTATTGCAGCTAGAAAGATTGCACCTCAGTCAACAATCTATCGCATCATCAAGAACTTCAAGGAGAGAGGTTCCATTGGTGCCAAAAAGGCTCCAGGGCGCCCAAGAAAGACCAGCAAGCGGCAGGACCGTCTCTTAAAAGTGTTTCAGCTGCGGGATCGGGCTACCAGCAGTGCAGAGCTTGCTGAGGAATGGCAGCAGGCAGGTGTGAGTGCATCTGCACGCACTGTGAGGCGGAGACTCTTGGAGCAAGGTCTGGTCTCAAGGAGGGCAGCAAAGAAGCCACTTCTCTCCAGAAAAAATATCAGGGACAGACTGATATTCTGCAAAAGGTACAGGGAGTGGACTGCTGAGGACTGGGGTAAAGTCATTTTCTCTGATGAATCCCCATTTCGATTGTTTGGAACATCTGGAAAACAGCTTATTCGGAGAAGAAGAGGTGAGCGCTACCACCAGTCTTGTCTCATGCCAACTGTAAAGCATCCTGAAACCATTCATGTGTGGGGTTGCTTCTCAGCCAAGGGAATCGGCTCTCTCACAGTCTTGCCTAAAAACACAGCCATGAATAAAGAATGGTACCAGAATGTCCTCCAAGAGCAACTTCTCCCAACCGTCCAAGAGCAGTTTGGCGCTCAACAATGCCTTTTCCAGCATGATGGAGCACCTTGCCATAAAGCAAAGGTGATAACTAAATGGCTCAGGGAACAAAACATAGAGATTTTGGGTCCATGGCCTGGAAACTCCCCAGATCTTAATCCCATTGAGAACTTGTGGTCAATCATCAAGAGACAGGTGGACAAACAAAAACCAACAAATTCAGACAAAATGAAAGCATTGATTCTGCAAGAATGGACTGCTATCAGTCAGGATTTGGTCCAGAAGTTGATTGAGAGCATGCCAGGGAGAATTGCAGAGGTCCTGAAGAAGAAGGGTCAACACTGCAAATATTGACTTGCTGCATTAACTCATTCTAACTGTCAATATAAGTTTCTGTTACTCATAATATGAATGCAATTCTATTTCTGTATGTGATAAAAACATCTGACAAACACACATAAAAACCAGAGGGCAGCAGATCATGTGAAAATAGAATATTTGTGTCATTCTCAAAACTTTTGGCCATGACTGTACAGCAAGCCAGGCGCACCACAGGTAACAGAAGACCCAGAAAACAGAATAACTCACCAGCAATGTGTTGGACCTGGCAGATGGTCTGAAAGCACCTGTAGTAGCAGGAGAGCAGTTGCAGCTGCAAGACTTGTGGCAGAGTATATCGTGGTCGTCGGTCTGGTCGGTAACAAGAGGTTAGCGGAGTATAAAAGGATCAGGCAAGAGAATAGTCGACAGTCCGATTGGCAGCGAGAGATTGGCGTGGTACAAAGTCGGTTCAGGGGAGAGAAGTCTAGGAGACAAGTAGGGGTCGTAACAGAGAGGAACGTAGGAGCAGATTCAGAAGGCAGGAACGTAGTCAGGAAATGAGACCAGGTGTCAGATACAAACGGTGAACAGGAACGAGTACAAACCACTAACCACCAGGAATACTGAATAGCCAGCAGTGAGGAAAAGACGGAAGTGGTCTAATAAAGACTCAGGAAGACAGATGAGCAGTTCTTAATGAGGAACACACATACAAACAGAAAAAGTTAACAAAAGACTGGCAAC
This sequence comes from Leptodactylus fallax, assembly GCA_947044405.1. Classification (NCBI taxonomy): domain Eukaryota; kingdom Metazoa; phylum Chordata; class Amphibia; order Anura; family Leptodactylidae; genus Leptodactylus; species Leptodactylus fallax. The sequence goes on from CAMRHE010000045.1 coordinate 8,673,095, forward strand.
CTCACAGTAGCAACTGTAGAGGTCCTGGGACTATTTCTAACAATTATACTTGTTTCAAACACTTCCTATTGCAGTTCCTTCATTGTTTTTTTTAGGAATATTAATTCTATATGCCTCATTCATTTGGGCAGGGAAAGTGGTGAGACTGAAGTGAAAATTACTTAGTTTTCAAAAGAGTTAGGAGGTTTAGCACTACCAGACCTTAAGTGCTATTATATAGTGACTCATTTGGCCAGAGCAGTAGACTGCTGTAACCTAGCCGGTATGTAAGACATGGATACAGATAGAATAGGGGGCCTCTCCAATTGGATTAGAGGTTATTCCGTGAGAGGAATCTGCCCAAACACAGTGTTTATGTTACCATCCTACAATAGATCCAACACTTAATTGCTGTAACAACTCACTGGTTCGACACCATTTACTCTCAAAAGATTCTAGCTGTTATCCTTTTTTGGGGAAACTATTGGTTCTACCAAGTTTAGAAGATCCAATATTTAATGCTTGGTATAAGTTAGTAAAGATGTGTGCTAAAGATTTTGATAGTGAAAACAAAGTTGATATAAGAAGAGTTATGCCTAGATGTGGTCTCACTGAAGCATACTCTATCTCAACTATACAGTGACATGCAAAAGTTTGGACACCCCTGGTCAAAATGACTGTTATTGTGAACAGTTAAGCAAATTGAGATGAAATGATCTTCAAAAGGTATAACATTAAAGTTGACACATTCCCAATGTTATTTTTTGGGAAAAAAATATATTTTCATATTTTACATTTTCAAAATAACAGAAAATGAAAATGGCCTGATGCAAAAGTTTGGGCACCCTGCATGGTTAGTACCTAGTAGAACCGCCTTTGGCAAGTATCACAGCTTGTAAAAGCTTTTTGTAGCCAGCCAAGAGTCTTTCAGTTCTTGTTTGAGGGATTTTCATCCATTATTCTTTGGAAAAGTCTTCCAGTTCTGTGAGATTCCTGGGTCATCTTGCATGCACTGCTCTTTTGAGGTCTAGCCCCAGATTTTCAGTGATGTTCAGATCAGAGGACTGCGAGTGCCATGATAAAACCTTCAGCTTGCTCCTTTTTAGGTAGTCTATGGTGGATTTTGATGTGTGTTTAGGATCATTATCCATTTGTAGAAGCCATCCTCAATTCAATTTCAGCTTTTTTACAGATGGTGTTATGTTTGGTTCAAGAATTTGCTGAAATTTCATTGAATCCATTATTCCCTCTTCCCGTGAAATGTTCCCCATGCCACTGGCTGCAACACAATAACAGTCATTTTGAGCAGTGGTGTCCAAACTTTTGCATGCCACTGTATGCATCCTTACGATGTCCACCAGGAATTTCCCCTCCCAATTATATTTTGAAATGGGATCTCTAATTGGATATATCTTTAAATGATACTCAGTGTAAGAATACTTGTATCATGGCCCAACAATCTTGCATTCACATGACCAAGAAACATAGTTTAAGTTGCTGACACAATGATACAGAGTTCCACAGTTTTTAATTTCAGTATATCCTGAGGTAGACCCCAAATGTTGGAGATGGGGTAAAGAAGAGGGTAGCCTGTATAACATTTTCTGGACATGCCCTTTGTCAGGTTCTCCCATCGATGTCATGTCCGCTAACGTGACCACTGTGGTCAGTTAGTGGCCTAAGTAAAGGATCACGGATGTAACAAGTTATGTATGTGAGTGACGTCCTGGTTCGTTTCCTTAGGCCGCTGATTGGCTTCAGCTGTCACGTGTGGTGAGGACTTCACAGGACACAGGACTGGACAGTGGTGGGAGACACCAGAGCACTGGGTACAGGTATGTTTTTTTTTTTTTTTTTTTTTTACTTTTCCTGGCCTCCTTTCAGAAATCTGAAATTCCTGGACAACCTCTTTAAGGAAATAACAGGTAGAATTAAGGAGACCATACTAAACCTAACCCCGATGCTGTTTTTGCTTCATCACTCTGACATGCCTATTAATAAATACAAACATTCTACTTAGTTTCTTAGTTATGGAAGCTAGAAGTGTATCCTGTTGAATTGCAAAAAATCTCTCCGTCTTTGTCCACATGAATTTCATGAATTTATAGAGCTAATAATATAAAGATATGGCATCCATGGACTGTTTTTTTAACAGTCAGATATGTGACTGTTGTAGAAATATTATTTTCTGCAGGCCATCCATGGGGGAAGGTTTATGTAGACTAAGGATGGGCGAACCTCTGAAGATTTGTTTTGTCTAGTGTTCGGACAAAGCGATCCTCCTGTTTGGTTTGAACTTGTTCGGATCAACCTGATATGAAATGATTATACTATGGGGTCTTTTCAGACCACAGAGTATAATAGGAGTAGACCCAAGGAAGGTGTAAAAAAATAAAAAAAAACACTTATACTCAAATTCCCCCAGGCTTCCTTGTGGCGTTCAGCGATCTGTTTTTATCTCTTCCAGGCACATGATGTCTCAAAAGAGGTGCTCTTCTGTGATGTCATGATGTCAACACACATCTAATAGACCAGAACAATAAACAGCCAGATGCATATGTGAACTTAGCCTCAGGTGGCAAAAAGTATTATGCTGCACTATATACTGAATTATAATTCAGTAACCTGAAGTATAATTATGTAACCTTTAATAACTTCTGTGCAAGTACAAATTTAGCCTGAGGCTTTATCTGTACTGTGCATAAAAATGTATACAGACTTGAATAACAGGAAATACCACATACACCAGATGTTCACACTCCACAATAAAACTGTTTATTTAAAAAAAATCTTGTGAAGCTGGTAATGTAGAGTAATGTAGTTTGAGAGAAAGGGATTTGGAGGACAAAATGCCCTCTGCAGCTTCTGGTAATTCAAAAGATCCAGATCATCGCCATTGCTTGGACTGTTGACACTGTTAAAGGGAGGTAACTCAGTTCTGTTTTGAGATAGCACATGGGTGGCTAACTTGGTTCAATGGGTTGGAAAAAAGACTTTGAGACTCCTACACCTTGTTATTTATGCCAGTGAGCTTAATACTGGAGAACACCTTCGCTTATTGAAGAGACACTGATCCCCTATGATTTAGTTTAAGTTCGGTTGAAACAGTGCTCTCCTACTGGCTGAGGGATTTATACCACCATTAACGTTACTTTTGGACTGTGACACTAATGGCCGGCTGGTACCATTAGGCTGGGATCTTTTACAGACATAAGCATGGTCCTCATGCCGGGGGGGTTCCTACCTTGTTGGAAAAAAAAGGAAAAAAAAAACACAATATGGTGCTCAGGCATCGGAAGCGGCTGGGTGCAGATGTTGCCATGTTGCAGAAGACGCACCTGTGGAAGGGATGGGTAGGAGAGGTTTATGGTTCCCTGTCAAAGTCGTGGTCATCACTTTAATCCACAAATCTCTTCGGCCCAGGTAATAGAGGAGGATAAGGGTGATAAGGGGAGGTTACTGTTATTGAGACTGACATTGCCAGAGGAGGACATTAGATTACTTAATATATACACACATGGACAAAATTGTTGGTACCCCTCATTTAATGAAAGAAAAACCCACAATGGTCACAGAAATAACTTAAATCTGACAAAAGTAATAATATATAAAAATTCTATGAAAATGAACAAATGAAAGTCAGACATTGCTTTCCAACCATGCTTCAACAGAATTTTTAAAAAAAGAAAACTCATGAAACAGGCCTGGACAGAAATGATGGTTCCCTTAACTTAATATTTTGTTGACCAACCTTTTGAGGCAATCACTGCAATCAAACTATTCCTGTAACTGTCAATGAGACTTCTGCACCTCTCAACAGGTATTTTGGCACACTCCTCATGAGCAAACTTCTCCAGTTGTTTCGGGTTTGAAGGGTGCCTTTTCCAGACGGCATGTTTTAGCTCCTTCCAAAGATGCTCAATAGGATTTAGGTCAGGGCTCATAGAAGGCCACTTCAGAATAGTCCAATGTTTTCCTCTTAGCCATTCTTGAGTGTTTTAGCTGTGTGTTTTGGGTCATTATCCTGTTGCAAGATCCATGACCTGTGACTGAGACCAAGCTTTCTGACACTGGGCAGCACATTTCTCTCTAGAATCCCTTGATAGTCTTGAGATTTCATTGTACCCTGCACAGATTCAAGACACCCTGTGCCAGATGCAGCAAAGCAGCCCCAGAACATAACAGAGCCTCCTCCATGTTTCACAGTAGGGACAGTGTTCTTTTCAAGAAATGCTTCATTTTTCCGTCTGTGAACATAGAGCTGATGTGCCTTGCCAAAAATTTAGATTTTTGTCTCATCTGTCCATAGGACATTCTCCCAGAAGCTTTGTGGCTTGTCAACATGTAGTTTGGCAAATTACTTTTGTCAGATTCCCTCCCAGGAAACCATCTCATTATAGGGGGTGATTTGAACGCTAAAGAAAACCAGGAGCGGCACTACCCAATCCACAATATGATAGTTATAAATGTTCATGGAGATGGATAATTTCAATTCAGTGGTGCTTATTCCCCTACTACATATAGCCAAATTCAATTCAAACTATATCCATAGACAAGGAAAAAGGGGGCACTCACCGAGATGTGTAGATAAAAGTCCACTTTATTCCAATAGTGAATTAAAACAAGCTTTTGGGAGAGAGGCATGCCAGGAGTGAAGCGATGGCCGTTTTGCGCACTAAGCGCTTCCTCTGGCCCCATTATACATACCAAGAGAAACTTACCCAATAGGGCGGTGTCCTCCATACTTGCCCAGCTGGTACTAATTTGGTGCATGCACACGGGGTGAGACGTGTTACAACGGCACCAAGACAACAAAAAAAGATGCTTCTATACTCATTTGTGCACCGCTCGGATGCGCAAATCTGGACTATTGTATGGTTGTAACTATATTAGTCTCTATTGCCATAAAAAAAAGCTTAAAATAAGGACTTCAGGCGGGCATATAAAGAATAGGCAAGGTTTATATGGAGGACACCATTCACAGCATATATAATGTTCCAAAACCCATATATATATACATATATTTACATTTTCAACAGTCACATAGTGCAAATACTATAGCAAACAGTCACCTTTTTAAATGTTCCATAGGTTTGAAAAGCCCCAGACAAATCTCAACTATATAATACCTATAGTAAGGGGTACCTAAAGCAATTTAAAGGAACACTCCCAGACATGACTCTATACTGGGAAACAGCAAAGGTAGTGTTGCAATGACTGTAGTATAACCTTTCTTAACCACTGGAGTAAAACCCTTCAATATACCAATTCTAGTCGGACCCTCCTACTGGCGTATAACCGATACCTAGAGGCTCCTACAGAGGAACATAAACAGAGTTGGATGACTGCTCATTCTGCCTTTGAACACTGTCTGACGCGTAAGGAGACACTAAAGCAATCTGAAGCTGATGCCTGATTTTTTACCTTTGGCAACAAGGCCAGTAGAATGATGATGAGACTTGCGAAGGGACTGAAGGGAAGTTATCCACGTTTTAAAAATGAAGACACCTGACGGTTCCATTAAATCACACCCCGGGGACATTAATTTGATATTTCACTTTTTATACAAATCTTTATAGGGAAACTGACACAATACCATCTGATGCAATGGGATATCTGAACAATGTTAAACTACCCCGTTTGACTCAAGAACAGTTAGATTTCCTTGTTACGGTGGAGGAGGTCTCTGACGCCATTAAAACACCTCACTCAGTTAAACAACCAGGCCCTGACAAGATGTCAAATGAATTTTGTAAACCACTCAGAGAGGAGGTCAGCCCTGTTCTCACGGATCTCTTCAATGGCATATTACGTGGGTGTGACATTCCACCAACAGCTTAGACCACAAACATTAAGGAGTTACCAAAGCCGGGTACGGACCTTCTCCAACCTGGATCATATCGACTGATTTCTTTAATTAATTTTGACATTAAACTCTTATCTAAGATCATGGTGGATCCATGGGTGACAATTATGCCTTCCTAATCACACCTTCACAGGTTGGTTTTGTACGGGGTCGTAAAGCCACTGCAAATATTAGAAAGGTCCTGACGGCTAAAGATGCGGTCAAGGAGGGGTCGGGGAATTTGGCGCAGCCATCTCTAGTCATAGGTGCTGAGGAAGCATTTCATAATATCAGGTGGAGGTGGCTGCGTTTGGTTCCGGAGCTTTTTGGCTTCCCTGGGAAAATTAGGACATATCTGTCAGGATTCTCTATCTGGCTGCTGCACCTTTAACATTACCTGGACAACCTGGGAAGCTTTTGCAGTTCCAGAGGCTTCCTGGCTTGGTTCAGTTAGCAGCAGAGGAGGCCTATAAAAGGCCACGCCCTCCTGACTCATGTGCGCACTATTAGCTCAGTTTGCTATGTGCTAGTTAGCTAGCTTAGTTTGCTCCTGACTTTGTATTGTTACTCCTATACTGACCTCTGGCTACGTTTTTGGATTCCTCTCTGGCGATTTGGTTCTGGCGTTCCTGTTTGGTTTTGACTTGTGATTTGACAACCATTCTTTGTTCTCTGTCCCTGTGACTAAGTGTGTGGATTTGGTGTTTGGTTTCTGCTGCAGTGCATCTTTTTTTAATACACTTTTCTGTTTTGGTGACAATTCCGGTCTCCAGATTCAGCTCTGGTGAAGATGTCTGGAGCCGGTATTGGCTCGCAGAGGTGTGTTGCGTCTAGGTAGCATATTCTACTGCTCGCAGTTGTCAGCCCATTTCTGCTGCAGCTCTCCTAAAGCCTGTTCTTAACCAACTTTGTTATTGTGGCCTTGCATCTGATTCCTAACAATATCTAGATAAAATCTACCCAGAATCCAGGGTGCTTGTGTACACACCCAGATTTTTTCAGCACCAATGGTCCTCACAAAGGGCACGATACAGGGTTGCCCCCTGTTTCATTTGTTGTTTAATTTAGCGCTAGGAGACTAACATCTACCATATCAAATACTTGGGGATAATAATTGGGAAGACCCCAGAATAGGTTTATACTTTGAAATACCAGCCTTTGATTGGGAAAATTCGCGTGGAGCTGAGGCACTGGGTGTCTTTGCCACTTTCACTGCTGGGCAGGTATTACCTGGTCAAGATTCTTAGTTTTTGCAGGTTATTATATCCCAAGCAGACTGTGCCGCTTTTACTGAGGCTTGTTGGTTTGGGGGAAGGAGCCTTTTTACCATACACCCAGCTTAAATTATTCTGCCAGAGTAAACTGGATGACATTGCATGGGAAATCCCCCTCAATGCCTTTTATAGCTTCCTATAACAAGCAGGGAGACATGGGGCAGTATCTACCCTGTACAGGGGACTTATACGGTTTTCTTAAAATATACAAAAGATTCTATATTTTCCAACTGGTTGTTAGCCTTTCACATCACTGATACCACCAGAAAGGTCAAGGAGGGCATGATGTGAGTAAAAAGAGTGGTAATAAGTGAGAGATGGAGGGAAACTCACTTCCGATTTATTGACAAATCCATCTATTATCTATTATACTAGATAAATTGCAAGTGAAATAAAGTGGGGATATATACATACATGTACACAATGTGTATTTACATTTCAAAAGATGGTGAACATTTTTTTTTTTAACAAAGAACAGATAAAACATGACTATCACTTCCCTGGATGGCTGGATGGTATAATGGTCTATGAGGTGTGTTCTGACAGATACCTTGTTCAGCCCCAAGAGGATAATTGTCCTTGGGAGCTAGATTAATGGATTTTAATTTTTCCCAGGGTGCCTTGCAGGTCTTCAAGTAGGAACCAAGATGTATGTCTAAAGAAAAGCATTAGGGATCTAATCTTCATAGGAGGGAGGTGTACACATATGAAGGATTTCCATCTCTTAACGAAAAATTTAGTGTGACTATCCCTAGACCCCTTGTCTCTATTCTGGCCAGATTCATAAGGTGGCGCATTTGGGTGCTCAAGTCTAACATGTTTGGTGCCCTTTGGAGCAACCTGGAGACCAATAAACATTGCAGGGCCACAAACAGTGCCCCATATACCACTAGAGATGTCTGTAGTCCCAAGGGATAAGAGTGAAAGAGTGAATGAATAGGTTCCTTTGGAATGGCTATGTGCGAGGTATCTCACATCCATTGCAGCATTAGCTCCCAGTAATCTTGCACCCATGGACATTCCCAGATACAGTGCCACAGGTCCACCCTGGGTAGGGCACACTTTGGGCAATGAGTTAGTCGGTTTGGCATATTTGGATGTGGGAGAATGTTGAATACACATATTGCTTGGTGTAAAAACCGGTAATGTGTATCCCTCCAAGACTCGCAAATCGCAGCCCTCCTAACTCTTGCCCATTTCTTGAGCAGTCGATCTGTAAGGTCCTCACTGGGAAGGACTCTGTTCTAGGCACAGAATACTGTAGCGTGTCTAGAGAGCCCAATGATAGAACTTACATTGCATACTAGGAAGTGAGGTTATGTTGACCTGTGTCAGGTCCTATAAATATATCCATAAAGTTATTAACAGCTTACATGTGGGTATCAAGCAGTCGCTGTTGGCAAAAGCTCTTGATTTAATAATACTGTAAGAAGTGGATTGGAAGTATTACATATTTGTCTTGTAATTCCTGAAAGGTAAGCAATTTCCTATCCCCAGAATGAAGTAAGTGCATGTATTTCATGATTCCTGTTTGTCCCCAGTTAGGGATCAGTTTACCAGAAGAGCCCTGTGGGAATTCAGGGGGTCCCCATATAGACATATATTTGGAAATCAGATACGGCAGACCGTGTGATTTTTTTTTTCACCTTCTTCCAGGTTACTATTGTATCTCAGAGCATCAGTGAAAATTTAACCTGTCTCAGGAGAGTAGAGTATTTAGTGTGTACAATAGCATCGTCCCCAAGTGCCAGTTGTTCCAATGACGTGTTCGAGTAGAAGGTAGAATCCAACCCAATACATGTCTGAGAAGTCTTGCTAAGGTTGTAACTTCTAATATCTGGCATATTTAGACCCCCTCTTTCCTTAGGCAAAATAAATGTCTGAAAAGTGATATGCGTTGTTTGCCTGTGCCAAACAAAGGACACTATCAATCTCTGGGGTGTTGTAACATCTGAGAATTTTAAGTAAGAGTGGGATGGTTTGGAGCTGGTAGAGAAATTTGGGAAGCTGACCATCTTGACAAAATGGCAGCGACTCAAAAGCGATAAGGGAAGGTGTTTCTACTTATGCAATTCTGTAATTATATTTTGGAATAGGGAAGGGTAGTTCAGTCCATATATCGAACCTGGCTCTTTTCCTATATTAATTTCCAGATATTCAATGCTATGCGAGGCTATCGTGAGAAGTGATGACATCGTCAATAAGTCAGGTGGATGGGGGTTCATGCCCAACAGAAGAATCTCACTCTTAGTTGGGTTCACCTTATACCAGAAACTTATCTGAACTCCCGAAAAAGAACACTGGAGATCTGGTCAGCTGAGCCATAAACAGAAGTATGTCATCAGCAAATAGTACCGCTCTCACCTCCATGCTTCCCACTCTGATCCCCTCAAAGGTCTGTAGGTTTTCAAGGAGACACACCAGGGGCTCCAGGGCCAGTTGAAAAGTAAACCCTGCCGTGTTCCATTTTGTAGTCATATAGGTTTTGATAGGAAAACTGCTATAAACATCCAGGCCTCCAGGCATGTACAGTGTTGGCCAAAAGTATTGGCACCCCTGCAATTCTGTCAGATAATACTCAATTTCATCCAGAAAATGATTGCAATCACAAATGCTTTGGTAATAATATCTTCATTTAATTTGTCGTCAATGGAAAACCACAAAAAGAATTGTCAAAAAGCCAAATTGGATATAATTCCACACCAAACATAAAAAAGGGGGTGGACAAAAGTATTGGCACCCTTTGAAAAATCAGGTGATGCTTCTCTAATTTGTGTAATTAACAGCACCTGTTACTTACCTGTGACACATAACAGTTGGTGGCAATAACTAAATCACACTTGCAGCCAGTTGAAATGGATTAAAGTTCACTCAACCTCTGTCCTGTGTCCTTGTGTGTACCACATTGAGCATGGAGAAAAGAAAGAAGACCAAAGAACTGTCTGAGGACTTGAGAAGCAAAATTGTGAGGAAGCATGAGCAATCTCAAGGCTACAAGTCCATCTCCAAAGACCTGAATGTTCCTGTGTCTACCGTGCGCAGTGTCATCAAGAAGTTAAAAGCCCATGGCACTGTGGCTAACCTCCCTAGATGTGGACGGAAAAGAAAAATTGACGAGAGATTTCAACGAAAGATTGTGCGGATGGTGGCTAAAGAACCTTGACTAACATCCAAACAAGTTCTAGCTGCCCTGCAGTCCGAGGATACAACAGTGTCAACCCGTACTATCCGTCGGCGTCTGAATGAAAAGGGACTCTATGGTAGGATACCCAGGAAGACCCCACCTTTGACCCAGAGACATAAAAAAGTCAGGCTGGAGTTTGCCAAAACTTATCTGAGAAAGCCAAAAACTTTTTGGAAGAATGTTCTCTGGTCAGATGAGACAAAAGTAGATCTTTTTGGGAAAAGGCATCAACATAGAGTTTACAGGAAAAAAAAAAGAGGCCTTCAAAGAAAAGAACACGGTCCCTACAGTCAAACATGGCGGAGGTTCCCTGATATTTTGGGGTTGCTTTGCTGCCTCTGGCACTGGACTGCTTGACCGTGTGCATGGCATTATGAAGTCTGAAGACTACCAACAAATTTTGCAGCATAATGTAGGGCCCAGTGTGAGAAAGCTGGGTCTCCCTCAGAGGTCATGGGTCTTCCAGCAGGACAATGACCCAAAACACACTTCAAAAAGCACTAGAAAATGGTTTGAGAGAAAGCACTGGAGACTTCTAAAGTGGCCAGCAATGAGTCCAGACCTGAATCCCATAGAACACCTGTGGAGAGATCTCAAAATGGCAGTTTGGAGAAGGCACCCTTCAAATCTCAGGGACCTGGAGAAATTTGCCAAAGAAGAATGGTCTAAAATTCCAGCAGAGCATTGTAAGAAACTCATTGATGGTTACCGGAAGCGGTTGTTCACAGTTATTTTGTCTAAAGGTTGTGCTACCAAGTATTAGGCTGAGGGTGCTAATACTTTTGTCCGGCCCATTTTTGGAGTTTTTTGTAAAATGATCAATGATTTGACTTTTTTTTTCATTCTCTTTTGTGTTTTTTCATTGCAAGCAAAATAAATGAAGATATTATTACCAAAGCATTTGTGATTGCAATCATTTTCTGGAAGAAATTGAGTATTATCTGACAGAATTGCAGGGGTGCCAATACTTTTGGCCAGCACTGTATGTGTTATCTCTATATAAGGTGCCTTGCGAAAGTATTCGGCCCCCTTGAACTTTTCAACCTTTTGCCACATTTCAGGCTTCAAACATAAGGATATAAAATTTTAATTTTTTGGTGAAGAATCAACAAGTGGGACACAATTGTGAAGTGGAACAAAATTTATTGGTTATTTTAAACTTTTGTAAAAAATAAAAAACTGAAAAGTGGGGCGTGCAATATTATTCGGCCCCTTTACTTTCAGTGCAGCAAACTCACTCCAGAAGTTCAGTGAGGATCTCTGAATGATCCAATGTTGTCCTAAATGACTGATGATGATAAATATAATTCACCTGTGTGTAATCAAGTCTCCGTATAAATGCACCTGCTCTGTGATAGTCTCAGGGTTCTTTTTAAAGTGCAGAGAACATCACGAAGACCAAGGAATACACCAGGCAGGTCCGTGACACTGTTGTGGAGAAGTTTAAAGTCGGATTTGGATACAAAAGGATTTCCCAAACTTTAAACATTCCAAGGAGCACTGTGCAAGATATCATATTGAAATGGAAGGAGTATCAGACCACTGCAAATCTACCAAGACCCGGCCGTCCCTCTAAACTTTCATCTCAAAGAAGGAGAAGACTGATCAGAGATGCAGCCAAGAGGCCCTGATCACTCTGAATGAACTGCAGAGATCTACAGCTGAGGTGGGAGAGTCTGTCCATAGGACAACAATCAGTCGTACACTGCTCAAATCTGGCCTTTATGGAAGAGTGGCAAGAAGAAAGCCATTTCTCAAAGATATCCATAAAAAGTCTTGTTTAAAGTTTGCCACAAGCCACCTGGGAGACACACCAAACATGTGGAAGAAGGTGCTCTGGTCAGATGAAACCAAAATCAAACTTTTTGGCCACAATGCAAAACGATATGTTTGGCGTAAAAGCAACACAGCTCATCACCCTGAACACTCCATCCCACTGTCAAACATGGTTGTGGCAGCATCATGCTTTGGGCCTTCTTTTCTTCAGTAGGGACAGGGAAATACAGGACCATTCTGGAAGAAAACCTGTTGGAGTCTCCAAAAGACCTGAGACTGGGACGGAGATTTATCTTCCAACAAGACAATGATCCCAAACATAAAGCAAAATCTACAATGGAATGGTTCACAAATAAATGTATCCAGGTGTTAGAATGGCCAAGTCAAAGTCCAGACCTGAATCCAATCGAGAATCTGTGGAAAGAGCTGAAAACTGCTGTTCACAAACGCTCTCCATCCAACCTCACTGAGCTTGAGCTGTTTTCCAAGGAAGAATGGGCAAGAATTTCAGTCTCTCGATGTGCAAAACTGATAGAGACATACCCCAAGCGACTTTCAGCTGTAATCACAGCAAAAGGTGGCGCTACAATGTATTAAATTAAGGGGGCCGAATAATTTGGCACGTCCCACTTTTCAGTTTTTTATTTTTTACAAAAGTTTAAAATATCCAATAAATTTCGTTCCACTTCACGATTGTGTCCCACTTGTTGTTGATTCTTCACCAAAAAATTTAAATTTTATATCATAATGTTTGAAGTCTGAAATGAGGCAAAAGGTTGAAAAGTTCAAGGGGGCCGAATACTTTCGCAAGACATTGTACATGCCAGGATTGAATAGAGAAACTGACTTTCTTCGCACACATTTACTAATAGTGTTTAAAAGTTAGACTGTGCAAAGATAGGCTAGACAGTCTTAAAATGCACCAGATTTGTCAAAATGTCTGATGCTGGATGATAAATCTGTATAACTTTAAACTTCCTTTTAGTTTGCTTAGTTTATGCCAGAAGAAATATGGCGCATGGTGTCACAACTATGGCCAGGCCCCCTCTCTGTAAACTACTAACCCTTTCCCATGAAGTCATGTCCCTTTTCATAAAGTTGGAAACGAGTCTAAAACAGAGTCTCAAAATATCGCCGTTAGTAGAACGAAACTTTATTGCTACATGTCATCAGGCATCAGGCTTATATACCAGACTTGCAACATTCATCATCAGGAATCTGGCAAGTATATAGAATCCCAGTGACAGTTGTAAGACTATCAGGTTCGAACATTATGATCAAAATCCTTCCTTGGATTTCCTTGGACATCTGTCTCAGCCAATGTGAAAATAAGGGAGCCTTGCTTATGGGAACTCCCGTGATGAGCAAGAATTGTATTTACAGTATGTATGTGCTTGACCTGTGATGGTTTTCCTACATGCATTTGCAATATTTTTCATTCTCTCCACTTTTGAAAACCGACTCGGATACTTGGCATGGTTAGTCTGATGTATCAGATGCGATTTCAAACTTTCATATCTGTATGCAGTGAATTTTCCATGTTTCTGTTTTTCTTTATAATAGGTTGCTTGAATTATACTCTGTATAGTATTAAATTATAACTAAACTTTCAGACAACTTTTTATTTCTGAGCAGCTTTTGTGTCATTAATAAATGTTGTAATATACATTATTAATACATTTGGCTCCTTTATTTGAATTCCTGCATTTCTTCACTTTTTCCCTTGCTACTCTATTGAGAGCTGTTCTCTGCTTCTCACTGTGTAGGGAGTATGGGGCTATGTGAAATGATGAGAAAATGATGGTAGGAGAGGGTAACTTCAAACAGCTATATCTTGGGCATTATAAAATGTAGAAAGCTACTTTTGGTGTCATATGAAAGATATACTGTATAACACAATGCAGTTCTACCTCTACAATTTATAGAGGTGTCACTGATTGAAAACACAGTAGGGATTGGGATATATTATGCAGCTAGGATATTGGGATATTTATATTCAGGATCCTCTGGGTATTGGGATATTTATATGTAGGATCCTCTGGTGAGCCCACCCCTCTACATTTTCTATAGTGCTGTAGACGCTCAGAGAGTAAGTCCCGCCAGGGGCGTAACTAGCAAAGCCTGGGCCCCATAGCAAACTTTTTTTTTTTTAACATTAAGAATTTTATTGAAATGTTTGTTATATCACAAAGAACAAGTCAAACAAGATATCAACAATAAAGGATGTACACGGCAGAGGGAAGGTCAGGAAACGAAGTGGATGGTAAGGAGAGCAAGAAATGGCAGGTGGGGAGCAGGGAGGGACATAGGGGGATGAGGGAAACAATAGCTCTGTCACAGCAGAGTCAGGTACCGAATTCAGGAACAAAAACAATGGTAAACATACCTCATGTAACAGGAGGAGGGGAGAGAAAGGAAAAATCAAGAGGACACAGAGGGGAAGGCAGACTAAACTTCAGCGGAGTAGTAAAAGTGGTTCCACAGGAGCCACGTTTGCTGGTGGTCTCTATCATCATGTTTCAGTTCTGCGAGCAGATTTGCCATACTGCGTATATATAAGACCTCCTGATACCAAGACAGCAGAGAGTGGGGCATCGGGAATTTCCACAGTTTCATAGCATAGCGCCCCGTTTCCTGGCTCCCACATGGTTTAACACCCCATTTACACACCCTACAATGTCCCAAAGTAGCCTCCAGAAAGTATAATATCCCATAGCAGCCCCTCCACATAGTATAATGTCTCATAGTGGCCTCTTCATACAGTATAATATTTCAAAGCACCCCCCTCCCCCACACAGCATAATGACCCATAGTTTCTCTTGTGGTATCCATTGCAGATATTGCAAAAATTTCGGCCTATCCTCGGCCTACTGTCAGGAGTCGGGCTGGAACCTCCGAGGTGGCGTGCGGGGATTGCCGGTCCTCTGCTGACATGGACCGCGTCCTTCTTCCGACGGTGATGCCGGGTCTGCCAGAACCTATATAGTTTGGTCTTCCACACCGGCTCACCGCTGGCTATTCAGTTTACCCTAGATGTTAGCTCCCACCTGTTTCTTCCTGTGCCCTCTCTGACCTCTCCATACATTTCCCTCCATACTCTGTGTATCTCCTGACCCTGTACCTACGGCTCTCCTGTTGTGACCTCGGCTTGTTTGTAGACCCCAGCTCCCTGATTTCTGTTTTGGCTCCACTCCCGCTCACCTGTTAACGACCCGGCCTCCCTGACTACTCTTCTGGACATCTCTTGGTACTGCGCTGACCTCACGGTAACGACCCGGCATCCCTAACAACTCTTCTGGACATCCCTTGGCACTGCGCTGACCTCACTGTAATGACCCGGCTTAGACGACTACTCTTAGCTCTCTGCTACCATCTCCTGGCTCCTGCCCACATCAGCCTTCTATGTCTTCAGCACCTCCGCCTGATCCTTGGACATCTTCTGGTAAGTGATTTCAGTGTCTGGGTGTGCTGAGACTTGTGGTGCGTTGTGCAACCTGCGTCCTCCAGCTTGTATTCGCCTTGGCTGACAGTAGTATCCAAGTCCATCCCCACCTTCAGGGGCTCTGGTGAAGACCTCTGCAGTTCAGGAGTGGTGCGGTAGGAGGACGCCAGACGCCCAGCGCTGTATATGCCATTTGAATCGGTCAGTCTGGTGCTGGGATTCACTGATTAACCTAAGAACTGTATCTGATACCATAACAGAATAGCCATCCGATACATCTAATATCTTATCTGTTAGGTTCCTGAGCCCCATCATGGAACCTATGCAAACCTTGGTGGATCAGATGCAGAGTCTTACTCAGCTCGTCCAGGATCTGGCTCTTAAGGTTAGGAGTAAGAGCAAGCTCGGCCGCAAGTTATTCCTCAGGGGGTAGCCTCCTTGGAGCCCAAGATAAATTTACCTGACAGGTATTCAGGTGACCGTAAGATGTTTGCTAATTTTCGAGAAGCCTGCAAGCTTTATTTCCGCCTTAAGCCTTATTCCTCAGGAAATCAGCAACAGCAAGTGACAATAGTGATGTCTTTGTTGCAGGGGGATCCACAGGCCTAGGCTTTTTCTTTGGATCCTCAAGCTCCGGAGTTGTCTTCATTGGACAACTTTTCCATGGCATTGGGAGTACAATATGACGAACCTGATCAGAAAGCTCTAGCAGAGGCCAAGCTCTTTTCTATCCGCCAGGGTTCTCGGACAGCTGAGGACTATTGTAAGGAGTTTAAGAGGTGGTCGGATCCAGGGGCGCCCCGCTAATGAGGCGAAGTGAGGCGGCTGCCTCAGGAGGCACTCTCCGTCACTGTCTGGGGAAGTGGCATTTTTACTATTTATTTAATGTAAACCAGCCCAGGACAGGCCGCTTTAAAAAAAAAAAACAAAGCTGAGCGGGGCCGGTCCTGGGCTGGTTTACGAGAACTTTGCATGTCAGCGCAGGCGGCGATACAATGACGTCATCGCGCCTCCTAAGCTGAGACGCAGATGTCGTGGACAAGAAGAGGAGGCGGCGGCTCCATCAAGGCATCGCAGGTAGGTGAGGATAACTTTTTTTATATATATATAAATAGGCCGTAACCTGCTGGAGTATCCCTAGCAGGAAATGGCCTATTTATTTACCTACCCCGCATCTGCTCGTGGCTGCCTCTGCTTCCCCTTCTGCTATGGGACGCAGAAGGTGAAGTGGATGCCGCTGTGAGCAGCCATGGGCATCAGTAGGTGAGGCCGCGGGCCTCAAATACTACTATTATTATACTCTGGGGTCTTTTCAGACCCCAGAGTATAATAATTGGAGACCCAGGGGAGGTGAGGGAACATAAAAACCAATGCTACTTACCTCTCCTGCGATCCGATGTTACTCTGAGCAGGCTTGGGCTCTCTGGTGACGTCAGCAGGTCGCGTCGCTGGTCTGATCATGAGACGTGTGTGCGCAATTAAACAGGGCCGAAAGCTGCAGGGAGTGCATTGGTGTCCAGGATAGGTAAGTAACTCTGGTTTTTATGTTTGTCACCTCCCCTGGGTCTCCGATCATTATACTTTGGGGTCTGAAAAGACCCCAGGGTATAATTATAGTTCATGGGTGGGCCACTATGGGGCATAATACCCTGTGCAGGGGCCACTATGGAGCATAATATCCTGTGCAGGGGCCACTATGGGGCATAATACCCTGTGCAGGGGCCACTGTGGAGCATAATACCGTGTGCAGGGGCCACTGTGGAGCATAATACCCTGTGCAGGGGCCACTGTGGAGCATAATACCCTGTGCAGGGGCCACTGTGGAGCATAATACCCTGTGCAGGGGCCACTATGCATAATGTAATGTATAATACTGTGTGCAGGGGGTGTGGAAATAAGTATTTAGGGGGAAAAAGGGGGGGGAATAGAAAAAAGAGAAGGGGAAAAAGGGTTTTTAAAAAAAAATTAAGATAAAAAAAAATATTAAAAAAATTATGAAATTTTAAATTTTGTCACAGAAGAAGCTTGAGAGTAGATTATATGGGATAATCAGCATTTACTTGTAGAACATGAGGTAAACAGCATCAAAACGTTAACACAGCAAAACTTGAAAGTAAAAGGACCTTTACCAATAGAGAGATAAAAGCAAGGTACAACAAGTCTCATAGCATACCATTACACTCTATTCCAGCATATAACATAATAACATCGCCATCTACTGTCAGATAGATGTAAACTTCTCCTGCAAACAAATAAGTCTATCTGTTGCATATATACAGTCATATGAAAAAGTTTAGGCAGTCCTAATAATCTTAATCATTTTTAGTTCTAAATATTTGGGTGTTTGCAACAGCCATTTCAATTTGATATATCTAATAACTGATGGACACAGTAATATTTCAGGATTGAAATGAGGTTTATTGTACTAACAGAAAATGTGCCAATATGCATTAAACCAAAATTTGACCGGTGCAAAATTTGGGTACCCTTATCCTTTTATTGATCTGAATACTCCTAACTACTTTTTACTGACTTGCAGAAGCACAAAATTGGTTTTGTAACCTCACTGAGCTTTGAACTTCATAGCCCGGTGTATCCAATCATGAGAAAAGGTATTTAAGGTGGCCAATTGCAAGTTGTTCTCTATTTGAATCTCCTCTGAAGAGTGGCATCATGGGCTCCTCAAAACAACTCTCAAATGATCTGAAAACAAAGATTGTTCAACATAGTTGTTCAGGGGAAGGATACAAAAAAAGTTCTCAAGAGATTTAACCTGTCAGTTTCCACTGTGAGGAACATAGTAAGGAAATGGAAGACCACAGGGACAGTTCTTGTTAAGCCCAGAAGTGGCAGGCCAGCATATCAGAAAGGCAGAAGAAGAATGGTGGGAACAGTCAAGGACAATCCACAGACCACCTCCAAAGAGCTGCAGCATCCATCTTGCTGCAGATGGTGTCACCTTAAATAGGTCAACAATACAGCACACTTTGCACAAGGAGAAGCTGTATGGGAGAGTGATACGAAAACCATTTCTGAAAGCACACCACAAACAGAGTCGCCTGAGGTATGCAAAGCACATTTGGACAAGCCAGCTTCATTTTGGAAGAGGTCCTGTGGACTGATGAAACAAAGATTGAGTTGTTTGGTCATACAAAAAGAGCGTTATGCATGGCGTCAAAAAAACACAGCATTCCAAGAAAGAAACACTTGCTACCCACTGTAAAATTTGGTGGAGGTTCCATCATGCTTTGGGCCTGTGTGGCCAATTCGGCTTGCAGGGAATCTTGTTAAAGTTGAGGGTTGCATGGATTCAACTCCCAGTATCAGCAGATTCTTGAGAATAATGTACAGAATCAGTGACGAATTTGAAGTTACGCAGGGTCTGGATATTTCAGCAAGACAATGAGTTTTCCTCCAAATCTACTCAGGCATTCATGCAGAGGAACAATTACAATGTTCTGGAATGGCCATCCCAGTCCCCAGACCTGAATATCATTGAACATCTGTGGGATAATTTGGGCAGGGCTGTCCATGCTCAGCGACCATCAAACTTAACTGAACTGGAATTGTTTTGTAAAGAGGAATGGTCAAAAATACCTTCATCCAGGATCCAGGAACTGATTAAAAGCTACAGGTGACTAGAGGCTGTTATTTTTGAACCAAAAGGAGGATCTATATAAATATTAATGTCACTTTCTGTTGGGTGCCCATACTTTTTCACTTGTAATCAAATTTTTGGTTTAATGCATATTGCACATTTTCTGTTAGTACAATAAACCTCATTTCAATCCTGAAATATTACTGTGTCCATCAGTTATTAGATATATCAAATTGAAATGGCTGTTGCAAGCTTACCAAATATTTAGAACTAAAAATGATTAAGATTAATAGTGTGTCCAAACTTTTTCATATGACTGTCTTCATGTAACGTTGTTGGTCCTAACTGTTGTTGTCCTAAGTCTCTTAGTAGTTGTCTTAACCAAAGAACTTCTTGACTCGCATGAGCGGCGGCTACATATTCTGCTTCTGTAGACGATAGTGTTACTATAGATTGTTTTTTACTAGTCCAACTAATTGGTCCGCCCGAGAGTAAGAAAAGATAGCCACTGGTAGATTTTCTATCAATTGGATCTCCAGCCCAGTCTGCATCAACATATCCAGTTAAAACGCATTCATCACTTGCAGGTAGTTTCAGTTTAACGTTGCTAGTTCCTTTCAGATAACGTATTACTCTCTTTACAGCTTTCCAATCCATTTCATTGGGGTTTGACACTTTTCTGCTCAAAATTCCTACTGCTGCTGCAATGTCTGGCCTTGTAACAGTCGCTAAATATAGTAATTTTCCCATTGCTTTTCTGTATAGCTCATTATCTGGTAACATATTTTGTTCACTTTTAATTTCCTTCAGATAATTAGTTTCCATTGGAGACTTTACTGGTTTCGCATCTTTCAGTCCAAATGTTTCTATTATATCTTTGATCATGTGATTTTGGTTAAGTTGGAAACTCCCATCTTCTTCTCTTTCTATCTGTATCCCTAGGTAATGCTTCACATTTCCCAGATCTTTGATCTCAAAGTGTTGATCCAAAATTTTCCGTATTTCAGCTTCATCCCTTTCTCTTTCAAAACAAACTAAAATATCATCAACATATATCAGTACATAGATCCATCTGTCATCTAGTTTCTTTGTGTATAGACAGGGATCCGCTTTGCTTCTTAGAAAAGTTCATTTATGAGCACTCTGAAGATTTTATCATTCCCCACGCTAGTTGCTTGTTTTCAACCGTATATACTTTTCTGTAGCTTACAAACCATGTTTGGTTTCTCTTTATCTTTGAATCCTGGAGGTTGTTCCATGTAAATTTCTTCTGTTAAATCTCCATTCAGAAATACAAATGCTGTCTACATCCAGATGTTTCAATTCCATTCCTTTAGTAGCTGCAACCGCAAGCAAAGTTCTGATTGTAGTATGCTTGACAACCATAAATGTTCTATCATAGTCTTCTCCGTATTTTTGAGAATAACCTTTTAGCTATGAGTCTTGCTCGGTATTGCTAGCGGTGTCATCTGTTTGTATTAACTTTAAAAACCCATTTACATCCTATAGCTTTTCTCCCTTTTGGTAATTCTGTCAGTGTCCATGTCTTTGAATCATGCATGGATTTCATTTCTGTTTCTGTAGTCTTTATCCACTTATTGGCCTCTTCTTCTGAAAGTTACATATCCTCCCAAGATTTAGGTTCATATACTTTATTTGTACTTGCCTTGTGCGAAAGACGCACAGGTGGTTTTCCTTTGTTTTCTCTCATTGAACGTCTTGGTTCTGTGTCTGTCTGTAGTTCTATCTCTTCACTTTCAGTATTTTGAACTTTATCAATTTCAACTTCTTTTCATCGATGCTTCCTGCACTTATATCACTGTTGTCTCTCTCATTTCTCATTTCCAGTGATGTCATAATGTTATCATTTAGATCTTCATGAATGTTACACTGTTACTCACCGTAACTCTGTCTTTTTTAGGATCTAGGATTCTGTATCCTTTGCAGTTGTCACTATATCCAACAAATATTCCTTCTATGGTTCTGCTTTGAAGTTTGGAGCGTTTCTCGAACAAAACAAAAAAGCTTTGCAACCAAAAACTCTAAATGATTCACACTTGGTTTCCTACCATGCCACAGTTCATATGGGTTTTTTCCAGTTTTCTTGAAAAAAGTCTATTTGCAGATAAGTAGCTGTCATTGCTGCTTCACCCCAGTATTTCTCTGGTAGTTTGGAATCTGTTAGCATGCATCTTATCATTTCAGTCAGAGTTCTGTTTTTCCTTTCTGCTACGCCATTTTGTTCAGGTGTGTATGGAACAGTTTTGTGATGCTCTATTCCATTCTGTCTTAAATAGTTCTCTATTTGGTGTCCTGTGAATTCACCTCCATTATCACTTCTAATGATGATTGGCTTCCTCTGAAACTTATTATACGACTTTGACACGTATTCTTCTAATTTACTGAAAACTTCACTTTTGTTCTTTATTAAGTACGTGACTGTGTATCTTGAGTAGTCATCTATAAAAGTCACCATATATCTATTACCTCCTGATGTGGTTACTTTCATGGGTCCACATACATCAGTATGCACCAAGTCAAGTGGTTTTGTGCCTTTTGTTTCACTCTCTTTAGGTATACACACTCTTGTAGCTTTAGATTTTATACAACATTCACATCTTACAATAATTGAGCAATCAGATATCAACAGATCTTTTGTCAAATTTTTGTCCTGTAATGCCATGATACTCTCAGGATGTCTGTGTCCTAAGCGTCTATGCCACATGTGAATACAATTCTTGTGATCATGTGTACATAACTTCATCTGTTCCTTTAATGTGTCTAGATGATATAATTGTTCACCTGCTTTTACATTTATTATTATCTTGTCTCCTGCTAGGATTGTACATTCATCATCTTTGAATTTTACAGTAAGTCCTTTAGCTGTTAGACGTTTTACAGATAATAGTCCTCCATCTAGTCCTGGAACATATAACACATCCTTTACTAGTATCTTTGAATTATGCCCAAATTTATCAGAATAGATTAGCATTCCTTGTCCAGTACCTTCCGCGGTTATTTTGCTCCCATCTGCAAGGTAAATAGCTTCCTTCTTATTTAGATCAAGTTCAGTAAAGAAGCTCTTATTACTTGTCATGTGACTTGTTGCTCCTGAGTCAATATACCAACTCATTGATAACCTTTTATCGGTTACTTTAAATGTACCATTCCAGTGATCTGCATGTGGGTTAGATATTGTGCTTTTCACCTTCTGTTTACTTTCTTTATGGTATAACTTCTGTTCTGCTTTCCATATAGTACAGTCTTTCTTTAAATGTCCCTTTTTCTTGCATCTGAAACATTCTCTTGTTTCTGTTTTATAGGTCCTCTTATCTGTAATTTTAAGAGCATTTACACTGTCCTTTTCTGTGGAATCATTTGTTTGTTCTTTCCTTCTCTGGTATTCATCTATGAGTCGTGTTTTTACAAACTCTAGTGTAATGTCTGCTTCAGATCTTGTTTCTAGTGCATTTATCAAAGCAGTGTATGAATCCGGCAAGCTACACAATAATATTGCTGCTACATGACTTTCTTTAATATCTTCACCAACTGATCTCAGCTGTGTTATCACTTCCATCATGGAGTTTATGTGCTCCTGCATGTCTTCCTGTGCACTTAATCTCATCTTGTAAAGTTTCCTTAGCAGAAACAATTTGTGATTTAAACTGGATCTTTCATGTAACTTTCTCAATGCTTCCCACATTCCCTTTGCTGTATTCTCATTCCTTATGTGGATTAACTGATCATCTTCCACTAATAAGCTGATAGTAGCTCTTGCTTGTCTGTTTTTCTTATCCCATGTCTCATTATTATCATTGGGTCTATCTGTAGTGATTACATCCCATAAATCATCTTTAGACAATAACATCTCCACTTTGAACTTCCATAACTGATAGTTCTCATTGTTCAGCTTAGCTACTGTAAGTCTGAGTTCTGAATTGCTGGTCATTTTAACTTGTCTTACTTGTTTGGAGAGAATTGTTCTGAAGAATCCTTTTGCATTCACTGGGTCTTTTTGTCTTCTATGCCTGGGCCCATAACCTGTTGCATAGTTGTGTCACAGAAGAAGCTTGAGAGTAGATTATATGGGATAATCAGCATTTACTTCTTAGAACATGAGGTAAACAGCATCAAAACCTTAACACAGCAAAACTTGAAAGTAAAAAGGACCTTTTTCAATAGAGAGATAAAAGCAAGGTACAACAAGTCTCACATAGCATACCATTACACTCTATTCAGCATATAACACTAATAACATCGCCATCTACTGTCAGATAGATGTAAACTTCTGCACACAAATAAGTCTATCTGTTGCATATATATGTATATAGTATATACCAACAACCAACAGGTTTTCTTCCAGAATTTTCCTGTATTTGGCTCCATCCATCTTCCCATCAATTTTAACCATCTTCCCTGTCCCTGCTGAAGAAAAGCAGGCCCAAACCATGATGCTGCCACCACCATGTTTGACAGTGGGGATGGTGTGTTCAGGGTGATGAGCTGTGTTGCTTTTACGCCAAACATATCGTTTTGCATTGTGGCCAAAAAGTTCAATTTTGGTTTCATCTGACCAGAGCACCTTCTTCCACATGTTTGGTGTGTCTCCCAGGTGGCTTGTGGCAATCTTTAAACAAGACTTTTTATGGATATCTTTGAGAAATGACTTTCTTCTTGACACTCTTCCATAAACGTTAGATTTGTGCAGTGTATGACTGATTGTTGTCCTATGGACAGACTCTCCCACCTCAGCTGTAGATCTCTACAGTTCATCCAGAGTGATCATGGGCCTCTTGGCTGCATCTCTTATCAGTCTTCTTCTTGTTTGAGATGAAAGTTTAGAGGGACGGCCGGGTCTTGGTAGATTTGCAGTGGTCTGATACTCCTTCCATTTCAATATGATCGCTTGCACAGTGCTCCTTGAGATGCTTAAAGTTTGGGAAATCTTTTAGTATCCAAATCCGGCTTTAAACTTCTCCATAGCAGTATCATGGACCTGCCTGGTGTGTTCCTTGGTCTTCATGATGCTCTCTGTGCTTTAAACAGAACCCTGAGACTATCACAGAGCAGGTGAATTTATACGGAGATTTGATTACACACAGGTGGATTATATTTATCATCATCAGTCATTTAGGACAACATTGGATCATTAAGAGATCCTCACTGAACTTCTGGAGTGAGTTTGCTGCACTGAAAGTAAAGGGGCCGAATAATATTGCACGCCCCACTTTTCAGTTTTTTATTTTTTACAAAAGTTTAAAATAACCAATAAATTTCGTTCCACTTCACAATTGTATCCCACTTGTTGTTGATTCTTCACCAAAAAATTAAAATTTTATATCCTTATGTTTGAAGTCTGAAATGTGGCAAAAGGTTGAAAAGTTCAAGGAGGCTGAATATTTTCACAAGGCACTGTATATAGGTGTGTCACTTGGTGGATGGACGAACACGCGTGGCTCTCATTCACTTCAATGGGAGTGCCAAATATAGCCGAAGTACAGTACTCAGCTATCTGCGGGGCTCCTATTTTAGAGAATGGGGGCCATGCGGGCTCGTCCATCCACCAAGCAGAAGATGTGTGAAGTTATTGTCATTGTTAATGCCGTGTTGTTGATCTGATACTGAAGTAATGCAGTAAGAAGAATTCTTAAAAACTGTTTTATAACTTTGTGTATTGTGTATATTGTGCAATGATAACAGCGTGTGAAGCTAGTAGCATGTAAACTCAATTTTTTAAAATTTTTTTTTTGGGGGGGGGGGGGTGTTTTTCTATAGTCCGCCTCAGGCAGCAAAAAAGCTAGGTTCACCACTGGTCGGATCCATCCCAGTGGAACATTGCAGCTCTCTGTCATCAATTCCACAAGGGATTGTCGGATTTCATTAAGGACATGTTAGTTAACTTCCCACCAACATCTTCCCTAGAAGAGAGCATGAACCTAGCGATAAAGCTGGACAGACTTCTATAGGAACGTAGGAGAGAGCGCATAACAACTGAGCCTTTTTACTCTGTTCCTGTTCAACCGCTAGATTCTGCTCCAGAACCCATGCAACTTGGGGCGGCCATGACTGCAGTTGACCGCAAGAAATTTAGGAGGAAAAAGGGCTGTGCTTCTACTGCGGTGAATCGGGTCATATGCTTAATATGGCCAAAAGGCCTAAACCAGAAGGGCTTAAACACCTAGGGGACCCTCAGAAGGACCATCTGAGGGCACAGGTATTTCTATCTATCTCTTCTAGTAAATGTATGTTACCTATGGAGATTGTTGTGGTAGATAAGGTCTTGCAGGGTAGTGCTTTTGTTGATTGTGGCTCCATGGCCAATATCATTGATTTAAGGGTAACCCAGTCTTTGTGTATTCCCCTAATTCCACTACAGAAGCCTATTTTTATCACTGCTATTGATTCTACCCCTCTAGCTTTTTTACTCCGCCCTTGAATTTTAAGGTGGGAATCGGTCATTCTGAGACACTTCCCTTCTTTGTATTGGAGAACTTGCATTCTGAGATAGTCCTAGGATTACCTTGGTTACAATTACATAATCCTGTGTTAGATTGGAGATTGGGAGATGTGGTTAAGTGGAACTATGAGTGTATGAACTCCTGTTTGACCCTGTCTCTTTTGACACTATATCTTTACCAAAGTATATTTCTGACTTTGAAGATGTATTTTCTGAACCTGGGGCAGAGTTCCTACCTCCTCATAGACTATACGACTGCGCCATTGAATTAACCCCTAATTCTAAACTTCCTAAGGGACGCTTGTTTAATTTATCTGAACCTGAGAGACAGGCTATGAAGGATTATGTGAAGGATGCCCTTCAAAAGGCTCATATCCGCCCTTCCACCTCTCCTGCTGGGGCAGGGTTCTTTTTTGTTAAAAAGAAAGATGGAGGTTTAAGGCCCTGTATCGATTATTGAGGGTTAAACAAGATAACTATTAAAAATCAATACCCATTGCCTCTTATCCCTGATTTGCTGAATCAAATTTCTGGGGCAAAATTTTTTCTAAATTAGATCTATGGGGGGCATATAATCTTATCCGTATTCGGGAGGGGGATGAGTGGAAAACAGCATTTAATACACCAGAGGGTCATTATGAATACCTTGTCATGCCCTTCGGGTTAAGCAATGCACCTGCGGTCATCCAAGCTTTGTTAAAGGGGTATTCCCATGACCATAACCATTTTTAAATTTGTAGTTAATTAAAAGTTAAACATTTTTGTAAATATAATTAAACATTTTGCAGAGTTTTAAAGATTTTCTCTAAATATCTTGTGGTCAAAAGTTGTTGTCTTGATTGGTTGCCAGTGGATACGACCATGAATGGAGGACCTTTCTAAGGTCAAAAAAGCAGCTTTAATTCCTTATTGTGGCCGGGATATCTTCTGATTGATACATGTAGTGTCCTTGCCTGATAATCCAGCTACAATAAGAAAATCATGGCTGGGTTCCTAACAAGTCCCAGACCATAGAAAGTTTCTGCATTCGTGGTCGTATCCATTGACAACAAATCAAGACAACAGACTATCATCAGTAACACAGTTAGAGAAAATCTTTACAACTCTGTGGAATTTGTAACTACTTATATTTGCAAAAATGTTTAAGTTTTAATTATTCATAAATATAGATATGATTATGTTCATTGGAATGCCACTTTAATGATATCTTACGGAATTTTGCTGGCCGTTTTGTTATTGTTTATCTAGACAATATCTTGATTTTTTTCTCCTGACTCGGAGACTCATGTTAGACAGGTCTGTGTTGCAGGTCTTGAGGGATAACAAGCTATTTGCTAAATGGGAAAACTGGAAATCAGGAGGCTGTGGTTGCATTTGACTTTTTAAAGCTTGCATTTACTAGAGCTCCGGTCCTGATTCAACCAGATCTTAGTAAGCCCTTTGTTGTGGCGGTTGACGCCTCAGAAGTAGGGGTAGGGGCCGTCTTGTCCCAAGGACCCACCTCACTCACCAAACTTAGACCCTGTGCCTTCTTCTCCAGGAAATTCTCCCCTTCTGAAAGGAATTATGATATTGGCAACCAAGAATTATTGGCCATTAAATGGGTATTTGAGGAGTGGTGACATTTCCTGGAGGGGGCCAGACATAAAATAACTGTTTTAACTGACCATAAGAATTTGGTGTTTCTGGAATCTGCTAAAAGGTTGAACCCCAGACAGGCCATGTGATCGTTTTTCTTTACCAGGTTTGAGTTTGATAGAGCGGATGCTTTGTCTAGAAGTTTTTGTTCTTCCCAGCCCGATAATTCCCAGCTTGAATCAATTCTCCCTGAGGGTATTGTAGTCTCTGCCATCTCTGTAGGTTTAGCGGCTGAGATCAGGGAGAATCAGCAGTTGGCTCCTTCAGAGACACCTGAGGGGAAGTTGTTTGTTCCACTGCAGTTTAGACTTAGGGTTTTAAATGAGCTCCATGACTCTGTGTTATGCGGTCATCCGGGCATTTTGGGAACTAAGAAGCTAGTATCTCAACATAACTGGTGTCCTTCAAAGTCTCAGGATATTGTGGCCTATGTATCTGCATGTGTGGTGTGTGCCAGAGCCAAGGTTCTGAGGACTAGACCCTCAGGGGAGTTACTCCCTTTACTGGTGCCCGAGAGACCTTGGTCACATATATCAATGGACTTTATTACGGATTTGCCTGTATCTGGGGGGAACACTGTTTTGTGGACAGTGGTAGACAGGTTCAGCAAGATGTGTCACTTTATTCCTCTCCCTCAGCTTCCCAACGCCAAGACATTGTCCTGTTTGTTTTTGGATCATGTGGTCAGGCTCCATGGTGTTCCGGATAACATTATATCTGACAGGGGTGTCCAGTTTGTGGCTAAGTTTTGGAGAGCCTTTTGTAGTCTTCTGGGGATTCAGTTATATTTTTCCTCTGCTTACCACCATGAAACCAACAGACAAATTGAATGCTTCAACCAGACTTTGGAGCAGTATTTAAGATGCTATGTCTCTGCTAATCAGTCAGATTGGGTTAACTATTTGTCTATGGCGGAATTTGCTATGAACAATCACCACCATTCTGCCTTAAAGTCTTCTCCTTTCTTCTGTATCTATGCTATCCATCCCCGCTTTTCTTCTTTTTCTCATGCTACCGCTTGTCCTGACGTAGATGTGGAGTCAAAGAGGTTATGTACTATCTGGCGTCAGGTTCAGTGTAATTTAAGGAATGCTCAGGTAACTACTAAGAGCATAGCCGATAGAGCCCGTTCAGTAGGTCCTACACTTTCCCTGGGGGACAAGGTTTGGCTCTCTTGTCACAAGTTGGGGCCTAAGGTTGTTGGACCCTATGAGATTACTGAAATTATTAACCCAGTATCCTTCCGTCTGGCTCTTCCTCCTTCTCTCAAGATCTACAACGTTTTTCACAAATCTCTGTTGAGAAAGTATCTTCCTCCGGTCATCCCCTCTGTCAATCCTCCTCCACCTGTCTTAGTTGAGGGGACTCAGGAATTTGAGGTGGCCAGGATTTTGGACTTACCAAGGGTCAGGGGTGTCTTACAATATTTGACCCACTGGAAGGGTTATGGTCCAGGGGATTGTTCCTGGGAGCCAGCCAGGTTGGTCCATGCACAGACTTTAGTTAAAAATTTCCACCGGAGGTTTCCTCTTAAGCCTCATCCAGCCTCTAGTGGCCCAATGGACCCTCGTAGAAGAGAGGTTACTGTCAGGAACGGTGCCGGAACCTCCGTGGCAGCACGCGGGCGTTGCCGGCTCTCTCCTTCTACGGTCTGGGGCCTATCCTCGGCCTACTGTCAGGAGTCGGGCCGGAACCTCTGTGGTGGCATGTGGGGGCTGACATGGACCACGTCCTTCTTCTTCCGGTGCAGGGGTGATGCCGGGTCTGCCGGAACCTATATAGTTTGGTCTTCCACACCGGCTCACCTCTGGTTATTCAGTTTACCCCGGATGTTAGCTCCCGCCTGTTTCTTCCTGTGCCCTCTCTGACCTCTCCATACCTTGGACATCTTCTGGTAAGTGATTTCAGTGTCTGGGTGTGTTGAGACTTGTGGTGCGTTGTGCATCCTGCGCCCTCCAGCTTGTGTTCGCCTTGGCTGACAGTAGTATCCAAGTCCATCCCCACCTTCAGTGGCTGTGGTGAAGACCTCTGCGGGTCAGGAGCGGTGCGGTGGGAGGACACTGGATGCCCGGTGCTATTTATGCCATTTGAATCAGTCAGTCTGGTGCTGGTATTCACTGATTAACCTATGAACTGTATCTGATACCATAACACATCGGTTAGGCTGCCTTCATTATGCGCCATGACGCTGGCCTGACCCACGTGACGTCTGCAACGTCACTGAAGAGGCTCAAAGACAGCAGGGAGTTGCACCGGTGCTCAGGAGAGGTAAGTAACACTGTTTTATATGTTTGTCATCTTCCCTGGGCCTCCGATCGTTATACTCTGGGGTCTGAAGACACCTCAGAGTATAGTAATAGCTGTTGCTATTTGGTTTGAATGGAACTGCCATGTGAACTTCTCGAGACGAATCTCGCAGGGTTCACCCAACAAATTTGCTACAGGCCTGCGGCATTACTTACTGATCCCCGCTTCTGCTCATGGCCACCTCCATTTCCCTACCTGCCCTCCAGGGGGCCCTATGCATCCCATATCACGTTGCTGTCAATGTCATCCTGGCGTTGTTCAGCATCAGCGACATGACATGGAACGCACACGGCCCCCTGTAGAATCAGAAGGGGAAGCGGAGGCAATGGCTGCTACGGTGTTAGTTATGCCACTGGTCCACCAGTGGCTCTAAAGGTTCTAAAGAGTGGTTGGCTCTATATATACAGTATATGTGCTGCACTCATATGAGGGAGAGGGGAGACAGGAATATGACACAGGAAGCAGTACAGAAGAGCAATATAGGAAGCACATAAAACAGTCTCCTGTGTTTTGTTTCACTACAAACCTCCTGTCTCTCTTGACCCAAGCTATGTGTATATATGAGGAAAGTGTATGCATGCTATTAATGTATGTATATGTGTAATGTGTATATGTGCATGTAATGTGTATGCAGGAGTAATGTGTATGTCTGCAAGTACAATAAATATGTGTACAAGGGTAATGTGTACGTGTGTGACTAATGTGTGTACATGAAAAATGTGTGTATGTGTGAATATTGTGTATATAAGAGTAATGCATATATGTGCGAGTACTGTGTATACAAAAGGAATGTGTATATGTGTGAATAATGTGTATATAAGAGGAATGTGTATATGTGCGAGTAATGTGTATACAAAAGGAATGTGTATATGTATGAATAATGTGTATATAAGAGGAATGTGTATATGTGTACGAGTAATCTGTTTTACAAGAGGAGTGTGTAAATGTGCCAGTAATGTGTACACAAGAAAAATGTGTATGTGTTCTAGTAATGTTTATACATGCGTGATGTGTATATGTGTGTGTAATATGTATGTGGGTGTGTAATGTGTGTGTGTGTGTGCACGTAATGTGTATATTTGTGAATAATGTGTATACATGAGGAATGTATATATGTGGGAGTAATGTGTATACAGTATAAGATGTATGTGTATATGTGCAAGTAATGTATTTACCAGAGGAATGTGTATATCTGCAAGTAAAGAAAGGCCAGACTAAAAGGCTAGGCCTTAAGAGGTAAGCCACATGACAGGGCTGAAAGGAGAGGACAGGAGGGAAGGATTAAATTGGCCGTTAGGGGAGGGGGCTGGTATTTAAGGAAATAGCAGGAGAATTGGCGCCAGTCGGGAAGGAAAGAGCACACAGACGACAGCCTCCACCCACCCTGTTTGTTTTGGTCCTTGTTTGGGGGTTTTCCTTTGTCACAGTATCTATGCGGGGGGGGGGGTCCTCGAAGCTGGTGGGGTATGGAAATGGTTTTGGTGGTGGGGGCCCCGTGGTAAGGGCTGGACTCCCCAGGCCATTTGGTAGTTCTGGAGGGGTTTGGTTTTCGGTGGAGTCGAAGGGGTGCCGAGCACCAGTGAGCTGTAAGAACTTGGTGCCCCCGAGGTGGTGGAATGGCTGGGGGTAATATTCCTGGTAAGGAATATATGGATAGTCGCTTGCAACGGATTTTTGAGCTTCGAGGACCTCCTTGGTTGGGCATCATGGTATACTGTTCACATTCAGGGGATAGACGCATATAGAGTCTATGGGGTTAATGTTGGGGTTTTATAAAATGCTGGCACTTTAATGGTTCTTTATAGTTATTTAATAAAACAGCTGCTGTGGCCAATTTAATCTGATCTGGTGTTATGTCGTTATTTAATAAGGAAGCAACTTGGCAATGCCCTTGTCATGCATTAAAAGAGGAATGTGCATATGTGTGAGTAATGTGTATAAAAACAGCTATGTGTATGTGTGCTAGTAACATGTAAATATGCATGTACTGTGCTTATGTCCGAGTTATGCCACCTCCAACTCAAGAACATCCATCAAATCCATGCCTTCCTCACCCCTGAAACTGCAAAGATGCTAGTCCACGCCCTCATAATCTCCCGCTTAGACTACTGTAACAGCCTTCTCCATAGCCTCCCAGCTAACACTCTCACCCCCCTCCAGTCCACCTTAAATTGTGCTGCTCGCTTAATACACCTCTCCCCTTGTTCTTCATCGGCCGCTCCCCTCTGCCAATCCCTTCATTGGCTACCCATTGTCCAGCGAATAGAGTTCAAACTACTAACGCTGACATACAAAGCCATCCACAACCTGCCCCATCCATATATCTCTGACCTAATCTCCCGCTAGGTGCCCACACACATCAAGGTTGCCCACACACATAACCTTCGATCCTCCAAAGACCTCCTACTCCGCTCTGCTCTTATCCACACTTCACAGAAACGTCTCCAAGACTTCTCCCGTGCATCCCCCATACTCTGAAACTCATTACCAAGACACATTAGACTGTCCCCCACAGTCACAAGCTTCAAGAAGGCCCTGAAGACTCACCTATTCAGGAAGGCCTACAACCTCCAATAACGCTACTGTCACCACACCACCATCTGTACAGCCTCTACCCTCATCTTCTGTCTCTATCCCTCTTCCCTCATAGATTGCAAGCCCTTGTGGGCAGGGCCCTCTATCCCACTGTGCCAGTTGGTCACTGTTAGTATTATATTTGTTTTGTATATTTTGTGTACCGTATGTAAACCCTCAAATGTAATGCACCATGGAATTAATGGTGCTATATAAATAAACAATAATAATAATACAAAAGGAGTGTGAATATATGTAACTAATGTGTATACATGAATAATGTGTATCTGTGTGAGCAATGTGTATATTTGTGAACTATGCGTATACAAGTGGAATGTGTATATGTGTGACTAATGTGTAAATATGTGAGTAATGTCTGTATAAGAGGAATGCATATGTGTGTGACTAATCTGTATACATGAAGAATGTGTATATAAGAGGAAAATGTATATATGCGAGTAATATGTATATAGAGAGTAACATGTATATATGAATAATGTGTATATGTGCAAGTAATGTGTTTACAAGAGGAATGTGTAAATGTCGAATAATGTGTATATAAGAGGGATGTGCATATGTGCCAGTTATGTGTATACAGTTAGGTCCACAAATATTTGGACAGAAACAACATTTTTCTAATTTTGGTTCTGTACATTACCACAATGAATTTTGAACAAAACAATTCAGATGCAGTTGTTAAACACAATCCCTTCATTTCAGGGGCTCAAAAGTAATTGGACAAATTAAATAATTGTACATAAAATGTTCATTTCTAATACTTGGTTGTTCACCGTTTGTTGGCAATGACTGCCTGAAGTCTTGAACTCATGGACATCACCAGACGCCGCTGTTTCCTCCTTTTTAATGCTCTGCCAGGCCTTTACTGTAGCGGTTTTCAGTTGCTGTTTGTTTGTGGCCTTTCTGTCTGAAGTTTAGTCTTTAACAAGTGAAATGCTGCTCACTTGGGTTGAGATCAGGTGACAGACTTGGCCATTCAATAATATTCCACTTCTTTGCTTTAATAAACTCCTGGGTTGCTTTGGCTTTATGTTTTGGGTCATTGTCCATCTGTATTATTAAATACCGACCAATCAGTTTGGCTGGATTTGAGCACACAGTATGTCTCTGAATACCTCAGAATTCATCCGACTGCTTCTGTCCTGTGTCACTAGTGACCCAGTGCCACTGACAGCCATGCATGCCCAAGCCATCACATTGCCTCCGCCGTGTTTTACAGATGATGTGGCATGCTTTGGATCATGTGCAGCATCCCGGAGTGCTACTGCTTTTATGTGTTTGTCTTGTGTGCCTCTGGGTTTGGTGTCTGAAAGTTTTGTTCTATGTTAAGTTTATTTATGTGCAGCTTGTCCCTTATATGTTTCTCCCTGCAGTGTTCAAGCTCAGACTTGGTTCAGCCCTGGCCTATCACAGGCCACTGGGCGGGGTTGTGAGGAGATATAATCTCCCCGGTGACGGTTGAGAGTTAGTTCAGTGCATGCAGCAAGCCAGACAAGGTGTGCAGAGCTGACCTGCCACCAGACTGGACTGAAGGCCAACCGCCGCTAACAACAGCCTCAGGAGGGATATCATCAGCCCCAGGCTCATCTAAAGACAGCTCAGAGCAAGGGTGTAGAGATTTTCGAGTGGCTGGACT
The DNA here is from genome assembly GCA_947044405.1 of Leptodactylus fallax. Lineage (NCBI taxonomy): Eukaryota > Metazoa > Chordata > Amphibia > Anura > Leptodactylidae > Leptodactylus > Leptodactylus fallax. The sequence continues at coordinate 8,706,823 of CAMRHE010000045.1, forward strand.
TATGTGGTGTCGTGCCCGGAGGAGCAGGAGAGGACCCTGACAGGAGAGTCGCATTTGGGCCTAGTCTCCAGGTAACCAGACCCCTGTCAGGACTCCCTGTAACTCTATCCCCAGTATATCTAGCTGGGAGAGGCACAGAGGTGGAATAGAGGAAGCCATCTTGTGGAGCCTATACTGTCTTTGGGCACCCTCCTAGAACCAAGGCTGGGGTTAGGACACTACAGGACTACTACCCCCATCTGGAAGCTGCTGTTGTCCTTTTGTTCAAGTTGCCTTAATAAATGGCTGTTTGCTTTACCTGCAACGCTGACCCCTGAGTCATGCCTGCTTTAACATCAGGGCTCTTCCGACCAACACCACACCGGCTCAGGTAGGAGAGGTCCCCTCTTCAACTGGAAGTGCCCCGGGGGAAAGAACTACTACCACCACCATCCGGTAGTGCTGCAGGACCCCCGCTCGACTTTGTCCGGCCTAGGAGTGGGACTGGAGCCGTTTGGGAGCGTGCTCGGCCTGCTAGGTGGCACAGCATCTGCCACTACTACTCCCATCCTCCGGTCTCATCCGACTGGGTTGCGGCAAGGCGATTTTTGGCGTAGTTGGCAGGATCGTCACTCCCGTGTCCTTACAACATCTTCAGACTATGGTGTCAAGATCCTTATTTCATCATCTCTACAACGGGTGAGCTGAAAACCTTTATTGGCTGTGTGAGAGACTTATCCCTGTGGATTTATAATGAGGACTCTGTTGGTGTGCCCGGAGCTGTTTGTCGCTATCTCCCTGGATTATACTTGCAAAGACTGTGGACTGTTGCAACTGTTTGCGTGTTTAAACCACTTTATTGCATGCCAGAGGACTGCCAGCCGTTACCGGACTGGGTATTTATTGCTGCGACATCACCGAAGCACGTGAGCCCAGCCCACAAGGAGTTAACTCCAGCCTCAGAAGGAGCTGCATAATTTGAAAATTCTACAGCTCCGCAGAGGTTAACCGCCAGCCCGCCAAAGTGCAAAGTGCACCAAGTGGGTCAGAAGTGCATCAGCCAAGCTCCACCCTCCTGCTTTGAAAAGGACGAATCAGCAGCCGCTGACGGGACAGCCCTCTCTACAGGACAGCGACGGCGGAGCCTCATGGGCGCCGCCATCTTGGGTGAGTCTCATCCACATCCTATCCTATGCGTAGTAGCACTGCCCACCAGCATCCATCACCAGTAGAAGTCCTGGAAAGTTCCAGAGAGTTCGCGCTAGTCGGATCTTGTGCACGCAGAGTTAGTTTGTCCTGCTGCACCATGTCACGTCCCCCATCCGTCTGAGGTATTAACCCTGATCCTAATGCCTGGACCTGGGGAGAGGAGATAGACACTGAGGAGCTAATGGAAGAGGTTCCCATAGCTGCGGTGCTAACTACCCCCCGGACTCCGGCCGGAGCCCCCGCTTCACCTGCTGCTGTGCCGCCAACTGCTATTCGCGCCCGAAGGCCTACTACCATCGCTGGGCACCAACAACTTAAAGTGGAGGAAGAGAAGGCGTATTCTCGTCGACGAGCTGGCCTAGAACCACCTGTGGAGGGCGAGGTGCCTGACCGGAGAAGAGGTACCATTATGGCTTTTGACTGGAGAAATGGCTGTGGATACATCGCGGAGGACTCAGAGCGGGCCAACGTGTTCGTCAACCGGAGGTCGGTGAAGAGGCCTGGGTTGCCAGAGCATCTACACAATCTGCACCCAGGTGAGAGAGTGGAGTTCACCCTGAAGGTAGGCCCTAAGGGTTTCTGGGCAGCTGACGTTGACCGGATCCCTATGTCACCACCACGACACGAGGTCTGGGAGGACTCTGCCACAGCCACCCCTGGTCGCCTGCTAACAACAGCTGCAGGCCTGGCCTATGGTTCACTTCCCTCCGGGGCTGCACCCGCAGCACCTGCATCACCGCCACGCCCTGCTCCTGCTGCATCGCCACCTGCTGTCCTGAGCACTATAATCATCTCGGGGGTTGACCACATCTGCATCGGAGGTCACTCTGCAACTCCTGCAGCTGCACAGCAAGTGGAGCCACCTGTCTACAAAAGCAGCATGAACCCAGCCACCGTCACCGCCTTCTACAAAGCTATGGAGAAGAAGGGCCTGGACTTCCGACACCTGTCCAGGTTGCCTGAGGCTGCCCCCCTAACATCTGCACCAGCTTCACATCCCAAGACATCGGGATCTTCTTCCACGGAAGCTGAGGATTAAAAGGTCGCCACCTGTAAGTTTTGTGCCCCCCAGTCTACACCTGACTGGGGAGATCAAGTTTCTTTGCCCTCCAGGGCGCCCCCTGGAGTGACTCCCTTGGACTCCTACACTTGTACATAGCCCCAAGTTCTTGCCCCTCTACATTTTTGTGCCGAACTTTTGGACACTGCCCCAGTTTTCCCTATTTATTCACCTGTCCCCATGCTCCAGGATGGACACTACCGTACCTGTGCCCTGGAGTCCCTATTTGTCTAAATTGAGGCCCTGGGATTGGACACTACTGCATCTGTGCCTCAGGGACCTTTATATGTGTTCCCCTTGAGTTTTGCTGGTGCCTGAGATTGGACACTCACGAATTTGTGCCTCAGGTACCAGGTCTAAGTTACAGGGCAAAAAGACTAGCGCAGTGAATGGTAAATGGGCGGAGACCGTCAGATCGTCTCCTTGTATATATTCTTTTATAATGTATATATTTTTGCCATGTTTTATTTGTCATGCTGTTTGTCTTGTCTTGTCCGCTGTATTGCCTTCCCTAGCCTGGGCAAAGATTCGCCGAGGGCGGCTCAGGTAAAAATAGGGGGGTGTGCAGCATCCCGGAGTGCTACTGCATTTATGTGTTTGTCTTGTGTGCCTCTGGGTTTGGTGTCTGTAAGTTTTGTTCTATGTTAAGTGTATTTATGTGCAGCTTGTCCCTTATATGTTTCTCCCTGCAGTGTTCCAGCCCAGACTTGGTTCAGCCCTGGCCTATCACAGACCACTGGGCGGGATTGTGAGGAGATATAATCTCCCCGGTGACGGTTGAGAGTTAGTTCAGTGCATGCAGCAAGCCAGACAAGGTGTGCAGAGCTGACCTGCCACCAGACTGGACTGAAGGCCAACCGCCTCTCTCACAGCCTCAGGAGGGATATCATCAGCCCCAGGCTCATCTAAAGACAGCTCAGAGCAAGGGAGTAGAGATTTCCGAGTGGCTGGACTTATGTGGTGTCGTGCCCGGAGGAGCAGGAGAGGACCCTGACAGGAGAGTCGCATTCGGGCCTAGTCTCCAGGTAACCAGATCCCTGTCAGGACTCCCTGTAACTTTATCCCCAGTATATCTAGCTGGGAGAGGCACAGAGGTGGAGTAGAGGAAGCCATCTTGTGGAGCCTATACTGTCTTTGGGCACCCTCCTAGAACCAAGGCTGGGGTTAGGACACTGCAGGACTACTACCCCCATCTGGAAGCTGCTGTTGTCCTTTTGTTCAAGTTGCCTTAATAAATGGCTGTTTGCTTTACCTGCAACGCTGACTCCTGAGTCGTGCCTGCTTTAACATCAGGGCTCTTCCGACCAACACCACACCGGCTCAGGTAGGAGAGGTCCCCTCTTCAACTGGAAGTGCCCCGGGGGAAAGAACTACTACCACCACCATCTGGTAGTGCTGCAGGACCCCCGCTCGACTTTGTCCGGCCTAGGAGTGGGACTGTAGCCGTTTGGGAGCGTGCTCGGCCTGCTAGGTGGCACAGCATCTGCCACTACTACTCCCATCCTCCGGTCTCATCCGACTGGGTTGCGGCACATGAGCTGTACCACACCTTGGCCATACTTTTTTCTTTCCATCATTCTGGTAGAGGTCATACTAATATCAGTGCACCGGTGGATGTGGCGTCACTAGACGGTGGCCACGTACAACCCGCACTTATGAGTCCTCTCATACTGTAGATTAGGTTACATGCATCCCCTGATGAGCTGTTTTGTACAGTGAAACGCGTAGGGAGTAATTATAACAATATTGACAGGCAGTGAGCTGTGCAGAGAGTTATAAATTAATAGGCAGTGAGCTGTGCAGAGAGTTATGAGTTAATAGTAGCTCCACACTGGTTTATTTCTTTTCCTCCAATATGTGCAATGTTCAGTAGTGTTAACCTTTCTCTAAATACCTATGGGGAGAGACTAGAAACACCCATAGACAAAAGTGACACCAGTAAGTAGGAATTGGGAGCTTAATATCTGTATACTACATAGTTAAATCTATACAGCATTGTCGGAGCCAGGTGGGGTTGTTGTGTTCACTGGCTGTGGTTCCCTGGAGTCAGTTATTATATGGTAGCAACTCTTGACAATTTAGTTTAAGAATGAGAATTGGTGCTTGTTCAGACTTGAATTTCATGCGGTTTTAGCCGCTGTTTGGGAACGGGAGTAACTATAACAATATTGATAGGCAGTGAGCTGTGCAGAGAGTTATGAGTTAATAGGCAGTGAGCTGTGCAGAGAGTTATGAGTTTATAGTAGCTCCACACTGGTTTATTTCTTCTACAATATGTGCAATGTTCAGTAGTGTTAACCTTTCTCTAAATACCTATGGGGAGAGACTAGAAACACTCATAGACAAAAGGGACACTAGTAAGTAGGAATTGGGAGCTTTATATCTGTATACGACATAGTTTTATCTATAGAGCATTATCAGAGCCAGTTGGGGTTGTTATGTTTACTAGCTGTGGTTCCCTGTAGTCAGTTATTATATAGTAGCAATTCCTGACAATCTAGTTTAAGAATGAGAATTGGTGCTTGTTCAGACTTGCATATCATGCGGTTTTAGCCGCTGTTTGGGAACATTAATTATATGAGATACAGCAGTTTGGCAATATTAGCTCATTAGCAGGTTCCAATTTTGGAGGTTTTTTTTTTTTATATATCCATTTATTCAGACTTAGGTATACATCTTGAGCTTTTATCAGAGATAGGTGGCTATATTTAGCCATTTTTTATATTTGACCGATTAAAAGTTATGTTTTAGTTGTTCATATTTTTTGTTTTTTGGTCTTTTGGAGAGGTTGATCTTTGTTTCATCTGTCCAAAGAATGTTCTTCCAGAACTGTGCTGGCTTTTTTAGATGTTTTTTTAGCAAAGTCCAACCTAGCCTTCTTATTCTTGAGGCTTATGAGTGGCTTTCACCGTTCAGTGAACCTTCTGTATTTACTTTCATGCAGTCTTCTCTTTATAGTAGATTTTGATATTGATACGCCTACATCTTGGAGAGTGTTGTTCACTTGGTTGGCTGTTGTGAATTGGTTTCTCTTCACCATGGAAATTATTCTGCGACCATCCACCACTGTTGTCTTCCATGGGTGTCCAGTTCTTTTTGCATTGATGAGTTCACTAGTGCTTTCTTTCTTTCTCAGGATGTACCAAACTGTAGATTTTGCCAATCCTAATATTGTAGCAATTTCTTCATGTTTTCTTCACAGAAAAATCTTCCAAATGCAAGTTCCACACTTCAAATCAACTCCAGGCCTTTTATCTACTCAATTGAGAATGACATAACAAAATAATTGCCCACATCTGTCCATGAAACAGCCTTTGAGTCAATTGTCCAATCGTTGATTGTAATGTCAATCTGTATTCCCTTAGTCCAGACAGCAGCACAATATGGGGTATCTCTGCCCCTGTGTGTTGTTTAGGACAGGTGGAACCTTTAATTAGCACCAAAAAGGTGCCTCCTACTAGCCCTATAAGAGGGCACAAGAGACCTCCCTCCACTGTGTAAATTATAAAGTAACAGTAAACAAGCTTCTAGGGAGGGAAGCCTTGTGTTGCTGTCTGGACTAAGGGAATACAGATTGACATTACAATCAACGATTCCCCATACGTCCGATAGCAGCACAATATGGGGAGATAGCAAGTAATTCCCCTCGGGAGGGTTTCCTCGCCTTACAACGTCAAGGACTGACTGACCAAAGGCAGTTGTCTGGAAACTGCGGATGTCCAATGATAATGTTTAACAAAAGGTCAACTGAGATGACTATGATGCAGCCGCACAAATCTGGTCCAATGGTAAGGACCGATACTCAGCCAAAGAAGTCGACAACCCAGGTCGAGTGGCCGTAGAAAAACTGGAGGGAATAACTCCTGAATAAGAAAGGAAGACTTAATTGTCTCCTTGATCCATGTGGATAGAGTAGGCTTGGAAGCCTTGAGGCCTCTGTTTTTACCCTGCATATCAATTAGTAGGCTTTCGGCCTTCTTAAGCGGTTGAGTGTGGAATAGGTAAATCCACAGACACCTTACCACATCTAAGGTGTTGAACTTTTCTTCCTCCTCAGAGGTTGGAGAGGGGAAAAACACAGGTAACGAAATTAGCTGATTGCTATTATAGTATGAGGGGACCTTAGGGGTAAACCCAGGTAAACCTAAGGTGCACCCTATCTGCAAAAAACAAAATGTACGGTACTCTAGAAGAGAGGGCCTGGAGCACCCCTACTCTTTGGCAGATATAATAGCCAACAAAAAAGTGGTTTTGTAGGCTAAATATTTTATCTCCGTAGTCTCCAAGGGTCCAAATGGAGGACCGCACAGGCCTGTAATGACTACCGCAAGGTCCCACTGGGGATGATACTGAGGGCTTTAGCCTCATTGCCCTTTTAAGGAACCTTGCAACCAGAGGATCCTGAGACAGACGTCTGTTCAAATGAGCGGAGAGGGCTGCAATCTGCACTTTCAAAGTGGCAGGGGCAAGGCCCTTATCCAAACCGTCCTGAAGAAAATTTAAAATATCAGCCGTTGACAGTTCTAGATTATTAATACCCTTCTTGGAGCACCACTCCATGAAAATCTTGGCTGTCCTCTGGTAGTTCTTATTGGTAGATTCTGCTCTTGCAGAATAAAGGGTCTTCAGGACGGCCTCTGACAGTCCTCTATCCTGCTGTAGGGACTGCTCAACCTCCAGGCTGTCAGGTTGAATCTCCAGAGATCCTGGCACTTCAGAGATCCTTGGGAAACCAGGTTCTGGATGGAGGGAAGCCTCCAATATATCCCTCGACTCATCTCCATGAGTTGGGAAAAACCAAGCTCTTTTTGGCCAGAATGGAATGATGGCTATCACAGAGACTTGGTCCTGTCTGACTTTCATTAATACCTTTGGTATTATTGGATTTGGAGGGAAGATGTATGCCAGCCTGGACCTCCAAGGGATGGACAGGGCATCCACTGCCAAGGGATTGTCCTCCTGGTAAAGGGAACAGAACTTCTCCACCTTGGCGTTGAGTCGGGTTGCCATGAGGTCTATTTCTGGAAGACCCCTGTTCAGGGTAATCTGATGAAAGACTTCTGGATTGAGTGACCATTCTCCTGATACGGCATAACCCCGACTCAACCGATCCGCTACTATGTTCAGGGAGCCCTTGATGTGAACTGCGGATAAATGGGTTAGATTTTTCTCTGCCCATGTAAATATCAGATCTGCCTCTCTAAGGAGGGTTGGTGATCTGGTGCCTCCCTGTCTGTTCACGTACAGCACTGTGGTCATGTTGTCTGACCGTATTTTGACTGCTCTTCCCCTGGGAAGAGGCAAGCAATAGAGTAAGGCACGATATACGGCTCTGAGCTCCTTCCAGTTGGACGAGGTCCTTTTTTCAGGAGCGCTCCAGATTCCCTTTATGGAGTTTTCGTCCAATGGGCTCCCCATCCCGAGAGGGATGCATCTGTAGTCAACAGGGTCCAAGAAGGTTGGACCTTGGACCTTCCGTCTTTCAGGTGCAACCACCACTTGAGGGAAAGACGGGTCCTGGGGGAGAGTCGAATCTTCTTGCTCAATGTAAGAAGGGAGCAATCCCAAGCCTCTAGTAACTCCTTCTGGAGGGGACGTAAGTGCCACAAGGCCCATGGGACTGCCTCCACTGAAGAAGACATCAAGCCCAGGATCTTCATCAATGTTCTGATGGAGGCTATCGGCTTTTTGAAGAGGTGCCGGACTGCCGCAACCAGCTTCTCCTTCCTTGCTGGTGTCAAGGAGATTTGCAGGCGGACTGAATCTAGGAAGTAGTTTTCTCGGAGGAACTTCCTTCGAGTTGAAGGGATCGTTTTTGACTTCTCCCAATTTATAAGCCATCACAGACTCTGAAGGCTGTCTGTAGGTACTGGAGCAGAACAGACTCTGACTGGGCCTTTATCAACCAGTCGTCTAGATAAGGCACCAAGAATATCCCCTGAAGCCTGAGGGCGGCCGTTATGGGGGCCACTACCTTTGTAAAGGTGTGGGAAGCAGAGGAGATCCTGAAGGGTAGTGCTGTTAATTGAAAGTGCTTCCTGTGGCCGGAAACTACTACGGCAATCCTTAGAAAAATTCCTTCTGTGTGGAGGTAAATAGAAATATGCAAATAGGCGTCTTTTATATCCAAAGTCACAAAAAACATCGCCTTAGAGGAGAAAGGTGGTGACAGACTTTATGGTTTTCCTATGGAAGCGCTTTTTTTTGATGAAGCGGTTGAGGTACCTTAAGTCTATGATCATTCTCCACTTGTCTGCCGGTTTTGGCATCAGGAAGACGGGAGAATAGACACTGGATCCTTCTTCTAGAGAAGGGACTTCCACCAGGGCTCCCTTGTGAATGTACTCTCGGATGGAGCATTCCAATGTAGTCTGCTGCATTGTAGGGAGGCTGCGAGTTAACACAAACCGATCCTGAGGAGGACGGAGGAACTTGATTGCATAACCTCTTTGGATTACCTACCGGACCCATGGGTCTCGAATTTTTCCCTGCCCACCGTTGAGAAAGTGGGAGACACGACCTCCAACAAGAATCTCGGCCACAGGAAAACTGCTTCTGATGTCAAAAGCTAGGCTTGACTTTTTTATCATCAGACTTCGGAATCTCCAGCCGGCGTCTCTAGAGGAATAACTAGAGCCTCTCTGGACTGCCTTCCACGACGAGGCGGATAGCCTCTACCACGGCCAGAGCCAGACCTACCTCTGAAGGCCTGGGGTAAAGTTTTACCCTTCTTGTCGGCCAAGCCCTCTAGGATTTCGTCTAGGGCACAGCCAAAGACTCTACCCGGCTCAAAGGGTAATGCGCACAAATTATACTTTGAGGGGAACACAGCTCTCCAAGGTTTTAACCATAGAGGTCTTCCTGCTGCAGTGTTCTTGGTAAGTGCCAGGGATTTGACCGCCAGCCTTAATTGATGGTGGGAGGCTTCCGTTAAATATTCAGCTGCTAGGGAAACTGAGCCTAGAAACCCTAGCAGCTCATCTCTGGAGACTTCCAGAGTCGGTCACTTTCGAGGTGGACCAGGTCAGTACATAATTTGGCTGACACTTCACAGGACGCAACCGCCACAGCGGTCTTGGGCGAGGCAGCTGAATAAGCCTTCTTGAAGGTATTGTCGAAGCGCCTGCCATGGCATCGTGCAGATTTGCTCCATCATCTGATGGTACCTTAGTGCGGCAGGACAGTTTAAGCACCGCCATATCCACCTTGGGAGGAGGACCCCATTGATCCCATTGAGCAACTGGGAATAAAGCGCTGAACCTCCTAGGAACACAAGAGGTTTTTCAGGACTTCTCCACTCTGAGGACATTAATTTTTGTAATGTCTGGTCCACTTGGAAGACCCTAGGCCCTCTATAGGTGGACGCGGAGGCTTCCCCGTCAACATCACGATCCTTAGACCGGATGGACTTCAGCAGCCGGCTTAATTTTTCGAGTGGAAGCACAGCCTGCTGGGATCTTCAGTGGAATCGTCAGATGAGAGTGTCTCGTCCACTATCTGATAATCTTCATCAGAGATCCGTAACTCTTGTCTCAATCTGCGGTCTCTTGGCAATCTGGGCGATGGAAGAACGAATCTCCTTTAAGAGACTCCTCATATAGTCCTTTACCCAAGTAACAACCTCTTATAGAAGGTACTTCCGGCGGAGGTCCGCGACACTGGTGACAGCGGGTAAAATCATAGCCGTCAGGTAAAGGGGTATTGCAATCCAAACACATTAGGTGTTTCAAGTTTAGAGGAATTTTTCCTCCTAAGCGCATCGCCATTACATGATGCAGAAGATGACATCTGAAACATCAAACAGCCACGTGACATTGAAACAGGGAAGATCGCCAAGCATCGCATAAAAACCCAAGGGGTACCTTTTTTTTTTTTTTGAATCGGTCACTTGAAGAGAGAAAAAAAAACGTCAGAAAAAAACCAGCCACCGCAACCCGCAGCAGAGGAGCTAGAAACCACTCACTCAACAAATAAAGGACTGCATTCAGACCTTTTAACTGTAATCCAGCAGCGAGGGGAGGAAGCCAACAAAGAAACATTTATACAGCACCAAAACAAGTCAAACGCCATAATGGAACATAGAGGAGCATAAGCCTAAGCCAGAGGCTCAAAATACAAGCAGCAAAAATCAATTCTATATTTTGCCTTTAAATTTTAAATTTCCAAACGTACTGCAAAAAGTTCCGGCCGAGGAGGTTCCCCGCTTACTTCCGGGATCGCGCTGCCTGCAGATGGATGCCGGATAACGCTGCGTTGCGGTGCGAAGGCCCGAAGGACCGGAGGTTTTTTCTTTGGGACCGAGGTACCCCAAAAAGGTAAGCCAGGAGTAAATAAAACCCCTAGCAACGGGAGGTCACAAGAGACCTCCATCCACCTGTTCCACACAGGACAGAAAAAAACACAGTGGAGGGAGGTCTCTTGTGCCCTCTTATAGGGCTAGTAGGAGGCACCTTTTTGGTGCTAATTAAAGGTTCCACCTGTCCTAAACAACACACAGGGGCAGAGATACCCCATACTGTGCTGCTGTCGGACGTAAGGGGAATTACTTTTGGTCCCTTTAAAAACAGGGTGGCACATGTTAAGGAGCTGAAACTCCTAAACCCTTCAAAACAATTTTAATGTGGATACCCTGAAATGAAAGCTGAAAGTCTCGACTTTCTGTCCATGTCCATTATATAACTATAACTTGAATATGTTTCAGTAAACAGGTTAAAAAAACTAAATTTGAGTCAGTGTCCAAATATATATGGACCTAACTGGATGTGCATGTAATGTGTATAATTGCGAGTTATGTGTATACATGAGGAAAATGTGTATGTGTGGGTAAGTAGATTGTTAGTGGCACTACTTATGTGCATGGTTAGGGGTACTGATTTTATGTGTACAAAGTTCTGTTCACATCACATTAAGGACCCTTATGTTGGAAGTATATGTCAGGAGAATCCCCCAACATACTGTATATTCCAATCAACAGCTGTGATATATTCATCTGTATAGCCACTGCATTTTTGGACCATTATCTTTTATTTTCATATTATATGCACACTATGTGACTCATGTACGTGACAGTGTATGGTCCTGTTAGTTTTACACTATTGTCTTATCTTCAGCAGGTCTATATTTTCTTTCTGTATCTTTCTATCTTGATATCAGATAGTTCCTGTATAATTACGGTAGCCTTCAGAATCAGTTGCTTTGCTGGGCCCTCTGTAGCCCAGTTAGACAACGCATGGGTTTATATGGTACACTTCCTCAATGCTTACATTTTTGTCATTGAGTACAATCTGCTTGTCATGCAAGAAACACTTTTGAAGCTAAAAAAATTTTGTAATCTCACTTCAGTAAGGGGGTATTGTAAGAATTGAAGAAATGTTAGATTTTCACCAAATTTATCAAATATTGTTCAACACTTCATAAAGTTGCTGCATAAATAACTGAATAACTGTATATGGCTTCCTGCTGCTGGTTGGTTGAACAACTGGTCTTTTGATGCTATCAACATTAGTTTTTGATTGTGGTTACTCTCAGGGACCCCATAGTTTTATAGTGGCTTGCAATATCTGCTTTTCAATGTTGTGAATTAAAATTAAGTTTATTGCTTTTTTTATATTGCTTCTTCTGGCACTTCTTTGTCCTTACAAGTGTATATTTTGTGCTCTTTGCAGTATTGGCCAGTAAACATGAAGGGACATGAATTACTGTAGTTATTGTATGAACTTTTTAGTTGGCAGATAAAGGAGTGTTTGCGTTAGGGCAGTCCAAGTAGTCCTTCCAAGTTTTATAGAATTTGGCAGTAAACCTTGTCTGTAAAATATTCACTCCAAACATTCTTGCTCAATGTGAACATAGGTGAAAGGTGATAAAGAAACAGATTTAGCTGCAAAATAAGGCCATGTCCCACACAAGAACAAGCAAAATTAAACAGAATATAATAGTTTTCTTTGCAAAATCTCCATATAGTTTTTGACTGGAAATACGTTGTTTTCATTCAGATTGTTTAAAAAGTAATGTGGCCTAAAATCTTTTTGTGGCCTAAATTAATTTTCTGCAATGTGTGGATGGGATCAGCCAGAATACAGTTTACACTATGTGGGGCCCCAGCCTTAAAGAGCAGCTCTGTGTCCAGACACATGTTAAGACAACATCATATGATATGTCTTAACAGGGCATATGTACAGGGATTCATGTTTTGGAGCAATCTCAAAGTGGTACCCTATCTGAGATTAACTATAAAGCCCCATGATTTCCATATATTTCTCTAACTGAGAGTAAAAACAATGACTCAATTGCATTACACTTTTGAGGATTCAATGGACCCATGGCAGGGGACATTTTATTTTGCCCAATCGACAGGGAGGAATTAGATTTATTAAACCAGTTTATGAAACAAGAAATAAAATCTGTTTCAGGTATCCAGTGTATCTTCTAATATTAATTGAAGTTATACAGTTGATATTTTTATGATAATGCCTATGTGAATTACTGCTTACCTTTTCATTTTATAATAGTGTTGAACCTTGGACTTTACCTCACAAAATTCTGGTGCATGTAGACTGATGTACAAATGCATAGAAATAACTCACATTTTCATGGTTTCTTTTTCTAGTGCTGACAATAAATATGGAATATGCATATACTGTTCCTGCTAACCAACATGTTCTCTACGCAGAGTCAAAAACAAATGACACTTTTTTACTCAGTTACATGAAATCAATAACCACAGTACGAGAAATCTAATACAACACATGTACAGGCTGGTATGTAATGAAGAGGGTCAATTAAAATGGGCATAAAATGTAAAAAAATGATTCTGGTGTCATACGAAAGAGGAGATTATCTTCTTTCACATGACATTAAGAATGGAACTGTATATAAATACGTCAATATCGACTGTATTTTCAACTGGTGATATCTCTACAAATAATACAATTTCTGTGTTTTATAACACCAGAGATATAGCTGTCTGAAGTGTCCCTCCCCATCCTTATTTTCCCTGCATTTCTCTGCAACCAAAAAAAGCTGCGGAAAAGACAATGGCACCTTGTGTTTTTTTCCACTGAAAGTCCACAGAGCTTTCCTCTGTGTACTTTCTGCTTCTATTATACCCATATCTAAAACTCCAGCATTTCTGGAGATTTGCAAAAACGCTCATTTCTGAAATTGCAGCATTTCCACTTCAGATTTTTTTCTGCAATGTGTGGATGGGATTAGCCAGAATCCCACTTTGCAGGTAATGTAAAATGCAACGTTTTCGCAACGTGGGCCCCGGCTTTACACACAAGATGTACACACGTGGACAAAATTGTTGGTACCCCTCCTTTAATGAAAGAAAAACCCACAATGGTCAGAGAAATAACTTGAATCTGACAAAAGTAATAATATATAAAAATTCTATGAAAATGAACAAATGAAAGTCAGACATTGCTTTTCAACCATGCTTCAACAGAATTTTTTAAAAAAGAAAACTCATGAAACAAGCCTGGACAGAAATTATGGTTACTGGCAGGTGTTGCTGAGTGTGATTGAGCCTTCATTACATTGATGGGGCTGTATGAGATCCTGCAAATACTGTTTGGGCTGAGCAATGCACCAACCACATTTTATAGGTTAGTTGAGTTGTTTCTGGGGAGATTGAACCATGAGTGCTTGATGATATACCTGGATGACATAATCATCTTCTGACCTACATTTGAGGAGAATATGGAAAGGCTGGGTAGGATGATATCCCATTTAGAGGAGAAGGGGTTAAAGTAGAAACTTCAGAAATACCATCTCTTCCACAAAATCATTGAGATTCTGGGGCATGTGGTATCCAAAAACAGCATGCAGCCCATGGATACGAAGATCCAGATTGTTTAACAGTAGCCCAAACCCGTCAATGACAGCGAGCTCTGCTCATTCCTGACACTGGTGAATTACACCAGGACCTTTATTAAAATGGTTGTCCAGTTTTAGCAAATAAATGTTATTGTTTTTATAATGAAAAATTATACAATTTTCCAATGTACTTTCTCTATTAATTCCTCTAGGTTTTCTAGATCTCTGCTTTCTGTCGTTCATTCTGCTTATTCCCAGTGGATAAAAATCAGTCCATGGTCATGTGATATACAGTCCATGGTCATGTGATATACAGTCCATGGTCATGTGATATACAGTCCATGGTCATGTGATAAACACACAGATATACAGCTCGTTAGTCACAGCACAGTAATAGGGCATCTGCCTGGTAACGAGCTGTGCACCTGTGTGTCCATCACATGACCATGGACTGCATGAGCATGGCCAGATTTATACCCATTGGAACTAAGCAAAAATTGATAACAGCATGCAGAGCTCTAGAAAACTGTGAAGAATTGATACAAAAAGTATATTGGAAAATTGTATATTTTTTCATTATACAAACGATAACATTTATTTGCTTAAACTGGACAACCACTTTATGGGTTGGCACAGCTGCTGCGGAGACCAGGAATAGGGCTCTGGCCTGTATGGAGGAAGTGGGCCACACTTTCCGGCAGTTGGTTTACACAGACTTTATGTAGTCATTCATGTTGCTGATAGATGGCAGCCTGAAGGACTAGGGGCAGTCAGGACAGTCAACTAAAGGTCATTCAAGTTGGAACTTCTGGCAGTTGTGTGGGCAGTAACTAAAAAGTTTTTGGATATCCTGGCAGGAGCAGTATTCACACTAGTGCTGGCAAAAATCCTCTGTTTTATCTCAATAATGGCAAGTTGGGGGTGCTAAAGCAGTGTTGGATAGCCCGCCTTAGGGTGTGTTGACACGGTGGAAAATTTTCCGCCCCTGGAGTTTTCGCCGCGGTCAGCCGCGATGGGATTCCAATGCAGTGCATCAGCATTCCGTCGCGGCTAACCGCTCCTGATTAAGCCCGGATGAATGGGCCTAATCAGGAGCGTGGCTCTAGTCGCGGGCACCGCGGGCGGAATCCACGGCAAATAGGTCATGTTGCTTTTTTTTTTCCGCTAGCAGAAAAAAGCCGCTAGAGGAAAAAAACGATACTGACTCCCGTTGAAATGAATGGGAGGAGTTTTTTTAGTCGTATTTTGAGGCAGATTCTGTGTCGAAATCCGCTGCCAAAAAACTCAGTGTGAACACAGCCTTAGCGAGTATTTGTTCAAGATGCTGGATGCTGTATAGGGTGCCTGGGAGGTGAGCTGGAGCAGTTTGTTGAGTGTCTTTGGCCTACCCATGACATCACCACCACAACTTCTACTTCCCTCCCCAGGTTACCTCCATTGGGTTGCGGCAACTGCATTATAGATGGTGTGATAGGCCTTGCACAAGAATCAACATCCATAGTAGAGGCCTTTCTGAAACCTCACACTGATGAAGAATAGCGAGTGCAACAAGCCCAGTTTGTGGAAGTGGATACTAAATCATCGGGCACCACAGCGCCGAGAGCAGAAGGCCCTGTCCAGTTTTGGGAGAAGGTTATGGCATAAGCAAGAACACCTAGTCCAGCTGAATGGAGTTCTCTACCACCGAGTGCAGCTGACAGTAAACTGGCTAAGACATATGAGAATGAACTGGCTAAGACATATGAGAATGTAGAATTACAGTAGGGGCAACAGGGAGCCACACCATCACCTCTCAGACGTCCCAAGTGTATGAATCACAAGGTACAGAGATTCTGTTCTCAGCCTGGAGGTTGCTGGGACAACAATCCTTAAAGTATAGCTCCCTTTTTTTTTTTTTGGAGGATCAGAGGTTACGTGCAGGCAGGTAGCGGGAGACTAGATTTATGGAGGGGACAGGTTGTGGATGGCTTTGTATGTCAGCGTTAGTAGTTTGAACTCTATTCGCTGGGCGATGGGTAGCCAGTGAAGGGTTTGGCAGAGGGGAGTGGCTGATGAAGTACGGGGGGAGAGGTGTATTAAGCGAGCAGCACAGTTTAAGGTGGACTGGAGGGGGGCGAGAGTGTTTGGTGGGAGGCCATGGAGAAGAGTGTTACAGTAGTCTAAGCGGGAGATTATGAGGGCATGAACTAGCATCTTTGTAGTTTCAGGGGTGAGGAAGGAGCGGATTCGGTGGATGTTCTTGAGTTGGAGGCGGCAGGAGGTGTTGAGGGTTTGAATATGCGGCTTGAAGGATAGGTCAGAGTCTAAGGTTATCCCAAGGCAGCGGGCCTGAGGGACTATCCCATGCTGCATTGAGTACAGGTGTAGGGATAGACTCATCCTGGCAATGCTTAGGTAGAACATTGCTAATGGGAACTTTACTTCCTGTTTTCTATTAAAAGGAAGTTTGATAGTTAAGTAAAATATATTACAAAAATGTTCACAACACAATCCATGACACAATAGCAAAACAATATATATATATATGATAAAAAATGTATAAAATACATTTTAAGCCAAAGAGAAAGGGGATAGCCAGCCACCAGCTCCTTAGCAACCCTCTTACTGGCCACTTCATTGATGATGGAGAAGATGCCGTGTAGCAAGTATTCTGGATTTTTTCTTGAGATGGGCGAACCTCTGAAGATTCATTTATTTTTGGGTTCAAGTGGCTCGACCCCTAGATTCAGATCGAACACGTTCGTAACGAACCAAAAAAAAAAAAAAACTTAAGGAAAGATTGCGGCAGCAACACATCATTGCTTATTATTTTGAAACGTGATGAAGAAGAAGTGGCTTTGAAAAACAAAAAGCTGTCAAAAATGATCCATCCATTCAACAGTTTTAAAAAAAAAACTGTTTATGCCAGTACTGCAGCACCAACAGTGTGGAATAGTAGAATGTGATGGATCAGGCCACATAACATATCTGGCTGAGTGGCGGCAGTGGTGGTACATCAAAATAAAAGGGGAGGAAAAAAAGGGGAAAACAAAGATGCTATGTAAATAGCACAGTAATACAAAGGTATATGTTTAACAAAACCCCTTAAATTATTATAACTGTACAAACACCCCTTTATCTGCTGAGGTTTGGGTGATAAAGTTCCAGCAGTGCTGGAAATGCGTTTGCCACTGCCATCACGAGTGCCACTACCCCCATCCTCTGAGCTTAACCTAGGTCTGCTCTGGATCGTTTTTTTTGGATGTTAGGGCTGTACATTGGCTGGAATCGTTACTATCACTAATGCCACCACCCTCTTCCTCTGACCCACTTGCAAGATATTATCTACAAAAGAATCATCATCGTTAATGTCATCGTCTTCCTCACTTTTTTCTGACTGATCATGGCCATGGGATTCTTGCGCACCCTCATAGTTTCCACCTCGAGATTTTCCCCTAGTGCCCCTACCAGCACAATGACCACTACCACACCCCCTGCCACTACTACCTCCACCACAAACAGTCATGTCTTCCTCTTCCACCTATGCCTCCTCTGCTTGAAAAAAATGCTGACTGTTGTCATCCAACTCATCAAAAAGTGAAAGACTAGCAGAAATATCTTTCTCAGCAGGTGCCACATCACTACTAGGGATCTTTATCAGTGAAAATGAAGAAGACAAGGTTGACAGTGCAGAAAGGCCCTGTGGTAAATAATGTGTTACAACATTAGAGGAGGGGGTAGAACACACAGAAGCCTGACTCAAGATTACATCACTTTTGAATACAATATCCTCCCGTGACTGATATGAGAGAGCTAAGTTATCATAAAATTTATCTTCATTCTCAGGAAGTACAACAATCTAGTCAGAAGTAGTGTTGCTGTTGCCACATAAATTATATAATAGTGATTGCCAACAGTTCTGACAGTATGTGCATGTATTTTTTATTTTTTTTAAACTTTATTTCAAGAAATAGCACTGAAAGTACTGAAAGGTTAACCCAGTCAACAAGTATTAGACTAGAAAATACTAAATGTTAATGTTAGTTTTTGTGTTTTGGTTAACAATAAACACTATTGCCAAAAAAAACCCCACCTGAACAAAATGAGATTATGCACTACAGGCTACAACAAACTGTGTGAACCAGTTTGTTTTTGTTGTCGTGATAATGGAACTTTGTATGCATCGGTTAACACAAAACACTACTGCCAAAAAAATCCTTTACGAAAATGAAATTTTGCTCTATTGTAACGTCTCTGCTTGTTCGGGTCTCTGCGCCACCCTCCACTCGCACGCTGCTGCGAAGTTGGCGTGTTCAGTTTGATTCCTTGTGTAGGGTTCTTGTTGCTCAGTCTGAACACTGTCCTAATACCTCTTGTCTATAATTGAATTTCTACCACATCCGTCTCTTGCACCTTTTTTTCTTTCTGCTCCTCAAATAGTTAACCTCAGCCTTGCCTGTGTGATTGACAGCCTATCGTCCTATCAAGTCTGGGGCGGGTTTTTCCTTCCTATTTATTCTTTGCTTCACGTTGGCGCTTGATATTGCTTCTGCGTACTGGCCTTTACTCCATGCTGTTTTGTTACCTGTATTCCTATTCCTGACCTCTGGCTTACACTTTGACTATTCTCTTGGATTTTGATTCTGTATTGCATTGCTTGTCTGTTACCGACCCCTTGGCTAGCTGACCTCCCTTTTTGTTGTTCGTCCTGTCCGCGTTCTGTGTTGCCACTTATATTAAGAAGGGACTGTCGACCAGTTGCTGGCTGTCACCTAGGATAGATCAGGCAAGTTAGCCATGGACAGTTTGGGGGGTTCAGCTTTAGGGCTCACTGTCTTGTTGTGCCCCTCCCCCCAGGGTTCTGCAGCAGCACTGGGTGATTGTTCAACTGGAAATTCCCTTACATCTATAGAATACAACACAATGTATAAGTCAGCTCATTATTTTTTTTGGCAACAATATTGCCAAAAAAAAAAAAACCCTTAACAAAATGAAATTTTGCACTAAACAGACTTACTTTGTCAAGAAAAATATTGTAAGGCACTCTGTGAACAGTCAAATCATAGTGCAGTAAGCTACATTAAGTAATAGCAACAAAAGAGTGATAACATGTCTGTCCCCTAGGCGAGTATCACAAAATGGCTCTTATTTTTCCTGCCAATAGCATTTTATATCCTGTAGGTGATATCAGCAGTATAACCTCTCCACCTACCACTTATGATTGGCTGAGAGCAGGGGCGCACCGCTAATAAGGCGAGGTGAGGCGGCCGCCTCGGGCGGCACTGTCCGGGGGGCGGCATTTTACTATTTAATGTAAACCATCCCAGGACAGTCCGCTTAAAAAAAAAAAAAAAAACAGAGCTGAGCGCGGCCTGTCCTGGACTGGTTTACAAGACGTCGCATCTCAGCGCAGGCGGCGACACAATGACGTCATCACGCCGCCTACGCTGAGACACAGACGTCGCGGGCAAAAGGAGGAGGCGGCGGCGGCTGCATCAAGGCATCGCAGGTGAGTATAACTTTTTTTTATATATATATATATAAATAGGCCGTAACCTGTTGGAGCATCCCCGGCAGGTCAGGGCCTATTTATTTACCTACCCCGCGTCTGCTCGTGGCCGCCCCCCGCTTCCCCTTCTGCTATGGGCTGCAGAAAGGGAAGTGGATGCCGCTGTGAGCTGCCGCGGGCATCGGTAAGTTAGGCCGCGGGCCGCAAATACTACTATTATTATACTCCGGGGTCTATTCAGACCCCGGAGTATAATAATCGGAGGCCTAGGGTTGGTGAGGGAACATAAAAAACAGTGTTACTCACCTCCTGCGATCCGATGTAACTCCGAGCAGGCTTGAGGCCTGTGGTGACGTCATCAGGTCGCGTCGCCGGCCTGATCACGTGACGTGTGTGCGCAATTAAACAGGGCCAAAAGCTGCAAGGAGTGCACCGGTGTCCAGGATAGGTAAGTAACTCTGATTTTTATGTTTGTATTCTCCCCTGGGTCTCCAATCATTATACTCTGGGGTCTGAAAAGACCCCAGAGTATAATAATAGTTCATGGGTCGGCCACTATGGGGCATAATACTGTGTGCAGGGACCACTGTAGAGCATAATACCCTGTGCAGGGGCCACTCTGGAGCATAATACAAGAGCAGGGGCCACTATAGAGCATAATACCGAGTGCAGGGACCACTATAGAGCATAATACAAGTGCAGGGGCCACTATGGAGCATAATAGCAGTGCAAGGGCCACTATAGAGCATAATACAAGTGCAGGGGCCACTATGGAGCATAATAGCAGTGCAAGGGCCACTATGGAGGATAATACCCTGTGCAGGGGCCACTATGGAGCATAATACCCTGTGCAAGGGCCACTCTGGAGCATAATACCAGTGCAGGGGCCACTATGGAGCATAATACCGTGTGCTGGGGCCACTATAGAGCATAATACAAGTGTAGGGGCCACTATGGAGCATAATACCAGTGCAGGGGCCAATATGGGGCATAAAACTGTGTGCAGGAGTTGCTGCGGAACATAATACCGTGTGCAGTGGCCAATGCGGGGCATAATACCGTGAGCAGGGGCCACTATGGAGCATAATACCGTGTGCAGGGGCCGCTGAGAGGCATAATCCAGTGTGCAAGGGCCGCTGCGGGCCATAACACTGTGTAATACTGTGTGCAGGGGCTGCTGTGGAACTTTATAGTGTGTGTAAATGGGGCGCTATAAACATGGGCCATGGCACCTGTTTATATTATACGCTGTCTGTTTATAGTGACCGTGTGATGTAATTGTAGCCTTGTCACATACTGTAGACATGTACAGGACGAGGCTGCAGTTACATTACATGGCCGCTATGAGATGAAATACACTATGTAAACAGAGAAACCGTCACGGCGCTTACACAGGTACCATTCAAACAGCTGGTCAGTGGGGGTCCTGGGTTTTTGAACCCCACTGATTAGTTTATTAATGACCTGGAAAACCTTTTAATTAGTTAACACCTGGGGTATTATTAATAAGGGGCACTATTTATACAGGGTACACACGGACATTATTAATATAAAGATGCACTTGGGGGTATTATTCATTATGGGGGGTTATATCATATATTATATAATTGGGGTAGAAGCAGGATGGGTGTGCAGGTGAGGACAATGTGGGTCGGGTGCCTAGAAAAGTGAGGAGCCAAAGATGTCTGTGTTGCAACCTTTACAGAGACAAGTCACAGCTGGAAGAAGTGGTCATGGCGGTCCAAAGGGAAGTGACGGGAAATGTGAAGGATTAGTCAGAGACGTCACCTGTAAGTCACAGAATGTTACTGCCCTGTATACACCTAAATGATAGAGGATAAATACCTGATTGATGGGGGTCTGTCTGCTGAGACTCCCACTGAACCTGAGAATTGGGTTTTTTCCCCCACTAGGTGGGAATTCAGCCTGACCGCAGCCATATATATAGGTGTCACTTGGTGGATGGACGAACCCGCGTGGCTCTCATTCACTTCAATGGGAGTGCCAAAGATACCCGAAGTCCAGTACTCAGCTATCTGCGGGGCTCCTATTATAGAGAATGGGGGCCACGTGGGCTCGTCCATCCACCAAGCAGAAGATGTGTGAAGTTACTTTCATTGTTAATGCCGTGTTGTTGATCTGATACTGAAGTAATACAGGAAGAAGAATTCTTAAAAACTGTTTTATAACTTTGTGTATTGTGTATATTGTGCGACGATAACACTGTGTTAAACTAGTAGCATGGAAACGCAGTTTTTTTTTTTTGGGGGGGGGGGGGCGTCTTTCTATAGTCTGCCTCAGGCAGCAAAGAGGCTAGGTTCACCACTGGCTGAGAGGCTGTCCGGTGATGCCAGAAGTCCACCTAGGTCAAAGAGATCATGATGATCCTCCTTCTCCCTTGTATTTTAACTGTTAATTAAATGTTCAGGCGGCCATCTTCACCCGAGATTAATTGCAAACTTTTCGGTTTTGTCAAAAACGGAAACGTTTGGAAATGTCTGGTTTGTTAAAAATTGGTTCACTCATTTCTAGTTCTTATGCTTATTTCCTTTTCCTTCCATTTACCAAATATCTCCTTAAAGAGGACCTTTCACACGACCACCAACTAGAGCACATAGCTTCCTTCAATAGAAGCTGGTCCACTAAGGGTGTGTTCACATGGAGGAATTTGCCGCGGATTTGGTGGGCGGATTCTGCCACCGAATCCGGAGCATATTCCTCCTGAATCCGCCTCCCATTGAAAACAATGGGAGGCGGAGATAGCAGCAGGACGCGGAGAAAAGAAGCGACCTGCTCTATCTTGCCGCAGATTCTGCCCTCGGTGTCCGCGGCTCGAGACGCGCTCCTGATTAGGCCCATTCATCCGGGCTTAATCAGGAGCAGGATGCCGCGACGGAATGCTGATGCACTGCATCGGCATCCCGTCGTGGCAGACTGCGGCGAAAATTCCGGCGGCGGAAAATGAGTTTCATTTTCCGCCGTGTGAACACACCCTAACTCCAACACTGTTGGAATTTTTTTATAGCCCCCACCACTCACAGGCAACCATTTCTGTTGGTTTAAGCACAATTATGCTGTAAAGTCACCTGATAGAAGAGATCATAATTGCACTGAACCTAACAGCAATGATTGCTTGGAAACAGTGGGGTCTAGAGAAAAATTCCACCTGCGCCAAAATCAGTGGCATAACTGGTTGCCTGTGTCTGGTAACATCAGTTATTACAATTTTCAACTACATAAATAGCAATGTGAATAAAGTTCACATCTAAAATGAGAAAGAATAGTTATAACTGTTAATAAGTAAAGGATCATTACCTTTTATGTGGTTTATCTTTCTCCTATCGCTGTTCTTATACTCTGTAATTGCTGTCATGGGAGGAATATTTGTATAAGGGGAGGAAAATGGGAGGAAGTATTTGGAACCTTTGCAAATGAAAATTGTGAGAGTGGTTCACAATTATCTCTGGAAAGGTTTGTGGAAGGAAGTGTAGTATGGCTACTGCTGGGAAAGTAAGTAGGAGATCTAAAGTGTTCAGGTTTTCTTGGTTTGTAACACAGGTATCTGATCAGGTCGTATTTATATATATTCTTTACCTTAAAGATTATGTGAGAATTTTACTTCTCTTAATTATTCTTTGTATGTAGAGGCTGGGTTGACACTGTGCTTTTATATTGAAGAACTGTAGCTGTTAGCATATAGGTTAAATGTATACATGGCTGTTTTAATACATTGGTGGGCCCAGTGCAAAGTTTTCATGAGTTACCACCACTTAGAAATACCTGACTTTCACTAATTATAATGCCCCTTTAAGAGGCTGCCCCCACAGCATAATGTCCCACACCAAGTGCACCCACAGTATGATATCCCACTCCAACTATTTCCACAGTTTAATGTCCCTGTCCATCTGCCCCCTCACAGCATAATGTCCACCTCCAAGTGCACCCACAGTAGAATTTCCCCCTCCAGTTGCCCCCAGTTTAATGCCCCCCTCCAGCTGTTCCACAGTTTAATGTCCCCCTACAGCTACCCCCGCAGTTTAACCCCTTAACAACGCAGGGCGTAATAGTACGTCCTGAGTCGCATGACGATGTATGGAGAGCGCTCAGGAGCTGAGCGCTCTCCATACACCGCGGGTGCCGGCTGTATAATACAGCCAGGACCCGCAGCTAACAGCAGCGATCGGTGCCTGCACCGATCACGGCTGTTAACTCTTTAGATGCCGCGGTCAAACGCGACCGCGGCGTCTAAATTGCGGAGCCGACAAGGGCGCCGTCATTTTTACCTCATCGCCGCCCTCTGGAACGTCATCGGAGGGCGGCGCTTGGTTGCCATGACAGCCGGGAGCCTATTGAAGGCTCCCAGGCCTGTCATTTCAGTATAGCTATTACGCGATGCCAGAGGCATCGTCTAATAGCAGTGAAGGCATTTTGCTATTCACTGCGATACAGTAGTATCGCAGTGAATAGTATGATCGATCAGACTCCCTAGGTTTCAAGGTCCCTAGGGAGTCTGATCATACAAGTAAAAGTATTAAAAAAAAAGTTTTTAAAAGTATGTAAAAATTAAAAAAACACAAAAGTTCAAATCACCCCCCTTTCCCTAGATCAGATATAAAAGTAAATAAACAAAAGTAAACATAAACACATTAGGTATCCCCGCGCTCCAAAATGCCCGAACTATTAAAATATTAAAATATTTATCCCATACGGTGAACGGCGTAGCGGGGAAAAAAAATCAAAATGGCCAAATAGCGTTTTTTTCAACACTTTGTCTCCTATAAAAAATTGAATAAAAAGTGATCAAACTGTGAACCGAGAGCAAGGCAGGTGGTTTGGACTCCGCAACCAGAAATGAACGCACACGCGGTAGTTCAAGAAAAAAAATATATATTTACTATAAGTTAATAAAGGCTAGTTAAAGGTAAAATGACAGGGCTAAAGACAAGCAAAATATACAATATAGCATGAACAATTTCAAGGCAAATTCTGCAATGGTTTCTACTTTTACTCTGTCCACTTCTGCAGTATGGACACTGAATGAACAATATACTCAAAACTATCCCTAACTGACCCTGACTTCACATTTGGGTGCACCCCCTTTTCCCCAGTGGTCCAGGTGGACCGCTTACAGTCCGTAGAAGCGCGCGGTGGGGCCCAAAGTCGGTCCTTTCTTTTATAGTGAAGCCCCCCCTCCCCCCGCGTTTCTGAGTTTTTGGGAAAAAAAAATCCCCTTTATAAAAAGAGGGAAAACCACTAAATTAAATTATTCTCAAACACATTTTCCCCTCCCCCACCTCCATCCTCCCCCAAACTCTATACTTTGAGCTGGGATGTAAAGCGGGATTTAGCAGGTGCCGTCCAGTACATCAACAGCACTGCGAGTCTCTATCTGTGGTATCCATATACACAGTCACAATGTCAGTCTCACTGATCAGCCACTGAGCACAGTTCCTTTCACGTGGACTCACTAGTCCTGTTGTCTCTTTACACTCTGTTTGTCTCTGGACCAAGATACAGCTTAGCTGTACAGAAAAATCTCCACACCAGTTCAATACAACACTTGCCAAGATGGCTGCTGCTCTCTGTCTCGTCACTTCCTGCTTCTCTGCTCACACTCTGTCTGCAGAACAGGCAAGCTGACATAAAAGGGGGGGTCTCACTCCAGCATCATGTCACAATTACAATGGCTGCTGTCTTAAAGGAACAGAATCACAGAAATACATTCAACATTAACAGTTTATACAGACAAATGAAGCTTAGGACAACATTGGCTGTCTCTTACATATTCCCCCCCACTTTAAGATTGGCAGTCCCTGCCTATGACTGTATATCCAGAGGGTTGTACTTTTATGCACAGGGTGGTAGTATACCGATGTATGGCAGGCCAAACAAACTCATCCTGCGCATACCGAACAGGGGGAATACCAGCATTTGGCCTAGTGGTCCGTCTGAGGACCGGTGGTATATTATGGGGTGCTGCAGCTATGGGCTGAGAAGGACCAGCGGATTCCGCACCAGAGGGGGCACAGGCCGGAGATACAGTAGTCACAGGTGGAACATCCCCAGGAGCAGGGATCGGCCAACAATCATCCTCCTCGTCGGAGGCCCATTCCGCACCTCCATTCTCTGACTGTGGGAGCTCATTCACATTGGCAGGCCCATCGTGATTTGTCCCTTCAGAATGACACAGGCGCAACATATTTCGGTGAAGTACTCGAACACAATCAGTTCCTTCTTTCTGGACCTGGTACACTGGCCCATTCGCATACTTGCGGCCAACAACACGATACGGCAAAGCCTCCCATCTGCTTTCCAATTTCCCTTGGGGTTTCTTGACACGAACTAGCACCAGGTCGCCTGGTTGCAATGGTGCTTCTTGCACTGGGGTCTTATCAGGATGGGGATGTTCTTGCAGGCGCTGCCGCACCAATCGATGGATCGTCTCAAGTCTCTGCCGATGCGCCCGCACCCAAGAGGTTGGATCCCTCGGAGGGAACCCATCCACATCATTCAACTGTAATTCTCCTATACTTCGCCCAGACCGCCCAAAGAGAAGTGTATAAGGAGAGTACCCCGTTGTAGAATGGACCTGATTGTTATAGGCCCACACCATTTCAGACAAGAACTGAGGCCACTGTAACTTCTTGTCTTCCTCCAGAGTCCGCAGCATCTGTAGCAGAGTTCTGTTGAATCTTTCACAGGCCCCATTTCCCTGAGGGTGGTATGGAGTCGTGTGCGACTTCTTTATCCCGTAGATACGTTGAACTTCTTTCATTACGTGTCCCTCAAAGCAGGCGCCCTGGTCGGAGTGGATGCGTTGGGGGCACCCATATACTCGAATGAAATCTTGGCACAGAGCACGAGCTGCTGACTCAGCTGTCTGGTCCTTGGTGGCAGTTACCACCGCAAATTTGGTGAAGTGATCCACCATTACGAGGCAATACTGGTGTCCGCTATTGGATGGGCCCACCATTAGATAGTCTATCATGACAATTTCTAAAGGTTCCTGGGTCACGATGGTTTGCAGGGGGAGCTCTCTGTTCTATTGCCTTATGGATCTCACAAGTTCGACAGCTGCGGCATACTTCTTCGACCATTTGACGAAGACCAGGGCAGTAAATCAGTCGCTGTAACCAACGAAAGGTCTTCTCATGACCAAAATGTCCATTCTTATTATGAGCCTCAACTGCCAAGGAGCGAGCCAGTTCACTAGGCACCACAATTTGGTATCGAATGTCGATCTCAGAAGGTAAATAGACCTTTCGGCATAGCACTCCATTTTTCATCTCCAACTTTTCCCACTGACTCAAAACAGATAATATCTCACGTGTCAGTCGTTCTCTTTCCTCTCTACAGGGCTTCTGGCCTTTCTCAACACACTTGATCATCTGCGCCAGCCCCTCATGGGTCTGTTGTATCTGTGCACATTCCTGTCGTGAGGGACCAAAGAAAGGAGCCATTTCAGTCCCCTCCATCTCAAACTGATTAGTGGCGGTCAAGGCCTGTGAAAATCTGCTGAAATCGGGCACCTCCACATGCTCCAACTCATGATCCACGTCTTCTGTGGGGGTCTGGGCAGTTACCCTAGAAAGTCCGTCAGCATTCTGGTTCTCTGTCTTGGACCGATACTTAATGCGGTAATTGAATGTAGACATTCGGGCTATCCACCTCTGCTCTAACGCCCCGAGCTTGGCATTTTCCAGGTGAGCTAGTGGGTTGTTGTCAGTCAGTACTAAAACTTCAGCACCGGTCAAATATTCAGAGAATTTCTCGGTCATGGCCCATAACAGTGCCAACAGCTCCAATTTAAATGAACTATAATTCTCGGGGTTTCTTTCAGAATCTCTCAAAGACCGGCTGCCGTACGCTATGACCCTCTCCTGGCCATCCTGAAGCTGGGAAAGCACTGCTCCAAGACCATACAGGCTTGCATCTGTATATAGCTGGAACGGCAAGTGGTAATCAGCATATGCCAAGATTGGGGCTGTTGTCAGTGCATCCTTCAATGCCTGGAAGGCTTGTTCCTGTTCAGGTCCCCACTTCACGGACCGGTTCTTTGGACCACCGGATGTGCCTCGTAGGAGAGCATTAAGTGGTGCTGCTACCTTGGCGAAATCCTTAATAAACCGTCGATAGTAACCGGCTACTCCAAGGAACGCCCTCACTTCTCGCAGGGTAGTCGGTATCGGCCAATCTTGAACAGCCGCTATCTTGTCTCTTGATGGTCTCACCCCTTCTCCTGATACGCGGTGACCCAAGTAATCAATTTCAGATTGGAACAACCGACATTTACTGGGTTTCAATTTGAGCCCATGTTCCCGCAATCTTCGAAATACTTGCCCCAACTGGTGGAGATGGTCTTCAAAGGTCGCAGAATACACTATAATGTCATCCAAGTAGATGAGAGTGAACTCAAAGTTGAAGTCACCGAGACATTTCTCCATCAACCGCTGAAACGTTCCGGGTGCATTTGTCAACCCGAAGGGCATCCGGTTAAATTCGTATAGTCCCATGGGCAAGATGAATGCCGTCTTCTCCTTGTCTTTTGTGGCCATCGGCACCTGCCAATACCCACTAGCCAGATCTAGTGAGGAGAAGTATCGGGCTCTCCCTAGCGCTGAGAGGGACTCCTCAATCCGTGGCAAGGGGTAGGAATCTCGTACGGTGCAAGCGTTTAACTTCCGATAGTCTACGCAAAATCGGATGGACCCATCTTTTTTTCTTACTAACACCACAGGAGCCGCCCAGGGACTCTGGCTTTCTTGGATGATCCCACCCTGTAGCATCTTAGCTAACAGTTCTTTCACTTCCTGATACAACTGTGGAGGAATTTGTCGGTAGCGCTCTCTAATTGGAGTGGTGTCTCCTGTGGGAATCTCATGGTAGATCCCTGTGGTACATCCAAAATCTTCAGCATACCGTGCAAAGGTGGCTTGGTTCTCCCACAACAGCTCATCTACCTTCTGCACCCATTCCAGAGAACATGAACTTACATCCATCTTCATCTGTTCTCTAATTGCACAGCCATTCCATTCAGAGGTGGGTTCCTCATCTTCTCCCATGGACACAGTTACGGTCCACTCATCCCTTTCAGTCGGCTTCAGCTGCATTGGAGTTACTTTCCTTACTTCCTCCGGAGTGACATAGATGTTAGCCAGCAGCCTCCCTGGGGTCAGGTCCACACTCTGGTCCTGAGTGTTTACACATCGAAGTGGTACTCTTCCATTGCGAACTATTGCCAAGGAACGGGCCACTAGCGGATCAACACCTCCTTCGGCTGCCTGCAGTGGTTCTACCAACACAGCTATGCCCTCTAGTTTCCGACAGGTGCCTACGGGCATGGACACTATTGTCTCCCGACTGGGTGGCAGTGTAACTTTTGTATGCAAATGAACTGAAATTCGAGCCAGAGGACGCTGTGCATCTGAACTTTTCTGTAAGCCACATGTCCGGATCAGCCGCTGGAAAGCTGTTTGAGTAGGCCGATGGGTGGTGGTTTCTTTCCAATAACCGTGACCTTTCTTTTCAAAGAGGATCTGATCTAATTCTTTTAACACATTCATCCCCAAAATGACAGGGACCTTTACTTCATGTGACTCCTGTACCACCACAATGCCTTTCCTACCTAGATCTTGGCCACATACCCGGACATTCATCCAGGCCACTCCCACGACCGGAACTGGTAACTGGTTAGCTGCGACCACTCGTACGAATGTATGGGGATCATATTTCACATGTTGCCGGAAGTACCGTTCATAACAGTCTCTACTCAAGGTCGTTACTTGGGAACCCGTGTCAATCATCCCGGTAACCGGAATACCCTCCATTTCCACCTGTATGACAGGACTTGCAGCGATCAGGTCATCATCAGGGCATTCTCCCCACATAGTCTCCTTGTCAGTCTCCCCTACTACACGCCCTTCAGCAGCAGGGGACTTCAGTTTAACGGCGGTCTCTCATAAGTTTGTCGCTGCTCTGGACATCTAGCAGCAACGTGGCCCATCCGTCCACACTCCCAGCAGCGTATCCCCCGTCGTTCTGGCCATCTGTTTGGGCCCCTTCGGTAAGCCCCTTCGATTTCTCCTGAGCACTGCACTAAATGATTTGGACCCCTTCGGTAGGTCCTATCCTCACCCCTCCAGCGGGGTGGTGGGTGATTCTGACTTGCTGGGTGTGGATGGCTCACCCTTTCATCTCCAGTCTTCTGGAAGTCTGCAATTTTCATAGACTGCTCATCACAACGAGTGTGCAAGTGTTCCATTTGTTCTTGCAGTTTCTGCATTACTGTGAGAATTTCTTTAACCGTCCCTTTTTCTACTGTCTCTGAGCCAGAACTAGCCCCCTGTGACAAAGTAACTCCAACTGCGGTCTGCGGCCTCGGGACCATACTATTGGCACGGGAGATGGCCTCTACCTGTACATCATGGAATTTAGCATCAGTCTCTCGTCGTATAAAATCCTGCATAGTCACAGTTAAACTGCCGTCACGTATCCCCAGGACAAACTGGTCACGGAGAGTCCGATCAGGGTTACAGAAGGCTGGCGAGCCCCCTCTTTCCTTCCTTTGAATATCTCGGAGCAGTTCTTGTAGGGCATTTGCATATTGGGGAAGGCTTTCATTCTCCTGTTGTACCCTCTGGAAGAACCGAGCCTGCAGAGACCCCAGCAATGCAGTTTCTCCATAAATGGTTTCTAGAATCTGGACTACTTGCTCAAATGTCTGCCTTTGTTCAAATGGCCTCAGTATCACCGTGGTCTTAGCATCCCCTTGTAATGTCAATATTGCTAGCTCTACTAGTACTTCTGGTGCGGTCTGGTACATTCGCTGTATCATTCGTATCTGTTCCACCCACATACTCACTGACATATTATTGCCATCAAATTTAGCTAACTGACTCATTATAGCCCCTGCTGGCATTCTTCCTCCAGCACCATTCTCCCGAACGGGTGCGTCACCGTCCATTCTGGTAAGCGGATCCTGCCGACTACGCCAATTTGTGAACTGAGAGCAAGGCAGGTGGTTTGGACTCCGCAACCAGAAATGAACGCACACGCGGTAGTTCAAGAAAAAAATATATATTTACTATAAGTTAATAAAGGCTAGTTAAAGGTAAAATGACAGGGCTAAAGACAAGCAAAATATACAATATAGCATGAACAATTTCAAGGCAAATTCTGCAATGGTTTCTACTTTTACTCTGTCCACTTCTGCAGTATGGACACTGAATGAACAATATACTCAAAACTATCCCTAACTGACCCTGACTTCACATTTGGGTGCACCCCCTTTTCCCCAGTGGTCCAGGTGGACCGCTTACAGTCCGTAGAAGCGCGCGGTGGGGCCCAAAGTCGGTCCTTTCTTTTATAGTGAAGCGTCCTCTCCTCACGGTTATCAGGATCTTGGGAGAAATGAAGTCCTCTTTAACAGACAGGGAAACCAACTGAATGCAATGTAATCCAACAGCAGATTCCACTCAGCACACTGACAGTCCTGCCGAATCCATACACTGAGCAGGGATGTAAGCCGGGATTTAGCAGGTGCCGTCCAGTACATCAACAGCACTGCGAGTCTCTATCTGTGGTATCCATATACACAGTCACAATGTCAGTCTCACTGATCAGCCACTGAGCACAGTTCCTTTCACGTGGACTCACTAGTCCTGTTGTCTCTTTACACTCTGTTTGTCTCTGGACCAAGATACAGCTTAGCTGTACAGAAAAATCTCCACACCAGTTCAATACAACACTTGCCAAGATGGCTGCTGCTCTCTGTCTCGTCACTTCCTGCTTCTCTGCTCACACTCTGTCTGCAGAACAGGCAAGCTGACATAAAAGGGGGGGGGGTCTCACTCCAGCATCATGTCACAATTACAATGGCTGCTGTCTTAAAGGAACAGAATCACAGAAATACATTCAACATTAACAGTTTATACAGACAAATGAAGCTTAGGACAACATTGGCTGTCTCTTACAAAACCATCAGATCTTTCCCCAAGTGGTATCAATAAAAACGTCATGTTGTCCCGCATAAAAAGACGCCTTACCCAGCTCCATACATGTAAATATGAAAAAGTTACAGGTGACATAATATGGCAACGCAAAATTTTTTTTTCTATTTAGCAAAGTTTTAAATTTTTTAAAAGGTATGAAAACATTACAAATACTATATAAATTTGGTATCGCCGTGTTCGTACTGACCCACAGAATACAGGTAACATGTCATTTTTACCACACAGTGAATGGTGTAAAAATTAAACCCATATGAATTTGGCGCAAATGCAGTTTTTCTCCAATTGCACCTCATTCTGAATTTTTTTTCCAGCTTCCCAGTACATTGCACAGAATATTGAATAGTGACATTACAAAGTACAATTTGTTTCGCAAACAATAAGCCATCATATGACTCTGTGAACTGAAAAATGAAAAAGTTATGGCTCTTGGAATGTGGGCAGGGAAAAACGAAAATGCAAAAACAAAAAATGGCCCGGTCATTAAGGGGTTAAAGTCCCATTGCTCTTGCCTCCTGTTTAATGTCTACTTTCAGCTGCCCCACTGTTTAAACTCCCCCTGCAGTTGCCCCCACAATATCATGTCCCTCTCCTACAAAACAAAAATTAAAAAAACACTAATATTTACCTCTCCTTGTGTTGGAATAATGTTTATTATTGCCTGTATTGCAACAACTACTGTTTATACGTTTATAACTGCATAAGATTCTGTCTCTAGGCATGGTGTTAAGTAGTTAATAAAGCTCTGTTTAATAGGAGGGGGCCAGAGCAGCAAACTAGGAAGTTCCTCTTTCTCTTTGTAGCTACAGCACAGAGCACAATAAATATCTGTTTACTGATATTTATAAATACTATAAACAATATATAACTGTATTATAACTGTATAACTATAAAACAATAAATACTGTTGAACGCCTGGACAGTCAAAGATTAATCCGCTGCCAACACCTTGCTTCCCTGCTGTTCTGGTCTGGAGTCTCCAGGGAGCTGCAGGCACATATAAGTGATGTCATCACATCGCATCTGCAGCTCCTGGAGAAGAGAGGGGATGAATGGTGAAGCAGGGAGCGGACAATTTACTATAATGGGGTCCAACAGGTGTCTGCCATTTCAAAACAGATTTTATAAATCTGGTGCACAGTCTTTTAGACTAACCATTCCTATTTTACCACCCACATTTCAAAAATCGAGTAGTGTAAAAATACAAAATGGAGCTGTACAGAGAAATATTCCCTACCTCAATCAGTGGGTTAGTCTCTAAAATTAGTCTCTATGCACACAACCGTGTGCTTTCTCAATGTGCTAGCTATGTTTTTCACGGCTAGCACATTGACCCATTTGTCTCTATGGCTTCACACACATGTTCGTGTATTATTACGGGCCCATGTAAGTGGCAGTGAGCTCCCTCACTAAAGGAAGTGAATGGAGGCATGTACAACACATGGATATTAATCACGTGCCATCTGTGCTGTTTTTCCATTGATCGTGTACATGCACACAGTCATGTGCATGTAGCTTAAAACAGAGGTTTTATGAGCAGTCAGTACAGAAGATCAGTACCTTGCTAATTCTGCAAAAGAGGGATTTATGGAGTCCAGTATTTGGTACACTGGTCTTAGTGATCACTGTGCAGCTAGAGGTTTCGCCTGATTTATGATGAGGAGCAGACTTCTTCATAAATCGGGCACATCCTCTGGCAGTTCATGTACCTACAGTCAAACCTACACCACCTCGTAG
This sequence comes from Leptodactylus fallax, assembly GCA_947044405.1. NCBI lineage: Eukaryota > Metazoa > Chordata > Amphibia > Anura > Leptodactylidae > Leptodactylus > Leptodactylus fallax. The sequence goes on from CAMRHE010000045.1 coordinate 8,740,121, forward strand.
CAGGCATAGTTTCCAGGTATAATTTATGCAAAAAAAACGGTGTCAATGAAGACATATCAGGCAGGGCCGATGGCCCCACCCACAGCATGTCTTTGCCATGCCCCCCTGTCAGAAAGTTGCAAGGGCAGCATAAAAACAGGTAAAAATGCTCCTTCTACATCTCACATAATATGTTGTCTACTGCCCCCCCCCCCCCCTTACATGTTGCCCATAGTTCCTTCTCACAGTCAGGTCACCATGCCCCTATTATCTTTCCCAGTGTTATCATCAGCAGTTGATGCAGCCTGCTGGACCTGTGATGAAATCATCCTGACAGTCCCAGGTCCTGGAAGGCATATAGTATTAGCTCTGCAGTGTTTTAAGAAATAGACATGGGTGCAGGTGTTAAACATGGGTGACAGCATAAGCAACAGCAGGATTTGAGTCTACTTCCATGAGTACTGTGCATGGCTTTAAAAAAACAAAAAACTGGAGTGTTGCTTTAAACTTTTGAATCCAAAAATGGGAATAGATCAAAGTTAAGCATATATACTTGAATTATAATCACACAAATCCAATAAGCACCACAGTGTTTAACGCTTTCTCGACTATTAACCTCCTAAAACCTTGGTCAAACATGACAAGGTGCCATTTTAGAGTGGATCACTGCCCCCTGGAACAAGATCTGGGATGTAGATCCATTGCCATTTTCTCTAATTCTGCCCAATTCTGAGTTTTTTTTTTCCAACTTCCCAGTACATTATACAGAATATTAAATGATACCCGCAAAAATGAAAGGGGCTGTCTACTTTCAGACCAATATTGAGAGACAAATGTTATTATTTCTATAATAAAAAGATGTACAATAAATTCAGGAGATCACATGACCTGTATCTTTCCAGCTGGGACCAGCAGTGTTGACTGCTCTCTGTCCCTAGTAGTGGTTTTTGCGTTTTTTTTAGTGTTTTTCGTTGCGGTTTTTGCCACAGTTTTTGTCACATTCTTTTGCTCCAGCACACTGTATGGACCTGGAAACTTCTCTTTACAAAAACACTAGCGGTTTTTGATGCGGCTTTTGCAAAAAACACGTAAAAAAAAGGCATTAAAAACCATGTCAAAAAACTGCATCGCATTTTTTCCGCCTCCCATTGATTTCAATGGGTTTTTCAAAGTGGAATCTGCCTGAAGATAGGTCATGTTGCTTTTTTTTTCCTCTAGCTGAAAAAATCAGGTAGAGGAAAAAAACTGCTACTGACTCCCATTGAAATGAATGGGAGGAGTTTTTTGAGGCGGATTCCACCTCAAAATCAGCCTGCAAAAACCTCTGTGTGACATACCCTTTCTGTTGCATTCAGCTATGACCCTCCTCTCAATTAAGAAGAGCGTCTCTTTTCTGTTTATTTTTGAGTGTATTAATTTAGGTAGGTGAATATTGCTTATGAGTTTTGTTGGGTACTGGATGAGCGCCCATAAGAAAAGGTATAGAAAAAGTCAGTTCCCTGTAGTCTGACAGTTATGTCTTTGTTTTTCTACTGGTTTGTACGAAATGCATCATTTATCATATAACCTTTCAATGACATTAGGTGAAATATAAGATATTTACTTTACTGTTGTATAAAAAACATTATAATAACTGATACAAGTATATTCCTGGGGTTGAGTAGACTATGTAAAAGACGTATATACATTGATCTAAAATGGTGGATGTCACATGAGGATATTCAGTTTTATTATTATGTCACATTCAGGTAATCAAATGTAAGGCAGCCGTGTGCTGGGGACCTAAACAACCATTCAGCATTGAAGAGATTGAGGTTGCTCCACCAAAGGCTCATGAAGTTCGCATAAAGGTGATATTTATACTTGCAAACAATTTTATTATAATAATTAGAGCAAATTCTCCAAATCTACCAGGGATGTGCCTTGGTTCTTACTAGAGATGTGCAAAGTTCGGGTTCAAGTCATTCGGTCCAAAGATTAGTTTTGGCTGAACTTGTTCGTCATAAACCAGAACTGCTGTTATTGTACCCTGGGGTCCTTAGACTCCAGAGAATAATAAATATATGCAGAAACATAATAAACAGTTATACTCCCCTTCTTTCTCCTCCCCTGGGCATGACATTGGCGTGTTCCATGTGACCGATGAGGCTCAATCACAGGCCTCAGAAATCATCATCGAAGGAGTGATGTCACCCAGGAGGACCCGAGGGAGCTCCAAATGCTGAATTCTACCCTATATTTGGCTCAAAAAAAATGTAGCAAAATTTGCAAAAAACCCACAGCTTTAAGGGGGTATTCCCATTTGATGAACTGATGGCATATCACTAGAATATGTCATCAAGTTATCAATGCTGGGGTCTGTCTTCTTAAACCCCATGGATTCCAGATAGATTTTCCCTGCACATTAGTGTCCCCAGCCCCCAGCTGTGAAGAAGAACTGCAGCAAAGCTCTATTTAAGTGTCATACAGTAAAGTCTGTGTGGGGTTAAGCAGGAGAACTTACTCTAACGCCAATAAATTATGTAGATAGTCCATGAGTTTTCATGAAGTACTGCATATTCCCAAAGATCCCATTATAAAACAATTCATTCTGATAATGAGATACACTGTTTGATATTTTAGCTGGACTCATGTCAGAATTTTCAAGAATATAATGCTAAATCTTGTGTATTCCTGCAGATTGTGGCGACTGGAGTTTGTCGCTCAGATGATCATGTTATAAGTGGAGCAATAGATGTAAAATTCCCTATAATACTGGGGCATGAAGCTGCTGGAATTGTAGAAAGTGTTGGTGAAGGAGTGACAAATCTACAACCTGGTAAGGCTGTAAATATGATGGAAAAAGTATAAGTTGATATTAACATTGATCATCAAGGGCAGCTTTGAAAAACTAGAGAGGACATAGAATGTAAGCTCTTGCGATCAGGGCCCTCACTCCTATTGTTTGATATGTTTATTTCTTTGTCACATTGTAATGTCTCATATTATCTATTTATGTGTCCTCTGATCTGTAAAGTGCTACGGAATATGTTGGCGCTATATAAATAAAGTTATTATTATTATTATTATTATTATTATTATTATTATTATTATTATTATTATAAATGCAAAACATTACAGGCTATGAACAGCTTTGTGACATTATTTCATTTCTCCAAGTTAACTGAAATAAAAAAGAAGCAAATGAACAAATAGTTTTCATTAAATACATTCCTTCGATTTTGTGTATACAAGTCCTATCTATATCTGTTTACATGGATACCAACTACAAACAGACCCTGTGTAGTCTGATCCTGCTGACATACTCCATTCTATCTGCTCCTCTTTTTTAGACAGAGTTGGCTGTCATTCAATGAGTAGGTCTTCCCACTAGACTCATAAGCCGAGAATAAATAAATCCATAAATTACACATTATAATACATATTTCCCATAAAACTATGTATCCGTCTGGTTCATGTTGAACATGACAATTCCCCCTTCAAAATGTTAAAATAGATCATCTACTTGAGTGTACACACAAACTGAGTTTTATATACTAAACTGTAATGTAATAATATTTTTACTTATATTGCTTTTCTTATAGGGGACAAAGTCATCCCATTGTTTGTTCCTCAGTGTGGAAATTGCAGATGTTGTGTAACTCCAGAGAGTAACCTTTGCTACAAGAATGAGTAATCATTTAATTTACATTAATACTTATTTAATATGCCTATTCCCATAATGCATGGCCGCGACAGACAGGGGTAGCTGAATATGCTTTTTTTAAATTTTATTTTACACCTCCACAGGGGTTGGTGAAATTCCTAGACCCCTTTATGTTATGCCCAGGGGCAAAGCCATTGTAGCTGTGCTAGTCATACAGGTGCATCTCAATAAATTAGAATATTTTTAAACCATTCATTCATTTCAGTAATTCAATTCATAATCAGCGTCTTCCATGATTGTGTGTCCTACTGAACCAGACTGAGGGACCATTTAAAGGCTTAGGAAACCTTGGCAGGTGACACACTGAATTTACAATACTGAACTTTTTTACAATATTCTAATTTTCTTAGATTTGGGTTTTCATTACCTGTAATCCATAATCAACATTTACAGAAATAAAACACTTGAAATAGAACACTCTGTGTGTAAAGAATCTAGAAAATATAGGTCACTTTTTTAATTTAATTACTGAAATAAATAAACATTTCAAAGATATTCTAATTTATTGAGATGCACATGTAGTTGCATGCAGTCTCTGCAATATAGTTTTGTGCAAAAAAAACTGGATACATTATTATAATTCCTGCTCATTTTTGAGCTCAGGCGTCCAGGAGAGTGCATAGAGATTCTTGTCAGCCACTGACTAGACCTACCCACTAACTCCTAAAACCAGAATGAGTAAAATGAAAAAATAAGTTACTCTGAGTCATTTCCAAAAAACGAGATATCTATCTGCTCATCTTCTCCTGTGTTATAACTTGCTCTCCCAAGATTAGACTGCATATACATCGTTGTTAATCACTTAATTAGATGCTGCTTCTAAGAATTGGCTCTATATGAAACAATCTGTGGCAATCTATCCTGTAACCATTAACTAATTCAAGATTAGACCATTTTCCTGTTTGTTTTCCTGTTTGTTGTAGAATCTGCTGACTTTTGGGATGCCAGTTAATAATAAATTAATATATGCTGGGTCCTTGAAAGGGGATTTATTACAGGCTAATACACATAAAAGGCTAACAGAACACAAGGAAACACATACACACACACATACACACAGAGCTCATACATTGCCCATCATTGATGCCTCCAACACCTTGAAAATGTTGATCAATACAGTCCCTTTACAGTTTGTGTGTGATGATGTAGAACAGGGGTAGGCAACCTTTTTTGTTCGGCGTGCGGTTTTCAATTAAAAAAATCAAAGTTGAGGTACTCGGAGTGTCGGTCAATAATTGTAAGTCTGATGACCCCTGCACATGGTATTATGTCACATAGCGGCCTCTGCACACTGTATTATGTCACATAGCAGCACCTGCACACGGTATTATGTCACATAGCGGACCCTGCACACAGTATTATGTTACATAGCGGCCCCTGCACACGGTATTATGTCACATAGCGGCCCCTGCACACGGTATTATGTCACATAGCGGCCCCTGCCCACGGTATTATGTCACATAGCGGCCCCTGCACACGGTATTATGTCCTATAACGGCCCCTGTACACGGTATTGTGCCCCATAGCGGCCCCTGCCCACGATATTATGTCCCATAGCGGCCCCTGCACACGGTATTATGTCACATAGCGGCCCCTGCCCACGGTATTATGTCACATAGCGGCCCCTGCACACGGTATTATGTCACATAGCGGCCCCTGCCCACGGTATTATGTCACATAGCGGCCCCTGCACACGGTATTATGTCACATAGCGGCCCCTGCCCACGGTATTATGTCACATAGCGGACCCTGCACACAGTATTATGTTACATAGTGGCCCCTGCACACGGTATTATGTCACATAGCGGCCCCTGCACACGGTATTATGCCACATAGCGGCACCTGCACACGGTATTATGTCCCATAGCAGCCCCTGCACATGGTATTATGTCCTTTAACGGCCCCTGTACACGGGATTGTGCCCCATAGCGGCCCCTGCACATGGTATTATGCCCCATAGCGGCCCCTGCACACAGTATTATGCCCCATAGAGGCCCCTGCACACAGTATTACCCTCCATAGCGGTCCCTGCACACAGTATTATCCTCCATAGTGGCCCCTGCCCACAGTATTATCCTCCATAGTGGCCCCTGCACACAGTATTATCCTCTATAGAGCCCCTGCACACAGTATTATGCTCTATAGTGGCCCCTGCACACGGTATTATGTCCCATAATGGCCCCAGCACACAGTATTATCCTCCATAGTGGCCCCTGCACATGGTATAATATTCTAACTTTTATAATATTCCATTTGTCACCACTCACTAGCTATAATAAGTATAATAAGCTCAGGGCCAAGAGAGGTGACAAACATAAAAAACAATGTTACTCACTTTTTCCTGCGCTCCGCAGCTGCACTATTCTCTTCGGGCACTTCTGCCTGACGTCAGCGACTGCTGATTGGGTCTCAAGGGTCACGTCGCGTCATTATACGTAATGACGTCGGACGTGACCCCTGAGGCCCTGTCAGCGGTCTCTTACATCAGGCAGAAGCGCCCGAAGAGCACAGAGCAGCTGCGCATTTAGGGAAGGTGAGTTAACATTGTTTTTTATGTTTGATCATCTCCCCGGGGGCTCCGCTTATTATACTCGGGGGTCTGAAGAGACCCCACAGTATAATAGCAGTTTCGTTTCAGCCGTGTTTGGTCCAATAGAAACTGCTGGGTGAGTACTCTGGCTGCTGTGCCAGGGAAATAAGCCTCGCGTACCACTCTTGGCACACGTGCCCGGGGTTGCCGACCCCTGATGTAGAGGATAACACATTCATGTGGGTGGCATCCTTGAGAGCTATCCTTCTTGCAAAGGTAAGACAGACTTGCAGGACAGGTTCCCTCCACATCTGGGAGAATACCTCAGGGAGTAAGGAAATTCAGCTGTCCCAGATTTTTTTCCTAAAATATAATGTCGTCTCCGACTCTTGATTGGCATAGTCCATTATTTATTTAACAGATAAGCATGTGTTGTGCAGAGTATCTTTACAAGAAGAACTGCTCAGGTATCTAAAGCTCAATTCTTATACTGTAGAGGCCATTACCAGAGGTCATACAGTAAGTCCACTGTTAGACTGGCCCACCAGAGTACCAGAGGATTTTCAGCTGGGTTCAGGTTCTAACACAGTTATGGTCAAGCAGAAGACGCCCAAATTTGAAGGACACAATGATCTATTTCCTAGGGATTGTTGGAGGATGGGCTCCAAGAATCATTTTGTCTGGTGGGCCTAGGGAACGTCAGTCCAGCATTGCATGAGTCTGTAAAATGTTGGGCTTCTTATGTAGTACATGGAGTTTTGCTATTATTCCCAGATTATGCTATTATTTTTTTGTTTTGTTTTGTTTTTTTTAAAACCATGCATTAATCTATAGAGAGCTACCTTCCAAAATGTGGTTCTAGAGCAAGTTCCAGTCTTCCAACAAGGAGTAGATATTTGCATATTCCTTATTCAGAATTCTTAACAGGGCATGCATGGTCTAATAAGGTCCTGTACCATCTCTCCCTAATATACATAGTACCCCTTCTAGACCTCTCACACAGCCAGCCAGCCAGCAACCCTGGAGGACCCTGGGTCTTCCTCTTTAGTGGTGGTGGAAGTCGAGCTTTCCCTAATCTAGCCCTGGCTCAGACAACCAATTCACTGTCATTTTTAATTTTTTTGTGTTCACATTACAAACTTTAGCAATAAAATACACAATAGCCTATAGAGGTTATTTTATAAGCTTAAGAGTTTATTAATCTATCGGCTATATTGTCTTATTTTCTAGGCACTATGTATGCAACCAGTAGATCTGGCTCTACTCATATTAATTGGACCTGTCAAATGTCTACATCATAATGCCTTCAGGGGGTATACACTAGATTTTTCAATTTTACATTTTTTGAAATGACTTGTTTCATGGTTGGTCTCAAAGCCGCAAGATAAAATGAGAAATGATGATCTAGGTTTCTTCCTTGATGTAATCTGGGCTTCTGTTTGTAGGATGCTGTAGGAAGTTTTAGCAACTACTGCATCTGATTAGTAATAAAAATCCAACATGTCAGATCAGAGGCCTCCATGTTTAGCACAGTCAAGTCATATAAAATGGGAAACTGATAGCCTATCCTCCTATCAAGTCTGGGGTGGGTTCTTTCTCCCTATTTATTGTTTGCTCACTTTCCCATTGGCGCCTGCTATTGCATTTCGCTTACTGGCTATACACCTTGTTCCTTGTTACTTGCTCTTCTGATTTTCTGACCACTGGCTTACCTTTGACTATTCTCTTGGATTTTGATTCTGTACTGCATTGCTCGATTGTTACCGAACCCTTGGCTAGCTGACCTCCCTTTGTTGTTGTGCGTCTTGTCTGCGTTCTGTGTTATCACTTATTATAAGGAGAGATTGTCGACCAGTTGCTGGCTGTCACCTAGGACAGATCGGGCAAGTTAGCCAGGGACAGTGGGGGGGATTGAGCTTAGGGTCCACTGTCTTGTTGTGCCCCTCCCCTCTAAGTTCTCCAGCAGCTCCTGGGAAATCGCTCCTCTAGTGATTCCCTTACAGAATAGCAGGCCATAAAAAAAACTTTAACCCTTCTACTCATTACTGGCATGGCTTCTATTCAGGACCTTGTGACTCGAATGGAGGGTTTGGCAGGTTTGGTGTCTGAGCTGGCCAATCAGGTACACACTCTCACCCAGAATCAAGCTGAGGCTGCTGCTACACCACCTGCTGTCATTTCCCTTCCCAGGGTTAAAATGTTACTCCCGGATAGGTTTTCAGGGGACCGAGGTAAATTTGAGACGTTCAGGGAATCATGTCTATTGTATTTTCGGGTCAACCCTCATGCGTTGCAGTCTCAGATGGTGGGGGTGGTCATTTCCCTCTTACAGGGGGATCCACAGACTTGGGCCCTTAAACTCCCCCCTGAGGCAGAGGAGTGGACGGATCTGGAAAAATATTTTAAGTCTTTGGGGGCCATTTATGCTGAGCCTGATCAAATTGGACTCGACGAGTCCCAACTTATTACCCTCCGGCAAGGTAAACTATCCGCTGAAACGTACTGCTCTGAGTTTCGGAAGTTGAGTATAACAGCAGGTTGGTGTGACTTCGCTTTGAAAGCTCTCTTTAAACAGGGCCTGAATGATTCAGTGAAGGATGTCTGGGTAGGTCACCCTGATCCCCCTACCTTAGAAAAGGCCATGACCTTAGTCGTCCGCATTGACAGGAGACTCCAGGACAGACGTAAAGAGAGGGTGGGGATTGGTCCCATTAAGTCTTCTGTCTATCCCTCTCTTTCTGTTAAAAAATCTGTTTCTCCTTCTGTCACCCCTGGAGATGAGCCTATGCAGTTGGGAGCACTGGATGCCAAGGCTAGACGAGAATATCGTCTCCGGAATCATCTCTGCCTGTATTGCGGCAAACCGGGTCATCTCATCCGAGACTGTTCCATCAAACCATGTACACCAGCGGAAAACTTCAGGGCCTGAGTGGTATTCAGAAGAACCACTCAGGCAGTCAGGTATCTTCTGAAAAATCTCACAAATTGATGTTACCTGTGTCTCTGTCCTTTGGGGGCAGATCTGTTTCTGGGCAGGCCCTAGTAGATTCTGGGGCTGCCACTAACTTTGTTAAATTTTCGTTTGTTTCTGCTTTACGTATTGAACTTGTATCATTAGATACTCCACTGTTGGTAACTAGGGCGGATTTTACTCCACTGGCCAGGGGTAAAATTCGTTTTAAAACCCCCTTACTCTCTTTACAAGTGGGCTCAATACATACGGCGCTCATGAGTTTTTTTGTTATGGAGGATCTCTCGGATGATACTCTAGTGTTCTCTCCTGATTGGGCCACACATATTGAGCATGTTAGGAGTGTTTTGCTACTGTTGCGTCAAAACTCTCTCTTTGCCAAACTGTCCAAATGCCTGTTCGGAGTCCAAAGGGTCACCTTCCTCGGTTACGTTATTACTCCCGATTCTTTTTGTATGGATCCACTAAAAGTCACGGCTATTAATAACTGGGAACGCCCCTCCAACCTTAAAGCCCTACAGTGTTTCTTGGGTTTCTCCAACTATTATCGAAAATTTATTAAGAATTTCTCTTCTATAGTGAAGCCATTAACGGATCTCACAAAGAAAGGTGCCGATGTGACCAAATGGACTCCGGAAGCGGAACAGGCTTTTGTACATCTCAAGAAATGTTTTGTTGAGGCTCCTGTATTAGTACCACCAGACTATGATCGCCAATTTATTATTGAGGTTGATGCCTCTGAAGTGGGGGTTGGTGCCGTGTTGTCTAATGGCTCTGAAAATTTTACGTGTTTGCAACCTGTGGCCTTCTTCTCGAGGAAATTCTCTCCTACGCAGCGCAACTATGACGTTGGTAATCGAGAACTCCTAGCCATTAAATGGGCATTTGAGGAGTGGAGACATTTCCTCAAGGGGGCCAAACACCAGATCACAGTATTCACCGATCATAAGAACCTACTATATCTGGATAACGCTAAGCGACTGTCTCCTAGGCAGGCCCACTGGGCGCTATTCTTCACACGTTTTAATTTTGTGGTGACTTATCGTCCAGGCTCTAAAAATGTACGGGCTGATGCCCTATCTCGCAGTTTTGGTCCCAGCGGTGCCCCTAAGGATGCCCCAGATAAAATCTTGTCTCCCGGAGTGCTTCTCGCCATTATTACTCCTGATCTTGCTACTTTAGTGGTTAATTCACAAGATCTTGCTCCCAGTAATACTCCCACTGGGAAACTATTTGTACCTCCAAATCTTCGTCTTCGTGTTTTGGAGGAAATTCATTGTTCTACCTTAACGGGACATCCCGGCTTCGCTGGGACTAAATACCTTCTCTCCCACTCATACTGGTCTCGAGACGTATGTGAATTTGTTGCTGCCTGTGAGACATGTGCTAAGATGAAGACTCCTAGGAGATTACCCGAGGGCCTTCTTCATCCCCTTCCTATACCTAAGAGACCATGGTCCCATTTGTCAATGGACTTTATTACTGATTTGCCTTGTTCCCAAGGGAAGACTGTGATTTGGGTTGTTGTGGATAGATTCTCCAAAATGTGTCATTTTGTACCCCTAAAGAAAATTCCTAGTGCTCCACGTCTAGCCTAGTTCTTTATTAATCACATACTCCGCTTGCATGGTGTACCAGAAAATATTGTATCTGATCGGGGTGTACAATTTGTCTCTAGATTCTGGAAGGAATTTTGTGGTCGTCTGGGGGTCTCTCTGTCTTTCTCTTCCGTGTTCCACCCTGAGACCAATGGCCAGACAGAGAGATTCAACCAAACTTTGGAACAGTACTTAAGGTGTTTTGTGTCTGATGCTCAAGAAAAATGGATAACCTTTCTTCCTCTAGCAGAGTTTGCAATAAACAACAGGGTTAACGTCACCACTAAAATGTCTCCGCTTTATTGCAACTATGGTTTTAATCCCAGGTACTCCTCTCTCCGTAGCACCGAGTCTGTTAATCCCACCTCCGAACATACTTATCAGCACAGTCTGGGCCCAGGCTCGTCTGAGCCTGGTTAAAGCCCAAGAATATCAAAAACGGCAGGCAAATAAAAGACGCTTACCTGGCCCTGAATACAGAGTGGGAGATCGAGTCTGGCTGTCCACTAGGAATCTGCGTCTTAGAGTTCCTTCGGGGAAATTTGCACCACGTTACATTGGACCCTATGTCATTTCTGAACTCATAAACCCAGTATCTTTTAAATTACAACTTCCAAGTTCTTTTTGTATCCACAACGTCTTCCACAAGTCGCTTTTGAAGAAGTATATTTCCCCTGTCCTTACTTCTTCCAGTCCACCTGCGCCGGTGGTGGTCCAAGGGGAACTAGAATATGAAGTAGAAAAAATTCTGGATTCCCGTCGGGTGCAGAATGCTGTTCAGTACCTCGTGCACTGGAAGGGTTATGGCCCGGAAGAGCGAACATGGATTTCTGGTAGGGACCTACATGCGCCACATTTAATTAATCTCTTTCATCGCCAGAACCCTTCGAAACCTGGTCCATCTGGCGAGGGTTCAGAGGCCCCTCGTAAAAGGGGGGGGGTACTGTAACGTCCTTGCCTCTCCGGGCTTTGGCGCCATCCTCCGGGCGCACGCTGCGGCACAGGAGGCGTGCCCGGTTGTGATTCTTTCCTTTGGGTTTTTATTGTATTGTCTGAACACTGTCCTATTCCCTCACCTCCTTAATTGATTTTCCACCACGGCCTTCTCCTTCACCTTGCTCTCCCCCTGCTCCACTAAGAGTTAACTTTAGTCCTGCCTTTGTGATTGACAGCCTATCCTCCTATCAAGTCTGGGGCGGTTTCTTTCTCCCTATTTATTGTTTGCTCACTTTCCCATTGGCGCCTGCTATTGCATTTCGCTTACTGGCTATACTCCTTGTTCCTTGTTACTTGCTCTTCTGATTTTCTGACCACTGGCTTACCTTTGACTATTCTCTTGGATTTTGATTCTGTACTGCATTGCTCGATTGTTACCGACCCCTTGGCTAGCTGACCTCCCTTTGTTGTTGTGTGTCTTGTCTGCGTTCTGTGTTATCACTTATTATAAGGAGACATTGTCGACCAGTTGCTGGCTGTCACCTAGGACAGATCGGGCAAGTTAGCCAGGGACAGTGGGGGGGATTGAGCTTAGGGTCCACTGTCTTGTTGTGCCCCTCCCCTCTAAGTTCTCCAGCAGCTACTGGGGAATCGCTCCTCTAGTGATTCCCTTACAGCATTACATATGGTGGCAGCCATTTTAGTTTGTCCAACATGAATGTCCATTTTTTTTTCCGATTTTGTTAAAAACTAAATTTTGGAATATTCGGGTCAAACTCAGCTGTTGAAAAATTGATTTGATCATTTTCTAGTTATATTCAGTGTTTATGGATGACCTTAATCACAAGTGTGAGGCCAGCTTTAGCTTAGCTCTGAGTATTTGCTTGAGACGTCTCTTCTGATTTCTGCCAAATCAACACATCCTTCCTCTGCCTGTTTCAATAAAAAGTTCCTCTGTGATTAAATGTCAATAATCTACAAATATGCAGAATCCTTGCTGCTTTGTGTCTAAAAAACTTTATCTGAAAACATTGTATTTTAGAACCCAAAATACTTCTATAATAGTGAACACCTTGTACAGTCATACGGTACACTTGGTCGCTTCTTTTTTTGTGTTGGGCAAGATGTGTATATTATAATAACTTTGCATTACTAAACCAGAACTCATATATACATCTATATGTAATAGTGAAAACACAATAGAAAAGATACAGTAAAAGTTTCCAGTGAATTATTTCCTTCCATTTTTTTCACAGCATTGAGAAGTATAGTGGACTGCTTTTGGACAAAACTACTAGATTTACTTGCAAGGGGAAACCGGTTTCTAACTTTGTCAGCACTAGCACATTTACTGAGTACACAGTGGTTGATGACATTTGCGTAGCTAAGATACACCAGGATGCCCCACTAGAAAAGGTCTGTCTTATTGGCTGTGGATTCTCCACTGGATATGGTTCGGCTGTGAATACGGCTAAGGTAAATGCTAGATTTATTTCTAAATATGCATGATCAATTTATTCAAAGGACTTGTTTATTTTTACAGTCCCTTTTTTGTCAAAAGGGTCCCTAATTAAGTAATCGCTACATCTATCGCTGCTAAACGCAGCTTTCTTAGAGGGTAGCTAACTTGGTATAGGGATCTGCTTTAAATATACACATCACATTTGTACATAATAAAATATTTACATAATTTCCTATACAGACAATGGTGGTGAGTTGTCCAGTGGCTGTTTCTCATGTGCGGCATCAGGAAATGTGAACTGCACAAAACCAAAGTCTCACATTAAGCACCTACACTGTGAAATGTTAGAATTTGAGAATATGAGCGAACACAATGTGTGAGGCAATACAAAGTACCGTGTACAATACATGGTACAATACAAATGTACCATGCATGCGCTATGTTTTTATTATGACGCATTGCATGTCACAGCAACAAGAACAAAAACATACTGTATACACTTTATACTGTATAACAGCACATGAAGCAACCATGGCAATTGAGCAGGCTTGACCAAGAAAATTAGATGACAGCACATACTTCACGAATGAAAGTAATATGCACATACCAATAATGAGAAACTGCTACAATTATAGTATTTGGTAACTATTTGGTAACTTATATATATATATATATATATATATATATATATATAAAACAATCCAGTCTGCCAGCAACTTGTAGAGATGGAAAATGTCCTTTTATTGGAAAAGCAATACACCACGCATCGGTTCTCACATGAACATAAATCATCTTTTTTAGCAAATACACATACATGTGTGTCAATCCTTAATTTTTTGACTCGAGACAAAGATAAATGACATGACATATCTAACTTTGGAAAAAAAACAAAAAAATACTGTAAAATAACACCCAGAAATTGTGCTGTTAATGAACCAAAAAGAATAATAAAATGATTATAACTATTACATACTACTTCTAAGTATAGAAATACCCTCCAGAGTGTTATAATAATTACATATACAGTGGGGAAAAAAAGTATTTAGTCAGCCACCAATTGTGCAAGTTCTCCCACTTAAAAAGATGAGGCTGGCCTGTAATTGTCATCATAGGTAGACCTCAACTATGAGAGACAAAATGAGAAAACAAATCCAGTAAATCACATTGTCTGGTTTTTTAAGAATTTATTTGCAAATTATGGTGGAAAATAAGTATTTGGTCAATAACAAAAGTTCATCTCAATACTTTCTTATATATCCTTTGTAGGCAATGACAGAGGTCAAACGTTTTCTGTAAGTCTTCACAAGGTTGGCACACACTGTTGCTGGTATGTTGGCCCATTCCTCCATGCAGATCTCCTCTAGAGCAGTGATGTCTTGGGGCTGTCACTGGGCAACACGGACTTTCAACTCCCTCCAAAGGTTCTCTATGGGGTTGAGATCTGGAGACTGGCTAGGCCACTCCAGGACCTTGAAATGCTTCTTACGAAGCCACTCCTTCGTTGCCCTGGTGGTGTGCTTAGGATCATTGTCATGCTGAAAGACCCAGCCACGTTTCATCTTCAATGCCCTTGCTGATAGAAGGAGGTTTGCACTCAAAATCTCATGATACATGGCTCCATTCATTCTTTCATGTACATGGATCAGTCGTCCTGGTCCCTTTGCAGAGAAACAGCCCCAAAGCATGATATTCCCATCCCCATGCTTCACAGTAGGTATGGTGTTCTTTGGAGGACAGTGAATGCTGAGTTGCATCCAAACATGATGAGTTGTGTTTCTACCAAACAGTTCTATTTTGGTTTCATCTGACCATATGACATTCTCCCAATACTCTTCTGGAACATCCAAATGCTCTCTAGCAAACTTCAGACAAGCCCAGATATGTACTGGCTTAAGCAGGGGGACACGTCTGGCACTGCAGGATCTGAGTCCCTGGCGGCGTAGTGTGTTACTGATGGTAGCCTTTGTTACGTTAGTCCCAGCTTTCTGCAGGTCATTCACTAGGTCTCCCGTGTGGTTCTGGGATTTTTGCTCACCGTTCTTGTGATCATTTTGACCCCACGGGGTGAGATCTTGCGTGGCTCCCCTGATCGAGGGAGATTATCAGTGGTCTTGTATGTCTTCCATTTTCTAATTATTGCTTCCACAGTGGATTTCTTCACACCAAGCTGCTTGCCTATTGCAGATTCAGTCTTCCCAGCCTGGTGCAGGTCTACAATTTTGTTTCTGGTGTCCTTCCACAGCATTTTGGTCTTCACCATAGTGGAGTTTGGAGTGTGACTGTTTGAGGTTGTGGACAGGTGTCTTTTATACTGATAACAATGTCAAACAGGTACCATTACTACAGGTAATGAGTGGAGGACAGAGGAGCATCTTAAAGAAGAAGTTTCTGTGAGAGCCAGAAATCTTGCTTGTTTGCAGCTGATCAAATACTTATTTTCCACCATAATTTGCAAATAAATTCTTTAAAAATCAGACAATGTGATTTTCTGGATTTGTTTTCTCATTTTGTCTCTCATAGTTGAGGTCTACCTATGTTGTCAATTACAGGCCTCTCTCATCTTTTTAAGTGGGAGAACTTGCACAATTGCTGGCTGACTAAATACTTTTTTTTCCCCACTGTACATATTATCTCAATTTTAAAACAAATATATGAGAACAGTATAAGATGAAATAGAGTCGGCCATAAGGTAAACCACCACCTTATACAGAAAATGGCAAAAAATCACAGCATAAAAATTTTGTTGCTCAGCGTTCCCATGGATGACATTTTTATTGATCCGATTTTGGGGAATGCAACTCTTTTTGATTGCTTTTTACGACTTATTTTTTATTTTGGTAGCTGACAAACAAAAAAAAAAACGCCATTCAACTTATGTGGCAATACTCAATATGTGTGTGATGTTTTATTCATGTGTTATTTAGTAAACATTTTGGGATGCAGGGATTAATGTGGTGGTATGTTTTTAACATTTTTTTTTTTTTAAATATTTTTTTTGTCCCCTGGTGGACTCTGCTTTTATAATGCTTTGCACTACCTATGTAGTTCAACGAATTATACTGAGTTATCATTTTCTGACTGGCAGCTTCTTAGGCTGTGCTTCTGGAATGACCATTATCATAAACTTACAATCGTTATACACTTCAATACATGACAATATTGTGATCAGATGATTGCTGGTTCAATTCCCACAGAGGGACTTTAACTTTTTGTTTTTGTTAAAGTACAAAACCTAAAATATATAAAAATAGAAAAAAAACTCTTTTATTATATAAAAATACTTTTATTATGCAAAAAAAAATAAATTTAAAGTAAAAAATACATACAGTATCTGGTATCTCCTCATTCGTAACAAAAAGTGGTGAACCTAGCCTCTTTGCTGCCTGAGGCGGACTATAAAAAGACGCCCCCCCCCCCCCCAAAAAAAAAAAAAATAAAATTGAGCTTACATGCTACTAGCTTCACACGCTGTTATCATTGCACAATAAACATACACAAACTTATGAAACAGTTTAAGAATTCTTCTTACTGTATTACTTCAGTATCAGAGATCAACAACACGGCATTAACAATGACAATAACTTCACATATCTTCTGCATGGTGGATGGACGAGCCCACGTGGGCCCCATTCTCTATAATAGGAGCACCGCAGATAGCTGAGTACTGTACTTCAGGTATCTTCGGCACTCCCATCAAACTGAATGAGAGCCACGCAGGTTTGTCCATCCTCCAAGCTACACGCCTATATTCAGCCTGGCTGCGGCCAAGCTGAATTCCCAC
Source organism: Leptodactylus fallax (assembly GCA_947044405.1). Classification (NCBI taxonomy): domain Eukaryota; kingdom Metazoa; phylum Chordata; class Amphibia; order Anura; family Leptodactylidae; genus Leptodactylus; species Leptodactylus fallax. The sequence goes on from CAMRHE010000045.1 coordinate 8,757,084, forward strand.
CCAGTGGGGGAAAAAAAAACAATTCTCAGGCCCAGTGGGGGTCTCAGCTGACAGACCCCCATAAATCAGGTATTTATCCTCTATCATTTAGGTGAATACAGTGCAGTAACATTTTGTGACTTACAGGTGACGTCTCTGACTAATCCTTCACATTTCCTTTCTCTTCCCTCTGGACCGCCATGACCACTTCTTCCAGCTGCAACTTGTCTCTGTAAAGTTTGCAGCATAGACATCTTTGGCTCTTCACTTTTCCAGGCATGCAACCCACATTGTCCTCACCTACACAAAGCCCCCATCCTGCTGCTACCCCAATTATAAAATATATGATATAACCCCCCCATAATGAATAACACTCCCAAGTACATCTTTATATTAATAATGTCCGTGTGTACCCTGTATACATAGTGCCCCATGTTATTAATGCCCCAGGTGTTTCCTAATTAAATGGTTTTCCAGGTCATTAATAAAAACATCAGTGGGGCTCAAAAACCCAGGATCCCCACTGATCAGCTGTTTGAATTAACCATGATATCTGTGTAAGCACCGTGACTGCTTCTCTGTTTACATAGTGCCATTTATCTCATAGCGACCATGTAATGTAACTACAGCCTCGTCCTATACACGTCTGTGTGACAAGACTGGAATTACATCACACGGTCACTATAAACAGACAGCGTGTGATATAAACAGGCACCATAGCCCCTTCATACAGCTGATCAGAGGGGGGGTCCATACTTTCTTTTTTACATTTGGTAACAGAATGGCTCTCCTGTGTGGAAATCGTGGGAATTTCCCAAAATGGTATATAAAAAAAAAAACCTATAAACTACTACATATTTGCCCTGCACCTTAAACTCTGTACATTGAAATATAAAAAGTTAGAGTCACAATATGGCAATTCAAAGAATCTTTTTTATTTAAAAATTTTTTAGGTACTGTATGTAAACTATGAAAAAACTATATAAACTTGGTTCCACTGTAATTTTGCTGACTGGCAAAATAAGGCCTCTTCCACACGACAGTCTTTAGAAACTGACATTAAAGTCTGTTTTTGACATCCCTTTTGCAACTGTTCTGTTTTTCATTCTTGATGGTTGCGTGTCTTCAGTCTTGAATCAGTTTTAACGGTCAGTGAAAACAATGGATGAATTTCTTTGGTCTTTTTTTTTTTTTTGACTCAACCCACTGATTCCATTAACGAACGTGAAATGGATGACAATCCGTTTTACATCAATTAAAAGGGATCCATTGATTTGTGTTTTTGCAGTGTGACGGACACTGCAAAAACAGCTTTCACAAGTCCGTTTTTCAGTCGTTAAACTATGCATTAAACTAACATAGCACAATTGTTTTTTTCCAATTCCCTATTCTGAATTTCTTTCCAGCTACCTAGTACATTGTACAGATAATTAAATGGTTCCACTATGAAGTACAGCTTTACCCGCTAAAATATAAGCCAAATACACCTTTATGAAGGGAAAAATTCAAAAGTTAATGTTTTTGGAAGGTGGGGAATAAGAAACAAAAACAAACAAATAGAAATGGCTTTATCTTGAAGGGATTAATGTGAAACATTGTGCATCTTCATCGTTCGTAGTCAGCAGACACCATTCCTCCGTGTGCAGATGTGAACCCAGCCTAAGAGATCTTCTTTACCAATATTTGTAGGGCTCATGAAATGGTGTTCTGCAAAGCTGCAACTAAAGCAAAAATGTATCATTGTTGACACATTAAGTGTAACTAAAGCGGTGGTTACAAATGATTTACTTATTATAGGTTAAACTCGGCTCTACCTGCGCAGTATTTGGTCTTGGAGGAGTTGGATTGTCAGTGATTATTGGATGTAAAGTAGCTGGTGCTTCCAGGATTATAGCAATCGATTTAAACAGCGACAAATTTGCAAAAGCCAAAGAGTTTGGCGCTACTGAATGTATCAACCCCAAAGATTATGACCGTCCTATCCATGAAGTTCTGGCAGAGATGACTGGTGACGGAGTGGACTATGCCTTTGAGGTCATTGGAAACACTGGAGTCATGGTACATTGACAAAATATTTGAATACTACTAATTATATTATTCTTACGAAAGGGTTCTCCATGAATTGGGCAAAAGATAAACATAACAGTGTACTAGCATTAATTCATTTCTACATATCCTTTCTAAGAATCAGGAATTCATGTTGCCTATAGGGGTGTAATTGTAAACAACAAAGCACAAGCTCAATACTCAGCTGCTCCATAATCAACTGCAAAGACCGCAAGCACAGGTCCCAAAAATAGCAAGCTCCACTTCTGACTCCACCCAGGCCTCTCACCTGATTTCACCCCCTTCTGAAGCAGGAAACCCTTCCTCAGCATGGATTTTAAACAGAGAATAGAACTAGTGGCCATTTAGTTTTTAACAGTCATACCGCTATAGGCAAAATGAGCTCCTGCATAAGGTTATGTAGGCATCTATTAGGACAAGTACACTGACATGTTTTTTTGTTTTTTAATTATTATTACTAAATTCCTGGAGAACCCCTTTTAAGTATTGTAAATTATATTATTTATTATAAACTGAATTGTTGTGTTTTTCTACTAGACTTCTGCTCTATTATCCAGTCACTTTGGCTGTGGAAAAACTGTGATTGTAGGTGTAGCTCCTTCATCTTCTACCATTACATTTGATCCATTGGTAATCCTAACTGGCCGAGTTCTGACGGGAGCTGTTTTTGGGGGTAATGTATATGGAGAAGAAATTCCCTTACCTGAGCTCATGTTATAAAACATAACTTAAGTGTAAAGGCTGTGCCATTGATGAAGATCTATATTTTATATAAAGTGGATCTCCAGTCTGTGGTGGCAGAGCGTGGGCCAACTGTCATTTATATTTGACTGACAGTTCATTGGAACAGTCACATACCAAATCCATTCTGTTAACAGCTAATGCACCTGTTATGTGGCAAAACTGACTTTACAAGTATTGGCAATGACTGAACCTGAAAAAAGATTAAAGCATCGAAAACATTAGCAATCCGCAAATATCTACCTTCAGCTTGTATGTTAGCAAAGGACAAGAGTCTGTGCAGTAGCACAGCAATGTATGGTACAGCAAAGCTTGTGATAAGCCTGTAAGTGATTCTGGCAGTTGTAGGCAGAAACATGTGACTATGCACAACAGCCCACCCACAATAGCACAGATCCAGTAGTAGTGCTGCAGGGGACATGGCAAAGTAGCTTAAAATATCTGCTAATGGCATTTTGAGAATTTTTCCTCAAATCATGGGTTACTCCCTTTAATCGTTATAATCGTTCTCATATTCAGAATGACTCACATGGAAATGCAATATATTCAATAATATACTTTAATAATAATCTTGTTTTTGGCACAGGTTGGAAGAGTAAAGATGATGTACCAAAACTTGTGTGTGATTATATGAATAACAAATTTAAGTTTGATGGACTGATAACCCATAAACTACCATTTGAGAAGATCAATGAGGGGTTTGACCTCCTACGCAAAGGAGAAAGGTATGCTTTATGTGTTAAAATGGTATCATTTTATGTCTATACTAGCAATAAAATCCCTTATGCAAAAAATACCATGCTCTAGAAAACCTTTGCCCCTAATATGCTATCATATCACCTCGGAAGTCAGTATGCAAATTAGGTGAGAGTAGTCACACTGGCATGTTCAGAGGAGAAGAGTCACACTGAGAGGCAGGAAGGGGGCAATTACTTTATATGCTAATATGTTGGGCTCTGTGTAGAGGTTCTGTTGTTTTAAGCTCAAGTTCTATGCGCTACAGAAGTGGAGCTATCAGCAGTTGAAGGGCCAGTGGAGAATGAAGGTACCTGATGGTGGTTTTAGTCTCTCTGCTGGGGCACATTCTAGTTGTGTTCAGAACCAGAAATTATTGGGACTTAAAGTTACCATAATGTTAGTGCAGGTATAAGACTCATGAAACTTGAGGTTGCAGAAAACAAGGTAACCTGTAACTTTACTTGAGGCAGCAACGCAATAAAACAGCTTGCAAGAATGGAGGTACATTTCTTGTAGTTACCACTATGAGTCGAGAATGAGCTTGTCCTCTACTTTAATTATTTGCCACTTTTTTCTCTTCTTGTTTTCACATGTACAGCCCCAGTGGGGTATCCATTGTATGCCCTGTCCGTCCCATGACCTGGACAGGGTCGTTGCTCTGAGGCCCATGTACAACTTATCCTCAGAATCCAAGTCTGGCACTCTCTTTAACTATATCAACTAAGTAAACAGTCGCACTCCTCCTGACTATGGCTGTAATGCAGTGCTGGGCTGACTAGACTGTCTCCACACCTTGTTCAGCCCACTACTTATCCCTACTCAACCTCTCTTTCAAAGCTCTTGTCCCCTCATTCTCTGCTCTAGAACTCTCTACCAGGGACTTAACAAAACTGTGCCACCACTCACAATACAGAGATGTCAAGCTAGGAGAGCCCTTCACAGGGTGATTTGCGAATGGCGATTGCTGCAAAAGTAGGAGGGGCCTTTTCGAGAGACTTGGTCTTTATAAAAAGTGGATAGCTACATATATTCAGACCCGATATAATAGTATTAGATCCCAGATTGTTGCTAGTTAAATAAAATAAACAATTGTGCCATTTTTATTTACATCATTTAGTGATAATGTTAAGTATTGTGCTAATTCTATTGTGTCGTTCATAATGGTAAGGGTATGTTCACACGGCGGAATTTGCCGCAGATTTGGGGGCAAATTTCACCCCCAAATCTGGGGCAGATTTTGTCCGGAATCCGCCTCCCATTGTTTTCATAATATTCTGAGTTGAAGCTCTGCCTCACACATGATGAATTAAGCTTTAAATTGATGAAGAAATCTCCCAGTAACCTCCTTATTAGTATTCACTGCACTGAGATGATAGTATACACAATGTCATACAAACACAAGATAAACATTATACATAAAGCCAAAATGCTTTGCAGTGTCCAGTGGGATGCTGCAGAATTATTATTGCAACAGCTCATTCACTGAGTGACTATTTATTAGTAATACATTGCTGTCTGTCTGTAGGTGTTGTGCCCATATTAACCAATCAGAGCTTAGGAGCACAGATTTAATTTTAACAGAGTAGTTTCATAAAAGGAAATCTGTGTTTAGGTTTTATAAGCAACAAAGTCTCTCTTAGGCTGAGGCCCCACGTTGCGGAAATGCAGCTTTTTTTGTTGCGGTTTTTGGAGCTAGAATGGCTACAAAAGGAATGGGAAATATATAGGAAGTTCTTATACTTCTACCTCCTGCTCAATCCACTCCTGTCTTTGGCTCAAAAAACTGCAACAAAATCTGAAACATAAAAAACTGCGTTTCCGCAACGTGGGGCTTTAGCCTTAGACAGTTTTGGTAAATCTGCACCAATAAACATAGTTTACAGAGCACATACTGAAGATGTATAAAGTATTCACTGTCGCTATTATAAATATATAGTCCTAAATAAAGTACTTGGCATTGTCCAGGTATAAAATGTCGGTGCAAAGGATTCCACCGAAGTCAGGAAGATCACCTGGCAGCCACCGCCCCTCTTCAAGAGTTATGATTTGAAAGCTTTAATATGTGCTGAAAAAGCATAAGAATTAATGGGGGATGATTTATCTAAAGTGGTAGAAAAGTATAATAAGGCAGTTGCTCATAGCAACCAATCTGGTGTCAGCTGTCATCTGTTCAAGGACCTTTTGAAAATAAAAGTACTAATCTGCTTGGTTGGTATAGACCAGGGGTCGGCAAGCCCCCGCACGCGTGCCAAGAGTGGCACGCGAGGCTTATTTCCCTGGCATGGGCAGCGAAGCCTTCACCCAACAGTTTCGATCGGACCAAACACGACCGAAACGAAACTGCTATTATTATACTGTGGGGTCTCTTCAGACCCCAGAGTATAATAAGTGGAGCCCCTGGGGAGTTGATCAAACCTAAAACACAATGTTAAGCATTCCGTAATGGCCTGTCAGTTCAACCCCTGAAGAGGGACCCCTCCCCCATTAGACACAACTCCGCCCCTTTTTTAGTGCTGAAAACGCGCAGCAGAGTATTGTAGGAAGGAGAAGCCAACTCTCCATAAGGTAAGCCCAAATCCTGTCCTACCTAAAATGGCCGCCCCTCCCTTCCCTGGTCCCATCATGAATGATCCTGCTATTGTGACCCCCTTAAAGAAACGGCTGCTGCCCCTCTCCCACATCTTACCACTCACATGTCTCGGTCCTAAATGTCTCTAGCGCCACCCCAGTCCTATCATCTCCTCCCCCACCACAAGTGCTGCCCTGGCCCCACCTCATTCAGTAGCTGGAACACACAAGTGATGAGAGGTGGGGGGAGGGGCAACAGCCATTTCTCTAATGGGGGTTCACAAATGACAGTATCATTCATGCTGGGACCAGGGGTGGGGGGAAGGGGTAGCAGCCTTTAGGGGTAGCACACGTGGGGGGGCAATGAATCCCTAATGGCTTCCCCTCCCCACATGTGCTTCCCCTGATTGTATTAGGTGAAGCACATGTGGGGGGTAGCAGAGAAGCTGTTCCCCAAGCATTACAAGTCACAGCACAATTTTTTTTTGTTATTTGTGCTGTGACTTGTAGTGCTTGGGGGCCGCTATGGGACATAATACCATGTGCAGGGGCCACTATGGGACATAATACAGTGTGCAGAGGCTGCTATGAGACATAATACCATATGCAGGGGCCGCTATGAGACATAATAGGGTGTGCAGGGGACGCTATGGTACATAATACGGTGTGCAGAGGCCGCTATGGGACATAATACGGTGTGCAGAGGCTGCTATGGGACATAATACGGTGTGCAGAGGCCATTATGAGACATAATACCATATGCAGGGGCCGCTCTGAGATATAATACCATATGCAGGGGCCGCTATGGGATATAATACCATGTGCAGAGGCCGCTATGAGACATAATATCATATGCAGAAGCCGCTATGGGATATAATACCATGTGCAAGGGCCGCTATGGGACATAATACCATGTGCAGGGGCAGCTATGGGACATAATACCGTGTGCAGGGGCCGCTATCGGACATAATACCGTGTGCAGAGGCTGCTATGGAACATAATAATGTGTGCAGAGGCCGCTATGGAATATAATACCATCTGCAGAGGGTGCTATGGGACATAATACCATGTGCAGAGGCCGCTATGGGACATAATACCGTGTGCAGGGGCCACTATGGGACATAATACCGTGTGCAGAGGCCACTATGGGACATAATACCATGTGCAGAGGCTGCTATGGGACATAATACCGTGTGCAGGAGCCGCTATGGGACATTATTCTGTATAACGGTGTGTTTTCTGTATTAAGGATGTGTTTTTGCACAGAAAACTCAGGCATTTTTTTTTGTGCAAAAATGCACCATGTGAATGCAGTGTTACATCGAACTAAAAGTTCCAGTGGCCTAAGACCATAGCTGCATCCAGACACTTTGTGTTTCCACAATAAGGATGCTGCCATACGGTGCTCCTGGACACTTACATTTACCACTAATTGCGGGATGCACATGGACTTCCATTGCTTCTAATCGGAAAGTACAGGTGCGTCCCAGGAAATAGCAGTAAACACATGCGTCCTAAAGCATCTCGTGGCAGTACTTCTGTGTTATGGTTTGTGGTATTTGACTTTAGTTTAGGAGTCATCATACTTACAATTATTAACCGTCACTCCGAGTACCTCATCTTTGATTTTTTTATTAAAATCGGCACGCCGAACAAAAAAGGTTGCCTACCACTGGTATAGACAATCTCTCCACTGTACCTTTCCATGTAAGATTACATACTTCCCAACTTTCAAAGGTCTGAAAGAGGGACATAATTTACATATTGTAAGACCCATCTCCAGCCCCACCAACTTCCAATTTGGCTCCCCCATTCCTATCTGTACTTTGTGCAAAAGCCTTTGTTGGTGATGACAGTTTCAAGATGCCTCCTATATGGAGAAACTAGTCACATGCATTGCTCTGGTGTGATTTTGGGCCATTCTGCCACACAATACCCTTTACATCCTGAAGGTTCTGTGGGCTCCTTCTATGAAATCTGAGCTTTAGTTCCTTCCATAGTTTTTCTATTGGATTCAGGTGATTTACTGTTGGCATGGTTTTTTTGGGGTGATATGCAGTGCCTTTTGGCCTCCACACATGGACTATGTTATGGAATCCAATTTCGCTTGTCTAAATGTTGTTGAGCAAAATCTAAATGCGTTTGAACATGCTTTTTGTTCAGCAATGGAGTCTTACGTGGTGAGCATGCATACAGGCCATGGTGCATTACTTACTTTCTTCTTTGAAACAATTGTGCCTGTTGATTCCAGGTCTTTCTGTAGCTCTCCACAGGTGGTCCTTGGCTCATGGACAACTCTTCTGATACTTATTTTCACTATGTCTGAAATTTGGCGATGAGTGCCTGGTCATGGCCGCTTTATGGTGAAATTATGTTCTTTCCACTTTTGGATTATGGCCCCAACAGTGCTCACTGGAACCTTCAGTAGTTTAGAAATTCTTCTGTAACAAATGCAATCAGTGTAGTCTGCAACAATAAGCGTGCAAAGGTCTTGAGGCAGCTCACTGGTTTTACCCACCATGAGAAATTTCTTGTGTGGCACCTTAGTAATGAGACACCTTTTTATAGGCCATCAGTTGAACCAGCTGATATTATTTACCACTAAGTGGTAGGATTGCTTTCTAACTACTGATAGATTTCAGCTGGTGTCAGGACTTTCCATGGTTTTTTGCACTTTCTTCATGTTTTCAATTCCTTTTCCCTGTGCATTTCTCATTATTACGCATAATTTACACATTTAGACTTAATTTACACTTAATTTATGTGCATCTATGATTTCTTTGCCTGTGTGGATTGCAAGGGTTTTTACCAACATCTGGTGAAAATTGTATGTCAATAGCATCTTTAGAAATATATTTAGAAATAGCATCTTTAGAAATATATATATATTGTTCAATACTTATTTCACCCACTTATATATATATATATATATATATATATATATATATATGTATATATACAGGTCCAAAATTTTTCACCTATTAATTTCTTACCTGGTGACACCTCAAAGGGGAGTTCAAGATCTTATTGCTATTGAAATCAATATAAATCAATATGTAGTAAATTCTGCTAGCAGAATTATATATTTGACTGTGGATCTAATCTATAGCTCTGTGCAGAATTCACAGACCACTTAAAGTATTTAGACTTTAATCTACATAAGATATTGGACCTAAGGCTATATTCACATTTGTGTTGGAGTCTCTGTTTGGAGACTCTGTCGCAGTGTGCATCCAATATTGCCAGATGAAAAAGTCCTGAAAGTCCGACTTTTTCATCCAGCGGTTTCAGTTTATAGAAACAGATACCCTATGGTATTGGTCCACCTATCAGTTGTTCTGGTCCTCCAATAGATCAGAACCATGGATAGGCCTATGCTAGTGTGAACCTAGCATAAAAGGAACATGGCGTTAAATGCTGTATATCTTTCAAGTTTCGTAGATTATCTCAAAACAATATTAAGGAATTCCTTATGTAGTACTGTATTTCCTCGGAAAAAAGTATAATCCATAAAGTGTGAATATTTCTTTGTGAATAGATCTTTTATTTTACATAATGTTATGCTGTGTGATATGTAAAAGGTGGAAAATGGATTTACTGTTGATAGCTTACTGTATGCACTGTAAAAGTCTATAACCATTGTATTCTCTTTTTAGTATCCGTACAGTGTTGTATCTTTAAGGAACCTGATCCTGGTTGACATCTAACAAAGAAACCTTTAAGGTCATCTGCCTGCAAGATGTGATGTTCATTTATCATAAGAAACATTACTTTCTATTTTATAACTGGAAGTTATAATGTTTCAGAATATGGCTGATGTATACTGTATCTTCAATATATCTAATCTTATTTAGACACCTTAGGAAAACTGTTTATACAGCTACATATAATCTCTCTATAGAGCAGTGGTTCCCAAGCTTTCTTAATAGCCATATTCAGCATCAAAAGGTGATTGCAAGTCCTATTTTACTAAAGATATGTGCACATTAATTGCTGCATTGCATTACCGCCAGGCATGCTGCCGCGTCTTTCCAGGCCTTGTTAGAAGTTCTGCACTGCTAAAAGTAAAAAGTTACACCAGAAAATGACCAGCTGTAAAGCATATCACTAAATTGCAGTTAATATAAGGCCGAGGCCCCACGTTGCGGAAATGCAGCTTTTTTGTTGCAGATTTTGCTGTGTTTTTTGAGCTCAAGCCAAGAATGGCTACAAAATGAATGTGGAATATATAGGAAGTTCTTATACTTCTCCCTTCTGCTCAATCCACTCCTCGCTTTGACTCAAAAAACGTGGGGCCTCAGTCTAACAAAGGAGATGCTCAGGCAAGATGGCAGCCCTCATAATCATGTACAGAAAATAGAATTTAAAAAACTACAGAAAGTAAAAACAGATTGGAATAAAGTGACTTGCAAGCTAAAGGTTGGAACCCCTGCTTTAGAGAGAGCTACAGATTTTTATTTATCGTTTTCATTTACATTTCTTTTTTTTATTTCAATCTGTACCAAAAATAGCTTGCACAAATACATATTTCTCTCAGCTTCAGAGTGTAGGTCATCGATATGTGGCACCAGCACCTTTGCATTGCACCAAGTGAAAGGGCCAGAAAGTGCATGAAGATCTAGTAGCGTCACACATATGCTGCAGCCATCGTTGCTAGGAAATACATTAGGTTTCTAGTTTTGGTGATGATAACATTGTAAAGTCTCCCTTTTAAATGTATGTTGTCAGAATATCTTTAAAGCCTCACTATTGCTATCTGTCCTAAATATATATGATATTCCTTTAAATAAGGGTGTGAAAAAGGGTGTGTAAATGATTTTAATGATTTTAATTTCACAGCAACTCATAAAGCTATGTTTTGTAATAAATATTATTTACATTTGTCCAATGAACATCCTGTGTTTCTTTGTCTGTTGAGTGCTTGTTGTATCCATGGTGAAACCAGAATGAATATTTATTATTTTTAGTTTTTTTAAGGAATTCCCATTTATCCATAGGATCTGCCATACATCTCTGATTCATGTTGGTTCTGCCTTTGGGATCTGCACCTTTCCTGAGAATGGAGGCTCCTTGATCTTGCCCAGGTAGCCACTGGTAGAGGTGGCTGGGATAGCAGAAATAGAAGCTCACTGCTCTATGCTTTCCTTAACTCTCAGAGAAGTGAAAGAGAGTTACAGTAGGTTCCCCATCTCCCATTCACTTCTATGAATCATATACCTTCCTGACTACTGCAGCTAATCACTGTCCTCAGTGTTATACACCGAGGGGCCACTGAGGCCAGTAGTTGTAATATACAATAGCACAAAAGAGAAAAAGGGTTCTTAATTTCTCATGGATCAAACATTCATAATACAAGCAAGCAAAGATCCACAATTATATAACAAATAAAACTTAACATTTAATAATCATCTAAAATATAATTAACCCCAATGATTGGATGGTATAAAAATCGGAAAATCATTGGAACGCTCTTACCTGTTCCAGATGAAGGATGTCATACCCCACCTTTAGGGCCACAATTTATCCAAATGCAAAGGGAACCAAGGATGGGTGCAGGAGATTGACCCTATGCAACCCTGTTACCCTTAATTCCCGCCCTTACAAGGGCGGTCCCAATGCTGACCCTAAAATTGCCCTGTTACTATCTCCTTTCCTTCCGACACATTCACAAATCTGTGAACTATGTTAGCTTTCTGCTATGGGCTCCACAGGGCTGGAATTTGAAGTGGAATCTGAAGAACCACCCCTATGAGGAAATATCTTAGAATTTTCCAAAGATGATAATTTTATAACACAGTATCACGTGTCCAGAATTGACAAAACTATCTAAAAGAAAAACTGTTTTTGTTGTTCATAGCAACCAACTGCAGCTTACCTTTCATTTTTCAAGGGCACTATAAGAAATGGAAGCTAAGCTGTAATTGGTTTGGCAACAGACAATTTTTATTTTGGATGGTTTCATAAATCTTTATGCATTCCTTCCAGACAGCTTTTTTCAGCCTATTGGCTTTCCCCAACTTCAACTCTGTGCTGAGTACTATGGAGAAGCAGGGAGCTGTCAGCTCCATGCTTAACCATTCATCAACTATCGCTGCTGCTGGCATCCTGGAAGCAGGAAGGAGCGATGCAGTGTCATCACTACATTTTGCCTGTTGCTCCAAGCAGCTGAGAGAGTGGAGTCTGTGTGGGAGCCTCAGGGGAATTATATCATATGGGGGCACTAAGAGGGTGTTATACTGTGTGGTGGCACAAAGGGACTAAGTGGAATCAGAAGCATGCTTTATATGTAAATTTTGTAGATTTTGTCTCTCTCTCATCTACAAGTTGGGGGGTATGCTTTATGTCCTTTTTTGATGCATGAAAAACTGTTTAACAGCAGCATCTGACAGAATTTGCATTTGTAGCAACAAAAACGAAGGGCCGATATAGGAATGAATCCATAAAAACAGTGGTGCATGTAAACTAATATAAATCCAAAAACTCATGACCACAAACAAATAAAACAAATTTATGTTTATTAGATAAATAACACATAATTACATAATATAATGACAGTGGGGAACAAATAACTACAGGACATACCACAATAAAAACTAGAGCAGGAGGACATATGAGGATGTAAATAAATACATACATACATACATACATACAGTACATACATAAATACATAAAGACATAAGAGGTAATGCACATATAGTGAAGTGACTCCATACATGTAAATAGTATTAAGCATGTGCCAAACATCAATGCATGATCTCAGAGTATACAGAGTAAAAGTACAAAATCCCCAAATGAATACAAAGAGAATATAACAAACAAACCTAATATGGACCCATCTGAATGGAACAAAACCCCAACGTAGGTTTCGCCTAAATGGCTTCGTCTGGGGGCATGTAGTAGGGTCTGACATGAGGGGTTATATGGCCAATACTGACAAATCAACTGTTTCCCAATCACCTGACATAATACCACACCTGACTAAGGAGCACCAAACACTCTGAAAACATGCATCCATACGCAAACAATGCCTACATTCGTCGGGGGGCGGAACCGCCCACTCTGCCGTAATGTTAAGGAGGTCGGCCCCCTGTGTGATAGATAGATAAAAATGCACGTGCACGGGATCTGCAAACCTCCACAATGTCAATGATGCGTGACAACATCGTAGCACCACGAGACTAGGCAAAAAAACGCGCATGCACAAAAAAAAAAATTAACTGAAGGAAATATAATGTGTAATTAAGGTGTTTGATGAAAAATGATAAAACATACATGAACAACAATATATTAGCAACACCCATGATAATGTACAATAAAAATGTCAACTATACAATAACAATGATGGTGAACAGATGGTGAAGATATGATATAAGTTCAAAACTGTTCCTGGGGCTGTGGGAAAGATGTAATTTCCTTACGGAACCTTTGCCCCTTTGTGACAATGTACACTTTTGGGGTCATTATATTGATGGCGTAATTTTCATCTGGCAGGGTTCGGAATTGGAGTTGGAGTCGTTTTTGGAATACTTAAACTGTAATACGAAGAATATTCGACTAACCATTGCAGTAGGACTGAAATCAATTTTCTTGACATCAAGATACGTGTTGATTCAGATGGATATCTTCAATATGACCTTTTTTGTAAGCCATCAACAACTAATTTGCTACTGCATTCTTCCTCTGCACTCCCAGCAAGTCTCATACAAAATATTCCGACTGGTCAGTTTCTGCATGTCCGGTGCATCTGTTCTACAGATCGATCATTTGAGAACTCAGCCTGTGAGCTTGGGAATCATTTTAGACAGAGGAGGTACCATGGTCTTTGGATACAGAGGGGCTACCTGAGGGCGTGCCCGGTTTTTTGCCTAGTCCCACGGTGCTACGATGTTGTCACGCATCATTGACATTGTGGAGGTTTGCAGATCCTGCAGATCCAGTTGGTGATTTGTCAGTATTGGCCATATAACCCCTCATGTCAGACCCTACTACACGCGCCCAGACAAAGCTATTTAGGCGAAACCTACGTTGGGGTTTTGTTCCATCCAGATGGGTCCATATGAGGTTTGTTTGTTATATTCTCTTTGTAATTATTTGGGGATTTTGTACTTTTACTCTGTACACTCTGAGATCATGCATTGATGTTTGGCATATGCTTAATGCTATTTGCATGTATGGAGTCACTTTACTATATGTGCATTACCCCTTATGTCTTGTATTTATTTACATCCTCATATGTCCTCCTGCTGTAGTTTTTATTGTGGTATGTCCTGTAGTTATTTGTTCCCCGCTGTCATTATGTTATGTGATTATGTTTTATTTATCAAATAAACATGAATTTGTTTTATTTGTTTGTGGGCATGAGTTTTTGGATTTATCGAATTTGCATTTGTCTACAACAGAAAATTACACAACACGGCAGCTCATTCCATGGCACTTGCCATGTGTTGGGATGGTGAGTGGTAATCTCTAGAAATTCTGTACTTGTAGTGCTGTGTAGATGTAGATTTTTGGTATTTCTAAATACAGTGGGACTTTGTCTTTTGGGTGGCTCCACTGGAGAACGAATTGGTGAAAGCCCTGTATGTATATCTAAGACTTGACAAAATAAAACCCTTTCAGAATATATAAAACAGGAACCTGGATGATTGTACATATGTATACTGTATATTACTTTATTTAAAAACAGGCTGGGTACAGAGAATGGGTACAGAATGGGTACAGAGAACAGAGGAGGGAAATACTGTGTGGGGCACTAATGGGGCATGCTATGTGAGGGTAACTAAAGGGGCCTCAATCTGTGGGGGTGGCACAAATGGGGTATCATACTCTATGAAAGATGAGTAACAACCCTAAGGAACTTGACACACATTACATGTAGACATGCATATTAAACATGCATATGTATCTACTTTACACCATCGGGGTAGTTAAAGGCTTATGGAACCTAGTGCAAGAGTTCAGCTTGGGCTTCCCCAATCCAACCCTAGCCCATAACTTTCCTTTCCTTTCGACACCCACCCACCTCGTCCTGCCCAAGAGAAAAATAGTATAAGACTCAGGTGGAATAAAATCGGAATAGAACAGATAATTTGGTGATGCTATTTATACCACCTGTGTTTCTAATGTATCAGATGAATAAATCTACTGTATTTTGGGAGTGCTTCTTTACGGCAAGGCCATACACTGCTGTAAAAAGGCTAGGATGTGGCTAAAACCATGTCTCGAAACAAGCTGACCTTGATTTATATTAGATATTAAAAAATGTATTTAACTCTTTCCTGATGCCAGGTCTTTTTTTTTTAAACTCGGTTTATTGAACAATCATACAACAAATTACACATCAATAGTACAAGCTTAAAAAGGAATAACAAAGGACATATTCTAAAAGTTGTACAAAGACATACCAGAAACTAGACAAAAAGAACCAAAACAGTGCTGCATAGTCCATGGTAGATGTAAATATCAGATACAAATCGTCCAGGAGAGAATCCAGGCAAGGGAGCCGAAAAAACACAGAGTCCAAATCAACCTGTAGGGAGCAAAGGCATATACAAAAATCCCACACATATACAACAAGATATCCTAATAAATACTTCCTATGGCTGAACTCCAAGGAGACTCAGTAGATAATAAGGAAAATACTATACAACTCAAACTGGACACTCCTTCCTGCGTCTAAGCAGTGAGTGTGTGCAGGGCATTATGAAATGATGGGGCTGTGTATAAAGTCAGAGGTGAGTCACACCAAGAGCCCCAAACCTTCTGAAATTTTTCAGGGCAACCTCTGCCTTTATATACTATTTTATTATATGGGATAATGGAATTTACCAGTTTCCTCCACATGGATAGGGAGGAGGGGCAGGGATCCATCCAGTGCAAGGCAATAGCCTTCCTGGCTAGAAAAAGGGATTCTCGCAAAAAGGTGCGAGTATGATGGGGCCATATTTCCTCGTCCAGGATACCAAACAAACAAATTTCAGGCGAACATGGAATTGGGGTCCCCAGTATGTCTGATAATAAGTTCACGACCTCAGTCCAAAATGCTTTAATTATAGGACACTCCCATATCATATGCCAAAAATCACAATATCTAGCAGTGCACCGTAAACATCCAGGATGTTGTAGCCGTCCCATTTTATGCAGACGTGCAGGGGTCAAGTAACTTTGATTCAAAATGTTTACTTGTATAAGCTTATTATTAGCGGCTGGGGAGACAAACTGTGTCGACTCCAAAAGGTCAGAAAATGTCTTGTCTGTGAGAGCAGGGATAAGAGTGCGCCATTTCGTTAGAGCCGGAGCTTCCAGACGAGACATCCTGACCTGTATAAGATGGGCATACAATGCTGAGATAAGGCCCTGGGGACCTTGAGACCTGAGCACCCCTATAAGGGGATATGTGGAAATGCTGACAGCCGGTGGAGGAAACTGTGTGGACATGGCATGTCTAATTTGGAGAAACCTGAAAAATTGAGTTCGAGGGATACCAAATTGGGTACTCAAAGAGTCGAAAGAGCGGAATACGCCCTAATCATAAATATCAGCCAGGGACGTAACTCCAAACTGTTTCCAACTCCATGCATCCGGAAGGGCATATAATTCGGTCAAACCTGGGTTATCCCATATCGGAGTTTCAGTAGGGACTCCAGTATAAGCCGCCACCCGCTTAGCTCGCTGCCAGACCTGTATTGCCAATGTATGGATTGGGAGCAAGCTACCTCTATACATGTGTTCCAAAACCTGCCATAGGTTGGGTATATGTAGATGATATGCTAAATGTGCCTCAGGGCCAGGCAGAGGATCCGCCAACAACCAGGACCTAAGATATCGAAGTTGACCAGCAAGATAATATAAAAATATATCAGGAAGAGTCATCCCGCCCATAGCTTTAGGTCGCTGCAATGTGGAGAAACGTAATTTAGACCTCGAACTGCCCCATATAAAGGGAATAAGTATGGAATCCAATTGCTTAAAGAACTTCTGTGGTACTGACACAGCCACATGTTCTAAAATATACAAACATTTGGGGAGGACCACCATTTTAATAAGATTAATCCGCCCTGCAACGGACAGGGGTAAAGCCCCCCACACCCTAAATTTAGCCCGAAAATGACCCAGCAGTGGATATATATTTAAACTCAGGAATTGTCTATGAGCATTGGAAATATGGATCCCTAAGTATTTACAGGCATCTACAACCTTCAGGCCACAAATATATTCTCCCATATTTCCCAGTGATTGTCTAAAAAGGGGTATATATGATGATTTGGCCCAATTTATCCGTAGACCAGAGTATATACCAAATTTATCGATTATTGCCATAGCTCTAGGGAGTGTATGAGCAGGGTCAGACATAAATAATAGGAGGTCATCTGCATAAAGGGCTGTCCGTTCCTCCTTAGTGCCAATAATCACTCCCTTGTAAACCGGGTCTGTCCTAAGGTTAATAGCAAGAGGCTCTATCGCCAATGCAAAGAGTAATGGAGACAACGGACATCCCTGGCGAGTTCCCCTAGAGAGACTGAAATACGGGGATAACGCACCATTAATGGAAAGTGCGGCTCTAGGGGACTGATAAAGGAGCATAATCCAAGCAATAAACAATTCCCCAAAACCGAAACACCTCAGAACCTGAAGCAAAAATGGCCATTCCACCGAATCAAATGCCTTAGTGGCATCAAGGGAGGCCACCGCCCAATCCTGTTTAAGAGCAGCCCCTATCTGAGAAACCACCTGGACCCGTCTAAGGTTATCAGAAGTAGATTTGCCGGGCATGAAGCCCGTTTGGTCTGAGTGAATTAAATCCAAAACTACAGTATTCAACCTCTTAGCAAGAATTTTAGTAAGTAATTTATAATCGATGTTAAGGAGAGAAATAGGTCTATATGACCCACAATCCAACGGATCCCTATCTGGTTTAAGAAGGAGAACAATATCAGCATCATAGAAGGAATCCGGCAGAGTGCGGGCCACAAATGCATCCTGATAACATTTCAATAAGACAGGGAGCAGCCTATCCTGATATTGTACATATACCTCAACCGGAATACCATCCGGGCCTGGTGATTTCCCTTTGGCCATGTCCACCAATGCATCAGATAATTCCTCCAGTCTAAGGGGAGAGTCCAGAAACTCCCGTTGTTCATTTGTCAGGGTTGGAAAGGAAACATCTGCCAAGTACAGGACAATATCCTGAGTAGGTGCATGTAACTGAGATTGGTAGAGGGTCGAGAAATATTGATGAAAACGGTCACGGATGGCCGCACTATCAGATAGGGCATCCCCGTCCATCGAATTCTCAAAATTGCTGGAGAGGCTGTGTTATAATGGATAAGATGGGCTAAAAGGCTACTAGACTGATTACCCAACTCATAAAATCGTTGTTTAGTGAAAAATTGAGACCTGCGGGCCTTTTCATGTAGAACATGTAGATATTGCCTACCCAGTTGAAGCCACTCAGTTCTGGAGTCATCAGTAGGATTAGCTATATACGCGGCTTCCAACAATGCACATTTTTCAGCTAAGTCTCTCTCAAGGGAAGACGATTCTCTTTTAATGTATGAAATAGAGGATTTGAGACATCCCCTCAAATATGCTTTCATAGTTTCCCATAAGATAGTAGGTGTGGCGGTAGGGGAATTAATATCTAAGAAGGCTTGCAACTGATCTGGAATACGGTCATGCACTGCTATCAGCTTAAGCCAAAAGGGGTGAATACGCCAGTTATGAGAAGGTCTAGAGAGGTCAGTATCCCCAAATTCCAGCAGCAACGGAGAATGGTCAGACGTTGCCCTGGGCAAATATGAGATGTTAAGCAAAAGGGAACATGCCTTAATATTGCCTAGTGCATGATCAATACGGGACAGAGAGTGATGAGTGGCATAATGACAGGAGAACACCAGGGCCTGTGGATATTTAAGACGCCAGAGATCATGCCAACCCATTTCCTGTACAAGCTGGGCCAGGGGGGTAGGGTGAGCACCAGAAGGGGCAGGAGCACCTACATTTAATCTATTAAGGGAAGCATCCATTAATTTATTAAGATCCCCCATGCAAACCACTGTAGCGGCAGGAAATTTAGCCGCAAAGTGGGCTGCTTCATGTAAAACTGAAAAGTCAGATGCAGGTGGCAAATAAAGTCCTAGGATGACATAAAGTTTAGAATCAATCCAGGCCTGCACAAACACATAACGCCCATCAGGGTCCCTAACAGTAAGGCCCGGCTCCCAGCGGAGCCTGCGGTGAACCAGGAGGGACACCCCTCTAGAGAAAGAAGTATGAGTGGAGTGCAGGGCCCACTGGACCCAGGGTTTTTGTAAGTATCTGGTCGTATCAGGTGCTAGATGTGTCTCCTGCAAGCACACCAAATCAGGGTTGTATTGTCTAAGGTGGGAAAAAATAGTAGAGCGTTTCTTCACACCGCCCAAACCCCGTATATTCCAAGAGCATACTTTAAGGGTCGCCATAACACCATACAATCACATTATACACTAAGAATGAGGGGTTCCCCCCGACCCCCACCATTAACATCCCCACCGGACCGTTAAACTGAAAAAAGGACTTGCAGCAATAATTCAACCAAAACTGGAAACCCATAAGGGGTATTCCAACTATTAGTGAGGAGTCTAAGATTGCTCCTACACAATACGTGGCACTTGGTAAATGGGGGAAGTAGTGCACCCAAGATGGTATGGTAATAGGGCACTATCTTCAAACTAAAAAAGAGAAGTGAAAAGCACAAGCAATAAACTATCACTATAATGTGAATCTCCAAAGGGACCCTAAACAGAAAAATTCTTGGCCGGTGCCCATGGGGCAGCCAAACACCCATCATATAAAAAGTCCATAGGCAACCGCAAGCAATAATAACAGTCATTAGTGGGGGCTGGGCCACAAGGGGCCCCCCCATCAGTCATCATATACCCTGTTACCGTCTGTGAGGTCGAGGCAGTAGGTTCAGCCAGTCCTCCGCCTCCTGCGGGGATGTGAAGAAAATAACCCTCTCCTCATGGATCACATGGAGCCGTGCAGGATAAGCCATGGAGTAATGAATGGAACTTTCCCGCAGTTGACGCCTGACATTGACGAAAGTGGCACGAGTCTTCTGTAGTGCCGCAGAAAAGTCGGGAAAAATGGAGATGGATGAACTGTTGAATTTAATCTCTCCAAGTTGACGTGCTGCTCGCAGCGCTGCATCTCGATCCCCACTGCTGAGAAGACGGGCCAACAGCGGCCTCGGAGGGGCACTTGAGGGGGCGGTCTGGCAGGAACTCGATGGGCCCTTTCCACGGCAAAGGCAGGAGAAAACTTGGCCTCCGGTAGGGTTTCTTTCAACCACCTCTCCATAAACTCACACGGATTAGCCCTGATGCCGGGTCTTCAAAAATGGCAGCCACTCTGTAGCAGACTGGCCACAATTGCCACCAGGTCTCCACTGTATTGCACGGCAGACACCCAGCGCTAATGCCTATAATCAGAATTCACTCTGATAGTGGGCACTGTATTATTATATAGCCCCCCAGAGCCCCTGAAAGTCCCCCAAATTGCCTCTCCACTGTGCCTGTACCTTTGCCATTGCAGGACAACTCCCACGTTCTGAAATCAAGGAAGCCGCCCTGTTCCTTTGACCGCCAGGACACTTATGAAGATTTCTTGGCCTGTCATAGGAATATAGCTATTGAGACTGATCTATGGCTGGTTTCAATAGCTATAAAGCAAATCTCTCATAGAATGCTGTACAGTTGTATTGCAGTCTATGGGACAAGCAATCTAACAGCATTTTATTTTCCTTTGTCACCTCCTATAAATATTTAAATAAAAAGCGATCAAAACATCAAACATTCCCCAAAATGGTATAAATAGTAAAAGTACATCTGGCCCTGCAAAAAAAAAAGATGCATTATGCAGCCCTGTACACAGAAATATAAAAAAAAAGTTACAGCTGCCAGAATATGGCAACTACAAGAAACTACAATAAAAAGCTTTGGATTTCTTTAAGGGGTTAAAATATAAAAAAGCTATATAAATGTGGTATCCTCATAATCGTACTAACCATAGAATACAGGTGACATGTGATTTTGACTGCTCAGTGAACCCTGTAAAGACAAAGCCCATAGCAAAGTCGCATAAACATGGTGCATACAAACATACAAGCTTAAATAGCATTTTTTTTCACTTACGTCTTCTCTCATTTCTTTCCCTGCATAATGTAATGCAAAATAGCAAAATATCTCTATTGTCAGTACATGGTATATTTTTTTTTAATCAGTGGGTACGGAAAGTATTTTTCACACTTTGTTTTATTGCAGCCATTTGCTAAAAGCAAAAAATTTCATTTTATTTCTCATTAATGTACACTCAGCACCCCATCTTGGCAGAAAAAAAAACAGTTAGTAGTATAATGTTGTACCGTGTTAGCCATAGAAAGTAGTGGAAGAGTGAAGAAATCAGGTGATACCTTTTAGAGGCTAACAGAGTATATTTGATAGTAAGCTTTCGAGAGTGCTAGCTCTCTTCTTCAGACATGGTGTAATACTAGAAACTGAAAATTCACACTATTTATACACACACAAGACATGGATCTTCAAAAGGATCTTGGAATAACAAAATGCAATATAAGTAGGGAAGTTATTTACAACAGGTCAGGAAATAAACAGTCTAAAATTTGTTATCTATCTGTAATCAGGTGGTGATTTGTGACCCTCACAGGTCATACATAGTGTGACATGAAGCTGGCATGAATATTAAGTCCAAATTGCAGAGTTTGAAATTTTTGCATTAACTTGTATTCCCATTCTTTCCTCTCATTCTGCGTCTTAAAATGTCCCATTAAAACCACAACCCGCAAATCTTCAATAGAGTGGTCTTCTCCGGAGAAATGTGCGGCCACTGGGAGGTCTGTTCTGCTGTTATTAATGTTGAATCTGTGTGAGTTCATGCGCTGACTAAGTTTCTGCCCTGTTTCCCCCACATAGAGGCATCTGGTGGGACATTGCACACACATTATGAGATACACCAAATTGGAAGACCTACAGGAAAATGTCCCCCTAATTCTGTGCACCTGTTGTGACTGTGGGATAGGTACACCATCAGCGGTGTGGATGTGCTTGCAGGTCATGCACCTGTTTTGCAAGCAAGGTGAGGTGCCATTGTAAAAAATTTCAAACTCTGCAATTTGAACTTAATATTCATGCCAGCTTCATGTCACACTATGTACAGTGGGGAAAAAAAAGTATTTAGTCAGCCACCAATTGTGCAAGTTCTCAACCCCATAGAAAACCTTTGGAGGGAGTTGAAAGTCCATGTTGCCCAACAACAGTCCCAAAACATCACTGCTCTAGAGGAGATCTGCATGGAGGAATGGGCCAACATACCAGCAACAGTGTGTGCCAACCTTGTGAAGACTTACAGAAAACGTTTGATCTCTGTTATTGCCAACAAAGGATATATAACAAAGTATTGAGATGAACTTTTGTTATTGACCAAATACTTATTTTCCACCATAATTTGCAAATAAATTCTTTAAAAATCAGACAATGTGATTTTCTAGATATGTTTTCTCATTTTGTCTCTCATAGTTGAGGTCTACCTATGATTTCAATTACAGGCCTCTCTCATCTTTTTCCCCACTGTATGACCTGTGAGGGCCACAAATCACCACCTGATTACAGATAGATAACAGATCCCTCTGTCATGCACCACAAATTTTAGACTGTTTATTTCCTGACCTGTTGTAAATACTTCCCTACTTATATTGCATTTTGTTATTCCAAGATCCTTTTGAATTTTGAAGATCCATGTCTTGTGTGTGTATAAATAGTGTGAATTTTCAGTTTCTAGTATTACACCATATCTGAAGAAGAGAGCTAGCACTCTAGAAAGCTTATTTATCAAATATACTCAGTTAGCCTCTAAAAGGTATCGCCTGATTTCTTCACTCTTCCACTACTTTCTATGGCTAACACGGTACAACATTATACTACTAACTGTTTTTTTTTTTCTGTCAAGATGGGGTGCTGAGTGTACATTAATGAGAAATAAAATGAACTTTTTTGCTTTTAGCAAATGGTTGCAATGAAACAAAGAGTGAAAAATTTAAAGGGGTCTGAATACTTTCCGTACCCACTGTATGCAGCATTCCTAAAAAGTAGTAACTGCAAGGAAATCACCGTAATTATTTTCTCATATGACACATATGCAATGCACACATTGTTTTTTGCATCATTTTTATGAGAATTATTTATCAAAAGCTAAGTTTTAGAACATTTGTATCACATTTTTGGACTGTTTTGTTTTTTGTTAGAGATGAGCGAGTTTTTAAAAAATTTGATTCGGCCGATTTGCCAAATTTTCCACAATGATTAGATTTGATCCAAATTAATTTGCGGTGAATCACATTAAAAAACAGCTATTTCCTGGCTGTAGAGAGCCTGTATAATGGTCTAGAACACTGTGCCTTGCAGTAACACGCATAGGGAGTCTGCTGTGGTAGTGAAACAAAACTGTGAGTCAGCATGACACGCACATGACAGGCGTCGCTCTTAGAACCACTGCACACTTCACTTATTTGGCCAGTTTCGGGGCCAAAACTGATCAACTAAAGTGTGAACTCAGCCTTACAGGTCGATGTTAGTGCCAGGTATAAAGAACTGTACAGAGGCCCAAGATCCTACTGTAGCGTGAAAGAGCACACTCCTTTTACACCGTCTGCTGATTCGACATAGATATCTACAGAACCTGTTCTATTAAATGCTTATGCAAGTAGAGCCCCACTGACAGAGTGGAGAGGGTGTCAGCAGTAAGTTTGTGTTGATGTCACTGATTAGTTTGACCTTCCTCTGATCCGTCAGAACAATAACTCCCCCCCCCAAAAAAGGGTCCTGTCTGTTGAGCATCCACCTTCACTTGGTCAGGATTTGGTCAGTAGTCCATCAGTATTGCTGATGCCAAAAATAAACAGGAGTGGATCCAAAACAGAGATGACACGTAAATGGAATATTTGCATGTCTTCTGTGTTTTGTACCCACTCCTGCTTTTGGCTACCAAATCATTAGGCAATTCTGATGGGACCATACATGCCTTACAGCTGCTACACAGACAGGATCCGTTGTGCGTCGCATTTTTCCTTCCTTCTGACAGATCAGAAGAAGGGTCAAATAAATGATGATGTCAACCAGGACAAAAAGGCAAAATAGTGGCCCAGTGATGGAGTGGGGAGGGTGGGAACAGCATGAGAAGTGACATAGTGTTGAGGTAGCAGCATCATGAGGAGGCCACAGAGTGGCAAGGAGACATAATGTGGAGGTAGCAGCAGCATGAGGAGGCCACAGAGTGGCAAGGTGACATAATGTGGAGGTGGCAGCAGCATGAGGAGGCCATAGAGTGACCCGGTGACAGAGTGGGGAGGTGGGTGGCACAAACAGTACCCGCTGACGATGGTGGCTGTAAGAAGGAGTACTTGGCATCATATATGTGGCATCAGGCGGGTGGCAGCATCAGAATATTAGCTAAGGTAGGTAGCCAAAAGAAACTAGTCTCTTTAGTCAAGGTTTGGGTGAGAGAGCATGGATGATTTAATCTGATACATTAGGCATTGGTGGGTGGAAATCCTGGCTGATCCACGCCTGATTCATCTTGACAAAAGTCAGTCTCTTCACATTTTGGGTGGACAGGCGAGTTCTCCTTGGGGTAATTATGGCCCCGCCGCACTAAACAGCTGCTCTGATGCCACACTACTGGCCAGGCAGGACAACTTTTCCAGGGCAAACTCGGCCAGTTGCGGCCACAAATCCAGTTTTGCTGACCAGTAGTCCAGCGGATCTTCGATGACGGGTGGCAGGGTGCACTCCAAGTATGCCACCATCTGCTGGTTCAGGTTCTGCTCTATGTCTAGCTGCTGGTGAGTAGTTTCTTCACTATGCAGGTGAAGAAAGCTGCTCATCAGTGACTCTAGTCTCAGGCTGCTGCTGATGGAGCTGATACTGCCCCCGCCCCCCCACCCCCTACAGCAGCCATGGCAGTGCAAGGTGAGCGCCCAGGGCCCCCCTGGTCAGACCTGCGAGAGGATGGACGATGGCGCAGATAGACAGTGGCCAACTGACTACATAGGATGTCTCTATAGTAGTTCAGTTTGTCCTCCCTCTCAGCGGGTGTAAAAAAGGCCCCCATTTTTGACCAGTAGCGAGGGTCTAACATGGTGGAGAGCCAGTAGTCATCCCTCTATAGTGGAGCTGAGCCCACGGCACAGAGTACTTCTCTGGTTGAGGGAACAAAAAAGGACAGAGGCAGGTTGAGGACAGGTGCCTCAGGGCCTGCTCCTGGGCCATGCCAACTAAGTGTTGTGTCTGACGAACCCACTGACTTTTGGCTGGGGGTGTCTGATGTGATTTGGGATGAAGTGGATGACCGAGTCAACCATTCTAGAACCGCTGGGTTGCTGGTCAAGACACGACCGTATGATGTTCTTTTTTTGAAATGCTGTGTTAGTTTTATGCCAGATGTAATGTAAATTCTCATCAGTCCACAGAATATTTTCCCAAATGCCGTGGGAATTATCAAGATTTTTTTTGGCAAATGTGAGAAGGGACTTTGTGTTCTTTTTGACACCAGTGGTTTTCAACTTGAAACTCTCCCACGGATACCATTTTTGTTTGTTTTCAAATATTTTTATTGAATTTTCAATTTTTACAATGCTAAAACAGTGCATAAAAACACAGTTTAACTTCAAAACAGGTTACAGGATATAGAGATGACCCTGAATGGGGATTCATCTCACAGTCTTTGGGCGTCAGAAATCCAGAAACATTACATATAATGTAGTAAGCACATTATCCAGGAGAACAAAGTAACATCAAGGTTTCTTTATACCAGTAGGATAGCACACCTAGTTGGTTGATAAGTGGGGAGGTGGGAGGGGAGGGGGTTAATAGGGTGGGGTTAGTCGTAAAAATCAGGAGAAGAAGGCCAAGAGAAGGCATGGAGAGGTACGGATACCATTTTTGGCCACACTCTTTATTATTGTTGAATCATGAACACTGAGCTTAACTAAAGGAAGCAAGGTCTGCAGTGCTTTAGATGTTGTTCTGAGTTCTTTTGTGACCTCCTGCTCCTGGAGTAATTTCCGTAGAGCCGGCCATTCCTGGGAAGGTTCACCACTGTTCCATGTGCAGAATACAGTGGGTATGGAAAGTATTCAGACCCCTTTAAATTTTTCACTCTTTTTTCATTGCAGCCATTTTCTAAAAGCAAAAAAGTTCATTTTATTTCTCATTAATGTACACTCAGCACCCCATCTTGACAGAAAAAAACCAAAAATGTATATATAATGTAAATTTGTTAAAAAAGAAAAACTGAAATATCGCATGGTCATAAGCAGTGGTGAACCTAACCTTTTTGCTGCCTGAGGCGGACTATCGAAAGACGCCCCCCCCCAAAAAAAAATAAATAAATAAAAATAAAATAAAATTACGTTTACATGCTGTCACACACTGTTATTGTCATACAATAAACATACACAAACTTATGAAGCAGTTTTTAAGAATTCTTCTTACTGTATTACTTCAGTATCAGAAATCAACAACACGGCATTAACAATGAAAGTAACTTCACACATCTTCTGCTTAGTGGATGGACGAGCTCACGTGTCCCCATTCTCTATAATAGGAGTGCCGCAGATAGCTGAGTACCAAATCCATCACATGTCTGTTTTTTTAGCGGACAGAATAACACGGGGTGCAGGTCTTTGGTGTCCGTTGAAAATAATGAAACCATGACAGACATTAACCGTCTGTTATTTTTTAATATTAATGTCTATGGCTAACTGACAGTAATGGACGGTCGTCCGTTATACTGTTCGCTTTTTTTCTGCGTATGCTCAGAAAGAAGAACAAAAAAATAAGTAAAAAAACCAGACAGTCTAAAAAACGGAAACATTAACATCAGTTACTGTCTGTTATGATAGGTGTCCATTTTTTTTTTTTTTTTTTACAGACCCTATCAGAACAGACATCCAACAGTAGTGTGAACGCCCCCTAAGGGAGCAGTAAAAAGGAAGTATTATTTAGGATAAGTAAAAGTCAGAAATGTCTGTATCTATTGATGCACTGAAATTATTTTTCTGCCACTATTGTGAGGAATGGAGTCTGAAGCCCCTGTAAAGTAGAGTTATATAGGGGCGGACCTCATCTGTTGGCCAATCAGAAACTGAATATGTTAAATGCTGCAAATAATAAAGAAGTATCAGGAGTTAGGTGTCAGAGTCTAGTGTCAGAGTCAGGTATCAGGTGTCAGTATTCAGGTATCAGAAGTCAGGTGTCAGGTATCAGAAGTCAGGTATCAGTAGTAAGGTATCAGGTGTCAGGTATCATAAGTCAGGTGTCAGAGTCAGGTATCAGGTGTCAGTAATAATGTATCTGAAGTCAGGTGTCAGTAGTCAAGTGTCAGAAGCCAGGTGTCAGACAAATCAGGTTTCAGATGTCAGGTATAGCAGTTGTAAACTGCCATTAATCTGATGCTTGACTCTGATATCTGAGGATGTCCTAACATGGACACTGTATATACCAGGGTCGCCAGATGGCCTGGAATCGGAAATGGTCCTCCTCGTTATTCAGGAGGGCAGTCAGATATTCAAGAGTTCTGGAGTCTCTCAGTCTAGTGTACAACTCTTCCAATGAACGAGGGAGGGTCTGTCTCCAATGCTTAACTATGAGACATTGGGCTGAAGTAAGGATATGTAATAACAATTGTAAAGAGTTCTTCCCCTGTTTGTTGGAGGGTCAGTTAAAGAGATAAGTATGAGGAAGGAAGGGAAGACTACGACCCAACAAATCCCGGGATCAAAGTCTGGACATGGCACTAGAAGGGTTGGATCAAAGCAGGTTGTTTTATTTTCTTCTTACTATGCCAACGGAGTGACAGTGCCAAGTGGCACTGGCAACTATAGAATTTGAAGAACATTTTGTGGCACACTAACAGCGTGCCTGCCACTTAAAAAGTGGAGCTAAAGAATTGACTTCATAAAAAAGCCACCAATAATTGTTCCTATATGGGAGCAGATGCAGCAGCAATGAGTGACAATTACAAGATTTGAAGAAAAATTAGTGACACACTATCAGTGTGCCTAGCCTGCTGAAAAAGCTAGAATATAGGAGAGAGGGTCTGTCTCCAATGCTTAGCTACGAGACATTAGGCTGATGTAAGGATATGTAATAACAATTGTAAAGAGTTCTTCTGCTGTTTGTCGGTGGGCCAGTTGAGGAGATAAGTACGAGGAAGGAGGGGGAGACGAAGACCCAACACATGCTGTATCAAAGTCTGGACATGGCACGAGAAGGGTTGGATCAAAGGGCATGACCAAAAAAGGTGAAAAATGTGGGCTCGACCGGCACCACAACAACAACACACATCAGGAACAGCAGCATTAAAATAGTGGTACCAGTGAAGCAACATCTTGTTAAAGTTTTCTTTATAAGTGATGCACCGAGAGGTCCCCATCCCTCGCCTCCAAATGATAGTCCAGGACATATCTGACAGAGCTTCTGCATATAGGAGTGCCTAGGAATCGCCTCTGGAGCTGGGTCCAAAAGAATACAATCTATTTCAGATATAGAAGAATCTGATTTACATAGTTTCTCGAATTCTGTGGGGATGGGGGCTGTTTAAATTTAGCACGCAGATCCACAAAGGGAAGAAGAGAGTGCGACCTATAACCTATTATGTCCGCAAATTGAAAGAAACCCGCCACTCAACCAAGGGCCGGAGCCCGCCAATGTAAGCTGAGGAGGCTAATTAGAATGGAAGAGAAACTCAGTCATAGAGGAGTGCAGGGAAGAGAGGGGGAAGTGAGCGTTACAGGTTTGCCATATGTCTCGAGTTAGTGCCATCTGGCCTAGGAGGGTACTAAGGGTGGATTGTGATGGTTGGACCATAGAAGGGAGTTAGGGGCTAACCACAGTTTTTCTTTCTCCATCCACTTGGAGTTTGCCGGTAGGGTTGACTAATACAGGATTCTCCAGAGCTGGGTTTCACAGTAATAGAAAACTTTAGGGAGCTACAGACCCCTCTTATGTTTTGGAGACATCATAATCTGTTTAGAAATCCTGTGTCTCGCTCAAAGAGAAAACGTAAAATGGAGACCTGCAAAGACTGAAGGTCCTTAAGAGGGACTGAGCAAATGATATTTTATTGTTCTGGAGTAGTTCTTTGGAGAAACAAACTGACGAGGAAATGTGGGTATACTTCTGGGAAAAACAATGCATGTAATACTAGCACACCTTGGATGATTGGTGGAGATGCACAAACCTCTCAAGATTCATTTCATTTCGGATTCAGGTGGCTTGTGTCCCAGATTCAGGTCAAACAAGTTTGGTATGACCCACAACCTAAATTGGCTTAATATAGTGTATAACACTGTCAGGGCTCCTAGGAACCTATACATCCACTTTTTAGCTGTCAAAGGCTATGTCAAAGTGAAAGTAACATGTATGTCTATCGAAAAAGGAATGGTAAGCAGTGGATACAAACTCTGACTTTAACCAAGTCTGACTCAGCATTTGTGGAAGTACAACAACGCTGCGGTTACTGACAAGGCTGTCAAGACCAGAAGTAGTGTTGCTGTTGGTATCCACATTCTTATTGTTAGTACTTGCACAAATGTTTTCTCCTCCTCTTGCCTGTCCTTTGCCCTTTATTTCCAGTCATTACTGCACACTGCTTAATTATAATAGTGATTAGTAACAATTGTGAAACTTTGTATTTTTTTGTTTGTTTTTTTTCAAAAAGCTATTTAAAAAAAAAAATTGCAAATCACTAAAAGCATTTAAAGGGTGACCTGGTCAGTGACTATTAGACTAGAACTTTGTCAGTCACTCAGTATTTTTTGTCAGTTTGTATGTATATTGGGTAGCCAAAAAAAAAAAACCCCTTAACAAGCAGGCTGCATCACACTGTTTATTTGGTGAACAGAAAAAAACCCTTAAATATGGAGATTTTTTTCAGATTAGCGCAGGCTGCCTGCAAGACTGTTTATTGAGTGAGCAACAAAAAAAAAATCTTTAAATAACGGAGTTTTTGTTTCAGATTAGTGCAAGCGGAATCAGCATTTTGCATTTAGAACAGCAGTTTCTATATATTTACAAAATCCAAATGTATAAGAATAGGTGACTCATAAAAAATGCATCCCCTAAGGGAAATAATTAAAACTTAACTTTTAATATGGTATAAGCACAATACATGTGGTGGTGGCCATTTTAGTTCATTTGAGATGAATCGCCATTTGTTCAGTTTCATTTTGGAATTCAATTTTTAATATTCAGGTTAATCCCAGCTCGTATTAAATCTGTTCACCCATCTCTAATCATTGACATAAAAAAAAAATTTCCACTTACTGTACTAATTTTACTAAATATCTGCCCTATATTAGACCCCTAAGTCCAACACCACACCAAACCCCTAAATGAGAGCCCAATAGTAATTGTCCACAGATGAGGAAAAAGTTACTTTAATCACTTACTTTTCCCCTCTATTGGTTTGTCTTATGACTTATGACTTTTCACTTTTATTGCTTTCTGTGTTGGGGGTCCCATTTAGGGGTCTATTTTGGATTTGGACTATCGTGCAGTGCAAATAAAATAAAATTTGTGATTTGAGTATGAAATCTGTAAGAAAGGATGGTTCAACAGTTCTTATTGAGACATACCATAAATACTGCAGAATCCACAATGATATTATTTGCTATTTTATTTTATTATTTTGTATTTCTTTTAACAAATAGATGTAATCATTATAGGTGGAATGCTACAAATAAATCATTGGATAATAAAGACTTCACATGAATAGATATAACCCATAATAATGATCAGATTGATAGATTATTTCCGATTGCGGCTGCAAAAATGAAATGTATATTTTAGTATGTGTTTTTTTACAGCACTACAAAGTTCAGGTGAGCCATTTATTTTAATACAAGTAAAGGATACTGGGAAAAGTGCAACTGAAATCTACTTTAATTATTCCACAGTTCAGATATGCTAAAAATGGAGAGTAAATATTTTACATTCATTCTACGTAGGTATCTTCTCTATAGCCCTATTACAATTAAACCTGAATGTCATTTCATGTTAACATACATTTACAACTATATATGTTTTTTTCAGCAACCAAGAATTATTTAACAGGGTTCTAGATATTATATAAAAATGGTTTAAAAGGCAGAGTGTATGTTATAATGCTTTGGAAAAAGAAAATGCAGTACATTTCTATGCACTGATGTCTATGGATAAACATGTATAAACAAGCATGGTGTCATCTTTGAGGCCAACACAAAATAACTTGTCCAAAAACTTGTGTAGTTACATCAGAAAAATATAACACAATATTTCCAAATGACAAATAACATTTCAATATACAGTATGTGTATTCCAACTACCCAATTACATGGGCAAAACAAGTGATGCACACTGGGCAGACCTATTAAACATTCCCCAAGACATTTATAAATTGCCATAATATTATTTAGAAATTTAATGTTACAATTGTTTGTCACAGTTTTGAGCATAAATGAGTACATCCCCCTTTGAAAAAGTAAGATTTTATTCAATAACTCACTGAACACAAGAACAAATTCCAAAATTTTGACAAGACTGAGTTTCATAGAACATTTGTTTAACCCATAACATGAACGTAATGTTAATAATCTAATTTAGATTATAAAATCTTCAGTTTTACTCAAATAAGTTGATGGAAAATGAAGACACCCCACATCAAAAGCTACTATACCTAGTATTTTGTATGAACTTCATGATTTTTAATGACAGTACCAAATTTTCTAGGCATGGAAAGAACAAGTTGGCAAAATATTGCAAAATCTATCTTTTTCCATTCTTCAAGAATGACCTATTTTAGAACCTGGATGCTGAATTGAGAGTAATGATCAACTTGTCTCTTCAAAATTCCCTTTGGGTGTTCGATTGGGTTCAGATCAGGAGACATATTTGGCCACTGAATCAATTTCACCTTGTTCTTCAGAAATTCAACAGTGGCCTTAGATGTGTGTTTCGGATCATTGTCATGTTGGAAAGTGCACAACAACCAAGGGCATGTGGTGGTAGCATCTTCTTTCAATATACAGCAGTACTGGAACTCATGATACCATCAATGAAATGCAACTCCAGCAACACCAGCAGCACTCATGCAACCCCATATAAGGACACTGCCACCACCATGTTTTACTGTAGGTACCATGCATTTTTCTGTGTACTCCTCACTTTTGTCGTGACTTATTGTTTTGAAGCCATCAGCTCCAAAAAACATTTATCTTGGTTTCATCATTATTGTAGAGTCCCAGTAGTCTTCATCTTTTTCAGCATAAGTCCTTTCAAACAACAGTTTTTTTGTTTTTGTTTTTTTTTGTGCAAGGGCTTTAGGTGAGGCTTCCTTTGTGGATGACACCCATGCATGCCATTCCTCTGCAGTGCATTCCATATTGTGTCACGGGAAGCACTCACTCCAGTTTGGCTTTCTACTTCTTTAGCTAGCTGAAGTGAACTTGCATGGTGATTTTCTTCAATTGAAAGACGCTCCTGTTTAGGTGTAAACTTCTGAGGATGCCTAGGACGTCTCTGTGAGATAGTTGCAGTTTCATCTTTGCTAAATTTTTGTATCCCTTTTGATACAGTATTCTGACTGATAGGTAATGCTTTGCTGATCTTCTTGCAGCCTTCACCTTTCTTGTGTAAAGAAATTATGAGATCTTGTGAGAATTCTTTGCCATGTGGTACCATTGCTGACAGCATGAAATGTCCCTTTTATAGTCAGCTGTCTACTGGACACCTATTTAATGAATAATTAGACTCACTTGGGGTTGAATTCTTGTTAATTAGAATTTTGTAGTCTAGATTTTAGCTTTGCTGCTTAGACTTTCATTGGGGTGTACTCATTTTTTTGTGTGAGCAATCAATGGCTCACATTTGTGGCAGTATTTTGTAGTATGGTAGCCCATAGAAAATGTTGATTCTGAAAGGAAACTAAAGGTAATCTGACAAATCTGTTGGAGTGTACTCATTTATGCTTAACACTGCATACTACAAGGGAGAATTACACTAAATAGTTCATCATCAATACACAATGGGAGAATGAAGTGTCATTGTGCCTGTGTCTTGAACTTAAAATTAGCTCAGAATTTGTTCAAAATTCACTATATATGATGTATGTACTGTAAATGTGGTCAGGAAGGGTACTTTGTGTCATTGAAGAGAAGCATCATTGAAGAGATGTTTTTCTGTGAATTCTGAGAAAAGGTATGCAATTTAGTTTTCCTAGAAACTATGTCTCTAGTGCCGGCTATTATAAATGTAGTATGAGTCTGCTTTCACACTACCAAGTTTCGGATGTGAGACTCAGTCTGGGTAATGGATGAATTTCCTGGTCTGCTAGGAGTCCCCGCCTCCCAGCGACATATTGTCCCATACTTCAAGCACTACGAAAGAATATGTTGAAGGGAGGCAAGGACTCCCAGCATCATACATAACTATAATGCTAGGATTCCCTCTCCTGGCATAATACACAGGCCAGGAAAACTGTCGCTCACACAGACTGAATCTCAGGTCCGTGACTTGGTAATGTGAAAGCAGACTTAGACATAGTTTTTTTTCAGCATGCTCACTGAAGATGTCACAAGAATAATACATGAGTTGCAGGTCAGATCTTTTACAAATTATTTGGTTGCCGTAGGTTGTGCCTTGAAAATGTCTTAATTTGTTCAATATTTAGGTCATGCTCACACAGGGGAGAATTAAGAACATCCTCCCCAGATTTCCCCTCATTTTCTGTCCTCTGGCTACCTACAGCAGGGAATGGGCCTAATCAGTGGGGAGTCTGGAGCAGCACATTTCACTGTCTGAACGAGGCCTTACAACATAAAGTTGACACACGTCTGCCATTTAAAATCCAGATGTACACCATTTTATATAGGGTATGTGCCTTGTTGTGTAGTACTAGCATATACTATATTTCTAGTGAACAATGAAAAGATTTGCATGTCTTCACACATTAGTATACAGCTGCCCAAATTCTACTCTTATGAAATTTGGCTGGGATGAGTTACATATTTTCAAGCAATCCTACGAATCAATGCTTTCTTCTTGGATTAACAACAAGTTTTTCTGCTGAACACTGGATGAATTCAGAACTTCAGCACTGTACGTATACTGTAGACAAAGAGTAAGAAAAATAAGATTACTGCTAGTGGTCAAAGTAAAAAACAGTGTGTTACATATGCAGTCTAAATAATCTCATATTATTACTGGCTATAGTAAGATATTTTACATTGTACAATGCTGCAGCGCAAAAATGTGCCACATGTAATTTATTTAATACTGGTGTCCTCTAATATGGTAAAGGGATCTTTGGCCCTCTCACCTTCTACCTCTGCGTCTTCATTGATACACAACTGGTTGCAGATTTTACAGATCACAGTATTGTGTCTACTATAGCTAGCACCAACATGCTGGCATCCACATTCAGTGTCGGACCGGGATGTCTAGGTCCCATCAGTGGAATTGATTCTAGGGGTCTTCCCTGCTACTACTGATGCACAAGTCATAAAAAAAAGTTGCACCGCTTATCAATTACGCCTGTTTTCTGCCATAAATGATGCCAGAATTTTACGCCAGTAAGGAACTGGTGTGGAGTTCTGTTTAGGCGTACAGACCCCAGAGGATGCTCCTAATTTACGGCGAGGTGTGCACTTCATTCTAAATCAGGAACTCTAGCAGGTGGAAAACGTTGTTCTTGATAAACCAGATCTGGCTACATTACTCAGAGGTGTCGCATTCTGTACTGACTGTGACATCTGAGGGGTTAAATGGGATTGTTTTCTCAGCCATTAGAGCAGACACCATCGCTGCAGCATAATGGCACAGTGATTGGCAAGAATAAAACTACAACTCTCAGCATGTCCTGAGTATCTGGGTCTGCTGGGGGTTCTAGTTCTCAGAGGGTCAGGGAACAATAAGGGCCTGTTCAGATGGCAGAAAATGAAGAGGAATTGAGGCGGACTTCTCCCTGGGTCTGCAATACGGCAGAACTGGGAAGAACCAGGTTCACCTACCGATCCTGCCCACAGCCACCTCCGCTTTGCTCTTCAACCTTCAATGGGCCCTGTGCACCACACATCATGTTGAGATGCAGTAACGTAATGTGCGATGCAGGGGGCGTTCTGGAGACTGAAGAGGAAGTTGAAGACTGGATGGGTAAGCTAATAGGGACCATTACCGGCTGAATTAATCTAGCCAGTAAAGGCCTATTAAAAAAGCAGAGGGAGTCTGGCAGGCACTAAAGGCACAGGGCCCACTGGTACCCTGGTGGGCCAGTCCAAGCCTGTCCACATCATTCAGCTTTTCTCTCTTGTCAGTTTTTATCTATCTGTTTTGATTGCCTATTTTTAAACAAAATATGATCCCATTGATTTTAATGTATTCATTTTTTTTAATTTAAAAAAAATGCACCTTTCATGGCATTCACCTGGTATTGTAAAACATTGCATGCATCTTTTGCCTGATACAGTTCTCTGCATTGAAGTCAATCCATTTTCACATTAATTTCAAGTGAATAGGGGATAACTTGCTAATTGGTGAGGGTGTGACTGCTGGGACTTCAACAGATCAGGAGAATAGGGGTCTTGTTCCCCCATCCGACTGGAGAGACAGATCAAGCATGTCCATTCATTCTGTTTGAGGCCGCTGGAGAAAGCCAAGCACTGTACTTGGCTAACTCTGGCAGTTTTTCACAGTAACTCCCAATCTTCCATCTCTTGTAAACTGTATGCTTTTATAGAGAGAGCTCTTTCTTCTTATAAAAGTTTCTTAAGATATTTAATTGTCAGTTGTGTACTTTTATACACCCTCCCTACTATAAATATATAAAACTGGAGGTTTACGGTGTTGCAGGAATAAATAAAAATACTTTCTAATGCTTGTATTATTACTCTGTTAGGCTATGTCCTTATGCCAAAGGTATACCATGTTGCCTTAGTTATACCCTAATACTCATACACCAGGGTATGATTACAGTATACTGTGGCACTTTGGAGCCTTTCTTTGGAAGTATACATTTGGAAATACTCTAATACCTCCAAAGGAAAGCTCATACATCATGCGAACTAGGCCTTTAGCAGTTTGCACATGCAAAATTAGGCTGTTTATATACAGTCATGGCCAAAAGTTTTGAGAATGATACAAATATTAATTTTTTCAAAGTCCACTGCTTCAGTTTTTCTAATGGCAATTTGCATATACTCCAGAATGTTATAAAGAGTAATCAGCTTAACAGCAATTACTTACAAAGTCAATATTTGCCTAGAAAATGAACTTTATCCCCCAAAACACATTTCAACATCATTGCAGCCCTGCCTTAAAAGGACCACCTAACATCGTTTCAGTGATTGCTCCATTAACACAGGTGTGGGTGTTGATGAGGACAGGGCTGGAGATCAATCTGTCATGATTAAGTAAGAATGACACCACTGGACACTTTAAAAGGAGGCTGGTGCTTGCCATCATTGTTTCTCTTCTGTTAACCATGGTTATCTCTAAAGAAACACGTGCAGTCATCATTGCACTACACAAAAATGGCCTAACTGGGAAGAGTATTGCAGCTAGAAAGATTGCACCTCAGTCAACAATCTATTGCATCATCAAGAACTTCAAGGAAAGAGGTTCCATTGGTGCCAAAAAGGCTCCAGGGCGACCAAGAAAGACCAGCAAGCGGCAGGACCGTCTCTTAAAAGTGTTTCAGCTGCGGGATCGGGCTACCAGCAGTGCAGAGCTTGCTGAGGAATGGCAGCAGGCAGGTGTGAGTGCATCTGCACGCACTGTGAGGCGGAGACTCTTGGAGCAAGGCCTGGTCTCAAGGAGGGCAGCAAAGAAGCCACTTCTCTCCAGAAAAAACATCAGGGACAGACTGATATTCTGCAAAAGGTACAGGGAGTGGACTGCTGAGGACTGGGGTAAAGTCATTTTCTCTGATGAATCCCCTTTTCGATTGTTTGGAACATCTGGAAAACAGCTTATTCGGAGAAGAAGAGGTGAGCGCTACCACCAGTCTTGTCTCATGCCAACTGTAAAGCATCCTGAAACCATTCATGTGTGGGGTTGCTTCTCAGCCAAGGGAATCGGCTCTCTCACAGTCTTGCCTAAAAACACAGCCATGAATAAAGAATGGTCCTCCAAGAGCAACTTCTCCCAACCGTCCAAGAGCAGTTTGGCGCTCAACAATGCCTTTTTCAGCATGATGGAGCACCTTGCCATAAAGCAAAGGTGATAACTAAATGGCTCAGGGAACAAAACAGAGAGATTTTGGGTCCATGGCCTGGAAACTCCCCAGATCTTAATCCCATTGAGAACTTGTGGTCAATCATCAAGAGACGGGTGGACAAACAAAAACCAACAAATTCAGACAAAATTAAAGCATTGATTCTGCAAGAATGGACTGCTATCAGTCAGGATTTGGTCCAGAAGTTGATTGAGAGCATGCCAGGGAGAATTGCAGAGGTCCTGAAGAAGAAGGGTCAACACTGCAAATATTGACTTGCTGCATTAACTCATTCTAACTGTCAATATAAGCTTCTGTTACTCATAATATGAATGCAATTATATTTCTGTATGTGATAAAAACATCTGACAAACACACATAAAAACCAGAGGGCAGCAGATCATGTGAAAATAGAATATTTGTGTCATTCTCAAAACTTTTGGCCATGACTGTAATAAGTTAGGTTTAATCAATTCAACACATGTTATAAAGATGTTAATAAATGAATAATTCATAACCAAATAACCCCTGGCATGTGTTTCCATCCACATCTTTTATGCTGGAGAATTTAGAAGTCATTTAAGGTACTCGGCTTTGTGATCATGTTTAAACTTGAATATTTTACTAGTGAATCACTTCGAGCCCAGAATAACAAGCAGTTTTCTGCTTTGGCACTAAATAACTGCTGTAATGAAGGGCATATCATCAACAATTAACTTCTTAAGGCTAAAGCCCCATGTTGCAGAAATGCAGCATTTTGCCACTGTGGTAACGCAATGGAAAAAAAAAACCGCATCTTTTTATCGTGCCTGCAAAGTGAATGAGATTCTGGCTAATCACATCCACACACACATTGCAGGAAAAAAAAACGCTGCGGAAAATCACAGCATATGAATTATACCTGTGGAAACGCTCATATTTTCCCTATAGGTTTAATGGAAGAAAATGTGCAGAAAAAAAACTCAAAAATACAATGAAAAATGCCACTGGAAAAAACGTGATATGTTTCCGCTGCGGTTTTTCCCGCAGCATTTTCTAGCTGTATTTTGCTACGTGGGACCTTAGTATAAAGGTGAAAGAGGCAAAAGGCTTTAAAGCCATCACCAAACGAAAAAAAACTGCTAGTTAATAAGTAAAAAGTTTTCACTATGCTTTACTAAAGTCATACATTTTAAAGACATAGCTCAAACATACAACTGTAGCTACAGCACATGTCATGTGTACTGATGCCATATAGGGGGCTAACTGAAAAAATATAAAGCACAGATAATATACTACCAGGGGCGTAACTACCGGGCTAGCAGCGGTAGCACCTGCCACAGGGCCCAGGACATTACGGGGCCCTGCGGGCCCCCGATGCTTTTTTTTTTTTTAATAGGCCGTTACCTGCTGGAGTAACCCCAGCAGGTAACGGGCCCTATATACTTACCTTTCCCCGGGGTCCCGCTCACGGCCGCCTGCGCTTCCGATTCTGCGGAGGCGGCTGTAAGCAGTAGCGGGGATCAGTATGTGAGGCCGCGGGCCGAACCCCACAATCACTGCTATCATTATACTCCGGGGTCTTTGAGGCCCAGAGTTGGTGAAGGAACATAAAAAACAATGTACTGTACTTACCCCTCCTACGCTTCTCCAGGCTTCGGGCCTGTTTGGTGACGTCCCAGACGTCAGCGGACGTCATTTTGCGTCGCGACGCCGGCCCGCATCACGTGATGCCGGCCTGGTCCAACATTGAAGAAGGCTGAAGTAGCATGGAGTGGACAGGAGTGAGGAACAGGTAAGCAACATTGTTTTTTTGTTTGTATCCTCCCCTGGGTCTCCAATCATTATACTATGGGGTCTTTATAATAATTGTTCATGGGTGGTCCACAATGGGACATATAAGAGTGTGTGCAGGGGCCACTATGGGGCAAAATACTCAGTGCAGGGGCCACTATGGGGCAAAATACTCAGTGCAGGGGCCATTATGGGGAATAATAGTGTGTGCAGGGGCCACTATGGGGAATAATAGTGTGTGCAGGGGCCACTATGGGATATAATACTGTGTGCAGGGGCCACTATGGGGAATTAAACTGTGTGCAGGGGCCACTATGGGGCATGATACTGTGTGCAGGGGCCACTATGGGGCATGATACTGTGTGCAGGGGCCACTATGGGACATGATACTGTGTGCAGGGGCCACTATGGGACATGATACTGTGTGCAGGGGCCACTATGGGACATGATACTGTGTGCAGGGGCCACTATGGGACATGATACTGTGTGTAGGGGCCACTATGGGGCATGATACTGTGTGCAGGGGCCACTATGGGACATGATACTGTGTGCAGGGGCCACTATGGGACATGATACTGTGTGCAGGGGCCACTATGGGGCATGATACTGTGTGCAGGGGCCACTATGGGGCATGATACTGTGTGCAGGGGCCACTATGGGGAATAATACTGTGTGCAGGGGCCACTATGGGATATAATACTGTGTGCAGGGGCCACTATGGGGAATGATACTGTGTGCAGGGGCCACTATGGGGAATGATACTGTGTGCAGGGGCCACTATGGGGAATGATACTGTGTGCAGAGGCCACTATGGGGCATGATACTGTGTGCAGGGGCCATTATGGGGCATGATACTGTATGCAGGGGCCACTATGGGGCATAATACTGTGTGCAGGAGCCACTATGGCACATAATAGTGTGCGCAGGAATGCGTTTTTTTTGGGGGGGGGGGGGTTGGAGGGGGCGTTCCGGGGGGGGGGCGATTGGGGGCAGCGGTTCATGGGGGGGGGGCCCATGTCAAATGTTCGCCTTGGGGCCCAGCCATTCCTAGTTACGCCACTGTATACTACTACTATTTATTTCCTATATAATGAGTAAGAGTGTATGATTTCCTTATAACTGCATGCAATGTTAAAACTTAATAATATTCTATACACTTTTCAGTAGTATGTGCGGCTATATTAAAGTTTGCAATATGTCTTCTTAGAATAAATCTCCTAGCAGCTGGCAGTTCACTTTCCCTGTATGCCAAATCTCTATAAATGTTCACAAACCTTTTCATTCAACAACACATTTGTATAGCATTAAACAATAAATAGAAGACAGGAAGGGACATGAATCTGCAGGAGAATCTCTGCCTCTCAGTGTCTGTGCTTGATACTGTAATGTGTGAAGGTTGAGGAAGGTGATGATGTATCTTTAGCCTTTGTGTCAGAATTCTGCTGTTTATAGGGAGGGGAACAGCAGGGAGACATATCTGATTCACTCAGGACACAGAGCACAGTGCTGACATCCCTCCTGGAAGACACCCCTCACTAAGTACAGTTTGAGGCCGAGACCCTACGTAGCGTAAACGCCGCGATTTTGCCGCGGCAAAAATTGCTGCATTTTACATTACCTGCAAAGTGGACATGCTGTGATTTAAAAAAACATTGCTTTTTTTGTAAATCGCAACATGTCAATTATACCTATGGAAACGCTGGCGTTTTCTATATAGGTATAATTTAAGCAGAAAGTCCGCAGGGTTTTACTCTGTGGACTTTCTGTGAAAAGTGCTGCGGAAAAAATCACAATGCGTTTCCGCTGCAGTTTTTCCCACAGTGCTTTTTGGCTGCGACTTGCTACGTGGGGCGTTAGCCTTAGAGAGAAAATGTAAATTTACAAAAATATTGCAAACAGCAGTGATTATTTGTTTACTGTATTGAGCTGAGGTGCACTTTAAGTTCATTTTAAACTAAAATCTCATGATTTTTAGAGTGTAGATAAAAAGTTTATTATTTAACGGCACAAATTACTAAAATTAATTAAAAAGAGTGATGACACGGTAGAATGTATGAATGTGGTCTGGGTTGTTATATTAAATAGCAAACAATGTTTCAACATTTTATGAAAGCTGAAATTTTTCCAACAATTTAGACAAAGTTCACACTTGTGCTGGGCCCTCTATCGATGGAAAAAACAGCTAAAAACAGTGTTTCGTTTAC
Organism: Leptodactylus fallax; assembly: GCA_947044405.1. Classification (NCBI taxonomy): domain Eukaryota; kingdom Metazoa; phylum Chordata; class Amphibia; order Anura; family Leptodactylidae; genus Leptodactylus; species Leptodactylus fallax. The sequence goes on from CAMRHE010000045.1 coordinate 8,798,456, forward strand.
CCATCGACCCCATAGAATATAATAGGGTCCATCGGGTTTCCTCCGCTTTTATACTGAAACCGGCTGAGAAAAAAGCCCTCTGTGCAGGACTTTTCATGCAAGGATATAATCAATTATCTATTCTTAAAACAAAAGTTTACAGCGCAAGCAATATAGAAGTTCAGAAGAAGTAGACAAGGGGTTTTCTTCAGAGCAGTGGTCTCACACAGTATAATATTCCAGAGCAGCCCCCACCCCACAGTATAATGCTCCTCAGAGGCCCCCAAGCAATATAATGCTCCACAGTGGCCCCCACACAGTATAATGCTTCACAGAAGCCCCTACACAGTATAATGATTCACAGGGGCCCCCACACAGTATAATGCTCCACAGTGGCCCTAGACAGTATAATGATTCACAGCACCCCCCCCCCCCACAGTATATGACCCCCTTCATTTGGCCCACCCACAGTATGACTCATTTTTGGCCCCCCACAGTATATGATGCCCCTTTTTTTATATATGTTAGGCTGCAACCGATAATTTACTCACCTGTCCACGTTTCTGTTCAGGCTGGCTTCGCTGCCACCTCCAGGGCACACTGCAGCCGACTCTGAAGAATGCCAGAACACTGTACATAATGTCCTGGCGTTTTTCAGCGTCGTGACATAGGTGCAGCGCTACCTTGAGGTGGCAGTGGAGGCTGGCCTGGACAGGGGCGTGGACAGGTGGGTAAATTATCGGCTGATACCTATTGCAAAAGTACAATAAGTAGCAGCAGATTTAAAAAAGAATGGCACTCGGTTTATGTCATGAGGCGCCCCTGCTCATTTACCACTGATGGCTCTCGACCACCCTGGCAGTCTTCATGCGACCCACCAGGGGTCGCATCCCACAGTTTGGGAACCACTGCTGTAGAGAATTGGAAGACACTTAGAGAAGAAGACATGGCTGAGATGGGAATATGCTGCTGGAAATTATGGAAACAGCGGCATGTGGCTGTTCTACTCTGTTTCCATAAGTCCCACAGAAATAATGTGAACCTGTGTTATCTGTATTCTGGTGTTATCTTTCATTATAAGGATACATTCACAAGTACAAACATTCCTCTATGGATTGTGTACAAATCTGTGTTACATGTGCATGTATCACAGATTTTGCTGTGAAATTCATCTTATGCCCTGTATAACTTGATATAATATAGATTTGAAATGTATTTATGTATTTTTTCTACACATTTTTCTGTACAGTGTGTAGCTGAGATTTGTTTATTGTTAATTACTGTATTTTGGGTTGACATCTTGGAGCTTTGGAACCAAATACTAGATTTCTTTACAGCTCTGGCCTCCAGTTCTGATATTGTTCAATTCACAATAGTTATTCCACAACAAATTAATATTCTAAGTAGAGGGACCTTTCCCTCTACTTCACCACAGTTATGTTGTGTAATAAATATTACATCACTTTTTTAACGTGTCATTTTAAATCTGAACACTAAGCATGTCTGCACATTTTAACTAAAGATGGGAGAACCTTAGAAAATTTATTTTGTCCTGTGCTGAGACGACAAAGCGATCCCCTGGTTTGGTCCAAACTTGTTCAGACAGAACCGGAAGGGAAATTATTATACTCTGGGGTTTCTTTAGACCCCAGAATATAAAAGCTGAAGGACCAGGGAAGGTGACAAAAATAAATAAACTTTTATATTCACCTATATAACACAAAAGGGAAAAGAGAAAAAAAAAGGAAAAGGCAGTGGAAAATGATAATGAAAATATATAAGTAAAATATAACTTTTATTGTGTCTAAAATAAAAATGCCAAAAAGGCTAATCATTAAATATTTTTTGAATAATATAATATATTTATTTTGTATTTATTTAATATAATATATTTTTTGTAAATATATTTTGTAAAATGTAAGAACAAAAAGGGGATGAATAACCCCAAAGAATGGCTTTTGTAGCCTCTATAATGTCATGTCATTACTACACTCATTTGTGCAGAAAACTGGCAGATACCAAAGTATTGATGTGTAATGAGCTATGTGCAAATAAGCACAGCATCAAACTCATTCACACTATGCAGTTAGCTGCTGCAATTTTTACTGACAGTCAAAATTAATTGATAACATGTATGTGTGTAAGTACACCTTACTTTAAGGGTGTCCAAATTTATTCCAAGGAGGTCCAGATTTGGTGAGATGAAAATGTGTGGGGGCCGACCATACAGCCTGACATTGTTTTAGGCCATTGTCCTGAGTTTTATAGTACCTGCAAAGTAGATGGGATTCTGGCTGGTCCCATCCACACACTGAAAAATATCCACAGTGGACATGCTGCGATTTTAAAAACCATTACATTTTTGTACTGTAAATCACAGCATGTCAATTATACCTACAGAAACGCTGGTGTTTTCCATATAGGCATAATTGAAGCAGAAAGTCCGTAGAGGAAAACTCGGGGAAAAACTATGATGCTTTTCTGCCACAGTTCTTCCTGCATCACTTTTTGTTTGAGGCTTGCTACATGGGGCCTTAGCGTCCTCATAGATGTGCGGTATTATATAATACTGCACATCTATGAGGACATGAAGGGTTCTCTAACATTAAATGTAAATGAACTGCTTTATGAATTTTTTATTGTAAATGACATACTTTTCATTTATTCACACTCAAAAATTAGACCCATCACTGCCCCCACACAAAATAATGTCCCCATCACTGGCCCCCATGCATACAGTATGAGGGACCAGTGAAGAGGCCAATGTATGGGGGGGAATAGTGAAGGGGCCACTGTACCATACAGTGGCCATTTTACTGGTTCCCCCTATAGCAGTATTAGGTCATTACTTACATGTCTGCTCCCCGATCCTGCTCTGTCTCCCTGCTTCGGGCGCACTGTTGTGACATTATGCGGAGGAGGAAGATTCAGGTGACGCCGCAGAGCAGACAGGTAAGTATTGGTACTTAACTTGTAGGCCACCGACTCAATATGGCCTGTGACCTACAAGCTCTACCAGCAGCAGAACCGGATCGGCACCGCCACTTCTACCCGTGGAAACCGGGCTGCATTTACTTACTGCTCCCTGCTCCTGCTCATGGCCTCCTCTTCCCTCTTCAGCCTTCAATAGGACCTGTGCGCCGCATGTCAGGTCGCAATGATGTAATGTGCGGCTCATGGGTGCCCCCTGGTGGATGAAGAGGGAAGAGGAGGCCGCAACCAGGTACGTTAATAAGGGTAATTACCGGACCTCCACTGCCTATTAAAAAAACAGTGAGGATCCGGTAGGGCCCCCTAAAAGCAACAGTGCTGGTGGGCCAGGTAAAATTTGAACACGGGCGGCATTTGGCCCACGGGCCGGACTTTGGACATGCCTGCTGTAGTTCATGAGCCAGAGCAATAAACATCTCCAATTCAAAGAATGCCAATTGTAGCCGAAGTATAATATAGCCATTTATATTATGCAGCCCAAGTTTATAAGGCTGAATATTGCAAACACAATGTAACTATAAAGTTCTGATCAAGTTTCCCAATTCTACCAGTGCACAGGAATAGTATCTATTGCATGTAACTGTGCACTGTGTCAGCATGCATTACTGCATTAATTTCTGCCGAATAATAGTATGTCATGGGGTGGGAAGTAGTAAAAAGACATACTCCTCTTAATGAATTAGGTGCAACTGTAAACTTCTGTGCATCAGGAATTCAAATCTAGTATAGCTAGGACCTTAGTAGATTTGAAATATAATTTACTCCAATTTCCTGCATAAATTAAAATGAATTTGTTGGGCTGTGGGAAGCCATGCTCCTCTAAAAAGCCCTGAGGCAAGGGTGTTGGAAAAATTTAAGAAATCGCATCTTTTGCGCATAAACAGATGTGTACATACATTTGGGACTTTTTCACTGATTGCAGCTGTTACAGGAGAATGTCAGTTGTGTTACAGTTGAAATTTCCTCCCAATGTCACCTGCAGTGCTTTTCACAGCAAGTCTGCAGAGGTTTCCTCTGTGGACTTTCTGCTTCAATTATATCTATAGGGAAACAGCCAACTTTTCCGTAGATATAATTGACATTTCCAAAACCGCGTCTGCTGCTTGTATCTTCCTGCAATGTGTGGATGGGATTTGCTAGAATCCCATCCACTTTGCAGGGACTGTAAAAGGCCATGTTTTTTCCGGCAGTGTTTACACCACGTTGAGGCCCGGCCTTAAAGAAATGTGATTCATTTTGTCTGTTTATATACCAATGTAACAGGTCATTAGGGGTTTCAGGTATGTGCCACCTATAATATTCTTTATTTATGTTTATCTGCAAAAAGTTTGAAACATACCTTTCACCTTTGTGCAACAGGTCAAAACCTTTATTGATTTCTTGGAATGGCAATTTGTAGGATACTAAACCATCCACTTTGAACTTCTCAGCAATGAGATCTGATACTAGTTGAGGAACACTTTCCTTGCTCTTAAAACCTATACAAAATAATAACTAATATTAGGCTAAAGGTATACAATATTTTACTGGATCAGTAGTTTGATTTACAGAACAATAAAATATAATTTCCAAATCCTAGACATGTGAGTTTGTTACACACCTCCAAATATAGCCCCTTTCAAGGTTCGTCCAGTGAGGAGCAGCATTGGTTCAAATGAGATTGTCGATAGTGCAGGAGCCACTCCAACTATAACAGCAGTGCCACAACTGAAGTGGCTTGAGAGTATTGCAGAAACCTGTAGAGAAACACATGGAGACCATTGAAGAAAACATCTAGGGGAATATTCATATGAGGCAGATTTGTTGCAGAAATTTTCTGCAACTGTTCCTTTCATCTGAATGGGATTTGCAGGAATTTTTGCAAATAATCCATGTTCTTACATAAACTCATAAAGACACAATGGTCTCTTTGTCGTTTGCTAATGTACCTGAGAAACACGAGACTGGAAATACTGAAAACGCAAGACTGTCATGTCTTCAAAATGTCCTCAAAACACTGTCATTAGGAGCATACAACAAGTCATCTATTGTCCTTCACTGGTAAACTATGGGGCAGTTTTACTACTGAAAATATAGTATCATACATGCTTTGCACCAAAATGTTTTAATGGTTTCACTTTGTCATACTTTCTGCACCTTGTACATCAGGTGGGTGGGGCTTACTGATAAGGGGAGGGGGATTTAAGATGCAACACCATGCATCAAAAATTCACAAAAACTTTGCCACTTATTTTGTTGGAAACTAACCCAACGTATATATAGTGTGAATTTAGACTAAACAGTCTAATAATGTGCCAGATTTATCATTCAGCATCAGTCACTGACTCACTGTGTTTCTAGAAATGATGATTTTAAAATTGTCAAATCCAAGGGGGGAGGGAGAGGTTTCATGAGGTTTATTTTTTTATACCACAGTTCTCTCATATTTTTGATTGTTTTTTACGGGTGCAATTTGTGCCAAATTTTCAAAACGCCACAAATGGTGAATTTGTTCCATGTTTTAGGTTAAAAAAAAATAACTAGACTTTCCTTTTTCTGCTGTTTCAAATTTGTATAATTTTTAAAATAAATTTTACTACTTTTGCAAAGGAAAATCCCGCTCGCTAATTTTATTATTTTATTTTTGACAGAATCGTGTGAGGATTTATTTTTTGCAGGAAGACCTGACATTTTTACCGATGCTCCATCCTTCTCTACCCTGGTCATATCACTCTGACATCACAAAGATCCTTCACCACTTCTCTCCACTGCTCCATCCCTCTCTGCACAGGTCACATAATGGTGCCATCACGCAGGTCTTTCACCACCTCTCCTATGCCCATCCATCTCCGTCCTGGTCACATGATGATATCATACAGGTCTTTTACCATTTCTCTTCAATGCTCCATCCTAGTGAAGAACATTTCAGCTCTTTGCAGTGAGCGGGACCACTCACTGAAAAGAACTGACTCTTTCAGCTCCCAGTCCCAAAACAGTTCTCTTACTGAGCTGTGTAGAGATCCAGTGTCAGGTTAAAAGGGGTGTGGGTTAACTGTTTAGCGATGAGGTTAATGGGGTCCAGCTTACAGAAATGTAAGTAAAAAGAACTGACTTTTAGACAGGAGCTGACTCCAACTGTTCACCTGAAAGTGGTGGCTCATATAGCCAACTCATTTGTAAATGTCACCTTTCTACTCCATCCCTTTTTGCACTAGTCACATGATGGTAACATCACACAGGTCCTTCACCACTTCTCTCCACTGCTGTCCCTCTCTGTACTGGTCAAATGATGGTGACATCATATGACCAGTACACAAGGACCAGCACACTGGTCCTTTATCACTTTTCTTCACTGCTCCATTCCTCTCTGCACAGGTCACATGCTGGTGACGTCACACAGGTCCTTCACCACTTCTCCACTTCCTACTCCAAAAAAGATACACTAATTCCACCCAGGCCACACCCCTAAAATGCCATTCAAAATGTGACAATGCTGGGCTTGGTGCAAATGAGACCAAAAATGGTACAAATGTTCAACAAATCTGTCTAACGTGATGAATAAATCTAAAAATGTCTCAGATTACTCCAGAATAATGACTCAAAATGCATAATACATTTCTCCCTAACTTTGCACAAGATAGTATTAGTAAATCTGCACTTTAGCGTTACCATTTTCCACCTTGATCGTTGAGGCCATCATTATAGGTTACTTGTGACTTTTTGAAAAAGTGACACAAACAAACTGATGTTAAAAGTGGGTCTTCGATTTAACCCCCTCCCGACATCCGTTACATAGTATATATAGTACAGTGGATGCCGGGTCTTTAAAGACGTCGCCATAGCTACCGGGTCCTGGCCTGAATTCTGATCGCAGGCATTGCAGGCCAGGAACCCCCCCCCCCCCCAATAAAAAAATGGACTTCGTACCTTTATCGTTGCAGGCCAGCTCCCAAGCAGCGAGATCACGGGAGCCGACCTGTTCCTCTATGACCAGCCTCAATAGCTATGTAGCAAATCTCCCATAGACTGCAATACAGTTGTACTGTAGTCTATGAGACTTGCAATCAAATGGTTGCAGGTTCAAGCCCTCTAGGAGGGCTAATAAAATAGTAAAAAAAAAAAAATAATAATTTTCTAAAAATATAAAAAAAAACCCTAAAAGTTCAAATCACCCCCTTTCCCTAGAATACATATAAAAGTAAAATATTACTATAAAATACATACACATTAGGTAACCCTGTGTCTAAAAATGCCTGGTCTACAAACTTATAAAAACATTTTTCCCGTATGGTGAACGCCAAACCGTTTCACCTCTAATAAAAATCTGGATAAAAAGTGATCAAAACAATAGATATCCCCCAAATTGATATTACTAAAGAGTACTGGCCCTGCAAAAAAGATACTCTATGCATCCCCGTACATAGAAATATATAAAAAGTTACAGGTGTCTGAATATGGCGACTTTTACAAAAAAAAATTTTTTTTGCAAAGTTTTAGATTTTTGTAAATGGGTTAAAATGTAAATAAAACTATATAAATTTGGTATCCCCAAAATTGTACCGAAACATAGAATACAGGTGACATGTCAACACTGTAAAAACAAAACGGTAAGAAAGTCGCACAAATACACTTTGTCTTTAAATCCACCCCATTCTATATTTTTTTCCAGCTTCCCAGTACATTGTACAGAGTAATAAATGGTAGCATCATGAAGAAAAATGTGTCCAACAAACATTAAGCCATCATATGGCTCTGTGAACGGAAAAATAAAAGCGTTATGGGGTTTGGAAGGCGGATAGTCAAAATCAAAAATCAAAAAGTTAAAAATTTCTCCGGTGGGAAGGGGTTTAAGAAAAAACATTTTCCAATACCATTTTATTGAATTTTGATAAAATAGAAGAACATTTTTCTTAATAAAAGACCTGGTAAGTCCATGTATTACATAAAAGTCAATGAAAACTGTAATGCCCCTGTGGTATTGCTGTAGAGCACAGGTGTCAAACACAAGGCCCGCGGGCCGAATCCGGCCCGCTGCCTTCTGTTATCCGGCCCGGCACTTATCTGGCCCGCAGGGGCGCGGCATTTTTTATTGTCTATGTAATGTAAACCAACCCAGGACAGGCCGCTTAAAAAAACAAAAAAAAACAAAGCTGCGCGATACCTGTCCTGGGCTGGTTTACGAGACCTCTGCATGTCAGCACAGGCGGCGATACAATGACGTCATCGCGCCTCCTTCGCTGACACGCAGACGTCGCGGACAAGAATAGGAGGAGGTGGCGGCTGCATCAAGGCATCGGAGGTAGGTGAAATAAGTTTTTTTATATATATAAATAGGCCGTTGCCTGCTGGAGTATCCCCGGCACGTAACAGCCTATTTACTTATCGATCCCCGCTGCTGGTTTTGGCCGCCCCCGCTTCCCCTTCTGCTATGGGACGCAGAAGCAGCTGTGTGCAGGAGCGGGGATGGTAAGTGAGGCTGCGGCCGGCGAACTCCATCAAATACTACTATTATTATACTCCGGGGTCTTTTCAGACCCCGGAGTATAATAATCGGAGACCCAGGGGAGGTGATAAACATAAAAACCAGAGTTACTCACCTCTCCGGCGATCCGATGTTACTCCCAGCAGGCTTTGGTCTTCTTTGGTGACGTCGCAGGCGTCACGTGAGCCGGGCCGACGTCATTATGTTGCGACGCCGGTCTGTGCGACATTGAAGAAGGCCGAACGCAGGGAGAGCACCGGAGCCCAGGTAAGTAACACTGGTTTTATGTTTCTCACCACCTGGGTCTCCAATCATTATACTCTGGGGTCTGAAAAGACCCCAGAGTATAATAATAGTTCATGGGTGGGGGGGTCACTATGGGACATAATACCATGTGCAGGGGCCACTATGAAGCATAATACCATGTGCAGGGGCCACTATGGAGCATAATACCGTGTGCAGGGGCCACTATGGAGCATAATACCGTTTGCAGGGGTAAACGATATTTGTATATTGCTTAATTTTTGATATATTCAGAAAAGGATGAGGATAGTATGTAACATGCCAATGTCTTAGGTTTTAACAATACATTATGTTCTTCCTGGTTGCCCTCAAAGGGCTGATTGTAACAGTAGTAATGTACAAATGTAACTACTCCTTAATAGCTCGCTTAACTGTTAAGGAGAAGTTACTTTTATACATGTGTAAAATAATCTTGGCCCTTCAAGGTACCCCGTGAGGCTGAAGTGGCCCCCGGTGAAAATGAGTTTGACACCCCTGCTGTAGAGTAATTAAATGAGTTACCTAACTTCCTAAGACAAATAACAAATTAAACCTGTATGACCTGTAATCTTGCGCATAGGTGCTTTGTGAGTTCTTTATTGTACCTTTCGTCCAATTTTATGCATTTTATTCAATTGATGTGGTTCTGCTGTTTTCATATTATGTACCAGATATCTTGGTGGTCTTGCTTGGATAGTTTTGGAGCAGGAAAAATAATTTCCCATAATTCTTTTCATCACCATTTCACCACTGGTGTGAGTTATAATAGATCTGGTGGACCGAGATGGCCCAGCTCAGGACTGCTCAGGACTTCAGCTCCAATTTACCCACTGTCCAAAAAGTGGTGAGTGGGCCACAGTGCATCAAAAATGCACCAAGTTGATGCGCTATTTTAGTCACTTTCGAGGTGCATCTACTTTGATACAGGTGGGCCAGTTTCTGTCTCAAGGCTTACACACATACGGTCTTCACCAATATAAGATCAGAAACTAAAACATTACAGTAAGATTCCTTCTACAGAATATGAAAACTTTGGGCATATGAGTGACATGCTTTATCCAGGTTATGGTTATGCACAGTAAATAGAACAGACCCTAAGTTTTCTCTCTGCAATATCCCAGAACAGGAGGAAAAACTATATTTAAAATGTTACAGTGTATTTGTGACAAAAGTCAAAATGGCAGTGCCCCTAAATGACCCTGTTATATACAAAGCCATGATCATGATATCCTGGCTATTATTGTTTTGGATGAGTTTACTTTCCATTATTTTGCATGTAAAATAAATACAGCTGGGAATAAATGATTTCCATACCATTTTATTCTTTATTTTTTTGCCATTTGTGGGAATGCCAATCTTCTACGCTCTCAGGAAATATGTTTTTATTGGACCTCCACTCGCCTTTTGATCCAAATCAAGATTTTGTTCAAGTATGCATTAATTCAGAGTTACAAAACTTATTGTTTTATAAAAACAGTGGGGAATAAAACTGGGCTGTGTCGTAGGTGTAGTCTTAAATCAGACGTTTTATTCTAATTGTTTTTGCATTAAGCATCAGTGCATGTGAATATACACAATATTATAATATATAGTAATATATATTATTAGAGCCAGGTGGCATATTCTTCAACTTTCAGCAGTCAGTTTTGTAGCTTTCCATATCTTACAGACAGGCTCTATTTACACAATCATAAAAATCCACAATCAATAAAAAATAGAAAATACTTGGTGGCAGAGAAGAGGGGGCTGCAGCTGTAGTCTCTCCCTTAGATTGCATGTGTAACAGTATAAGGATGAGCAGGAAGGGGAAAACCAGGGAGATACATCCAATGTCTCAGGATAGGCTGCCCATTTAAAAAGTACAGAGGGACAAAATTAAAATTTACAGGAACCAGCAGAAGGAAATGGGAGAGACCCAAAATATGCAAGATTTCTGGATAATCTACTCTATATCCATCTACAGCTGCTTATGAAGTGGTTCTGTTAAGGAAAAGGGAAACCGATTCCAAGGAAAGGAGATGGATAAGGAAAATTCATGAGGATGAAAATGTCACAAGAAATCGATATGTTAATTGGCCTTAGTAATAGGAGCAGTAAAAGCTCTACCTGTAAATATTAGATTATGTAAACAGTGTGAAGAATTACCTGAAGCTGCTGAGAGAAAGGATATTAACATATCAATTAAAGAGGTTGTATGGGATTTCCAAAAAGTTGCCAAAAAGCAGGGAATGCAACACAATTATAAACAAAATAATACAAATAAAACTATACTCACCCACTAACTCCAGCATAAAGTCCAGGTAACCATGCAATGTTGACGGGCAATACATGCACAGGAATACTCTTGCCAGTCACTGACCACAGCAATGAAGCTGGCATGTATGACACATGACCTAGTGATTAGCTTTAGTGGTCAGCATGTCATCACTAAAAGGACTACTGGACTGACGGTGCTTTAGTGGAGGAGTTTTGGAGAGTTTTTGCAAATCCTCCTTTAGGTTAAAGCTCCATGTTGCACAAATGCAGCGTTTTATAGTACCTGCAAAGTGAATGAGATTCTGGCTAATCCCATCCACACATTATAAAAAAAAAACAAAAACACTGTGTTTTTGAAAATCGCAGAGTGTCAACTATACCTAGCGGAAACACTGGCATTTTCCCTATAGGTATATAAGGGAAGAAAATACACTGAGAAAAACTCAGCAAAAACGCAATGAAAAACCGCCTGCTTTTTGTCAGAATTTTTCTCTCCGCATTTTTAAAAGCAAAATGGGGAATGGAATCCCCAGGCGGAGAGCAGGCGCAGGGGTGAACCTAGCCTTAGTATCGCATAAAAAACTATATAAATAGGATATCGCTTTAATCGTACTGACCCGCAGAATAAGGTACCATGTTATTTATGCTGTATGCTTTGCAGAAAAAAAAATTAAAAGGTAAAAAGCCATGCCAGAATTGAGGGTTTTTTTAATCCACCAAGAAAGAGTTAATAAAATTTAGTCAATAATGGTGTCATTACAAAATGCATCTCATACAGCAGAAACAAGCCCTCATATGGCTACAGTACCAGAAAAAAATAAAAAAAATATCGCTTGTACAATGTGAAGACAAAAACCCCAAAAATTGCCAAATCATTAGGACACAAATGGCTGCGTCAGGAAGGGAATGTATAAGCTGTGCTAACATATATGAGGGCACATCCCAGATTTAGAGCTTATGAGGGGAAAAAACACCAGAAGTGACCTTCAGAGTGACCCCCCAATCATAGGAGCTACTGGGGAAATAGGGAATTTGGTGTATCCAATGTACTCCACACAGTTTACATATTCACTCTTCACCATCCGCTGTGCATTCATGTCTGGGATACTAATGCTCACTACACCCCTTGATAAATTCTTTGAGGGGTGCAGTTTGCACTCCTTTGGGGAATCCACTTTTCTAGTACCTTAGAGGCTCTGCAAACATGACATGGCATCCAGATACCAAACATCTAAATCTGCACTCCAAAAGCCACATAGAGCTCCTTCACATCTGTGCCCTTCTGTGTGCCCAAACTGCAGTTTATGCCCACATGTATGACACTGGTGTACCCAGGATAACATACTTAATGCGATATGTGGGTATAAACTGCTGTTTGGGCACAGCCAGGCACAGAAGGGAGGGAGCGCTACTTGGTTTTTGGATGCCATGACACTTTTGCAGAGTTGAAACACCAGTAAAGTGGAATCCGCGGACATGTGACCCCATTTTGGAAACTACACCCCTGAAGGATTTTATCTAGGGGTACAGTGAGCATATTTAACCCTCAAGTGTTGCATTAATTCATTATCCATAAATGAATACGCAGCTGATGGTGAAAGGTGAAAATGGCAATGTTTCCGAGAATATGTAATTTCAGTGAGTAATATGTTGTGCCCGGCTTGTATCACAGACAAATGCTCCAAAAGCTGTTGTGCCTGGGATCCCCGCTTAACAGTTTTTGGAGTGTGTGTCTCTGCTGACACAAGCTAGGCGCAACATATCGGGCACTAAAATGGAGAATCTCTGGAAAAATTGCGTTCCCTTTTCATTATCTGCTGCGCATTCATTTCTGGAAATTAAATTAATGCAACACTCAAGGATTAAAAATGCTCACTATCCCACTTGATAAATCCCTTCAGTGGTGTAGTTTCCAAAATGGGATCACAAGTCTGCGGATTCCACTTTACTGACAATTCAGGGGTTCCGCAAAAGTGGCATGACATCCAAAAACCAAACTGTGCTCTAAAAATCAAAATAGAGTTCCTTCGCTTTTGTGCCCAAACAGCAGTTTATACCCACATATGACATTGTTAAGTACATTATCCTGGGCACAATAGTATCATACATGTGGGCATAATCTACCGTTTGGGCACACGGCAGGGTGCAGATGTGAAGAAGCGCTATGTGCTTTTGGAGCGCATATTTGGTTTTGGACGCCATGTCACATTTGCAGAGACCCTAAAATTGCCCCTACAAAACGCAGTGCTCCTTCCCTTCTGAGCCCTGCTGCGTGCCCAAGAAGCAGTTTACACCCACATATATAATTTTTTTGTCCCCAGGATAGCCCACTTAATAGTTTTAGGAGTGCATGTCTCTGATGACACAAAGTGCCCGCACTGAAATTGCATATTTCTTTAAAAAGTTTATGACCACACATATGAGGCATTTCTATGTTCGGGAGAAATTGTGTAACAAACTTTGGGGAGCTTTTTCTCCTTTATCCTCTTGTGAAAATTGGGCTAAAGTTTCCAAAATTAGGCTGTAGTTTCCAAAATTGGGTCACTTTTAGGGGGTTTCCATTGTATTGGTACTTTAGGGGCTCTGCAAATGAGACATGGCACCTGAAAAATATTCCAGCAAAATCTGCTTTTCAAACATCCAGTGTCACTGTTTCTTTTCTGCCGTTCGCCCAAATATCAGTTTACACCCACATGTGGGGTATTTCTGTGCTCGGGAGAAATTGTGTAACAAACTGTGAGATGCATTTTCTCCTTTAACCCTTTGTGAATGTGTTAATTTTAGGGCTAAATGAATGTATTAGTGAAAAAAAATGAAATGTCTAAATTTCACCTCCATATTGTTTTAATTTCTGTGAAATTCTTAAAGGGTTAACAAACATCCCAAATGCTGTTTTGAATTATTTTAGCGGTGCCGTTTTGAAAATGGAGTGATTTATGAGGGTTTCTAATATATAGGCCTTTATAATCCCCTTCAGAACTGAAGTGGTCCTTAAAAAATTAGTTTGGGAAATTTTCTTGTAAATCTGGAAAATCTCTGTTACACTTGTAAGCCTTCTAACATCCAAAATAAATTAAAAGATGATTAAAAGATGATGCCAATATAAAGCAAAAATATTGTAGATAATATTTATTAATATATTTGGGTGGTAAGACTATCTGTCTGAAAAGCAGGGCATTTCACAATTTAAAATAAGATTTTTTTCCAAATTTCCATCAAATTTCCTATTTTTTTAATAAATAAATATAAACATATTGATTATTGTTTAACACTAACATACAGTACAATGTGTCACAAAAAACTATCTCAAAATCACATGTGCAAGTTAAAGCATCTCAAAGTTCTTGCCATATAAAGTGACACATATCAGTTTTGAAAAACGAGGCCTGGTCCTTAACGCACTTTTGGGCTGGATCCTTAAGGGGTTAACTGAGAAACCTACTGTCAATGTAAAATCTGTAAAAATAACTTTATCCTCCTTACCATGATATTAGTGCTTCCAATGCATTCAAAAGAATAGTGAACTCCACCATTAGTCATCTTCTGTATAACTTCATGAATGGGATTTTCATAGTCCTTTGGGTTGATACAGTCAGTGGCTCCCAGCTCTTTAGCTTTTTCAAATTTTTTGCTGTTTATGTCAATTGCAATGATTCTGGAAGCTCCTGCTACTTTACATCCTATGATCACTGAGAGGCCAATGCCACCCAAACCAAATACAGCACATGTAGAGCCAGGCTCGACCTGGAACATAATATATAATTATAAAGTACAAGATGGTTACAAGTGTTTATTGAAAAAATATTTCCAACATATTCTCCTTTTGTTTTTACTATACGTTTGCATATACATAGATGGATCAACATCACTATCACAAGAATTACACATAAATAATGTATAATTTACACAGTGTCTGCCATCTCTCCTGACTTATCTGTTTTAAGGTACATTCACATATATCAGTTGCATCAGTATCAGTTTTTTTGTCCCTTACACTAGGTTTACACTAGCGCTTGGTTTTCCGTTCTTCAGGTCCGCTTGGGGACCTGAAAAACGAAAACCCATTCGCTTAAAAAGCACTTAAACTATAATGGAGTCCGCTGGATTTCTGCCCGGTTTCTGCCCGAAATCAGTTTCTACCATCAGTTTTTACCATGATGGTCCGCAAGGCATGATGGGCTGCTGACGCCAATAGAGCAGGGGTACTCAATTACTTTTTAGTAAAGGTTGGTTGACTGGGTTCTACCATCAAGTAAAAGTCCAAACTGTACACATTCAGTATTTTTGAGGACAAAAAGACGTGACTGACTATAAGACACACCCCAGGTATTATACTGTGTGTGTGTGTGTGTGGGGGGGCAACTGATTTCAAGGGGTGACTAATGTGGCATTATACTGTGACAATGTGCGGGGGGGCTAAAGTGGCATTATGCTTTGTGGGGGTGACTAGCATGGCATTATACTGTGCAGGTGGCACTAACGTGGCATTATACTGTGCAGGGGGCACTAACGTGGCATTATACTGTGGCTGGGAGCATTATACGATCGGTGGGGACATTAAGGAGCCTTATATGATGTGTGGGGGCATTAAGGAGCATTATACTGTGGGGGGTGCTAATAGGACATTAGTGCCCCCACACAGCATAATGCCCAATTATTGTACCTCCTCACAGTATCCTCATAGGTCCCCCCCCACAGTATAAGTCCCCATTGGTGCCCCCACGCATAATTAACATTAACAGCGGTCAGGAGGAACATTTATCTAGAATGGAGAATGGAAAATTCGTCTAGAATGGAGTTGCTCTTAGTAGGTCCTCCCTCTAGCAACTCTAATCCAGTCAGCTCACTAGTGAAGGGTCTAGAATGGAACTGCTGGAGGGAGGACCTGCAACATTCTGCAGGTAGGTTCATGGTCTCGGGGTATTTTGTAGTTACTATAGGTAGGTCCTCCATACAACAACTCCCCTTCCTCATATCCTACATGATACAGCACCATGTAAATTCATAACTCCCCTCCCTTCAACCTCCTCCAACATACAGTTCCATGTTAAAAACATCACTCCTGCATTTCCATAACTTGGGGTCTCAGACTAGCGTTTTTTCAAAGTGAAGTTTCCAGGTCCATGCTCAAAAAAGCGTCACAAAACACGTTTCATAACAGCATCATTTAAAAAAATGCGTAAAAAAAAGTTTCTTAATTCCTGAAGCATATTTTTTTAGCCTGCAAAAAACAACATGTGAACATACCCTAAATTAGCCAAATGGAAAAACGCTGCAGGTATCGTTTTTCCCTCTGGCTGTGGCTCAAATTTGGCGCCATGCAGCACCAGAACTAATACCTGTTGTGGGAGAACCGATCCCATAGAGAACTATAGGATCCGTTCTGGCTTGTGTGCACCACGCCGGGAGGGGAAACTGAGAGTAACACCATGCATATGTGAACACACCATCAGTAAATATTTGTGTTGCCTATGAAATTAATATTCTCTAGCCTATTTTCATAAAACTCAATATCGTGGTGTTCCTCTTATATTCTTTCCAGAAATGTATGAATAAGCTGGGTGTTACTGGTTGGGAATGTGTCCTTGCACAATCAAATACTGTCCAATCTGTGTATATGGTAGCACCCAGTCACTGGGTTTATAAATGTATTGGGGGAATAACAGAGGAACTGTACAACTCACAGATATAGGAAAAGATGCTCCAGAATTATTATTTGATGGTGACAATTATTTACTAATAGACACATCAGGGAAGGTGATAGGGTGGCAAGTTCTTGTTATGACATTGAAAATGTAATACAAGTAATACTCCAAATACAAAGGAGTTGTTAATAAAATGTCAGATACATTTCATTTGTTTGATTCACCTATTTGGAATTGGTTTAACCATTCACAGTACCTTAGCCACATTAATGGCAGATCCATATCCTGTGGAAAAGCCACATCCAATCAAGCATACTTTCTCCAGGGGTGCGTCATCGTGTATCTTGGCCACCGATGTTTCATCCACTACAGTATATTCAGTAAAAGTGCTGGTGTTGATGAAATGATGAAGTATTTTCCCCTTACAGGTAAATCTACTAGTGTTATCTGACATCAGACCAGTATGACTGCCAATGCTGTTAAGTAAATGTAAAAAGTATCTTTATGTAGTATATACAGTATTGTCATGTAAGAAAGAAGCCAATAACCCTAACAAAGCTGCTCAATAGAATTCACAATTATGCTTCTCCTAAGCCTCAAATGGAACCTAGATGGCGATAAATGATTGTTTTTGATGCACATGTAACCTAGGTACATTAGTGTTCAGAATTGCTATCCATTTTCCATGAACATTTGTGCTGCAGGGAGGCACACAGTGTTGTGCACAGCCATAATTTGGTAATTTGCATGAATAATTAAAGAGGTATTCCTACAATTACAAGTTATTTCCTATTTACAGGCTAGGGGATAACTGCTAATACTACAGTGGTCCTGTGTGCCCATACAAATGGAATGCAGTGCTCCTTTCATCTCTATGGCATTGCCATAGAGAGGCCAAGAGCTCTCTCTGGCAGCCCCCCAGAACTGGAGGCACATAGAATCCTGTTCTGGATTACTAAAATACCATATTTCCCTCTTTTGTAGATTATTAGGATATTTTTCTGTGCAAAGCTAGCCTAGTACAACCTAATTACATTGCAGAGGTAAGAAGCTTTGCTTACTACAGTATAATAAATTATTATACTTGTTATGGAGAATTTGCAAGAGGAAAAACTAAAGGCAAGGATGACAGTCACCACCAAAATGGTTACAACTATAAGCAAATGTTTTTGAGAATAAGACGTCACTAAATTTGACTTTTTTAAGTCATTTTGGGAGGAGCTCTTAAAACGTATCCAACATATAAAAAGAAAACTCCTTGCCTCCCTTTCTCTAGCTACCCTTTTAGTTTTGGGCACCCTCCCCAGTTTTTAAACCAGCTAGAAATGATCTGGCTACACATCTCCTTACAATGGCCAAGGTATTGATACCTCTGCATTAGATATCCATTTCCCCTCTTACCATCCTAAAGTGGCTAGGGAGAATCGACAATATCTGCAGAAAGGAGGATCTGGACGTGGGGCATTTTGCAGGACCTGGTCCCCATGGTGTCAATTCAGAGACTCATCACCATGATTCTATGTGTGGTAGCAACCTTTACCTCCTTACCCCCCCCCCCCATTTTAATTTACAATGTTGGTTCAGGAACTATTTGTAAATAGCTTATTTTCTTCCCCCCTCCCTTCTTACTCAACTTAGGGTCTAGGACAGGGGTCCCCAAACTACGGCCCGTGGGCCGCATCCGGCCCCTGGAGGCCTTTTACCCGGCCCGCGTCGCAATTTCCTTGTGTTATTTCAATTGTGAGCGCACAGGCGGCGCTTACAATTGAAATAACCCGCTGAGCGCTACACGGGAAGTCTCGTTCCTGTGTAGACGCTCGGCGCTCGTCATCCGCACCCGACCCGCGTCGTAATTTCCTTTTGTTATTTCAATTGTGAGGGCACAGGCGCTTACAATTGAAATAACCCACCGAGCGCTACACGGGAAGTCTCGTTCTTGTGTAGACTCTCGGCGCTCGTCGTCCGGACCTAGAATGATCACGTCATGACGCACGACGTGCTCATCTAGGCCTTACAGCCGAAGACAGAGGAGCCGGGACCACAGCGCGGGAGCGGCTGCAGTGCTAGGTAAAGTATATTTTCACTTTTTTTTTTACTGGGCATGGAGGGGGATCAGAGAGCTGGATCTATATGGGGGATTGATGGGACCTATATGGGGGAGAGCTGGACATATATGGGGGAGAGACCTGGACCTATATGGGGGAGAGAGCTGGCCCTATATGAGGGAGACTGCATGGGACCTATATGGGGGGGGCATGGGACCTATATGGGGGGGGAATGGGACCTATATGGGGGGGCATGGGACCTATATGGGGGGGTATGGGACCTATATGGGGGGGCATGGGACCTATATGGGGGAAAGAGCTGGCCCTATATGAGGGATGAGATACGTGTAGTGTGCATAGGGATTTTCATAGTTTTTCTTATAGTCCGGCCCTCCAACGGTCTGAGGGACAGTGAACTGGCCCCCTGTGTAAAAAGTTTGGGGACCCCTGGTCTAGGAGTTAAGAGCCCGCATAGCAAAACACAGGAAAAAAATGCTGCAGAAAAAACCATGGAGGAAAAGCATCGCATTGTGATTTTGCAGCGTTTTCCTCTGCTGACTTTTTGCCCCTATTATACCTATATGGAAAATGTCAGCGTTTCCGCAGGCATAATTGACATGCTGCAATTTTCAAAAATGCAGGCTTTTTGAAAACACAGCTTTTCCACTGCGGATTATTTTCTGCAATGTGAGGATTGGATTAGCCAGAATCACATTCAATTTGCAGGTATCGTAAAATGCAGCATTTTACAGTACCTGCAAAGTGGCTGAAATTTGGCTAATCCCATCCACACAATGCAGAAAAAAAATCCACAGTGGAAAAGCTGTGTTTATGTTTTTGAAAATTATAGCATGTCAATTATACCTGCGGAAACGCTGGCATTTTCCATATAGGTATAATAGGGGAAGAAAGTCTGCGAAAATGCAATGAAAAATGCTTTAAGCAGCAAATAAAGACATCACTTGCATTAAAATAATTGACAATACAATACTGGAATCTTGTCTATAATAGCTGACAGAATGACAGAAATGAATTAAAATATCTAATTCCCCTAAGGGTGTGGTATACATTATCCATATTCTTACAATATTGTTGTCTTATTTTGGTAAATGAAAGCTTTCTCTAGAGGTCCTTTCACAAACCCAGATGCAGGCATGTAACAAGTGCCAGTCACTGATAAACAAGATGATCGGTGCTCATCTGCATCGACCTATTACATAGGCCAGTTCAAAGTGGGGGAGAATTGATTCAGCTGCATTGATTATAGGCTGTTCTGCTGATAATCGACATCTTTTATGCCACATATAAGATACAACTATCCAAGCAACAAGCATTTGCTCACTGGTCGGCTTATCGGCAGCAGAATTAGACAGGGCAATTATCTGGAACGAGTGTTCCTAGTAATACCTGTTCTAGATAATTGACCCAATTCTCTGCCCATGTAAAAAGAGCCTTTAAATGATTAAGTGTTTACCTTGAAAAATATGGCAAGCTTCTTGGACTGCCTACAGTACATTACTACTTATAATAATAATAGTAATAATAGACACATACTCTGATTTGTAACATAAGTTACTTTTAGGTTCAGTACACCCTCTGCATTCTCCACATTGAGGAAGGAACAGTGGTATAACTTTGTCTCCTATAATTAAAAAAATGTTTAGAACTTTTCACAGCAGGCCCACAGTATTAATATGAATGAATTCTAAAAGTAGAAATGGAAGAAAAAGGCATAACTACATAGACTCTGTTCAAACTGGCATCATGTCTTTTGTTTTTTCAGGATCCTTAACGTATTAGTTTTACCAAAGATCCTATCACACCCTGAAAGATTCTATTGACCAATATGCCTGTAACATTAGTTTAAAAGTCAATAAATATACCTTCGAATACATAGATTTGTCAGGGGAACATCGGTGAATGTCCCACTTTATAAATTATATTCATTCACTTCAAATATGCAATGCTTAAAGGGTTTGTCCAAGCAAAAATGGACAAAAAGTTTATTTTTTAAATCGGCCGGGGGAGGTAAAAAAAAATCATATTCACCTTTCCCCGGTGTTATCTTCCAGCAGAAGTCCCCGTCACACCTGAACGCTGAGGCCAATCACTACCTGTGACATCCCGGGTCTCTTCCTGAGGCCGCCAACCATTGAGGCCTATCAGCGGCTTCAGTGGAAGGGAACCGAGAAGTGACATCCGGTGAGCAGTTTAACTTTGAGAAGATGCCAAAGTAGCAGGACCGGAACAGTGAGTATAATTTTTTTTTTTTCCCTACATAGCATAAACGCTGCGATTTTGGCGCAGCGGAAACATACAGTATCTGCAAAGTGGATGGGATTCTGGCTAATCCCATCCACACGTTGCAGAAAAATATCCGCAGCAGACTATCAGCAATTTCAAAAAATGTCATGTTTTTGTAAATCGTACGCTGTCGTTTCCGTATAGGTATAATTGAAGCAGAAAGTCAGAAAACTCTGCGGACTTTCTGAGAAAAGTGCTCCAGGAAAAACATGCAGCATTTCTGCTGTGGTTTTTCCCTCAGTGCTTTTTGGCTGGGTCCAGTTACATGGGGCCTTAGCCTAAAGGGATTTTCTAGCTCTTAAATATTTTGGACCTATCCTTTGGGAATCCAACCCTCAATTTTTTCAAACTTACCAGGCTTGACTGTAGTTACTCCATCACCAATACTCTCTACTATACCAGCACCTTCGTGACCTAGAATCAGTGGATAATTATTGTTTTTCACTAATCCTTCCACTACATGGTCATCTGATCGACATATTCCAGTAGCAACTATCTATTCAGAAAAGACATTAGACATGTTAGTGTCTTGGCAAATGTTGTCATGGCTTCAAGATTGTATACAGTTTGTTACCCAACTGTAGCATACGGTACATGTTTCAAAGCAAATTAATCCTTAAGGACACGGCAGTACTTGGTAATTCTTTAGTAACACTATGAATTTTAAATAGAATCTGGTTAGCTCAAAAAAATTAGTCTTTGCTCATTACACAATACTATTGCTGTATACAGAGTGTGAGTATAGGGAGGGTAAAAGGGGAACATGTTCCTGGGCCTCTACCATCTTGGGGACCGAAGAGGTTTCCATCACCTATCCTGAATGCTCAGGAGTCAGAAGAGCAGCTGGATCAGAAGAGATGTTTGCTTAATGGATGTGCATGTGCCTTTGGCTCCATGAGCCACCATATAGCTTGTAGGCCACCACAAAACTATCACTATCTATATGGATAGTGAATACACTGCTCAATAACTCCAATGTCATCTTCTTATTGGCCACAAGTTGTCATTTTACAATAAATTGTATGTTTCTTTAGGCCCAATATCTTGCTTCAGCGGCCATGTGGCCTATTTACATGGCTATTTGCATCAATAGTGCTTGCTCTATTGGGTAGAAGCTGTCCACCATTCAATTTTCAGGGAGATGGGGTAACAAGTAATAAAGTAAGCTGTGACAACAATGCTTGTATGTGCCGACAGCCAGCCAAGATATGTGACTTTTCTCTTTACTTTGGCTAAGGTTTCCTACAGCACATTGACCTCTACATACTGTGACTGGTAACGGTGGACCTTCTATCTCCTGCTTGTGCAAAACTTTGAGCCTGCAACATAAGACTGATTCTGATTTCCAGGATAATAGATTCAATACTGTCAATTTCCACTTTTTTTTTAGTAAACTTCTCTTAGAGGAAAAGCTGTAAAAAGAAAAATTCCCATGAACAGACTAAAATGGGTTACATATATGTATAATTTACCTTTATCCGGACCTCATGAGCCTTTGGTGGGGCAACTTCAATCTCTTCTATCTGAAATGGTTGACGTGGCTCCCACAACACTGCAGCTTTGCATTTAATAACCTGAAATGTATAAATATAACAGTTACTTGGCCATAAAACTGGAAAATAGCATTGCATGACTTTTTCATAGTCTATTGTGTAACAATATTGATTCAAGGTTATATAGCATATTTTAGGTTAAACATCCTATTAACTGCAACTATTGATCAATGTTACTAGAGATGGATGAATCGCTTTGTACCGAGCCAGGCTCCACCTGAATATTCCAAATTGTTATTTTTTTTTACGAAATTGAAGAAATGGAGACTTGTCTCGGGCAAATGGGTGCCACATTATACTCTGGGGTCTCTTCTGGTGTGGAGGCCCAGGGGAGGTGAAAAAAATAAAAAACATTCATACTCACTTTCCCTTACCTCTTTTGGGCCTCCTCGCAGAAACCAGCCAGCACTCTCCTGGTGATGTCATTGGCCCAGGGTCACCACTGAGGCCTGTGATTGGGCCACTAGCAGTGATGTGGGCAAGCCGAGCGCCATGACAGCCCAAGCTGATGATGGCACAGAATGAGTGCCGGACGTTATCAGGAGAGTGCAGATGCTGCGAGGAGGTAAGGTGAATGTAAATGGTATTTTTTTTACACCTCCCCTGGGCCTCCACTAATTACAATACACTATAATACAAAGTATAATAATGTAATTTTCATTTTGGCATAACTTCAGATCTGTTTGCCTTAGAGAGCTAGAAATTGGATAGATAGGTTCCTAGTAGTCCTAAGAGTGTTCTATGTTATGTTTCAAGCCAATTTAAGGTGTGGCTTGTAACAAACTTGTTCCACTTGAAAAGAACCAGGAACCTGAACCGATCAAAGCTGAAAATAAACGAATCCTGAAGGGTTTGCCCATCTCTAATTATCATCAAAACCATGATGCGTTACTATCTTAAAGGGGTATTCCTATAAACATAACTATATCTAGATTCTTAGACAATTAAGGTAAACCTTTTTGCAAATATACAGTAAATAAATAAAAATTTTGCAAATATTTTCTTATACATGCCAAATCATAAAAAGTTCCTACATTCCTGGCCATATACAAAGGCATTCGATCAAGACAACATACTGTCACCACTAAAATGTTGAAAGAAAATCTTTAAAACTTTTCAATTATTTCTATTTTCAAAAATGTTAAACCAATAGACAATTGGGGCGTGGCCTGAAGCCTGATGTGAGCAGTCGCACACTGCCGGAGCTCCTGCCCTGCCTGCTACTGTAACTGGACCAACCCAGCTTTCCCAGGCACCCATGGGGAGGAAATTGCCTCTGGCTGCTTCCTCGGGGACCCCTGCTCCTCCTGCGACCTCCAAGCAGCCGACACTTACCTCCTTCCTACACTGGGCATTGACTCCCGCTCGGACATCCACGAGGTGGCAGCCATCTTGCCCGACCCCAACTGCCGTGACTGCTCCAGCAGCAAAGTGAACCACAGTGGCTCCACTCAGCCTAGGCAGCTCTGACACCGCTCCTGCACCCCAGTGCTTATTGGACTCGCAGCGCTGCCCTTCTGGAGACACTCCTGTGATGGCTGCCGCAACTCTGCGGCTTCTCCCGGCCGTGAATCCGCTCTCAGCAGGTACTCCCCCTCCCCCGCTGGTCTGTAATGCTGCTGCCATGCTGCATCCTCTCCAGGCTCTCCCCCTTGCTTTCTAGAGGGGGGTGCTCCACAATCTTCTCGGCACCCTGTCCCTGGGATCTGTCACCACACTGCTTCCTCCCCTCCTGCTGATGCAGATCCTGACCTGCCTGTTGGGGGGCCCTCCGCTCCTGATGTACTTGGGGTCCCCTCTTCACCTGGCTCTCTATAGCAGCCCCCCCCAGACCTCATCAACTCATTCCGGGGGGCACGAAGTGGACCTGGGGCCAACCCCCTCTATGTCCCCCTTTGCAGCTGGCTCCCAAAGGTCACCTGCTCCTACCTCCTCGCCTAGGGCCCAACAAAGCAGCGCCGCTCCAGTCTCTCCCACTCCATCGCAGTGGCACCAGTTGCTTACTAATCTGCCATCAAAAGATGACTTCCACTCTCTAGTTGCTAAAGTCACAGAGCCATGTCGGGCAGAAATCCACGCTAAAATCTCTACACTGTGAAAAGATCTTGAAAACATCACATCCAGGGTTGACACCTTGGAGGACGACCATGATCAGACTCGTGTCTATGTCTCCCAGCTTCAGGACTCCCAGCGTCAAGTTATTACTGACATGCAACGCTCCCTCGAGGACTTGGACAATAGAGGCAGACTTAACAATATTAGGGTCAAGGGCCTTCCTGAGGCCACCGAAGCAGAGGATCTACATACTACCCTGGAGATGATCTTCAACTCCATTTTGCAGGAACCTCCTTCCCACAAGATTAAGTTTGACCAGGCCCACCGAGCACTGCGCTCCAAGGGCTCTGGCCTTATTCCTCGTGATGTCATCTGCTGCGTGCATGACTTTGCTTTGAAGGAAGCTATCCTAGCTAAAGCTAGACGTCTTCGGGACTTTGATTTTGATGGGGCGAAAATTCAGCTATATCAAGACCTTTCCTGGATTACACTCCAGAAATGGAGACACCTCCGCCCCCCTGCTCCAACTTCTGCATGACCGTTAAGTACCCTACCGATTTGGCTTTCCATTTGCCCTCACGGCCCGGCATAATGGCCACTCCGCTACCCTACGCTCCCATGTGGACCTGGAACTGTTCTGTGCTATCTTGGCTATTCCTTCTCCAGAATTCCTGGATTGGGAAATAGTTAGCCCTCCACCACCACCTCCTCCTGTGTGGATTGTGCAGACCTCACAACGCCGTCATCTGCCTTCTCCGAGTGCAGCGCCTCAACAACAACAGGTGGATCCTCCACCCCCATGATCCGCTACAGGTGCTTCTCCCCTCATTATTCACTCCCCCCATCCCCCAGGATGGTGCCGTTAAATGACTTATGCTTATATCTGTTGGTACCATAACCATTTATTATTTTATTTATTCTCCTTGATGTGGAGAGGATATTGATTAAAGATGAGCGAATCAATTCTGCAGAAGTGGAATTCGATCCGAATTTCAGGAAATCTTCGATTCTCCACGATTCCAGATTTCCTGATGCTTCCTGGTAACGAATATTTAGTAAGGACCTTTGTGACATCAGACAGTCACAAAATAGTCTCTAGTGAAGTGATTGGGTAGGTGTGTCTTTGCTTGTTAGCAGATCCTTCCACATGAATAAAAGTTGTCCGTGCTGAAGAGAGAGAGAGAGAGAGATAGAACCATGACCGCAGCATCCAAGGGCTTCCGGCATTTTGCCGCCCACCCCGGCTGTCTGTAGCCTGTAAATAGCTGTTTATTCGCCGCGAAGTAATTCGGATCAAAGCGAATTTTTTTGGAGCTTCGAATCGAACTGCCGAATCAAACTTTTGAGAAATTCGCTCATCTTTAATATTGATACCTGATTAGCAGGTGGGGCAGGCTATTACCTCCCCTGTTCATAGTTGTAGTTCACCCTTGCCGCCCGATACTATTCCTGGCAGCTCTAGTTGACTGTCTACTGACGGTTTTCCCTCACTCCCCTTCCTAGAGTGCGTTGTCCAGCTGTGAGACCCTAAGCTGGTCTCGCATGGTGTACAGGTTTACACCTACTTGGACTTAATTTTCCTGACCCGGGCAGGAGGTTTAGTCCTGTCCATAATGCTTTTGATTCATGTTTTGTTGCTCTGCCTTTTGTTTTCTGTTTCTCTGTTTAACTTTCCCCCTTTTGTTCTCCCCTTCCCTCCTTTTTACTATACAGTGCTGGCCAAAAGTATTGGCACCCCTGCAATTCTGTCAGATAATACTCAATTTCTTCCAGAAAATGATTGCAATCACAAATGCTTTGGTAATAATATCTTCATTTAATTTGTCATCAATGGAAAACCACAAAAAGAATTGTCAAAAAGCCAAATTGGATATAATTCCACACCAAACATAAAAAAGGGGGTGGACAAAAGTATTGGCACCCTTTGAAAAATCATGTGATGCTTCTCTAATTTGTGTAATTAACAGCACCTGTTACTTACCTGTGGCACATAACAGGTGGTGGCAATAACTAAATCACACTTGCAGACACTTGAAATGGATTAAAGTTGACTCAACCTCTGTCCTGTGTCCTTGTGTGTACCACATTGAGCATGGAGAAAAGAAAGAAGACCAAAGAACTGTCTGAGGACTTGAGAAGCAAAATTGTGAGGAAGCATGAGCAATCTCAAGGCTACAAGTCCATCTCCAAAGACCTGAATGTTCCTGTGTCTACCGTGCGCAGTGTCATCAAGAAGTTTAAAGCCCATGGCACTGTGGCTAATCTCCCTAGATGTGGACGGAAAAGAAAAATTGACGAGAGATTTCAACGAAAGATTGTGCGGATGGTGGCTAAAGAACCTCGACTAACATCCAAACAAGTTCTAGCTGCCCTGCAGTCCAAGGGTACAGTCATGGCCAAAAGTTTTGAGAATGATACAAATATTAATTTTTACAAAGTCTACTGGTTCAGTTTTTCTAATGGCAATTTGCATATACTACAGAATGTTATAAAGAGTGATCAGCTTAACAGCAATTACTTGCTAAGTCAATATTTGCCTAGAAAATGAACTTTATCCCCCAAAACACATTTCAACATCATTGCAGCCCTGCCTTAAAAGGACCACCTAACATCGTTTCAGTGATTGCTCCATTAACACAGGTGTGGGTGTTGATGAGGACAGGGCTGGAGATCAATCTGTCATGATTAAGTAAGAATGACACCACTGGACACTTTAAAAGGAGGCTGGTGCTTGCCATCATTGTTTCTCTTCTGTTAACC
This sequence comes from Leptodactylus fallax, assembly GCA_947044405.1. Classification (NCBI taxonomy): domain Eukaryota; kingdom Metazoa; phylum Chordata; class Amphibia; order Anura; family Leptodactylidae; genus Leptodactylus; species Leptodactylus fallax. Next base: position 8,825,787 of record CAMRHE010000045.1, read on the forward strand.
ATGGTTATCTCTAAAGAAACACGCGCAGTCATCATTGCACTGCACAAAAATGGCCTAACTGGGAAGAGTATTGCAGCTAGAAAGATTGCATCTCAGTCAACAATCTATCGCATCATCAAGAACTTCAAGGAGAGAGGTTCCATTGGTGCCAAAAAGGCTCCAGGGCGCCCAAGAAAGACCAGCAAGCGGCAGGACCGTCTCTTAAAAGTGTTTCAGCTGCGGGATCGGGCTACCAGCAGTGCAGAGCTTGCTGAGGAATGGCAGCAGGCAGGTGTGAGTGCATCTGCACGCACTGTGAGGCGGAGACTCTTGGAGCAAGGCCTGGTCTCAAGGAGGGCAGCAAAGAAGCCACTTCTCTCCAGAAAAAACATCAGGGACAGACTGATATTCTGCAAAAGGTACAGGGAGTGGACTGCTGAGGACTGGGGTAAAGTCATTTTCTCTGATGAATCCCCTTTTCGATTGTTTGGAACATCTGGAAAACAGCTTATTCGGAGAAGAAGAGGTGAGCGCTACCACCAGTCTTGTCTCATGCCAACTGTAAAGCATCCTGAAACCATTCATGTGTGGGGTTGCTTCTCAGCCAAGGGAATCGGCTCTCTCACAGTCTTGCCTAAAAACACAGCCATGAATAAAGAATGGTACCAGAATGTCCTCCAAGAGCAACTTCTCCCAACCATCCAAGAGCAGTTTGGCGCTCAACAATGCCTTTTCCAGCATGATGGAGCACCTTGCCATAAAGCAAAGGTGATAACTAAATGGCTCAGGGAACAAAACATAGAGATTTTGGGTCCATGGCCTGGAAACTCCCCAGATCTTAATCCCATTGAGAACTTGTGGTCAATCATCAAGAGACGGGTGGACAAACAAAAACCAACAAATTCAGACAAAATTAAAGCATTGATTCTGCAAGAATGGACTGCTATCAGTCAGGATTTGGTCCAGAAGTTGATTGAGAGCATGCCAGGGAGAATTGCAGAGGTCCTTAAGAAGAAGGGTCAACACTGCAAATATTGACTTGCTGCATTAACTCATTCTGTCAATATAAGCTTCTGTTACTCATAATATGAATGCAATTATATTTCTGTATGTGATAAAAACATCTGACAAACACACATAAAAACCAGAGGGCAGCAGATCATGTGAAAATATAATATTTGTGTCATTCTCAAAACTTTTGGCCATGACTGTACAACAGTGTCAACCCGTACTATCCGTCGGCGTCTGAATGAAAAGGGACTCTATGGTAGGATACTCAGGAAGACCCCACTTCTGACCCAGAGACATAAAAAAGCCAGGCTGGAGTTTGCCAAAACTTACCTGAGAAAGCCAAAAACTTTTTGGAAGAATGTTCTCTGGTCAGATGAGACAAAAGTAGAGTTTTTTGGGAAAAGGCATCAACATAGAGTTCACAGGAAAAAAAAAAGAGGCCTTCAAAGAAAAGAACACGGTCCCTACAGTCAAACATGGCGGAGGTTCCCTGATATTTTGGGGTTGCTTTGCTGCCTCTGGCACTGGACTGCTTGACCGTGTGCATGGCATTATGAAGTCTGAAGACTACCAACAAATTTTGCAGCATAATGTAGGGCCCAGTGTGAGAAAGCTGGGTCTCCCTCAGAGGTCATGGGTCTTCCAGCAGGACAATGACCCAAAACACACTTCAAAAAGCACTAGAAAATGGTTTGAGAGAAAGCACTGGAGACTTCTAAAGTGGCCAGCAATGAGTCCAGACCTGAATCCCATAGAACACCTGTGGAGAGATCTCAAAATGGCAGTTTGGAGAAGGCACCCTTCAAATCTCAGGGACCTGGAGAAATTTGCCAAAGAAGAATGGTCTAAAATTCCAGCAGAGCATTGTAAGAAACTCATTGATGGTTACCGGAAGCGGTTGTTCGCAGTTATTTTTTGCTACCAAGTATTAGGCTGAGGGTGCCAATACTTTTGTCCGGCCCATTTTTGGAGTTTTGTGTAAAACGATCAATGATTTGACTTTTTTTTTCATTCTCTTTTGTGTTTTTTAATTGCAAGCAAAATAAATGAAGATATTATTACCAAAGCATTTGTGATTGCAATCATTTTCTGGAAGAAATTGAGTATTATCTGACAGAATTGCAGGGGTGCCAATACTTTTGGCCAGCACTGTAGGTTTGGAGTCCCACGACTTTGGCAGCTGCCTGACTGGCCCGTATTCCTACGTCTCCTCCTCCCGTGTTCTTCCCCTGCTGTTGTGCACTGGGTGAGATCTGCTTCTGTTACATGGTTTGTTTCATATGCTGCTGTTTTTGTTGGAGATATACAACAGCCAGCTTCCTCTCTATATTTGCTGCATTGACTGCAGTTCACATTTATGAGACTAGATGTAGCTGTTACTAAATGTTTATCTGTAGACACTCTGTACTTTGTTTTTTTGATGCTGTTGATATACGCTTCCTGTTTTTTTAGTGTGTGTCTGTGTGCTGAACTAGATCTGTTATTCACCATGTGAGGTGATCTTCTCTTACTGCACTCATGTTTCACTAAAGTCTGTTCCTGTTATATACAAATGTCTATCTGGTTTTGACTCTGCCACATCCAGCAATCACACTCTGCAACAAGTTATGGGCCCAGTGATCAAATGAAGCTCCAGTGATCAAATGAAGCCTCAGTAACTGGATAAACCCCAGTAACCAGAAGCGGCCCAGGCAGAGCGAAGTCCAGATCGGAAGACGGTGCGGCAGATGCAGAGATTGATATAAGGAAGCTTCCACAGAGACATCTCCTGTACAGAAGTAAGACTGTTTCTATATATAAAGGAGGAAGAATGGCCTGTAGTTCAGAACCTAAGCTATCAGTGGCCAAGCTGAACAATGACAATTATCAGCTATGGAAATTGGAAAGTGGAAATGCTATTATCCAGGAATGACTTGTGGGAAGTTATCACTACAGAGAGACCACAAGACGATTATCAGGACTGGGACAGGAAAAACAGATGGGCACGGGCCACTATAAGCTTACTAGTAGAAGATGATCAGCTTATTCACATACGCAGTGAGAATACAGCGAAAGGCATGTGGGATGTACTGAAAAGACTGCATGAGAGATCCAGTTTAAACAGCAAGTTGTTTCTGCTGAGGAAACTCTACAAAATGAGGCTTAGCAGAGAGCAGGACATGCAAGAGCATATAAATGCCATGCTGGAAGTGATCGCATAACTCAAATCAGTAGGTGAGAATATAACAGACAGTCACGCCGTAGCCATTTTATTATGCAGTTTACCTGGCACATACACTGCACTGATCAATGCCCTGCAGACATGGCCTGAGACAGATCTGACACTAACATTCATAAAGACCAGGCTCATAGATGAGTGTCAGCGAAGAAAGGAGTTTGCACATGACTATACAGAAACTCACTCCAAGACAGCTCTTAAAGCTACAGAAACAAGGTCACACAGGAAGGAAACCAGAGTGTGCTTTAGATGCCACAGACAAGGACACATAAAGAAAGACTGCACTATATGGGAAGCAGAGCAGATGAGGCAGCATCCCTCTTATACTAAGCAGAAAGTCAAAGCCACAATTTCTGATTCGTGAAGGGAAGTGGAATGCCACATTTAAAGTGACAGGCAACCATAAATTGCAAGGCTGGTGCATTGACTCTGGTGCAACCAGTCACATGACAAGTGATAGAAGTTTTTTCACAGAACTTGATCTGAATAACAAAGACTATTTACCTCGCAGATGGGAGTAAAATATGTGCAGAAGGATATGGACATGGAACCCTTGTATGCCCCAATGATGCGGGACACAATTTAGTAATACCAGTAAAAGATGTACTTTATGTTCCTGATCTAGAAGGAGGACTCTTATCTGTGAAGCATCTGACAAGCAAAGGACTCACTGTAAAATTCCACGGTGACAAGTGTTCTATCCTAGACGGCAAGCAGATGATAGCAAGTGCCAAGTTGGATGATCATCTATATCACCTCAACACAGTGAAAGAGCAGGTGAGACTATGCACACATAAGCACAATGACTGTATACACGTGTGGCACAGGCGTTTAGGTCACAGACACCCAGAATGCATACAGGAACTACAAAAGAGGAATCTGACAAAGGATCTAACAGTATCCCCTTGTTCAGTTATTGTTAAATGTGAATGTTGCATCAAATCCAAAGCTACAAGAGCAACACTTCCTAAAGTAAGTCACAATAGAGCTTCAAGACCTCTTGACCTAGTTCACAGTGATGTATGTGGTACCCTAAACCCACCTACACCTGCAGGCAACAGGTACTTAGTGACTTTCATAGATGACTATTCAAGATACTGTGAGAGTGTGAACCTAGAGGGCGCTGGTGAGCGACCCAAAACCAGGGTTAAAAAGGTCCTCAACCACACCCATAGGTGGGGGCTTCACTCCAGAGGGGAGTACACACAGCAGGAGAGTGCTGCTGGTGACCTGCAGGGAGCAAGTAAATGGTGGACCACTTGGAGACAGACAAGGGGATCTGTCCCAAGAGAACTGGACTCCACAAGCGGATTTGGTGGGCTCAGTGTGAGCCAGATTGCTGAGGAGAAACCTCAGCAAAGCATCTGGCCCTCAGAGAGCAGTCAGGGTTCAAGAAGTGAGTTATTGTCCTGTGTGTGGGCTAGGCTGTTATTTTGTTTTTGTTCCTGTTATCACTTACTAGCTGAATAAAGCCATTTCTTTTGGATTTCCATTACTTGATATGCTGTTTATTTGGCACCCAGCACCACCAACACCTCTGTCAAGTCCAGGAAGCTGCTACCTTTGATGCTAAACTACCACCAATTGTCACATATGGTGCTTCGGATGTGGGCATAAAGAGATCCACGCAAGTCCTGAAAGACAAGTGTTTGATAACTGCAGTAGCGCTAAATGGGCATTGTGGCCTACAGCTGGAAAAAGAAGTCTGTGATTTCAAGTGAGAAACCCAGGAGGGGTGAGTGGAACTACAAAATAGCAAATTGTGTGCAAAACTGGTGAAAGTAAAACTCTGGAAGAGGAATCCAGGGAATGGACTTTGTGTATACTGTGGCACAGAAGTCTGTAAAGTGCTTGATGATGGCAAGAAAGTAAGCAATGTGTGTAAAAACTGGATATCGCAAACAGTCTATGTGAAAGGTTATGGTGCCATGTTTGTGTTTTCTGTGGAAGACAGAAGAAAATGCTTGTTGTTGTAGTGCCACATAAGTTACTGCAGAAGATAGTACTGCAGAAGATAGTAAAAAGTTGCTGCCGGTTGAACCCAAGGTTTCTGTGGAATATTGTGTAATCTTAAACCATGGGCAAGAAAAAGAAAACTTCAGTTTGTAAGAAAACTGAAAAGCTGTGCACAGGTGTGTTACTGCAGCAGTCTCAAGGCAGAGAGACACAAAACCCGGAACAGAGTCTGTGGAGTGCAAGTAAAGATAATGGGTTGCATGAGAGTGACTTAGTTTTTCTGAAGCACCTCTGTTCTATGAATTAATATGTCCCTGCTGACTGTATGTCTCATACTGGAGTGCATGAAAGCACCAAAGATGAAAATATTATGGTGCAGCAGCTTCAAGATGAGATTAAAACCATCAGGTTTATTTATGAGGATGAAATATCTAATTGGAAATGGCAATTTGAAGTATCAGAAAAAGAGAATTTGAAGTTAAAGAAAGAGCTTGACTCTATAAAAAGTTCATATCCAAGTCATTGTGGCAATGTGGTTCTGGGTTTCCCTGGAATGGACTGTGTCACTAAGAAGGAGTTTGCTGAAATGAAATGCGCTCTATCTAATAAAGTTCTACAGAGTGTAGAGCAAAAGCAAGTGCTTGAAAAGCAATTGCAGGATTTAAAGGAGCAGCATGTTCAAGACTCCATTGCCAAAGAGAGTGTCATTGAAAAATTAAGAGATGACCTTGAAACTGCTAAACGTGAGAGAAGTGAATTTTTGCAGTGTTAGTCAGAATGTTTGGATGACCAAGTCAGGAAGTGTGAAAAACTTTCGGCTGCATTAACTGATAAAGAAAATGAAGTTGCAGAGCTGAGGAAGGAAGTGTCTGACCGAGAGAGTGATTTAGAATCTGTGGTGCAGACATTGCAGTCAGAGCAAAACTTGCATGAACTAAAGCAGGTTCAACTAAACAAAGAAGTGAAGGAATGGCAGAGCAGAGCTGGAGTTCTGGAACAAAGAGAAATGGAACTCAAAGCTAGAATATGTAGCCTGGAGAGGGCGCTGTCAGGATTTTGTGAAGATAATGAGAAATTGTCTGTTTTGGTGCAAAATAAAGACAAAGAATTGATGGAGATATCGTCTGTCCATGCTCAGAATTTACAAACCTTACAGGAGAGTCACAAAGAAGTTGAGAAAAACCTGGAATCTGTGCAGATATTGTATGAGGATAAAGCCAATGCTTATGACAAGCTGGAAAAGGCCAAGAGAGAATTGGATCTCCAGATAGAAGACATGAGGATTTAGTTTGAGGAAAACATGTGTAATTTATCTGCTCAGATTGTAGATCTAAAAATGCTTGCTGCTCAACTAAAACTGCAAGTGGACAAACAGGAGGAAGATCTGCAAGTTGCAATAGTAAAAACTGAGATGGAGGCTGTGCAGAAAAATGTGGCAATGAAGAAAGTTCTGGAGCTTTGTGCACATCTCTCAGACTACTTTAACACCAATGTAGGTTCGGTCCCATCTACCTCTACTCTTTGGGAGGCCCATAAGGCGGTAATGAGGGGGCACTGCATAGCTATGGCTACCCGGCTTAAAAAAGATAGAGCGGCTAGGGAGCTGGCCCTGACTACTCAGATATGATTCTAGACAGAGCATTTGGCAGCTCGGCCCTCTATGTCTCTCCTCCGCCAGCTAGTGCTAGCTTGGGCTGACCTACGTGATGTTGCCACTCGGGCCACCCAGCGCCTTCTACTTTATAGCAGACAGTGATATTATGAGAGGGGTAATAAGACCCACACCCTTCTAGCTCAATCCCTTCGGGAAAACCGGACCTCATCTGTTCCACACGCAGTCCATGACCCGCGAGGGACTCTTCACTACCACCCTGACACTATAGTGACCTTCTTCCAAGATTACTATGCTAAATTGTACAACCTCTCCCCACCTGTTGCTCCAGGCACCGCCGCGGAACAACCAGACTTGGGTACCTTTTTAAATGCTTGCCGTCTTCCCATGCTCCTACCCTCAGCACTAGACTCCCTGAACGCCCCTGTCACTAGCGAAGAACTTACTCATCTCATGAAGGGTCTCCCCCATGGTAAAGCCCTGGGCCCAGACGGGTTCACCTACTCCTACTATAAGACCTTTCAGGCAGATCTGCTCCCTCATATGTGCAGTTTCTTTAATTCCTTCTTGGATGGCGCCCCCATTCCCCAGACTACACTCCCACATTACTCTGGTCCCCAAGCCGGTTAAGGGTCACCAAGATTGCTCTAACTATCACCCTATTGCCCTCCTGAACACTGACCTTAAGCTTTTTACTCAGCTTGTAGCCACAAGACTCAACGCTTGGCTCCCCTCTCTTGTCCACAAGGACCAGGTGGGTTTTGTACCCTGTCGTCAGGGTGGAGACAACACCAGAAGGGTTGTGGACTTGATTGATGTTGCTAACCTTTCAGCCACCTTGCACTGGTTTTAAGCCTTGACGCTGAGAAGGCCTTCGATCGCCTCAATTGGTCCTTCATGTTAGCCACTCTCGAAAGATTTGGAATCACTGGAGCTTTCTTGACGGCAATCAGGTCCCTGTACTCAACCCCCTCTGCTGTAGTTAGACTCCCTAACGCCACCTCCCCCCCCCCTTCCCTATCCGTAATGGGACCTGATCCGTCAGGGCTGTCCCCTCTCTCCGCTCATATTCGCTCTCTGTATTGAGCCACTGGCGTCCCAGATTAGGGCTAACCCGGACATCACTGGAGTTGCAGTCCATGATAGGGAGTTTAAAGTGTGCCTCTTTGCCGATGATGTCCTTCTAACCATCACTAATCCCCATACTTCTCTCCCAAATCTCCTGGGTACTCTCAGGGATTATGGTAAATTGTCTGGTTATAAATTTAATCCCACTAAGACTGAGGCCCTCCCTGTTAACATCCCAGATCCCGTGCTACAATTGCTCAAGGCCAACTGCAATTTCCATTGGAGAGACCGCTTGCTTCGCTACCTGGGGGTCCAGCTTTCCTCGGCATACTCCTCCCTATACTCAGTCAACTATCCCCGCTTATTCCATGATCTCCGCTCCCTTCTGGATAAATGGTGCCTCCTCCATATTTCTCTAATGGGACGGATCGTAGCAGTCAAGATGACTTTCCTTCCGAAACTCCTTTACTACTTCAAGACACGATCCCTCCAAAAGGCAGTTTTCCAGTTTATCTGGAATGCTAAACGTCTCCGTATCCTTCGTTCTGTGATGTTGGCTGGCAAAATAGAGGGGGGAATGGCGGTCCCACACATCCTACATTATTACTGGGCGACCCATCTATGAGTCATTTCGTTCTGGGCATCCTCTCAGGCATACACTAAATTGGTGGAAATAGAGAAGCTCTGGTTGGCCCCTGTGCAGCCGAATGCTTTTCTGTGGTCCTGCTCCCCCTCTTGGTTGCAACCCCTCTATTGGGCCCCATCCGATTCACACGGGCGATTTGGATCACTTGCTCTAAGCTATTTCCTCTAGCCTCTCCTGCCTTCTCTATGATCTCATTCCTGTATAATCCGCTCTTCCTGGGGGGACTCACTTCGGCCATGGTGCGCCCTTGGATCAGGCTTGGCCTGTTCCATATTGCAGACCTGTTCGATCCCTTGACCGTAGAGCTCAGACCCTTTGACTATTTTACCTCTGTCCTACACTTTCCGACCACTGAATGGTTACATTATCAACAAATTTCTCACTTTGCCCATGCCCAGCTTGGGACCACTTGGTTCTCTCTCCCCAAGGCTTTAGAGTAACTGTGCCGTGCTGGTACCTCTACGAGGGGACTCATAACCAGTATATACAGGCTCTTGTCCTACCCAGAGGGGCAATCTCCCTCTTCCCATAAATATAAGGTTAAGTGGGCTGAGTCTCTGGATAAGCAGATCTCGCCCAGACAGTGGCAGATTATATGGTCTCATACAGCTAAATCCTCGTCCTGTATCACATTTCGAGAAACCCAATACAAGATTCTTATGCACTGGTATCACACGTCAGCTTTGCTCCACACCCTTAATCCCTCTATCCCCTCCTCGTGCTGGTGATATCAGGCCTCGCTGGGTACGGTATTCCATGTTTTCTCGGATTGCCCTGCCCTCCACCCTTTCTGGACGGAAGTGAAACTCCTCACTGATGCCCTCTTTATTCAGGGGATTCCGTTGGATCCCATGATCTATTTACTCAATTTGCCTCCCAAACATCTAGGCAAGAAAACATCTCGTCTTCCTTTATTTGTGCACTGCAGCTAAGACCCTTATTGCCCTACATTGGAAGCAGACTCTCCCTCCCACGGGACCCGAGTTAGTTGCCCGCATGAAGGATGTTCGTAGCCTAGAATTTTAACTGCTACCCTTAACCATACCGTTCATGCCTTTAATGCTGTCTGGTCGCACTGGGACACCTATTGCATTGTTCATGGTTTTTGACTCTGACCAACTCCCCCCTTCCTCCTTCTCCTTTCCCACCCCCCTCTTTTCAGTCTGGTGTCTGTTGTTGTCTGTCCTACCACTGGTTTTTGTTTTTTTTGGTTGTGATATATTTGGCTAGACTGTTATGCCGCATGTTGTAGCTTCTCCTCACCTCTTCTTGTTGATGTATATTTTATTATGTAAAACCTCAATAAAAACTACAGTTATAAAAAAAAAACAATAGACAATTAAAAGTTATATTTATGTTTAACATATAACAACTGAAAATACTATTAAAGGCAAACTTTAGTTGCCAATATTCAGTAGGGATTCTTTCAGACTAACTAGGCTTGAACATTCAGGCTGCTGGCCACATAACAGACACTATAGTCCAGGGGTCGGCAACCCCTGGCACGCGTGCCAAGAGTGGCACGCGAGGCTTATTTCCCTGGCACGACAGCCTGAGTCCTCATCCAGCAGTTTTCAATCAGACCAAACATGGTCGAAACTAAACTGCTATTATTATACTGTGGGGTCTCTTCAGACCCCACAGTATAATAAGCGGAGCCCCCCGGGGAGGTGATGAAACATAAAAAACTATGTACTCACCATTCCACGCTCCGCAGCCGCTGTGTGCTCTTCGGGCGCTTCTGCCTGAAGTCAGCTGATAGGGCTCCAGGTGTCACGTCTGCGTCTGACGTCATTAAGCATAATGACGCGACGTGACCCCTGAGACTCAATGAGCGGTCGCTGACTACAGGCAGAAGCGCCCGAAGAGAACAGAGCGGCTGCGGAGCGTGGAATGGTGAGTACATTGTTTTTTTATGTTTGTCACCTCTCTTCTCCCTCCACTTATTATACTCTGTGGTCTGAAGAGACCCCACAGTATAATAATAGCTAGTGAGTGGCACAAATTGGAATATTATAAAAGTTAGAATATTATACCGTGTGCAGGGGCCACTATTGGACATTATTCTGTATAACGGTGTGTTTTCTATATTAAGGATGTGTTTTTGCACAGAAAACTCAGGCTTTGTTTTGTTTGTTTTTTTGTGTAAAAATGCACCAGTTTTACATCGAAGTAAAAGTTCCAGTGGCCTAAGAATATAGCTGCATCCAGATACATAGTGTGTTTTCACCATAAGGATGCTGCCATACGGGCCTGGCCATCAGCTATGAAAAAGTTGGGCCCCCCCTTTTCCTCTTTTATTTGGGCTCTTTGGTGCTCCTGGACACATACATTACCACTAATTGCGGGATGTACAAGAGTTTGCCAAAAAACACATGAAAGTCTCCCAAACTATGAGAAATAAGATTCTCTGGTCTGATGAGATGAAGATTGAACTTGTTGGCGTTAATTCTAAGCGGTGTGTGTGGAGAAAACCAGGCACTGCTCATCACCTGACCAATACAATCCCAACAGTGAAACATGGTGGTGGCAGGATCATGCTATAGGGGTGTTTTTCAGCTGCATGGACAGGACGACTGGTTGCAATTGAAGGAAAGATGAATGCGGCCAAGTGCAGAGATATCCTGGAAGAAACCTCTTCCAGCGTGCTCTGGACCTCAGACTGGGCCGAAGGTTCACCTTCCAACAAGACAATGACCCTAAGCACACAGCTAAAATAACAAAGAGGGGGCCTCGGGAACAACTCTGTGACCATTCTTGACTGGCCCATCCAGAGCCCTGACCTCAACCCAATTGAGCATCTCTAGAGAGACCTGAAAATGGCTGTCCACCAACATTCACCATCCAACCTGACGGAACTGGAGAGGATCTGCAAGGAAGAATGGCAGAGGATCCCCAAATCCAGATGTGAAAACTTGTTGCATCATTCCCAAGAAGACTCATGGCTGTACTAGCTCAAAAGGGTGCTTCTACTCAATACTGAGCAAAGGGTCTGAATACTTATGACCATGTGATATTTCAGTTTTTCTTTTTTAATAAATTTGCAAAAATATCTACATTTCTGTTTTTTTTCTTTCAAGATGGGGTGCTGAGTGTACATTAATGAGAAATAAAATGAACTTTTTTGCTTTTAGCAAATGGTTGCAATGAAACAAAGAGTGTAAAATTTAAAGGGGTCTGAATACTTTCCATACCCACTGCATATAATGTATATGCATGAATTTATGGGTATATGTGTATGTACAGTATGTAGATATGTGGTAAATTATTATTTTGGCCCCCCCAACAGCTATACAAAATATGTGCACCTTTAGTTGAATGACAATTTCTGATGTTATCATAGGACATAAAAAGCATGTTAGAAAAAATGGTCTTTGGCAGAGGTGATTGTCGCAAAGAATAAAGTGTACATAATGTAGGTTAAAGTGTCTAGCAAACATTCACAGATCCCAAAAAGCACAAATCAGCATACCAAACAAACCCAGACTAACAAAACAGTCATGGTACTGTACACAAGCCCTAGTCCACAAAGTTGACCACTATTTTCAAAGCAGGAAAAGCTGTTCAGTGCTGGGATATGCAGACCCCCCTACTATTGCCCTATTAGTTTGCATTTGTGTTAGGTGCACCAATAAGCACCTGTTAAGGAACCTAGGGTCAGAAGAGACTCAATTAAGTGTGGAATTCCATTGCTTTTTTAGGGAAACATGGTACTCTGTTATGCCTATAACTGCAGTAATGGCTACTGTACTAACAAAGACAGCCAGCCATGACCAAGCTCAGACTGGCCCACAGAAAAACAGGTGAATCCTCCAGTGGGCCCCAGGTCACCTTGGTATGGCACGCTACGCTTATTGTTCATTTTAGAGATATTCATCTCAACCAGCATCAGCATTTGTAATAGGCTGTGTGTCAGTATAATATACTGGGATATTATGCTAGCATACTGGATTATTTAAGAAACTACCCAGTTATTTTTATATACTGTAGACACACTGGGCTGCTAAGATGACATCTAGGTTCTGAGTCAGGTCAAGGAGAATCCTTCCTGTCTGGGCCCCGTTTCCAATTACAATGCAGGGGCCCAAATCATCAATCACCTTGCAGCGTCTTTCTGCTACCTGGAGCCTGCTGCTGTGTGAGCACATATACCAAGCTCAAAGGTCTAAGAGGTCCTTAGTCCAAGGCAAGAGCCAGGTAGCAAGTTACTGAAACTTGCAGCAACCCTTTGGAGGTAACCCAGAGGCTGGGAATAATAGTGTTTAGAATGGTGGCTATAAAACCCAGCCACATTTTCTCCAGCTCTCCTGGTGCAAACCCGAGGAAGCCTGCTGTGTACCTGATGGTAGTGGTAGTCTCTCCCTGGAGCCACATCCTAGTAGTCTTCAGCCCTCATAAGTCAGATGAGAGTTGGAGTGCCCAAAATGTTTATGCAGCAATAAGACTCGTAAGACTCGAGGTTGCAGGAAATAGGGTAATACATAACTTTACCTGAGGTATCAATGCAATCAAACAACTTCCACTGATGGGGGTACAATTCTTGTAGCTCTTTACCACTGTGAGTTTGGGGTGAGCCAGCAGATGATATTCCTAGATGCAGCCTGAACTTGTTTCTCTAAGGAATCCTCCACTTTCAATAGGTGCCAGTCTCCTTATCTCTCACTGTCTCTCTCATGTAAAGTCCCAAGAAGGTTTCAAAAGTATGTGCTGTCTGTCTGGTCGCTCCATTATAATGGTGTTTGCCCCATTAAAATCTGACCTTGTAATGGTGGATGCCAATACAATTGATTACTGTGGTGGGGCATGGAGGTGAGTCGGTGTTGGGCAGACCTAATGAGATTCGTTTCGTGAATATTTGCAAGGTCCACCTGGCAGTTTTTTTTTTTCGAACACACCCAAACTGGAACTACCATTATTATGCTCTGAAGTCTCTTCAGACCTCTGAGTATAATGAGCGGAGGACCAAGGGAGGTGAGCAAACGTAACAAACAGTGTTACTCACCTCCCTTGGGCTCTGACATGTCCTGTTCCAGCCTCTGTTCGTGAACCCCAAAAATTTTGTGTTTGGTAGAACCAGAAATTTTTGGAAAATTTTGTAACGATAACTCATTCAGTCAACCCTATGGATGTGCCATTCTAACATATTATACTGTGTGGAGGGGACACTATGGGACATTATACTGTGTGGAGGGGCCACTATGGTACAGTATACTGTATGGGGGTTAGCTATGGAAATTATACTGCATAGAGGGTATATTGGACATTATTCTGTCATAGGGATATATGGTGGGGGGGGGAATTAACTTTCTGAAAAGCCCAGGGCCCATGGAGAGTCTTGCACTCTCTCTTTTGACTATAGGAGCTCAGTAGGCAGATTCTCTCCTTCTGAATTAGGCTGAAGTGCAGTGCTAATCTGGCTGAAGGGTCTCCACACCAGACAGGGATCTTGCTCGGGCTCTACTCTATCTCCATGTACAACATCTCTCTACAGAAGCTCAGAGAAAACCCTCAGTCTTCTCCCCTTCTTCAGAACTTTCTGCTACGGACATACCAAAACTCTATGCCCCACCTATAATGATTCAGCCCATTAAAATGGAGAAAGCACATATTATGCATGAACTATATACACAATGTCACAAATTACAAATACAGTATATACTTTTTGCAGTATCCAATGAGATGCTGCAATAGAACCGCAAGACAGAAACAATCGGAGGCATAAGCTATGCAGCAAGCTACTACTAAAAATACATTTCATGAATGAGTGTCTGCTAATAATATTTTTATGTAGCTGCATAGTGGGCTCCCAGAATGAATTTTACTGGCAGGTCCTAGGCACCTCAGTCCGACACTGGCCAGGACAATGCATTCTCACTATAATGTATGACCCAAATAACATGACTACCTCTACCAATGACTGTATGCCACTATAATGTTTTCTCCACAGTCACTGTGTGGCAACTTTTGGGCAATGTGGAAATATGGCCAATGTGGCCTGAAGAACAGTAGACTCCTTAATTTCCAACTTTGATGAGAGCAGGGTAATGGTGATGTACCATTTTATTCATGACTTTCCATAAGGTCCTTCACCCCCTGTAATTTACTGGTAACTGTGAGACATAAGCAAAGACCCATGCATGTGACCCATTCAGCAGGAAACACTTTTTAACTGTATTTAAAAAAAGAAATAAAAAAAAAGATTTGAGGATGATTACTGGAATAAAAAACAGAATAAATAGGGGGAAAAACATTACAGGGACATGCAGCTAGTGATCACCAGTTCTAGTCACATCATAGAGTAATATAATATGATTTATAAACAATGCAATAAACCATTTGTTCACCTCAAGCCGAGTGCAAACCATCCAGGGTGATGGTAAAACAACAGTGTAAATAGGAATAAAAAGATAGTAAATTATATACCATGAACACAAATCCGCACATAATATTGAAAGAGACAAGATGAGACACAGGAGGGAAAGAGAGAGGGAGAAAGAGGACAGCTGGTATGATGTAAATGACTATTAGAGTGGTTACAAATCATGTATAATCCAGAAGAAGTGTTGTGCGAACCCAACCTGCACAGTTTGGGTCCGTGCCGAACTTCATGCGTTCGGGTACCCAAATGCAACCCTGAACTTCAGAGCTGAAGTTTGGGTCCAGGTTCGGCTCATCCCTAAAGCTTTAACCCCTTCACGCATTGTCAAGTACAAGTACGTGGGAGAATGTGGGTAGTTACCGCATCCCCACGTACACATACAGAAGCAGAGCCCGTGCGATCACTGTGGGAGCACAGCTGTATCTGACAGCCAGGCTCCCGCTGCAATAGCAGGGACGGTGATAACACCGATCCCCGCTGTTTAACCCTTAAGATGCCGTGGTAAATAGCGACCGCAGCATCTTAGGTGTTTGTCATTGAAACTGAATGTCACGGGCGGCATCGGGAGAGGGTGTTAGCTGTAACCCAGCACGTGTATTGCAGTCTATAGTGCTGAACCAGGGTCACAAAGTTCAGGTCCCCATTGATTTCAAAGGGGTTGGGGTCCGGGTCAAGTTTGGGTTCCGGGTCAAGTTCGGGTACCCGAACCGAACTTTTGGGCAAAGTTCGGCGGAATGTGTCGAACCCAAACTTCGGTGGGTTCGCTCAACACTATCCAGAAGGTATCAAACAGGTCCAGATTGGTCTGAAATCTGTCCTCAGTAATAAAGCTGTTAAATGCTCTTAAGACCTGGACTTCATCCATAAAAGTGTGTGGGGGGGGGAGGACCTGCCACCAGTGCTTGGTGGTTAGACACCTAGCTGCCTTTAAAATGTAGACGAACAATATATGAGAGTTTTTTTTTCTATCTTATCATATGATAACCCCTTAACAATCACATTAAAACTGCAAAAACTCTCGAAAATGTCAATTTTTTTATTGCAGATTTTGAATTTGTGGCTCAAATAAATATTTCTGGCACACATCTCTGGTGCCATTTGTACATTTTAACTTTTAGCATTCTAACACATTTCGGCCTTAAAAGGGTTTGTCCAGGCAAAAATGGACAATAAATTTATTTTTTAAATAGGCCAGGGAAGGTGAAAAAAAAAAAAAATCATACCTTTCCCGGGTGCTTCCTGAGGCCAATCAGCAGAAGGGATCCGGGACGTCACAGACGGCAAGCAGTTTTACTTTCAGAAGACGTCGGAGCAGCAGGACCGGACCACGCTGGGAGGACACTGAAGCACCGGAGACAGGTGAGTGATTTTTTCACCTCGCCCCGGCCTATATAAAATATAAGACATTTGCCTTGACAGTAAACCAGTAAAACCAACATTCCCTCTTTCATAACTTTTATTTTATTTCATTGTGGCTTTATGAGACCTAGTATTTTGTGGGTACATATGCTTTTTGATCAATTTTTATTACTTTTTGTTTTTGAGAGGTGAGATGATCAGAAAACATGAATTTTGGCATATGAATTTTAAAATTTTAGGCTTCAAACATAAGGATATAAAATTTTAATTTTTTGATGAAGAATCAACAACAAGTGGGACAAAATCGTGAAGTGGAATGAAATTTATTGGATATTTTAAACTTTTGTAAAAAATAAAAAACTGAAAAGTGGGGCGTGCAATATTATTCGGCCCCTTTACTTTCAGTGCAGCAAACTCACTGCAGAAGTTCAGTGAGGATCTCTGAATGATCCAATGTTGTCCTAAATGACTGATGATGATAAATATAATCCACCTGTGTGTAATCAAGTCTCTGTATAAATGCACCTGCTCTGTGATAGTCTCAGGGTTCTATTTAAAGTGCAGAGAGCATCATGAAGACCAAGGAACACACCAGGCAGGTCCGTGATACTGTTGTGGAGAAGTTTAAAGCCGGATTTGGATACAAAAAGATTTCCCGAACTTTAAACATCCCAAGGAGCACTGTGCAAGCGATCATATTGAAATGGAAGGAGTATCAGACCACTGCAAATCTACCAAGACCCAGCCGTCCCTCTAAACTTTCATCTCAAACAAGGAGAAGACTGATCAGAGATGCAGCAAAGAGGCCCATGATCACTCTGCATGAACTGCAGAGATCTACAGCTGAGGTGGGAGAGTCTGTCCATAGGACAACAATCAGTCATACACTGCACAAATCTGGCCTTTATGGAAGAGTGGCAAGAAGAAAGTCATTTCTCAAAGATAGCCATAAAAAGTCTCGTTTAAAGTTTGCCACAAGCCACCTGGGAGACACACCAAACATGTGGAAGAAGCTGCTCTGGTCAGATGAAACCAAAATCGAACTTTTTGGCCACAATGCAAAACGATATGTTTGGCATAAAAGCAACACAGCTCATCACCCTGAACACACCATCCCCACTGTCAAACATGGTGGTGGCAGCATCATGGTTTGGGCCTGCTTTTCTTCAGCAGGGACAGGAAAGATGGTTGAAATTGATGGGAAGATGGACTGGGACGGAGATTTATCTTCCAACAAGACAATGATCCCAAACATAAAGCAAAATCTACAATGGAATGGTTCACAAATAAACGTATCCAGGTGTTAGAATGGCCAAGTCAAAGTCCAGATCTGAATCCAATCGAGAATCTGTGGAAAGAGCTGAAAACTGCTGTTCACAAACACTCTCCATCCAACCTCACTGAGATCGAGCTGTTTTCCAAGGAAGAGTGGGCAAGAATTTCAGTCTCTCGATGTGCAAAACTGATAGAGACATACCCCAAGTGACTTGCAGCTGTAATCGCAGCAAAAGGTGGCGCTACAAAGTATTAACTTAAGGGGGCCGAATAATTTGGCACACCCCACTTTTCAGTTTTTTATTTTTTACAAAAGTTTAAAATATCCAATAAATTTTGTTCCACTTCACGATTGTGTCCCACTTGTTGATTCTTCATCAAAAAATTAAAATTTTATATCCTTATGTTTGAAGCCTGAAATGTGGCAAAAGGTTGAAAAGTTCAAGGGGGCCAAATACTTTCGCAAGGCACTGTACATGGATGTACTTTTTTGTGTACATATACATCTAAAGCAGAGCTGAGTGTTATTTGGTACTAATGAAATATCATGGAGTGTAATCTATGTTTTTTGGTGACTGCAGACATAGTAGATCAATACTGTCGAACTTTGCACTGTCTGAAACTACACATCCTGTCTGTAGTTTTAGACACATTTATGAATTTGTCATACAGACCTTTATAAATCTGTCTCACTTTCTGACAAGCCAAAATTCTGGCTCATTTTTCCAATGCATGAAAAAATATGTCTCAATTGCGCCAAAAAATATGTCTCCATTGTGCAAAAAATCTGTTTCCATTGCACATGCACCAAAATGCTGTCTCGATTGAATCTTCAACTAAGGTTACACCATTTTAAACTTGGTGTATTTTTGCGCAAGAAAATCTGCATCATATTCATACTTTTCTGTCTGTCTCATAAATGTGTCATAAAGTTAGACTTTTAAACTATGCCCATTCTGGTGCAAAACTTTCAAAAGTGTCGAGCCCGTCAAATTTCCTCTTCTTTCTGGTGCACGCTGTTCATAAATATGTCATAAATGATGTGCATCATAAATTTTGGTGTAAATAACAGAAAAGTGTTGCATTTCTATTGATACCCCATTGTTATCTGAGATGTTAAAAGACAAAATCATCTTCTACTACATCTGTTTATTATATCTTGCAAAGTTAATGTTAATGCCTTTATAATATTTATGGCAGTGTTGATTGCTATTTTAGAGAATGTACTGTATGTGTTTTTTCTATTTTAAACCAGTACTTTGTACCTACTAGAGATAACTTATTTTATGTTGCTCCAAGAGTTCCAAGTTCCAACTCACATTTTTTACCAGTATGATAAAACAGTTTCCTTTAATGTGTGAACTAATAGGGCCACATAGCTCAGAAGATATCCCCACTCAGGAAACGTCTGCTTCTAGACAGACTTCATGAGCTCTCTCCTTAAAGAAAAACTCTGGAAAATTTCTTTTTTTGCCTCTAAAATACAGCATAGAATATTATTAAAGTATATTGCGGGTGATCTTGTGTAAGCCTTGTGCAGAATCCCACTGTAGTGCTGCAAAATTTATATACTTCATTTGTGTTGTATATCCTATGTTTGGACTGTGAACATTACATAATTTTTATATAATGTGTGTTTATCCCCTTAATGGGATGTATGTGAGTGTGGAGCAGAGTTTTGGTATGACCCGCTCAGTAAGATCTAGAGAGGAGGAATTTACTACGAGTTTTCTCTGTTCCTTGGAGGAGTGAGGAAGTGCAGAGGGTTTGTGATCTTGAGTTAGACCCCTGACTGTCCTGAAGATCATCTAGTCAGTCCAGTACTGCGCAGCTGTCAGGAGAAAGAAAGCTTTCCTTACCTGGCAAACAAGTATGTGCCAGATTTGAAATCTGAGGATAAGTGTACATGAACCTCAGAGCACTCTGCTGATCTCTCAGTAAGGGAAGTTCAGACTGCTATTCGGGTCAACCCACTGCCAGCTCAGCCCCAACTCACATTGGTAAAGTTGTAAGAAGTGTACCTCAATTTTTGGAAGCTGTTATATCGCATTCTATCTCAAGTAAATTTGCAAGATACCCTGATTTCTTCATAGCTTTTGTCTCCTGAGTATAATTCCTGCACGACCATCATGTGCACTCCAACTCCCATCAGGCTCAGGAACTAGAATGCGCCCTCTGGAGAGACTACCACCACAATCAGGTATGCTACATGGCCCCCTTAGCACTTCTCCAGCCCATGAGGAGATTTGGAGGAAATTGGTAGAGTGCAAAGCCACTGTGACAGATCCAAGTTCAATTACTGTACCGCTAATTAATTCCCTGTATTCTGTACAATGTACTGCCATCCCCAGTCCCCCCTCCCCCCATCACAGTTCTTCTAATGCAGCCTTCCTTTCTATCATACCATTAGCTTTGCAGAGACATAGGGGATAGAGGTCTCATTACATTACACTTACTATGCTGATTCCTACTAAAGGTCACTAAGTGACAGATGAATAACATAGAACTTATGTCCCCTAACTCATCCTGCAGAGTATAAAGTATATCATATCATGTGGTTCAACTTCATCCTGGTTCCCCTGCCTACTGCTTGTGATTGACTTCTCCCTGTCATCTCTTACAAGCAGGAGGGAAGGAATATAAAAAAAGGATCTCAGAGAAGTACACTGAAGATTCTGCACACTCAGATATAAGACACAGGCAGTATAAGTCAGGGGAGTTTTAAAACTCTGCAGCAAATCATTGCATGGACTCACCTACTATATCACTACATTCCTAATCCCCTTAGTAGAGCAGAAATTATATCTTTAGCATTGGGGACATACAGAAAAACAAAAAAGGGTGGGTGGAAAGGAAATTTTAACCCTTTAACAAAAATCCAAAACTTTACAAAAAGTTGTTTACAAAGTTTACAAAGGCTGAGGCCTGTGATTGGGCCGCAGCGGTCACGTGGGGCGTGATGACATCATTACGCCGGCACATTAAGCCGGCACCGACGTCATTACACCCAATCACAGGCCCCAGCAGTAAGGCCTGGGAAGGAAGAGCTCCGGAGTTACTGCGGAGCCCAGGACAGGTGAGTATTATATATAAAACAATAATAATCATAATAAAAGTAATAATAATAGAAGTAATGACATAGATTAAGTTGTTACATATCCAATTTTTTCTGCCTTCATTATAGTATGGGATAGTATGTCACTGACAGGCAGGGACTCCTAGCATCATAGATAACTATACTGCTACGAGTCCCTCTCCCAGCACACTGTTGAGGCCTGTAAATCTGGCCAACACTTATACTGAAACTCGGTCGTGTTAATGTGGGGTCAGTCTGATGGATTAGTTACTAGTAGTATAATGTTGTACCGTGTTAGCCATTGAAAGTAGTGGAAGAGTGAAGAAATCAGGCGATACCTTTTAGAGGCTAACTGAGTATATTTATAAGTAAGCTTTCAGGAGTACTCGCTCCCTTCATCAGACATGGTGATTAGTTACTAAACAGCATTTTGCAGCTGGTATTGTAGTGTATATCCATGCAAACTATAGAAGCCAAACAAAGCTCATAAAAAATGGTAATGCAAAACTGTATATAGTCTTTAAGATTACGTTTTCACTGAACCACTACAACTATTATCTAATGCAGTATGCTGCAGTACATTACAGTATTTCTTACGTTTCCAGCTGTATCCATTGCAATTCAGTGAGAGCAGTAGTTTCTGGAGGTCTGTAGTTTCTTATAGTGTTTTAGTTTTATTATGCACAACTGACAACACAAGGCAAATGTATGTCCCCTCCCAGTACCTGTAAATCATTCAAATACTTTACCTAATGTGCAACCTGTTTTTCTAGGAAAAGTGTCTTTCATGACATTTTACAGCTAATGTGTGACAAATATCAAGCAATAGGGCTGAAAATGGGATTAGGGTCATATTACAACATATAATTGTTCACTTATGATTATTGCCAGAATGCTTCCATTCTCCATTAAGCTCTATATACATTATTAAGATATTGGATATGAAATTGGACTCTTATACACTGTTATGATTGGAAATCCTTTCCCTCCAAAATAAATTCCCATTACATATCTTGCACGTCTCTCAGTTTCTGTGCAATTGTTAGACATTTATGCTATCTGTTTTGGGGAAAGATGAATGACAAATAGCATTCTACCTTTACAATTTCCACATTTACCAAATCTCCCATAGCAGCCCTTATAAACAATATATCCAAAAGTATGTGAAAGTTCCTCCAAGTGCAGGTTTCAGCCACATTTTTATTATATAGTAATTTCTGAAGTCTAGGAGTAACTACAGTTCAGCTACAAAGTGGTAGACCATGCGGAATCAAAGAGATGGTGGCTGAGCGCAAAAGCATATGGGAAGTAAAAATCATCTATTCTTAAATCACTCCGACCTGCCTTGGTTTCCACCCTGCTCCGCCCACTATTGTATAAAGTGGTGATTGAAGAAGGAGCTGTGTGTCAAAAATGCACCACAGTTACACCCATTTACACCAGAATACTGGCATAGATTGATTATTAAATTGTATTTGTCAATTAAAAGTTAGGAAACACTTGATGACATCCTCTATGGAGACTTTAGGTATACCTTTATTAATTGTTGAACAGCTTTTCCAGCTTTTCCAGGAAAACTGAACATAAGGACAATAGAAGATCCATGCCAGGCCAGTGTCGGACTGGGATGTCTAGGGCCCACCAGTGGAATTGTTTCTAGGGGCCCACCATCAGGACCCCTGCAGATCAGTGGTACCGAGACAGGGCGGCTAAAGGTAATAACATGTTGGGAGCCATGTTGCTCACCCGCCATACCATGTGCACCACTGCACAACCTAAATCCACTGCTACACCCTGTATGGCAAGTGAACAGCATAGCTCCTAGAATTGTTACCTGTAGCCGCACTGTCCTGGAAAGGCTGATCTGCAGAGATCCTGGCTGTTGTATCATCGCAGATGTAATATTGCTGGCCTATCCTAAGGACAGGCCATCAATATTAGAAAGATGGATAAATCCTTTGAAGAGGTTGTCCAGGAATTGGCGCAAACCATGTCCCTTGCGGGAGGTGTAAAATAAAAAATAAATAAATAAAAAAGCATACTCACTTGTCCCCAGTGCTCCATTGTCCGCTGCCAGTGTCCATTCAGTCTCTTGCCGGCGACTCCTTGCTGGGAGTCCTGCACCTCATGTGACCACTAAGACCAATTAGGTACAGGATTTCCAGAAATGAGGGGCCACCATGAGACCGAACAGACACAGGCGGGGTGCTGGGGATAGGCGAGTATGTTTTTTTTTTTTTTAATTTTCTTATTTTTACACCTCCCTGGCAGCCGCCACAGTGGTCGCTCTAGTTTATGGACAACCTCTTTTAAGGGTTTGTCTGGGCCAAATTTTTTTTATGGCTACTTCACTGGTCCCCCCATACGGTGGCCTTTTCACTGGTCCCCCATACTGTATGGGGAACAGTGATGGAGCCATTATATTGTGTGGGAGCAGTGATGGGGGCTAACATCCTGTGGGGGGGCATTAAACTGTGTGGGGTATATTAAAGGGGTTGTCCAGGGTTAATCTTTTTTATGCCCTATGGTCAGGATAGGCCATAAATACCTGATCAGTATGGGGCTGACACACGGCCCTATCAGCTGTTCGGAGCCACTTCTGGCACCCGTTCTGTACACAACACAGGGCCGGAAGCAGAAAGATCCATCCACTGTTTAGTCTCCTGGCGCCTTCACTGCAGCTCAGCTCCTACTGACTTCAATAAGTGCTGATCGGTCCGGGGTCAGCCCCGTACAGATCAGGTATCTATGGCCTATCCTGAGGATAAAGCATAACAAATTATGCCTGGACAACCCCTTTAATATACCCCCCCTAATGCGCCACAATTTAAAGAGGTTGTCCAGTATAATTTTTGTCTTCTTTCTAATTAGTCCGGGAGAGGTTAATCCCCCCCCCCAAAAAAAAACAAAAAACATACTAAACATACTCACCTGTCCCCGGTGCTCCGGTGTCAGCAGGTCCCAGCACAGTCTGGTCCTGCTGCTCCGCTGTGACGTCCCAGGTCCCTTCCTTTAGGCCGCTGATTGGCTTCAGGGGTCATGTGACATCACAGGTAGTCAAGTGCAGGGGGAACTTGCGCTGGAAGAAAACAGAGCTGCAGGCCGAACCGCGCTGGGAGACACTGAGGACAGGAGAGAGAGGTTTTTTTTTAAGGTTTTTATTGAAATTTTTACATTTAAACAGAAAAACATTTCAAACAACATTTTGGGGCTGGAAACACATGGGTGGGGAAGGAGGTAGGGGGAGGGGATAGGGGATTGGGGTTGAGAAATGACAAATGGAGCAAATCAGAGGAGATAACATGAGCTCTGTCGCAGCAGGGCTGAACAGTGGACAGGGAGCAGCAGGGAGGAGGGAAGTTAAGGTTGAAGAGGGCAGACAGGACACCCTCAGGGGGTTATGAGGTAGGAGCACGCGTCTCCGTTTGGTTCCGCACTGCAGAACCTTAGCTATGTGGGAACGATGAAGGCCGAGCTCAAGGCAGCAAGACAAGAAGAAGAGGTAAAGAGGTCAAGAAGTGACAGATAACCAGAGACTATGTGGCCCCCTATGTTAAATTATACATGAAGAGGCAACACAGTGAATAGGTCTCTAATGAAGGAGTGCAAATTCAACAAAAATAGGCAATAGAACATTAAAAAATTCGACAATGGTATAACCCCGAACTATAAAGTCCAGCGAGAACGGTTCACCTGGGAAGAGTTAGATCAAGCCGGATGGTCACGTTCTGTTGCCAGGCGACGTCTACGCCTTGGTCTTTGGGGCCCTGGAGGAGTCGTTGCTCGATCTCTAGTAGCGGTTCGGACCATTGTGGGATGAGCTGGGCGATCTGAGTCACTGAGCATCTGTTCCCAGATCGGGAGGCGGATCATTGGAAGATCAAGTGCGTGGAGAAAATCCTGGAGGTCCTCCGGGGATGTCAAGACGATCAGCTTATCCTGCCTGCGGACCTGGAGAGCGAAAGGAAACCCCCACCGATAGGGAATCCCTCGTTCTTGGAGTACAGCAAGTAGCGGTTTCAGTGCTGCCCTTTGACGTAGAGTGTGTCTGGAGAGATCCGGAAAGATGGATAGAGGGGCACCCCTAAAGTCGATGCTCTTGAGATTTCTAGCTCTGGACATTATATCCTCCTTTATGGTGAAGTAATGGATCCTACATATGACATCCCTCGGTCTCGCTGGGTCTGAGGTGCGAGGTCGGAGGGCCCGATGTGCTCTGTCCATTTCTATATGCGTCTCAGGGGGCTCCCCAAGATGGTATTGAATATGATTGTGAGTGCCGGTACTAGGTCGGCGGTCTGGGTGGTTTCTGGTAGGCCGCGGATCCTTATATTATTGCGGCGATTACGGTTCTCTATGTCATCTATATGGGAAGTGAGCCTGTGATAATGAGTGGTATGGGCAGATGACATCTGGTGAAGCGACTGAAGGGAAGACGTCACTGACTCTTGAAACTGCTCCAAATTGTCAACTTGATTTGTAGGTCTGTTATATCTGTTTTAACTATTTGCAGGTCATGACGCCACGCACGTTTCAGATCTGTGGCGAGATTATCCATGTCCCTTCTGCTTAAAGCGAGTAACACCTGCAGTTCTGGATGTCCCTGCAGCGTAATGGCCGCTTCCTCCGGAGGGGGGAAGTGAGATACTACAGACTCTGCCGAAACGTGGGTAGAGATAGATGCCTGACGGCTACTCACTTTTTTCTTGCAGGTGGAAGGTGGATCGTCCTCTTCTCCTGAGGACAGATCAGACAGTGTGGTGGTCGGGGTCTGTGGGTCTGCTCTGTGGCGATGAGGCCTGTTAGAGGGTGAAGGTGAGTCTGCTCCCCATGCTGCCCCTCTAATTACCGCGTTGTTTGGTTGGGTGGGGGAGATCAGCGGTGCCCGCACCGCCGCTGCACTCAGGTCTGGAGCTGCCTTGGAAGCGCTGAGCGCCGGGTCACTGTCAGCGCTGGTAGGAGGATGTGAGGAGGACGTCTCCCTTATCGGTGAGGCTGCTCCCTCCGCCAGCGGAGGGGAGGGGAGCCGTCGGGCTGTCTGTAGTGGCTGAGCAGCGCTGCTCTCTGGTCCGTCGGATCGCGCGCGCTGCTGGGAAGATGGCGTCGGCGCTCCCCTACAGGCCTCGGCATCGGAGGATCCCTCTTGCCCCTACAGCGGGAGAAAATAGTTGGAGATGCCCCCTCCTGTGACTGGGAGGTAAGGGGCTCCTCTGGGGTCTTTTTGCCTCTTGTTTTGCCCATTTTGGGGTGCTTATGGACCTATTTCAGCGGGGCACCAGTCAGAGCTCTCAGTGTCTGCTACCGTTTGCGCCCATGCCAAGCCACGCCCCTCGAGAGTTTTTTTTTTTTACCTGCCCCAGTGTAATTAAAAAAAAAAAAAAAGTTATCCTGCACAACCCCTTTAATGTCCCTCAGGC
Organism: Leptodactylus fallax; assembly: GCA_947044405.1. Lineage (NCBI taxonomy): Eukaryota > Metazoa > Chordata > Amphibia > Anura > Leptodactylidae > Leptodactylus > Leptodactylus fallax. The sequence continues at coordinate 8,851,783 of CAMRHE010000045.1, forward strand.
TATTGGCCTCCATCACTGCCCCCCAATGACTCCATCAATGGTCCCCATACAGTATAGGGGACCAGTGAAGGGGCCACTGTACGGGGGGGGGAATATTGAAGGGGCCACTGTATGCCCATACAGTGGCCCCTTCACTGGTCTCCCCTATTAGCAGTATTGGAGTTTCTGCGAACTAGAGCAGGTACCAGCATAACAATACAGTGAGAAATTAGCTGGGGTGGGAGGGGGGGAATTACAACTCTCAACAGACCCAGAGCATCTGGAGTTGTTAGGGGTTGTAGTTATCAGAGTGGTCAGTGAAGTTGAAAGATTTGGGGGCAAAATAGGGGGGAAAAGTTGTTTTTTTGTTTGCGTGGTTAAGTTGTACTTACCTTTCACACTGCTTGTCTGGGATCCTATGCAGAAACCTGCTGCTGCGCACAGCATCAGTACATCAGTGACACTTGCAGCAACAAGCTGCAACTGGATTGGCAGGATCCCCCTACCCCCTCCCTAGAGTGAATTCTTGATAGTAACGGTTACGGGTCCTGCAGCGATATCTCAGATATTTGAAAGAGATACAGCTTTAGTACCCACAACCACAGTTATCAAGAACATGGTGAATGAGCAGCACAGCACTCAGCATGTAAACAATACTGGGACAGTATAATATGCTCTGCAGTGGCCCCAACACAGCATTATATGCTCCGCAGTGGCCCCAACACAGCATTATATGCTCCGCATTGGCACCAACACAGAATTATATGTTCCGCAGTGGCCCCAACATAGCATTATATGCTCCGCAGTGGCCCCAACACAGCATTATATGCTCCGCAGTGGCCCCAACACTCATCTTGTCTTACCTCTCAGGGGCATCCTCGCTCCGTCCTGCTGTCTTTCCCATCTTCCTTGGTCCCCACGTCCCATGCCACAGATATCACCGCTGGGGCCTGTGATTGCACCTCAGCGATCATGTGGGGCGTGATGACGTCATTACACTGGCGCGCTCCATGACACCGCTGGGGCCTAATTACAGGCCCCTGCAGTGAGGCCGGAAAAGTGCCGGAGACGATACTGAGCTCAGGACAGCCAGGTGAGTATTTTTTTTTTGTCACTTCCCCTGGGCTGGCATTAATGGAAAGGCCATTAACAATAGGTATAGCGGTCGGGGAACCAGGCCTTCCCCGACCACTATCATGGTAGTCCGGGGCTCCGGCCATTTCCAGCTGGCCGCAGGCCCCTCACCCATCCCGATCAGACCCTTGACCTTTGCATTGACAAAATGAATTCTAATAGTCTGGGCTCGGGGCCCACCGGGGGATTCAACAGTTCCCCGGTGGGACAGTCCGACCCTGATGCCAGCCCTCATTTTTCCTAAAGAGGGAATGTTATATAGCACCAGTTTCAAATGAACACCCACAGGACACATAGACACGTAGTCCCCACGTAGCGGGCTGCAGCAAAAAAAAGCACTGCGAGAAAAACCATGGCAGCAATGCATCACGGTTTTTCCTGCAGCGCTTTTCACAGAAAGTCCGCAGAGGTTTCCTCCACGGACTTTCTGCTTTCATTATACCTATATGGAAACGGCATTTCCCTAGGTATATTTGAAATTCTACAATTTCCAAAATTGCAACGATTTTGGAAATCGCAGCGTGTCTGCTGCACGTATCTGCTGCACGTATTTTTCCGCAATGTGTGGATGGGATTCTAATGACTGTAGTGACTGTAAAATGCTGCAGTTTCTGCCGCGGCCAAACCATGGCATTTACGCCACGTGGGGCCCTTGCCTTAAAGGGGATTTTCTTGCAATAGAGATTTGAACCTGTCCCATTCATTGTGATGAAGAAGAATGAGGTCTTAGGGGGTCCCATAGTAGAGAATGTGGGAGCCATCATGGTGAGGTCCCCCCATGAGGAAACATGTTTATAGTACAGTAGATAAACCTCTTTAACCTTTAAAAATGAATATATAAAATGGATATTTAGCCAAAGATTCAATATGCATAAAGAATGGTAAAATGCTGAGTACATTGTCATGCCTGAAAATAAAACTACTGTTTCATTCACAGCAGTTAGACACTCAGGAATTCAGGGCATGGCTTTGTGAAAGTTAAACATTACTGGTTTGTAAGCAGTCTGTGTTAACTCAGGTCAGTCACACAGTAGTTAGACAGCAATGTTCTAATTAAATATATATCTATATTAAAAGGGAGCATGTGACATGGAAAAAGCTGTTTAATCTCCAGGTAGCATGTTGTAGGGAGATACTGGTGATTTATTTATTTTTTTCATTTTTTTCATGTTATTTCAATAACATAACTTTTCTTGGTTAGCATAGTCATATGAGGGCTTGTTTAAAGTGGAACAAGTTATATTTTTGGAAGGCACATTTATTAATGTCTTAGGGGGAACTGTGTGTAAAAATCCTGAAATTCCATAACAATTTTTTTTGGTTTTGACATTCACTGTAAAAATGCAGTTAACTTTTTTTTTGCAGTTTATTACGACAATGCCAAATTGATATAATTTTAATGTTTTACTATTACTTATTTATGGTACTTAATTATTATTTAATTTTACAAAATAAAAACCCTTTTAAACCCAGGGCCTCATATGGCGAATCCCATCCACACCTTGCGGAAAAATACTCACAGCATGTCAATTATACCTATGGAAACGCCAGCAGTTTCTGTGAAAAGTGCTGCGGGAAAAACCACAATGCTTTGCCGCCGGTTTTTCCAGCAGCCTTGGGGTCCCAATACGACTCCATCTACTAATATTAGTGAAGAAGTTGCAGGGCAACAGAGCAATCTTTGGTCACTTAACGAGAGTTGCTATCAAAATCGCGGTGTAGTCCTAGCCTAGCTTTAAGCTGCATTGCTAAATCTCTTAAATGACACATTAATGCAGCAAATCAATAGTGCCCCCATTGTGCCCTCAACTTAGGCAAAAGTCCGCCCAACACATAGGTAATAGTTCCCTAACAGTAACCCCTTATGAGTAAAAGTCCCTCCCCCCAACATAGGTAGTATTGCCCTAATTTGAGTTGGAGTTGACAGGATGTGTTGCTTGAAGGGCAGGGCAGAATCAAAGGTTACCTCAAGGCAATGGATTTGTGGGTAGGTCAGGTGGGAGGGCTGTATGAGGTGGGTGGAAGATGATGAACTCTGCTTTCTCCATGTTGAGTTTGAGAAAGCAGGAGGACAACAAGGAGACTATAGCTGCTCATGGGCGCACCTCTCATGAGGCGAAGTGAGGTGGCTACCTCAGGTGGCACTATCTGTCACTGTCTGGAGGGGCGGCATTTTTACTATTTATTTAATGTAAACCAGCCCAAGACAGGCCGCTTTAAAAACAAAACAAAACAAAAAAAAGAAAACAAATCTGAGCGCGGCTGAGACACCTCCAATTTATTGCACTTCCATTCGGGATAACGTCAGCACCCTACGTATTAACCAAGGTGGTATCCACAGTAGCTGAGTCACTGAGAATTCAGAGGTCACGATTGTTACTTATCTGGAAGACTGGCTGTTAAAAGTCTCTCAAGAGAATGCGTACTACAGCATCAATCTATCACGATAAATTTCCTCCAACAATTGTGGCGGATTATAAATTGGGAAAAGACCCAAATATTACCAGCAACCCAGAAAACATTTCTAGGGTTCATACTTGATTCAGGCCTAATGAAAATATCTCTTCCTCCCTCCAGAAGGGAAAGAATCATCAAGGCCACAAAATTCCTGCTGGTTCCTCGGCCAATCACCATCAGGACAGGCATGAAAGTATTGGGATGGATGTCATCAGCTGGAGAAGCAGTCCCTTGGGAGTTATGGCATCTTCGCCCACTGCAGAGAGAAGTCCTGTGGGCCTGGAATCACAAAACCAGCATTTTAGACAGAAGTTTTTCCCTGTCTCAGGAAGCCCGCTCGTCCGTCAAGTGGTGGATTTGGCTAAAAAACGGAAAGTCCACGTCCAACCTAGCTGGACCCTGTTGACTACAGATGCATCACTCACAGGTTGGGGAGCCCACCTGAATGACTTTCCGGCCCAAGGGCATTGGAATTCCCTCAAGAAGATGATGGCATCCAATTGGAGAGAACTCTCTGAGCAGTCCGATTAGCACTGCTTCACTTTTCTGGCCAGTTGAAGGACAAGGCAGTCCATGTAAGATTGGACAATATGACAACTGTCCTTTTTTAAACAAGCAGGGAGGAACTTGGTCACAACCTCTTCTAAGCTAAGTGGGAAAGATCTTGAGTTGGGCAGAGAAGAACTTAACCCATCTTTCTGCCATACATATCCGAGGGTCACTCAATGTAGTGGCGGATCAATTGAGCCATAGCATCACTGTTCCAGGGGAATGGTCTCTCCATCCAGAAGTCTTTCAAGCAATCACCCTGAAATGGGGTCATCCAGAGATAGACCTGATGGCAACCAGACTTGGTGCCAAGGTAGAGAAGTTCTGCTCTCTATACAAGGAGGACAATCCCTTGGCTGTGGATGCCCTGTCCATCCCTTGGAGGTTCAGGCTGGCATACATATTTCCTCCAATCTCAATGATACCAAGGGTATTGATGAGAATCAGACAGGACCAAGTCTCTGTAATCGCCATCATTCCATTCTGGTCAAAGAGAGCTTGGTTTTCCCAACTCATTCAAATGAGTCACAGGATATATTGGAGGCTTCCCCTGATTAAGAACTTGGTGTGTCAGGGGCCCAGGCTCTGCCAGGATCTGAAATCCTTCAATCTGACAGCCTGGAAGTTGACCAGTCTCTATTACGATCTAAGGGACTCTCAGGAGCCGTCTTAAATACTCTCTGTCTCCCTAGAGCAGAGTCTACAAATAAAAACTGTGCCAGGATCCGAAACATCTTCATCTCCTGGGCATCAGGTAGAGGAATTGACAGCTTGGATCCTTCCATTCCAGAGATCCTGGAATTCCTTCAGGACGGCTTGGATAAGGGCCTTAGCCCTTTCACTTTGAAAGCTCAGGTTGCTGCCCTATCAGCCTGCTTAGATAAGCAGCTATCCGCAGACCCGCTGGTTAAAAGATTTTTTAAGGGTGCATTCAGGCTTAGACCACCTGTTACCCACCTAATCCCTCAATGGGATTTATCTACTGTTTTAAAGGGGTTATGTGATCCCCCCTTGGAGCCTCTAGAAGAGGTTGGGATTAAATTTCTCACACTAAAGACAGTGTCCCTTTTGGCCATAACCTCAGCTCAGACAATTGGTGAACTCCAGGCCTTATCTTCAGTAGAACCTTACATATCTTTTTATCTGGATAGAGTACAACTAAGGTTTATGCCAGGGTTCCTCCCTAAGGTACCCTCATATTCTAACCTAAACCAGGTTATCTCATTGCCAGTTTTCTATCCCAGCCCGTTATCTCCGTAGGAAGTTAAACTTCACTCCCTGGATGTGGCCAGATGTCTCGGTGTTTATATTCAGAGGTCCCAACCTTTTAAACGGTCAGAGAACCTTTTTTCTATCGTTTGCTGGGAGGCCTCTAAAGCTTCCTTGGCACGCTGTATTAAGGAAGCCATAAAATTGACTTTCATTTCTCAGGGGGTAGACCCACCTGAATTTGTTCAAGCTCATTCTACAAGAGCCGTCTCTACCTTTTGGGCAGAAAGAAGCTCTGTTCCTTGGGAACAGATTTGTTCGGCAGCTTCTTGAAGCTCTCCATACCTTTGTTAATCATTACAGATTTAACACCCGGGGTAAGGAGGCCACTTCTTTTGGCCGTTCCGTGTTAAGTTCCATTCTTCAAGAGGGCCCTCCCTAGGGTTCTTCTTGCTAGATCCCCAGTATTGGGCTGCTGGTGAGACGAAAGGGAAGTGTAGATTATGATGTTAATCTGTTTTCCCTTAGTCCCAATAGCAGCACAAGACTCCCTCCCTATGTGTTATGTATTTGTCTTTATAATTACACGCTGAGGGGTTTGTATTTCCTTCCTTATATTGAGGAGGGGGAGGGGTTACAGTTAACCATTTATTGTTCATTAAAAATTCCATTCTGTCCTACCAGCCCACAGGGGCAGAAATACCCCAGTATTGTGCTGCTGTTGGGACTAAGGGAAAACAGATTAACATCATAATCTACACTTGTCGTAATCATGGCAACCAGCAGAATATAAGTAATGCATCATTTTGGCCTTACAGTAACCAATGTACAGCGGGGAAAAAAAGTATTTAATCAGAGACCAATTGTGCAAGTTCTCCCACTTAAAAACATGAGAGGCCTGTAATTGACATTATATGTAGACCTCAACTATGAGAGACAAAATGAGAAAATATATCTAGAAAATCACATTATCTGGTTTTTTAAGAATTTATTTGCAAATTATGGTGGAAAATAAGTATTTGGTCACCAAAAAACAAGCAAGATTTCTGGCTCTCACAGACCTGTAACTTCTTCTTTAAGAGGCTCCTCTGTCCTCCACTCATTACCTGTAGTAATGGCACCTGTTTGAAATTGTTATCAGTATAAAAGACACCTGTCCACAACCTCAAACAGTCACACTCTAAACTCCACTATGGTGAAGACCAAAGAGCTGTGGAAGGACACCAGAAACAAAATTGTAGACCTGCGCCAGGCTGGGAAGACTGAATCTGCAATAGGCAAGCAGCTTGGTATGAAGAAATCAACTGTGGGAGCAATAATTAGAAAAGGAAGACATACAAGACCACTGATAATCTCCCTCGATAAGGGGCTCCACGCAAGATCTCACCCCGTGGGGTCAAAATGATCACAAGAACGGTGAGCAAATATCCCAGATCCACACGGGGGGACCTAGTGAATGACCTGCAGAAAGCTGGGACTAACGTAACAAAGGCTACCGTCGGTAACACACTACGCCGCCAGGGACTCAGATCCTGCAGTGCCAGACGTGTCCCCCTGTTTAAGCCAGTACATATCCGGGCCCGTCTGAAGTTTGCTAGTGAGCATTTGCATGTTCCAGAAGAGTATTGGGAGAATGTGATATGGCCAGATGAAACCAAAGTAGAACTGTTTGGTAGAAACACAACTTGTCGTGTTTGGAGGAGAATGAATGCTGAGTTGCATCCAAAGAACACCATACCTACTGTGAAGCATGGGGGTGGCAACATCATGCTTTGGGGCTGTTTCTCTGCATTATAGGCAATTTCCTATTTTCCTCCTCTAAAACCTAGGTGCTTCTTATGGTCCAGTGCATCTTATAGTCTGAAAAATACAATAAGTTCTATATTGGACCTGGGTAATTCCATAGATGTAGTCTATGCCAAACTACTGATAGGTAAATAGGTTTCCTGTAAACAATTGATTCTTGTGGGTGTTGGGGATGAGCACCTGTACAGCAGCCACTATCTCCCCTACTCCACATCACTCCCAGAGCTTTGAATACCATGGGGAGAAAAGTGCATTACAAATGTTTTTCATTGTCATTTTATATATGAACTTTTCAAAGGTATTTGATACTGTGCCACATAAAAGGTTGGTACATAAAATGACAATTCTGGGATTAGGGGAAAATGTTTGTAACTGGATTTATAACTGGCTCACAGAAAGGAAACAGAAGGTTGTTATTAATGGTACATACTCAGATTGTGTCACAGTCACCAGTGGGATGTGACATGGGTATGTACTGGTCCACTTCTTTTTTAACATTTTTATTAAAAAAGAAGCCCGAAAAATACAGTCCAAAAAATACCGTAAATTCTATATTGGACTCTTGGAAAAGAGACGGTTTAGGATTATGATTACAAATATATGACAGTACAGAGATCTTTCCAGCTTAATGGAAAGGTGTGTAGCTTATCAAGAAGGAGATTTATACGACATTGTGTACCAGACTTTTATTTAATAAAAATTTATACTGTCAACCTATTACACAGTATTAGTAACTCTGCAGCTCTAAATAAGATTCGATATATTGAAGATACAGTTTATACCAACCATATTCTGTAACATTTTGCTTTTGAGTCATATGATAGAAGGTAATAACCTTTTCCTATGATAAATGAATATAACATCTTGCAGGCAGATTAGGGATTTCATTGTTAGATGTCAACCAGGATTAGGCTCATTAAAAAATCAATACTAGACGGATGCTAGAAAGAAAATACAACGGTTATAAATGTCTAAAGTACAGTACATTCAGAATCATTATCTACAGTAAATGCATTTTTCTATTTTTAAAGATCACTGCATGACATATTAAGTGTGAATATATTTGTCCATCCATAAAGAAATATTTCCTGTGCTGGTATTAAATTTAATTACACCGCATGACTACTATAAAATAGATAATGTGCAATATAAATTGAAGTGTTCATGGTTCTCGCACAAGCGCTGCGGGCCTTTCAAACAGAGCATCAGCAGGACCTCCCGGGTGTTGGACCCCCACAGATCTCTTCTTGATAACCTACCCTGCGGTAACTTGAATAACTATTTAAGGCCAGGGCCCCACGTGACATAAACACCGCGGTTTGGACATTGCAGAAACGGCGCAGCAAAAAACGCAGCATTTTAAAGTCGCATTGCAGAAAAATATGTGCAACCGAAATGCTGTGATTTCCAAAACCATCGCGTTTTTGGAAATCGCAGTATGTTAATTATGCCCACAGAAACACTGGCAGTTTTCCTATAGGTATAATGGAAGCAGGAAGTCCGCAGAGGAAACCTCTGTGAACTTTCTGTGAAAAGCCCTGCGGAAAAAAATGCAATGCCTATAAGGGGTTATCCACTGAGGGATTCTTACTCCAGCCCATGACAGTGGTAGGGGAAAGCCTGATACTCAGGCCAGTGTCTCCTCTGTAAATATAATACATCATTGGAAGCAGACGTCGGCACTCTTCTCTACTGCCTGAAGAATTCAACACAGTGACCTCTACAGGTAGTGGGGATGAGTGCTGATCTCTGCTGACGCAGGTATAATATATTTAGTGGTCGGTGAATCAGGCTTTCTCGACCAGTGTCAATTAATCTGTGGTCCACGAGGACAGGTGTAAGAGACAGCCAATGTTGTCTTAAGCTTCATTTGTCTGTATAAACTGTTAATGTTGAATGTATTTCTGTGATTCTGTTCCTTTAAGACAGCAGCCATTGTAATTGTGACATGATGCTGGAGTGAGACCCCCCCCCCCCTTTTATGTCAGCCTGCCTGTTCTGCAGACAGAGTGTGAGCAGAGCAGCAGGAAGTGACGAGACAGAGAGCAGCAGCCATCTTGGCAAGTGTTGTATTGAACTGGTGTGGAGATTTTTCTGTACAGCTAAGCTGTATCTTGGTCCAGAGACAAACAGAGTGTAAAGAGACAACAGGACTAGTGAGTCCACGTGAAAGGAACTGTGCTCAGTGGCTGATCAGTGAGACTGACATTGTGACTGTGTATATGGATACCACAGATAGAGACTCGCAGTGCTGTTGATGTACTGGACGGCACCTGCTAAATCCCGGCTTACATCCCAGCTCAGTGTATGGATTCGGCAGGACTGTCAGTGTGCTGAGTGGAATCTGCTGTTGGATTACATTGCATTCAGTTGGTTTCCCTGTCTGTTAAAGAGGACTTCATTTCTCCCAAGATCCTGATAACCGTGAGGAGAGGACGCTTCACTATAAAAGAAAGGACCGACTTTGGGCCCCACCGCGCGCTTCTACGGACTGTAAGCGGTCCACCTGGACCACTGGGGAAAAGGGGGTGCACCCAAATGTGAAGTCAGGGTCAGTTAGGGATAGTTTTGAGTATATTGTTCATTCAGTGTCCATACTGCAGAAGTGGACAGAGTAAAAGTAGAAACCATTGCAGAATTTGCCTTGAAATTGTTCATGCTATATTGTATATTTTGCTTGTCTTTAGCCCTGTCATTTTACCTTTAACTAGCCTTTATTAACTTATAGTAAATATATTTTTTTTTTCTTGAACTACCGCGTGTGCGTTCATTTCTGGTTGCGGAGTCCAAACCACCTGCCTTGCTCTCGGTTCACAAATTGGCGTAGTCGGCAGGATCCGCTTACCAGAATGGACGGTGACGCACCCGTTCGGGAGAATGGTGCTGGAGGAAGAATGCCAGCAGGGGCTATAATGAGTCAGTTAGCTAAATTTGATGGCAATAATATGTCAGTGAGTATGTGGGTGGAACAGATACGAATGATACAGCGAATGTACCAGACCGCACCAGAAGTACTAGTAGAGCTAGCAATATTGACATTACAAGGGGATGCTAAGACCACGGTGATACTGAGGCCATTTGAACAAAGGCAGACATTTGAGCAAGTAGTCCAGATTCTAGAAACCATCTATGGAGAAACTGCATTGCTGGGGTCTCTGCAGGCTCGGTTCTTCCAGAGGGTACAACAGGAGAATGAAAGCCTTCCCCAATATGCAAATGCCCTACAAGAACTGCTCCAAGATATTCAAAGGAAGGAAAGAGGGGGCTCGCCAGCCTTCTGTAACCCTGATCGGACTCTCCGTGACCAGTTTGTCCTGGGGATACGTGACGGCAGTTTAACTGTGACTATGCAGGATTTTATACGACAAGAGACTGATGCTAAATTCCATGATGTACAGGTAGAGGCCATCTCCCGTGCCAATAGTATGGTCCCGAGGCCGCAGACCGCAGTTGGAGTTACTTTGTCACAGGGGGCTAGTTCTGGCTCAGAGACAGTAGAAAAAGGGACGGTTAAAGAAATTCTCACAGTAATGCAGAAACTGCAGGAACAAATGGAACACTTGCACACTCGTTGTGATGAGCAGTCTATGAAAATTGCAGACTTCCAGAAGACTGGAGATGAAAGGGTGAGCCATCCACACCCAGCAAGTCAGAATCACCCACCACCCCGCTGGAGGGGTGAGGATAGGACCTACCGAAGGGGTCCAAATCATTTAGTGCAGTGCTCAGGAGAAATCGAAGGGGCTTACCGAAGGGGCCCAAACAGATGGCCAGAACGACGGGGGATACGCTGCTGGGAGTGTGGACGGATGGGCCACGTTGCTGCTAGATGTCCAGAGCAGCGACAAACTTATGAGAGACCGCCGTTAAACTGAAGTCCCCTGCTGCTGAAGGGCGTGTAGTAGGGGAGACTGACAAGGAGACTATGTGGGGAGAATGCCCTGATGATGACCTGATCGCTGCAAGTCCTGTCATACAGGTGGAAATGGAGGGTATTCCGGTTACCGGGATGATTGACACGGGTTCCCAAGTAACGACCTTGAGTAGAGACTGTTATGAACGGTACTTCCGGCAACATGTGAAATATGATCCCCATACATTCGTACGAGTGGTCGCAGCTAACCAGTTACCAGTTCCGGTCGTGGGAGTGGCCTGGATGAATGTCTGGGTATGTGGCCAAGATCTAGGTAGGAAAGGCATTGTGGTGGTACAGGAGTCACATAAAGTAAAGGTCCCTGTCATTTTGGGGATGAATGTGTTAAAAGAATTAGATCAGATCCTCTTTGAAAAGAAAGGTCACGGTTATTGGAAAGAAACCACCACCCATCGGCCTACTCAAACAGCTTTCCAGCGGCTGATCCGGACATGTGGCTTACAGAAAAGTTCAGATGCACAGCGTCCTCTGGCTCGAATTTCAGTTCCTTTGCATACAAAAGTCACACTGCCACCCAGTCGGGAGACAATAGTGTCCATGCCCGTAGGCACCTGTCGGAAACTAGAGGGCATAGCTGTGTTGGTAGAACCACTGCAGGCAGCCGAAGGAGGTGTTGATCCGCTAGTGGCCCGTTCCTTGGCAATAGTTCGCAATGGAAGAGTACCACTTCGATGTGTAAACACTCAGGACCAGAGTGTGGACCTGACCCCAGGGAGGCTGCTGGCTAACATCTATGTGACTCCGGAGGAAGTAAGGAAAGTAACTCCAATGCAGCTGAAGCCGACTGAAAGGGATGAGTGGACCGTAACTGTGTCCATGGGAGAAGATGAGGAACCCACCTCTGAATGGAATGGCTGTGCAATTCGAGAACAGATGAAGATGGATGTAAGTTCATGTTCTCTGGAATGGGTGCAGAAGGTAGATGAGCTGTTGTGGGAGAACCAAGCCACCTTTGCACGGTATGCTGAAGATTTTGGATGTACCACAGGGATCTACCATGAGATTCCCACAGGAGACACCCCTCCAATTAGAGAGCGCTACCGACAAATTCCTCCACAGTTGTATCAGGAAGTGAAAGAACTGTTAGCTAAGATGCTACAGGGTGGGATCATCCAAGAAAGCCAGAGTCCCTGGGCGGCTCCTGTGGTGTTAGTAAGAAAAAAAGATGGGTCCATCCGATTTTGCGTAGACTATCGGAAGTTAAACGCTTGCACCGTACGAGATTCCTACCCCTTGCCACGGATTGAGGAGTCCCTCTCAGCGCTAGGGAGAGCCCGGTACTTCTCCTCACTAGATCTGGCTAGTGGGTATTGGCAGGTGCCGATGGCCACAAAAGACAAGGAGAAGACGGCATTCATCTTGCCCATGGGACTATACGAATTTAACCGGATGCCCTTCGGGTTGACAAATGCACCCGGAACGTTTCAGCGGTTGATGGAGAAATGTCTCGGTGACTTCAACTTTGAGTTCACTCTCATCTACTTGGATGACATTATAGTGTATTCTGCGACCTTTGAAGACCATCTCCACCAGTTGGGGCAAGTATTTCGAAGATTGCGGGAACATGGGCTCAAATTGAAACCCAGTAAATGTCGGTTGTTCCAATCTGAAATTGATTACTTGGGTCACCGCGTATCAGGAGAAGGGGTGAGACCATCAAGAGACAAGATAGCGGCTGTTCAAGATTGGCCGATACCGACTACCCTGCGAGAAGTGAGGGCGTTCCTTGGAGTAGCCGGTTACTATCGACGGTTTATTAAGGATTTCGCCAAGGTAGCAGCACCACTTAATGCTCTCCTACGAGGCACATCCGGTGGTCCAAAGAACCGGTCCGTGAAGTGGGGACCTGAACAGGAACAAGCCTTCCAGGCATTGAAGGATGCACTGACAACAGCCCCAATCTTGGCATATGCTGATTACCACTTGCCGTTCCAGCTATATACAGATGCAAGCCTGTATGGTCTTGGAGCAGTGCTTTCCCAGCTTCAGGATGGCCAGGAGAGGGTCATAGCGTACGGCAGCCGGTCTTTGAGAGATTCTGAAAGAAACCCCGAGAATTATAGTTCATTTAAATTGGAGCTGTTGGCACTGGTATGGGCCATGACCGAGAAATTCTCTGAATATTTGACCGGTGCTGAAGTTTTAGTACTGACTGACAACAACCCACTAGCTCACCTGGAAAATGCCAAGCTCGGGGCGTTAGAGCAGAGGTGGATAGCCCGAATGTCTACATTCAATTACCGCATTAAGTATCGGTCCAAGACAGAGAACCAGAATGCTGACGGACTTTCTAGGGTAACTGCCCAGACCCCCACAGAAGACGTGGATCATGAGTTGGAGCATGTGGAGGTGCCCGATTTCAGCAGATTTTCACAGGCCTTGACCGCCACTAATCAGTTTGAGATGGAGGGGACTGAAATGGCTCCTTTCTTTGGTCCCTCACGACAGGAATGGGCACAGATACAACAGACCCATGAGGGGCTGGCGCAGATGATCAAGTGTGTTGAGAAAGGCCAGAAGCCCTGTAGAGAGGAAAGAGAACGACTGACACGTGAGATATTATCTGTTTTGAGTCAGTGGGAAAAGTTGGAGATGAAAAATGGAGTGCTATGCCGAAAGGTCTATTTACCTTCTGAGATCGACATTCGATACCAAATTGTGGTGCCTAGTGAACTGGCTCGCTCCTTGGCAGTTGAGGCTCATAATAAGAATGGACATTTTGGTCATGAGAAGACCTTTCGTTGGTTACAGCGACTGATTTACTGCCCTGGTCTTCGTCAAATGGTCGAAGAAGTATGCCGCAGCTGTCGAACTTGTGAGATCCATAAGGCAATAGAACAGAGAGCTCCCCTGCAAACCATCGTGACCCAGGAACCTTTAGAAATCGTCATGATAGACTATCTAATGGTGGGCCCATCCAATAGCGGACACCAGTATTGCCTCGTAATGGTGGATCACTTCACCAAATTTGCGGTGGTAACCGCCACCAAGGACCAGACAGCTGAGTCAGCAGCTCGTGCTCTGTGCCAAGATTTCATTCGAGTATATGGGTGCCCCCAACGCATCCACTCCGACCAGGGCGCCTGCTTTGAGGGACACGTAATGAAAGAAGTTCAACGTATCTACGGGATAAAGAAGTCGCACACGACTCCATACCACCCTCAGGGAAATGGGGCCTGTGAAAGATTCAACAGAACTCTGCTACAGATGCTGCGGACTCTGGAGGAAGACAAGAAGTTACAGTGGCCTCAGTTCTTGTCTGAAATGGTGTGGGCCTATAACAATCAGGTCCATTCTACAACGGGGTACTCTCCTTATACACTTCTCTTTGGGCGGTCTGGGCGAAGTATAGGAGAATTACAGTTGAATGATGTGGATGGGTTCCCTCCGAGGGATCCAACCTCTTGGGTGCGGGCGCATCGGCAGAGACTTGAGACGATCCATCGATTGGTGCGGCAGCGCCTGCAAGAACATCCCCATCCTGATAAGACCCCAGTGCAAGAAGCACCATTGCAACCAGGCGACCTGGTGCTAGTTCGTGTCAAGAAACCCCAAGGGAAATTGGAAAGCAGATGGGAGGCTTTGCCGTATCGTGTTGTTGGCCGCAAGTATGCGAATGGGCCAGTGTACCAGGTCCAGAAAGAAGGAACTGATTGTGTTCGAGTACTTCACCGAAATATGTTGCGCCTGTGTCATTCTGAAGGGACAAATCACGATGGGCCTGCCAATGTGAATGAGCTCCCACAGTCAGAGAATGGAGGTGCGGAATGGGCCTCCGACGAGGAGGATGATTGTTGGCCGATCCCTGCTCCTGGGGATGTTCCACCTGTGACTACTGTATCTCCGGCCTGTGCCCCCTCTGGTGCGGAATCCGCTGGTCCTTCTCAGCCCATAGCTGCAGCACCCCATAATATACCACCGGTCCTCAGACGGACCACTAGGCCAAATGCTGGTATTCCCCCTGTTCGGTATGCGCAGGATGAGTTTGTTTGGCCTGCCATACATCGGTATACTACCACCCTGTGCATAAAAGTACAACCCTCTGGATATACAGTCATAGGCAGGGACTGCCAATCTTAAAGTGGGGGGGAATATGTAAGAGACAGCCAATGTTGTCTTAAGCTTCATTTGTCTGTATAAACTGTTAATGTTGAATGTATTTCTGTGATTCTGTTCCTTTAAGACAGCAGCCATTGTAATTGTGACATGATGCTGGAGTGAGACCCCCCCCCCCCTTTTATGTCAGCCTGCCTGTTCTGCAGACAGAGTGTGAGCAGAGCAGCAGGAAGTGACGAGACAGAGAGCAGCAGCCATCTTGGCAAGTGTTGTATTGAACTGGTGTGGAGATTTTTCTGTACAGCTAAGCTGTATCTTGGTCCAGAGACAAACAGAGTGTAAAGAGACAACAGGACTAGTGAGTCCACGTGAAAGGAACTGTGCTCAGTGGCTGATCAGTGAGACTGACATTGTGACTGTGTATATGGATACCACAGATAGAGACTCGCAGTGCTGTTGATGTACTGGACGGCACCTGCCAAATCCTGGCTTACATCCCAGCTCAGTGTATGGATTCGGCAGGACTGTCAGTGTGCTGAGTGGAATCTGCTGTTGGATTACATTGCATTCAGTTGGTTTCCCTGTCTGTTAAAGAGGACTTCATTTCTCCCAAGATCCTGATAACCGTGAGGAGAGGACGCTTCACTATAAAAGAAAGGACCGACTTTGGGCCCCACCACGCGCTTCTACGGACTGTAAGCGGTCCACCTGGACCACTGGGGAAAAGGGGGTGCACCCAAATGTGAAGTCAGGGTCAGTTAGGGATAGTTTTGAGTATATTGTTCATTCAGTGTCCATACTGCAGAAGTGGACAGAGTAAAAGTAGAAACCATTGCAGAATTTGCCTTGAAATTGTTCATGCTATATTGTATATTTTGCTTGTCTTTAGCCCTGTCATTTTACCTTTAACTAGCCTTTATTAACTTATAGTAAATATATTTTTTTTTTCTTGAACTACCACGTGTGCGTTCATTTCTGGTTGCGGAGTCCAAACCACCTGCCTTGCTCTCGGTTCACACAGGGGACTGAAAGTCCCTCTAAAGCCTACTCGTGATTTTAGCATCAGTACGCTTGCATGACCAGTGCTCTTCTATGGGCCTCCAGGACTGTAGTCTCCAGCAGTTCCTGCATCCCCATAGAAGTGAATGGAGATGCTCATGCAAGCGTACTGAAACTTCATTCACAAGGAGGTCTAAGGTCCCTTCGTCCTGATCATTGGGGGACCCGGCAATTTGACCCCCAGCAATCACTTATCCCCTGTCCTGTGGATAGGGGATAAATGTCTATAGCAGGACAACCCCTTTAAGTGATGTTTAAGTTGAACAGGTCTAGCAATAAAAACATGCCTGTTCGTAGCTAGTGAAGCTGAACTCAATTGTCAAAAGATTGTAGTTAACTGGTTAATTTATTAGCTAAGGGGGCAATTACTTTTTTTTAAACAATAGTTTTTTTATTGAATTTTTTACATAAATACAATACAACAAGTTAAAAAGCAGGACAAGAAACATAGGATACATTCACGGCTACACGATCTGCATATATCAGAAGGAATACAAAATACACAAGAGTACAGCATGAACAAGGATACATATTGAGATACACACTGAAAAATATTAAAATGAAAATCCAGTCATTCTTAGAAGTAGCCAAACTTAATATATAGACAAAAAGAAGCTTTATGCAAGTCGCAACAATGAGGGGGAAAGGGATAGATCAGAACGAATTAACAGACGAATAAGTGAACAGGCCTAAAGGACAAATGATAAGAGTCTGCCACGTAGACACGTTTGCAGACCCACCTACTACCAGTCATGACCATTAGAGAGAGAAGTAGTTAAACAGGTATTTTAAGGCTATTCAAATAAGATATTCCATAGGTGATTAAAAGGGCACTAGAAAGAGCACTAGAAATGAGAGCACTAGAAATGGCCAGGAAATATAGGCTGTCAATGGGCATTAGGTGGGGGGAACAAGGTCGCCCATCTCTCCCAATTCTTCCGGAATTTCTCCAGGGTTCCACCGTTGTATGCATAAATTCGTTCATATTGGTAGTTCAACGAGACCACAGAAATCAGCTCCAACAAGGTCAGACAAGAGGCAGACTTCCATCTATGGGCAATAAGTAGGCGAGCTGCCCCAAGTACTTGGCACACAGTGGTCCGATACCTGCTTGGAGTCGTATGGACGCCCAACTGGAGCAGCGCCATCTCAGGTGTAGATCCTACCCCACCAGCACACAGTTTATTCATTAATGAAAAAACAGATACCCAAAAGGGCTGAATGATCGGGCAGTGCCAGAACATGTGGAACAGGGAGCCAACCCCTCCACAACCTCTCCAATAGCAAGAAGGACACGTAGGATAGAACTTAGCTAGACGAAGGGGAGGGTAATATCAGCATAAGAGCAATTTGCTATACTGCTGCCAGTGTGAGGCACATACCATGGATTGCTTAGCCCATCTAATTGCCTCCCGCCAGCAACTGGTCTCAAATCTGCGGCCAAAATCCTATTCCCACAGGCGCATGTGTTTGGACTTCCGAAAAGTGCAGTCCATGTTCACAGTGTGGTACAGAGTTTTCGTGTTATAAGCAGCTGGAGAAGTCTGTGGGTGTAGGAGGTCAGCAGCTGGCTGCGGCAAGCATACTCGAGCCAAGGGAGTGTCCGAAAGATAGGAAACTAGTCTAGTATAGGTTAATTTCTCCCTTATGGGTAGGTTATGCTTCTCCTCTAACGTGGAGAAGGGTACAATGGCATCACCCCTGTAGAGGTCAGAAATGTACGTTATCCCACAGCTGCGCCACGTATCTAGAGACAAATGTGGGAACTCGTGAGGGAGTGTTGTAAGTGGCAAATTAAAGGTGACCCCAGGAATGTCGCTGTCCGAAATAGCACAAAGGGCTCGCCATGCCCCACCCGTGGCCCGTACAGCTGGCGGAGCAATGAGTATGCGCTTACCGGGTCCTGATGCTAACAAAAATCCCTCCCAATCAGTAATCTGAGCCATTTGGGTCTCCATAGCCGGCCACAGTTTGTCGTGGTTCGATGTTATCCAAAACTTAAGCTGACCCAAAGTTATGGCTAAATGGTAGTTGTACAGATTTGGCACTCACCTCAGTTGTCTCTCACCTTAAAGAGTGTTTGCAAAGCCACTCTGATTTTACAACCATTCCAAATAAAGGCCATCATCTGTTTTTGGAAACCTTGGAAAACAGACTTGGGTATCGGAATCATCAAAGTCCTTAAATAGTAGAGTATTCTAGGTAGTATCAACATTTTATATAATACTATTCTCCCCATGCAACTGTGCTCAAATCTAGTCAGAACATCAAGCTCTTTCTGGAGGGAAGCCAGCAGACCCGGAAAGTTGGCCTTAACCAAATCTTTTGGATTTGAGGTCAGCTGAATTCCCAGGTAGGGTATAGATTGTGGGCACCATTGATAGGGCGATGAATCTTTAATACAACATCTATTAGCGTGTGTCAGACCAATTCCCAAAATCTGGGACTTGGATTCGTTAACTTTGTAATATGACAATGCTCCAAAATCCAACAAAGTCTGGGAAACAGTACATAGTGTGCTATCAGAATAAGACAGGGACAGAATCACATCATCTGCAAATAAATTAATTCTATGGTCAGTCTGATCCAGCTTGACACCAGTAAGGTGTGGATGTGACCGAATTGTTTCAGCTAAGGGTTCCATTTTTAAAGAAAATATTAAGGGGGACAGCGGAAATCCCTGTCTCGTGCCATTTGAGATAGGGAAGGTGCGGGAACAGAACCCCATTCACCAGAACTCGTGCGGATGGACTAGAATAGAGTAGAGTGCAGAAATTGCAGTAGCTATGGGGCCTGAGAGACCAAATTTATGTAAAACCTCAAAAAGGTATCCCCATCCAAGGACAGGAGCAGAGAAGGCGTCCTCCAGACCCGAGCCGCCGCAATCAGCACGATCACATGTCTCGTCCCATCCGGGACCTGTCTCCCTTTAGTAAATCCCACCTGGTCACGGCCTATCAATGTAGGCATGACGTCGAGGAGTCGGTTTGCAAGTATCTTGGCAAATAACTCGACATCTACATTTAATAGCGAAATTGGCCAATAGTTAGAAGGAAGAGAGGAATCCTTGCCCGGTTTAGGTAACGTTACAATCGTAGCAGACAACATCTCTAGGGGAAATTTACCTGTCGATATAGCTAGGTTAAACACCTCCGTAAGATATGTAAGAATCAGTGGTTTGAACAGCTTATAATATTCTCCAGAAAACCCATCTGGGTCGGGGAATGTATTAAGTTTCAGACCATCTATCGCCTTAGCCACCTCTTGAGTGGATATAGAGGTATTCAAGAACTGAAGCTGCGAATCGGTGACAGAAGGAAGGGACAAGGAGTTTAGGAACCCGTTAATATCTGAACTAGAAGGCTGCACGGTGTCCGGCTCTTCCTTCAGGTTGTACAGGTCCTGGTAATATTTACTAAATTCGTCTGCAATATGCTGAGGATGGTAAAGTTTGTCCTTGGTTGATTTAGAAAGAACAAAGGAGATTCTGGATTTAACTCTTGCCGCTTTAACTCATTGTGCCATTAATTTGGTCGCTTTGTTTTATGACCAATAATAAGAGGCTTTCAATCGTTTGGAGCGTTTTTCAAAGTCCACCAGTAGGTGGCCCCTTAGGTCATCTCTAGCTTTTTGCAGAGCAGCCAAGAGGGTGTAATCTTATGCTGCTGCTCTAAAGTCGCAATAGAAGTAAGCAGTTCCTTCATAGTTTGCAATCTCTTGTGCTTAAAGCGCAAGGTGTGTTATAGCAATAAGCCCCTGACCGAGGGGGAATTAATAGTGAAAAATTCGGAAATGTCAGCAGTCAATTTCTCAGTTACCGAATTCAGGGACATTACATAGGTATTATTGCGCCAAGACATGGGAAGGACTGCAGTGGCACCAGAGCAGATGGTAAGTGTAATGGGCGCGTGGTCAGACCACGTGATATTATCTATTTCACAACATTGCACTTTAAGGAGCAAGTCAGTCTGAACCAGAAACATGTCTATTCTGGAATAAGAGTGGTGACTAGCAGAATAATAAGTAAAGTCTTTCTCGGAGGCGTGAAAAAAAATCCAGGCATCATGAAACTCTTCTTCTGGAGCCAGGAACCTAACTGTTAGGGTGTACGCTTGCTGCGGTAAGTAGAGTCAGCAGCAGCATCGTGTACAATATTAAAATCACCGCATAAAATAACTTGGCCCTGAATTTGCTTCTTTACCCTCTTCAGTACCGAGTTTAGGAAGGATATTTGAGATGAGTTAGGACAGTTCAAGTTCAAAATAGTAAAAGGACAATTGTCAATCAAGCATATAAGAGCTGCATAACGGCCTTTAGGGTCCGTAAAGACGTGTGTCAACTGAGAGGAAACCGTATTTTTAACTGCTATGAGGACATCCGCAACCTTCTTAGTAGCATTTGAACAGTAAATGTGAGGAAATAGTTTATGAGAAAGCTTCGGTGGACGAGGATCACAGAAATGCATTTCCTTTATACACAGTACATCCGCCGCAGATCTTAGAGTCTCCCTCCACAACAGTGAACGCTTAAAGGGACTGTTTAGGCCCCTTGCGTTAAGTGACAAAATTTTAATACCCATTACTACAGTCAAAAATTAAGAAAACATACTGGCAGCATAAGGACTTAAGTGATAGACTGTCTCCAAGAATACACCTGTTAGGCCTAAAGGGGAAAAACTGGTTAAGAACAATATGGAACTTACAACTTTTCAGCATTAAGAAAAATAGTCGGACGAGACCGGGCAGTATAACACTGCGCAAACTTTTGGGAAAGTTTGCCATAGGGTAGAAACACATATCTTACCATGAAAGACTCATTGTGTCCATTGTGGGCTTTTTACTCGGCTGAGACAGTAGATTTCCACAGAGGATTCAGTTTGTGGGACTCAGGTTTTGATGACTTCTGAACATCAGGTGCAGGCAGCGGTAAGTTCCATTGTAGCTATAGGCTTTTCCCAATTATCAAAGGAATGAAACGTATAGGTCACTACATTTTTGATGATAATGACTTTAATAGAAAATACCCATCTATAGGGGACATTGTGTTGATGTAGGACCGTCGTTATAGGAGCAAGCTTCTTTCTGGTGGCAATGGTAGCCTGGGAAAGGTCGGCAAACAGTTGAATCGCCTTGAACGGCTCAGGCAGAGGATCTTTTCCTGGATTCAAATATGAGACGATCCTTCACATGGTAGAAATGTATGCGGGCAAGAGTATCCCTAAGGATATGATCAGGCATACCTTTCGGCTTGGGAAGACGGTGAGCCCTATCTATTATCAGGTCCGCTTCAGAACTGTGCGGCAGGGTCGCTTTCATTAACTGTTGCAAGAAAGGAATTAAGTCCCTGGCGGTGACTGATTCCGGTATGTCATGGAACTTAACATTGTTCCATCTATTTCTGTCTTCCATATCAGCAAGCTTAAGTTTAACTGCCACCAATTCCTCCTCAAGATCATTATGGGCGTCCACTATGGTATTACGTTCTGAAGCAAATTCGCCTATTTTATACTCAACATGGTTAAGTCTGTCACCCAGAGTGTCAACCGTGGAGGAGACAGACGTAATCGCCTTGGTGATATCTTTCTGGATAGATCTATGCAAGGCTAACATTATATCTTTTAAAAAGGACTCAGAAGCAGATTGAGTACCTGCAGGGATAGCCTGTAGCACATCAGAATCACTCAGTTGGAGTTCCTCTGCAGTTGGGCGGGAGTCAAAGCAAAAGGTTGTGTCCCACCTCATCTTTTGTTTAACAGGGCTCTGCAAAGGAGTAAGACTACCTGCTTGGGATGAGGTTGTTGTAGGCGAGGTGTCAGATTGGCAGGTTGGGGCTGAGGAGGGAGCTGATGGAGGTTGTAGTCCCCTCTTATGGGCCTGCTGTAGGCCCTCATTGCCACTCTGCTGACTCCCTTGAGAATCCCTGCTATCTGTAGGTGGTCCCAGATGTATTGGATTGAGCTGCTGCCCTTTCTCACCTGGAGTGCTGCCTGTCTCTGCTTCCAGGGTACCAGCAGCGCACTGGAGCAGGAGGATAGGAGGAGAGCCAGCGCCATCTTGTTCTGAGGCCGGCGCCACAAAGAAATCTGTTAGCCTCCTTGGGGGGCCTTTTTTCCCCTGTTTCGTCATACCCTCGAAGCTGAGGGTCCCCGGTGGGTATGCTTTCAGTGCTGATTGCTGGTGCCGAGTGCTGCTATGAGCCACTACAATATGTGGAATCCTGGAGCTCTCCTAACAAGTGGCCATCTCGCACGGCGTCAGGCCACGACCCTCTGGGGCAATTACTTTTCACATATGGTCATGGAGGGCTGAATGATAAATTAAATCATCATTTAAAAATAACATTTTGTGTATACTTGGATTATCATTGTCTAATATAAAAAGTAGCTTTAGGATGCTGACACACAATGTCTGTTTATCTGCAGAAAAATAAGCTATTAACACCTCTATTTCTGAAAGCAGTCTTACTTTATAGTAATATATATATATATATATATATATATATATATATCTGTATATATATATATATAAGAGAGAGAGAGAAAGAGAGAGAGGGAATTCACTTTGTAGGCCTACATCCAGGCACAAGAGAAGTATCCCATCTAAATGAGGTTGCCTTGTCGGGGCAGATTCACACTCACAATCAAATAGTGATATCTATCTATCTATCTATCTATCTATCTATCTACAGTATCTATCTATCTATTTGGACTATTTTAACACATAAAGCATACCTTTCTCCGTTGTTCAGAAGTTCAAATCCCTTATTGATCTGCTCAAATGGTAGTTTGTGTGTTAACAGGCCATCCAAGTTAAATTTCTTATTCATCGCGGAGCACGGCGGGCGGGGCCGCCACACCAGGCCGGGCCGCGGGGCCCCCAGCCCCGCCCGCGCCGGGGAAGAGCGGGCGCCGCCGGGCCCCCGGGGGGGGGG
The DNA here is from genome assembly GCA_947044405.1 of Leptodactylus fallax. NCBI lineage: Eukaryota > Metazoa > Chordata > Amphibia > Anura > Leptodactylidae > Leptodactylus > Leptodactylus fallax. The sequence continues at coordinate 8,874,896 of CAMRHE010000045.1, forward strand.
CCCGCGAAGCCGCGCGGGCGGCAAGGAGGCCAATAAGCCCGGGGGGGGCCCCCGCCCGGCCATTTGGCCTTGGAAAACCCCCCCAAACCGGCCAAAAAAGGGGCGGATTTTTTTTTTATCACACACAAGTTTCGGCACATCATCTTTACTCTTAAAACCTGTCCCAACAAACAAAAGTTCTTGTTAAGTATATTATAGCTACTAGAGCATATACCCCTTTATGCTTCATGTCTGCCATTATGATTATGAGGAGAATATAGTGATTTAGGCTAAAGCCCCACATTGCGAAAATGCAGCGTTTTTAACACTGTGGAAACGCTGCATGAAAAAACGCTGCGTTTTACATTACCTGCAAAGTGAATGAGATTCTGGCTAATCCCATCCATACATTGCAGAAAAAAAATCAGCTGTGGGAAAGCTGCGGTTTCAAAAACGCCCACGTTTTTGAAAATCACAGCATGTCAATTATACCAGCGGAAATACAGGCATTTTCCCTACAGGTTTAATAAGGGAAAAAAATCCACTGAGAAATACTCGCAATGCCTTTCCTCTGCAGTTTTTGCAACAGCATTTTTGGCTGCGTTTTGCTACAGGGGCCTTAGCCTTAATCCGATGCAAGTGAACTGTTTGGTGCACCCAGGGTGTGACTACCTTTGTCAAAGCATCTGTTTTCACATCTGGCCACCACACAACAGGACTGGTCAATTTTTATGTTAAAGGGGCAGCACTTAGTGAATGGGAGCTGATCTGCAGTAGCCTGACAATCCACATTACAATGCATGGAGCTGGAAGCAGATGGCTCCATCCACTGTATAGTTCCAATGTCATTGACTGCAGGAAACAGCTAATTGTTGGGGGAGACAGGTGTGGGACTCCTGCTGATGTGATATTGATCAGCTGTACTGAGGATAGGTTATCAGTATCAAAAAACTGGACAACCCCTTCAAACTTTGCTGTTCTACTACACTGGCTCCGGTTCTTTGCTGACAGTAAGCTTAGAAGGTTGACATGCACATGGAAAGCATTGTTAATTTTTTTTTGACTTGTACAATAAATGTATTAATATTTGTGAATTTTCATAAAACAAAAAACAAGGCAGATGCAAATTGAAGGCAGATATTTGTGAAAAAATTGAAGTAAGATTTTGGACTTTTTAACTGTTGTCAGGTTCATTGCCAGTACTTGAAAATCTCCTTATGCCATATGACAAATGTATACCCCATTTATAGAAATTACCTTGTTTATGACCTGCCTACTGTGGCCCAATGAATTATGTCTGAGCAGTTGCCCACCAAAGACAGAAGATCTGCTGTATAACACAAGTAAAAGTCTTCACCGATAACATAGCTTTTACATATGAATTATGATGGTTGAGGTCAGAGAAGGGAGTTATTTTTAAATAATACATTTCCCCACAAATATAGCTCCAGTCACAACACGGCCAGTTAGGAGTAGCATTGGATCAAATGTCAGGGTATCATTTGCAGGAGGTACACCTATAAAAACAGTTTTTCCACAGCCAAAGTGACTAGATAATAGAGAAGACATCTATTGGAAAAACAGATAAAACACAGTTCAGCATTAAAGACCATGGATACAGTCCAGCTAATATTGGTTTGGGATCCAAATTTTTTAAAAAAAAGATGGCCAACATTTAACATTTCATAATATGGTAATCATAATATTCTGTTGTTGTTGTCATCAACATACCATGATCCCAGTGTCTCCGACAACCTCAAAGGCATAGTCTACTCCGTCACCACTCATTTCTGCCACCACTTCGTGGATAGGACGGTCAAAATCTTTGGGGTTGATACATTCAGTGGCACCAAACTCCTTTGCTTTTGCAAACTTATTAGGGTTTATATCAATTCCGATAATCCTGGAAGCACCAGATACTTTACATCCAATAATCACTGACAATCCAACTCCTCCCAAACCAAATACTGCACAGATAGAGCCAGGTTTGACCTATAATCAGAATAGTAGAGACATTGTTCCAACTACAGGTGATGTGTTAACATTAAACTCTACATTACTTGTTGAAATTATCAGAATGTAAATGGTATGTACAATTTACAACAGTTATTAAAACTGTATCAAACAATTGATTACGCCTACCTAAATTAAATAAATGAGCTGGTTCAACTTTTAAAATCATCTCCTATATGCAGAATAAGGATATCTATCTGATTGGTGTGGGTCCAATCACAATCCAATCAGAAGGGGGTCCCATTCTTCCATCTGAATGGAGCAACAAGACAGAGGCAGCACGATCCAGCTCCTTTTACTGACGATGGAACTAATCTGTACTCTTTTCCTCTATATCCTGATGCTTCATTCAGAGGTGGTTTTAAAAGTACTTTCCAAAACTAAAAATAATAATCTTTACTTATATGGTGCCAACATATTCCACTCCTTAGGACAGGGCACTGATATTAGATTGTGGATATCAGACACTTGACTCCCATCAATCAGCTGTTTCAAGAGACCGCAGTGTTGCAGCGTCTTCACTACATACTGAGCACAGTGCTGTACATTGTACAGTGGCTGTGCTTGTTATTGCAGCTCATCCCCCTTTATTTGGATAGGACTGAGCTTCAAATAGGTCTCATGAATGCAATGTCACAGGCCTGTGAAGTAGAAGGGGTACTGAGTACACTGGTATTTCAACCAGCAGATCACCTGGAGTATCAGGTCCCTTCCTAACTAATATTATTGACCTACAGTAGGTCATGAAAATTAAACTCCTGTAAAAATCACTTTAAGGCTAAGGCCCCACGTTGCAGAAATGCAGCTTTTTTTGTTGCAGATTTTGCTGCGTTTTTTTTTTTTAGCCAAAGCCAGGAGTGGATTGACCAGAAAGGAGAAATATAAGTACTTCCTATATATTTCCCATTATTTTTGCAGCCACTCTTGGCTTTGGTTAAAAAAAAACACAGCAAAATCTGCAACAAATAAAGCTGCATTTCCGTAACGTGGGGCCTTAGCTTCACTGTTCTTTTCCTGTATTCTACATTTGTGACAAAGACAAAGGGTCTTAAAATGAAACACTGCAAACATATGGCAGCAACTAATTACACAAGACTATCTCTGCTCTCCTCCAACCACTGTCAATTCCAGAGCTTACCATTTTCTGTTCCTGTCCTGTGACAATGTAAGAGGGATACCAGTAGCGATCCTGTATCTGAATCCACACCAAGGGACAAGGAACAGGAAAGCTTGTAGAAAGACACAGCGCTTCACCACGGATTTTTTATTCGTGTCTGGATTAAAGTGTGATTTTGACGTACCATCCGTGGTGAAGCGCTGTGTCTTTCTACAAGCTTTCCTGTTCCTTGTCCCTTGGTGTGGATTCAGATACAGGATCGCTACTGGTATCCCTCTAACTCATCTCGGATGTCGCCTAAGTGACGTGCGGTTGTGACTCTAGCTGATTCTACCCTCTCCGGCTTGGTTGAGAAGGTACTATACGGATATAGGCTGTTGCCAACCACTGCACAGCCTAAGAAAGTGAGGAGGTTTATATCTATACACCTCCGGACTCTATTGGACTATATTTCAGTGTGGGCAGCTCGGTGCCACCCCCATATTCTTTCCGTGACAATGTAAGTCAGTGCATACAATGAATTGGCACAAACAATAAAACCTTGAACTACTGTACATAGGTGAACAGCACTAATTAAAAGAAACTGGAAAAATTATATTTTTTTATTTAATTGAACATAAAATATACTTTATAAATATGAATTTTCTGCAAAATAAAGTGTTATTTACTGTGTCCTATGAAGAAATTAACGAGAATAATCGTAGAATTGTTTATCACAAAAGCTAAATGATTCACGAGTTCTTAAGACAACAGCATGACCTGGGGTCTATTGGGTAACATCTAATGTTAATCGGGGGGAATTGTTTACTGTCACGCCCAACTACCATACTTTGGTTTATTAGGCCATTCTGAGTTGATAGAAGAGATTCTCCACTATTCAGTTTAAGGGTGGGTTCACACTTGTGCTGGAGTCCGTCCGCCGCGAATCCGACTGAAAATCTCCGAAAACTGTATAGGGACTGGATAGGGGACATGCCGGACTTTGTTTCCGACAAAAAAAAACGGCTTCGTGGCGCAGAGGGTGTAAGCGCACACCCGCGCATTGCTTTAAAAACCCATGAATGGGTTTTTAAGCAATGCCCCACAAACCTTCCCCTATCCTGTGCCTATACAGTTTTCCGAGTTTTTCAGTCGGATTCGCAGTGGACGGACTCCGGCGCAAGTGTGAACCAACCCTTACCAGCAAAAAGAGATATCTCTCTTTCTCCATGCATTACACAGACTTCTGATTTCAGTGGGATCTATGTAATGCATTATTTCTCTTGTGGTGGTATTGCAGGGGAATCAAACACTGGATGCTGATCACTAGAGAACCCAGCACTGGTACAGTGTTATAAGCTTACTTAAGAGAGAGCCTTCTAACAAAATGGTCTGTGAAAAACAGATAATCCTTTTAATTTAATTGATAGTGTATATATTTAGAGCTAAATCTACCACTTACCTTAGCAACTTTCACAGCAGAACCATATCCAGTGGGCAATGCACAGCCCATAAGGCAGACCTTATCCAGTGGTGCGTCCTTGGATATCTTAACTACACAAATGTCATCAACTACTGTGTACTCAGTAAATGTGCTGGTACAGACAAAGTTATAGACAGGTTTCCCCTTGCAGGTAAATCTAGTAGTGTTGTCCAGTAGAAGTCCACGATATGTCCCAACACTATGAAAGAAATGTAAGGAAATAACCTAATGGAAAGTACTACTGTAGCTTCTTTATTGTGTTATTATATGTTGTGTCTTGTTATATGATTATCTACTAAATGCCAAGTGGATGGCACCCATACACAATGCATACTGGCTACATGCACAATACATGAATTGCTGTGACATACTTGTACTTTCACATTTAAATTAATGGTAAGTACAGGTGCTGCCTACTTGGAGTACTGGGAGAAGGGGAACTATGATGGTGAACTCTGGTTGGGACTGCAAGCTGTGATACTCTGTGTAGGGATGCTGAGATGATGCTGTAGTGTGGGAATGGTAGTGTGTAGGAAAGGAGCAGGGGAATGGCAACCCATAGGGAATGGTAAATTGCTATACTCTCTGTATCTAGCGACTGCTAGATAGTCACACACTTTTCTGTAATGCACACCCCCAAAAGATCACTTCAATTTTTGACACAACCCACTGCTTCAGTATCACCCTGTGAAGGGCTCTCCCAAGTGGACAGCTCTGCCACCAATCTGATATTGTTGAACTCTCATAAGGATCGGTCATCAGAATCAGAAAGCTGGACAATAACTTGGCAAATTGTAATTGAAAAGAACGACCTTCACAGACCAACAATTAAAGAAAACTTGCGTAGAAAAACCAAAATCTCTAGTGTATGGTCAGTGTATGGTCAGCATATTGAGATCTACCAATAAATCCATATCTACTGTAATGGTTTCCCACCTAGGGTCTAGAAAACTAGACACTTTGGACCTATAGGTTAATATACTCAGTCTAATGGCATATTCAACCTCCAATTGTAAGCTAATATCTATTTGATTGCTGATGTATTTAACAGATAATGATTCTGTTAACAATCACAATGAATCGGAGCCAGGGCCAGATTAAAGGGGAGAGTCCTACTTCCTTCACTACTGCCCCAGGAATCTCCACCAATCTTATTCTGACCATACAGAATAGATTGCCAAAGATTGTTTTGTATAGAGTACTTAAAGAGGACCTTTCGCATCCTCTGGCTTCCGCAGTATTATATACCGCTAGAAAGCCATCAGTCTGCTGAATTTAGCGCACTGTCAGCTTTCCTGTTGTGTGCTCAGGTGCAGGAGATATTGGTGCCGTTAGTTTTGGCACCGATATCTCCCCACTGTCAGAAGAGCGAGCCTTACCGCCTAGTGTCACCGCTGGGCAGTAAGGAACACCCCCTTCCCCTGGCAGTACTCTTTCATAGCCTTCTACTGTCAGAGAGGGCGTTCCTTACCGCCCAGCGATGACGCTGAGCATTAAGGCCCACCAGTATATCTGTGCTGTGCACTGTCAGCTTTCCAGCGGCGTATAAAAACGCCAGTGCCAGAGGACGTAAAAGGTCCTCTTTAACACTCCTGGTATAAGGTTCAGGGTACAAATATTATCTCTATAACCCTATAACTAAACCCCTAGGGATAATTAAACTTTCCTATATAAATTGGCATACATACATTATAGCAATGACAATATTAATAAAGGATTATATATTTTCTGGCAGTAATTGCTTACTCATGTTTGTAGCAAAGGTTACTGTCTGGGTTTATACAACATCTGCATTTTCCACACTGAGGAACACACAGTGGGATGACCTTGTCTCCTGTAAGAAAGGTAGTATAAGAAAGAATATAGTATTACGTTATAGTTTAGTATACAACATTCATTTTGTGTGTGAAGAGAGTTATCTATTTTGATATACACAGAGGAACTGTCATGTTGAACATTCATTAAGCTAATACATAGTTTTGTGGAAAAAAACAAACAGTTTTGGATATAAATGATGCTTAGTTTATGAGTCTAGAGGGAGGTCCTACTCTATGATTGACATGTCTGAGAAGTAAGGGCAGATGGAATGGAGCATGCCAGCAGAATCAGACTACAGAATTTGTTTGTAGTTGGTAAACATGGAAACACACAAGTCTGTATAGAAGTACATAAAATGGTCAGAGATTTTTTTTTAAACCTAAATAGTTCCAACCAATCACAGCACAGCTTTCATTTTATATTCTGCTCCAGAAAAATTAAAGCTGCTTATTACTTGATATGGGAAAGTAAGACATTTTTTCTTTTACACAGTTTAATGAATCTGCCCTTTGTGGGGTATCACAACCATGGACCTGATCTCAATAAAACTTTCACACGCCGTATCTATGAACTGCTCAAATATTTACTTCTTCAATTGTTTACTCCATTCCTTTATTATTGTTTTTTCTTTACATCATGTGTCTTATTTACCACGCTATTCCTATGTCCTTTTGTGTAAGGCCCTGGGCGGTGTTGTATACTGTGTTATACCAATTCTGAAACATAAATTCTAGAAACATAAGTAGTCTCTAAAGTATGTTATTGTCATCATCTTTTTGGTTAGCTATTAAAAGGTATTAACAGTGGAAGATTCTTAAAGCGTAACTAAACTATCGGACAACTTTTGATTTTCTAGTAGTATTTGTGTCACTAAATTGTGTAACATACTTTACAAATTTTGGATCGCTTCTGTGAAATCCTCCATCTCTTTATTCTCTCCCTTGCTTCTGTATTGAGAGCTGTTCCTGCCTCATTGTGTAACTGTGTATGGAGTACAGGCTTGGACAGGGACGGATTGGCCATGCATATCACCAGGAAAATTCCCGGTGGACCGATTGGGCTGGCAAGCTACCTTACCCTGACTATTGCAGCAGAGTGCAGCCTGGTGGCCTCCGCTCTATACTTTCAGAGCGGAGATTGCTGGGTGACACTGAGAATATGTGTTGGACAAATCTCCAGAGATTCATTGAGCGAGGTTTGCCCAGCGGTTTTGTTCGGACCACACAGGTCCTAACTGAAACTGCCATTATAGTCTGGGATCTCTTCAGACCCCAGAGTATAATATGCTGTTCCCAGGGGAGGTGACAAACATAATAAACAGTGTTACTCACCCTTCCTGGGCTCTGATGCCGGTCCTATGAGCTCTTCTGGTCTTAGAGACATCATGAATGAGACCACTGAGTCCTGTGATTGGGCATGGTCATGGCACAAAATGATGCCGGTGTTACCCACATCACATTACGCCGGCTCTGATTTAATTCATGACGCCTCTAAGTCTTGAAGATGCTGGAAGACAGGCACTGGAGCAAGAAGAGAGGTGAGTAACACTGTTTATTATGTTTAATCACCTCTCTGGGGCCTCCGATTATTACACTCTGAAGTCTGAAGAGACCCGAGAGTATAATAATGGTTCATAGGTGGCAAACCCCCAAACATTTCAGGTTCGGAGGAGAGGCCATTATAGGGCATTATAGTGTGTGGAGGGTCCACTATAGGGCATTATAATGTGTGGAGGAGCCACTATGTGACATTATACTGTGTGGAGGGGCTATTATAGGTCATTATAGTGTGTGGAGGGGCCACTATGAGACATTGTACTGTGTGGAGGGTCCACTATAAGGCATTATAGTGTGTGGAGGGGTCACTATGGGACTTTATAGTGTATAAAGGGGCCGCTATGGGACATTTTACTGTGTTGAGGGGCCGCTATGGGAGATTATACTGTGTGGAGGGTCCATAATAGGACATTATTGTGTGTGGAGGAGCCACTAAACGACTTTTTACTTTGTGGAAAGGCCACAATAGGGCATTATAGTGTGTGGAGGGGACATTATACTATTTGCAGGGGCTACTGTGAGACATTATATTGTGTGGAGGCCACTATGGGAAATTATGTTATATGAAGGGGCCACTATGGGACATTATACTGTTTGAGGGCTAGTCTGGGACATTATACCGTGTGCACTATGGGACATTATTCTTAAAGAGGAGTAACATTAAGCAAAAAAAAAAAAAAAAACATACTCACCAGTCCCCAGCGTTCCAGTGCCTGACATCGCAGCATGTTTGGTTGTGTATTGCGCCTCATTCTCCCTGCAACCCATGTGACTGCTGAGGCCAATTCAGCGGTTACTGGAGAGGGACTAGTGATGTCACTCAAATACGTCACCAGTCCCTCTCCAGCGACCGCTGAGGCCAATCAGGTAGCGTGGGGTGCATAGGTTCCAAGGACTGAAGCATGGAGTGTGACCGATCATGCTGTGGCAGCGGACACCAGACAGCCATGGAATTTGGTTTTCATTTTTTTTTTTGTCCAAATCCTGAGAGCCTCTAGATTGAGGAGTCATGTGGACTGTGAGTGTGATGGCGGCTGCTGCTGCATCTACAGTTTAATTGCCACCCTGACCCCACTGCCTATAACTTTACTTATGTAGGGAACTGCCATTTCTACTAGTATATAATGTATCTGGCTTCTTTGCCCCTGCAGTTTGGCTTCAGAGACCCCAGGCATTTAGTGCAAGTTTTGTTTTGTAAATACAGTGAGTCAGACACATGTGAGGCAGAGCTGCTGGGGGGAGAGATGTGAGCAGAGCTGCTGAGACAGACATGTTATGTCTGGGGTAGTCTAAGAGCCACTTGTTCCTCTTTACTTCACAGTATATAGTTAGGTATGTGTTACCCCCTATATACTCACAGGACCTAGCTAGTAACCGTAGTTAGGGATCCATATATATATATAGTTCAGGGCAGTGATAGGTTAGGCTTCCGAAGGCCAACTAGCTAGTTAGAGGCCCGGTGGCACTAGTAGTTTAGCTGGCAGGTTAAGGACTCAGTGTTAGGGTACTCAGGCCTGCATCTACTGCCGTCACCGTCGCCCTGTTTGCTGCCTGTGAAGAATCTCACCATCATCATCATCATCATCTCCTGATCGGCTGTCTGTCATCTCCTGGAAGAATCCGAGGATCCACAGTCATCCACAGGGGCCCCTGCATCTCTTCTGTTGCCTGGAGGTATTGTGCACTGGACTCTTGCTATATATCTATATATATACCCGGGTATATAACCTAAGACGGTTGAGGACTTGCTGGTTGTTGTAGTATTGCTGTGTTCTGAGTATATTGTATGTATGTATTATTACCCTGTTGATACTTATAAAGCTACTGTTATAACCTTATGTGGTATCTGTATGTATTCTTCAGACTGTGAGATTAATACAGTGATCCTTGTTAAGGCTACTAACTGTACTTCATGGGTAAGTCCCAGGAAGAGATCCTCCCTGTAATACAGAGGCTCTATCCTGGGTGGAGGCACTGATATATTTCATATATGTTCCCACTCTTCCCTTCAGCGAAGGCTTCAGGTCCCATTATACACACAGGTCAGCGCCAGAGTCTGTTGCGGGAGGGATAATACTCATACCCCCCCCCCCCAAATAGGGCTACACTTACATAGGACTGCTGTATTTATATATAAAGCAGGCAGCCCTGTGTAACAGAAATGTCTGCTTTACTTGGAGTGAGAGGCAGCAGTCCTGTGTAAGTTACAGTTTCAGTCTGACATTGTAACTTAGACAGGACTACTGCCTCTCCCTCCATATAAAGCAGTCCTTTGTAAAATTACTTTACACAGGACTGCCTTACATGGAGGAGCTACTTCTGCTGGCCCTGCCTACTTGTATTGACTTTGCCTACTTGCACTGACTTTGCCTACTTGCACTGAGTCCGCCTATAAAATGGGGCCACTTTTAAATTTCTTGCAGGGGCCACTTTCAGGTCCCAATTTGCCCCTGGGCTTGGGGTATGGGTTTTGTAAAATGTATGGAAAGTGAGGGGGGGAGGGTTACTTCAAACAGTTATATCTCGGACATTATAAAATGTGATTGGGATTTTTATATCATATATATTATACAGCTGCATAATATAAATATCCTAATCCCAACTGTGTTTTTAACCAGTCATATCTCTGGAAATTCTAAATCTCTGGAAAATCTCCTCTTTCATATGACACCAAAAGCAAGTTTGTGCATTTTATAATGTCCAAGATATAACTGTTTGAAGTGGCCCTCCCCACCCTCACTTTCTCTACATCTTACACAGCCCTGTACTCCAAGCCTGTACTCCATATGCAGCCTCCCAGAGTGCTCCTGCTTATAGTGTATTTGTCTTTGTGCCCCTAGGTTATGTTTGTATGTAAAATCTTGGAACGCTTGATCTATGCTCATTTAATCCGCTATCTTTCTGCTAATTCTCTTATATATAATTATATACGTCATCCCATGACATCACCCCTGCACTAATACAGACCACTAGTGACTGTCTCTCTGCTGTCTCAAATATCATGTTTTCGCTTTATCTGAAACTGAATTTCTCAAAGACGGAACTACTGCTGTTTCCACCATCTAATAGATCTGTCCCTGATATCTCCATTGCAATCTCCGGCTTTACCATAACTCCTAGGCAGTATGCCCACTGTCTCGGGGTTATGTTTGACTCAGACCTTTCCTTCACCCCCCCCCCCCCATATCTAATCACTTGCACGCTCATGTCATCTCCACCTCAAAAACATCTCCAGAATCCGCCCTTTCCTTACCACAGATACATTAAAAACCCTTGTTGTCGCCCTGATTCACTCCTGCCTTGACTACTGTAACTCCTTACTAACTGGTCTTCCCCTTACTAAACTCTCCCCTCTACAATCTATTTTGAATGTGGCGGCCAGGCTCATCTATCAATCTAGACGCTACAGCAATGCCTCCGGTCTGTGTCAGTCACTACATTGGCTGCCTGCCCAGGGCCCCTACCTCATCCCTACAGTGAATTCTTGATAGTGATGGTTACGGGTGCTAAGGAGTTTAATCAAACTTAGTGTAGTCAGGGTAATCTGTGGCTCTCCTTGGCTTATGGGCCAGATGGAAGCTGCAATCTAAATACTGATGCCAGTGCTTATGGGCCCCCTAAGGCTCCTGGACCCTGGTGCGACTGCACCCTCTGCACCCCCTCAAGTTACGCCCCTGGCTGCACCTCCCTACATTTCCTCCCTCATCTCTGTCTATCGTCCAACCTGTGCTCTCCGTTTACTCAATGACCTAAGACCAACATCCTCTATTATCAGAACCTCCCACTCCCGTATCCAAGACTTCTCCCAAGTTACACCACTTCTCTGTAATGCTCTACCCCAGACAATCAGATTAACCAATTTCTATAGCTTCAAGAGCAAAATAAAGACACATCTTTTCAGATAGGCCTATCAAAATTCCTAATGTAAACCCTTCCTCTGTTAGAATGCCTAAAATGAACCCTCCTCTGCTCCCGCTCCCGCATTACCCCACAAGCAGGGGCGCACCGCTAATGAGGCGAAGTGAGGCGGCCGCCTCGGACGGCACTGTCCGGGGGGCGGCATTTTTACTATTTCATGTAAACCAGCCCAGGACAGGCCGCTTTAAAAAAAAAAAAAAAAAAAACAGCTGAGCGCGGCCTGTCCTGGGTTGGTTTACAAGATGTCGCATCTCAGCGCAGGCGGCGATACAATGACGTCATCACGCCGCCTACGCTGAGACACAGACGTCGCGGACAAGAAGAGGAGGCGGCGGCGGCTGCATCAATGCATCGCAGGTGAGTATAGCTTTTTTTTTATATACATAAATAGGCCGTAACCTGTTGGAGTATCCCCAGCAGGTCAGGGCCTATTTATTTACCTACCCCGCGTCTGATCGTGGCCACCCCCGCTTCCCCTTCTGCTATGGGCCGCAGAAAGGGAAGTGGATGCCGCTGTGAGCGGGGATCGGTAAGTTAGGCCGCGGGCCGCAAATACTACTATTATTATACTCCGGGGTCTATTCAGACCCCGGAGGAATAGACCCCGGAGTATAATAATCGGAGGCCTAGGGATGGTGAGGGAACATAAAAACCAGTGTTACTCAGCTCCTGCGATCCGATGTAACTCCGAGCAGGCTTCAGGCCTCTGGTGACATCATCAGGTCGCGTCGCCGGCCTGATCACGTGACGTGTGTGTGCAATTAAACAGGGCCGAAAGCTGCAAGGAGTGCACCGGTGTCCAGGATAGGTAAGTAACTCTGGTTTTTATGTTTGTATTCTCCCCTGGGTCTCCAATCATTGTACTCTGGGGTCTGAAAAGAGGAGCCAAAGATGTCTGTGTTGCAACCTTTACAGAGACAAGTCACAGCTGGAAGAAGTGGTCATGGCGGTCCAGAGGGAAGAGAAGGGAAATGTGAAGGATTAGTCAGAGACGTCACCTGTTAGTCTCAGAATGTTACTGCACTGTATTCACCTAAATGATAGAGGATAAATACCTGATTGATGGGGGTCTGTCTGCTGAGACCCCCACTGAGCCTGAGAATTGGGTATTTTCCCCCCACTAGGTGGGAATCCAGCCTGACCGCAGCCATATATAGGTGTGTCACTTGGTGGATGGACGAACCCGCGTGGCTCTCATTCACTTCAATGGGAGTGCCAAAGATAGCCAAAGTCCAGTACTCAGCTATCTGCGGGGCTCCTATTATAGAGAATGGGGGCCACGTGGGCTCGTCCATCCACCAAGCAGAAGATATGTGAAGTTACTTTCATTGTTAATGCCGTGTTGTTGATCTGATATTGAAGTAATTCAGTAAGAAGAATTCTTAAAAACTGTTTTATAACTTTGTGTATTGTGTATATTGTGCGCCGATCACAGTGTGTTAAACTAGTAGCATGGAAACTCAGTTTGTTTTTGTTTTTTTGTTTGTTTTTTTTTTTGCGGGGGGGGGCGTCTTTCTATAGTCCGCCTCAGGCAGCAAAGAGGCTAGGTTCACCACTGCCCACAAGATATGATGCCGTATAGGACTGTAACTTTATATGTCTAGGCACCATCTGCACATTAAAGGACACTGACTGGTGACGGCTCATACAGCTTTTTATGTGTAATGAAAGTAACCTCTATCACAAAAATGTCTGGACCACTGTATAAGCAATGCTACCTCCTATATTGCTCCTGCTACCTCTTGTGTCACCCCCTCTACCGCATAGATTGTAAGCTCTTGCAAGCAGGATCCTCAGTCCTGTGAAGTGACTATTTCTCTGTAATGTATCTTTTTGTCTGTACTTGAACCCTATATTTTGTAAAGTGCTGTGGAAAATGTCGCTCTATATAAATAGAATGTTTTATTATTATTATTATTATTATTATTATTATTATTATTATTATTATTATTATTATTATTATTATTATGTCCTTACTATATGTTCTGTGTTACATGTGAATTGTTTTGCACCTCTCCCCTTGTTATTTTCACTGTGATTTCCCCATTGTTCACCCCTTACACTTTGTACAACCCTGGCCTATCCCAGGCCACTGGGTGGGGTCTGGGAGACTTAAGTCTTCAGGAGCACCGTTAGAGTTTAGTCTAGCAGTTAACAGTGGACAGTGTAAGTCAGCACTGGAGACTGAGGCCTAAACGGCTTCCAACACAGCCCCTGAGGAGGAAGATACAGCCCAAGGCTCTACTAAAGACAGCCCTGAGACAGGGAATTCCAGCTGTCTACATTTTGGACATTGTGCCAGGAGGAGTAGTGGAGTCATGTGACATGAGGTGTTATCCAGGCACCTTCTAAAAGGACCCTGGAGTATAGTCCCCTGTATCTGCTGCTGGAGGAGGCTGAGGAGTGGAGTTAGAATAGGAGTGGGGTACAGCACTAGAGCTTTAACATCACTGGGCATCCTCCTAAGACCAAGGCTGGAGGAGTTGATCACTGGGAGACTAGAACCCCCATTTGGAAGCTGGTTTCACTGTTCAGTTGCTGAAGTAAAGTTCAAACCTGTTTCAACTGCACAACTGCTTTCCTTAGTCATTCCTGCATTACTATCAGGGCCCTTCCAAACACTATCACACTGGCTCAGAGTATAGAGGTCTTCTCTCCAATTGGAAGTGCACCGCGGGAAACTGCTACCACCACCATCAGGTAGTACAGCGGGCCCACCTCATTGGTGTCCGGCCTAGGAGCAGAGCTGGGGAGAGTGGTTGAGAGTACTGGGCCTATCCTGTAGCACATCATCTGCCACTAGTACTCCCATCCTCCGATTCCCTCCCCTCTGGGCTGCGGCACATACACAGTGACTGGGTGAGAGGCAGGGACAGCTCTCAATACAGAAGACAGGGAGAGAATAAAGGGATGCAGGATTTAAAAGAATGGAGGTAAAATGTGTTAATAAAGTATATTACAAAATTTATAAATGACACATATACTGCCAGAGAATTAAAAGTTTTCCGAATGTTTAGTTACGCTTTAATGTACAACATTATACTACTATAAAGGTAACATCCTCACCTGTGACCTGTTTGCTTGTAATCATTGTGTGTGCATAAAAGCTGAGTGAGTTTCTGGGATCCAGACAGACTGTTGCATCTTTCCTCCAGCCACTGACGTTTCTGGATTTTGAGTAATGGGGAAAGGAAAAGAATTGTCCACGGATCTACGGGAAAAGGTAGTTGAACTGTATAAAACAGGAAAGGGATACAAAAAGATTTCCAAGGAATTGATAATGCCAGTCAGTAGTGTTCAAATTGTGATTAACAAATGAAAACTCAGGGGCTCTGTAGAAACCAAACCACGATCAGGTAGACCAACCAAAATCTCGGCCACAACTGTCCAAAAAATTATTCAGGATGCAAAGAAAAACCCACACATAACATCAGCTGAAATACAGGACTCTCTGAAAACTATCAGTGTGGCTGTTTCAAGATGCACAATAAGGAGGCACTTGAAGAAAAATGGGCTGCATGGTAGGAGTTGCCAGAAGAAATCCATTACTGCGCAAATGCCACAAAGAATCTCGCCTTCAATACGCCAAACAGCACAGAGACAAGCCTCAAAACTTCTGGAACAAGGTAATTTGGAGTGATGAGTCAAAAATCGAACTTTTTGGCCACAACCATAAACATTACATTTGGAGAGGTGTCAACAAGGCCTATGATTAAAGGAACACCATTCCTACTGTAAAGCACGGAGGTGGATCACTGATGATGTGGGGATGTGTGAGCTTCAAAGGCACAGGAAACTTGGTCAAAGTTGAAGGAAAGATGAATGCAGCACGTTATCAGCAAATACTGGAGGCAAATTTGCACTCATCAGCCAAGAAGCTGCACATGGGACGTACTTGAATGTTCCAACATGACAATGATCCAAAACACAAGGCCAAGTCGACCTGTCCAGGTACAGTCTCCTGACCTCAATATCATTGAGCCACTTTGGGGGAGATCTCAAGCGCGCAGTACATGCAAGACAGCCCAGGAATTTACACGAACTGGAGACCTTTTGCCAAGAAGAATGGGCAGTTTTACCATCTGAGAAAATAAAGAGCCTCATCCACAACTACCACAAAAAACTTCAAGCTGTCATTGATGTTAGAGGGGGCAATACACGGTATTAAGAATTGGGGTATGTGAACTTTTGAACAGGGTCATTTTGATGGTTTTGGTTGTCACTATGATTTAAAAAGAGAAAACACAGAAGTTTGACAATAAATGTCTTCAACCAATCACTAACCATGAGTGGAGAAAATGTTTTTGTGTTAAAATTTATATTCTCTGAAAAAAGGCCAAAAAAACTAACTAAAAAGACGCCCTATGCATTCCTGTACACAGAAGTATAAAAAAGTTACGGGTGTCAGAATATGGCGACTTTTAGAAAAAAAAATTTTTTTGCAGTCTTGGATTTTTTTTAAGGGGTTAAAATGTAAATAAAACCATATAAATTATCCCCAGAATCCCTGGAATCTTACCAAAACATAGAATACAGGTGACATGTCATTTAGGCTGCACAGTGAACGCCGTAAAAATTAAGCCCGTAAGAAAGGCGCACAAATGCACTTTTTCTTGAAATCCACTTCATTCTGAATTTTCTTCCAGCTTCCCAGTACATTGTACAGAATAACTAATGGTAGCATCATGCCTGCACTTCAGGTTTCCGTTCTTTGGGTCTGCTTGGGGACCCGAAATATGGAAACCCAATCTGCTTAAAAAGTGGTTACCCGCGAATAGACTATAATGTGGTCCGCCGGTTATACTCTCCGTATTTTTCAAGCAGAACGGGGGACGGAATCCCTGAACGGGCAACAAGCGTAAATGTGAACCGAGCCTTATTTGTGAGTTAAATATATTGTGTGTGAAGAAATAGGTCATTTTTATTTGTCCAAAACAAAAATGAGGATAAAGTCTATTGCACAAAAGGTGACAGGTGCCCCAGATGACAGGTCAATAGCAGTGCCAGGTGGGCCAGAGGCTTGGTGTGTTGGGTGGCTGCTGCAAAGTCCAATCTGTGCCAGGTGCAAGGATGGCAGGTGCGTCAGATGCCAGGTGGGCCACATACCATGAGGAAGACCATCAATCCTGGTCAGGCTGCTCTTGACTGAGACTGGGAAAATTGCCAAGGCACACACTTCAGGAGTCATGAAGTAGTCCATGAAGGCATCTCTCACCTGTACAGAAGAGTTGGATGTGCAAACAAAATTCCGATTGGGAGTTGGTTCTCCAAAAACCACCTGTCGCTCCACTTCCATGTCGGGGCTGTCATAGTCCCGAACATAGTTGTAAGGCAATTTAGATGACAATGTCAACCATGTCAGCATCCAGCTGCAGTGCACAGGTTAAGATCCTCCACTTACTAGCAAAGGTCCTCTTCCGGGTATCCAGTCCCATCAGTGGGTGTGGGCGCAGCAGGTTTGTCATCAGTAGAAATCCGATACCATAACGAAGGGGACTGAATGTGTAGTACCTGGAAGTGGCCCTGAAGGAGGTAGAGTCACCTGATATACCAGGAATTGTTGCCCAAAAGTCGATGTCAGTAGAACCCGGGAGTCCCTGGTACTACTATAGGCACTGACGTCAATAAATGTATACATGGAATCAGTCACCACCACCAGGTCCACTGAAAAATACTTCTTATAATTCAAGTATTGTGATCCTGAATGCGACGGCTGCTGCACATATACATGCTTACCGTCGACGACGCTTATGTAGTTGGGAACATTGGCCACAGACTGAAAGCCTGCTGTTGCCTGCAACCAAATCTCTGGGGTTGGACTGAACTGGACAAAATCTGCAAGATAAAGGGAAAACAAAAATTAGTAGCATGTAAAGACATATTTTCATACCTGTGATTGTCCAAAAAATTCAAAAAAGAGTTAGAAACAGTTCAATAGGGCATCATGAACACAATCATCTTTAAGTTCATTGTATTATGTGCAATTATGATTCTTCAACTGAAAATTAAATATGGGCATCTGTAGGTTTTGCAGCTGTTTGACCAGCTGTGAACAGAAAATAGACACAAAATATATCTGTACATTCAAAAGCGGATGTGAACATTCATTCTAGTGTTTGAGTCAGTGAAAATCACAGACAGCAAACAAACAGCAATCTGTGTACTATCTGTTTTGGGTTCCATGACATGTATGATTGTGACCAATTAAATGATTACGGCAATGTGATGACAGCCTTTGGATGAGCAGCCGCCTCATGGCAATGTGCTCTCGGTGAAGATGCTCTGTGAGGATACCATCCAGTCGATCAAAAGCCTCTGCTGGCATCCGGCAAAAATTAATAAATTTATCCAGGTAAATCAAAACACATTATATCATTATTAATTCATCAACAATACAGTAACAAAAGAAATGTTAATGTATTTTTTAGGTTCATAATGAAGACAATGTTAACAGGGAGCAATATGCTGCATGCACCATCATACTGTCATTATTAGGGTCTTGCCAGATGTAGCAATACCCTACACTACTGCAGCGGTCTGGGAGGAAGGACAGAGACAAGTGAGCCCTAATCTCACACCAGCCACAGTCCCTTCCTATTGCCTCAGTTACCCTAAACGGTAAAAGGACAACCTGAAGACGAGCCCTATACTGAGTAAAGTGACAACACAGAAGACAGACAGAACAAATGACAAAAAGAGAGGTCAGGAAGCCAAGGGTTCAGTAACAGACGAGCAATGCAGTACAGAATCAAAATCCAAGAGAATAGTCACAAGGCAAGCCAAAGGTCAGAGAATCAGGTAACAAAGCAGCAAGGGATATAACAAAGAGAGCAGGCAAAGACAGTGCAATAACCGGCAACTTGCTGAGAAAGTGACATCCCGTATATAGAAAGTCTGGGCCCAGCCCCAGACCTGATAGGTACACAGGCTGTCAATCACACAGGCAAGGAAAAGATTAACACTATGCAGTCCAAAGAGAAACAATGCTCAGAACATGGGTGTGGCTGGAAATCCATTACACAGCAAGGTAACTAGGACCATGTTCAGACTGAGCAACAAGAAACCTACGCAAGGAATCAAATTGAACACGCCTCCTTTGCCGCAGCATGCGAGCGGAGGGTGGCGCAGAGACCCGAACAGGCAGAGACGTTACAGTACCCCCCCCCCTTTATGAGGGGCCACGGGACCCTCACTAGATAAACCAGTTTTAGTAGGACCCAGTATTTTTTCTGCCTTAAATTCAGGGTCTTTTTGCACAACCACAGACACTGGTGGGCCAGGCAAACATTTTTTATTCACCTGGTGTTTCCCACCTTTAGCAGCCGAGACAGTCTCTTTCGTAACACAATGTAAAGTGTGCAGAGCAGTCATATCAGAAAATACCTGGTTTCCTAAGTGGTTCTTCTGATTACCACTCAGACACTGAAGTTTTTCTGCTGGTCTACGAGGTCTGGTCGAGCAGTCACGGATGAAATGACTGGAAGCACCACAGTACAGGCAGAGATTATTCCGGAGACGATGCTCTCGTCGAGTCTTGGCGTCCATAGCTCCCGGTTGCATGGGTTCCTCACCAGGAGTCATGGGAGAAATAACAGGTTTTTCAGGAGAGAGAGAGGGAGAGACAGAAAACTTGGAAGAAGCAGACCCTATTCTCTCTTTAATATTTTCCCGGATCCTACGGTCAATACGGACAGCCAATGTCATAGCCTGCTTAAAAGTAGGGGGATCTGGGTGACCAACCCAGACCTCCTTAACACGGTCACATAGGCCTTGTTTAAAGTGGGCCTTTAGAGCTGACTCACACCAACCTGCAGTTACACTGCACTTGCGAAATTCTGAGCAGTACTCCTCAGCAGAGCGTTTGCCCTGCCGCATAGTGAGGAGTTGCGATTCTGCAAGTCCAATGTGGTCTGTCTCAGCATATATAGACCCCAGGGACAAAAAAAAAATTTTCAAAGTTAATCCACTCCTCAGCCCCAGGAGGGAGTTTAAGGGCCCAAGCTTGTGGATCCCCCTGTAGGAGGGATATAACTACTCCCACCATTTGGGCCTGGGATGCGTGTGGGTTAATCCGAAAATACAGGCGACAGGACTCCCAGAAAGTCTCAAATTTTTCACGATCCCCTGAAAAACGATCCGGGAGTAACATCTTAACCCTGAAAGGGGAAGAAACAACCGGAGATGCTGCAGCAGCATCAGTAAGGGTCTGCACCTGTTTAGCAAGCTCAGCTACCAGGTCTACCAAACCTTCCAACTTGGCCGCAAGGCCCTGAATAGGATCCATGCTATCCTGGTGGAAGAAATGGCAGAAGATTATGGGCCGGTTATTCTGTTAGGGTCTTGCCAGATGTAGCAATACCCTACACTACTGCAGCAGTCTGGGAGGAAGGACAGAGACAAGTGAGCCCTAATCTCACCCCAGCCACTGTCCCTTCCTATTGCCTCAGTTACCCTAAACGGCAAAAGGACAACCTGAAGACGAGCCCTATACTGAGTAAAGTGACAACACAGAAGACAGACAGAACAAATGACAAAAAGAGAGGTCAGGAAGCCAAGGGTTCAGTAACAGACGAGCAATGCAGTACAGAATCAAAATCCAAGAGAATAGTCACAAGGCAAGCCAAAGGTCAGAGAATCAGGTAACAAAGCAGCAAGGGATATAACAAAGAGAGCAGGCAAAGACAGTGCAATAACCGGCAACTTGCTGAGAAAGTGACATCCTGTGTATAGAAAGTCTGGGCCCAGCCCCAGACCTGATAGGTACACAGGCTGTCAATCACACAGGCAAGGAAAAGATTATAACACTATGCAGTCCAAAGAGAAACAATGCTCAGAACATGGGTGTGGCTGGAAATCCATTACACAGCAAGGTAACTAGGACCATGTTCAGACTGAGCAACAAGAAACCTACGAAAGGAATCAAACTGAACACGCCTCCTTCGCCGCAGCATGCGAGCGGAGGGTGGCGCAGAGACCCGAACAGGCAGAGATGTTACAGTCATCCTGTGGCCTGAGACTAGCTGACAAACAGGGAGCAATAGAGTACCCTATTCTACACACAGGATATAGTCTACATATGATTTAAAAAATAATCACAGTGTAAACTCTCTGTATAAATGTCTCAGATAACCCCTTTTTCTTTGTACATTTATTGGGTGAACCCAATAGTGGTGTCTGTTCAGACACAGCCATTTTTTGAACCTGTTAAATAAGAAAATTTATTAAAATTACTTCGGTGAAATATAATATTTATTAATATCTTCAGTAGAAGGACCATTTTGCTCTTGATGACTTTTAACCTCCCCTAATCTGCTGTGCTCTGGTGTGGCCTAAGGCCCTAGAGCTGCCGGACATGTCTTCTCCAAGAGTGAGATGGAAAATGGTCTCTGGAGAGACGTAGGTGGAGTTTTCTTTGCCTAGTGGTCTTGGCTAAATCCAGGTGAGAAATAATCATAAATTTTGCGTTGGAATCTCTGCCACTTGCTTTTACTCATTTGAACATTTAAAACACTCCAAAAACTACCCATCTTTTTCCTCCAAAAGCTGCTTGTCCTTGGACTTTTAGACACACATGGTGATTATATTGCAAAAAACAATGGTCTTGTAGAAAAATTTGATGACTTGTAAGTACTACAGGCTTGTTGTTATTAGGGAAACAAATTTGTGGCTGTGAGCCTAGTTAAAAAGTGATGAAGAACCGGATTTTCTGAAAAAAAAAACAAAGATTATCTCGTCATTGGAACAGATGGGAAATCAAAATGGTTTTGTTTTATTCATGCCAACACTGTGGCACCAACAGTGTGGTGTAGTGGAATGTGATGGACCAGGCCGAAGGACAGTGTTGATGGCACTGGTGGTAGCAACATGAGTGACAATGCGGCATGGAATGATATGATGGACCAGGCCATAGGACATGTCTGGCTTAGTGGTGGCGTGGCATGTGTGGTGGCACGGGTCATGAGTGGCAATGCGTCAGGGCGTAATATGATGGACTAGGCCGCAGGACATGTGGTGACACTAGTGGTAAAACCATTAAATAACAAGATTTTTTTTTTTAGATTAGTGCAGATTAGATTACTACAGTTAACCTGGTTGAAAAAAAAAACAAAACATAACAGATATATTTTTTAGATTTGCGCTGGCTGCCATACTATATATACAGTCATATGAAAAAGTTTGGGCACCCCTATTAATCTTAATCATTTTTAGTTCTAAATATTTGGGTGTTTGCAACAGCCATTTCAATTTGATATATCTAATAACTGATGGACACAGTAATATTTCAGGATTGAAAAGAGGTTTATTGTACTAACAGAAAATGTGCAATATGCATTAAACCAAAATTTGACCGGTGCAAAAGTATGGGCACCTCAACAGAAAAGTGACATTAATATTTAGTAGATCCTCCTTTTGCAAAAATAACAGCCTCTAGTCGCTTCCTGTAGCTTTTAATCAGTTCCTGGATCCTGGATGAAGGTATTTTTGACCATTCCTCTTTACAAAACAATTCCAGTTCAGTTAAGTTTGATGGTCGCCGAGCATGGACAGCCCGATTCAAATTATCCCACAGATGTTCAATGATATTCAGGTCTGGGGACTGGGATGGCCATTCCAGAACATTGTAATTGTTCCTCTGCATGAATGCCTGAGTAGATTTGGAGCTGTGTTTTGGATCATTGTCTTGCTGAAATATCCATCCCCGACGTAACTTCAAATTCGTCACTGATTCTTGTACATTATTCTCAAGAATCTGCTGATACTGAGTTGAATCCATGCGACCCTCAACTTTAACAAGAATCCCGGTGCCGGCATTGGCCACACAGCCCCAAAGCATGATGGAACCTCCACCAAATTTTACAGTGGGTAGCAAGTGTTTTTCTTGGAATGCTGTGTTTTTTTGACGCCATGCATAACGCCTTTTTGTATGACCAAACAACTCAATCTTTGTTTCATCAGTCCACAGGACCTTCTTCCAAAATGAAGCTGGCTTGTCCAAATGTGCTTTTGCATACCTCAGGCGACTCTGTTTGTGGTGTGCTTTCAGAAACGGGCTTCTTTCGCATCACTCTCCCCATACAGCTTCTCCTTGTGCAAAGTGTGCTGTATTGTTGACCGATGCACAGTGACACCATCTGCAGCAAGATGATGCTGCAGCTCTTTGGAGGTGGTCTGTGGATTGTCCTTGACTGTTCTCACCGTTCTTCTTCTCTGCCTTTCTGATATTTTTCTTGGCCTGCCACTTCTGGGCTTAACAAGAACTGTCCCTGTGGTCTTCCATTTCCTTACTATGTTCCTCACAGTGGAAACTGACAGGTTAAATCTCTGAGACAACTTTTTGTATCCTTCCCCTGAACAACTATGTTGAACAATCTTTGTTTTCAGATCATTTGAGAGTTGTTTTGAGGAGCCCATGATGCCACTCTTCAGAGGAGATTCAAATAGGAGAACAACTTGCAATTGGCCACCTTAAATACCTTTTCTCATGATTGGATACACCTGGCTATGAAGTTCAAAGCTCAGTGAGGTTACACAACCAATTTTGTGCTTCAGTAAGTCAGTAAAAAGTAGTTAGGAGTATTCAAATCAATAAAATGATAAGGGTACCCAAATTTTTGCACCGGTCAAATTTTGGTTTAATGCATATTGCACATTTTCTGTTAGTACAATAAACCTCATTTCAATCCTGAAATATTACTGTGTCCATCAGTTATTAGATATATCAAATTGAAATGGCTGTTGCAAACACCCAAATATTTAGAACTAAAAATGATTAAGATTAATAGGGGTGCCCAAACTTTTTCATATGATCTGTATGAGCAGCAACAAAACAAATGCTTAAGAAGCAAATATTTTTTTGGATTAACACTCTGTAAGAATAAATAATGTGAGTATTTTTTCAGATTAGCGAAGGTTGTTGACTATACTGTATATTGGGTGAACAACAAAAAAAACGCTTAAATGACGGATATTGTTTTAAGATCTGCACAGGCGATATCAGTGCTTTGCTGTTAGAACAGCAGTTTGTATGTATTTAAAGAAAAAAAAATGTAAACCCTTGCCCAAAAAAATCATTAACAAAAGTTTTTTGACTAGCAGGGCTGACTGTCAGTAAAAAAAAAGTTTAAACAATCTATATACAGCAGCACAGATATGCTCCCTCACGCCTATCTAAAATTTCTTTCACTAATCTGCCTGTAATTTCTTAAATCTAAATTCTCCTATTCCTAACTATCGCTTGCAAATTTGTAAGCTTTTCAGAACTGTGCTCTGTATGTTGCAGTGAGATGAAACACAGATCCTTCCACCATTACTTCAATGCCTCGTGTTAAAACTTACAGCATCTTATATAGTGTATATTACATCTCGCCTGTAAGGTGTCCACTCACCACTGACAGGCTGTCAGCTGATGTCAGGTGGTGCTAGAACTTCACACACTAAGTCACAAGACACATGTCTCTTTTGTATTTCCTGGATTATTTGGGTTGAACTTGGTTTGTGATGAATTGGTTTGCCCAGCTGTAATGCTCACTGTTCTGGTTCTTCTGCAGCTCTGCAATTGCATCAAGGTGCCTGAAAACAATTTCAGCAAAATCTTCCCCACCAAATTGGAAGTCCTTCCCTTTGGTACCCTGTCTTGTTCCCAAACATGTGGGTTATTTCAGTGCTCAAAAATAATGTGTAATAAATTGTGGCATGCATTTTCTCCTTTAACCCCACTGAGAATGTGTAAATTTTTGTGGTAAGTGAACATATTATTGAAAAGAAATTGAAATGTCTACATTTCCATTTTTCTTTAATTCCTATGCAATGTTTAAAAGGTTTACAAACTTCCAAAATGATGTTTTGAATTATTTGAGTGTTGTGGTTTTGAAAATGGGGTGATTTGTGGGGGTTTCTAATATACAGGCTTGTACTATACTTTTGAATTTGAATTTATAATGTCATGTTCCTCTAGCTCCATCTGCTAGCTCGGTTTATATATAACACAAATAATGAGCTCCTACCTTATGTAACCTATTTATTATTTATTTATTTTAGCTTAGTTATGTAGCACCATCATATTCCGCAGCACTTTACAGATATTGTCATCACTGTCCCTAGTAGATCTCACAATCTAAGTTCCTTATCAATAGGTCTTTGGAGTGTGGGAGGAAACAGGAATACCTGGAGGAAACCCATGCAAACATGGAGAGAACATACAAACTCCATGTTGCCCTTGGTTGGATTCAAACCCAGGACTGCAGAGCTGCAAGGCATTTAAAAAATGATGCATACTGTAGCTTGATATGAACATCATGATCTTTTGTTAGTGTGACTTCTATCACCTGAATGCTAAGAGGTTTGTTGGGCTTCAGCCTTACATTTTATAATACAGTAGACGGAAAAGCAACATATTATTAAGGATAATTTGATTAGCTAAAAAAAATTAATAATTCATGCTTAATCTGTCCATTATGTTTATTTCATAGTTCATTGTGCATGCAGCATTTGAAAAAATGTCAGAGTAGTTGTGTTGGCAACAAAGGGCTGTATACCTATTATACCCTACCTCAGACAGAGTGTAATTGATTTCTGATCTATGGACAATACTGTACAGGTACCCTAGGAACTAAAAAAAAAATAAGTAAATAATATAAAGCAAAATCAGTTCACTAATAAAAAGCTCAAACAGTTCCATAGACAGAGACATGAAAAAATATATTGGTGTCAAAAACAGGCTATTTTAAGGTTCTAAAGTTTTATTTTTTCATAAGTAGTAAAACATAAAAACTACATAAATTTAGTGTTTCCATAATTGTACAGTGGACACCTTAACAGGATTGTCCAGGCAAAAATGGACAACCTTTTTAACTTTTAAAGAGGACCTTTCACGTCCTCATGTATATGCGGTTTTACATACCGCTAGAAAGCTGACAGCGCGCTGAATTCAGCGCACTGTCGGCTTTCCCAGTATGTGCCCCGGGGCTGGAGATATCGGGGGTCTAAATTTCACCATTCACTGTCAGAAGGGCGTTCCTGACAGTCTAGCTGCGCTGTGAGGAACACCCTCCCTGACTGTGCTCGTCCATAGACTTGTACTGGGGGGCATTCCTTACAGCTCAGCGTCATCACTGGGCTGTAAGCAACGCCTCCTCAGACAGTACTCGGCTATGGGCAAGTACAGAGAGAGGGGGCGTTCCTTACCGCCCAGTGATGACGCTGAGCTGTAAGGAACGCCCCCCCCCAGTACAGTGCTATGGACGAGCACAGTCAGGGAGGGCATTACTCACAGCGCAGCTAGACTGTCAGGAACGCCCTTCTGACAGTGAACGGTGAAATTTAGACCCCCGATATCTCCAGCTCCGGGGGAAATATAACGGGAAAGCCGACAGTGCGCTGAATTCAGCGTGCTGTCAGCTTTCTAGCGGTATGTGAAACCGCATATACAATTAGGACGTGAAAGGTACTCTTTAAATCAGCCGGGGGGCATTGAAACAAATTTAAAAAATGCATACTCACCTGTCCCCAATTCTCAGGTGTCCTCCTGGTGCTTTCTGGTTCTTCTGCTGAACAGGTCTCTTCTGGAGTACCGCTGATGCTGCGGATTGGCCTCAGCAGTCATGTGTCCGGTGACGCCAATCAGCGAATGGCATGCGATGTCACTACCCATCACGTGTCCTCTTCCTTAGGTCTGCTGAGATCGCTGATTGGCCTCAGCGGTCATGTGACCGTTGGGGCCAATCAGTAGCTTCAGCAGAACTCTGGAAGAGACCAGGCAGAAGCCACTGGAGCAGAAGAAACGGGACCCGCCTGGAGGACACCGGAGCATCGAGTACAGTTGAGTATGCCTTTTTTTTATTTTTTTCAATGCCCTCGGCTGATTTAAAAGTTAAAAGAGTTGTCCATTTTTGCCTGGACAACCCCTTTAAATATGAAATCCAAAAAATAAAATTGCAGTTGTTTTTTCAATTTCAAAAATATTATTTTTTATGGTATTTGCAATAATTTACAGTTGTGCTAAAAAGATTACATACCCCGGCAGATTTTTTGTTTTTTTGGCCTATTTTCAGAGAATATGAATGAACACAAAAACTTTTTCTCCACTCATGGTTAGTGGTTGGTTGAAGCCATTTATTGTCAAACTTCTGTGTTTTCTCTTTTTAAATCATAATGACAACCAAAAACATCAAAATGACCCTGTTCAAAAGTTCACATACCCCAGTTCTTAATACCGTGTATTGCCCCCTCTAGCATCAATGACAGCTTGAAGTTTTTTGTGGTAGTTGTGGATGAGGCTCTTTACTTTCTCAGATGGTAAAACTGCCCATTCTTCTTGGCAAAAAGTCTACAGTTCCTGTAAATTCCTGGGCTGTCTTGCATGTATTGTACGCTTGAGATGTCCCCAGAGTGGCTCAATGATATTGAGGTCAGGAGACTGAAATGGCCACTCCAGAACTGTCACTTTCTTCTGCTGTAGCCAATGACAGGTCGACTTGGCCTTGTGTTTTGCATCGTTGTCATGTTGGAACATCCAAGTACGTCCCATGCGCAGCTTCCTGGCTTATGAGTGCAAATTTGCCTCCAGTATTTGCTGATAACGTGCTGCATTCATCTTTCCTTCAACTTTGACCAAGTTTCCTGTGCCTTTAAAGCTCACATATCCCCACATCATCAGTGATCCACCTCCGTGCTTTACAGTAGGAATAATGTTCCTTTCATCATAGTCCTTGTTGACACCTCTCCATATGTAACGTTTATGGTTGTGGCCAAAAAGTTCGATTTTTGCCTCATCACTCCAAATTACCTTGTTCCAGAAGTTTTGAGGCTTGTCTTTGTGCTGTTTGGCATATAGAAGGCGAGATTCTTTGTAGCATTTGCGCAGTAATGGCTTTCTTCTGGCAACTCGACCATGCAGCCCATTTTTCTTCAAGTGCCTCCTTATTGTGCATCTTGAAACAGCCACACCGATAGTTTTCAGAGAGTCCTGTATTTCAGCTGATGTTGTGTGGGTTTTTCTTTGCATCCCGAACAATTTTCCGGGCAGTTGTGGCCGAAATTGTGGTTGGTCTACCTGACCGTGGTTTAGTTTTTACAGAGCCCCTGAGTTTCCATTTGTTAATCGTTGATTCTAATGTCAATCTGTATTCCCTTAGTCCTGACAGCAGCACAATATGGGGTATCTCTGCCCCGTGTGTTGTTTTAGGACAGGTGGAACCTTTAATTAACACCAAAAAGGTGCCTCCTACAGGCCCTATAAGAGGGCACCAGAGACCTCCCTCCACTGTGTAAATTATAAAGTAACAGGAAACAAGCTTCTAGGGAGGGAAGCCTTGTGCTGCTGTCAGGACTAAGGGAATACAGATTGACATTACAATCAACGATTCCCCTTACGTCCGACAGCAGCACAATATGGGGAGATAGCAAGTAATTCCCCTAGGGAGGGTTTCCTCGCCTTACAATGTCAAGGACTGTCTAACCAAAGGCAGTTTTCTAGGAACTGCGGACGTCTAATGATAATGTTTAACAAAAAAGGTCAACTGAGATGACCATGATGCAGCCGCATAAATCTGGTCCAATGGTAAGGACCGATACTCAGCCCAAGAAGTCGACACAGCCCTGGTCAAGTGGCCGTAGAAAAGACTGGAGGGAGTAACTCCTAAATAAGAAAGGAAGACTTAATTGTCTCCTTGATCCATGTGGATAGAGTAGGCTTGGAAGCCTTGAGGCCTCTGTTTTTACCCTGCATGTTGATTAGTAGGTTTTCGGCCTTCCTAAACGGTTGAGTGCAGGATAGGTAAATCCGCAGACACCTTACCACATCTAAGGTGTGGAGTTTTTTCTTCATCCTTAGAGGTTGGAGTGGGGAAAAACACAGGTAACAAAATTAGCTGATTGCTTCATTATAGCATGAGGGGACCTTAGGGTTAAACCCAGGCAAAAACCTAAGGTGCACCCTATCTGCAAAAAACAAAAAGTACGGTTCTCTAGAAGAGAGAGCCTGGAGTTCCCCTACTCTTTTGGCAGATATAATAGCCAGGAAAAGTGGTTTTGTAGGCTAAATATTTTAACTCCGTAGTCTCCAAGGGTTCAAATGGAGGACCGCACAGGCCTGCAAGGACTACCGCATGGTCCCACCGGGGAACCGGAGATGACACCGAGGGCTTTAGCCTCATTGCCCCTTTAAGGAACCTTGCAACCAGAGGATCCTGAGACAGACGTCTGTTCAAATGAGTGGACCTTCAAAGTGGCAGGGGCAAGGCCCTTATCCAAACCGTCCTGAAGAAAATTTAAAATATCAGCCGTTGAAGGTTCTAGATTATTATTACCCTTCTTGGAGCACCACTCCATGAAAATCTTGGCTGTCCTCTGGTAGTTCTTATTGGTAGAATCTGCTCTTGCAGAAGAAAGGGTCTTCAGGACGGCCTCTAACAGTCCTCTATCCTGCTGTAGGGACTGCTCAACCTCCAGGCTGTCAGGTTGAATCTCCAGAGATCCTGGCACTTCAGAGATCCTTGGGAAACCAGGTTCTGGATGGGGGGAAGCCTCCAATATACCCCTCGATTCAACTCCATGAGTTGGGAAAAACCAAGCTCTTTTTGGCCAGAGTGGAATGATGGCTATTACAGAGACTTGGTACTGTCTGATTTTAATCAATACCTTCAGTATCATGGAATTGGAGGGAAGATGTATGCCAGCCTGGACCTCCAAGGGATGGACAGGGCATCCACTGCCAAGGGATTGTCCTCCTGGTAAAGGGAACAGAACGTCTCCACCTTGGCGTTGAGTCGGGTTGCCCTGAAGTCTATTTCCGGGAGACCGTATTTCAGGATAATCTAATGAAAGAACTCTGGATTGAGTGACCATTCTCCTGATACGGCATGACCCTGACTCAACCAATCCCCTACTATGTTCAGGGAGCCCTTGATGTGAACTGTGGATAAATGGGTTAGATTTTTCTCTGCCCATGTAAATATCAGATCTGCCTCCCAGGGGAGGGTTGGTGATCTGGTGCCTCCCTGTCTGTTCACGTACAGCACTGTGGTCCTATTGTGTGACCGGATCTTGACTGTTCTTCCCTTGAGAAGAGGAGAGAAATGGAGTAAGGCACGATATACAGCTCTGAGCTCCTTCCAGTTGGACGAGGTCCTCCTTTCTGGAGCGCTCCAGACTCCCTTTATGGAGTTTTCGTCCAAATGGGCTCCCCATCCCGTGAGTATGCATCTGTAGTCAACAGGGTCCAAGGTGGTTGGACCGTGGACCTTCCGTCTTTCAGGCTTGTAACACCAGTTGAGAGAAAAGACGGGTCCTGGGGGAGAGTTGAATCTTCTTGCTGAGTGTAAGAAGGGTGCGATCCCAAGTCTCTAGTAACTCTCTCTGTAGGGGACTTAAGTGCCACAAGGCCCCTGGGACTGCCTCCACTGAGGAAGACGTCAAGCCCAGGATCTTCATCAATGTTCTGATGGAGGCTATCGGCTTTTTAAAGAGGTGCCGGACTAGCACGACCAACTTCTCCTTCCTTGCTGGTGTCAAGGAGATTTGCAGGCGGAAAATCTAGGAAGTAGCGGAGGAACTTCCTTTGGTTGAAGGGATCATTTTTGACTTCTCCCAGTTTATAAGCCATCCCAGACTCTGAGGCAGGGAAACGGCTGTCTGTAGGTACTGGAGCAGAACAGACTCTGACTGGTCCTTTAACAACCAGTCGTCTAGATAAGGCAGAAAGAATATCCCCTGAAGCCTGAGGGCGGCCGCTATAGGGGCCACTACCTTGTAAAGGTGTGGGGAGCAGAGGAGATCCCGAAGGGTAGTGCTGTGAATTGAAAGTGTTTCCTGTGGCCGGAAACTATTACGGCAATCCTTAGAACCCTTCTGTGTGGAGGGTAAATAGGTATATGAAAATAAGCGTCTTTTAGATCCAAAGTCATAAAAACATCGCCTTGGAGGAGAAAGGTGATAAACAGACTTTATGGTTTTCATACGGAAAAAGCTTCTTTTTGATGAAGCGGTTGAGGAACCATAAGTCTATGATCATTCTCCACTTGTCTGCCGGTTTTGGCACTAGGAAGACGGAAGAATAGACACTGGATCCTTCTTCTAGAGAAGGGACTTCCTCCAGGGCTCCCTTGTGAATGTACTCTCGGATGGAGCATTCCAATGTGATCTGCTGCATTGTAGGGAGGCTGTGAGTTAACACAAACCGATCCTAAGGAGGATGGAGGAACTCGATTGCATATCCTCTTTGGATTACCTGCAGGACCCATAGGTCTCAAATTTTTTCCTGCCAACAGTGAGAAAGTGGGAGAAACGGCCCCCGACAGGAATCTCGGCCACAGGAAGACTGTTTCTGATGTCAAATGCTACTTTTGGCTTCTCTTTATCATCAGACTTCGGGGATCTCGGCCAGCGCCTCTAGAGGAATATCTAGAGCCTCTCTGGGACTGCCGTCCACGACAAGGCGGATAGCCTCTACCACGGCCAGAGTCAGACCTACCTTTAAAGGGCTGGGGTAAGTTTAACCCTTCCTGTCGGCCAAGCCCTCTAGGATCTCGTCTAGGGCACTGCCAAAGACTCTAACTGGCTCAAGAGGCAATGCGCACAAATTATTTTTTGAGGGGAAATCAGCTCTCCAGGGTTTTAACCATAGAGGTCCTGATGCTGCAGTGGTAAGTGCCATGGATTTGGCCGCCAGCCTTAATTGATGGTGGGAGGCCTCTGCTAAATATTCAGCTGCCAGGGAAACCGAGCCTAGAAACCCCAGAAGCTCGTCTCTGGAGACTCCAGAGACGATGTCCCTCTCGAGCTAGACCAGGTCAGTACGTAATTTGGCTGACACTTCACAAGATGGAACCGCCACAGCGGTCTGGGCCAAGGCAGCCGAATAAGCCTTCTTGAGCTTTTTTTTTTTTTTTTTGGTATTGTCGATGCGCCTGTCCAAGGCGTCGCGCAAATTTGCTCCATCATCTGATGGTACCATAGTGCGGCGGGACAATTTGGCCACCGCCATATCCACCTTGGGAGGAGGACCCCATTGATCCCATTGAGCAACTGGGAATAAAGCTCCGAACCTCCTAGGAACCACAAGAGGTTGTTCAGGATATCTCCACTCTGAGGACATTAACCTTGTAATGTCTGGTCCACTTGGAAGACCCTAGGCCCTCTATAGGTGGACGTGGAGGCTTCCCCATCAACATCACGGTCCTTTGACCGGATGGACTTCAGCAGCCGGCTTAATTTTTCAAGTGGGAAAGCACGGACTGCTGGAATCTTCAGTGGAACCGTCAGATGAGTGTCTCGTCCACTATTTGATCTTCATGAGAGATCCTGTAAGGAGGATTTATGTCTCAATCCGCGGTCTCTTGGCAATCTGGCGATGGAAAATAATGGATCTCCTTAAGAGACTCCTCCATATAGTGCTTTACCCAGGTGAGAACCTCTTTTATGGAAGGTTCTTCCGGTGGAGGCCTGCGACATTGGCGACACTGGGTAAAATCCTAGCCGTCAGGTAAAGGGGTATTACAGTCCAACACGCTAGGTGTTTACGCTTAGAGGACTTTTTCCTCCTAACCCCATCGCTGTTACCCGATGCAGAAGATGGCATCTGAGCATCCACAAGACAAGGAAGATTGCCAAGCATCGCATAAGAAAAAAACCAAGGGGTACCTTTTTTTTTTTTTTTTTTTTTAATCGGACCTCGCAAACCGCAGCAGAGGAGCTAGAAAGCTCAACAAGTAAAGGCAGCGAGGGAAGGAGCCAAACAAAGAAGAAACATTCATACAGCACCAAAAGGGTCAAACACCATAATGGAACATAGAGGAGCATAAGCCTAAGCCAGAGGCTCAAAATACAAGCAGCAAAAATCAATTCCATACTTTGCCTTTAAATTTTCAATTTTCAAACTTACCGTACTTTTTCCGAGAAAACCGGAAGTAGGCCGCGGTGGTGCGTAAAGGCTTCCTTCCCCCGGGAACACGGGACCGGAGAAAAGTTCCCGCCGGAGAGGTTCCTGCTTACTTCCGGGATCGCGCTGCCTGAAGTGCGATGAACCGGACACATGCTGCGCTGCGGAGCAACAGGCCCCGAAGGATCGGAGCTTACTTTTTCAAAGAAAAGCATCGGAATGGACCGAGGTACCCCCTAAAGGGAAGCCAGAGGTAGATAAAAACCCCTAGCAACGGGAGGTCACGAGAGACCTCCGTCCACCTGTCCCACACAGGACAGAAAAAAACACAGTGGACGGAGGTCTCTGGTGCCCTCTTATAGGGCCAGTAGGAGGCACCTTTTTGGTGCTAATTAAAGGTTCCACCTGTCCTAAAACAACACACAGGGGCAGAGATACCCCATATTGTGCTGCTGTCGGACGTAAGGGGAATCACAGTTTGAACACTGCTGACTGGCATTATTAATTCCATGGAAATCTTTTTGTATCCCTTTCCTGTTTTATACAGTTCAACTACCTTTTCCCGTAGATCCGTGGAAAATTCTTTTGGTTTCCCCATGACTCACAATCCGGAAACGTCAGTGGCTGGAGGAAAGATGCAACAGTCTGTCTGGATCCCAGAAACTCACTCAGCTTTTATGCACACACACTGATTACAAGCAAACAGTCCCTTTGTGTCAACTTCTGAGTATGTTATCAGGCCAAAATCACCAGGGTATGTGAACTTTTGAACAGGGTCATTTTGATGTTTTTGGTTGTCATTATCAGTACCTGTTTTTGCCCATGGCTACTGTATAATAGGTCCTATGAATCTTAATAGTATGTTAGCGGTTGGCGCTGGGTATCAACCACAGGGAAAATGGGTGTTATGTCAGACTTATTTGCTCATATGAATTAAAATTTGATTCTTTTAGCAGAAAGATTATGCTTAGACACAAAAAGGATGTTCACTATGACACTAACTGTTGTTCCGCATCCAGACATAATAAACATTGTCAAGCTGGAGCTGAAGACAAAGCGAGCCTGTGCAGGATCGGGTATCAGTGAGTAAAGGCCTTTACCCATTGGAATAATTCAATAGGTAATAGTTTATTGCCCCAGTGGGAGACAGTAAACGGAGCATTACACTGTGTGGAAGCCAAAAAAGGGGCCATTATATTGTCTGATGGTCAATAAAGGTGGAATTATCCCTTACATGATGCAGACATTTTTCATTTTTGTGTTTTCGTTTTTACTCCCTGCATTCCAGAAGCCATAACTTTCACATTTTTCCATGTATGTAGCCATATGAGTTCTTGATTTTCGTGTGACAAATTGTATTTCAAAATGGTACCATTTATTATTTTGTATAATGTGCTGGAAAGCAGAGAATATATTCAGAATGAGATGGAATTTAAAAAAAAAAAAATGCAGTACCACTGGTTTTATTCTCCAGGTCGGTATGATCCTGATGATACCACATTTATATAGTTTTTTTCATGTTTTAATAACTTTACAAAAAAGTTGTGAAGAAAAAAAAACTTCTTTAAATCGCCATATTTTGACAGCTATAACTTTTTTATATTTCAGTGTGCAAAGCTGTATAAGGTGTCTTTTTTGCAGGACAATATGCAGTTTTTATTGATAGCATGTGGGGGGAATGTATGATGTTTTGATCACTTTTTATTCCATTTTATTAGGGGATTGCAAAACGGCGAAAAAAAATGCCAATTCAGCCATTTTGATTTTTTTTTCTGCTACAGAGTTTACTGTATGGGACAATTGTTTTTAAATTTTAATAGTTTGGGCATTTTCGGACTTAGGGATGCCTAATGTGTTTATGTTTATGTATTGCAGTCTATGGAAGATTCTTTATGAAACTATTGAAGCCTACTGCAGTCAGGCTTCAGTAGTAACATTACTATGGCAGGCCAGGGAGCCGCGATTGCGCCAATCGTAAGAGAAAGTGAAAGTAACCACTCAGATGTTGTGGTCGCATATGTTGTGGAGTCATCTCTGATCATGGGCAATACTGCCAGGTTCCTGCTATGTGAAACAGCACAGACCCAGTGGCTAGTGTGTCCGCTCTGCTAGTACGGACGCCATACTTAGTCACGTACGCGTAGAGGTTATACTGTGTGGGGACCAGTAAAGACATTATGCTAAGATGGAATTATACTCAAGTATAATGCCACTCAAGGGACATTATACTGTGTGGGTACTACTAAACAGGTATTATACTCTGTAAGTGCATTACACTGTGTGGGGACCATAATTCACATTATACTGTGTGGAACTGTCCTGTTTAAAATATGTACGTAAACAGCATAGGGAGCTTGGCATTTTACGACACAAAATGGCATAGCATGCTGTACTATTTTGTCCATATTTTTTGACCTGTAAATAGGGAAAGTGGCATGTAAATAGAAGGCATGGCCTAATATGTTTCTGTGCTACTGGATCTTTTCTCCTTGCAAATTAAATATTCTGGGATCCCCATCCACAAGAAAGCCATATCCCCTGAAAACGTACCCACCATCCCTAAAAACTATTTTCAAATATTGACAACTATGTGCTCCATGGGACTCTACACTCTATGTCACCCTGTAGCATGAACATGCAGGAGGCATACAGCAGAGTGTGTCCCAGGAAAACCCTCTACAGTCACACTGTGCTGCCCCAGGGCTTGTAAACTGACATAGTGCCAAAGCCACCCTAACACGAGAAGCATTTGCTATCTTGGGCCCTCTTCCCTGTGCCAATTCCACACTGCTTGTCCACTGTTTGGCCATGGCTATATGAATAGAGAATGACTGGAGAGAGAGCAGCCACTTTTTTCTAGGAGATGACCTCTGCCATCAATTACTGGCGTCAGCAATCCCTCGCTTGGGAGTTACGGAAATAGTATAACGCAGCAAGCTCAGCTCTTTCTGTAATGACAGCCACCTCAGCATACAATTGCAGCCTGGGAACAGTAACTAATAACTGCTTGGGCCGTTTCAAGGAGCCTCCATTATCGAGATAAGTGCAGATTCCAGAAGAAGGACCACATCTATCACTATCTATCTATTTCATATCCTGTGGATAGATGGGCATACCTCTATAACTAAGTAAAATTACTACATATCTATTCTATCTCATGCACTCATTGTCTCACTTTATATGTCCAGGCACCATCTGCACATTAAAGGTCACTGACTGGTGACGGCTCATACAGCGTAATTTTCATGTGTAATGAAAGTAACCTCTATAACAAAAACGTTTGTATAAGCAATGCTACCTCCTATGCTGTCTCTGCTACTTCTTGTGTCTCTTGTGTCACCCCCTCTACCTCATAGATTGTAAGCTCTTGCGAGCAGGGCCCTCAGTCCTAATGTTTGAATTGACTTACTACTCTGTAATGCCTCATTTTGTCTGTACTTGAACCCTACAATTTGTAAAGTGCTGCGGAATATGTTGGTGAAAAATTAATAAAATGTATTCTTATTCTTATTATACACCAACCCTGGGGATCTGCACTAGGCTTAACACCGTGGCTTTGCTTTTTATATTATATACAATAATGGGAAGATATATAATGGGTTGTAAAATCATCAACATAAAAGGAAATGACAGGAAAATCATTTGCACACCATTTTCAGGACTATTAACAGACAATTTTATTATTTTGAACATGTTATGCATAGCAATAGTGAAACTTTAAAGATATTCTGCTCACATTTAAAGGGAGATATCACAATATAATCATTTATCAGGACTAGAGTAATTTTTTTTTTCGTAGTTGTGTGACCCTGGAAACTGGCACTTTCACTTGGTACATTGAACTGGGGCTGTTGCTACATACTGATGACCTGCACTCTGCAGCTGAGATATGTATTTGTGTAAACTATTCTGGGAGTAGATGGAAATTAAATAAAATATGTAAATGAAAGAGACATTTAAAAATCTGCAGCTCTTTCTAAGGCTAAGGCCCCACGTAGCGGGCCGCAGCTAAAAAGCACTTTGGGAATAAACACGGTGGAAACACATTGCATTTTTTCCCGCAGCACTTTTAACAGAAAGTTTTCTTTTGTGGACTTTCCACCCTTATTGTGCTTATAGGGAAACCGCCAGCCTTTCCGTAGGTATAATTGATATGCTGCGATTTTCAAAAAATTACTTTCTGCAATGTATGGATGGGATTAGCCAGAAACCCATCCACTTTGCAGGGACTGTAAAACGCCGCGGCGTTTACGCTACCTGGGGCAACAGTGCAGAACCTCTAATAAAGCCTGGAATGAAGCCTTTGCATGCCTGGTGGGACAGCTGCCAATGCAACCTTTTGACTACCAGCAAGTATTATTCACATATTTTATTAAGTCATATAAGACTGCGGCTTGCAATAATTTCCCATTGTTGAATGTGGCTATAAAGAAAGCTTGGGAACCATTGCTCTAAAGAGAGATTATGTGTAGCTGTATAAGCAACGTCTAAATAAGATTAGATATATTGAAGATACTGTATACATCATCCATATTATGTAACATTAGACCATTCAGTTATATAATAGAAAGTAATGTTTCTTCTGATAAATGAATATAACATCTTCCAGGCAGATGACATTAGAGATTTCTTTGTAAGATGGCAACCAGGATCAGGCTCTTCAAAGATTCAACACTGTACGGATACTAAAAAGAAAATATAATGGTTATAGACTTTTACGTTACATACACTATCAAACAATGTTGAACTCTGCACCAGAGACTCTGAACGGACGCTCCAACACAGATGAGAATGTAGCCTTATAGTGATAAGTAACTGTTTACTTAACTTGTTAAAAGTCATGTTAAGCTTGGCTACACCTGTAGCTTTCTATATACCTTTATTATATATTTATTAACAACATATTTACTATTTAGATTTATTGCCCACATTATTAATACATATATTTTTGTAGCATTCTTCTAGTGCTGGCCACTGTTCATTTAAGGTCCGTTCACAACAATACTGGTTTATAGCAAAAACAATGCCTGCTGTTGATAGGTAGGAATCCATGTCTTGTAGATGGTCACATGAGTGTCCATGCTCTTCCCTACCTGGACTTTAGTTTTACCATTAGCTGAGAGAACAGGAGTTTTTTATGGACATGTGCAGATAAGCAGCAGTAAAACTAAGCAGCTTTGAAGGCTTTGCTTGCAAGTCTCTCTAGAGCAATTTGATCGATCAATAGAAGTCTTACCCTCTTTATGTCACATATGCTTGATATGTAATAAGTTTTGTTTTTTAATGTTTCATTTCATTTATACATGTTTTTGCACTACCTTGCACAGTTTATGATGTATTTTCATATATACTCTTGTCAACATTCCTGAAGGGGCACTTGGGAAAACAGTGTGCTGCTCATGCTATGAAAATTTTCAGGGGAAGGGATTACTGCTACACCCTTTCTGCTCAATGCCATTACCCTAGTATAGCCTATGCCTCTTTTTTTGTGATGTTAGCACAAAATGTGTTGATCAAGCCTCTTTATCGGACGTGACCAAGATATAAAGTTTCCAAGTCCCACATAAAATGATGGGCCTGGGATATTTGTCAGCTTTTCCCAGGAGTTTGGTAGGGCTTCCCTGGACATTCAAAGAGAATTGACAAGTTTGATATATGATTGTTATTTGCACTCAGGAAGGTAATAGTGCTCCCTTATGCAATTGACCCCTATTGAAGTAATATACTTATGTGGGGAGACGCTACTCCCGGGTCCTCCTCATATACAAGCCCCTGGGAGTCGGAACTCTGTGTGGGTCTGCCCCCCTGCTGACTGGGATAGGTCTTTCCTGTTTGCCCATAAGCTTCCGTTGCCTTGCAGTGCGCAAGAAAAGAATTTCAAGATTCTGTCTCGATGGTACAGGTATCTTGACTTCCTCCATAGAATATATCCTGCTGTGACTGACCGGTGTTGGCGCTGTGGCACTGAGAAAGTTACCCTATATCACATCTGGTGGGAGTGTGACATTGTTACGCCCTTCTGGGACGCTGTGTTCGACCTCTATACTAAGGTGTGTGGTCTCACCGTCGCAGCAACTCCCCAACTGGCCCTTCTTTCAGTTATCCCTGGCAGGATTTCCGCAGTGAAGAAGGATCTCCTGCGACACTTTCTCACGGCCGCCAGAACTGTCATTCCCAGGCGCTGGCGAAGCACTACTGCGCCTTCCCTGGTTGAATTCCTACAGGAGCTTCTCCTAATACGGAGAATAGAGGCCCTGGTGGCAGAGGATTCTTCCGATCCCTCCAAATTTGACGCCCTTTGGCGGCCTTGGGTGGCGTTTCAGGAATCGTCCAAGTTCTCCTCTTTCTTCTCATGATCCGGAATTACTTTACTTTATTATACTCTTCTCCCTTTCCTCTCCAGTGGCTACTGGTCGTTCTACCTTCCCCCTGATGCTCTCCTTCCCCCTCATGTGTCTTCCCGATTGTTGTTCCCGTTGTGTGTTCCCCTTGTCTGTTTTGTCCATCCCTCGGTTCTATGCAGATGTTGTTCATATGATCTCATATACCTGGGCCTTTGCCCCATTGTTAGTATATTATGTTTCAAATCAGTGGGCGGGGTCCTCCCCTAGCCTTTTGTGTCTGGGCGAGGCCTGCGTTGGTTTATATTGCCTTTTGGTTTCTTTTTTTTCTCCTCCCTCTTATTTTGTATTGTACTGAAAATTCTTTAATAAACACTGATTAAACATACTTATATGGGGAGGATCTGTGGGTGTTACTATTATCCAATGTGGGAGGGCACTATTATTCAATGTAGGGGGGACTATTGCCTGGGGACAACTATAAGGGTATGATTACACAGTGGAATTTGGTACTGAGTTTAAGGTGGATTCTGCCTCAAAATTTGCGCCAAAAATCGCCTTGAATCTGCCTCCCATTGTATTCAATGGCAGGAAGAGATCAAAGCAGAATGTTGAAAAAAATGAATGTCCTGCCTATCCACAGATTTCACAGCTGATTCAGTCACAGGGTCTATGGAGTGAGACACTGCTGATTAGTCCAATTTATCTGAGCCTAATCAGTGAATGAAAGATGCGGCAGAAAGTGAAGAGGAATATTTCCTCTGTGTGAGCATACCCTAACTTTTCTGGGGCCACTGGTACCTTGGGAAAGCCACAGACTGTGGGCTTGAGGTTGCTGAATGGAGTCAAAATAGGCCAAGGAAGGCAAAATAGGCCAAGGATTCATTGCCACCGTGGTACCCTTTTACCACTTCTTGCCCCTTTAAAGTGCTTCTGTACTGTGCCACTTTATGCACATTTGCCATTTATTGCCACTTCAGTGTTCTGTGACAAAGGGTGCTAAGAAGCAGTAAATGGCAAATGGGCATCAAGGAGGAGCTGAACAAAAAGACACTTAGGGTAGGCTTACATGGCAAAAATGTATATGCTGTGGGATCAGCTGCAAAAAGTCTGCAAAAATCAGCTAGAAGAAAAATAAAAGCACCCAATCTTCAGACAAATTTTACCTGAACCCTCCACTTTAAAGAATGGAAGTAGAAATCTTTCTGCCGAAGTCAGGAACATTTCTGTGGTGGATTTTGCATGGCAGGTCCTACTGCAAAATCCACCATATGAATTTACTCTAGGTAAATAGTCTAATATGAATTTAGGCTAGGTTCATACCTGCACTGGGCTCTCCAGAAAGCCGGACCGCTAAAACAGCAGACCCCATAGACTATAGACTCTGTGCAGGACTTTTCTCTCTGTCGATTTTCTGCGGTGCAGATGTGAACCTAGCCTTAGACATCCTGCATACTGCCATAAGGCAACTGCATTTTCTGGACTGTACTACGGTTGCAAATCCCATTCAATCCTCAGGTTTTATGTCCTGATCTTAAAGGGATGGCCACTTTCAGATCAATATTGAGAGACCAATGTTATTGTTTGTATCAGTGGCATAGCTAGCGGGAGGGCAAAAGGGGCAGCTGCCCCAGGCCCACTTACTCTGTGGGGACCCACCAAAGCTGCCATTAATGCATTATTTACTTTTAACTAGATCAGCTTCTGTAGGACACCGATGTAGTTCAAAAGCAATATGTAACTGACTCACTTCAGGCCGGCGGTTTACAAGACACTGAGAACACAGACAGAAGACGTCTGCATCTCGGCACAGGCTGGTGCGATGACATCATAGCATCACGCCTCCTGTGCTGAGAGACAGACATCCTATGAGTGGATGCAATGCATAGAGCACAGGGCCAAGAAGAGAAGCCAGCAGATCTGTCCATCAAGGGATCTCAGGTAGGTGAGTATAACATTTTTTTTTTTTTACTGCAGTTGAGGGTATTTAAATAGTATAAGGGGGTCGTTAGGAGGGGGCATTATGATGATAGGGGTGTCATATATTATTATTATTATTTATTTATTTTTATTATTTATATAGCATCATTAATTCCATGGTGCTTTACATTTAACATTTGGGTTTACATACAGTACACAAAATATACACGACAAATACAATACTAACAGTGACCAACTGGCACAGAGGGATAGAGGGCCCTGCCCACAAGGGCTTAGAATCTATGAGAGAAGAGGGATAGAGACAGAAGGTGAGGGTAGAGGCTGTTCAGGTGGTGGTATGGAGACAGTAGTGTTATTAGAGGTTGTAGGCCCTTCTGAATAGGTGAGTCTTCGGGGCCAGCTTGAAGATTGTGATTGTGGGGGTCAGTCTTATGTGTCTTGGTAATGAGTTCCAGAGAATGGGGGATGCACGGGAGAAGTCTTGGAGACGGTTGTGTGAAGAGCAGATAAGAGCAGAGCGGAGTAGAAGGTCTTTGAAGGATCAGATGTTACGTGCAGGCAGTTAGCGAGAGATTAGATCGGAGATATATGGAGGGGACAGGTTGTGGATGGCTTTGTATATCAGCGTTAGCAATTTGAACTCTATTCGCTGGGCAATGGGTAGCCAGTGAAGGGATTGGCAGAGGGGAGCAGCTGATGAAGAACGGGGGGAGAGGTGTATTAAGCGAACAGCACAGTTTAAGGTGGACTGGAGG
The DNA here is from genome assembly GCA_947044405.1 of Leptodactylus fallax. Classification (NCBI taxonomy): domain Eukaryota; kingdom Metazoa; phylum Chordata; class Amphibia; order Anura; family Leptodactylidae; genus Leptodactylus; species Leptodactylus fallax. Next base: position 8,916,671 of record CAMRHE010000045.1, read on the forward strand.
GGGGGTGAGAGTATTTGCTGGGAGGCCATGGAGAAGGGTGTTACAGTAGTCTAAGCGGGAGATTATGAGAGCATGGACTAGCATCTTTGTAGTTTCAGGGGTGAGGAAGGAGCGGATTTGATGGATGTTCTTGAGTTGGAGGCGGCAGGAGGTGTTGAAGGTTTGGATGTGCGGCTTGAAGGATAGGTCAGAGTCTAAGGTTATCCCAAGGCAGCGGACCCATGAAACTGGGGTAAGTTTAGCACCATTAACTATGATAGATGGGTCAGGTAGAGGGGCCGTGCGAGGTGGGGTAATATGATGAACTCCGTTTTCTCCATGTTGAGTTTGAGAAAGCGGGAGGAGAGAAAGGAGGCTACAGCTGCTAGACACTCTGGGACTCTGGACAACAGGGAGGTAATGTCTGGTCCAGAGAGATATATTTGAGTGTCATCAGCATAGCAATGGTATTGGAAACCATGAGATTCTATGAGTTGGCCAAGGCCGACTATGTAGATGGAGAACAGGAGGGGTCCTAGGAGTCTTGGGGGACACCTAGAGAAAGAGGGCGTGGTGGAGAGGTGGTGTGTGAGTGGCAGACACTAAGTGGGTGGTTGGAGAGGTATGAGGAGATCCAGGAAAGGGCGAGGTCTGAGATTCCAAGGGATGAGAGCGTTTCTAACAAGAGGGAGTGGTCGAATGTGTCAAAGGCAGAGGAGAGGTCAAGGAGGAGGAAGACAGTAGTGACGCTTGGCTTTGGCATTTAGTAGTTCGCTTGTGACTTTGGTTAGGGCATTTTTTGTGGAGTGATGGGGTCTGCAGCCTGACTGTAGTCTGTCAAAGAGCACGAGAGATAGGAGGACAGTTCAGAGTGGACGTGTTGTTCAAGCAATTTAGAGGCGTACGGGAGCAGTGAGATGGAGCGATAGTTGGCTGGAGAGGACGGGTCGAGGGACGGTTTCTTAAGTATAGGTGTGACAGTAGCATGTTTGAGGGCGGAAGGGAAGGATCCTCTGGTTAGAGATAGGTTGAAGAGATGGGTTAAGGCCAGAGTAATGACTTCAGTGAGTTTGGGGTTGAGATGTGACTGGATTGGGTTAAGCGCGCAGGAGGTGAGGTGGGATTTAGAGATTGGGTGGAGAGCTTTTCATCCGAGACGGTAGAGAAACAGGTTAAAGAAGAAGAGCACTGAGCAGTTGGGTAGAGTGGTTGTCGGGGGTGTAGGGTGAGACTGTCTCTGATGGTGTCTATTTTGCTTTTGAAATAAGAGGCAAAGTCATCAGCTGTGGTGAGTGATGTCGAAGGGGGGCACAGGAGGATGGAGAAGGGAGTTGAAGGTAGTGAATAGCTGTTTGGGGTCGCGGGATAGGGCAGATATGAGTGTGGTGAAGTAGACCTGCTTTGCAGAGGTGAGTGTGTTCTTGAATGTGAGTACTGCCTCTTTATACCTGAGGAAGTCCTCCTGGGAGTGGTTTTTCTTCCAGAGGCGTTCTGCAACCCATAAGGGGTAATTTATATAAGGGGACTTTATGAACTTAAAGGGGTTGTCCGGGATGAAATAAGAATTAACCCCTGGGGGCGGAGCCTGACCGCGGAGAGAGATGGCAGCTTGATCTGGGAGTTCTGTCATCAGTGAGCCCACAGTAGCTTTCATTAGCAGCTAATCACCGCAAAATGGTCAAAATCAGTAGAGATAGATCCTCGGACCCTCCGGAGACTGTCAAAAGTGCGCATTTGCAGGCGGACATGCAGAAATTCCTGAGGAAAAAGACGTCTCTCTCCCCTGTTAAACAACCCAAGATGGCGCTGGATGATTGCAGCAGCGCGGGAGAGGCGGCCGTGGACTCCGATGGTGACGGTGTGCAGGCAGACAGAAACGCATCACTCATCACAAAGGGATTCCTTAGAAAAGCTCTGTCGCAAGCTGTGGTCCTGGTGCTAGCAGAGTTGGCGGACCTCCGACCCAACATTAGGACCACAGGAAGAAGGGTGACTGTTTTGGAGCAAAACCAAGCAGAGGCCTTGAATCTCTCACACGCAATTGCAGACAGGTTAGAAACTCACACTGACCATCTTAATAAAGCCTATCTACTCCTAGAAGACCTGGAGAATAGGAACAGGAGGCGTAATGTAAGAATTAGGGGCCTTCCGGAGAAATACACTGCTGATGCACTTAGGAATATCACTATGGCCATCTTTGCTTCCCTGGTAGGGGGGAGAATGCGCGAAAACTATGCATATTGAGAGGGTACATAGAGCAGTAAGGCCTAAACCCTCAGAGACTGAGCCTCCAAGGGACATCATATGCGCCTTGCTATCCTCAGCAAACACCGCCGAGCTTTTACGTGCAGCAAAGGACCACTCAGACCTCACCTATGAAGAAACCTCAGTCCAAATATATCAAGACCTGGCTCCATCGACGCTACAGAAACGTCGCATAATGCAGCCTTTGCTGGATAAATTAAAGGAAAAGGGTCTCACATATGCTTGGCACTACCCGTTTGGCCTCTCAATCCTCAAGAATGGCCGTAGGATTAATGTCTATTCACCAGCGGATCTGGAGTCAGCTTGGCCGGTGTTGGAAATTACACCAATTCATGTCCCCTCCTGGATGCCGATTCCTGTGTATCCCCTGCCTACCTTACCACCGATGACTCAGGAGGCGAACTCTCCACATACCCCGGGGAAACCCAAGTCACCAAGAGGGAAGAAGACGCCGCAGAAACATTAGACCACCCTGCTCGGGGACAACTGTACCTCTGGCTGGATCACTGGGCCAATGGACATTGGACTTTACTGAATGGAGCTTGCGAGGGGAGTCCGTGAGTGAAGTAGCTGGAGACTAGTCTCCCTTGATAGAAGGATTATTTTCACATAAGCATTGAATATCTATAGCATAATCTTTTAACTTTACACTGGTCTCTGTACTGATCTCGAGTCACTATTACTACTAAAAGGATGAGATATTGTTGACTCTTTTTAATGCATTCGGGAAAGTATCTCTAGGAAGTACACAGTTATAATAGTTTAGAGATGGTTATATGTTATTATATGCACCGACATAGACTTAGTAGTTAACCCCTCATTCAGACACAAATTAGCCCAATCCAACAGGCTAGGATGTGTTAGGCTTACGCACAAGTACATCCCCGCCTCGATCCACAGGGTCCAACAGGTGATGGGAACAGAGGTATAGAGCTTTATATCATGGAATTTTCCATATCATTAGGATACAGATACACTAAACTAGGAATAAATACACTGTTGTACTAGAGTTATACTGTTGTGTTTGATCTAAGCTCTCATTTGATCGAAACGACCCTCGGAAGAAGTTCATTAGGCACAGCGTCCCATGGGACCGGCCCAGACGGACGTACTGGGCACTCTAACTCACTAGCACTAATAGGCACTAACTGACCATCTGGGGCAGAAGGCTGGTATTCCATAGGCGAAGGTGGGTTTCAGACAGATCAGGAATATCTCCTTCCCCCACATAACTGCCAAGTACCCAACAAGTTGTTTACAGGTGTGCAGTTACACCACCACTATACTCAGCGGCACACAGACTCTCCGCTGAGTTTATTAAGTCCTCGAGACTATTACTAACCACTAATCAACCACTAACAATAAATAACAACTAACTACTAACAACTGACCACTAACCACCAACTACTAAACACAAACTACTAATCACAACAACTAACCACAACCACTAGCACTTCCCTCCCCCCCCAGCCTCCCCCCCTCTAACGTTCCAACCCACACGTCTTACTCTCTTCCTTTCTCAGCCTTACTACTTTTCTTACTTCCAATCCCCTCTCTACCATCTCTGAGGGTCCAGAAGTGACTAGAATCCATGGCACCTGTTGGAAAGGGCACCGGAGTGCAGCAGATACCCAAAGCGGCTGTTCTCACATGTACCACCTTCAATGTAAAAGGGTTCAACTCACCCAACAAAAAAGACACCACATCTTGCTTATTCTCCAGAAAATGAAAGCGGGAGTGGCTTTTTTACAAGAGACACATTTCAAAGGAGACAAGATCCCTAAGCTACCACCCAGAGACTTTTCCCAGTGGTTCCACTGTACCAATTCAGATTCGGCCTCAAAAGGAGTATCCATTCTCATTCATAACAAAATCCCGTTTATAGAGCAGCAACGGTACGCAGAAGCAGAAGGCAGAAGGCAGAATACTTTTTGTGAAAGGTACCATAGCTTCAGTGAAATACACTCTAGCAAATCTATACGCCCCGAACAAAAGACAAGTTACATGGCTCATAAACGCACTTCAGACTCTACGGCTATTCACAGAAGGGCACCTGATCCTAGGAGGTGACTTCAATGTCGCTCTTAACCACTCAATAGACTCCACTGCTCCGACCAATCCTATCTCGCAAAGAATGATAAGCAAAATTATGGGCTCTTTGCAATACTTAAAGATCATCGATGTCTGGAGAGTCCACCATCCCACCACAAAGGATTATACCTTTTATTCGCATCCTGGTCAATTCCACCACAGAATAGACTACATCTTCATCTCGCAAGACCTGCTGCCGTTCTCTAGTAACTCAAGTATTGAAGCCATCACAGTCTCGGACCATTCACCTGTTTTAGTATCCATAGTGATGCAACAGCTACCCCAAGCACAATGGACTTGGCAGATGAATGAGTCACTCTTGGATGCAGCTGAAAATGTAGACTCTCTATCCAAACACCTTGCAGAGTACTTCTCCATAAACTCCACTCAAGACATGTGCCCAACGATAATCTGGGAATCACACAAGGCATACATGAGAGGCATCCTTATATCCACGCATTGCGGAACTGGAGAAAATAGACAAAAGAACAAGAGCACTTAGCGCTCAAGAAGAGCTAACCGCCCTGAGAGAAACACTACTAGACCTTCTGAATGCCAGGTCAGCTAAGCAACACTTGTACTTTAAGAAGCTCTTATATGCCCATGGCAACAAAGGAAGTCGTCTAATGTCGTCTCTGATCTGGAAAGCTAAGGCCTGATCCTTTATCTCCTCCATAAGAAATGACTCTGGCCAACTAAAAACGAATACGAAAGAAATCTCCACAGAATTCGTAACCTTTTACACCAAACTCTACAACTTAGGAAACGAGAACCCAACCCCGACAAATACAGAAAGAAACACCCTCATAGAGGACTTCCTAGCACACCTCTCCTTGCCTAACGTCTCCTCAGAACAAGCTTCGGTGCTTGTAGAACCCATTACCTTATCAGAAGTAACCAAAGCTCTCCATAGTTTTCCCATGGGGAAGAGCCCAGGACCAGATGGCTATCCTCTAGCTTACTACAGAAAATTCCAACAAATCCTGGCCCCGCAGGTCACACTGATGTGCAACACCTTATTACAGGGGAAAGAACTACCAACACAGGCACTGGAAGCTCACATAGCGCTAATACCCAAAGGAGGTAAAGACCCATGCGAATGCGGAAGCTACAGACCCATCTCGTTACTGAACTTCGACCTAAAACTTTGGGCAAAAATCCTAGCACTCCGCATGAAATTCCTGATCCCAACTTTAGTATACATAGAACAATCCGGTTTTGTAAATGGAAGAGAGGGAAGAGACAACACAGCTAGACTACTCCCCTTGATACAGAAAGCGCAAACCACAAAGCAACCCTTAATCCTACTGGGAGTGGATGCGGAGAAAGCATTCGACAGAGTCGATTGGGACTTCTTACGAGCCACTCTGCAAAAATTTGGATTCCCGGCACCATTCGTCACAGCGATATTCACCCTCTACGCAAAGCCGTATGCCAAGCTAAAAATTAATGGAACTCTGTCCGACACTTTTTATATCTCCAATGGCACAAGACAGGGATGCCCGCTGTCTCCCACTCTATTCACCTTGGTGTTGGAGACGCTGCTGCAGAGGGTCAGGCAGGACCCCAGAGTAAGAGGGGCTACAGTAGGAGACTTCACCCTACAGGCCACGGCGTTCGCAGACGATGTACTATTTATCATCTCCAATCCAGAAGAAGGACTACCAGCGATCACGGAACTTTTACTCCACTTTGGCAAAGTCTCTAGATACAAGGCGAATCTTTCTAAGTCGGAGGTGCTAAACATAACCCTATCGAGCGCAAGAGTAAATAAACTACAAAAGAACACTCCATTCCAATGGAGTCGATAAAGTACCTGGGGATCAAGCTTACCCCTGACCTAAATGATTTATATGCCAGCAACTTTGTACCTCTTTTAGAAGAGTTGAAGCGGGACCTTACTGCTTATGATAAGTTACCACTCTCATGGTTCAGCAGGAAAAATATGATTCAGACCTATCTGATCCCCAAGGTGCTCTACAAAATGACCATGTTGCCGATTTACATCCCCAAGGCGATCTTTGCATCTCTTCGCAGCATCTTCACAAAATTTATATGGAGGAAGCGTACCCTTAGAATCGCTTGGTCACTACTTATTAAGCACAAGTCTGCAGGAGGAATAGGCCTGCCTGACATTCGGCAGTATTATAAAGCAATCCAACTGGGATGGTGGACGTCATTGTCAATGCCCCTAGAGAAGTCGACTTATGACAAAAATGGATCAGCACTCTTGGATCTATGGCTACCTTCTGAGAAACAGAGATCAACCCGAACAAACTGTCCCTTGATACGGGGAGCATTGGAAATCTGGAGTGAGCTGGGCCCCAAACTGGCCCCTTCACCTTCACCTCTCCTACCAGTAGGCCTAATACCGCACTTACTACAAGACATCTCAGAGCCATATATTTCGGTCTGGAATGCTCTAAATAACCTCTCTCTGAAAGACTTCTCCAATAGTGGCTTGCTGAGGCCATGGGAAGACTGCGCCGCCATGCTCCCAGACCTCAGTCTTACCTTCGTCCATAAGGAACACCTAAAGCACTACTTTAGCCGCTTTAATGCAACCTTTCGGATAAGGAAGGAACTAACACCTTTTGAAAAGCTGTTGCTCTCAAACACTAAATTGCTGCGGAAAACGTCTAATTTACTACACAACTATATAGGTCCAGCAACATCTTACAAACCGGCCTTCCTTACTAGCTGGGAAAAGGAACTCTAAATCACTTTGGAAGATAGCAAAGTTAAAACGGTCTTACGCTCGTCTCAGGGTTTCTCTGCCTGTATACAGATGAAGGAAAATCATTACAAGCTCCTCTCCAGGTGGTACAGAATACCAGAATGGCTCTTTAACAAACATCTATCCACAGATGACACATGCTGGCGTTTCTCCGCCCACCCAGGAACGTACCTACAGCTATGGTGGACTTGTCCTATCATTAAACCTTATTGGTCAGAAATACAGGACTGTATGAGAAGAGTTCTGAAATCCGCAATAACCCTCACGCCGACAATTATATTCCTAGCCCTCCCCACGGAAAATTACAAGCCCAACAGAGATCGTCTAGCCACACATCTTATCTCAGTAGCAAAATTATTAATCCCTCAATTTTGGCTCCAGACCACCGGGCCACCTATCTCATTGTGGAAGTCTAGGGTCCAGGAAATTGCACGGTTCGAGGAACTTATGAGCTGGAAGAATAGGACTCATGATCGCTTCTTAAAAATTTGGGCCCCATGGATACATCACATCAAAGCCCAAAAAACATAGGACACTCAGCTGTCACAGGAACAACGCTCAGACACACCTGAAGATGCCACGACCGAGTCCACTCTGTACCCTCCCCCCCCCTTCTCTCTTCCCTCTCTCTAAACACCTCAGCACCTTCCACACTTCTCTGCAGACACTTCCTCTACGTATACCTTCACCCCTTGCCCCCCACATGTCACACCCTTCCATCAGGAACCTCAAATCATCCCTCTACTAACAAGGCCCTACTTACCTCACCCCAGATCCTGAGCTTTACCAAGTTCTACCTACTCAAGATTTAAGAGCAGCAACAGGAGTTGAAAACCCTACGTAGCTCCACCCAGGATTAAGCTGGGAAAGTAAGAGCAAGCACCTCGATGTTACATGCAATATCACCTGTAAGCAATGTTTAACTTGAAACACTGTAACAGAGAACAAGCATTGCCTGTACATGAATGTATTAGTTAGAATGTGTTATTTCTATTGTTACTGTAAAAACCAATAAAAAACTTTGAATCAAAAAAAAAAAAAAAAAAAAGGAAATAAGAATTAACCCCTAAACTATCCCCCCTATATAATTTCTAATTTACTTATATTAAAAAAAAAAAAATCTATAATTACCCATATGCCTGGGGTGGTCATTGACCGCCCCAGGGACACTTTCTGATAATCCAGTGACGTTCATTTCCGAATTGGAACGTCACCATTACTTCCCCACCAAACCCATCAATACTTACATGTCTTTCTCTTTGGGAACGGCTCCTCCCCTTTTCCTCTCTGCAAGCACTTGCGCAGTCTGGAGGTGCATGCGACACATGCGCAGTAGAGATGGCACTCCATCTCTACTGCGCAGGTGTCACAGGTACTTCCGGTCTGTGCATGTGCTAGGAGAGTGGAAGAGATTCATCTCCAGCCTGCGCACAGTGAAAAGGAGGAGCTGTTTCCCAGAGAGGAAGACAGGTAAGTATGATGAAGTGGGGGTGGGCTGAGTTAGTTAATTTGGAAGGGCTAGTAGTGGGTGGGATAGCTAGGGAGAGAGGAAGGGGGTGTAAAGGAGTGAGAAAGGACGGGGCAGTGAGCGGGAGGTAGTGTGGAAGCTACACAGGAAGCTACACAATGTAAACAAATGCAGAAAATGCCAGGAGCTCCCAGAGAAACCCAGAAATCACTCAGAACACTGCTAGGAGGTATATGGGTGTACTTATTAACCCATTTATAGCACTAACATACCTTTTTAGGGTGTTTTCACACAGTGGAATTTGTCGCGGATTTGGGGTCGGATTCCGCCGTGTGAACACAGCCTTAAAGATCCACTGTATGGACCGGGAAACTTCTCTCTAAAAAAACGCATCAAAAACCGTGGCAAAAAAAACACGTCGCGTTTTTTCCGCCTCCCATTGATTTCAATGGGTTTTTCAAGGCAGAATCCACCTGAAGATAGGTCATGTCACTTTTTTTTTCCTCTAGCTGAAAAAATCAGCTAGAGGAAAAAAAACTGCTACTGACTCCCATTGAACTGAATGAGAGCCGTTTTTTGAGGCAGATTCCGCCTCAAAATCCGCCTGCAAAAAACTCAGTGTGAACATACCCTAATACCACTTGCTAATATATACATGCGGATATCCACCCATATCATATATTCTCCTTTTACTACAGAGCACTACCAACATATGGTTTCTACTATACATATATTCCACAGTACTTTCACTTCTTGTGTTATATGAAAGACCCTGGGATACTTCTGCCCCACTTCTGTTGGCCACGTGTGTGGCAAGTCACATACTTCCCTACACGCATGTGCTAACTCTCACTAACACGAGATTTCATTACCGCAACCTACACTGCGCCGGATGATGCCCACATAGTCTATGACTAATGTACACATCAGCATGACCCACAATGCGCATGCGCAGGGAACGCAGCGCATAGTGACTCTGACGTTGTCCTCATCTGTTTTAAGGATGGAGTGAACGCGGTATTGTCAGCGCCATCCTCCATCATGCTACCAGTGCTTTACACAGCGCCTCCTGCATCAACGGTAAGCCTTCTGAAGTTGCTCCCCAACTTCCATATTACCCTTTTACCACATACTATACCTAACTATCGTCTTATTACCCCACTGCATGTCCGCAGCATTATTGCCAGATACCTAACTACCTATACAATACCTATACATGCATTCCAACTTTGACATCATTGGTATGTATACAGTGTGTTCCACTCTCAAATAGCTCTGTACTGTATTGGATATACAGGTGAATCTCAATAAATTAGAATATCTTTGGAATGTTTATTTCTTTCAGTAATTAAAATTTAAAAAGTGACCTCCTATATTTTCTAGATTCTTTACATACAGAGTGTTCTATTTCAAGTGTTTTATTTCTATAAATGTTGATTATGGATTACAGATAATGAAAACCAAAATCTAAGAAAATTAGAATATTGTAAAAAAGTTCATTATTGTAAATTCAATGTGTCACCTGCCAAGGTTTCCTAAGCCTTTAAATGGTCCCTCAGTCTGGTTCAGTAGGACACACAATCATGGAAGACTGCTGATTATGAATTGAATTACTGAAATGAATGAACGTTTCAAAAATATTCTAATTTATTGAGATGCACCTGTATACTGAGGTGCCTCTTTGTATCATCTGTGAGAGTGTGAACCTACAGGGTGCTGGAGAGCGAACCAAAAACAGGATTGAAAAGGTCCTCGACCACACCCATACCCGGGGCTTCCAGAGGGAGTACACACAGCAGGAGAGTGCTGCTGGTGACCTGCAGGGAGCAGGTAGATGGTGGACCAGTCAGAGACAGATAGGTGGTCTGTCCCAAGAGAACTAGATTCTACAATGGACTTGGTTAAGCTCAGTGTGAGCCAGACTGCTGAGGAGAAACCTCAGTAAAGCTTCTTTCCCCCAGAAGTTAGTCAGGGCTCAAGAAGTGAGGTATTGCCCTGTATGCGGGCTAGGCTGTTTTATTTTTGTTCCTGTTTACTTTTACAAGCTGAATAAAGCCATTTCTTTTGGATTGCCATTACCTGATATGCTGTTTATTTGGCACCCAGCACCACCAACACCTCTGTCAAGTCCAGGAAGCTGCTACCTTTGAAGCTAAACTACCCCCAATTGTCACATATGGTGCTTCGGATGCGGGCAAAAAGAGATCCACGCAAGTCCTGGAAGACAAGTGTTTGGTAAACTGCAGTATCGCTAAATGTGCATTTACATCTACAGCTGAAAAAGAAGTCTGTGATTTCAAGTCACAAACTCAGGAGGGGTGAGTGAAACTACAAAATACCAAATTGTGTGCAAAACTGGTGAAAGTAAAACTCTGGAAGAGGAATCCAGGGGATGGACTTTGTGTATACTGTGGCACAAAAGTCTGTAAAGTGCTTGCTGATGGCAAGAAAGTAAGCAATGTGTATAGAAATTGGATATTGCAAACAGTCTATGTGAAAGGCTACGGTACCATGTTTGTGTTTTCTGTGGAAGACAGAAGAAAATGCTGGTTGTTGTAGTGACACATAAATTAACTGGTTGGTGAATACACGTGACTACAGAAGAAAGTAATAAGTTGCTGATGGTTGAACCCAAGGTTTCTGGGGAATATTGTGTACCCTTGTTATTAAACCATGGGCAAGAAAAAGAAAACTTCAGTTTGTAAGAAAGCAGAAAAGATGCGCACAGGTGTGTTAGTGCAGCAGTCTCAAGGCAGAGAGACACAAAACCCGGAACAGAGCCTGTGGAGTGCAAGTAAATAAAATGGGTTGCATGAGAGTGACTTAGTTTTTCTGAAGCACCTCTGTTCTATGAATGAATATGTCCCTGCTGACTGTATGTCTCATACTGAAGTGCATGAAAGTGCCAAAGGAGAAAATATTATGGTGCAGCAGCTTCAAGATGAGATTAAAACCATCAGGTTTATTTATGAGGATGAAATATCTGATTGCAAATGGCAACTTGAGGTATACGAAAAAGAGAACTTTAAAGTTAAAGAAAGAGCTTGACTCTATAAAGAGTTCATGTCTTAGTCAGTCATTGTGAAAATGTGGTGCTGGGTTTGCCTGGAATGGACTATGTCACTAAGAAGCAGTTTGCTGAAATGAAATGTGCTCTGTCTAATAAAGTTCTAAAGAGTGTGGAGAAAAAGCAAGTGCTTGAGAAGCAATTGTAGGATTTAAAAGGAGCAGCATGTCCAAGACTCCAGTGCCAAACAGTGTGACATTGAAAAATTACGAGATGACCTTGAAAGCGCTAAACGTGAGAAAAGTGAATTGTTGCAACGTCAATCAGAATATTTGGAGGCCCAAGTCATGAAGTGTGAAAAACTTTCAGCTGAATTAACTGATAAAGAAAATGAAGTTGCAGAGCTGAGGAACTATGTGTCTGACCGAGAGAATGAATTAGAATCTGTGGTGTAGACATTGTAGTCAGAGCAGAACCTGCATGAACTAAAGCAGGTTCAACTAAACAAAGAAGTGAAGGAATGGCAGAGCAGAACTGGAGTTCTGGAACAAAGAGAAATGGAACTCAAAGCTAGAATATGTAGCCTGGAGAGGGCGCTGTCAGGATCTTGTGAAGATAATGAAAAATTGTCTGTTCTGGTGCAAAATAAGGACAAAGATTTGATGGAGATGTCGTCTGTCCATGCTCAGAATTTACAAACATGCCATGTGAATTACAAAGTAGTTGAGAAAAACCTGAAATCTGTGCAGAAATTGTATGAGGTCAAAGCCCATGCTTATGACAAGCTGGAAAAGGCCAATAGAGAATTGGACCTCCAGATAGAAAACATGAGGATTCAGTTTGAGGAAAAAATGTCTGATTTATGTGCTCAGATTGTAGATCTAAAAATGCTTACGGCTAAACTAAAGGTGCAAGTGGACAAACAGGAGGAAGACCTGCAAGTTGCACTAGTAAAAACTGAGATGGAGGCTGCTCAGAAAAATGTGGCAATGTAGAAAGTTTTGGAGCTGGAATCAGAGATTAGTGCATTACAGAAGGCATTAAAATCGGAGAAAGCTCCCGGCAGAGAGACAGAGAAAGGAAAGCTGAAGTACAAGAAGACATATGTAACAAATGATGTTGTAGATTCAACAAAAATGGCGTGTAATCCGTCTTCATCTCTGCCTTGATGCTACAGGGGAGCCAAAAAGTCAGACAGACATGAGTGACCTGTCCAGTGATGGTGATACCAGTGATTAGATTATAGTGGAGCAGCATGATTGTGTAAACCTTCAGGTTCTTGTTGTAGTAACTGCTAAAGGTGGACTTCCTGCAAAATATGATAAGGCGGCCAAAGAAGGTCCAACAGAAGAAGAGACTGCAATTAATCACACACTGCCTGTGACAGGGCGGGTCCAGCTACAAACCAATGAGGTCCAGAGCTATGAGAGCTGTGAGATGGTAAATAAGGTGAAGGGTCGTCAAAAGTGTGGAACAGGAGTCCGTAAGAAGACTGACCACGGGTATATTTATATTTTATTTGTCCCAACAAATAAAGTATCTGAAGCCATTGGGGATAAAGGTGTTTCTGTGCCTGTCTCTATCCAAATGTCTGGAGGACCAGTGGTGAATAATGTCTCCATGTTATCTGTGAAGTGGGAGTCAGGAAGTAATACAGCCAACCCAAAAAGAAGAAAAGAGGCAGAATTAGTTTTACAGCCTGATGCTAATAGCAAGAAAAAGAGGCTGAGAAACCGGAAATGTCGACTGACTGGAACTTGGAACTTGTCCCACTGTCGCTCACCCCATAAGAGGTGAGCTGAGGGGGAGGAAATGTGAGGGTGTGAACCTAGAGGGCGCTGGAGAGCGACCCAAAAACAGGATTGAAAAGGTCTTCGACCACATCCATACCGGGGGCTTCCAGAGGGAGTACAGACAGGTGGTCTGTCCCAAGAGGACTAGATTCTACAATGGACTTGGTTAAGCTCAGTGTGAGCCAGACTGCTGAGGAGAAACCTCAGTAAAGCTTCTTTTCCCCAGAAGTTAGTCAGGGCTCAAGAAGTGAGGTATTGCCCTGTATGCGGGCTAGGCTGTTTTATTTTTGTTCCTGTTTACTTTTACAAGCTGAATAAAGCCATTTCTTTTGGATTGCCATTACCTGATATTCTGTTTATTTGGCACCCAGCGCCACAAACACCTCTGTAAAGTCCAGGAAGCTCCTACCTTTGAAGCTAAACTACCCCCAATTGTCACACATCCCACAGCATATCTGAACTACCATTAACACCTTACCTATTGCACACATGTATCCAAACTTTACGCAACTGGTATGTATATACACATATATACTTTTCTACATAAATGATTTTATAGTATTACTCCAAATTACCTTATCTCCTTATCATCTGTACCTATCCATTGGTTTCTCCTTTATAATATCTCCACTTCTGTTACTTTACTTATTCTCTTGAAGGAATTATATTATCTTTATCAAACTGTTTTGTTTGAAAATCACCCTATATAATGATATTTTGGTGACCTAGCCTTATGGTTTCGATCAATGTACATAATACCTTTTCAATATGTGACTGTTAGTACAGTACTTTATGGTTCACTGTAACTTGTAAAATATTGTTTGTTATTGTGTGTCATTTGCACTCACTTACTGTATACACTGTATTTTACAGAGTCTGACGAAGGCCACTAACTAGGCCGAAACGTTACTCTGTATTAAACCTTGCTACATGTGATGAATAAACACTAACACTTTTTGCAACAAACCTTTGAAGTGGAAATCCTTGTTTTATCTATAGGACGAGGCTGTAGTTACATTACATGGCTGCTATGAAATAAATGACACTATGTTCATTCAAATAGACGATCAGTGGAGGTCCCGGGTTTTGGAACCCCACTTTTTTTTTATTGATGACCTGGAAAACCTTTTACTTAGGAAACATACAGGGCATTATTAATAAGGGGCACTATTTAAACAGGGTACACATGGATATTATTAATTTAAAGATGCACTTGGGAGTATTATTCATTATGGGGGGTTATATCTAGAGATGAGCGAATTTCTCAAAAGTTCGATTCAGCAGTTCTATTCGAAGTTCCAAAAAAATTCGCTTTGATCCGAATTACTTTGTGGCGAATAAACAGCTATTTCCGAGCTGCAGAGAGCCTGGGTGGGTGGCAAAATGGCGGAAGCCCTTGGATGCTGCGGTCATGTCTCTCTCTCTCTCTCCAGCATGAACAACATTTATTCATGTCGAAGGATCTGCTAACAAGCAAAGACACGCCTACCCAATCACATCACTAGAGAACATCATGTGACCGTCTGATGTCACAAAGGTCCTTACTAAATATTCGTTACTGCGAAGCATCAGGAAATCCGGAATCGTGGCGTATTGAAGATTTCCTGAAATTCGGATCGAATTCCACTTCTGCAGAATCGATTCGCTCATCTCTAGTTATATCATATATTTTATTATAAATGGAGGTAGCAGCAGGATGGAAACTTTATGTAGTTACAGCACTGTATACACCTAAATGGTCTGTAGGGCCTTGTGCAGAGTCGATATCTGCCACTATACGGTCACTGTAGAATATCTAAGTTGTCATTAGACCTGAGGTCTGAACAGGATTTGTAGGAAATCTGGGCACATTAGGGTGACCTAAAGAGGCAATAAGCAGCAAATGGGCACCAAGTCCTTCACTCTAAAAGACTTATTAAGGATTTTTTTTGCTTGTGATGGGTGAGGAGCAGCACAAGCGGATTCTGCACGGGGTGCTACATGACCTAACACCAGCCCTATATATTTATACACATACCTCTCTCCTTTGTGCAAAAGGTCAAATGCTTCATTGATCTTTTCCAATGGTAGTTTGTGGGTTATCAGTGCATCAAAGTCAAACTTCTTATTCATATAGTCACACACAAGTTTTGGTACATCATCTTTACTCTTCCAACCTGTCCCAACAAAGAGAAGATATTAACTATTGCATATTTTCCTATTATAACATTTTCCTTTTAATTTTAAGCCACCATGAATATAAGAAAAAAGTTTATAGAGATTAAAGAGGTTAACCCATTTAAGTAAAAATTCTCAAAATGCTAGTAGTGCCCCCCATCCCCAGCTCCACTTCTAATCTGTACTATTGTGGATGGGTTGCTGAGCATTGGTATTTGACTAATTTATCTTGTTTTTCTGTTTTCAATTAAAGTGACAGTGTTGCATCTGAGAGTGCAATTATTCATCAGCATATACACTGCAATAAACAGCACAAATCATACAGTGCACAATAATATACAAAACACAAACATATATGCAATACCATACAAAAGTTTTAGGCAGGCGTGGTAAAAATTCAAGAATTCTGAAAGCAAGAATGCTCTCAAAAATAGAATTGTTCATAGTTTATTTTTGTGAATTAGCAAAGTCAAGCAAAAGAGAAATCTAATTCTAATTAATACTTGGTGTGACCACCCATTGGAGAAGGAGACTTAGAAGTAATGATACTGGGATTACACGAAGAGACAGAAGGATCTGTGCAAGCCTATATCCACAGACGATCTGTTAGGATCAGTTAGTATTCCAAGATATTTGGAATAGTCTTCCTGCCAAGTCCCTTCAAAAATGATGTGCAAGTATACCTAGAAGAATTGATGCGGTTTTAAAGACAAAGGTTGGTCACACTAAATATTGATTTAATTTAGTCTTCTCTTTTTGTTCATTTATGTAATTATGTTAATTGCCAAAAATAAACCATTTTTTGGTCTAAAACCTTTGTACAGTACTGTATAAAACATTGCAGAATTTGTTTTGGTCTAATACCTTTGCACAGTGCTGTATACAAAATTGACAAGCCAATCATGGTTAAAGACCTGGCAAAGTCACCTACCTAAAGTCTGAAGACCACTTGATTCAACAGGAGCATCAAGAAAATGTTAATGGATGTCTAATGTCCCACCTGACTAATACTACAATCATCTAGACCAGGGGTCAGCAACCTTCGGCACTCCAGCTGCTGTGAAACTACAACTTCCAACATGCTCCATTCACTTCCTTGGGAGTTCCAAGAACAGCAGAGCAAGTATGCATGCTGGGAGTTGTAGTTTTACAACAGATGGAGTGCCGAAGGTTACCTACCTCTAATCTAGACCTAACTCTGTGGTCACCTAGATTTAAATACTATGTTCACTCAGACCTAAATCTCACCAAACTATATGCGACGTTCAGCTCCCACCATTTGTAGGCAGAATTGGACCACTGCGCCTGCTGCAGGAAGCCAAAAACATGGTGTTGGCACTTTACTGTGTGTCTGTAGTGTCGTGGCCAAAGAAACATGCTTCACAAGATCAGTAGCAGCTCTTTCCTGAGGTAGTAGTTATCCAGTCAAATAGAAGTCAACACAGTTTGTTAAGCGCTAGAAAGTATCAACAACAGTAGTTAGACACTGAATGCTGAGCAACTTCTTAGCATGAAAGTAGCCATCCCAAGGCAACTCACAATGACTTTCTAGTTCTTACAATTCCGCTCTAGAGAACTGAAACCCTTGGGATTTTTGGTTTTGTCAGGGTCAGTCATTATAATCAGTACTTGGAAAATCAGTGGTGCCCCCTAATGGATGTATACCCCATTACAGTAGAACTTTATTTAGTTACTATTGCCCCACGCTCTGCAACCAGAGACTGAAGATGTGTTGTGTAAAGCAAATAAAAGTTATAATACATGGGGGCATGGCCTGAACCTTGCTATGTGCTAGACACATCTTTTAGAAGCTCCCGCCTGGACCCCAAGTGTTTTTAATCTTTTATCTCTGGTGGTCGGAACCGGTCCACTTGCCTCCCTCAGCTATGGTCAAGCATTTGGGGAAGAAAGTGGCGTCCTCCGTGGTCTCTGAGCCGTAGATCGCAAGATTTTTTTTTTTTTGCTGTAGCCCCTGCTCCAAAATAGCGCACGTCTCTTGCCCGCTACCGCCGGACCTCCCATTGCCTCCGTTGGAGCCTTCCTCGCTCCCACCTCAGATTCCTGGAGCGCAGCTCCTGTTCTCCCTCCCTGCACAGGCTTCCTCGAGACCTGCTCCTGCAGAATTGATGGCTTCTGGCTTCCCGCTGCCGGTGGCTCCTATGAATGGGCACGCACAAGATGGCGGCCCCGTCTCCCTGGACACCCCTAGGCCGGTACCCTAGTCTGCTGCTCAAAGGTCACTTACAACGGGGCACACTCTGCCTTGTTCAATCTTTCACATGGGGGATCCAGCTCCAACTCCGTGAGTCCTGCTCAGTCACACCAGCCACTCCAGCCTTTCACAGCAGCTCAGGGCTCCTCTACCTACTGTCCTCCTGCTGTTTCACATGGCTCACAGGTTCCTGGAGCTTTCTCCCAAGCCTCTGCTGCCAAGCCCCAAGATAATGCTGGTCTTCTCAGTCCCTGGCGACTGACAGGTCCCTCAACCTCCGCCCTGTCTGCTGACCACGCGGCCGCAGCAGTAACCCATGCACGGGATGCCGTCTCACACGCTGGGAACCAGGTTACTCACCTACAGGAGATTGCCACCAACCTAGATCCCTCTGCCTGTGACATTCTCCACTCCAGACGCCCTACACACACCACCATCCTCTGATTCTTCAGACTCATATATAAGATGGCCTCGTTTTGCCGTAAGCCGAAACTACCTAAGCTGGCGGATATTTGGAATCTTCTAACTTCCCTCCCCACTAAAGTTGACTTGGAAACTATTGTGCACAGATTTGAAGCCAAACGAGCACATCATCTCTGAAATTAATTCCCTGCTGGCACATCTCACTACTCAACAACAACAGTCTGCATTACTTGACCAGCGGCTCAATACGGTGGAGCAATTTGTGATTACTCAACAGGAGCTCAACAGATCCCTCCTTTTGCAAGTCTACGACCAGGAAAATAGAGGTCGGTGGAATAATGTCAAAGTATGGGGAATCCCTGACAGCATTCCCCCTGCTGAGCTGGGCTCTGTGGTGACATCTCTGTCTTCAATACTGTCCTCTCCCACCCAGCAGACACTGATATAAACATCGACAGAGTGCACCGAGTTCTGGGTCCTCAGCGCATCAACTCCACTAAACCGCAAGATGTTCTTTGCCGGGTCCACTTCTTCAAGGAGAAAGAGGATATCCTTCGGGCTGACTGGCAGAAGGGTCCGGTTCCCTTCTTGGATACTCATGTTCAACTCCTCCCTGATGTCTCCCGACACACCCTGGTGATGCAAAGAGTCCTCAAGCTGGTCCTACAGATTATCATGGACTCTGGGGCGACCTACAGATGGGGCCATCCCTTCCACCTTCAGGTCTGCCGCAACAGAGCGATGTTTGCTCTCCACTCTCCCGACCAGGCGGCCTCCCTTGCTAAGTTTCTCGATCCCCCACCCCCAACCTGTCTTTCCCGGATTGGCTGAAGTTCCTCCTTGTGTCTTCATCCTCTGACGATGCCATGCCACAGCCGTCTTTATGGACCGTATCCTTTGCCAACAATTGATCTTCCGGACTTTTTCCATTCGGTTGCCTGATGTGCTGATGCCTTAGCCCATCTCTGCATTCTTGGACTGCCCCTGTACACTGTACACTTATTTTAGGCCCTGGACCGCTCCGGTGGTTGGAATGTTAGGTTTGCATTCTGTGCAGTGCCATTAAGCCATGTGCCCCAGTGTGGCCCCCTGCAGACCTCGGGCTGCGTGCGTCTCCACCGGTGTGACCCCTTCCTCCTCCTGATTACTACTATAGCCTTCCTGAGGCTGTTCTACTCCCTGCCCTTAGCTCTCCTTGATAAGCACTTTAAGTTATCTGTCGTCTTTGATTGTATATCAGCCCTCCCGCATCCTGGCCGTCTCCTTTTCACCAGCACTGACTCTACGGGTACTCCCGCTCTGAGTCGGTACTCTTCTCTGTTCCGTCCCTATTCCCTACCTGTACCACATTTTCGATGCACTCGGGGAATGGGTAGCACCCCTTTGTTCTTCCTCTCCCCAGTAGTTGTTTTGCAGCTCTCTGGTTGTGAACCGCAGTGTGCTCCTGAGACCTGCTTTAGTGAGTTGACTCACTGTGTTAGTGTTACTCCGTTCTTGGTCTAGCTTTGATCGGGGATTGTGTGTTTATTTGTAATTTTTTTTATTGCTGTTTGTGGTTCTTTGTTTTTTCCTTCCCTTTCATTCCCGCTTTCTCTTCCCTTTCTCGGCTTCCTCTCCTTCCTAGTACCTCCACTCTCTCTCCCACCTCCTCACTCTCCTTTTTTTTTTTTTTCTTTTCCTCTCTCCTTCTTCCCTTTGCAGAGTTCCGGCTCCCCATCATGGACGCTCTGGTGTTCTCTTCCATCAATGTCAATGGCCTCAATACTCCTGAGAAACGGTCCTCCTTGCTCCGCTTCTTTGGAGCAAGAAAACTCAGCTTGCCTTTGTCCAGGAGACACACTTCCGTGAGGGTGCGGCCCCATCTCTATCTTCACCCAGGTACCCGGATGCCTATCACAGCTGCTATTCTGAGTCCAAGTCCAGGGGGGTAAGCATTCTCATTGCAAGTTCTGTTCCCTGGAGGTTCAAGGCAGCTTCCATGGACAACTCAGGCAGATTCCTGTTTGTTAAGGGGGAGTTGGCAGGCATGCTCCTCACCCTTTGTCAAGACTCTCTTACCAGGCTTCCAGAGATCAATGGCTGGGATCTGTAGTGCAACAGGTAGTATGCTGGAACTTGTAGTGCACTGGCAGTAGCAGTTATCCACAGTGCAGCGGGCAGTAGCAGGTATACACAGTGTAGCAGGTAATATAGAACCAACTGAGCTCAGTAGGCCCCAGCTCAAGGATTGTCAGAAGCAGAGTTCAAACACAACACTCTGGCACTGAGTGATTAGGTGCAGGAGTTCAAATAATCATCAGGCAGGAACCAAGATGACCATGGACAGGAAATACACAAAACGCCATCTTGCTAAGGGGCTGGTACTGGCAAAACAAAGAGTTCATTAATTAACCTTGCTAATGTATATTTCCCCAATACTAACCAACTAGGGGCTTTAGAGGTTATCCTATCCAAACTAGAGGGCTTCACTGAGGGAACCCTAATTCTGGGTGGGGATTTTAATTTAGCCTTTGACCCGGTAGTTGACGTCTCTAGGGGCTTTTCTCACCTCTCCTACAGTATTGTTATCTTCAACGTATCCGTCATTTATTGTCCTCCCATCAGTTGATAGATCTCTGGCGCACGGCTCACCCTGATGGCCGGGATTATACGTTTTACTCGCACCCCCGATATGTGTACTCCCGCATAGACTACTTTTTCATTAGACACGCTGACATTTTCCTTATTAGAGGAGATGCAATAGACCCCATAACTTTCGCTGATCATGCGGCGATTCATGCTGTCTTGGCATCTCCCTCTACCCGGCCCCACACCTGGCAGTGGTGTCTCACTGAGTCTTTTCTCCAGGATGTCCCAACCTCTCAAGTCGTCACCTCCATGCTTGAACATTATTTTAAAGAAAATGCCACGGCGGATATGTCACCGTTGACGTTGTGGGCCGCTCATAAGTGAGTGGTTTGGGGGACGTTTGTGCAGCATGGCTCTCACATTAAGAAAGACTGATCTTGTGAAATTGCAGATCTCATTGCGGATGTTGTTGCTCTAGAGCAGGCTCATAAACTTTCCCATGTGATAGCGACCCATGCAGCTTTAACC
Source organism: Leptodactylus fallax (assembly GCA_947044405.1). NCBI lineage: Eukaryota > Metazoa > Chordata > Amphibia > Anura > Leptodactylidae > Leptodactylus > Leptodactylus fallax. The sequence continues at coordinate 8,937,899 of CAMRHE010000045.1, forward strand.
CAAGCACGTAAGCGTCTCTGTGAACGCTTAGACGTACACACTAGGTGCCTCTTAGCTAGGGGACGCAGGTCACTTTTATGAATTTGAGAACAAGTGTAGCCGGACGTTGGCTCGTTTCCTTAGAGAACAGAAAACATGTAACTACGTTCCCTCTGTTACTACTGTAGCACGCCGACAGATCTCTGACCCTCTCCTTATAGCGGAAGAATTCGCCCAATTCTACCCCAATCTATATAACTTACGTCGTCTTTCCCCTGCATTGAGCTTCCCTCCACTGGTCTCCTCATTGCAGCGCTCTCTCACTGACTCCGGCCTACTGTCGCTCTCCCCAAGGTGCTGGCGATGTGGCACTGAGGAGGGGACACTTCTACACATCTTCTGGGAGTATGCGGGTCTGAGGGACTTCTGCGATGGGATATACCGGACTATCTGTAAGGTCTATCAGGTTAACCCCCCCTAAAACACCTGCCTTCTACCTGCTTCACCTCTCTGACTTCTCCCTCCGGGCTTATCGTAAGTCCTCTTTGAAGCATCTGGTCAATGCGGCTCGGGCCTTCATCCCAGCGCTATGGAAGTCTTCCACTCCACCATCTCTCCTATATTGGATCTGTAAAGTGGAAGATATCCAGGGTATGGAGGACCTTACTGCGTGCTTCATTGGACACACACGAGTCCTTCATTGCGGCCTGGACACCATGGATCCTCTTTCAAGGTTCGCAGGATTACAGGGACCTGGTGCGTTGAATTGGAATCCGTGAGCGGTACTTCCTGTGGCGGGGTTGGTGGATCTCCAGGCCCCGTCCCCCCCCCCCCTTTTTTTTTTCCTTCCTCCTCTCTCTGTTCCCTCCCATCCTCTCCTTCAATTCTCCTTCATCTTCTCGCTTCTGTTCTCCCCTCTCTGATCTTCTGCTTTTCCCTTTTTTCCCTTCCTCTGGTTCTGCTCTGCGCATGCTTTTCTGTGAGTTTATCCCTTATGTGATATCATACCTAGTTATGCGGATTGTCTGTGTTTTTTACAGTTTGTTCCCGGCCCCTATCTATGTGGAGGCCGCTTATACATGGTTTGATGTTTGTGTTTCTATTTTTGATATAAATAAAGAATTTATTAAAAAAAATATATATACATATATGTTATAGTACATGAGCTCAAAGAAGGTAATTTCTTCTGTATAATACATTACAAAAAATATCGCAGGTGAGTTGCAACCTACCAAAAGGGACATATTTAAAATATAAACTTTATTAAATAATCTGAATAAAAAGGGAATCCATCCATAGGACAGAACAACAGAAAAACCACACAGACCATACAAAAAGGATCCAGGATAAAACCACTACCATATCAGGATATAATAATCCACAGTATCAGTAGTGCATTATCTCTTAGCAAAATAACATAAATGGCGGTACTGCAAGTTTACTCGCCATTCATCACCAGCAGCAATGATTTTATCTACTTGCACTGCTTGCCAGTGTTAAATGCACCCAAAAGAAATACATATCAATCTAAAACCAGAACCAAATGTTTGCTGGCTTTCTAACAGTGTATCAGCACAAAGCCCAATATGACTACCTGCTCCTAATCATACACTAACACCTATATAATAACACCTGACGAGTTTCTAAGCTCTCATATTACTAGTTTTTCATCAGAGGTGCTTATCTGCAGAGAAGAGGATCTGAAGCTTAGTATTTGTTTATACACCCAACAGAACTTCCCACCTCCCCCTTTAAATCATTACTAATTCACAGAAGGTGCTTGCTATAACAAAGAGGATCTAAAACTGGAAGCTAAGCAGTGCAAGTAGATAAAAACGTTGCTGCTGGTGATGAATGGCGAGTAAACTTGCAGTACTGCCATTTATGTTATTTTGCTAAGAGATAATGCACTACTGATACTGTGGATTATTATATCCTGATATGGTAGTGGCTTTATCCTGGATCCTTTTTGTATGGTCTGTGTGGATTTTCTGTTGTTCTGTCCTATGGGTGGATTCCCTTTTTATTCAGATTATTTAATAAAGTTTATATTTTAAATATGTCCCTTTTGGTAGATTGCGACTCACCTGCGATATTTTTTTAAATTATTTATTGGGTACGTAAAAACCCCTTTTTTTCTTCTCTTTAGTTGATTTTTATGTATAATACATTACCTCCAAAAAGTGCTCCCGTCAGAACACGTCCAGTTAGAATTAGCAATGGATCAAATGTGATGGTAGCAGATGAAGGAGCTACACCTATTAATACAACTTTTCCACAGCCAAAGTGACTGGATAACAGAGCAGATGTCTAGTTGAAAAAACAAAAATACAGTTCATAATGAACAATAAATAATATAATACATTTCATAATAATAATAATTAATAATCTAATTATAGTATTCAAGTGTTTTTGTCAACATACCATGACCCCAGGGTTTCCAATTACTTCAAAGGCATAGTCCACTCCGTCATCAGTCATCTCTGCCAGCACTTCATGGATAGGACGGTCATAATCTTTTGGGTTGATACATTCAGTGGCTCCAAACTCTTTGGCTTTTGCAAACTTATTAGGGTTTATATCAATCCCGATAATCCTGGAAGCACCAGATACTTTACATCCAATAATCACTGACAATCCAACTCCTCCAAGACCAAATACTGCGCAGGTAGAGCCGGGTTTAACCTGTAATAAGTTAATAAGCTGCTGATAATATGCATGCATACCACGCTACTTTAACTATTTTTATTTTGCATTATTTACATTGTAACTGTTGCAGAGCATAGTTTCAGGAGTTCTAGAATTACTGTAAAGAAACACTTCCAAAAAGTTTATTTATATTGTGTGGAGGCATAGCATAAGGGGTTCATTATACTGCGTTGGGACTTTATAATAGAGCCATTATACTGTGTGGGGTCATAATAAGATGGCCATTATAATGGGTGGGGGCCATTTTACTGTGTTGGGGCATAACAAAGGAGTCATTATATGGTGTGGGGAATAAGGGGCCTGTTATACTGTGTGGTGGTACTACTACAGGACATTATACTGTATGTGGCTATAACATTAGTAATGCTGCCTGGCTTTTTTCTTTTGGATATTTTATAATGTATAATACATTATAAAATATGTGCAATAAACAAGACGCTGGGGATGTTGCCGCAGCAAGTTATTTGCTGAAAACTCACCAGTTTCTAACCCACTGCCATCTACAGTAGCAGCACTGTGAATGAGATTTCTATAAATTCACAAAAATGCTACAAATAAACCACAGCAGTTTTAAATCCACAACATGTCAATTACTGTAGTAGGCAGTGTCGGACTGAGGTTCCTTTGGCCCACCAGTTAAAATGATTCTAAGTGCCCACCCTTCAACAACCCATAGGAAATAAACCATAGTAGCCTTCAAATTTGGGTGTCTGCCGGACCATTATTCTGGGTCCACCGGAGGATGCTCTGGTACTCTGGTGGGCCATTCCAACACTGGTTGTAGGTCTCATCCATGGTTTGCAATGCAAAGGTTAAATGTTATATAAGAAGCAAAGCAGGTAAGGCACAGAAAAAAAAAAACACCAAAATTCAACAGTTTTTTTTTTCTGAAGAGACTTTTATAGGAACATTCTGCTGCCGTAAAGGATGTAAAAAATGGACAAATCCTTTAAAGGGGTATTCCCACGTACATAACCATTTTTAAATTTGTAGATAACCTGCCTGATAACCTGTCCACAATAAGGAAATCATGGCTGGGTTTTTGACAAGTCCCAGACCATATAAAATTTCTGCATTTGTGGTGGTATCCATTGGCAACCGATCAAGACAGACTGTCACCACTTAGATAGTTAGAGAAAATCTTTAAAACTACTACAGAATTTTTAACTACTTATATTTGCAAAAATGTTTAACTTTTAATTATCTACAAATATAGATATGGTTATGTTCATGGGAATATCCCTTTAAGTAAATTGAAAATGTATATATAGAATTAAATATTTCACTTACCTTAGCAGTATTCAGAGCAGACCCATATCCAGTGGAGAATCCACATCCAATAAGACAGACCTTATCCAGCGGTGCATCCTTGTGTATCTTAGCTACGCAAATGTCATCAACCACTGTGTACTCAGTAAATGTGCTGGTACTAGCTAAGTTATAAACCGGTTTCCCCTTGCAGGTAAATCTAGTAGTGTTGTCCAATAGCACGCCACTATATTTTCCAATGCTGTTTAAGAAATGACAATAAATCATTGGAAACTATTATTGTACCTTCAGTATTGTGTTTGTTACTATTACATATATAAAGTGCTGGCCAAAAGTATTGGCACCCCTGCAATTCTGTCAGATAATACTCAATTTCTTCCAGAAAATGATTGCAATCACAAATGCTTTGGTAATAATATCTTCATTTATTTTGCTTGCAATGAAAAAACAAAAGAGAATGAAAAAAAAAAAAAAAAAAAGTCAAATCATTGATCATTTTACACAAAACTCCAAAAATGGGCTGGACAAAAGTATTGGCACCCTCAGCCTAATACTTGGTAGCACAACCTTTAGACAAAATAACTGCGAACAACCGCTTCCGGTAACCATCAATGAGTTTCTTACAATGCTCTGCTGGAATTTTAGACCATTCTTCTTTGGCAAATTTCTCCAGGTCCCTGAGATTTGAAGGGTGCCTTCTCCAAACTGCCATTTTGAGATCTCTCCACATGTGTTCTATGGGATTCAGGTCTGGACTCATTGCTGGCCACTTTAGAAGTCTCCAGTGCTTTCTCTCAAACCATTTTCTAGTGCTTTTTGAAGTGTGTTTTGGGTCATTGTCCTGCTGGAAGACCCATGACCTCTGAGGGAGACCCAGCTTTCTCACACTGGGCCCTACATTATGCTGCAAAATTTGTTGGTAGTCTTCAGACTTCATAATGCCATGCACACGGTCAAGCAGTCCAGTGCCAGAGGCAGCAAAGCAACCCCAAAACATCAGGGAACCTCCGCCATGTTTGACTGTAGGGACCGTGTTCTTTTCTTTGAAGGCCTCTTTTTTTTTTCCTGTAAACTCTATGTTGATGCCTTTTCCCAAAAAGCTCTACTTTTGTCTCATCTGACCAGAGAACATTCTTCCAAAAAGTTTTTGGCTTTCTCAGGTAAGTTTTGGCAAACTCCAGCCTGGCTTTTTTATGTCTCTGGGTCAGAAGTGGGGTCTTCTTGGGTATCCTACCATAGAGTCCCTTTTCATTCAGACGCCGACGGATAGTACGGGTTGACACTGTTGTACCCTCGGACTGCAGGGCAGCTAGAACTTGTTTGGATGTTAGTCGAGGTTCTTTAGCCACCATCCGCACAATCTTTCGTTGAAATCTCTCGTCAATTTTTCTTTTCCGTCCACATCTAGGGAGATTAGCCACAGTGCCATGGGCTTTAAACTTCTTGATGACACTGCGCACGGTAGACACAGGAACATTCAGGTCTTTGGAGATGGACTTGTAGCCTTGAGATTGCTCATGCTTCTTCACAATTTTGCTTCTCAAGTCCTCAGACAGTTCTTTGGTCTTCTTTCTTTTCTCCATGCTCAATGTGGTACACACAAGGACACAGGACAGAGGTTGAGTCAACTTTAATCCATTTCAAGTGTCTGCAAGTGTGATTTAGTTATTGCCACCACCTGTTATGTGCCACAGGTAAGTAACAGGTGCTGTTAATTACACAAATTAGAGAAGCATCACATGATTTTTCAAAGGGTGCCAAAACTTTTGTCCACCCCCTTTTTTATGTTTGGTGTGGAATTATATCCAATTTGGCTTTTTAACAATTCTTTTTGTGGTTTTCCATTGAAGACAAATTAAATGAAGATATTATTACGAAAGCATTTGTGATTGCAATCATTTTCTGGAAGAAATTGAGTATTATCTGACAGAATTGCAGGGGTGCCAATACTTTTGGCTAGCACTGTATACTGTATATAGGACTTTGACCTAGAGATGGAGGGGAGGTCTTGTTTGTGACTGATGGACAACGGACAAGACCTGACACACCTCACATTCATCAGAGCTTGACTGATCAATAGACAACCCTGGCATATGGTCATGGCTAAAAAACTGAGTCGTACTTCACAGGTTGCAGAATAACTCTGGAAGAAAAGCCACTCCAAGGAAGACTTCATTAGTTATAAAGTGACAGTTCAAAACAGGTCTATTTCACCTCACATATCTTCCAATCCCACAACCCCAAACAGTTATTCAATACCTTCATCTCCCTTCTCCATCCTCCAGGACCCCCTCAAACATCACTGATTTCTTACTTCAAAAACAAAATTGACACCATAAGAAAGAGCCTCAATCTACACCCTCACAACCACTCTACGCAACCGTGTGGTGCTCTTCATCCTTAACCTGCTTCTCCATCAGCAATGAAAAGCTCTCAATCCTAATTCCAAAATCCCACCTCAACAACTGTGCACTCAACCTGATCCAAATCTCACCTCATCCCCAATCTCACTGAAGTCTTTACTCCTGCTCTAACCCACCTTTTCAACCTATTTCTAACCAGAGGTACCTTCCTTTCTGCCTTTAAACACACTACTGTCACACCAATCTTTAAAGGGAGTCTATCATTCACAAAACCACTTTTAAGCTAATGGCATGTTGGAATCGCCTTTAAAAAGGCCATTATTCTCCTACCTCTCCTTGTTTTCTTCTCCCAGCCGATTCCAAGATAATTTGTTTCTTCATGTATGTAAATGAGCACCACGGAGCACCCAGGACGTTCCTCCTCTTCTGCGAGCACCCACCTCATCATTGCTTATCACCGCACCTTCGTCCGTTGCGGTGACTCCCCTCTAGGTCTTTTTTCTCAGTTCTCGCCGGCAGCGCTGTACGGCAGTGAATTCTCGCACATGCGCAATCGGCTCTGCCACTTCGGGTTCTGGCAGAGCGACTGCGCATGATGGGCCGCCATTTTCCGGTGGTCTGTCACAAGAGCGTACTGTGGCAGGGCCAAAGAAGATACAGAGAAAACCAAACCAGGAGGGGAGTCACCGCAACGGACGAAGGGGCGGTGATAACCGATGACGAGAAGGGTGCTCGCAGAAGAGGAGGAATGCCCCGGGTGCTCATTTACATACATAAAGAAACAAATTATCTTGGAATCGGCTGGGAGAAGAAAACAAGGAAAGGTAGGAGAAGAATGGCCTTTTTAAAGGCCATTCCAACGTGCCATTAGCTTAGAAGAGGTTTTGTGAATGATAGACTCCCTTTAAGAAACCATCCCTCGACCCATCCTGTCTAGTCAACTATCACCTTATCTCTTACTGCTTCCTTATGCTCTAAACTCCTTGAACAACATGTCCATTTTGAACTATCCTCCTATCTCTCGTCCAACTTAGTCTTTGACAGACTACAGTCAGGCTTCCGACCCCACCACTCCACAGAAACTGCCCTAACCAAAGTCACAAATGACCTACTAACTGCCAAAGAAAAGCAGCACTATATGTTCTTCTCCTCCTTGACCTTTTTCCTCTGCTTTCAACACAGTCGACCACTCCCTCTTGTTGCAAACTCTCTTATCCCCTGACTTGGCATCTCTGACTTGGCCCGCTTCTGGATCTCCTTATACCTAACCAACCGCACATTCAGCGTCTCCCACTCATACACCACCTCCTCACTGTGCCTTCTTTCTGTAGGTGTCCCCCAAGACTTTGTCCTGGGACCCTTCCTGGTCTCCATCTACACCCTTGGCCTTGGCCAACTCATAGAACCCCACAGTTTTCAATATCATTGCTTCGCTGATGACCTCAAATATCTCTCTGGACCAGATATTACCATCTGTTGTCCAGAGTTCTAGAATGTTTAGCAGACATAGCCTCCCCTTTATCCTTCTGCTTTCTAAAGCTAAACATGGAGAATACTGAGTTCATCATCTTTGTCCCGCCTCAAATGACTCCCCTACTAGACCCATCTATCACAGTTAATGGTACCCCAGTTACCCCAATCCCAGAGGTCTGCTGCTTTGGGATAACGTTGACTCTTCCTTCCTTGACTTTTCCTTCAAGCCGCACATCCAAGCCCTCAACAACTCCTTTTTCATCCGCCTCTCTCTGCCAATCCCTTCACTGGCTATTCATCAACCAGCGAATAGTTTAAAATGTTAACGGTGACATACAAAACCAACCACTACCTGTCCCCTCCATACATTTCTGACCTAATCTCCAGTTACCTACCCACACTCTGCTCTGCTGTTATCTCCTCTTCACACAACCGCCTCCAAGACTTCCCCCCTGTATCCCCTATACTCTGGAACTCAGTACCTCAACACATAAAACTGTCTCCTACAATCACAAGCTTCATGAAGACTTTTAAGACTCACCTCTTCAGGAAGGCCCACAAACTTTAATAACACTACTGCCACCACACCATCATCTGAACAGCTTCTACCCTCACCTACTGTCTCTTTTCCCTCTCCTTCATAGATTGTAAACCCTTGCAAACCCTCAAATCTATGGCACCATGGAAATAATGATGCTCTAAAAATAAATAATGAAAATAATGAGGCCAGGTCATGGTTGCCCCAATAAGGACTTGGGATTGTAACTTTGCCTGGTGCCGGAATTCCGGTTGGCGATCACTGATTTGTTTTACCTACTGATGTGTCAGAATATTGAGCTCAGATTGTGGGATTTATTAAATTTTTGCTTTATAAGTCTCCCATCCCTGTCAGCTCTCAGTTATTTACCCCATGACAGTCTGTCAAAACAAAGAAGGGCTGAGAACTGACATTATTGTGATTAGAGATGATTTGTATAATTAAGGCGCAAGTGTGTCTGGTTGAGGGCAGGACTTAATGAACCCCTGTTGTGTCGGATTAAAAAGATACAATATGAGTCGAGAGGGATGTCTGATCATTCACTACTGGTGGTGAAATTACTATCTGGTATTCAAAGACAGGGGAATTTTAGAATTAGATCTGAAATGATGATATCTGATAAGATTAGGCATTTCTTTTTATTTAATCAGGGCTCGGGCTCCATCTTGGTTGTGTGGGAGACTTTTAAAGGGTACTTGAGTTTTCATGAAAAGTTGAAATATGTGCAGAGTCTTGCTGGGCAGTATGTTCTATGACTGCATAAACTTTCATACATGATGTCTTATCAGTTTTTCTGCTGCTCAGTATTATGACTGCAGCACAGTTTACATTTGTCTCTCAAGTAGGGGGCATGTACAATAAGGAGCAGTCTGTCGACTCCCCTATCCATTACTGATACTGTCCTGCCATACTGTCAGGAGTAACTGTACAACAGCAAACAAATAGCTGAAAAAAGCCCAAGTGACCAAAATACAGGAGATCCAGGAACACTGAATTGCAAATACATAAAGACAAGCATGCTTTACTTCTTTTGTTGGAGTTTCCTTGTGCTGAATTAAACTGTCTTTTGCCATCCTGACTTTTACCAGACATTTTTTTTTTCTTAAGGTGCTAGTATGAAACCTAAACTCAATTATGTAAGTACTTGTGTATTGTATAATCCCAGTGCCTTTTTACACTGTTTGACAAGGAGAAAGCTGTCAATTTTTACTGATACTACTGATTTGAATTTTATCTGCAGCAAAAAAAAATCTATTAAAAAAAATCAAGAGTTACTCTAGTGATCCTAGAGTATAATTGCAACGGGTATTTACCCAATGTCGTCTTCACATGGGACAAGAGATATCATGATGCTAGGTCAAGGCATCATGAGGCTGGCATGCCCCACGTGACCGCTGAGGACCTGATCAAAGTCCTCAATGGTGACCCTGCGGTACATAGTATCAGTGAGAGGCCAAAAGAGGATTCTGAGGAACTGCCAGACACCAAAGAGAGGTGAGGCAAGGTGAGTATAACAGTTTGTTAATTTTACTTCCCTTGGCTTCTACTTATTATACTCTGGGGTCTGAGGAGAACTCAGAGTATAATAGTGTTTCCTGGATGGTGGACCTCAAATGTTTCGGGTTTGGGTAGAAGATTTGAGATGAATTTGATTCTAATCAAATCAGTTCACTCATCTTTAGTTATGACAAGACATTTGAGTAAACATGTCACATCAATGGTGCATCTAGTTTGGGCAAAATGTTTTCACCTTGCTAGACATGTGGATATGGGACATGGCTTAAGTGCGCCAAAATTGTGTCATAAAATTCAATCTCAAAGTAAGCCAACTAAAATGTCATATAAACTTAGAAAAGAGTCTAAAAGTATGCCTGATTTTACATCCAGCTACTACTACTGCCACTGTGCACTGTGATAAATTTGGTGCATTTCAAGACTACCTGTATTAGTATATTTGGGCCATAGTCTGTGCCTGCAGCAGAAATGGCTGCTTTTTGTTTTGTTAGGAGACTAAGGACAGCAAACCTGGTCAAGTAGTTAAGCTACTGCATGCTAACATATTGTCCTGGACCAGAGAAGCCCAAACCATTTAAAAAACCAAGAAGGGAAGCAACACACAAATCATATATATCAAAACAGTGGATTTATTTCAGAGTGTAACACTTTGGTTTAATCACAGCCTTTATCAAGCAATAATAAAGGATTTGATAAAGCCTAAACGTCATTCACTCTACTGTATTTGTTTGGGCTGTAGCCCATCATGAGGACTGCTTGCAATGCATTATGGGTAAACCAGTCTGATCCCTGAATCCATATGACCTTCCATCTCTGCTTTCTTCATGCTTTCACATGGTGGCTGCCATTTTAGCCGATTTGTATAAACCAAAAAAATGCAAAAACTTCTGGTTTGTTTTGCCAAAATTCTGGCTGAATCCAGTATGCTGACAACATAGAAATACATTGCATATTTTTGTCGCCATGCCGCCCTAGCCTAAAGCTGTTCACATCAGGGCCTACATGCCTTTTTTTTTCTTTTCCTTATCTTGTTGAACGGAGGCCGGTGGGGGGCTGGATTGGTAGAGGAATTAGACTAATTGATTTACTGATTTTTTTTTTTTTTTTTAAACTTTCTCGCAGTTTATATAGGCAAATTATTTTGTATGGTCTAGATATGTTCCTATACTTACTCATTTTTGTAGCAAAGGTTACTGTCTGGATTTAAACAACATCTGCATTTTCCACACTGAGGAACAAACAATGGGATGACTTTATCTCCTACAAAAATGCAAAAATGCAAAATAAGAAAAACGTTACTACATTACAGTTTAGTATACAAAATTTATTTTGCATGTACCTTCAAGTATAGTATCAAGGGGAACTGACATCTTAAATATGAACCAGACTGATGCATACTTTCATGGGGAAAATGTACTATAATTTGTCATTTATGCTTGTTATTTATTATTGGTTTATAAGTCTAGTGGGAGGTCCTACTCAATGATTGGCAGCCACCTCTATCTGAGAAGTAGGGGCAGATTGAAAGAGTAGAGATTCAGACTATACATGGTTTGTTTGTAGTTGGTAACCCTGAAAATATAGATATTCATAGGGCCTGTAGACACAAAATGGTAGACCTTTAGTCAAAACTATTTGTTCATTTGCATCATTTTTATTTCAGTTAACTTGCAGAAATGAAATAATGTCCCAAAGCTGTTCATAGTCTGTAATGTTTTGCATTTATAGCAATCCTCTCTAGTTTTTTTTCAAGCTGTTTTTCATAATAAATGTTAATATCAGTTAATAAGTTTCTCATTAAAATTACTTTAAATGACAAGCCTTACCAGGTTGTAGATTTGTCACTCCTTCACCAACACTCTCTACAATGCCAGCTGCTTCATGCCCCAGTATTACAGGGTATTTTACATCTAATGCTCCACTTAAAACATGATCATCTGAGCGACAAACTCCAGTCGCCACAATCTGCAGGAATACACAAGATTTGACATTGAACTTTTTGGAATTCAGACACCAGTTCAGGTAAAATATCACAAGCAATGCATCTCGTGGTTACACTTGCATCTGAAAGGATAGCTTCATTCTCCAGAATTGTATTTCATAAGACCATTTATTTATCAGAGTGATTTGTTTCCTAATAGTATCTTTCAGGATTGGCAGTGTTTCATGAAAAGTCATGGTCTAGCCACAATATGTTTTAGCATGAGATTTAGCTCTGCTGCTTAACTGTATACAGATTTTACTGTATATTGGATAGTTAATGTGCAGTTTTATATACCACTAGAAAGGCAACAATGCGCTGAATTTTGCCATTAATTTCGGCACCGATCTCTCCCCACTGTTAGAAGGGCGGGCCTTACAGCCTAGTGTTATCGCAGGGCTGTGAGAAATTCCCCCCTGACTATACTCTTCCATAGCCTTGTACTATCAGAGGAGACATTCCTTATGGCCCAGCTGTGAGGAACGCCCCCTCTGACAGTACAAGGCAGGCTATGTTAGAGTACAGTTGGGGGGAGGGGCATTCCTCACAGCCCAGCGATGACACTAGGAGTAGATTTAACAGAAGGTAGAACTATAAGAGCTTCTTATATATTTCCTATTTCTTTTGCAGCCACTCTTAGCTTTGGTTCAAAAAAATTCAGGAAAATCTGCAACAAAAAAAGCTGCGTTTCCGCAGTCATCTAAACGTTAGATTAGATCAAAAGTAGATCATACTTTTGAGTGATCTTTCACTGTCAGAACCACTGCACATCCCTGGTAAATTTTTAATATCTGTTATAACTAAATATTGTAATAAAATTGTTTTTAAATATAAATATCACCTTTATGCGAACTTCGTGAGCCTTTGGTGGAGCAACCTCAATCTCTTCAATGGTGAGTGGTTGTTTAGGTCCCCAGCACACAGCTGCCTTACATTTGATTACCTGAAATAATAGTAGAATTGAAAATACTCTGCTGCCTATGTAAAAAATGACATTCACTCCATTTCTGTATTCACATTTGTTATTCACCCTCTTTTAGATCAGTGTATATACATCAGATATAATTATGTCTCTATATAATTGGAACAGAATGACCTTCTATTTAACCTGATGTACTTGAAGTGTTATAGGATAAATCATGAATTTTGTACAAACCAGTAGGAAAACACAAAAGTCACATTTGCGAAAACCAGGGGTCAGCAACCTTCGGCACTCCAGCTGCTGTGAAACTACAACTCCCAACCTGCTCCATTACCTTCCATGGGAGTTCCCAGAAAAGCAGAGCAAGTATGCATGTTGGGAGTTGTAGTTTGACAACAGCTGGACTGCCGAAGGTTGCCTAATCCTGTGTTAGACAATAGAGAATTGATTTTTCCTATGGACGCTCATCCAGTGTCAAAAAAGCTCATAAACAATATTCACCCACCTAAATTAACACTCCCCTAAATAATAAAAAGAGAAAGGAGAAGCTCTTGTTGGTTAAGTGGAAGACCACAGCTTTATTTAACTGACTGTGTCAAAATAGCAAAGAAGATTCCAGATGACATGGGCAGCCTTCATTGTGGACATGTACTAATCCACCTATGATTTCTTATCATGGATTATCTTCTCAGTCATGCACCTGACTACCTGGCTACAAGGAAATCATGGCTGGGTTTCTAACAAGCGCCATACCATAAAAAGTTCCTGTATTCATGGTCGCATCCACTGGTTAGAGAAATTGTTTGCAAAAAATTTAATTAGATATATTTGCGAAAATGTCTAACTTTTAATTGCCTACAAATTTAAATTTGGTTATGTACATGGCAAATACCCAGTTGTTAGGAAGGGGAGAAACAATTATTTCCACCCATTCTGGGACCAAACCAGGGCATTTCAAACTGTTTCTGATGTGATGCCAGGGCCTCACCAGCAAACAAATACTATCATCGAGCACCAAACCAATGCCACAGTATCAGACCTCCAGCAGTGGCGTAGCTAGTGGGGGGGCAGAGGGGGCGGCTGCCCCAGGCCCAATGAGTCTTTGGGGGCCCACCCCGGGGCCGCCATTAATACATCCTTTATTTCAAACTAGATCGGGGTCTGCAGACAATGCTTCCTGGTGCTTAACTGTCTTGTAAACCGCAAGCCAATACAGGCCTGCGGTTTACAAAATGCAGAGACCACAGACCGAAGTCTGCTTCTCAGCACGGGCAGCGCAATGACGTCACAACAACGCGCCGCCGGCGCTCAGATACAGACGTCCTGTGCGTGTACAGGGAGGAAGCAGCGTCGGCTCCATTCATCAGCATCGCAGGTGAGTATGACTTTTTTTTTGTGGGTATATTAATAGTATAAGGGGTGGTCAGGAGGGGGAATATAACTATAAAGGGAAGATTCATTAGGGGACATTATGACGATGGGGGGTCATTTATATAAGGGTTATTAGGGGGTATTCTGAATACAAGGGGGAGGTTATTTAAATAAGGGGCCATTAGGGAGCATCATTTATATTAGGAGGCATTATGAACATAAGGGGGTGGTCATTGATATAAGGGGTCATTAGAGGTGCAGTATTTATGTCAGGGGGAATGAGGGGCATACAGTAATATGAGGGTCTATTAATTTAATTAAAGTGACACTTGGGCTTTATTAAGACTAAGTCCCCACGTAGCGGGCTGCAGCAAAAAAAGCACTGCAGGAAAAACCATGGCTGTAACATTGTGGTTTTTCCCGCAGCGCTTTTCATAGAAGGTCTGCAGAGACTTCCCTTCAATACACCTATATGGAAACCGCCAGTGTTTCCATAGGTATAATTGACATGCTGCAATTTCCAAAACGGTTTTGGAAATCGCAGTGCATCTGCTGCACATATTTTTCCGCTATGTGTGGATGGGATTTGCTAGAATGCCACGTTTTTTTTCTGTGGGTTTTCGCCACATGGGGCCCCCATCCCATCCCGAATTTTCAGTAAAATATGCGCAGCGGAGATGCTGCGATTTCTAAAACAGTCGCAGCATGTCGATTATACCTACGGAAACGCCAGCGGTTTTCCTATAGATATAATTGAAGCAGAAAGTCCGCAGAGGAAACTGTCAATTATAATTATAATTGTCAATTGTGTGCAGAGCCCTGTGTAGAGCTGCTATATACCACTATACGATCACTGTATACTGATAGTATCGGTATACGAACATGTCCAAGTTGGGGGCCCACTTGGACATGTTCGCCCCACCTGTGCTGAACCCCTAGCTACGCCTCTGACCTCCACCAATGTGATACTGATGACCTATCCTAAAGGTTATCAATATTGGTTAACTTGGGAAACTCCTTTAAGCCTCTGTATATGTATGGTACTGTTGACAGCATGACCTATATAGCAAACATGCTGGGGCAGATTTATTAATACTGATATTTAGACAATGCAAACTTAAACTAAGTAGTTTTAAAATGCATCAGATTTACCACAGTGGATGATATATTGAATGCATTGTTATTCTGTCCAGTCTAAGTTTACATCACCTACTGCATGAGTTGTATTAGTTTCTGACAAAAAAATGCAGCAAAATCTTTGGCGAATGGTATCGCTTCTTAAGCCAAACCCTTTCAGTAAGTTCCAGCCACCTGTTTTTTGTGCTTTTTTTAATAACTACAAATAATTCTACCATTGATCAGAAGGCTGCATGATGGCTGTCTGGAATTTAAAGTGTATGGCCAGTAAAAAACTGTTAATACATATGTAATGTATGTATGTAAATAAAAGAAGTGTAAAGTATGTAAATATAAAATTTCGTTTTGGGTTCAAGTGATTTAGTTCGAAAATTTGTTTTTGGTTGAATAAGCTTATCACAAACCAGAGCTTAAATTGTCTTAACCCCTTCCCAACATCTGCTGTAATAGTACAGCGCTGCTGGGAAGGACTTCCCACAAAGTATTACAGTGGAAGCATGGTGCGCGCACACAAATGCTTTGCAGGTGTCAGCCGTATGTAATGGCTGACACTGTCCTCTAACACCCCCGGTCGGAGCTGAGCTCCGATCTCAGGTGTTAATTCCTGAGATGCCGCAGTCATACACAACCGCGGCATCTCAGTGGTGTCGGTGCTCCTGATCGGCAGCTCGGAGTCTGATCAGTGACCCCGAGTTTGCCCCATCGCTGTCCCTCCACTTACCTGGTTGATCCTGCCTTCAATGGAGGCTGTCAGCCTACGCGTCGGAATAGGCTGACAGCTTCCTATACACTGCAATACACGTGTATTGCGGTATACTGTATATCTATTGAACCAGCTATCAGAATATCACTGCTTCAGCTTCAGAAGATCGAGGACAAAAAAAAAAAATGTTAAAAAAATAACAAATGAATAAAGCCCAAAAAATCCTATTTTCCCATATAAAATATTTTATTATGTAAAATAAAGAAAAATAACATTTTTTTACATATTTGGTATCGCCGTGTCCATAAAAACACAAACAATAAAACTAATACATTATTTAACTCACATGCTGAACTGCAATAAAAAAACAAAATGTAGAAAACTGCACAAAATCATGATTATTTGCCATCTTGCCTCACAAAATATTCAATAAAAAGTGATCAAAAGGTCAGATGAAAACCAAAATAGTACCAATAAAAAGCACAGGTCGTCCCACAAAAAATAAGCCTTCAAACAGCTCTGTCAACAGAAAATAAAAATGTTTTGCCTTTCAGAAGATGGCGATGCAAAAATAATTGACTTTTTTCCCTAAATGGAATTCTATTCTGCAACTTGCAACGCATTAAAAAAATTACATAAAGGTAACATGGTACTTATGCTGTACATTATGCAGCAAAAAATTTAATGTTAAAAAGCAATGCAAGAATTGATGTTTTCTTTTACATCCCATCCAGAAAGAGTTAATAAAATTTAGTCAATAAGTTATAGGCACCCCAAAATTGTGGCATTGAAAAGTACATTTCATACAGCAAAAAGCCCTTATATGGCCACAATGCCAGAAAAAAAAAAAAAATTATATATATACAGTGCTGGCCAAAAGTATTGGCACCCCTGCAATTTTGTCAGATAATACTCAATTTCTTCCAGAAAATGATTGCAATCACAAATGCTTTGGTAATAATATCTTCATTTATTTTGCTTGCAATGAAAAAACACAAAAGAGAATGAAAAAAAAAGTCAAATCATTGATCATTTTACACAAAACTCCAAAAATGGGCCGGACAAAAGTATTGGCACCCTCAGCCTAATACTTGGTAGCACAACCTTTAGACAAAATAACTGCGAACAACCGCTTCCGGTAACCATCAATGAGTTTCTTACAATGCTCTGCTGGAATTTTAGACCATTCTTCTTTGGCAAATTTCTCCAGGTCCCTGAGATTTGAAGGGTGCCTTCTCCAAACTGCCATTTTGAGATCTCTCCACAGGTGTTCTATGGGATTCAGGTCTGGACTCATTGCTGGCCACTTTAGAAGTCTCCAGTGCTTTCTCTCAAACCATTTTCTAGTGCTTTTTGAAGTGTATTTTGGGTCATTGTCCTGCTGGAAGACCCATGACCTCTGAGGGAGACCCAGTTTTCTCACACTGGGCCCTACATTATGCTGCAAAATTTGTTGTTAGTCTTCAGGCTTCATAATGCCATGCACACGGTCAAGCAGTCCAGTGCCAGAGGCAGCAAAGCAACCCCAAAACATCAGGGAACCTCCGCCATGTTTGACTGTAGGGACCGTGTTCTTTTCTTTGAAGGCCTCTTTTTTTTTTCCTGTAAACTTTATGTTGATGCCTTTTCCCAAAAAGCTCTACTTTTGTCTCATCTGACCAGAGAACATTCTTCCAAAAAGTTTTTGGCTTTCTCAGGTAAGTTTTGGCAAACTCCAGCCTGGCTTTTTTATGTCTCTGGGTCAGAAGTGGGGTCTTCCTGGGTATCCTACCATAGAGTCCCTTTTCATTCAGACGCCGACGGATAGTACGGGTTGACACTGTTGTACCCTCGGACTGCAGGGCAGCTAGAACTTGTTTGGATGTTAGTCGAGGTTCTTTAGCCACCATCCGCACAATCTTTCGTTGAAATCTCTCGTCAATTTTTCTTTTCCGTCCACATCTAAGGAGGTTAGCCACAGTGCCATGGGCTTTAAACTTCTTGATGACACTGAGCACGGTAGACACAGGAGCATTCAGGTCTTTGGAAATGGACTTGTAGCCTTGAGATTGCTCATGCTTCCTTACAATTTTGCTTCTCAAGTCCTCAGACAGTTCTTTGGTCTTCTTTCTTTTCTCCATGCTCAATGTGGTACACACAAGGACACAGGACAGAGGTTGAGTCAACTTTAATCCATTTCAACTGGCTGCAAGTGTGATTTAGTTATTGCCACCACCTGTTATGTGCCACAGGTAAGTAACAGGTGCTGTTAATTACACAAATTAGAGAAGCATCACCTGATTTTTCAAAGGATGCCAATATTTTTGTCCACCCCCTTTTTTATGTTTGGTGAGGAATTGTATCCAATTTGGCTTTTTGACAATTCTTTTTGTGGTTTTCCATTGAAGACAAATTAAATGAAGATATTATTATGAAAGCATTTGTGATTGCAATCATTTCCTGGAAAAAATTGAGTATTATCTGACAGAATTGCAGGGGTGCCAATACTTTTGTCCAGCACTGTATATATATATGTGAATGTGAATGTCAATGTGAAGACAAAAACCCCAAAAATCGCCAAATCATTAGGACACTTCTGGCTGTGGCAAGAAGGAAATATATAAGCTGTGTGAGTGTATATCAGAGGACACCCCATATTTTCAGTTTATGAGGGAGAATACAGCAGCGCTGATCCCCCAGAAAGCCCCCCATTCGTGTCATAGGAGCTAGTGGGCAGGGCCGGCGTCAGCACCCATCTTACCCGGGCAAGTGTTGGTGCCCCAGGCTCCTGAGGGGGCCCACTGGGTTGCTGGGTGCTGACTGTGTTTTTTTTAAATTTTAAATAGGCGGTTACCTGTTGGAATAACCCCAGCAGGTAACGGGCCCTATTTACTTACTGCAGCGGGGATCGGTAAATAAGGCCGGGATAGCCAGGCCAGGGCTGCTTTAACCATAGGGTCAATGGACCCTATGGTAGTGGGGGCCCCTTTTGGACTGCGGGACAGTCCTGCAATTGCTGTCCCGCTGTCCAGGGCAGTGGGTCCTTGCTGCACCAACTCATCGGCGTCCGGAGGACACGATGAAGCCAGTTATGAAGTATGGAGCTGTCCGGTCCCTGTTTCACCACCCGACCGCTGTCTTTGCTCCAGGTGTCCTGGGAGCAGGAGGCACGATGTAGTGATGTCACTTACATCATGCCTGTTACTCCTTAAAGACTCTGGAACCATTTAGCATCTACCACCAGAGAGAAGAGTGAACAGGGGAAAGGTGAGTATTAAGGTTTGTTTTTTTCTTTGATATTTACAGTTGGCGACATGATACTGTGGGGGCAACCTGAGGGATGGGAGGACATGATACTGTGGGGGCAACCTGAGGGGTGGAGGGACATGAATCTGGGAAAGTAACCTGGAGTGGGACATGAAAATGTGGGGGGAACATGACACTGAGGGAGCAACTTCATGGGGACATGAAACTGTGGGGTAAACCTGGGGGGGCATGACACTGTGGGGGCAACCTAGGCGGTGGGGGTGCATAACACTGTGGGGGCAACCTCAGAGGGACATGAAACAGTGGGGGGCAACCTCAGGGGGACATGACAGTGTGGGGGGGACATGATATTGTGGGGGCAACATGGGGGATGGGGGGACATGATACTGTGGGGGCAACCAGGATGGTGGGGGACATGTATCTGGGGGGGTAACCTGGAAGGGGACATTATGAGGGGCATTATATTGTATGGGGCCACTAGGGAGGTATTATACTGTGTGAGAGCCACTAAGGGGCATTATACTATGTGGGGGCCATTGAGGGAGCATTATAATTTATGCAGGTCAAGTATTTCTAAGTGGTGGTGATTGGGGGGCCCACTTATGAAACCTTTGCACAGGGCCCACCAATATGTTAAAACGGACCTGCGCCAGGCGGTTTGGTTCAGACCAAATAGGTCCGAACCGAAACTGCTATTACCATACTCCGGGGTCTCTTCAGATGATCGGGGTCTCTTTAGATGATCTTCAGGGGAGGTAAGTGAACATAACAAACAGTGTTACTTACCTCTCCTGCCCTCCGATGCAACTCCGTACTATCTTCGGCCCTCTTCAATGACCTTGCATGGGTAAAGCTGGCGTTTACACCCACACGTGGTGTATTTCAGTAGTCAGGAGAACTTGCATAACAAATTGTGGGATGCATTTTCTCCTTTAACCCCTTGTGAATGTGTAAATACTAAGGCTAAATGAATATATTAGTAAAAGAAAATGAAACGTGTAAATTTTACCTCCATTTTGTCTTAATTCCTGTGAAATGCTTATAGGGTTGAAATATTTTGTATATGCTGTTTTGGCTTATTTAAGGGGTGAAGTTTTGAAAATGGGGTTTCTAATACAGGGGGCTTTCAAAACTAAATAGAAGAAAGTTAAATCTTCGGTTCACCGTATTCATATGCCAATTAGTTCCAGTAGAAAATGTATCATAGGATGCAGAGAACACTCTCCGGACTTCATTGGAGCAGAATATTAGGAAAATAGAAAATAAAAGCCGGTTCCAGCATCCAAAAATTTAAATAAAATATAACTTTTAATTCATATAAAATTTAAAAAAAGTAACAACAGTTACATGTGAAGAGGATCCGTAACCAAGCCTACATGTTTCAGGGCGTCTAGCCCCTTAGTCATGGCTGCAAGGGGTTTCTAATACAGGGGGCTTTCAAAACCCCTTCATAACTGGATAAGTCCCTTGAAAAATGGGTTTTGGAAGTGTTTTTGAAAATTTTGAACATTGTTGTTTGACTTGTAAGCCTTATAATGTCCGTAAAAAATAAAAGGGTGATTAAAGTTTGATGCCAACATAAAGCAGAGATCTGTTACATTAGATTTATGATCTAAGAACAACACATGGAGACCAGAAGAAGACATGGACTGACCTGCCCAACATCCCTTTATGGGAGCAAATGCCATTGTCAGAGACTATTTAGAGGATTTTAAGAAAAATTTCTGGCATTCTGTTAGTGTGCATGCCAGATAAAAAGTCATAAAGAATTGACTTCATAAAAAAGACACCAAAAATTATCCCTTTATGGGAGCAGATGCAGCACTAAGGAGTGACAACTACAAAATTACAAGAAAAATATCTTGCATGCTACATGGCCTGCCAGTTGGAATAGACAGAATATCTAGATAAGATCAAAAGTTGGGAGCCAGCAGAGAACCTGGACTGACTTGCCTATCATCCCTTTATGGGAAGAAACGCCACAACAACAAAATGTTGGCAGAGTGGCAATTTACAGCATTTCAAGAAAATTTCTGGTCAGTGTGTCTGACATGCCAGCTGAAGAAGGTGGATTATCTTCCAAGAATGAACAAGAGGTAGAAGTTGTTACTCTTCTTCTACCTTTTATTGCCTAACTGTAAATGTTTCCTGTAAGATATACACTACCGTTCAAAAGTTTAGGGTCACTTAGAAATGTCCTTATTTTTGAAAGAAAAGCACAGTTTTTTTCAATGAAGATAACATTAAATGAATCACTCTATACATTGGTAATGTGGTAAATGACTAATCTAGCTGCAAACGTCTGGTTTTTAATGCAATATCTACATAGGTGTATAGAGGCTCATTTCCAGCAACCAACACTCCAGTGTTCTAATAGTACATTGTGTTTGCTAACTGTGTAAGAAGGCTAATGGATGTTTAGAAAACCCTTGAAAACCCTTGTGCAAGTATGTTAGCACAGCTGAAAACAGTTTTGCTGGTTAGAGAAGCTATAAAATTGACCTTCCTTTTAGCTAGTTGAGAATCTGCAGCATTACATTTGTTGGTTCGATTAAACTCTCAAAATAGCCATAAAAAGAGAACTTTCATGTGAAACTCAACAGTCTACTCTTGTTCTTAGAAATGAAGGCTATTCCATGCGAGAAATTACCAAGAAACTGAAGATTTCTAAACGGTGTGTACTACTCCCTTCAGAGGACAGCACAAACAAGCTCTAACCAGAGTAGAAAGAGAAGTGGGAGGCCCCGCTGCACAACTGACCAACAAGACAAGTACATTAGAATCTCTAGTTTGAGAAATCGACGCCTCAACTGGCAGATTCATTAAATAGTACCCGCAAAACGCCAATGTCAACGTCTACAGTGAAGAGGCAACTCAGGGATGCTGGCCTTCAGTGCAGAGTGGCCAAGAAAAAGCCATATCTGAGACTGGCTAATAAAAGGAAAAGATTAATATGGGCAAAAGAACACAGACATTGGACAGAGGAAGATTGGAAAAAAGTATTATGGACAGACAAATTGAAGTTTGAGGTGTATGGATCACACAGAAGAACATTTGTGAGATGCAGAACAACTGAAAAGATGCTGGAAGAGTGCCTGACGCCATCTGTCAAGCATGGTGGAGGTCATGTGATGGTCTGGGGTTGCTTTGGTGCTGGTAAAGTGGGAGATTTGTACAAGGTAAAAGGGATTTTGAATAAGGAAGGCTATCACTCCATTTTGCAACGCCATGCCATACCCTGTGGATAGCGCTTGATTGGAGCCAATTTCATCCTACAACAGGACAATGACCCAAAGCACACCTCCAAATTATGCAAGAACTATTTAGGGAAGAAGCAGGCAGCTGGTATTCTATCTGTAATGAGTGGCCTGCGCAGTCACCAGATCTCAAACCCATTGAGCTGTTGTGGGAGCAGATTGACCATATGGTACGCAAAAAAGTGTCCATAAAGCCAATCCAACTTGTGGGAGGGGCTTCTGGAAGCATGGGGTGAAATGAAATTTTGCACTAAAGGGACTGACTGACAGTGTAAAACACTCTGTGGATAGTCACAGATCACAGTACAGAAAGCTACACTAATAGTAATGTCAAAAAATGTTCTATTGCAAAAAAGACTTAAGATGAGACTCTTGCAATGAAATGATGACCTGTCCAATCTATGTGAATATTGCAGTCACATAGCACAGTACAGAAATTCTCCCCCTAGTTTTATAATTTTTCTATCTGTCTTCAATTGATTAAATCTTGACTACACTATGCTCCACTAGTTGTCCTCCTATAATTTTCTAGTCCTATAGCAATGTTGTCTTTTTCACTAGCAATGTATTAGCAGCAATTGCTTTGGATCATGTAGTAATAACATGTCTTTCCCCTGTCTTGTGTATTACAAAATGGCTCTTCCCACCCACAGTATCTTATATTCTCTATTCAGTATATTATATTCTGTTTTGTTCCCCTCATAACCCTTTTACATAAAAAATGACAGCACAATAATCTCCCTACCTATCACTCATGATAGGGTGTCAGGTGATGTCAGTAGCCCACCTAGGTCACAGAGGTCATTTTGGAAAATTCTAGTTGAAATTATTTGTTACAAATTGGTTCATAAATAGTACGGTTGAAAAAAGACCTATGTCCATCAAGTTCAACCAGGGGATGGGAAAGGGAATAATAATAAGTATTCTATACATTTCCATAAGCATCAATGCTATGGTGCTCTAAAAAGGCATCTAATCCTTTTTTGAAACGGTCAGCTGTAACTGCTGTGACCAGCTCCTGAGGTAGGCTATTCCACAGATTCACAGTCCTTACAGTAAGGAAGCCCCGTCACCTCTGGAGATTGAAAAAACATTTTTTTCTCCAAGAGCAGGGAGTACCCCCTTGTCTTGTGAGGGGATTTTACATGGAACAGCTTTTCCCCATCTTTCTAGTATGGGTCACTTATATATTTATACAGGTTTATCATGTCTCCCCTTAAACATTTCTTCTCAAGACTAAACAAAACTCTCCTCATAATTGATGTCTTCCATGCCCCTTATCAATTTTGGTTCGCTTATCTCTAGTAAAATGCAGTCACCTTTTCAGTAGTAGATTTATCCTACTGTATCTATAGATTTCTATGATGCCAAAATGTTGTATATTTGCCAAAAGTGTTGATGGGTGCTGGCCAGGAGTTAGGTGATTTCCGCTGTATTTACAATGGAAATCACAAATGTGGTGGGAACAGAGGTTAAACTGTACCTAATACAGAAAGGCATAATAATATTTATCCATAGAAACACATTGCACTTCAATGAATTGTCAGCAGGTGACACCATAGTTACACAATATAGCATAGACTGATGCATGGAAGTACATCTCTACTAGTGGTATTTTTGCTCAGATTTGAAGTGGTGATAACAAATGTATTGGACTGCATTGTTAGGAATGCTGTTCACAGTAGTTAGAGACTGGGGCACATGACGTGGACACAATGAGTCTGGGGGCTTATGGGTAAATATTTAGCTGTCAGTCCTTAAATTTGATATGTAACAATATACCAAGGTGCCATTGCAATCTGAAATGTTATGCAGCAATCATATTGCAGACCTCATATTGACAGTTCAGCTTGAGGGGTGTGAAGAATATCGCCTCGCCCAGCCGCCTGGCACGCCTGCGATCAAACTTCTTTCTTAACCTCCCACTCACACACCGTGAGTAGACCGGGTCGTAGGATAAAACGAAATGAGCGATATAAATTTTATATGTTTAATAACCCAAGTGGGTCGGTATGAATTAATAGCATATACAGAAATATACAATATTAATACGATCAAGCATAAACATACAAGCAAAGGAGCAATGATACAATACACAAAAATAAACAGGGGAATTAAAAGATAGAGAAAATACCGGCATAGGCTCGTAGTCCGTTTCTCTAGGCCACAGCAGAGTTTTGGGCCTAGGGCGCAAGCTTAAGCAAATTGCATAAAACAATCCTTCTACATGCTGTCCAGAACTAGGCCCTCAAAGCATTCCTCAGTAGGGCAGGCCCTCTCATCTTCTCCCAGATCAGAGCTCCTTACTGCCTCTTTGCTGAATGACCCCAGAATCCAGGTCTGCCCACAGCATATGGCTAGTGCTCCACCCACCCCTTGCACCCAGGCAGCCCCCCTTCTCCCACCTTTGCAGAACCCTCGGAGAGAAGGGTGAAGTTAAGGCTTGCTATCCCCCATCCCATCTGGCCAGGGATAATAAAAGTGCCTGGCTATAGCAAGCCATCTCCAATGAACACACATAAAACCAGTGAAGCGTATCGTCCAGCAATGTGGACTCAACTAAAGCACCGCATTCCATGTGGGGGAAGGACTGACCTAAGCAAGTAAAACACACTTCCAAGAAAGATATAAAACTGAGGGTCGGTTCATCACAAGGGGTGTACTATATGTTCATTTTATTTTCATAACTGCAGTTATAGGAAATGTGTACACTGTACTATTCCTAGAAAAGAGCCAAATGGGTGATACAAAACACAGGGAATCTCTCTTTGGGGTTCCTTGTATCGCTGTGTCACAGGTCTGCCTCTCAGGACTAGACATAAAACAATGCCTGGAAAATGGCCATTTTGACAACTGAAAATCTAATGTGTATGGCCAAGCTTTACATGGTGGGTACATTGTTTTGAAAATAAAAACAAAAGGTTCCTTCTGTTGGATTTCCTTTTTTAATTGCTGTAATGGTTATTCCATCTACAAAACAGAAATACAACAAAAGGAACCTTCCATTTTTAACTTTAACTTTGCAGTTAGTGCAGACGCATACAAATGAGAGCTGAAGAAGCAGCAGGGAAGACTGAGTACATGGACTTCTGTCCTCCCTTCACTGCGTTCAGCAAAGCTGAGGGTACCCTCATGTATATGAGTAAGAATATTTATCCAGTGCAGGGAGTTTTCACTCCTTGCATTACATTAAAAAAATTCCTACAAAAGACCAAATTCCTACTTACTTTCCCAGCAGTAGCCATGTTATACCTCCTTCCACAAACCTGTCCAGAGATGACTGTGAATCACACAGCACTCATACTTTTCATTTATAAAGGTTCCAAATTACTCCTCCCATTTTCCTCCCTTCTACAAGGCTCTGTGCTAGCACGTCTCTCCTGCATGCAGTTACAGGGGATAAAGCACAACATAATGATCCTCTAGTTCAGGGGTTGGTAACCTTTTTTGTTCGGCATGCCGATTTTAATTAAAAAATCAAAGATGAGGTACTCGGAGTGCCGGTCAATAATTGTAAGTCTGACGACCACTAAACTAAAGTTATACACCACAAACCATAACACAGAAGTGCTGCCACCAGATGCTTCAGGACACATGCGTTTACTGCTATTTCCTGGGGCGCACCTGTACTTCCCGATTAGAAGCAATGAAAGTCCATGTGCAGCCCCCAATTAGTGTTAAATGTGTCCAGGAACACCGTATGGCAACACCCTCAGGGTGGTGACACACTATGTATCTGGATGCAGATATAGTCTTAGGCCACTGAAACTTTGACTTTAATGTAAAACTGCGTTCACATGGTGCATTTTTGCACAAAAAAAAAATGCCTGTGTTTTCTGTGCAAAAACACATCCTTAATGCAGAAAACACATCGTTATACAGAATAATGTCCCATAGCGGCCCCTGCACACGGTATTATGTCATATAGCGGCCCCTGCACACGGTATTAGGTCCCATAACAGCCTCTGCACACCGTATTATGTCCAATAGTGGCCCCTGCACACAGTATTATGTCACATAGTGGCCCCTGCACACGGTATTATGTCACATAGCGATCCCTGCACATGGTATTATGTCCCATAGTGGCGCCTGCACACGGTATTAGGTCCCATAGCGGCCCCTGCACACGGTATTATGTCACAAAGCATTCCCTGCACATGTTATTATGTCACATAGCAGCCCCTGCACATGGTATCAGGTCCCATAGCGGTCCCCGCACACGGTATTAGGTCCCATAGCAGTCCCTGCACACGGTATTAGCTCCCATAGCGGCCCCTGCACCTGGTATTAGGTCCCATAGCGGTCCCCGCACACGGTATTAGGTCCCATAGCGGTCCTTGCACACGGTATTAGGTCCCATAGCGGCCCTTGCACCCGGTATTAGGTCCCATAGCGGTCCCCGCACACGGTATTAGGTCCCATAGCGGTCTTTGCACACGGTATTAGGTCCCATAGTGGTCCCTGCACATGGTATTAGGTCCCATAGTGGTCCCTGTGCAGTGACCCAGAGCGGCCACTGAGGGTTAATCTAGGGCCCTCCTGCTTCTGTGGCCATGGACTTCCACCTGGGCGCTGCCAACAGCACTTCCCCTATGTTTCTCTGTCATTTTCTGGGTTCTGAAGTATATTGGGTATTACATGTACTAAATGGTTAATACTGCATTTCCTCCTTAAGAATTTCACATGTGATATTGTACATTGCTACCTTAAGTTGGTTGCACCAATCACCAGTCTATCTCCACCCCTAGGGAGGAGCTAGTCTCCCCCTGTTGTTCAGTGTGTGTGGACCTAGAGTCCAAGGAGGACAGATCCTGTACTCTGCTCTCAGGCCTGTACAGGCCCCAAAACCACTACTACTGCTCTCATCATCCTTTCTGAGCGTTCTTTCTTCAATCCAGAAGCTGCAGGTCCCTTCCAGGTCTCAGTTGAGGTCTGGTTTCCAGTCGTACCTTGGGCCAGGAAGCTGTATCCCGCCAGGGCAACCGTACTGAAGTGCCTGCACTCTGCCAAGGGTCTGTCCAGCCAAGTATCTACTCTAGCCCCGCAAGCTGAGGATTATCTCTTCCAGAACCTTCTACCTGCCTTCCAAAGGTTTCCTTCCGCAGACAGAGGGGATTACACTACTTTTTCTGGGCCTCCCTGCAAGCTGGTAGCCTTTAATGAGTCACTCAGCTACCGCACCCCAAGGACTCTGCGCAAAACCGTAAGTCCATTTTCCCGTGGCGAGCCAAACCACAAAGCCTCACGCTTGTTGTAACCCACAAGGGCTGGAACTCTGTTTTTCTTCTATTTTCAATCTCCTAATAGACTCTCAACTCTGTCGTTGCTATTGGCAACCGTCCAACTACTGCCCCCAACATCTGCCTTAAGGGGAATTATAGACTTGGTGCATTGGTGAATCACATACTTGAACGTGCCTTGAACTGCATAAGATTTTGCACTACTTGACCAGCTGCTGAAGCACTGTATTGTTGTAAACTGACTTTTGCACTGAGTAAAGACTTTACCTGGTTATCCTAACTCTGTGTAGTCGATGTTCCTGCACACTGCACCTGGGTAACACAGATGAGTGAAAGGGAGTGGAGACTCAGGGACTACACCGGGACTACCCCTCGAGCCAAGTGACACTACACTATCCGTTGCCCCTGGTTACCACACCTGCACACGGTATTAGGTCCCATAGTGGTCCCTGCACACGGTATTAGGTCCCATAGTGGCCCCTGCACACGGTATTAGGTCCCATAGCAGTCCTTGCACATGGTATTAGGTCCCATAGCGGTCCCTGCACACGGTATTAGGTCCCATAGCAGTCCCTGCACACGGTATTATGTTCCATAGTTCTCTTCAGACCCCCAAGTATAAGTGCAGGACCAAGAGAGGTGACAAACATAAAAAAACAATGTACTCCCCATTCCACGCTCCGCAGCCGCTGTGCTCTCTTTGGCGATTCTGCCTGTAGTCAGCGACCGCAGATTGAGTCTCTGGGGTCACGTTGCGTCATTATGCGTAGTGACGTCAGACGCAGACGTGACCTCTGAGGCCCTGTCAGCTGTCGGAAGCGCCTGCTGATCTCACAGCCGCCGCGGAGCACAGGGAGCAAGGTGAGTATCATTGTTTTTTATGTTTCATCACTTCTCCTGAGTCCGCTTATTATACTCGGGGTCTGAAGAGACCCCATAGTATAATAATAGCAGTTTCGTTTCAGCCGTGTTTGGTCCGATCGAATCTGCTGAGTGAGGGAGGACTCGGGCTGCCGTGCCAGGGAAATATGCCTCTCGTGCCACTCCTGGCACGCGTGCCAGGGGTTGCCGACCCCTGCTCTAGTTATTAACAATTAAAACAATTCTTTTTCCTTTGAGATGTGAACTTTATTTGTATTCCTATTTATGTTGTAACTGAAAGGGAGTCTGTCAGCAGTAAATTGGTTATAAACCTAATCATAGAACATTATAGAGGTGATTTAACAGTTCTAAGACTGTCTTCTCACAGTCTTCACAGTTCTAAGGCCATCTCAGTCTTCTAACAATTCTAACAGTTTTATTTTTTTTGGGCTCATATCCCCTGGCACTGGGGCTGATATATTTAGACCCTGTAACATGAGTTTGTTATCCCAGGTGGAGCTGATTTTGCAGCAGAATGCACTTGGATGACACTCTGAGTGACATCTGAGTGTCATTCAAGTGCCTTTTGTAAGATGAGGAAACAGCCCTCATGTTATGAATGTACCTGTTTCTGTAAGTAAGTTTATTTTTTTTTTTATAAACTGACATTTGGTTGTTTGACCACAAGAGGCCACTGTTAGCTCAGAAAGGAGAAAAGACTGTAATTCTGTAATTCCCTGGAGTAGTGATGTGGAGACCCTGTTCTTCAGAGGTGGTACAAGAAGGAGCAGAGTGTGTGTGGCAGTCATCTTAGGAATGTGCTTTGAGCTTTTAGAAGAAGAAGGACTGAAATGAGAGAAGGAGGATTGGTAAGGGATCGGAGATATAACAAGGGGGTGCTGAAGAAGAGACTGTTCCAGGGTTTGTTCAGACAGCATCCTAAGTGGAAGACTGCTATCAAGGACCCGGCTGAGAAGTGGCCCTGTCAGTGAGATCACATGTTTTCTGGATGAGCCCCGCTTTCAGCTGTTTCAGACAAAGGCTAAAGGTACAAGAGACCCGGGTCAGTAAGAGAAGTAATCATGCACACACCGCATTACATTTTTGGCGCAAATTGCTTGGGACTGAGTAAGGGCCTGTAGTTAGACTAGTTAGTCATACTCATCTTCACAGGCCACACTACTGGTGAATTATCTACCTATTAAGTAGTAAGGACTAAGACTCAGAGAGTTCTATAGACTTGTAACTTGTCACATTTCTTTGGCTTGTAAGCTGACCTACTATTATATTTACTTGGTTGTACTTTGTTTGTGGGGAATAGGGGTATTTTGATAAGTTTGTAAGCTCTTGTGTTGTACCGCCGGTGCCCCTATCACACTCACTGAATTGTTCCTGTGACTAGGGTGATAAAAAGGTAACAAGCGGCTGGTTAGTTGCAGCCTGCCGATAGGTAAAAGCTTGGAGTGTATTGTAGCTGCACATGAGAAGGCACCGCGCTGTACAACACCAGAGCCTCAGTTTCCTGGCTGAGTGTATGTAAATAGTTGGGAGTGTTTTATGGTAAAGAGGTGTTAGTACACAAAGTAAAATCTTGTTTTTTACTAAATTGATTTGGAGTCGCTTCCTTTGTTTGTGACTTTGCTGTATCCTGGGGAGCCCACCCCGGTACACGGCTTACAACTTGGCGTAGTCGGCAGGATACAGCGACCGTCATGGACGGGAACGTGGCGGGAATTAATCTCCCGGCTCCAGCTGCACTGGTCCAGGGTGCCCCTGCACAGCAAGAGTTACCAGCCCCAGTACCAGTCATGCCAGCCCAAGTAGGGTACTTATCAGCCGGGGCACTAATACAGCATTTGCCAAAGTTTGACGGTAATAATATGACATTGCAGGACTGGACCGAAAGGGTACGAAGTGTAGTTAAATTGAGTAACCTGATTCCGGGGCTGCATGCAGAGATAGCATTGGGGGCCCTAGAAGGTGACGCTAGACGGACAGTGATGGTGCGGCCAGCATCTATTTAAGCCGGAAAGGTTCACGACCTGGGTCAGTAAGCCTGAGCCCAGGTCTGCCACGCAGTGGTGGTCTACAACGTGCACGCAACAATAGTTAGCTTTGGCGCCAAAGTGTAGGATTAGGGTGTTAGCACTTTCTATTAGGGACAGGAACATCTCTCCTTGAGGAGAGCACCAGCGAAGGTGTGTAGAGTTTTGAATTGCCTTTTGCCCTCTACTAAGCATCTACATATCACAAGGCATTATGGGAAAAGGAGCTGGGAAGCTCATGCGCCCTCTGTTGGATGTAACAGATCCTCAATTTGCTTTTGACTCACTGAGTCTTGAGACAGCAAATGGGGTTTTAGCCAAGCAGATAAGTGAAATTGGCTTGGCTAAAATCCCATTTGCTGTCTCAAGACTCAGTGAGTCAAAAGCAAATTGAGGATCTGTTACATCCAACAGAGGGCAAAAAACAACAAAATCATGCCCAAAAGTAAAAATAATCAACAAAGTTTATTAACAAATAAATAAAATACAAAATACAAATGAACAAACACATGAGGGAATACAGGAAAAAAACAATAAATATTGTGTACAAAGGCATGAAGTTCAGGGCATCAGATAAATAAATAATCAAGGCAAAGCACCTTCACAAATGCACTTGAGATAATTTGAAATAGCATATTCAAATACAACCAAAGCTCCTCTAAAGTCATACCATAAATTTAAATGTAGAAAGGTGCTAAAAAACATATGTTACAAGATGAAAGAATCCTGAAACAACATACCTAAGGCATAAACAACCTACAAAGGCATGAAGTTCAGGGTATCAAATAAATAAATAATCATGGCAAACCACCTTCACAAATGCACTTGAGATAATTAGAAATAACATATTCAAATAAAACCAAAGCTCCTCTAAAGTCATACCATAGATTTAAATGTAGAAAGGTGCTAAAAGACCATATATTACAAGATGAAAAAAATCCTGGAACAACATACCTAAGGCACAAACAACCTGACGCGCGTTTCGCAGGACGAAGCTGTAGGCGAAGCTGTTTGTTCATTTGTATTTTGTATTTTATTTATTTGTTAATAAACTTTGTTAATTATTTTTACTTTTGTGTGGGCATGATTTTGTTGTTTTTTGATTTATTGCTTGTCCTGCACATTTTTTGTTAATTGGTTTTTGGCCCATTTTTTTGTTCATATATATTCAACAGAGGGCGCATGAGCTTCCCAGCTCCTTTTCCCATAATGCCTTGTGATAAGCACTTTCTATTGACACTCAGTTCAGCCTGTTGCTATCAGTTAAAGACATCTTCAGTTAATTATTATTTGCATTTTTAAGGGCTCTGGATTCTTCACCATTTCCTGTTGCAACCTAACCTCAGAGGATTCTGGGCATTTCTGAAATATTACCAAGTTCAACAAATTGTGTTACGTCCGCACCCTTTCAAACTTCTGCGCCATCTGGCCGCATGCTGCAACGCACGAGGCTGTTCCGTCTGTGATTCTTTCTTTCCATTTTTCTTTACTTATCAGTTTAAAGCTCCTGAAATTCACCTATTGTGTCTGTCGATCTCCCTTTAATATTTCTGGTAACAAAGTTCTGTCATTGTCTTAAACCAATCCTGCTGTTGCCTGCAGATACAGAGAAATGTTACACAGAACAGGTAAGGCTAAAATTAACTATTAGTGGAGCAGAGGAAAACCAAGTTGAAGGAAATGGGTGTAGTGGAAAATCAATTAAGGAGGTGAGGGAATAGGACAGTGTTCAGACAATACAAGAAAAACCCAAAAGAAAAAAATCACAGCCAGATCCGCCTCCCACGCCGCAGCATGCGGTCGGATGGAGCAGAAGTTTGAAAGGTTGCAGACGTGACAAAATTGCCTGTTTTCCACTTGCTGAGGACTGGATACTGATATTCACTAGGGGTGACGAGGAAGGCCTGGTTCTAGAGGTTTCTATAAGTTTGTTAGCCCCCGTGCTGGATCACCGGTAAGCCAGATTTACACACAAACACTTCCTATTTATCAATGGTATTAATAGGT
Source organism: Leptodactylus fallax (assembly GCA_947044405.1). Classification (NCBI taxonomy): domain Eukaryota; kingdom Metazoa; phylum Chordata; class Amphibia; order Anura; family Leptodactylidae; genus Leptodactylus; species Leptodactylus fallax. Next base: position 8,970,515 of record CAMRHE010000045.1, read on the forward strand.
AATTGGGGTGGCCGTCCTAGATGGGCCTGTCGGTAGGCAAACTATAGTGTTGTAGTTTGGATATACAGTCATATGAAAAAGTTTGGGCACCCCTATTAATCTTAATCATTTTTAGTTCTAAATATTTGGGTGTTTGCAACAGCCATTTCAATTTGATATATCTAATAACTGATGGACACAGTAATATTTCAGGATTGAAATGAGGTTTATTGTACTAACAGAAAATGTGCAATATGCATTAAACCAAAATTTGACCGGTGCAAAAGTATGGGCACCTCAACAGAAAAGTGACATTAATATTTAGTAGATCCTCCTTTTGCAAAAATAACAGCCTCTAGTCGCTTCCTGTAGCTTTGAATCAGTTCCTGGATCCTGGATGAAGGTATTTTTGACCATTCCTCTTTACAAAACAATTCCAGTTCAGTTAAGTTTGATGGTCGCCGAGCATGGACAGCCCGCTTCAAATTATCCCACAGATGTTCAATGATATTCAGGTCTGGGGACTGGGATGGCCATTCCAGAACATTGTAATTGTTCCTCTGCATGAATGCCTGAGTAGATTTGGAGCTGTGTTTTGGATCATTGTCTTGCTGAAATATCCATCCCCGGCGTAACTTCAAATTCGTCACTGATTCTTGTACATTATTCTCAAGAATCTGCTGATACTGAGTTGAATCCATGCGACCCTCAACTTTAACAAGATTCCCGGTGCCGGCATTGGCCACACAGCCCCAAAGCATGATGGAACCTCCACCAAATTTTACAGTGGGTAGCAAGTGTTTTTCTTGGAATGCTGTGTTTTTTTGACGCCATGCATAACGCCTTTTTGTATGACCAAACAACTCAATCTTTGTTTCATCAGTCCACAGGACCTTCTTCCAAAATGAAGCTGGCTTGTCCAAATGTGCTTTTGCATACCTCAGGCGACTCTGTTTGTGGCGTGCTTTCAGAAACGGCTTCTTTCGCATCACTCTCCCATACAGCTTCTCCTTGTGCAAAGTGTGCTGTATTGTTGACCGATGCACAGTGACACCATCTGCAGCAAGATGATACTGCAGCTCTTTGGAGGTGGTCTGTGGATTGTCCTTGACTGTTCTCACAATTCTTCTTCTCTGCCTTTCTGATATTTTTCTTGGCCTGCCACTTCTGGGCTTAACAAGAACTGTCCCTGTGGTCTTCCATTTCCTTACTATGTTCCTCACAGTGGAAACTGACAGGTTAAATCTCTGAGACAACTTTTTGTATCCTTCCCCTGAACAACTATGTTGAACAATCTTTGTTTTCAGATCATTTGAGAGTTGTTTTGAGGAGCCCATGATGCCACTCTTCAGAGGAGATTCAAATAGGAGAACAACTTGCAATTGGCCACCTTAAATACCTTTTCTCATGATTGGATACACCTGGCTATGAAGTTCAAAGCTCAGTGAGGTTACAAAACCAATTTTGTGCTTCAGTAAGTCAGTAAAAAGTAGGAGTATTCAAATCAATAAAATGATAAGGGTACCCAAATTTTTGCACCGGTCAAATTTTGGTTTAATGCATATTGCACATTTTCTGTTAGTACAATAAACCTCATTTCAATCCTGAAATATTACTGTGTCCATCAGTTATTAGATATATCAAATTGAAATGGCTGTTGCAAACACCCAAATATTTAGAACTAAAAATGATTAAGATTAATAGGGGTGCCCAAACTTTTTCATATGACTGTATAGAGTCTACCAGGTTATGCAACACAGGAGTATCTGTGGTCTTAGTAAAATACGTTTTTAGCTGAACTGGTATTGGGTCGTCCTTCTCGTCTGTGACTTCGCTGTATTCTGGGGAGCCCACCCCTTTCACGGCTTACAGCTGCACAGTTATCTCTAGATGTAACAGTGGTACTGATCAAGACAGCACTTAATAGGGCCTAGCAACTGAAAAAATATGTAGAGAGAGAGAGAATGAAGTGACTATAGATGGCCATGAGCAGGGATTGAGTAATCAGTCTGACCAGAGAGGTGGTCTGTAACCTAGGCAACCAGATGTAAAAACTGAGGAGGAATATTTAACTGTATCTGGCAAACAGAGCAAGATAAATAAAGCATTGCTTAAAGCTTAACCCTTTCGCTGCCAGGGGTCTCCAGTAATTCTGCACCTCTGGCTGCCAGAGCAATTTTCATAGTTTGGAGATGGACAAATAAAACCTAAATTGCAAGATTAAAAAAATCATACTAACTCCCCATACCTATATATTTTCTGAAAGTAGACACCTGCAGCATTGTCAAAATGCCACTTGGTACTGTATATGAACAGGCACCTTCATGCAATTTTGATTTAAAATGTATATTTTATTTAAAAAAATGCAAATAAATGTATATTAGTTGCTAAAAGTGGAAACCAAACAAGAAGTTATGTGCACCAAACCTCCTAAAAACAAGCGTTTAGCATGTGCAGAGTTCATTCATGTCACTAAGGCCTGCACCTTTATGCACATATTTTCAGAAAATCACCAGAACTGGAAAGAACAAAAATCTGCTTAGAAGCTGGAAATATTAAAAAAGTACTATCCTATAAAATGTAGGGATTACACATCGTGAAAAGCAAGTGAATACATAAGCCCTATATATTTCTTGAAAGTAGACAACCTTAAGATTACATGTGTCTCAATGGGTTATCAATACCCACGTCCACCTTCATGTAACTTTGTGACAAACACAAATAATTTTTTGAAAAAATGCACTAAAACATATATTTTCACCTAAAACTGCTATTCAATCTTACATTCACACACAAATCACATATAAAATAATAGATCAAGATGTACACAATTTATATACACCACAAACATCAGCTACAACAAGAGCTCGTACTCTCAAAAACACTAATATAGAAGACAAGCAAGATTTTGCTATTATTCACTAATATGTTAAAAATCTATATTGCACATAGCAAACTGTGACTGTGATACCAAAATCTAACTTTTTTGAGACTGCACAGCATACCATATATAAAAACACAACTTAATATTTCATATATACAACCACCTTCATGCAACTTTGCAGCAAACAGAGATTATAAGCAAAAATTGCACAAAATTTCAAATTTGCCACTAAAGTGCAGACTCAAGCAATCCCTTTCTGCAAACAAAATGTACTTTCCAAAAAACTGCAATTTGTGTGGAATTCATACATACCACACATACATATATTTACAGGGGCAGGTGTTAAAGAAACGCCAAAATCACAGAAATGCGCCAACCAATTTTGTGCATGCAAACTAAATAGGAGTTTACATAAAAATATAATTTTCTATCCCCCTATAAAAATTGTAGCATCTCATACATTTATCTCTAGTGATAAACGTTATTACTGTTACTTTAGCATGTAACGGATATTGCTATAGAGGCGTATTTTACTCTAGAAATATCAGGTATGGGCAGGGTGAAACGTAAACTTTATTGATGACTTTGTGTATGTGTTGTGTAAGTGGTGCAGGGCAGATGTGAAAAATTATTATTTTTTTAACCAACACTGTGGTAGTGGCACCAACAGTGTACTATACTGGAATGTAATAGGGGACCAGGCCACAGGACGTGTCTGCTGGTGATAGCTGTAACAACCTGTGTGGCAGTTCACCAGGGACTAATTTGATGGACCAGGATGCATGACATGTCTGCCTGACTGGTGGCAGTGGTGGTAGGCACTAGGTAGCTGTGGCAACATGTGTGGGAGTGCGGCAGGGACTAATATGATGGACCAGGCCGCAGGGCATGTCTGCCTGAGTGGTAGCAGTGGTGGTAGCAGTGGCAACATTTGTTGCAGTGCAGCAGGGCATAATATGATGAACCAAGTACTGTTTTATTCCTCATGATACTTGTGGCACTGGCAGAGGAGGTGAAGCGCTGGCTAAGTGAGGTGGGCTGGGAGTCGGTAGAGGCCACCTGGGTACGTGTGCGACTGGCAGTTGCAGTGCTCTACCTAAACTCTGCGGAAAGCTGGGTATAGAGCCTATCCTAATAATATTCTAATTGTTCTTCCCTTTTTGAAGCAGAGAAAAATTACCCCATTTTGTCTTTATAGCCAGGGTCCAAGAGCACTGCCATCCAGTACTCATCCCTTTGCTTGATGCTAATAATATGCTTATTGCTGTGTAAACAGCGGAGTATACAGCCTGCCATGCTTGCCAACATACAGTGGGGAAAAAAAGTATTTAGTCAGCCACCAATTGTGCAAGTTCTCCCACTTAAAAAGATGAGAGAGGCCTGTAATTGTCATCATAGGTAGACTTCAACTATGAGAGACAAAATGAGAAAACATATCTAGAAAACCACATTGTCTGATTTTTTAAGAATTTATTTGCAAATTATGGTGGAAAATAAGTATTTGATCACCTACAAACAAGCAAGATTTCTGGCTCTCACAGACCTGTAACTTCTTCTTTAAGAGGCTCCTCTGTCCTCCACTCATTACCTGTAGTAATGGCACCTGTTTGACATTGTTATCAGTATAAAAGACACCTGTCCACAACCTCAGACAGTCACACTCCAAACTCCACTATGGTGAAGACCAAAGAGCTGTGGAAGGACACCAGAAACAAAATTGTAGATCTGCACCAGGCTGGGAAGACTGAATCTGCAATAGGCAAGCAGCTTGGTGTGAAGAAATCAACTGTGGGAGCAATAATTAGAAAATGGAAGACATACAAGACCACTGATAATCTCCCTCGATCAGGGGTTCCATGCAAGATCTCACCCCGTGGGGTCAAAATAATCACAAGAATGGTGAGCAAAAATCCCAGAACCACACGGAGGGACCTAGTGAATGACCTGCAGAAAGCTGGGACTAACGTAACAAAGGCTACCGTCAGTAACACACTACGCCGCCAGGGACTCAGATCCTGCAGTGCCAGACGTGTCCCCCTGCTTAAGCCAGTACATATCCGGGCCCGTCTGAAGTTTGCTAGAGAGCATTTGGATGTTCCAGAAGAGTATTGGGAGAATATCATATGGTCACATGAAACCAAAGTAGAACTGATTGGTAGAAACACAACTTGTCGTGTTTGGAGGAGAGTGAATGCTGAGTTGCATCCAAAGAACACCATACCTACTGTGAAGCATGGGGGTGGCAACATCATGCTTTGGGGCTGTTTCTCTGCAAAGGACCAGGACAACTGATCCGTGTACATGAAAGAATGAATGGGGCCATGTATCGTGAGATTTTGAGTGCAAACCTCCTTCCATCAGCAAGGGCATTGAAGATGAAACGTGGCTAGGTCTTTCAGCATGACAATGATCCCAAGCACACTGCCAGGGCAACGAAGGAGTGGCTTCGTAAGAAGCATTTCAAGGTCCTGGAGTGGCCTAGCCAGTCTCCAGATCTCAACCCCATAGAAAACCTTTGGAGGGAGTTGAAAGTCCATGTTGCCCAGCGACAGCCCCAAAACATCACTGCTCTAGAGGAGATCTGCATGGAGGAATGGGCCAACATACCGGCAACAGGGTGTGCCAACCTTGTGAAGACTTACAGAAAACGTTTGACCTCTGTCCTTGCCAACAAAGGATATATAACAAAGTATTGAGATGAACTTTTGTTATTGAGCAAATACTTATTTTCCACCATAATTTGCAAATAAATTCTTTAAAAATCAGACAATGTGATTTTCTGGATTTGTTTTCTCATTTTGTCTCTCATAGTTGAGGTCTACCTATGATGACAATTACAGGCCTCTCTCATCTTTTTAAGTTTCAGCGGATAGTTTACCTTGCCGGAGGGTAAGAAGTTGGGACTCGGCGAGTCCAATTTGATCAGGCTCAGCATAAATGGCCCCCAAAGACTTAAAAATTTTTTCCAGATCTGTCCACTCCTCTGCCTCAGGGGGGGAGTTTAAGGGCCCAAGTCTGTGGATCCCCCTGTAAGAGGGAAATGACCACCCCCACCATCTGAGACTGCAACGCATGAGGGTTGACCCGAAAATACAATAGACATGATTCCCTGAACGTCTCAAATTTACCTCGGTCCCCTGAAAACCTATCCGGGAGTAACATTTTAACCCTGGGAAGGGAAATGACAGCAGGTGGTGTAGCAGCGGCCTCAGCTTGATTCTGGGTGAGAGTGTGTACCTGATTGGCCAGCTCAGACACCAAACCTGCCAAACCCTCCATTCGAGTCACAAGGTCCTGAACAGAAGCCATGCCAGTAATGAGTAAAAGGGTTCAAGTTTTTTTACGGCCTGCTATTCTGTTAGGGAATCACTAGAGGAGCGATTCCCCAGGAGCTGCTGGAGAACTTAGGGGGGAGGAACACAACAAGACAGTGGACCCTAAGCTGAATCCCCCCACTGTCCCTGGCTAACTTGCCCGATCTGTCCTAGGTGACAGCCAGCAACCAGTCGACAGTCCCTCCTTATAATAAGTGATAACACAGAACGCAGACAAGACGCACAACAACAAAGGGAGGTCAGCTAGCCAAGGGGTCGGTAACAATCGAGCAATGCAGTACAGAATCAAAATCCAAGAGAATAGTCAAAGGTAAGCCAGTGGTCAGAAAATCAGAAGAGCAGGTAACAAGGAACAAGGAGTATAGCCAGTAAGCGAAATGCAATAGCAGGCGCCAATGGGAAAGTGAGCAAACAATAAATAGGGGGAAAGAACCCGCCCCAGACTTGATAGGAGGATAGGCTGTCAATCACAAAGGCAGGACTAAAGTTAACTCTTAGTGGAGCAGGGGGAGAGCAAGGTGAAGGAGAAGGGCGTGGTGGAAAATCAATTAAGGAGGTGAGGGAATAGGACAGTGTTCAGACAATACAAGAAAAACCCAATGGAAAGAATCACAACCGGGCACGCCTCCTGCGCCGCAGCGTGCGCCCGGAGTACGGCGCCAAAGCCCGGACAGGCAAGGACGTTACAGTACCCCCCCCCTTTTACGAGGGACCTCTGGACCATTGCCAGATGGACCAGATTTCGAAGGGTTCTGGCGATGAAAGAGATTAATTAAACGTGGCGCATGTAGGTCCCTACCAGAAACCCACGTTCGCTCTTCCAGGCCATAACCCTTCCAGTGCACGAGGTACTGAACAGCATTCTGCACCCGACGGGAATGCAGAATTTTTTCTACTTCATACTCTAGTTCCCCTTGGACCACCACCGGCGCAGGTGGACTGGAAGAAGTAAGGACAGGGGAGATATACTTCTTCAAAAGGGACTTGTGGAAGACGTTGTGGATACGAAAAGAACTTGGAAGTTGTAATTTAAAAGATACTGGGTTTATGAGTTCAGAAATGACATAGGGCCCAATGTAACGTGGTGCAAATTTCCCCGAAGGAACTCTAAGACGCAGATTCCTAGTGGACAGCCAGACTCGATCTCCCACTCTGTGTTCAGGGCCAGGTAAGCGTCTTTTATTTGCCTGCCGTTTTTGATATTCTTGGGCTTTAACCAGGCTCAGGCAAGCCTGGGCCCAGACTGTGCACAGTCGCTGATAAGTATGTTCGGCGGTGGGATTAACAGACTCGGTGCTACGGAGAGAGGAGTACCTGGGGTTAAAACCATAGTTGCTACTCCTCAAAATGTAGGGGCACATTGATTGGAATTAAGGACTCAGTAGCGTTTCAATTGTTATCTCAATACGCTGACCCGGGAGGGCGATTTGTTATAGTAGTATGCATTATTAACAATGTCACCTATACGCTGGTATCAGTTTATGCCCCAAATAGGAAACAGGTGGCATTTCTAGGGAGACTAGTGAGGGTGGTAGGAAAGAGGAAGAAGGGATATTTAATATTAATGGGAGATTTCAATATGGCCCCGGACCCGCAAGTAGATAGCACGTCTGGTATACTAACACGTCACCCCTCCTTATCACAGGCTATATGGCGCTATGAACTATTTGACATCTGGCGTATCTTGCATAATTCTGAAAGAGATTATACGTATCATTCCACGGTTCATAATAGCTATTCACGAATAGACTTGTTCCTGGTTGAGCAAGTCTATTCGTGAATAGCTATTATGAATAGCTATTCACGAATAGACTTGCTCAACCAGGAACAAGTCTATTCGTGAATAGCTATTATGAACCGTGGAATGATACGTATAGCTATTCACGAATAGACTTGTTCCTGGTTGAGCAATCTAGCATTCCCCTTGCTAAGCAGTCCGAGATATCTCAAATAACTTGGTCAGACCATGCAGCGATAACCCTGTCCATAGCTGAAAAATACGAATCTGCTAGAACATATCTGTGGAGGTGTAGTGACTTTTTAATGTCACAGCCAAAGTTAAAAGCAACGTTAGAGAATGACTTGAAGGAATTCTTTCAGATTAATGCCCCCTCTGCTCCTGGCCCTGAAATATTGTGGAATTCTCACAAGGCCTTTATTAGGGGAACGTTTATTCGCCTAGGGCATATTGAAAAGAAAAATAGGATGGCAGAAATAGATCGTCTGCTCCATCAGATAAGAATTATAGACACCAGCAATAAACAATCTCCGTCTCACTCACGTGCAGCGGAATTAATAGCTTTACGCCAACAGTTAACTGCTTGCCTATTGCATAAATATGAGAAAAACCTGAAGAGGATTAGAGCTGCATATTACTCTCAATCTAACAAAGCGGGCAAACTTCTAGAATCAAAGCTGAAACAAAAGCAGGCAAAATCCAGGATTCCATTTATGTATAGCAAGGATGGTACATACAAAATCTATGACCCTATTGGCATTGCTAACGCCTTTAAACATTTTTATGAAGGCCTTTACAACCTAGCAGACGACTCCTCGACAGTCCCCCCGACAACCCAGGATATTGAATGATTCCTCAAGGCGGCTCAACTACCCGCGCTCACGGAGTCACAGCTGGACTCCTTGAATGCGCCTATTACCTCAGTAGAATTATTATCCATCATTAAATCACTGCCGTCTCATAAGTCTCCGGGCCCTGACGGCCTTACTAATGAATATTATAAATGCTTTTTCCCAGCCCTGATGAGCCCGCTGCTGTCATTTCTGATGGTCATCCCAAAAGAAAATCAAGAAGCCCTGATAGTTACGTTGCCAAAGCCTGGCAAACCCGCCACCAGCCCCCAGAACTTTAGACCAATATCGCTATTGAACACAGATTTAAAAATCTACGCTAAATTAATAGCGAGCCGACTGGCACTCTGTCTCCCAAGTTTGATAAATTATGATCAAGTGGGATTTGTTAAAGGGAGACAATCATATGATAATACCAGACGTATATTGAATATAATACACCATGTCGATTCTAGAAAGGAAAAGGCGGTGATCCTTGCATTGGACGCAGAGAAGGCGTTCGACCGCATTTGCTGGTCGTATGCCTTTTCGGTGCTTAGAAGTATGGGGTTTTCTGGAGCTATCTTGAGAGCGATTGAGGCGTTATACTCAGCACCTTCTGCGAAAGTGTTCACTAACGGAGTAGTATCGGATCCATTCCTCATTACAAATGGGACCAGACAGGGGTGCCCCCTATCACCCCTGATATTTGTTCTTTCTATAGAGCCTTTAGCCCAAATACTCAGATTGGACCCAAGAGTGGGAGGCATTGACATAGGAGGTAAATCTCACCTTATATCATTATATGCTGATGATATTATCCTCACTCTGTCTAATCCGCAACTATCTATTCCTCATCTTATGGACACTATTAGTACTTTTGGGCAATTATCATTTTATAAATTAAAAAGGGCCAAATCGCAGGCATTGCCTTTCAATGTCCCTCCACCCTTGCTCCAGCATCTACAATCGACTTATGATTTTGATTGGAGGAGGGACAGTGTTCAGTATTTGGGGATACAGGTGACAACATCATTAGGAACCCTCTACAAAAGTAACTATAGCCCAATGTTAAAAATATTGCAAGAAGAGACCGAATGAATGTCTAAAATGGATGTTTCTTGGATAGGACGGGTAGCGGCTTTTAAGATGCTGCTATTGCCTAGACTATTGTACCTGTTCCGTACGCTCCCAATATCCATTCCGGTTTCCTTTTTTGAGACAGCATAAAGGGTGATTTCAAAATATGTGTGGAATGCTAGGAGACCTAGAATCAATAAAAGCTTTTTATTTAAGCAACGAGAGGCAGGAGGGCTGGGAGTACCAGTGGTGAGGAATTACTATATAGCATCACTGGTCACTCAGTGTGCAAGATGGAAGTCAATGGATACCTCGGTTCCATGGCTACATATAGAGCAGGCGTTTATATCTCCCCTAAAGTTAGAAGATGCGCTGTGGCTGCCCTTCTGGAACATTCCGGCTCCGGGATCCTTCTCCCCAGTCATGTGCGCTTTGCTAATGGCATGGAAGCTAATCCATGGGAAAGCAAACCCAGTGAAACATTTTCATATTACAGAAATGCCTCTGTCATTGATGGCCTGGATGATTGATGGCATGGGGGTCTGGGGTTGGGAATTGAGGGGGATCACGCAGATTTCTCAACTATACTGTGACTCTAATCAGCCTATACCGTTTGTGGATCTTAGACAAAAATACGGAATCCACGTAGGCGATTTCCTTAAATATTTTCAGATATGGCACTTCATATCGAAACACCCTGTGACGACCCTGCCCCATAATGGTTCACTTTTTGCTTGGTTGTCGACTAATGTGAGGGGATTACGATTTCTTTATGATAAAATGGATGGAATTTCGACTTTTACTAGATCCACTCCGTTCCGTTGTTGGGAGAGAGATTTAGGAATGGTCATTACTCCAGACGACTGGCAACGAACGATTAAATTGATCCATCTGTCTTTAAAATGTAGCACCCACATAGAGACAGCAATGAAGGTCACTTTACGGTGGTATAGAACTCCATCTACTTTGCAGTTAGCGTATCCCTCCATGTCTGGGAATTGTTGGAGGGGATGTGGAGACAGAGGAACCCTTCTTCACATTCTGGGAACTTGCCCTATAATTCGTGGTTACTGGGATAGTGTCTTTGAAATGCTCTCTGAATTGTTTGATGTACGTCTCCCCCCTACTGCACATATGGCGATTTTGCTACTTGGCATTCCCGGAGAACTGAATAGGCATAAGCAACTTATTTGTAAAATTCTAACGATGGCTAAACTAATGTTGGTACAGAGGTGGAGGGCAACAGCCTCCCCGCCTATGTCGGCCCTGTTACTAGCCATTAACAACACATATTCCTATGAAAGGGTGATCGCAATGGGTAACTACTCTTTTCACAGATTCAAAATAATTTGGGATGCGTGGATACATTCTAGATTTGTCACGTAAAAAGAATTGAATGGTATTTGAAACCCAATAGAGGAAGTTGGGACGGAAATAGAGAGGGACATGAAGATCGCCAACCCCGTCGAAAGGGGAATTGGGGAGGAATAGTCAATGTTGCGGGTGCGAGTCAAACGTCCTCTGCACAATTAAACATCTCATGTAGAAGAGAAAACTGTTTACGGAGAATACACCCTAGAGGTAGATATCCACAGCCTAATATATGTGCCTATATGTTATTACTAATGTTTACTTTAAAAGTAATCTTTATATTTGGTTTTAAAGATATGCGGTTCTAAGAATATATCTTGAAACTGTATTACAATGTATATTAACTGTACATCGCAATATCTACTCATTTTGTTCTTTGTTCTTGTATTTTGAAAAATTGAATAAAAAATATTGAAACTAAAACCATAGTTGCAATAAAACGGAGACATTTTAGTGGTGACGTTAACCCTGTTGTTTATTGCAAACTCTGCTAGAGGAAGAAAGGTTCTCCATTTTTCTTGAGCATCAGACACAAAACACCTTAAGTACTGTTCCAAAGTTTGGTTAAATCTCTCTATCTGGCCATTGGTCTCAGGGTGGAACGCGGAAGAGAAAGACAGAGAGACCCCCAGACGACCACAAAATTCCTTCCAGAATCTAGAGACAAATTGTACACCCCGATCAGATACAATATTTTCCGGTACACCATGCAAGCGGAGTATGTGATTAATAAAGAACGAGGCTAGACGTGGAGCACTAGGAATTTTCTTTAGGGGTACAAAATGACACATTTTGGAGAATCTATCCACAACAACCCAAATCACAGTCTTCCCTTGGGAACAAGGCAAATCAGTAATAAAGTCCATTGACAAATGGGACCATGGTCTCTTAGGTATAGGAAGGGGATGAAGAAGGCCCTCGGGTAATCTCCTAGGAGTCTTCATCTTAGCACATGTCTCACAGGCAGCAACAAATTCACATACGTCTCGAGACCAGGATGGCCACAGTAAGAGCGGGAGAGAAGGTATTTAGTCCCAGCGAAGCCGGGATGTCCCGTTAAGGTAGAATAATGAATTTCCTCCAAAACATGAAGACAAAGATTTGGAGGTACAAATAGTTTCCCAGTGGGAGTATTACTGGGAGCAAGATCTTGTGAATTAACCACTAAAGTAGCAAGATCAGGAGTAATAATGGCGAGAACCACTCTGGGAGACAAGATTGTATCTGGGACATCCTTAGGGGCACCGCTGGGACCAAAACTGCGAGATAGGGCATCAGCCCGTACATTTTTAGAGTCTGGACGATAAGTCACCACAAAATTAAAACGTGTGAAGAATAGCGCCCAGTGGGCCTGCCTAGGAGACAGTCGCTTAGCGTTATCCAGATATAGTAGGTTCTTATGATCGGTGAATACTGTGATCTGGTGTTTGGCCCCCTCGAGGAAATGTCTCCACTCCTCGAATGCCCATTTAATGGCTAGGAGTTCTCGATTACCAACGTCATAGTTGCGCTGCGTAGGAGAGAATTTCCTCGAGAAGAAGGCCACAGGTTGCAAACACGTAAAATTTTCAGAGCCCTGAGACAACACGGCACAAACCCCCACTTCAGAGGCATCAACCTCAATAATAAATGGGCGATCATAGTCTGGTGGTACTAATACAGGAGCCTCAACAAAACATTTCTTGAGATGTAAAAAAGCCTGTTCCGCTTCCGGAGTCCATTTGGTCACATCGGCACCTTTCTTTGTGAGATCCGTTAATGGCTTCACTATAGAAGAGAAATTCTTAATAAATTTTCGATAATAGTTGGAGAAAGCCAAGAAACGTTGTAGGGCTTTAAGGTTGGAGGGGCGTTCCCAGTTATTAATAGCCGTGACTTTTAGTGGATCCATACAAAAAGAATCGGGAGTAATAACGTAACCGAGGAAGGTGACTCTTTGGACTCCGAACAGGCATTTGGACAGTTTGGCAAAGAGAGAGTTTTGACGCAACAGTAGCAAAACACTCCTAACATGCTCAATATGTGTGGCCCAATCAGGAGAGAACACTAGAATATCATCCAGGTAGACAACCACATAACGACCGAGCAAGTCTCTAAAGATATCGTTAACAAAGTGTTGAAATACTGCGGGTGCATTACATAACCCGAAAGGCATTACCAAATATTCAAAGTGACCTTCCGGGGTGTTGAACGCAGTTTTCCATTCATCTCCTTCTCTAATACGGATCAGATTGTATGCCCCACGGAGGTCAATTTTAGAAAACCAGCGGGCACCCACAATCTGATTGAAAAGATCAGGGATCAGGGGAAGAGGGTACTGATTTTTAACCGTAATTTTATTTAATTCTTGGTAGTCAATGCATGGTCGCAGTCCGCCATCTTTCTTTTTAACAAAAAAGAACCCAGCTCCCATGGGAGACTGAGACGGACGGATGTGACCTTTAAGAAGACTATCCTGAGTGTAATCCTGCATAGCCTCACGTTCTGGAGCAGAAAGATTGAAGATCCTTCCCTTAGGGTATTTGGAGTCGGGAAGGAGTTCAATCGCACAATTGTAAGGTCTATGTGGCGGTAAAACTTCAGCAGCTTTAGCATCAAAAACATCATAAAAATCAGACAGAAATTCAGGAAGAAGCGTCTCCTCACTGAGACAATCGGAGGCATGCAAAGCAATACAATGGGAGGAGCACTGATTCCCCCATTTCACTAACTCTTTTTTGGACCAATCAAAGGTAGGGTTATGGAGGTCTAGCCAGGGAAGCCCTAGAATAATATCAGACGAGAGATCCTCCATAACAAAAAAACTTATGAGCTCCGTATGTATTGAGCCCACTTGCAAAGAGAGTAAGGGGGTTTTAAAACGGATTTTACCCCTGGCCAGTGGAGTAAAATCCGCCCCAGTAACCAACAGAGGAGTATCTAATGATACAAGTTCAATACATAAAGCAGAAACAAACGAAAATTTAACAAAGTTAGTGGTAGCCCCAGAATCTACTAGGGCCTGCCCAGAAACAGATCTGCCCCCAAAGGACAGAGACAGAGGTAACATCAATTTGTGAGATTTTTCAGAAGATACCTGACTGCCTGAGTGGTTCTTCTGAATACCACTCAGGCACTGAAGTTTTCCGCTGGTGTACGTGGTTTGATGGAACAGTCTCGGATGAGATGACCCGGTTTGCTGCAATACAGGCAGAGATGATTCCGGAGACGATATTCTCGTCTAGCCTTGGTATCCAGTGCTCCCAACTGCATAGGCTCATCTCCAGGGGTGACAGAAGGAGAAACAGATTTTTTAACAGAAAGAGAGGGATAGACAGAAGACTTAGTGGGACCAATCCCCACCCTCTCTTTACGTCTGTCCTGGAGTCTCCTGTCAATGCGGATGGCTAAGGTCATGGCCTTTTCTAAGGTAGGGGGATCAGGGTGACCTACCCAGACATCCTTCACTGAATCATTCAGGCCCTGTTTAAAAAGAGCTTTCAAAGTGGAGTCACACCAACCTGCTGTTATACTCAACTTCCAAAACTCAGAGCAGTAAGTTTCAGCGGATAGTTTACCTTGCCGGAGGGTAAGAAGTTTGGACTCGGCGAGTCCAATTTGATCAGGCTCAGCATAAATGGCCCCCAAAGACTTAAAAATTTTTTCCAGATCTGTCCACTCCTCTGCCTCAGGGGGGAGTTTAAGGGCCCAAGTCTGTGGATCCCCCTGTAAGAGGGAAATGACCACCCCCACCATCTGAGACTGCAACGCATGAGGGTTGACCCGAAAATACAATAGACATGATTCCCTGAACGTCTCAAATTTACCTCGGTCCCCTGAAAACCTATCCGGGAGTAACATTTTAACCCTGGGAAGGGAAATGACAGCAGGTGGTGTAGCAGCAGCCTCAGCTTGATTCTGGGTGAGAGTGTGTACCTGATTGGCCAGCTCAGACACCAAACCTGCCAAACCCTCCATTCGAGTCACAAGGTCCTGAACAGAAGCCATGCCAGTAATGAGTAAAAGGGTTCAAGTTTTTTTACGGCCTGCTATTCTGTAAGGGAATCACTAGAGGAGCGATTCCCCAGGAGCTGCTGGAGAACTTAGGGGGGAGGAACACAACAAGACAGTGGACCCTAAGCTGAATCCCCCCACTGTCCCTGGCTAACTTGCCCGATCTGTCCTAGGTGACAGCCAGCAACCAGTCGACAGTCCCTCCTTATAATAAGTGATAACACAGAACGCAGACAAGACGCACAACAACAAAGGGAAGTCAGCTAGCCAAGGGGTTGGTAACAATCGAGCAATGCAGTACAGAATCAAAATCCAAGAGAATAGTCAAAGGTAAGCCAGTGGTCAGAAAATCAGAAGAGCAAGTAACAAGGAATAAGGAGTATAGCCAGTAAGCGAAATGCAATAGCAGGCGCCAATGGGAAAGTGAGCAAACAATAAATAGGGGGAAAGAACCCGCCCCAGACTTGATAGGAGGATAGGCTGTCAATCACAAAGACAGGACTAAAGTTAACTCTTAGTGGAGCAGGGGGAGAGCAAGGTGAAGGAGAAGGGCGTGGTGGAAAATCAATTAAGGAGGTGAGGGAATAGGACAGTGTTCAGACAATACAAGAAAAACCCAAAGGAAAGAATCACAATCGGGCACGCCTCCTGCGCCGCAGCGTGCGCCCGGAGGACGGCGCCAAAGCCCAGACAGGCAAGGACGTTACATGGTGGCTGACTAAATACTTTTTTTTCCCCACTGTATGTGCAGACCCAGGGGCCTGCCATGGTTCGTGTTCTTGGCCAGAGTGGTCATTGTCATCATAATCTTCTTCTTGAAAGAAATAAGGGTCAGCCTCTCTGGTATCAGGCAATTTCTGCACTTTTTGTAAATTGCTCCTCTGGCAATACCATAAAACTAACTTTAACTATTGAGTGATAGTGTTGAAGGTAATTCAATATATTTCTTTGGACTGCATGGGTTTGGTCGCAGGTGGGAGATTTATTTGCAGAAATTTCTGCAGCTGTTTAAAGCTAAGGCCTCACGTTGCGGAAACGCAGCTTTTTTTTTCTTGCAGATTTTGTTGTGTTTTTTGAGCCAAAGCCAAGAATAGCTACAAAAGGAATGAGAAATATATAGGAAACTCTTATACGTCTACCTTTTGCTCAATCCACTCCTGGCTTTGGCTCAAAAATCCACAACAAAATCTGCAACAAAAAAAAATCTGCATTTCTGCAACATTTCCCCACGTGGCGTCCTGCAGCAAAAAAAAACACTGTGGAAAAACCACAGTGGCAACGCATCATGGTTCTTTCCACAGCGCTTTTTACAGAAAATTTGCAGACTTTTCCTCTGCGGACTTTCTGCTTCAATTATACCTATAAGGAAACCACTGACGTTTCTGTAAGTATAAGTGACATGCTACGATTTCCAAAAACGCAAAGTGGTGATGGGTTTCGCTAGCATCCACTTTGCTGTGACTGTAAAACGCCACGTCTTTTTCCGCAGCATTTCCACTGTGGCAAACCGCGGCGTTTATGCCACGTGGGGCCCCAGCCTAAAGGGGTTTTCAGAACCTCAAACACACATTGTCACATTGCTGCACATTGAGGTATAGAAATTCATGTGAACATACCCTAAAAAAGCAGCAAAAAAATAAATAATTAGCAACCTAAACCGTTCTGTTTTACCTATAGTTAAAAAAAAAACATTTTTATAAAATGTAATGTACTGTTCTTACTTTCCTAGGCATTTGATTTTTCTTTCTCTACATGCTCTCTAGAATTCTTACTTACACAAGGCAAATTTAAGTAGCAGTGTTCCTTTTATGAAAAAGTAATATCTAAAATGTCTTAAAATGTCTAAATGCCCAAAACTGCTCTATGTGATAAAAATACCTATGAAATGCAAATTTCCTTATCATACTCAGGCAGCACAAAACAAATAGGTTAGTGTTGCCACCCCTTCCCCCAGCTAACTAGGACAGAAGAAAAAACGTGAGTGGCTAAGAAATTAACAATTATCAATTATAGCTGGAGTGCACATACAAAGAACCCCTGAGACAGTAACTAGACATGTCTTTTTCTTCTGTCCTACAGGACCTACACATCATCTCCTATGGCATTCTATGTTTAGCGGATTTACCCCTCTCCCCTGTGTGCCTTGCTGAAGGGTATTATTTCATACTGCTTGTCTCACTGAAGATGATTCCCTGTTGAATTAAGGATTACCAGAAGCTTCCTTGAAAATTTCCGGTGATTATGATAAACCCATTCAAGATAAACAAAAATATAATTTCGAATAGTCTGTATCACGTAGAAATTTTTAGAAACATGAGACTTCCACTACTTTAAAACCTCCACAGATTTTCCAGTTGTAGTTTCTGTACCTGATGTGTTTCAACAACAGTTTCATGTTCTCGTATTTTTCTTTCATGTGTGCAGCATAGCCAACAGGTATTGAAAGATGAATATTGCCATTGTGTAACAAGACAGCCTTGAGACTTAACACTGATGAGTCAATAAAGAGACGCCACTGACTTGGCTCATGCACACAATCCAAAGCTGTGAACAACCCATCAATGTCTGTGTAGAAACAGGTTGTCAACCTGTTCAAAAAACTGTGTTAAGTCATCTTGGCAGCTTTGAAAGACAGAAACTTTTGTACCAGGTGACAGCAAATGTCATCCTTGAAGTCTTGAAGCCAGTAACTCTGCATTTGCTTTTGACAAATGTAAGTCCCGGATCAAGTCATTCAGTTCTGGCTGTGTTATAAGATGGGGCTCACCAGACATACATGGCTGAAAGTCTGAATCAGTGTCGTTCCTCATCTCTGACCTATGGACTGCAACATCTTCATCGGCTGCCTCCTCTAGGCTCCATGTCTCTGATGGCTTTGGTACTGCAAGATTGTCATCATGTGGCACTGGTCTGATAACTGAAGGCAGATTGAGTGCATTTTTTATCGTTAGCAAAGAAACCAGAGACATTGGTTAGACAGAAGTAACAGTCGGTCACATGATCCTTCGGTTCCCACCATATCATTGGGACAGCAAAAAGCATTGATTTGTGAGGACCTCTCAGCCAACCTCTAAGATCAACAGCACATCTTGCACAACAGATGTGAGGAGCCCAGGATTTGTCTTGATCACCGATCTTGCATCCAAAGTACAGCTCATAGGCTTTCATGATAAGAGCTGTCATTGTGCCTCTTTGAGGCTTAAATGTGTACTCACCACAAATGTAACAGAAGGTATTGTGACTGTTCCGACACCGAAGAGACATTTTAGCTATGTCAGTTTGTACTGAAGTAGTTTATAGCTGCTTAGATTTGAAATAACTATCAGAATCTTTGCAAGCAGATATTACAGCCTCTGCAGGCAGCGACCATACATGTCTAGACATGTGTAGGTGTGCCTAGTCTGTAACAATTCCACTGAAGTTTTGCAGCGTCAGTGAAATGCAAGGAATTCATACCTTGGCTTACCTATAAATTACATAACAGCACAGCACATATATTGTGGACAATACTTGAACAGCCTGAAAATATGAAAACAAATTGCTAAAACAGAAGATTTCTGAAAAACGGTACGTGACAGGGAAATTTCTAGGTGATTTTGATGATCAGCAGCTCAAATTACATAAGAAAAATTCCGTGTTCAGGAAGCAAAATCTGGGTTGTCCAGTGTTATCTGTGATTAACCACATTTTTTGGAAAGTTCGGTTCTTTTTAGCTAGCCACACCCAGCCCTAATTCCTGCCAAACCTCTATCTAAGAAATCACTTAAATAGAACCTGTCTGACAACATGAAGTAGGCTAAAAGGAACACATTATGCCCTGATCTGAAGAAATTCAAAAACAGATGAGAAACAAAGTCATTGAAATCCATCAGTCTGGAAAAGGTTACAAAATCATTTCTAAAGCTTTGGGATTTCAGCAAACCACAGTGAACGCTATTACTCACAAATGAAGAAAACATAGAACAGTGGTGAACCTTCCCAGGAGTGGACGGCCTGCCAAAATTACTCCAAGAGTAAAAGAAATCAGAAAAACATCTAAAGCACTGCAAACCTCACTTGCCTCAGTTAAGCTAAGTTCATGATTCATAAATAAAAAAAGAAAGTGGTCAAAAAGGGCATCCATGGGAGAATTCCAAGGCAAAAACCACTGCTGACCAAAAAGAACACACAGGCCAGATTTGCAAAAAAAAAAAAACATCTTGATAATCCCCAAGACCTTTAGGAAAATATTTGATGGACTGTCGAGACAAAAGTGGAACTTTTTGGAAGGTGTGCATCACATTACATCTGGCTTACTACTAACACAGCATTTCACAAAAAGAACATTATACCGACAACCATGGTGGTTGTATGATGGTCTGGGGCTGCTTTGCTTCTTCAAGACTTGTAGAACTTGCTGTAACTGATTGAACCATGAATCCTGCTCTCTACCAGAAAATGCTGAAAAAGAATGTATGGCCATCAGCTCCTGACCTTAAGCTCAAGCGTTCTTGGGTTCTGCAGCAGGACAATGATCCGAAGCACAAGTCTACTTCTGAACAGCTGGAAAAAAAAAAACAAAATTAAGGTTTTTGAGTTCAGACTAAAATTTTATTTTCCTTTTCTTGAAAGCAAAGGCAACAAAACTTCCCCTCCCTAAATAAATCCTTTTGCTTCATACTTACATGCAGCAAGGGGTGCCTTGAATGTGAGCTCCAACCGTAATTAATAATTGTTAATTGATTATCCACTCACGTGGTTTTTCTTCTGTCCTATTAGGCAGGAGTCAAGACTAACACATTTGTTTTGTGCTGCAAATATGCAAAAATATGCAGAAGCTGGAAACATATACAGCAATGCTACCTTGTAAAAGCACTCTCCACTAAGACATATAGACATACTGCAGAAGATTGTGTGCCTTATTGTATATTATTTCCTCTTAGGATAAATTTGCATTTATCTCAGTAATGTTTTTACCATTTACTTGCTGTTGATTTTCCAGCCACAACTGAAGTTTGTTCAAAGCCATTACTAACATTGCAGTAAAACTATATTTTATTACATTGCTTTGCTCTCCCCACAACTAATTTCAGATTAACAGAGACAGACTAATTACAGATAACAAAGGATACAGTAGGATTTAAACTCTTGAACCCTAGTTTAAAAGAATAGTGCTCAAACCACTGAGCTACGAGATTAGCACACTGAGCTATGCATGATGCCAACACACTAAACTATGAAACCAACACAGATGTTGCAGTTCAACAGATTTTCTGACTACACATGAATGACCATACGGTGTGATCTTTAAACAGGGTGAAGAATGGCCATAACTCCTGAAGCACTAGTTTTCACCTGTGGTCATTGCACAATGGGTCCTGTTAATCTTCATGTACAGATGTAGCAATTGTTAACATCATAGGCAGATCTTGCTATCATGATCCGCCTGTTAAGTTTACTTGCACTGTGGAAAATTCATTTGAATTGTCGGGCAGTTCCTGCCTGCATTTACATTGCAGGGCTCATCCAACAATCCACATCAATTGCTGGGCAGCGCCTTCCTCCTTCCTGCCCCCTTCCCTAATGTTTACCATAAAAAGACATTGGTTGCAGTGGGATGCATTACTGAACAGAATTGTAGCGGAGACCCCACTGTAGCACCATTATTATTTGTCCTTGTACTATGAGACAATGAAGTTGTAGTACAGGACTAATAAGTAACATACATTGGTGGCATTTTCAATTTATACATCCCTCGATGATTCCAAATTAGGAAGAAACACATAGGAATAGAGACAGGAACAGTAAAGAGTTCTGGCCAACTGTTTCAGGACGATATGGCATCCTTTTTAGGATTCTATAGACCAGAATGTCAAGGCTATATATATTTAGAATTTGGCAACAGATCATGAGGGAATATAAAAAAGGGCTTTTCCTCCTGACTCATGAGCACAACTAGGCTATTCATGTGAATTATTTAGGGAGTATCACTACAATTTTGACTGGGGCTATTGATTTCAATAGTGATAGCAGCTCATTTGTAATTGGTCCATTTTATTTTTGGACAAAAGTAGGTGCTTTAGTGCTAAATTCAAAATGCCAATTAAAACCGGGGAGGCTCCACTAGGATTTATTTGTGCACTGCCACAAAAGTAGTAGTTATCCCTGTATTGTGTCATGGCTGTATAATAGCATAGGCATAAATAACAATGGGTTCACCAGTGCTATTACCTGTAGTAGTCCTGATAGGATTCAGTCCTTTGCCTATTTGAATTTACCACCAAAGTCGCTGCATTGTCACTAAATTCAAATGGATAAAGCACTGATTTATGGCAGGGCAGGTGGCAGGTTTGCTATATTTTTTTTATTTGCCACTGCCATGAATGTACTACTTATTATGATTATACTATGACATGATTATACTATGACATGATTGTGTCAAAGTACAGGGATAAATCATAGCAGGCCGTGGCTAAGGCAGCGGGTATGCTATGGTTTGTTTGGTTTTTTGCCACTGCCATCAATGTATTTATTATCTTTGTACTGACATCATTGTGCCACTGCACAGGGATAAATCATAGTGGAAAAGCCACTTTCACTCCACTTTCAACAGTGGAGGGAACAGGAGGGGATGAGGAAGGCACTGCCCAGCACTTCATTTGAATTGTTGGGCAGTTCCTTCTATGTCTTCTAGCGCATTGCTGGCATAAAATGTCATGTTAACAAATGCTATAACTGTATGTTATGGGGCAGTGCTGAGTGGTGACCACAGGCAAAAGTAGGAGTTCTGGCAGGTTTAGATGCACCAAACTACTCATTTGCGTATAAAATACAAGTTAATTTTTTTCAACAACAAGATTGCACTTTCACACCAAAAGGTATATTCACTATGCCACTAACTGACCCAAAAAATGCATATTGTACACTGTTAGTGGGTTAGAAGCAATTATATTGGTGGTTAAGTGTGCGTGTAAAGCAGTGGCATAGCTATAGGGGTCAAATGCTTACACCAGGCCCCTAATCATGGGGTCTCCCTCATGTCACACTATATACTAAAGCAGTTCTAGAAGCTTTGTGTAATTGCATCCAGGGTCGGACTGGTCCACCGGTGGGCCCCGAGCCCCGACTATTAGTCCTCATGTCATGGGGGCCCGATCGGGATCTGGTTCCCCGACCGCTATACATACTGTTATTGGAAAGGGACCCTGGCATATTGCAGGCCCCTTTCCAATAGAAAGCCCAGGGGAGGTGACTGAAAATAATTTAAACACATATTCTCACCTCTCCTGGGCGCAGCGTCCTCTCCGGCGCTCCTCCGTCATCACTGAGGCCTGTGATTAGGCCCCAGCGGTCACAGGGGGGCGTCCGCGTAATGACATCAGTGCGCCCCCACGTTACCTCTGAGGCCCAATCACAGGCCTCAGCAGCAACGTCAGAAGAGGGCCTGAAGACGCTGAAGACGGCAGGATGGAGCGAGGATGCCAAGGAAAGGTAAGGCAAGGTGAGTATGAGTGTTTGGGGGGGCTATTGGGAGCATATAATACTGTGTGGGGGCCATTGTGGGGCTTATAATACTGGGTGGGGCCACTGTGGGGCTTATAATACTGGGTGGGGCCCACTGTGGAGTTTATAATACTGTGTGGGGCCCACTGTGGAGTTTATAGTACTGTGTGGGGGCCACTGTGGAGCTTATAATACTGTGTGGGGGTCACTGTGGAGCTTAAACTCCATACAGTGGCTCCTTCATTTTTTTTTAAATTACGATGGGGCAGGTGAAAAAAACAAAACAAAACAAAAAAAACCCAAACTTTCTTTCCTGTCCCCAGTGTCTCCTAGCACGGTTCGGTCCTGCAGTTCTGTTGTTTTCTTCCAGCTGAAGTTCCCCCTGCACATGACTACCTGTGATGTCACGTGAACCCTGAGGCCAATCAGTGGCCTAAGGGAAGGGACCTGGAACGTCACAGCCAGTGAGGAATTGCGGCAAAAAGAAGACAGAGGAGCTGCAGGACCGGACTGTGCTGGGAGGACACCGGAGCATCGGAGACAGGTGAGTAT
Source organism: Leptodactylus fallax (assembly GCA_947044405.1). NCBI lineage: Eukaryota > Metazoa > Chordata > Amphibia > Anura > Leptodactylidae > Leptodactylus > Leptodactylus fallax. The sequence continues at coordinate 8,993,759 of CAMRHE010000045.1, forward strand.
GTTTAGTATGTTTTTTTTTTTTTTTTTTGGGGGGGTAGGGGGGATTCACCTCCCCCGGACTAATTATAAAAAGAAAAAAATTATACTGGACAACCTCTTTAAAGTGTGGCGCATTAGGGGGGCCCTTGGGGGTATATTAAAGGGGTTGTCCAGGCATAATTTGTTATGGTTTATCCTCAGGATAGGCCATAGATACCTGATCTGTAGGGGGCTGACCCCGAACGGATCAGCTGTACGGAGTCACTTCTGATGCCCGTACTGTACACAATACAGGGCCAGAAGCAGAAAGCTCTTGCGGTGACCAGATGGAAGGTAACGCTGCAGTTGGGATTGCGGGGGTGCAAACAGCGCAGACTTGTCACGGTCTCTGGGCACGAGGGCGCAGCGCTGGTGCTGTCCCACGTTACCACCACTGATACCGGTGATGAGGGGGCTGCACAAATGTTGGTGGTGATTGTTCCCCCGGGGCGCTTCCCCTATACTGTGCCGACTGGTGGTGTTTGGGGCGCCCTGATGTTGTCGGTGCAGAGTCAGACACAGAAACGGTTGTAAAGTTGAACTTTTACTTCCATGGGTGTGGAGGCACAAATGCTTAAACAGTTTCTTCAATACAAAATAACGGGGTACGCCTGGTGACACAGCAAAGTCCTGGGGTGCAGGGTAGACTTGATGAAAGGTGTTCCTAGCCCCTTATACTTCAGTGTTACAGCCCTAAGGTGCGTCTGGGCTCCTATTTGGCTCATAGGAGGATGCCCACCATGATACTAGTACATAATATTCCCAACTCACGTTATGTGGTCCTGATAGCTCAGAGTTTCGGGGTGCAATAGTCAGGGTGGCAGGATATTCCACAGGTCTGGCCTTGGCCCCTGGATCCTGTGATACTTGCTATGGAGCACGTGTTCCAGAATGTTCTCTCCACAGTCTCATGCTGACAAGATAATGATGCTTGACTTCCTTCAGGGCGATGGCTAGGCAGACAGGGGACAGGATCTTCTGAATAGCTGGAGTATGTCAGCTCTCCAACCTTCCTGGGCCTGTCTAGGTCTTGAGATTCCTGCACTAAACTTACTGCTTTCTTCACAGGACATCACACTTATCTCCTCACCTCCTCCTCCTAACACTCCACACTTCTAACTCCTCACACAGGACCTTCCTGCAGGGGTGTTACCATGGGGACCCAGTGATCAGCTGACTCCTCCCCTTTTCCCAGGCGATGTCCTCCCATTGGACATTTGGTTACTATTCAATCCTATGGGAGGTGTAATGCAGGTGTGAGGCTCACTAGGTGGCGCTGTGTTGTGTGAGACTCAGGACCCCCTGCTATGTCACACAGGCTATGAAGCAACAGGAAATAATACAATGCACAGAGATCACCCTCAGCCCAGCCATAGCCAGCTCTGGGATGCCACATACTCCCCCTCTTTCACTGAGCCGACCTCGGCGACGGGCTGGGGTGAAGGTGAGAAATGTAACATAACATTAATAAATACGAATAAAGTGCAAATGGGTCCAGAGGCTCTCTGGCACAAATTTCGTGAGTGTCCATTATCATGAGAGTCTCTCTGAGAAACAATAAACAGTCCTTTCTGTAAGGAAGAGTAGGCACTCTAGCACCAATGTCCATACCGCAATGGGGTAACAGAACTTCCTTGGCTCGGTGAGCCAGGCACTATGGCTTGGACTGTTGCATATAAATGTAAATACTATATTACATGGCAAGATATTATATATATACTATATATACACACAGGAAAAACATTAATGTAATCAGAGCAGGAATAACATATATACAGAAGCAGAGACAGTTAACCTCTTTTACTCAAGGACAGCCATGGCAGTGGATAACAGCTAAATGGTAGTAGTTTAGGCGCCCACATAAGCTCAGTTAAAGT